>OX122882.1:54344360-55815610 GCA_944738645.1 Eristalinus sepulchralis
GTTGGCTATAACTGTGGACTACCTCTACTCGTGAGAGAACAATAGGAAACACATAACGAGTAGTTGCTATTGAAGCAAAGCCAGCTGGCGGAAGACCTGTGACGACGAATACCGATCGAATCATGGAAATCATCGAGTTAGGCCGACTTTGTTTTTCCTCCAAGATAGATTCAATTTACCGACCTGCATATCTTACTTGTAAAACACTTGTATTTTCAGCAGTAAGGTTTCTATAAAACCATATCTCTGTGCAAGCTAGAGTTAACCCTTGTGAAATTATTGTTATACTATGTAGCCAATAAATATCTATCTATCTCGAGTTAGGCCGACATGTGGCATCTCGTGACATCGCCCAGGAGATAGGAGTTAGTCACCAAACGACTTTAAACCATCTACAGAAGGCTGGATACAAAAAAAAGCTTGATGTTTGGGTGCCGCATGATTTGACGCAAAAAACCTTCTGGACCGAATCAACGCCTGCGATACTCTGCTGAAATGGAACAAACTCGACCCATTTTTGAAGCGGATGGTGACTGGCGACGAAAAATGGATCACATACGACAATATTAAGCGAAACGGTCGTGGTTGAAGGCTGGTGAATCGTCCCAAACAGCCAAGCTGGAATTGACGGCCAGGAAGGTTTTGCTGTGTATTTGGTGGGATTGGAAGGGAATCCTCCATTATGATTTTTTTTAAATTTAAATGTATTTTTATTAATTCATTTAATTTACTTACATGCTAGAAAAAAATACTTAATACTAGCTTACACATACAATCTGCTGATCTTAATTCTAACTTACTGACTCTTTACGAGTACTCTAAGCTAATCTAGGAATTTTTTTTATTACGCCTTTCGGCTTCTTTTTTTTGCGAATTCAAAATTTATCTAATTACATTTTTTTTTTGTTTATAATTCCTACAAGAAAATTTGAAAAAACTTGGAATTCCTGTTTTTTTTTGGACGCGTGCACCAGGGCACGCATATCTAATACGCCGTGATGCACCTTTTTATTCATTTTTATTTTTTGTTTTTTTTTTTTGTGTTTTTATATTTTTTATTTTTTTTTTTCATCCATTATGAGCTGCTACCATATGGCCAGACGCTTAATTATACCATCTACTGTGAACAACTGGACCGCTTAATGCAGGCGATTGACCAGAAGCTTCCAGAAGTGGCCAACAGGAAGGGTGTAGTTTTCCACCAGGACAATGCCAGAACACACACTTCGTTGATGACTCGTCAGAAGCTACGGAAGCTCGGATGAGAGGTTTTATCGCATCCACCATATAGCCCGGACATAGCGTCAAGTAATTACTACCTGTCCCTGTCCATGGCGAACGCCCTTTGCGGTGTGAAGTTGAACTCAAAAGAGGCTTGTGAAAAGTGGCTGTCCGAATTCGTCGCAAATAAGGAGGGGGGCTTATACGAGGGGGGTATTATGAAGTTGCCGTCTAGATGGAAACAGATCATCTAACAAAACGGCGACTATTTAAACTAAATTCGATCACTGTAACACTTTTTCGAAGCATATTTGACAACCTTATAAACGGTGATTTTTTAGCTATTATCTTGTTGGCAACACCGGTTTAAACAGCTGATGCACGTTCCGTGTTTTGTTTCACTGTCAAACATCTTCAGTTTGGTCTATAATTTAACTATGAATCGTCTTACAAACGAACAACGCTTGTAAATTATTGAATTTTATTATTAAAATGCGTGTTCTGTTAAGAAGGTTCATCGTGCGCTTCTTGGCTGAATGGGTACGTGAGTAAGTAGAATTGTCGATTTTGGAGTGAATATCAGCCAGACAAATTGCAAGAGCTAAAAATGCATCCAAAAACAGTTTGGTGCTGTTTATGGACTGGTGCCATCAAAAATGATGCGAATCGTAACGTAACTGTGGATGGTGAGTGCTACCGTGAGATGATATCCAACTTTTTTTTGCCCAAAATGCAAGGGCTTGACTTGTGTGGCATGTGGTTTCAACAAGACGGTGCCACATGCCACACAGCACGCGCAACAATGGACCTATTGAGAGGTGAGTTCGGTGAACATTTTACTTCACGTTCGGGACCGGTCAAATGGCCACCTTGATCGTGCGATTTAACGCCTTTAGACTTTTGTGGGGCTATTTTAAGGCTCATATCTATACAGACAAGCCCGCTTCAATTGACGCATTGGAAGACAACATTGAAGCATTTATTCGTGAGATACCGGCCGCAATGTTGGACAGAGTATGCCAAAATTGGACTAGGCGGATGGACCATTTAAGGCGCAGTCAAGGGCAATATTTGCATGAAATAATCTTCAAACATTAAATTATATGGACCGTTCGATTCAAATAAAGATTTCATGCATTTTTCTGAATTTCTTGTGTTTTTTTTTTTTTGAAAAACTTTCCTATAGCTATTAAAAAATCACCCTTTATTTGTTTTCGATAAGTATGCTAATGCACTGTTTTCACTTCAATAAACATTTGCATAACTGTTGCTTACAGAAATACTGTAAACTTTGTTAACACACTCTGCTAAGCAACTTTAAAGAGAGCTACCACAGCAAGTACTCTTCAGTCGCTCCAACATACTGAACCGGTTCGCTCAACATTCATATAACAGAATGTCATAGAAACTCGGCCTAAGCACTGCGCAGTGACAGAATTTCCCAAAGAGTGTCTCCCAGAGAGCGTCTGGTACAAGTTACTGTAGTTTCATTTCCACCACAGTCACTCTTTCCCAATCAAATTCGCCTCATCGTTCAACGAAAGACAGTACCTTACGGCAAGCCGTCCCGTGAGTGCACATTTCGCGCTACTAGGCCGAACAAACCCAGTGCGTATTTTTCGCAGACTACAGCCCCCGTAGTTGCATAGTGAATTCGCTAATTGCATGTGCGTCGTGTGCAACTAATTGCAACTAGCAGCTCCAACCGGGAATATGCCGATCGTTAGTGCATAGGGTCGGTCATGGGCACTCACTCGACAACGAATTCGAAATGATTACACTGGGCCACGGCGCTCTGGCACACGTGTGTGTGGTATTGATTTAAGCTTTCCGCAAACTTATTTTCTTATGTCATAAACAAGAGCCCTTTCTATTGTTGTGGGAATACAGAGCACGAAAAGGGATCTGACTCGTTTCGGATACTTGACTCTATTGTCAGAGATGAATTGATAAAAAAGGTCAACTTTTTTTAAAAAATTGTTTGTGTGCACTGCCACTGTGTATGACTGTGTGACTTTTTGCGGTTGCAGTTAAAGGATTCTTGAACAAGTGTTGGGTGAGCCCGTTTCATTTGAAACAATTTTGTTTCCTTTTTTATTTTTAATGTGGCATGACCTGGGAATATTTTTGTCAAGTGATAGAGGTATAATGGTACTCGTACAGTGCTCTATAAATACATACCTTGTGAGTTTTTGTGGCAGCATTTATCATGCAAGTAAAATAAATTACACAAGCTGGGAATCTTTTTTTAAAATGTGTTATGTTGAATGATTACTTTGCCATTTGGTGGATTTGGAAAGACAAAGAAATTCGAGGGTGTTACAGTTTACGAAGGTTTTGCTTTCTAGATGTAGTTCATCATGTTTTAAATTTAAGTAACCTTTCCCTCTGAATCTTTTAACTTTGAATATTTTTTGTTTTTTTACCAGACTATTAAAAATAACGGTTAACAAGTGAAAAACCATCATATTTAACGATAAATTCAAATTCAAAGTCTTGAACTCCGATGGTATATTTATTAAACTAGGTCAAAGATGGTGGAAACGAAATGGTGTGAACTCACTTTTTAGCCAGTGAAGGTGGAACATTTTGCCACATTTTAAGTGACCAAATGCTTCTATATGCTGAGTGGGATAAGCCACTTCGATGGATAAGCCACTGACCCAAAACACTCTTCGAAGGTGGTCAAGGAGTCTTGGAGTGTTCCCCGATGTCTAGACTTGAGTTCTATAGAGTCCTATCTAAAAAAAAAGCGGCATGAAATAACCACATGTTTAGAAAACGAATAACATATTGACAAATTGAAATACAATCACGTCCCTCATCTACGTGCTGAGATCATACAAAATAAGGGTTACCGCAAAAAAATATTGATATTTGCGTATGTTACGAACAGCTGAAATTATCTCATATCTTATTCCTTGGCTCTGTATTTGTCATAGTTATTCTATTCCTTTTCTTATGTTCAATATTTTCACTTGAGACTATAGGCAAAGAAATATTTGTATTAAAAAAATTCAGATGGAAAAGTTGCTTTAGTTATTTTAGACCAATATTTTTATCCTCACTTCCAGCGTTTACCCAAGGGACAATTCATTTCCCGGGCAGGCATGAAATAATGTTTTCGAATTTGATATGTTCTTAGCCGAGTCATAATAAATATCCTGTCTCTTTTCTTTTGTTAGAATTTTAATTCAGTATGTTTGCCAGATGTGGAAGCTATCCGCTCGAAATATTTGGCTTAGTTTTGTGTAGGCATAACTTTTTGTTGCCACAAAGATGTTGGTTGTCGTACATATGAATAAAATCGTCGAAAATTTTTAAAATTCGTAAATTAGTATTGTAATAGCCGAATCGGACAAAAGAGCGGGAAAGATAAGACCACGGACAAACAACTCTCTGCTTGGGTGTCGTTTATTAACAGAAGAACAAATGTATGTCCGCTAAAACATTTACACTTTCATTAGATATGCTCATTACAGTACATTGGCTGTTATTAAATCTTTGGAGACATTTCGGGTGAATCATACGATCAGATGGGCATGTACGGTGTAGGGCATAAAAAAATTAAATACAGTAACGCAACAAAGTATGCATCCAAAATATTTAAATTCATTTTTTTTTTCGACTACAGTATAAGAAGTGATATATCAATAAACAGATCAATATTTAAATGAAGGAAACTTTTACAATTTTTCCCGAGATCTGTAAAGCATCGACATACCCAAGGAGGTTTCAAAATGATGTAAGTCTTGAAGTTTCCATGACTTTCGTGTGAGAGCTATTGGCCAAAATATTAATAATATGAATGAACGAATTCACAATCATCAAAGGTGTGGTAAAACTTCTTAATGTTCTTCTCTGGTGAGCGCTTGTGCACGGAGTGGACCTAAACATCAAAAAATATACCCGTAGCTTTAAGTTTCTCTCATTAGCCACCTCCAATATTGCGCATAAAATTGATGGATGTCCTTTCCATTTGCCTGTACCATCTAAGAAGCGGACGTCCTTTGTAGCGATGCCTCAATGATTCAGACTGGACTTGTGTTTTAAATACGCCCTATTTTGCCTAGACGGCATATATGCTCTATCCATAGACTCAGCTATTAACTAAAACAAATATTTTGAGCACCAATATTTATTAAAATATGCACTTTGTATGAATTTTCAGTTTTAAGAAGTTGTGTGCATTCATCAAATTTAAACAAAATTATGGGGTTTATTTAGGAAATAATAACAAAAAATAACTTGGAAACGGATTACACTCATGAGAGGAAAGATTTATTTTTTTCTTATCATTAATGCGGGAATATTAAATCAAGGGTAAATATTAACTAATCTTGCAATGAATACATGCTCAAAATTATCAACAATAAACGTAATTAAAAATAAGTTATGATAAACTCGATAGTTGTCGATAGTTGAGCCATTTTCAAAGAAACAAAGAACAACTCAAATAAATTATTTTTTTTTCTTTAAATACCTTGTGTGTAACAACGATGCAATTTGGAATCTTCCCTTTTTGATATTTTCCACCTTCTACCTCATTCTTTCTTCTTTCCAGTTCTTTTCAGCTCGAAAACGCCCTTAAGCGCAAGTTAAGCAGTCAAATGCACTCTGAAACTTTAACATGGCCGTAGTTTCTTTTCCTAAAGCAAAATTTGAATTTTCCTCCAGTATGCTTAATTTGAAAGCTATTCAGTATTGAATTTATATGAAGTACTTTCTCTAAAGTTATTAAGGTCGATTTGGGGAAACTGTATGATCATAAAGCCATATTTGACATAAAAAGGTACGCAGAGCGGTAAACTGCGAATTGTGAAGTTTGATATATTCCTTGCATGAAATTCTTTGTAGTTATTGCTAGTTTTTTTCTTGGATATATCGAGGCAGATGGATGTGGAGGAGACAGAAAATCCTCCAGGTTTCGCAGATCTTTAATAGTCTTCATATAAGTTAATGTAATGTAGGTTAATATTGTTAGGGCAACCGACATCTTACATGGATTCTCTTCTACCGCTTTAATGTATTATCCCGCAGGAAGGGATAACTCTATGGGGATGTTGGAAGGCACTTAGGATATTCATTTTTGTTTCTCAAACCTTGTAATATATTTCAGACAATAAAACTCAAACTCAACTCAACAAGATCTTATTAATGTGAATCGTGAATTCAGTTCTACTTGTCTCGCAAAGAATATTGAATACACTGAGAGAAATAATAATAATAATAATTGAGTGGCACTACAGCCCATATACGGACCAGGGCCTAGCTTCTACAACAACTACTCGTGTTGTGCATGCTATTGTTCTTCACGAGTAGAAGGGACCTACAGTTTTTTGCCGATTCCGAACGGCAAGATTTGAGAAGCTTTCCATAGAAAATTAATACTCTTTGAGTGTTGTCAGCAACTCGAAAGAGGTGGTGCCGTGAAAAAAATGCTAGGTGTCCCGTCCGGGAATCGAACCCAGACTTTCTGCGCCGCAGTCGATGCACTTACCACTGCGCCACGGCGACCACTGAGAGAAAACAAAAATATTATTTATTTATATTTCTCGACAGAGTGAGTAAGGGTATCGAATTACAGACTTTGGTGTAGTTTTTAAGATGTCATTCTGGTATTCTTGTGACAATCAGCCTTTTTATGTCAACAACTCGGTCTCTGCAAGGTGTTTGGTAAAAGGATGACGGCCCTTTAGTGAACTATTAAATTTTCTGCAGTCTTTTCTATCGGGAGACAGCACGCTTTTGGTTTTCCTCGACACCCGAAACGCCAACACGGGTTCAGCTCCTAGAACTATCTCTTCTACTGTTACAAATTTATTGACGATTTTGTTCCGTAGCGACCCTAGATTCAAACAAGTCATAGCGAGTTTTGAGTCAAATTCAGAAAAGGCATGCATTCCTAAGTTACGTTAGAAATGGTTAGTTGAGCAAGGCCTTAAGCACAGTCTGGCTAATGCTTCTTTGACCCTTCCTTCTTTCAATCGTGCACAAACACTTTGCACAATCCACGTCACATTACTTAATTTGGCTTGTAGCCTAATGTCATCGTCTTTCACGAAGGCCATTTGTGAAGTTTTACATCACGTAAACATCGTTCTTTTAAAGCTTAGTGAAAGCAGTTGTTATTTCATTTTCATTTTTCATTTTTTTTCATTTCATTTATTTATTTTTACGTAAATACTACAAGATATAATATCTTATTTAAGTATTGAGAATAATTTGACAATTTATCATTGAATGACTCATGAACATTAGAAAAAAGCTTAAGATAACATAAATATAATAAATAGCAATAAGTTATAATTCATTAGGTTAAGTTATGTTTGGGTTGACATATGTAAGAGTAGATTCTTCTGAAAAACAGTTGATGAAGTTGTTCTCTGCAATGCGGCTGGTAAATTATTCCACAGCCGTATAGCTGAGACAAGGAAGGAACGCTCTGCTACTGTGTGCATAAAACGAGGAAAGATTAAATATACACCTCTACGACATTGAGCAAAATTAATCATATCCTTGAGGTACAATGGACATTCATGGTATATAATTTTGTGTAACTGTGAGAGAATTCTGAAATCACGGTATTGATTCAACTCTATGCCTAGTAATATAGTTTTAAACTGGCTGACACTAGCGTATCTAGGGAGATTTAAAACGTAACGGAGACAATCATTGAACGCGACGTTAAGTTTACGATTACACATGCAGTCTAAGCAAGGATATACACAAAAATTAAACGTGAAGAAAGGCATTATGAGGCTTTTTATCAATCTGATTTTCATATCAGGATTGAGAAGATAAGTTGAGTACCTGAGGCTACGTAACCCAAAGTAAATTCTTTTCACACTTTCTGAAATAGCATCACAACAGGAAAGTGACTTATTTATAACAAAGCCAAGGTACTTTACCTTATCAACATACTCTATAATGTCACCGTTTAAGACAATAGGTGGAAGACTACCTATGTTAATAACATTGTTAGTACAAAGCATCGCAAGCGTTTTTTGTGAGTTTAGTCGTAGTTTGTACTGCTCTGACCATGCTTGTATTCTACGCAAGTCATCATTGACTGTTGAAACACCTGCAGATATTGAGTTTTTACTACAAGACATATAAATACAAACATCATCAGCATACATATGCACTTTACAATTGGACACAACTTGAGGCAAGTCATTGATAAATAGGGAAAACAATAACGGTCCCAATACCGATCCTTGAGGAACGCCACAATTGACAACATACACATCAGATATACCAACAGAGGTTACAATGGTCACTGAACGGTCCTTTAAATATTTAGCTATTAGATTGATTGCAGAGAGTCCGAAGTTAAAATTTTCTTTCAGTTTAGTCAGTAAGATAGAATGATCAATAGAGTCAAACGCTTTAGTGAAATCTAAAAGTATTAACAAAGCAGCACCATGTGAGTCCATACCGGTACGCAAGTCAGTTGTCACTTTTATAACAGCAGATTCACAGCCATGTTTTTGTCTGAAGCCTGACTGCCATTTTGAGAGTAGACCCTTTGTATTAATAAAATACTGTATCTGACTAGAGATTATGTTTTCAAAAACTTTTGCAATATATGGTAAGATACTAATGGGTCTATAGTCCGATGGTCTTGAAGGGTTAGTTTTCTTAGGGACAGGTATAACTTTTGCTCTTTTCCACTGGCTTGGGAAACTACAACTATAAATACACACATTAAATATATGACTAACATAACACAGAATCAATGGTAATATAAGTTTTAAAAATTTGGGACAGATACCATCAACACCTTGCGCGTTTGATTTAACAGAACGAAACGCATTCAGAATATCAAACGTATCCACACATTGAAAAACAAATGAGTCTTCATCGTCAGTTCTTGTAAACTCAATGTCATTACAACTTGAGGTATTAGATACGTAAAAGTCTTTCATCACATTTGGGTCTATATTACAGTTATGTATGTTTTGGTTGTTAATTATACCCATCTCTCTAATATTTTTCCAAAGCTGTTCAGAATTCAAAGAAGGATTAATTTTGTCAAAAAGATAACTACGCTTTGAATTACGTATCAAGGAAGTTACTTTATTTCTAGCTGTTTTGTATTGTCGTTTGTTATATTCTGTCGGATTACGTTTATATCGTCGGTAGAATTGTTCTCTCTCTTTTATGCTTGATTTAATGTGATTATTGTACCAAGGACAACTTTTGTTTTTGACTCTTTTAGTGAGTAGAGGAACATATGCTTCATATAGTCTTAAAACAAAATTATCGAATAAAGCTATCTTATCATCAATTTCTGTCAAGTAAAAAATATCAGACCAACTTAGCATCGCTGTACTACTTTGGAGACCAGAAATATCTATGTCACGAAATGATCTAAAGCTAATCACTTTACTATTATCACGATTAGATACATTAAAATCGAATGAGCAAAAAATGAAGTCGTGTATAAAATCCGATGTTGGTCTTAACTGATCATTTCCAAGAATTTTATTTGGGGAAGTTGTCAGAAATATGTCAATTAATGATGGATTTCTCACAGATTGGAAACATGTAGGCAAATCAATATTTACAAACGACAAACTCATTTTGTCACAAAAATAACGAAGCAAATTAGTAACATTATTATTTGACAGAAGATTGACATTAAAATCCCCACCTATTAGGATACTGCTGTATTTACGGTTGAGATCTAATAGCGTAGTTTCTAACTCTACTATATTTTCTTCTCGAAAATGTCTAGGTGGACAGTATACTACAACAATAACAAGGGATTCAAAACTATTCCGAACTTCGACACATAGAAACTCTATCTCAGGATTAACTGACGAATAAATGACTTTCGACGATATACTATTTCTAATAAACATGCACACTCCGCCATGAATTCGGTTGACACGATCATTTCTAAACAATTTAAAACCGGATATGTTGACAGATTGCGAAGAGACAGTATCATCAAGCCATGTTTCAGATACCATTATAATATCTAATTTAGAATTACATAGCATTTCATAAATTATCGTAAGCTTGGAACGAAGACTACCCGCGTTTAAATGCAATATATTAAGACCATCTCGCACATTACACAACACATTCAGAGCAGTCCTCACATTCTCAGGATCCATTGCAAGAACCCGACAAAAAGTATAAATATGAAAACATCAACCTTTCAGAAGAATCTACTCTTATGTATAAAGTAATTGAAAAAGTTGAAGATAATAATGTTTTATAATAAGAATTATTGTTAGAAATCATATTAATGTGAAAAAAATAACTCCAGCAAAAAAAATTCGGTATTTTAGCTTTTAAAACAAAATGATTAACAAGTACAAAAAACGTATTAAAAAGTACACAGACAGAGTAACTACATTGTTCACATAAATGTAGGCCGAGCAGAGGTAGCACCAGTATGCATTATTACAGGGGAGATAGGATGCCCACCCTGCATCTTCTATTGACTTCCTACACCTACATTGCATACTTTCCACAGGTCGCATCCGCAATTTTAAGGCGTCACAAACAGATGGCTACACGTGCCCAAAACAAATATGTCAGTTTAGGTGAAATCAGGAGAACAGAATCGTTCACTTAGTATTTACATATTAGTAGAAGCAACTTAGTCTTGTGAATAGAACAAGGTTACTCGCTGAGAGAAGTTTCTGCACAATAAGTTCTCAAACTGTTCGCCAGAAAGTGTTAATGGAGAATGTGCGGATGCATATTTGCTGCTGTTGGGTCTAAACATGAATTCTGTTGTCCTGCTGGTAGATGTTATTGTTTGAATTATATTGCTGTTAATTTATCTACGCGCACTCACATAGGCCATTTTCCTGATTTTCTCGAAGATCCTGCAGACGGCGCCTTAGTTTGGGAGCTTATGTAGAAACTTCCTAAGTTGTTATTCCGATTGAAGAAGAAGAAGAACTTTTGGGCGTGCTACTGTTCTGTTACGAGTAGAGGGGACACTCAGTTTTTTGCCGACTCCAAACAGCGGGATTTGAGGAGCTCGTCATTGATAATTATTCCTCTTTGAGTGTTGTCAGCAACTCGAAATAGATGGTGTCGCGAAAAATGCGAGATATTCCGTCTGGGAATCGAAGCTAGACCTACGGCGTGTAGGTCAAGAAATTTACCCACTACGCCACGGCGACAAAAATTTATTCTTTTGTAGGGCTCGATTTCTCTTACTTGCGTATGATGTGAGGTGGCTGGTGAGTCCCTCTGAATTATTGCCCATGTCATAATCTAAAAGTACCGCACGGAGGTGTGGAACCTTTAAGTATTGTTTGCCGTATTGAACGTTGAAGTCGAGGTGTTCTGCCTTTTAGTATGGTGCCTCAATAGGGATCTTTACAGATGAGTTTTGACTCTTAACTCATTCAACTTTCGTAAAAACCTTAACTCTCTCGTCGCTTCTTTAACAAAACCATGTGCCCGGTCAAAGACATTTAGAAGAAAAAGAAATGGTATATTTGTGTCGCACATCATAGACTTTTAGAGAGAAGTCTCAAGAGTTCTGTGTTTCGTTTCGTGTGTTCATTTCCCTTTTTCGTGTCCCATTTGTGTTCCTTTGTCGCGCTTAAATGACTGTAAAATAAATGATAATCAGCCTCAGTAAAATTCATGTGAAGGGAAGCGAAAGGATGTAGAACGGTGGCATTCAGACGTCGGTCCTGAAAACCCTACTGACTTTCTACCCGCACCAACTGTTAAACACATTGCACATGGGTTTATCATGGTCTCCACAAAGAGATAATTTGCGTATTCGCTTATTCATTTCCGTAAAGTGATATTTCATCGCAAATCTCCTTGCTTAAAGTCTGCTTACGATATGAGAAAAGATTACTTGTAGTTTAGACCCCTTCATTGAATACCCACATACTGTGCGTCCTCTATGATATTATGCTATGTCTTCTCTAGTGTTTACCAATGAACAAGAAAAAGACTTAAATTACGTTCTGTCACTTACTTAACTTAATTTTAATTCGGTTTTCAAAAGTTAACATATTTCTAGAAATTGTGTTCTGTCTCTTTCCTACGAATTGTACAAGTACGTCCAAGTATTTGTGACTGACTAATTTGAGAATTATATCCTGTCATCCGAGCTGACCATAATTTCCATATCAGATTTGAAATTCAGTTTCCCGTTAATTGATAATCCACTGCCACACATTCAGATACTAGATTAAAGAGAGCCAAACAAAATTACCTGATTTATATTCCATCGTCTGCCTACTGCTATATAACCAACTCATTATGGGACACAAGAATATTCCCATGAAAATGCGATGCGACCTCATTTAGACTATGTCTAGGTGTCCACAGATACCCTTATTTAGTGTTCAGTCGGAGAAAACGTTGCGCTCCAGAGAAAGACACACACTTAGCTCATGTTTCCACTTTCAACGCCCTCCGTGCCTATTGCCTTTAGACAAACATCGCAAATCATTAATCATGTTGACAGATCACACTCTCTGTCTAGAAGCTCCGGGAAACATTTCTTGTTGACATTCCGCCTCATTACCGACCGCCCCAAAAATTACCTGACAATTGACATCCTCTAGGTTCGGAGTTGTGGAGGTGTGAGATTAGACAAGAATACTACTGCGCTCTGCTCGGAACGCTTGTCTCGTCTGCCTTGATGATAATTACTTAACTTTCAATATTCGAAACTAGACGAACGTCCTTCGAGAGTTTCGTTGAAGTATGTTTTCGTCGATGCGGAGGCGCATCATCAAAGGAACATACTCGAGATGCCAACGTTCGCTTGTCAGGTAGACCTCGGCGTTGTACATGCCCCTTCAGACGAATCTCATTATTTGCCTCTTCGTCATTGGAATGTTATGGAAATTAATTAGATTCACTCATCTCTTGCGGGGTGTGGGGTAAAGGTATTTTTTAATATGGCGGCGATATTCAGCAAAGTTGGAATTTCACGTGTCTGCCGATGAAACTGGTTGACTAATGACAGTGCTCGCTCATCCGCACTAGTGGAAGATTTTCAAGCTTAAGCCGGGTCCGAGTGTGTATGAAATGAAGGAAACCCGGGAATGATAAGTTACTTTGTCGAAGATTATTAATGACGGTTCTATGGTGAGTCGTAAAATGGACGCCGCCTGCTGCCCCACATGATGATTTTTGAGTTTCCCCTCATGTTTGGTGGCGGGTGATCAATGTGAGTTGCTTTGATGCTTGATGGCTGCTTGAAATTTCGGCCAAGCAAATCTTGTGTTCATAAGTCACCTATTCATTTACGGACATCCTTATCCTGATGAATGGCAAAATGTTATTTATCACAAAGTAGGGTGTATTGCATGTTAATCCAAAAGATGGGCCACACAAAGCGCTACACCTGGCAATTTATATCAATGACTTGGGAAAATAATTTCCAGGTTAATCAGCGACTTTGTTTGAATGAGATGGCTTTTTGTTATCGTGACATTTAGGTAAGCTAATGATGTGATGGCTTTTATATCCATGTATTGAAAAATTATATCTCTAATCCAGCTTTATATTCAAAGGATGGGTCACTTATGTATTTTTTAATATTCAATCACAGGCCGAAAAGGTCATGTTTTGCATATCATAGTCAGGAAAACAGTTTTTGGAAGTGGTACGAGGGTTGCCTTTTACATTTCGGGATTAGAGAACAAAAACAAATATTAATCATTGAGAATATTCCTCATTAAGATCTATACACTTTTGCATGCATTTCAACCAATTGTCGAAGCACTTCTGCCACTCTGATTGAGTTATCTCCAACCATGCATTCTGAACGCATCAACCGCTTCTTCAGGTGTCGATAAACGTTGACCTCTCATTTTAGTTTTTACGTACGGAAATAAAAAGATGTCATTCGGACTATACGGCGGATGACTCATCAAATCGATGTTTTGAGTGCTCAAAAATGCAGTTGTTTAAGCCGATGTGTGAGAGCTCGCATTGTCTTGGTGAAGTGTGATCCGTCTTCGGCTGTTGGTTTTCCTGATTTATTGGAAGACAACTGGCAAACAAATGGTTGTGTACCACTCAAAATTGACTGTTCTGCGTTGTTCTTGTGGTACGGTTGCGTCATGTCCAGTTTTTCCGAAAAAACAGGCTACCATTTGCTTGGGAGTGATTCGTGCGCGAGCAACTTTTGTTGGATTTGGGTAATTTTAGAACACCCATACAGTCGACTGTTTACTTTCGGGCTGATACGCGTAAATCCAAGAAGCACCACGATCGTATTTTTGGAGCATTTCTTTCGACCAATCGACACGAGCCTTTTATTGAGCGATTGACAAATTGTGTGGGATCCATTAGTCCCACTAATTCCTAAGGTTGTCTTAATCTCACGATAGGTCACATGACGATCTTGCAATATCAGTTGACTCACAGCATAAATGGTTTCCATTCTTTGGGCGACATGAAGTTACTGTAAACAACACAAGTAGCGCTCGTATGTCAAAACGTTCTGAGTACGTATAACCTCAAAAAGAGCTGGCAGTTGTCAGATTAAAACACTAGGGTTGCCCAATTTCGAAATATAAAAGGCAACCTTCATAGCAGCACGTTGAGCGATATTTCATTAAGATCGGTTAGATGGTTGTGTTAGAAGAAAATCGTTACTTCCTTGAATAATGTAATCCTGATCAATGCGATTATTTGGAAAGCTCATTCATACGAGAATGTATGTATGTGTATGACGTAATTGTGGCCTTGCTGCAAATTTCTGTCCGGGGGCGTTGTGGGGTTATGGATAGTTCATGTTCGAGTGTTGATATGTGTTTCCGAATGGAAACACAAGGTTTATCTTACAATAAAGAAAAAATCTTCGGGAGGCCCTTGAGCACGTCAGTGAAAGCTGTGCAGAGGACTCCTCTAATGCAAATCTTAGCCTGTCTATGCACCTTCATTATTGCCTTTAAATGTATAATATCGTTGAGAACGTGTCAACAAAGTTGTCGGAACATTGTGGTATGCGGGTCGTAATGCTCCTACTAACCCACTGCTTGGCAGCATATAGGATTTGCAATGGCTGTGAGATTGGCAAAAATTGTGTAACTTCTGTGGCAAATTTCATAAAGCTCTGAAATGCCAAAATACTGAAAAATATGATCCCGAAAACATTGCCTTAGAGGATTGCTTAAGGGTAAGAAGGCAGTCTGTCCAATGCAACATGACTTTTCGTAATGTTGGGCATTGGGATTGCTCGTTTCTCTCTCTAACTTAGCTAGGGGATAAGAAAATATATTTTGTACAACACAACTAACGTCGGTGGAACTTATTATTTTATAGTACATTTTATTTGGACGTCCCTCCCTTTTCTCTAACATAATCTATTTTTTGAACGGTTGTCGAAATAGTTTCATCTCGCTAACAATGTGCAGAAATTGTCATTTCTTTTGTCGTTGTATCAACATCAATAGCACATCTCATTAACTTTAATAGGACTCTGTTCACTGGGTAGTTATATGTAAATATTAACAAGTTAATTTAATTCATAATAAACTTGCCTGGGTAATGGTGTAATTAAGATAACATAGAATTACAAACAAAAAATATTTCACCAAGTCATTCGTTGTTATGTTATTATCATAGGGATGCATGTTAATGAACGTATAATTGAGGTTCTTTTTGTTAGAGCGAATGCCGTTTACAAATCGTACACCAGTTCGAGGTGAAGCGTTATTACCGTAACATAAATGAATAATGTGTCTTCTCATTTCAACGCCTTTTTTTTTCTTCCAAATACATGAACAAAGAGTAATGTAGTAGCTTATGTGATACAGACTTACCACAGGTTTTATTTCCATAAGAGTCGTAGATAACCGAGAACATATTAACGTCTCTTCCGTTCTGTGGGTCACAGCCGAAAAAGTTCTCATCACCGCATAGCCTGCAGTCAGTAGGTTGAACAACCAAACTCAGCTCTGCCCTCCATTTGGGATACTAGACCTCGTAACAAAAAAATAATCTCTGGTGAGTGATAGCTTCCAGTCAAGTTCCACCAACACCTATGTCTAGTAGCAGCCATCGCACCAAATGATCTTTGGCGCCATCAGTAATTTAGTTCATTGATCAGATCATGTGACTCAGGTCTGGCGTTTAGCAAGGCACATTTTTGACACTCGATTTTCGATAACGAAGAAAAGCCCATTTGAATTAATAAAAGACGAAGGCGAACATAATTTGGTCATTCTTGAAACAAGCCGATCAGCACTGAGAGCATTAATTTCACCAACATTCTCATTCTAAGTTAACATGAAAGAGTTGCAACTAAATGCACCGAATGCGAAAGAGATTAATACCTCTCATCGGCATTAACCAAAAGACAGATATAGGTGAATAACAAGTAAAGTTGAAATACTGCCGCCACGGGTACATACTGCACAGCCATCACAGCCGTCGTTGTGATGTGAGCCAAAGTATGCAGAGATCGCCCTAGGCAACGGGGCCCGATATCTATTCCGGACAGAACTGGCTTTTGTGTGAGAGGCTAATACACACCCTCATACAAAAATATCGTTATTGAAGAGCTAATATCCTCGTGCGAACGGATGAAACAACTAGAACAAGAAAGGTCTACCATTTCGGAATTTTCTTCTGGAACCTTTGGTCTAGTTTTTCCAGAAGTCATCCATTAACTAGAAAATATTCTCACGCAGTATGAGATGGAAAGATGGACATATAACGCAATCAAAGTGGATTTTTAGGACCTTCTTAGATGGAGCACAAAGTTAAAATCGTACTCGGGATCTCCAATACAAAGATCGAAAAGGAAGAATAACAAGAAGGCGGAAAAATAAGAAAGCCCATTATCAATATTGACGCAAGACATGTGCCACACATCCTGGATGTTAGAACATTCAGAGGGGTAAACATCGGGTCTGGTCACTTTCAAATGGCAGCAGGTCTCAGAGTTCGATTATCCGATGCCAAAATGATGCAACACCCAATGAGAAGGATTTTCGAAATTGGACGCCCGAGCACACTTGAGATTGCTAGAGACTACGTAAAGCAGCTCAGCCTTTCCAGTTTGCCTACATTTGGTTGCACTGCCCCTTCACCAACCAAGAGGCAGCGAAAGAATCACAAAGCCGCATGTAGCTTGCCATCAGAAACTTTAAATTGTTTTGGTAAGGCGCAGACATGTAAGACTTGAGAGAACGAAAGCATTCCGGACGACTAGTGTATCAGCTCCATATGATCAATCGGCAAAAGAGGCAATCCTACCTCTGCCTGCTGAACGTCGCCCACAAGATCCTGTCCAGCATAATCTGTGATCCTCTAAAGCCGTTTTACACCGCACTTATCCCCACGTGTACCTTCGACTTCGGGTCCAGTAAATCACACTAAGGCAGATCCTGGAAAACTTCGGTGATTTTTAAGGCGATCTGATCTGAATTGCTACACATCGCTGTAGTATGTTATGTACATCAAGTTAATACACATCGCATACTACAGCATAAATCGCCGACCGGCAGAATTCGGGATCCCCGAACTGGTTCAAGAACCACAGAACCATACGGAACCTGCTCCGGATTTCGACAACGAGATGCGATGTCATACGATTTCTTCAGGGCAGGACAGAGGGGACGGCATGTGTTAACTCGGAAGGCTTTAATTTCTTCAAATGAGTACAACTGGTGGGCTGCGCAGATGACATGGACATTCACCGTTTAATGTCATAGAAGCTTTCACGGTAATTGAAGAACGGATGAATCAAGCTGCTCTTAAAGTCACAGGGGATAAAACCATGTAAATAATGTCGAAAAAGAATCTAGCTGTTATACACAATTTTGAACAAACCGTCACTGTCGACAGCTATAATTTTGAGGTAGATTAATATGGTTTTTACCTTGGGGGCTGATTTGAACACTGAACACAACACAAGCACAAGCGGATATCATTCGTGGTAGGTTAAAACTTGGCAACCGATATAATTTTGAGTTATCTAAGCAGTTAGGGTCAACATTTTTAACACGAAGGACCATTATTATTCATATCCTGCCAGGCTTGTTATAACGAACCAAAACCTGCACGATTAGTGAAAAAGCTGACTTCATTCTTAAGGCTTTTAACAAAAAAAATTATCCGCGGTCATACGCTCCGTATTGTATCGTGATCTGAATGTAGTCTGGATGGCAAAATACAGTCACCTGCACACCTTGCAACATTAGCCCAGGCTTTCATCCTACAAGGGTTGCCAGCCTGATAAGTACGTATAAATCTAGCAACCTGATAGAAAATAGAATGTAGGACCGTTTCCCTACATCAAGTTTGCAATAATTTACTTTAAAATTATGTCTGCATTATGTGTTTCTACATTATTTTCAGCATCACCCGGTTCACTTATTTTCATATGTCGTAAAAATTATCATTTTGTCGGCTTACTTATAAAAAATCTACGTGGCTTCTTCTCACTGGATGTTGTTGATTGTATAGTCTAATATGAGTGAAAAGTCTCTTAAAAAAACAAAAACACTGCAATAAATTCTGCAATTCAGGGTGAAAATGATGTACGCAAAAGCCGAACTCAGTTGTTTGACTCCGCTCCGGAAATTTGCACCTTGCACTGACCGGTCTGTTATTAATAAAATCTTATATATTGATTGATTGGGCACCAGCTTCAAAATTTCCGCATCTTAAAATTCAAATAGTATGACGAGGTAGTCGAACACACATTGTACGACTCACAAATTGTCTTTTTCAAGCTAAAAAATTGTAACTCATTACAGAAATCCTCTACCGCATTTTAAGAGCGTTCCCTCGACCCCAAAGGTTCTAGATTTAATCTAGACAAAATGTCGAACCAAAGTCTAGTTACAGAAAGGCCACTGTTTGTTCGGCGAGCACGCTCCGCTTAACAATTTTTTCAGAAGCTGTATGGACGTTCTGCATTTATTTTGCACTTGTCCGGCATTTGTTTACCTAGGCAGCCTGATATACCGAGCTCATTATAAAGGCTTTTTTATTTATATTTCGTGTGATGTATTTTTGGTGACCACCCATGACACTAACATCTTATTCAAAATTATAAATTCTGCCATCTTTCACAATTCGTCGCCAACAGTTTCTGGAATTTCTGATTCTAAATATTAGTAAATATTAACATTTATTTAAACAAATCCTTTCATTATAAAAATATACTGAAATCCGAACTTTCTTCTCAGTGGAAACAGATACAATAATCGCATTCCAAATGTTTCCAAGGACTGCATGAATAATGCATGTGAAGTTTTTTTCTCTTTTATATTCACCGCAGTTTACAGGGACAAAAAATGGGAAAAATTCGCATCGTCATCGGTTTCGTTTCAATGCAAACCGAAATGCAAATAGATTCAGATTCACTGTTGATACAGGATTGTTTAAGTAGATTTCAGATTGATTGTGTTTTAATGCTTCCATTGTATTAACGGCTGGAAGCGCAGGCAATGTTTATTCATTCCTTTTTGGATATGAGCTGACGAGATAAATGTTATTTTTTTGCGAATGGTTGTGAATTGTGCAGCTGCGAAATTCAGGTGATAATTCGAGGACTGGGTTGTGTCCACCTGCATGAATAAAGTCAAAGCAGTGATTGGCAAAACGGAGTCATATTTACACAGAACAGATAACAGTGATATTCATGCTACAAATGGCTTGTTAAATATGTTCCCAGTATTTAAAACGCACTATAGAAGATATAGCTGTCACACAGAAGGTCTTTCAGGAACAGACACGTAAGGTATACTCTTATTTTATATGTTATTCCAATAATTCTTCTTCTTATTTTTCTTTTCCGAATGACAATCCAGGGTGGACATGGGCCTTATCCAACATGTATCTCGAGCTAGAGTCGTCTCTCACCAGCTACTTCCAATTTCTCAGGTTAATTTCTTTGAGTATTCTTTCCAACGAGTGTGCGCCATGTCAGTCCATCTGCTCTGTATGCCATAGCCACCTCGTGTTCGTGAACGCTTGCCTTTATAGTTCTTCATTGAATCATCTCCTCCTGATCCTATCAAAGCAAACATGACCAAAGGTCGCACGTATAATTTTCCTCTCGAAAACTTCTCATTCTCCACTTAAAACAAAGTCCAGAGCAGACAAAGGTATTATAAAAGGCCAGTTTGGTCTTTCAAGAGAGAGCTTTGTTACTCGATTGTTTGTCAAGCTCAAAGAAACAGCGGTTGGCAAAAGTAATTGGACACTTAATTTCGGTACTGATGTTGTAGTCCCTCTTTTCTGCGCAACCAAAGTAGACGCTCTGGCCTACCTCAGAATTAAGTGCCGCTCAGTCCAGTTGTATGTGTCCAGTATGTCGTGTTTGCATTCTTTAATTTTTCCGGCAGACCCTCTTAACCAGCTTCTATTTCAATCTCTGCTCGTTGTGTTCATCCGATTACATCAATTTCATTGGCGTCAGCCAGCAACTGAACGAACTTTTAAAATATCGTGTCTCTGGTATTGTCTTTTGAGTTTCGCACGGTCTCAAGTATGTTTTTGAAAAAATCACTTTTACAGCGCTTCGCTTCGTCTAAAACCTTTTCTGACATTAAAGGTGTCTGTAAGTTGGCTAACGACCTTTATGAAACAATGAGAATTTACTACCGGCATTCTAAATAATCTGGTAAGTCTCGTAGGAATGTCAATATTAGACATGGCACGGTTTGGCTCATCCCTGCTGTAATATTCTACCTTCAAATCAACTAGTAGACGGTTCTTAGACTTCTCGGCATCGATTGCGCCTCTGCTATAAGTTGTTCGGTGTTAGATGATCTCACATTCCATGACGAAAACTCGTTGCCCTTAATTCATTTGCAGGCAGCGTCAACGGTAGATCCGTCCGTATCAAAGGCAAACTTACAGCTGGTGGGCCAACCACGTTACCTAGATCAGAGGAGAGTTGCTACTTACATGGGCTTACCATAGAACGTTAATTGCGATGGCCACCGGGAGGCTCTCTGTCTGCTAGAATTGTGCACTGTCAGGAATAGTCTTGATATATTTTCAACACAATCAATTACGTTGCCTTATTTGCACAGCCCTATGATAACAATTTCTGTAATGCTTCGAAAAAAATTATCCAGAAGTCAAGTAGTGTTGATAATCTTTCTCACTTCTTGCTTTAAGCACAAGTTTTCGGTTCAGAATTATTTTTTTGTTTTAAAATAAGGTCAAAAATGTAAATCTAAAAAAATTAAACTAGGCAGTCTTATTTCAATGATTTTCGATGAAAGTAATTAGAAATTGTAACATTAATAGTGTACCTACAGAAAAGTATAAGGTAAAAGTCATAAATGGTGTCGTCACAGTTCTGTAAGACTAATGGAAAACTGTTGCTTTTTCATTGTCCCTTGCTAGTTTTGAAAATGGAATAACCTGCTATTGATATACAAAACCATTAGGGTATGCAAATGATTTTGCTTTACACTAGAAATACATTCACATTCACATCTGTTACCGCTAATAATACAAAAAAAGTCGTCCGAAACATCAGCTGTCGACAATGCGCTAGTCCCAGAAGCACCAAAATTTATTTAAGGATATTTCACAGCATTTAATCTCTATTGCTTTGCACTCCTTAGTCTGTTACGGAAAGAAGACAACTTCTTTTGACCTGAATGCCTCTACGAACAAAGAATAGCAAACGAAATAAATGAATGCATGTCATTTTTTAAGTAATTCCGTGCTATCTTAATGAACGCTCCCCTTTTGTGTCCGGAACCTAGGGCTGCATCAAAATTACGGCATCTTCTGTTGTAGATGAGCAAACAAGAATTAAGATTCCATTGTGAATTTATCACCAAAGGTTACGTCCTCGGCAGCTGACTTCTTTGATGTTTTGTCCTGAAGTTTACTTTGGTTTGTTAATCAACTACAATTTTAAAATTATTTTTTTTTTTAAGTTGCCTTTGTGAGTTGCCTATGTGGTAGGAAATTTTCCTTCGCGATACTGCGGACAGGTCAAATGAAACCATCCAATTGAGATTAAAAAATTGCATAATGAGAAGTAAGCTGTATATGACAAAACATACAAAAACCCCTATAGTAGGTAAAACGAAGTTCTCTATAAGACGCGAGTTTGCTTATTAACGTTTGTTATAGCTCTTGCAGAATCGTGGGCAGCTTATAACGCATCTCGTATTGTTAGCAAATAAGTCGAACCTATAGCGTTATTTTCTAAACGGATGAAACA
Source organism: Eristalinus sepulchralis (assembly GCA_944738645.1). Taxonomy (NCBI): domain Eukaryota; kingdom Metazoa; phylum Arthropoda; class Insecta; order Diptera; family Syrphidae; genus Eristalinus; species Eristalinus sepulchralis. The sequence continues at coordinate 54,366,751 of OX122882.1, forward strand.
CATCGCCGTCTATTCTTTAAGCAGAGTGGGGTAAACTTGGGCCACAGTCAAAATTATCATACCTCCAACAAGCACTCATTAGGGTTTTCCTTGCACGTGTTTTTGTGTTGAAATCTACGCATTGTCTATTCGCTCTACATGACTTACCTATTTGTGTTGCTTTGTTGTGATTTCCGGGGTGCACTATTAATGTAGAGAAAATTCGCCTGGCACTACATCGAAATTATTAGGTCATGGAAGTATTTTGCTCAAGAATGCCGTGTGGGCGGAACTTTTTTGTAGAGCGCATGTAAATACTTCGCCTGCTACGATGAATGCTTTTGGTGTAAATAATCAAACCTCGTATATGAACAGTTACTCAAACGTATGAAAATTAAAGCCGCTTGTGTTAACATCAGGATAACATCCGATCTTTAGTTACGATAAAAAATAGTTAAATGAAATCGCATAGTCTTAATCATTTTTTGACATTGACAAGAATTAAATAACTTTCACTGAGCAATGCCCTAAGTTATCCAGGACGGAGAAGGGTACCAGAGTAAATAATATTTGAGCTGGCCATGATCATAAAAGAGCGCTGGCTGGCAAAAAATATTTTAGAGCTATGAAAACATGTTGTATAATGTTACTGACGAATCTCACTTTGTTAACGTGCTTTTTGAGACTGGGGAGAAGTCTTTGCCAAACTACTATTAGAACACGTGTCCATGATTGTAACTTGAGGTTAAAGACTTTGTCATTAACTTTTTTTATTGAAATCAATGACTTTGGCACAATAGTATAAGAGAACTATGACTGCGGGGCAAAGTAAAACGAACAGTTTCTACAAGATTATGGTGACTCAACTGACACTCTCTGTTTGTCTCAGCTACTCTTTGTCCGTCTTAGCTAAATATATTCAAAACTATGACTCAGTCAGGTTAAGGACTTCACAAAAATTATATAAATTGGCGGTAATAACAAAGGTTTATTATAGTATATCAAGTGTGACTTTACAGTGCTCAGCAGAATAATTCGTACTCAACGACAACTTTGGAAAGTTCATTACCTATTTCCTTGCCATCAGCAAAGATTACTTTAATACTGCGCTCCAAGAACATAGAGCTTTTTGCAAAAGTTTTCGAATTTTTTCGATTTGATTCCACTTTTGATTTCATATACTACTTCATAGTCTATCCATTAGAATTTTAATGACACATGGTGATGGTGCTAGGATTGATATTATTCTTAAAGTAAGGAATTTTTTCTAGCATCATGTAGTTTGATTAAACAGTGGAAGCTTACTGCATCGGGATACTTGTCCGCGCCTGTTCTTCTATTCTTTGGTTGACCCATTGGTTCATTTCTTCATAATAGTTTTCTCAAATGTCTCATTTGATTTCCTGCTTCTTGGAGAAAACTGACAAAGTAAGAGTTTTTTTTTTTAAGTTTTTGAGTCTATTGTTCTCTCTTGAGTTGTACATTATGAATGCTGTAGTTGTACAGGGATTTCAGTTGTTCATTATGATTGCATTCTTATAACAAGCATTCTTTGAGTCTTATCAGCCAATCCAAGTATTAAACCTAATCATGTTTGATATTAATTCAGGTCTAGAAGTCATTTGTGAACTGTCTCGCATTCGCTACAATAATGATTCATTTTCGTTGCGTTTCAGAAGCGTTGCAATGATGGTTATTTCATCAATTACATTTTTTTGTATTGAACCTAATAGAAGTTTTGAGACCGCTTATTGTGCATTATTTTCAAATTTTTATACGCTTAATGTTTAGTGCCTCTTCTATCCCCTGGCAGCTTCTTTACCAGAATTACTCCATCAGTTGAAAAACGTCATTCACTATTTCTGTGACACCCCGACCTGTGTGTGCTCTGAACCTGGGGCCTTTAGAGTGTAAGTCACTGTATCAACCCATAGCGCAACTGCAAGCACCGGGTAAATGGATGCTTTTATTTAATAGGACTGGTAACATTTCCGTGTTATCGCCTACGAAAACCTAAGAGTTGAAAACAATACTTAAGCTTAAACTTCTTGCTACTCTCCTACTCTCTTCTTTATTGTCATTTTCATTGTGCAAATGCAGTATTAAACGCACAATAAGTGCATATGTAAATAAATAATCATCATTAGTGAAAGGGAAAATTAACATCAGTGAACATTTTCGTTCACAGATGGTCGATGTAATTCGTTAAGCGAACATAATTCCGACGAACATAATGCGCATACATGCAGAAAACAATGCAAATCAGCTCCATGAAACAGTAATTTGACTTAATTAAGTCTTTCTAACTTAGTTTTATGCATACGGAGTCTGTTTGTGTAGTGAACTGACTGAACTCCAGTAAAATTAGATTGTGACTTAATTAACTTTGTTTTGAACTAGTTCGTTCGCGAAGTACAAAACCCTAGTCTGTCTTAGAATCCACTTCCTAGAGTGAAATCACCTCAATAACAATAAAGGCTTTCCCAACTTCACAACTTTGGTTTCCTTTTAGTTGGCCTTCAATTTCGCCAGGAGACTTAGGGTTTCTCGAAGCTTATCTTCGTCCTGATCTATAGAACCATCGAAAGCCTTCGCCATTCTTCCAGTATGTCCCGTCGTTTTCCAGTTGGTAACAGTTTTTCGGTTTGTTTTAGCGAACAATGGCTACAGAGCAAGTCACCCCATCCAAAATAAATTTCCCCATCCTTTTTTATTCGAGACCTGCTTAATAAAGATTCCATTTTGCCGAATAGGTCCCCATAAGGAACCAGATTTCGCCTTTTCTATTCAGTTTTACATGTTATTTGAGTTTTCCCATAAGGGGAGCGAATGGTCCCACTATAACCACTCCTTGAATACAATAAAGAAACGATTTGGCTTGAAACTATATTGTCTCAGGAAATCAGGGTTCATCGTTGCAATACAGTATAGCGCCAACCCATTTGCTCCGAGGCACAGCTGTATTGCATCTAGAGCTACAGTTTATATCGAGTTATCCTCTCTATATCCACCATGTTGCTTTAAAACCAGAGCACCTCGTTCAATGCTTGACTAATCCAGGAATAGATGGTTTTCGCCCTGAAATATTTTCTAGTACGAGCAGTATTTTTTCAAATTCAAGGGCGAGAATAAAGCTCCGCTGAAAAAACTACAAGGCGGAAGTTTCGCACCAAGAGCTTATAGAACCCCACGAGAGCTTAGATTAATGGTAGCTTCCTGAGTTCACTGTCTCCCATTCACGCAAAATTTAAATCGAAACCCCTGCCTGTACAGCACTTAGGAGCAGATCCCCACATCCATTATTAATAACGTTCGCAACCAAAAAATAAAAACGGAGGAAAGGATATCTTTGTACATAATCCCCACTTCGTTATGCGCACATTTTGAGTTGCCCATATTTTGACTCTTCCATATTTTGACTCCATCCTTTTTTCCCTGTTGCTTGCGGGCGACGAGAAAAAAACACCCGCCTTGCTTAAATTTACATTCTCAACTCCTTGCTTCATAAGAGGTCTCGCCTTCTCCCCCGCTACCCACTACACCAATGCAAGCCACATAAACCCCATTTTTGTGTGTTCGGATGGCAACCCATTTTTGAATGATGAATGCTTCGGGTTCTGGCGCACATGCTGTACTCTCAATGTTAAAATGTATTCTTCTCATCTGTTGTCGCTGATTTTGTCGCTGAGAAACGCTTACGAACATTCCTTCGTGTCGTGTGCTTTTGAGAATTTCAATTACTTAAAGTGCGGTTATTGTCGCGAGACAAACACGATGTTTTCAACAATCATTTACATACTGAATATTGTGATGTATTTTAAAGCATGTATCAGCCAGATCTGATTTGAATTCAATTTTAAGGAGAAGTAATTGCTGTTAAAGTGAAATATGGCGCCGGGGTTTACAATTTAATATTCATGTAAATCGGAGATTAAAATTCAAGTGAAGAGGAGGATCGTGTATGTGCAGTGATGAGTTTAAAATTGTTTAAAAAGAAAAGTTTCTCTAAGACATTGAAGTTCTTTAAAGGTGAGAACGCAGCCTCAGATAGGAGTTCTGGAGAGAAACGGTGATACTTTTTGATAAAAAAGATAAAGTTCTTCTGAAAAAGTACGTCGATCATCACTTGGTAATTTGTTAAGCGGTGCATCGATATTTCCTTTTTGGTGTTGGCTTTAAATAAATTTGCTCAAGTTTATGGGAAAACCTACTGTTAACCTGGATTCTTAACCTTCCATGCTGAATTGGAAGGGCTGAAATTAGAGTAAGCCTTTTTTCCTAATGGAATTATTTATTTATAAAAAGCTATTCATTTCTCGGTTACAAATAAAGCATATGTTATGGAGGATTCGCAGCATGTGATATTTTTGAGGTTATGTCTCACCACTTTTGTACATATTTTGGGCGGTATCTCAGCTATATCTATACGCTATAAAATTACGCGACCAGAAAAGTCACGAAATACAGCTATAATTGGCGTGTTGTGTGGCTTGTTCACCTGTCTTGTTGGAAACACATATTTCCCAAGTCATATTATTCAATTGCAATAAAATTAGAAAAGAAGAATCTATTCAAAAACATTCCTCCAAATTGACTGTAACTGTTCGCATCTTCGAAGAAACTCGGACCGATGAAACGTTTATGGAGTACACCAAAATGACACTTTGTGTGGATGCAACAGAAATTTGTTTGTTAACATACCCACAAAGTGAGAAATGTGTTTAATTACTCAAGAAAATGTTGTTTGAAAAATCGATGTTCGTGGCAATATTTTCGACTGACTGACTAACCCAATGAAAAAATAACGCTTCCACTCTCTTCAATTTTTTTCATAGTTTTACGGTCGTTTATGACAACCGTAATCACGGTATAATCCCAGGAAATTGATTTCACTTGTATCACCGTTTTGTGTAAGTGGATTGCGGTTATCGTTTTGTTGGATAAATAAGTTATCCGTTTTCGTTTATGGCAAATACTTGGCTAACATTGTGATACTTCACATGACAGACGAGATATGTAGGTGTCAAACGCCAGCGTATTCAAATTAAAGCCACGAAATTAATGATTTCTGTATTGTACCGTATGGGGCATCAATTTTATTTCTTATATTTAATTGTTCGACGTTTTTTTTTATCACCATATATGATGCATTAGATCAGGAAATTAGTCTCTGCGGCTTGTCGATAGCACCACGCCTCGTATTGATTCAAGTCAGTCGTTTTACTTGATCTCGGTTTGTATACATCTTGCTTAATATAATCCCTTAAGCAAGAGTCGGGTCTGGTAACCTTGAGGACGAGCAGAAGCTGCAGTTTCCAATTCAGTTTTGGGTAATAAAATTAAATAAACATCTAGTCGCCATTGATAAATACTGCTACACAATTATTTTCAAAGAAGTATGGCCCCATAAAACACCTGACACAGCGCACCATACACTGACTTGTTCTGGGTGCACTTTAAGTCAAAACGGTCCTCATCATACATAAGCAATCTATTCATTAAGATGTTATCTACTTCGACAGTTTGAAATATTTTTTTTTGCCAGTCTTTGAAATATGGACGGAGCATTTTTGAGAGCGAATGAAAACCTTAGAAACTCAAATTTTTCATTATTGGTAGAAGAAACCATAACTGCGTTGACTATTCAATTCTTTCTTTTTTCGTTATCCCAAACTATAATTTTAATAAATTTGTATATAATTTTTTTTGTAGCAAGATTCGTTGTGCATTGTTCCATTTATTTTTAGTCATATTCAAAGGAACCCTATATTAAGCATCAAGTGAATATTGAAATTTTTATTCGTTACATATACAGAAATAAACATTAATTTAAATTCGCACAGAAGTACGAGTCTTCATATTTCCAGAAAATCTCTCCCTCTCATAACTAAACGTTCAATTCGGGTCCTTCTGCATATCCTTAGCCTTCAACAAAGCAGTGCTTCCTCTGTTCCTGTAATTATGTTGAATATTCCTTAACGCAAACAAATGTCATGAGTAAACACCTTAAAGCAGAAAAACGAAAACAACCGTCACAATCGGTGGGTGAAGCACACGCAGACTTTAACATCACGAATAAAGAAATTTTTGTTAAACCCCCTAGCGTGCTTTAACCTTGTACTCGTGTTTAGAATGCTTACATGTACGTAAGGGTGTCGCTGGAACACAGCTCCTATATATATCTGTTCATTGGGTTTGCGTTGTAAACAGTCGGTTGTGTCTACCGGCATCGAGGTCGCGATACGCGACGCACTGAATTGAAAACATGAAATGCTTTCACTCAAGAAGTAAGCTGAATTGTATGTTGGCAATTATGTGAAGCCCTTAACAAGTGATTCGGGAGCAAGTAGTGGATGCCTGTGCAGAAATAAGTCCTTGAAACTCCTTTATGTTTAATACCTAGGTGCCCCCGTATACGGTAGTAGAAGTAATACATTCACATTTGTAACGAGGATAATGAGTTGTTTTCAAGTTATTTCTATAACAATGAAATATGTAGACTTCTGTCTGTTGAAAGAAACGATATGAAGATTGAAGTAAATATTTTGATAATAATTTAAGATCGATAGTCGTAAGAGGGTGGTATTTCTTTAAACTGATGATACTAAGTATGACTCCTTGGCATTGGGAAAATACATTACAGCGACTGTATGATTGATTTTTAAGGAAAGCTATGAGCTAAGGCAATAAAGGGTTATGCTCTACTAAAGGGTGATACATCTCGAGTTTTGATATAGGCTATTTTTACTAGATAACGCTTGACGCTTACAGTTCGCTTAATCAACCTACTTTTGACAATACAATTCACAAATTTGAGTCCCAGTTTACATTAGTGGATGATACTTGACAGGTTAAACCACATTCAGTACGTAGTAACGAGACTATAGCTGAAGCTTGGAGTATACGCAAAGACCGTGAAAAATCGATTCGTCGTCGTTCTCAGCAGTTTTTCTTGATGCATTCGACTACTTGGTCTCTTTGTAGTGCGGTTCTTGATATAAAAACATACAACATTTAACTTGTGCGGGAATTGAATATCATATTTGAATGTAATATTTTCAGTAAATGGATATCGGAAAACCTTAATGTAAATGCGGTGTTTTACCGTGATTTTTATTCAGTGATAAGGCCCAATTTAACAAGCAGAATTGCTGTCCTTGACCTATTTATAACCGGAAGAATATCAAAAGCCACCATAATATCCACTGAAAACAACGATATATCGTTTAAAATTGTGGAATTATTAAACCATATTCCTTTAAAAATGAGGCAAATCAGAATGTCAATATTAGGCATTATCACGCCTTGTTGTTAATGAATTATGTTCTTTCTAAAATAAAGCAAATAGTCTCAGCGAGCTCTGACTCTAACAAAACGTCGCTCGCGAGCCATACGCTGGAATTAGTAGGTTTATTGAGATATATTTTTTTTTTTATAATTGGCGCGCGCTAAAGGGGTTACGACCACCCTTAAGTGGCCGGATTTAAGTCACAGCACGGGCCGAAGGTATAGAGGAAGAGAGGGAGAGGAGGTACCGGTGCACATTGGTTTTAAATGTCTGTAGATTGTAATGAGAGGAATATTGAGCTGGGAAGAGCATTCCATATTCGTGTGGTGCGGCTAAAGAACGAGTCTCTATACTTAACTGTACGTCCGAAGGTGGGCTTAAGGGTGAACTGATGAGCATTCCTTGCGAGGCGTATATTGCGGGTGAATTCTTGAAGGGGAGGAATGCAGCTGGCTAATTCGTTTGAACATTTCTTATTGAAATAGCGATAAAACAGTGACAGAGACGCGACATTACGTCGGTGTTCTAACGAGTCAATCGACTTCGCAATATTGTTATCTCCTATAAGTTTTATCGCTCGCTTTTGGATTCTATCCAGTAGGTGTAGGGAGGTATTGGTAGCACCAGACCAGATATGAGCGTTATACTCGAGCTTAGGGCGGATGTAGGCCTTGTAAATTGTAGCCAGATCAGAGGGGGTAAAGTATTTTTTGCATCGTTTTAGGAAACCTAGACATTTCGCAGCATTTTAAGCGACCTCGTGTATGTGATCTTTCCAACTAAGTGTTGAGTTGATACGCATACCGAGGATGGAAAGTTTTTCGGTTTCAACAACGCAGGTGCCGTCCATGGATAACGGCTGGTTATTTTGGGAACGCTTGAATGACAGTTGACAGCACTGAGTTTTGGAAGCATTAAATTCCACTCTATTTCTTGTAACCCAAGCGATTATGCTGTCAAGATCGGAATTTAATGTGCTTGACATACGCTGCCGTTCCAAGTCTACGGCCGAAGTACAGGGACGTGAGCCAAGGAACGAATATGAGAAGCTGAGGGTACTGTCATCAGCGAAGGAGTGAATAGGATTAGAAGTAGCAGACAAGAGATCATTTATGAAAATGAGAAAGAGTGTCGGAGACAGAACGGAGCCCTGGGGAACACCAGCATTAATATGGTGGATATCAGACTTGAACCCATCCAGCACGACTTGTATTGAACGGTTCGAAAGGTAATTTCTAATCCATTGTAGAAGAGACTTATCGATTCCATAAGCACGCATTTTCGACAAGAGAGCCTGATGCCAGACTCTGTCAAATGCTTTTAAAATATCAAGCGCAACGATCTTGCTTTCTCCAACATTGTGCAAAGATTGGTTCCACTTTTCGGTGAGATATGCCACCAGATCACCAGTGGACCTGTTGCTGCGGAAGCCGTACTGCCGGTCATTAAGTAGCTTCCGGGATTCAAGATATTTCACAAGCTGACGATTTATCAGCGTTTCCATGACCTTGGAAAGAAGGGACGTAAGTGAGCACTGAATTTCACATTTTGTTACAGTAAATTCTTCGCCTAGATCGTGTGATATCACAACTTTTAACTATTTTCTATTCAGTCTTCATTACTTATTACTCATTACTCTTATTGCCCCCAAAATACCAGTCCATATGTCCATATCCATATCCTCGAAGCAGTTCTGATATGCACTTGTTGGTATGCCCTTGACCTCTCGCAGCGATTCGGTTTGTATCTCCTCAATCGTCGCAAATCGCCATCCTTTAATGAGTCTCTTCAATTTTGGGAACAGAAAAAAGTCACAGGTAGCCAAATCTTGTGAATACTGTGTTATCGTTGCTTTAAGCCAAAAAATTACGAACAAGCAATGGTGGTCAATGGTCAACATTTAGCTCAACGTAATACCCAAAATTTCTTTAAAAATTGCAAAGCATGAGCCAACCGATTTACTGATATCTTCAGTAACTTCTCTAATAGTGATTCGACGATTCTCCATAATAATTTTTTTCACTTTCTCAACATTTTCTTCGGTTGGTGCTTGGGCGTAACGGACAAGTGTCGTCATCTTTTCGACCTTCTTTTAAAAAATTGCACCACTTGTAAGCATTTTGTTGACTCAGAGCACACCCACCGTATGCCACTGTAAACACGACAAGTGTTTTGAACACTTTATTCCAATTTTTTCGACAGCAGGAAATCGCCGAACACACAAAACGCGTCTCAAAAACGAAATATATATGCTATATAGCTGAAACTATAAACATGTGATCGAGACGAGTGTACCAACATAACAAAATAAAAAAAATCGCTTATCAAATGTACGTAGCCCGCAAATCTGAAAATGTATTATTAAATTAAATTTAAACTCAAATCGTATTTGTTCGGAGCAACGCAGAAAACGGGTAAAAAAACATTGTTAAGATTTTTGTTTTAACTCAGGAAATGATACTTGGCTGATTATGACATAATTTTTTATATTAATGACTTTCATATTCTGGCAGGCGCTGAATTCAAACAGCTTCAAATTCACATAGTCTTCTAAGAAATGTCCATCATATCATGTCATACTGTGGATATTAAAACTCTAAACACCTTAGTCGCGTCTTGCATAATTCAATCAAGGGTCATGAACGCTTGAAAATCAAAGAGATGAACTAAACATGGCTTCAGTTGTCACAAAATGAAAGTCATTATCTAAGTTTTGCTTAACATCACAGAGACATGTGCTAACTGTAAAAGAAAAGCGGTCACTTTGTATTCACGCAAACTTTAAGATACAACATAACAGACAACGATATTCCTTTAGGTGGTGCATTCATTAAGTGAGCACAGTCGTCGGCCATATTGTGTGTGTACGTTTTAATGGCCTGTTTTTTCTGCATGCCTAACATACATATATGGCTGATGTGTAGAACTGGCAACTTCCTGTACGTTTTCGCTGATTTGGATTGATTCTAAACTTCCTAGACGCCGCCGGTTCGTGCCTTCAAGTGAAAGGTCCGAGATTAATTTTGTCAATTAGAAACGATGTTCACAGGAAATTAAGTCATCTATGTCCTGAAGGGATTTTTGTAGAGTTAAAATCAATAAGCTCCAGAGTGAGTTCTTGTAAATGGCGATACTGTTTCTTCCGCCATGGAATTTCAAAAGGGCACTCTTTTATGACGATTATATTTATCTTCGAGTATTATTTTAATTCTTTATAAAGATTGTAATTTATTATTACGTGTGAACAACAACATCATTCAAATGGTCGAGAAACGCGTTCAGTGTATAGGGAATTGATCATTCATAAGCTGGGTCTAATGCCAAACAGCACAGAGGATTGCAAAATATATGTAGTTAGTCTGGTCCAAATAATAAGTGAATCGGCAAACCGTTAAATTCGCAAATAGTGGTTGTTTTGTGGTTAATATTCGTAAGGTAACAAAAAAAGGGTACAGGTGGGTTCGAATCTAATGCCCGCTAGCGTCGCTCACTTCTTCTTCTTCGGATGGCGCTACAGTCCGGGGTGGACCTGGGCCTCAACCAACATGCCTCTCCAGCTAGCACGATCTCTTGCCAGCTGCTTCCAGTTGCGCACTCCAAGTTGGTTGAGGTCCTTTTCCACTTGTGTGCGCCATCTCAATCTAGGACGTCCTCTGTTGCGTTGTCCCTGTGGTTCGGATTCGAAGACTCTTCGGGCCGGAGCAGTGCTGTCCATCCGCTCTACATGGCCTAGCCACCGTAAGCGTTGTATCCGTAGACGCTTGACTAGGCTCATGCCGCCGTACAGCCCATACATTTCGTGGTTGAATCTTCTCCTCCAGATGCCATCAACGCAAACAGGACCAAAAATCGCACGCAGAACTTTTCTCTCGAACAGACCAAGGGCTTCCTCATCCGCTTTAAGTAACGTCCAGGTTTCTGCGCCGTAAAGCAGGACTGGGATGATCAAGGTGTTGTACAAAGTCACTTTGGTCGTTCGGGAGAGGGCTTTATTACTCAATTGCCTCTTAAGCCCAAAGAAACAGCGATTGGCAAGAGTGATTCTGCGCTTGATTTCGGTACTGATGTTATTGTCCCTATTCACCGCGGAGCCGAGATAGACGAAGTCCTTAACTACCTCGAAATGTCTGCTGCCCATAGTGACGCTCTGTCCTAGACGTCGATGTTCTGCGTCCTTCTTCGATGACAGCATATACTTAGTTTTGCCCTCGTTTACCAGCAGTCCCACTTTAGCCGCTTCCGCTTCGATGCTAGCAAACGCCTCATTGACGGCTCGCTGAGTTCGGCCGATCACGTCAATGTCATCCGCATAAGCTAGCAGTTGAACGGACTTGTGGAAGATCGTGCCTCTGGTGTTGATGTGTGAGTTACGCACGATCCCCTCAAGAATGATGTTAAAGAAGTCGCATGACAGCGCGTCGCCTTGTCTAAATCCTTTTTTGACATCGAAGGTCTCGGTGAGTTCGCTACCGACCTTGACGGAGCAGCGAGAGTTCTCCATCGTCATCCTACACAATCTGACGAGTTTGGTAGGGATGCCAAAACTAGACATGGCACTGTATAGCTCGTCTCTATGCACGCTGTCATACGCGGCCTTGAAATCGACAAATAGATGGTGGGTGTCGATTTGTACTTCTTGGGACTTCTCCAGGATTTGCCGCAGTGTGAAGATCTGGTCGATTGTGGACTTCCCTGGCCTGAAACCAGGAACCTATCAGGTTGTTGACGAACGGTTTCAGGCGCTCACACAATACGGCAGAGAGAATCTTATATGCGATATTTAGGAGACTGATCCCTCGATAGTTGGCGCAGTCGAAGGGGTCTCCTTTCTTGTGGGCCGGACATACGATGCTGAGATTCCACTCGTCGGGCATGCTTTCCTCCGACCATATCTCACAGATGAGCTGGTGCATGCACCCAACCAGCTCATCCCCAGCCGCTTTGAACAGCTCTGCGGATAGTCCGTCCGCGCCAGCAGCTTTGTTCGACTTCAGTCTCGATATTGCTATCTTGACCTCGTCGAGGTCGGGGGGACGGAATTCTTGTCCATCGTCGTCCAAATTGAGTGGAACATTCTGCCTAACAGCGGGATTTGTGTCGTCATCGCCGTTTAGGAGTCTGCAGAAATGATCCTTCCAGATTTTCAGCACCGACTGCGACTCTACCACCAGTTGGCCATTTTGGTCCCGGCAGGCTTCAGTTCGAGGCTTGTAACCGCCAGATAACTGTTTTACCTTGCGGTAAAAATTTCGGACGTCATTCCTGCCATAGCACCTCTCCATTTCCTCGACCGCGCGCTTCTCGTGCTCTTTCTTTTTTCTTCTGAGAAGCCGGTTCTCTTCCCTTCTTCTCTGTTTGTAGAGCTCACAAACAGCTCTCGTCGTTCGATGCAGCGTTGCCTTGTAAGCTTCCTGTTTGGCTGCATGCGCCTGCCTGCACTCGTCGTCAAACCATGGGTTCCTCTTAGGTGGTGGCATGAAACCCAGCACATCAGTGGCGGCCTCTTTGATGGCTTCTTGACAACGTTTCCATTTGTCTTCTATTGTTTGTGCAGGCAGCGTCGAACTTTGAGACAGTTTCAGGGAGAATCGATCGGTAAAGGCTCTAGCGATCGGCTGCGATTGTAGCTTTCCGACGTCAAACCGTTTTTGCCTGTCTCGACTCCGTTGCTCTCTCGATATCCGGGTTCTTACCTTGGCTACAACAAGGAAATGATCCGAGTCGATGTTTGCACCTCGGAAGGTTCGGACATCGAGAATACTGGAGGAGTGTCTGACGTCGATCGCAACATGATCAATCTGGTTGACGGTTGATTGATCAGGTGATCGCCAGGTCCCTTTATGAATGTTGAGGTGTGGGAACCGCGTGCTGGCCACAGAGAGATTTCGCCCCGAGGCGAAGTCAACTAGCCTGAGTCCGTTTCCCGAGGTGTTGGCGTGCAGGCTGTGTCTTCCGATGACTTTAGCAAAGACTTCTTCCCTTCCCAGCTGAGCGTTGAAATCTCCTAGAACGATCTTGGTGTCGTAGCTGGGGCAACGATCGTATGTCCTTTCTAGGAGGTGATAGAAGTCTTCTTTACTGCTGTCATCTTTTTCCTCTGTCGGGGTGTGGGCGCATATGAGGCTTATATTCCCGAATTTAGCCTTGATGCGGATTGTTATAAGGCGTTCGCTTACGTGTTGGAAGCTTAAGACTTTTTGCCTAAGTCTGCCTCGAACAACAAAACCGCATCCAAATAAGCGTTTCCCTCTCTCCCTGTAGCAGTCGCCGTGGTATATGTCGCAGTTTCTCACTCTTCTCTTGCCCGGCCCATCCCACCGCATTTCCTGGATTGCGGTAATGTCTGCTTTATAGCAGTCCAGGGCCTCCGCAAGTTCATCCGCTGCACGTGGTCTGTGGTGGTCACATTCCACGTGCAGATCCGTAAATCATTGTCCTTTGTTCGTTTGCGGGGGTCGTCAACAGTGTATCCATCCGTATCCGAGGCATTCGGTTGGTTCGTAACTGGAAATTTTTGAAAGTGGCCGGGCAGTTACCCCGACGCACACCCCCAACCTGGAGGACCGGACCCTTTTTTATACCTCTTGGGCGGAGGTCGCACTTATAGGTTTAGCAAGTTGAGTTCGGATGAACAACAACCAGTATCCGGTGGCTACCGACGTGGAGGTACTATAAGCACAGTTGATGTGTGGGAAACAGTTACAACTTCTGGGCATCGCCAGGTTGATACCAATCAGTGCCTACCCTGTTCCCACAACACCCAGCCACCAAGCGTCGCTCACATCAAACCCAAAATTTCCCTTTTATACCAATCCCAGTTATTGTAGAATGCAGATTTCAGAAGTAACGGTGCACAGCTTCGTTATATACAAAGACTTGAGTTAATCCACTAATAAAACATAAACTTTCAAATCTTCTATGTCAAGATGCTAGGCAAACTCAATCATCGCACCAGTGCAGGAGTCGCGACCGAAAATGCCCGGCAGTGCTTTATGATTGAGAAGAATGTAAGGTAGTGGACCATATGCAATCTGAGCGAATCACTTCACTGCACTTTGCACCTTTTGCTTTCGTTTCCTATAGAATTGCACGCTGTCGACACATTTGGAGTGGAATTTTGTGATGGTTTTTTTTTTGTGTCAGTTTGTGGATTGATAGAGATAAGTGAACGAACACACGAATGCGCAAGAGAATTGGAATAACCGCTTGGGATTAATAGACAATTACGCCACAGTCCGGGGTGGACCGGGGCCTCAACCGAAATTCCTCTGCAGCTGTAAGTATCTGTTTTCAGAGAGCTTGCTTGGATCATATTTTGTTATTTAATTGCTGCCTGACTCGAACTACTACCAACTTCAGAGTATATACTATAATTTCGGTACCGGTTATGACAGCGAGCTCAAATGTTGACACAAGACATTTACATAATCTAATAGTTTACACACCTTTTGAACGATTTGCTTTTGTGCTTAAAAATTTATATCCAGCTGGAAAACCGGAACGTACACGTCTTAAGTTGCCAAACTTGTTTTTTTTCGATGAGTCGCCATTTGTTATCAAGCAATATGCCAACAAAAAATGACAGAGCTTACTTGCCAGAGAGGTCCTTCGAAAATGGCACTTTCTTAGAGGTAATATTGAAGCCTTGGGTTACAGTCTCATGAAGCGCGCTTCAACCAAGATTTCCACAATTCATTTCTTCGACACAATGGATTGAAAAAGGAATGCAAAACTGTTTGATATCTCTGTCTGGTGTATTTTGAAGGCAAAAGTTTGATCCACCTCAAAGCAGCTGGGAATGACCCTAAATACAGCAGAGTCTCTTGCGTGTAGTGTGCGATGCTTTTTTGGACTATATCAACTAAAACTACAATTTGAAAATTGATGTATTTTCCAAAATTTTGGTAGAACAATAAAATTTATCAAATAAAATAAAAAGAAAACCTTTTACCCGTGGCCTTAAGAATTTCGAACCTGATTTTATCCATACCGGCGGAATTCTCAACTTTAAGCTGTTCAATCGCGAAAGTGACATTCTTCACCGTTGCACTACTTTCCGCCCCACTTAAGATAACAGGTATGTCATCTTCAGTACCATGTTCGGGATTAAGCAGTTCCGAAAAGTGCTCGCTCCATATGTGCCAGATGCCCATTTCAATGAGAAGAAGTACAAAATCGTAGGCTTAAATCCTTCAATGTTATTAAACTTCCTTCCTCTCAGTCGGCGAATGGAATACCAGAACGGAAATATGGTCGCTCTCAATGTTCTCACAGAACTCCTTGAAAGACTGTTCTTTGGCTGAGCGCACAGCCAATTTGCAAGATCTTCGCGTCTCTGTGTACTGGCCACCAATAGTTAAGAGATTAAATGAGATATATAGTTTATTATCTTGTTCCTGTGATGAAGGATTCATAAAAAACAAATTCTATTTGAATTCAAAAACACCAAGTTAAAAGTTCTCGCATATGTGTTGCAAAGTCTGGCACTCCCTTTCAAAACAAAATATGCATACGATACATCCTCCAGAATTGTTGTTTTATTTGTTTGTGTTCTCATAACCTTCCGTAGCAAGGAGTTGCTATTCCTGTTTTTTTTTCTGAAGTAAGCAATCACATAAACCTTAATCAAATGGTTGTTTATTCTTTTGGAAAATAAACGAAATACCCAATTGAAGATAACTATGGTAGAAGTCAAAACAGATTCGAAACCCAATTCAACTTTGACACTAATTGGATATTAAAACTTTATCCTTGCTCCTTCTTCGTCCTATTCAGTGAATCTGAAGTTATGAATATGTCAATCAGAAAAGATAAATTGTTGGCCTACTTTCGATCTCAGGGAAAGACAATGAAGTGTGAGAAAGCACAAAAAAGAAACGAATGAAAACACAACGGCAAACTTTGAAGTGAGTTACATACAGTGATTCAGGGAGACTGTTGCATAAATTGTTTGCAAAAGGAAGGCATAGCAATTTTAAGCAGCCAGTAACATAATGGTACTAAATATGAACATTGTGGAAATAAAGAGGTGACCGCCTTTACGTTTTGTACATTATGGAGCATTGAGAACTCAAGACAAATATTATATTCTCCGGTTCAGCACATCCATCTCCATCCGTGATAGGATGGACACGGATAAGGACCGGGGGTTCCCCCCCCCCCCAGCTGTCGTCAGCCTGGTAGGTTAGGGTTGGTCCCCCACGGCCAACTCACATTTAGTATAAGTTAGGTTAAGTTAGTTACAACGCTTAAGGTGGCTAGGCCATGTAGAGCGGATGGACAACACTGCTCCGGCCCGAAGAGTCTTCGAATCCGAGCCACAGGGACAACGCAGCAGAGGACGTCCTAGACTGAGATGGCGCACACAAGTGGAAAAGGACCTCAACCAACTTGGAGTGCGCAACTGGAGGCAGCTGGCAAGAGATCGTACTAGCTGGAGAGGCATGTTGGTTGAGGCCCAGGTCCACCCCGGAGTGTAGCGCCATCCGAAGAAGAAGAAGAAGGTTAAGTTAGTAATTAAGATTACATACAAAACTGTACACAATTAAAAAAAAAAAAAATTTGTCGTAAGTATTTTTAAGTTAGAATAGGATATATTAAGGTAGATTAAGATATTTTTGTAGAAAATTCCATAGATAGCTAAGCTTTTTAAAAAACGTTTTCTTAGTTTTAAAAAATAAATAATAGTTTTTATTAATTTAAAAAAAAATAACTACCATTGACGCCGAAAGGCAAAAACAAAACAAATATATCAATAGTTTAGCTTAGAGCGCCCGCATAGGGCCAGTAAGTAGTTATAAGTAGTTATATATTTCATTTCTGTCGTACCTAGGTTAAGCGTTTTATACCTAGTTTTAAACTACCATTAGGTAAATAATAAAAAAAAATGCCTTTTAAAGTAAACTAAAACAAATATTATATTTACTTTTTTTTTTGCGGCGATATTTGGTATTATGTAAATCGGTTAACAGAGACTTAAGAAGTTATCAAGAGTGAATCGCACATGTTTTAATTCAAGACAGCATGTGGAATGAAGGCAAGGAATATGACAATCTGTTTCCTATGACATATAAACATGTTTTGGTACTTTTAAGTGCATTTTCACTTTATTGGCCCCTTAGGTGAAATTTCAAATGCCTGCCAACACATGAAAGGTAACAAAATAAGCTGATGTAAACCGCCAGGCTGAGATTCAGTTGCGCTGAGTCGGGCACTTCTGATCTAAGGAGACAGTTATTGCTCATGTTTTTTTTTGGAGATCGAGGATTGTATAGTATCACGATCTCTTAATGAAACCACATCAGTGTCAGCCAAAGCTAAAGTTATGAAATGTTCAACGAGAAAACCATTTCATAAAGGAACTGGCCCATTCATTCTTGAATGTTTTGGACAAAACAGACTCAGAAAAGATTAGAACTTAAGCAAACAAGTACAGGAAACAGATCAGAAGCCAAGCCATAAAAAAAATTATTGGTGCTAACAGATTGGCTGGTTTTAGATATTATTTCCAAAACAAATCCCGCGGGAGTACTGAAACATCTAAAAGCAACTCTTCCGGATTATAAGTTAATTACGGGAGTGTTTTCCAGAGATTTATATAAGAAAACTCATTTCAAGTTATTTCACTTCATTAATGCATATCCCTAGTCAATTAAAATCAACAGAAGTTATAATGGAATCCACGCCTGAGGAACAGCTGGCGGATCAAACTCATATATGTCGATTTCACTACTGCCAATAATACAAACGTGTTTGAATAAAATTTCACTTAAAGGCTTAATTTTAGTTGTGGGAGAAAGGCGGTCTATTTCTTGTCATAATGCAATTAAAAACAATTTTAACATAAACTCATTTGTTCAGCCGAGTGTCTTGATTTTTGAGGGCCAATTCTGTCTATTTCAACCGGAAAAAGGGTGAAGACTGTAAAGCAAAATCACAATGTTTACGAAATCAGATACTCGAATAGATGAATAACACAAGCAATTGAATGTGTCGTAAATATTTAGCATGTGAACTTGAATGTCCATCCTTATAAAATCCTACGTACGCAACAACTGAAGCTTACTGATAATTCACAATGCCGTAGATACGTGATTAGTCACAGAGATCGAAGATGTGTCGTTTGGCGTCCTCTATGGCCGAAATGTGTTATTGGTATTATTTCTTCGGATGGTTACAGTCAGTACTGAGCTACATGGTCGAATAATAATTGATTTGTTGTTTTGCCTACTATTGAAGAATATGACTTAGGCTATATGTCATTTCAAAATTTCAGTTTCGGCACCGTCAAATAATCTTAAAGATCATGCGAAGGATCCGCTGTGAATCAGGTGGCTTTTTAAACGATTCAAATTTTGACACTCAATGTCAAAGTCCAAATTTTATAAAATATTAAAAAAAAGTTCGCTTTGTGTGTTGAGTGAATGACTCTAAACCCCCGGATTATTCTCGCCCTTGAATTTCAGTAAAAGGAGAAGGAATGATTGACCTCTATCAATAGACAAATATGTGTATTAGCTGACTCGTAAACATTTCAAAACAAGCAAATGCTGAAATCGATTTGGACCTATGGCATACAAGTTTGGAGTTATACAAACACTTTACTATCTAAGTTGTGATTAGTGCACCTTTGTATGTTGGAAACGATGACATAAAAGAGATCTTGGAGTTGTCGTCGCTTATAAATATTAGCCCCACCTGGCGCTATATAAAGATTCAGCAATGCATTCAATTATGGACGAAACTATCGTTTTTTAAAGCTTTTAACGTTTAACGTTTTTCAACTGACAGTGACAGATTGATGATTAATGAAAATGTGTGTTTGTTAATCAACAATAATTCTCGGGAATTATTGTGTGCAATTGTATGAATGAAAAGCACTTACATATGTGAATAAAAGATATTCAGCCTTATTCTGATATTCGAACGATTCGAATAATACTTCGAAAGTTAATCGAATTCGCCCAGATTGTATTCTGAGATTCGAACGATTCGAAAGTTCACTCTATCATTCGAAAGTTCATTTTTCAGGCTACTCTGGCATTCGAATGATTCGAATGAAACGTAATTTTTCTTTCGTTCGTTATTTTTCCTTCGTTTACCTTCGCTAAACATGTAAGTAGAGATATTTTGTTGCATCTTTAAATTTTATGAATTGTATCGTGACTTTATTAATGTATGTAGATCGCAATCGCATTCAAATTGGACCAACCAGGAGCAGCGTTTTCATTATTAATAAATAAAACAATTGCCATTGTATTTTACTGTGGTTACTATTTTATTCCAATTGTGTGAAATTTCAAACAGCTGATATGGTAAATGTCAAATTCATTGAAGTGTTCATTCGATAATGAACACTTTTCATTCGAAAGTCAGAATACGAAAAATTCATTCGAATGAATAGGTGCATTCGAACGATTATTCGAATCGTTCGAATGTCAGAATAAGGCTGATTAAGAAAGATCTGTCGACACTATCCTCGCTTATGCACAGGTCAAGTTGACATACAGCCTCCTCGTAGCGGCCCTTGGATAATTATCGCAATACCTGTTGTGTGGTGAACCAATGTATGCAGTGAACCTGGTCCATCATTCGTGGGTTGTGCATTAGATTAACTCTTTTACCACTTAAAAAAATAAGCTCAGCAACAGCTGTATACATACCATGGATATGTACAAATCTACTGTTGGCGATCCCAGCAAAAGATTAAAGGACAACAATTTTTGTTTTTACCGTAAGGTTCCCTAACAGACCACGTGCAGACGAAGGACTTGCGGACGCCATGCACTGCTACAAATCAGATATCATCGCCATCCAGGAAGTGTGGTGGAATGGTTAGACCATGTGAAGCACGCTGTCGAAGAAAGAGAGAGAGAGAGAGATGTGCTATGGCTGGCATGAAGTTCGAACATTTTACCGAAAAGAAAAAAAGAATTATTCGGTCGATATAGGGTTCGGACCAAGCCTAAATGCTGAGAATCTGGAGAGATCATTTTTTTCTCTGTTTATCATCGTCTACATTGAGGAACATTCTGCCTAACAGATTGATTTGGGTTATCACCGCCTTTTAAAATGCTGCAAAAATGACAAAATATTTTCAAACGTTAAAACTCCCGACTGTGTAGTGAGTGGCCCTTTTAGGTATGTAGGACTGAAAAATGTAAAAGTGCTAGCTACGTTTTCGAATTGAAACATATAACACACGTACATGCATATATTCGTCTGAACTTTCTAGCGTGCGGCCACGTCATTCCCATTTCGGTATAACACTCCAGTTTTATGTGACAATCATTGGTGGCAACAAATAACTTCCTTGCAAAATTTAACACCAGCTTCAATCAATCAAATGTGGGCGCCGTGATATAGTGGGTAACTGAGTCGACTCACACGCTGTAGGTCCCAGGTTCTATTCCCGGATTGAACACCTCGCATTTTTCACGGAGCATCCTCTTTCGAGCTGCTAACAACACTCTTAGAGTACTAAGTGTCTCTGAAAAGTTTCTTAAATCCCGCCGTTCGGAGCCGGCAAAACACCTTAGGTCCCCTCAACTTGTGAGGGAACAGTAGCACGCACACGAGTAGATAGGACTTGGTCCCTTATGGGCTGAAGTGCCACTAAATACTTATTATCAATGAAAGTACGCTGCTATTCTAATACTTCTAATACGTATGTGCGTCAAGTTGCAGTAGGTTTGAACGGTGTTAGCGAATGGTATGTTGTACCGTCAAAATTCTGTTCTTTAATAGACACATATACATACAGTTATATAGAAATTATTTATACATATGTATGTACATGTAGGATAAAGTTACTAGCACAAGAGTGATAAAGTCGAGCATGGTGTTATTATTTTGCACAGTGCTGTTTTTTTTAAGCTTCAAACGAAGATGAAGCAGGGAGACAACTTTTCCCACACTCAAGTTAGGATCTTGGATACACCCTATGATTTAATTTGCAACAAATAAACAAATTTCAGATACTTATGGAATTTGAAAGGCCTTGTCTTGTGTATTTGCAAGGTAGCAAAAAGAAGGTAAGGCAGACACAACAAAACAAAACCTTGGAATAATTTGAATTTCTTAGATTTTCATAAAATCAGCTCTTTTAAGAGCTTTAAATATTTGTCAGAGAGATATATATCGCTTTTAATATGTTTGTGCATGTTAATCTCTATTCAATTGCATATTTCATTAAAACTACACCTTAATCCAAAAAATATAACAACAGGAACCAGCGCTTCAAACTTAATGAACATTCTCCCCAACGTAGTATCAATTGAGGACGAACTTAAAATCAAACATCTGAAACATATCCACTAAGTCGTGTGTAATAAAGTTTAATGAATATTTGTTGTTGTATTTTTTTTTCAATTTAAGGCGAATTGCAACACCTTTACCGCAGGAAAACTTTCACCCAGGGATATGTTGAGTTTCGCTGTATCAAACGCAGGATAGAGCTCCTTCTTGGTACAATTAAATTTAATTTAATTAGTTGCGGAGTTGGGTGGAAGTTTGAGCGCTTAATTGAATTGCCCGCAGTGTGGTTAAGGGCTAAAATTATGGATTTATGCGGTTTACAAGTTTCAAATCAATTATTAAGAAGTGGCTGCTCGGTATTGGACTTGAACTTTATAATTGATTTCGTGTTTGATTCGTTATTTTACATGGTTCCTGCGGTATGTGCTGGCACGTAGCCGCTAGGTAGTAGCCATGGGATGGAGAACTTGATAATATGTCGTTGGTTGATGCTTAACAATGTGGTTGAATGGTAAGTATTTTTTCACAAACAAATGCATAGAAAAATCAAATGTTTGTTTTTTCGGAAGTAGTAATAATGAAGATGCAGTAGCAATGCAGATTATGCAGAACAACAATAATTGCATTAGCACATATACGTACATTAATTTACGTAGGTAACTTTTGTACTGTATTATCACCCAAATATATAAGCTCGAAAAAGTGCCTACTGTTAGTCAAATATTCAACGAAAAGGAAATTGTGAATTTCATATTTAAGTAGTTCATAATCTTTATGAGGGTAAAACGAAGTGCATGCTGTCATCAAAGAAGGACGCACAACAAAGCGGCACACTAAGCAGCAGAAACTTGGAGGTAGTCAAGGACTTCGTCTACCACGGCTCCGCGGTAAATAGGGACAATAACACCAGTACCGAAATCAAACGCAGAACCACTCTTGCCAATTGCTGTTTCTTTGGGCTCAAGAGGCAAGTGAATAATAAAGCCCTCTCTTGTAGGACTAAGCTTGCTTTATATAACACCTTGATTATCCCAGTCCTACTCTACGGCGCGGAAACTAAAAGACGCTGCTAAAAGCGTATGAGGAAGCCCTTTGCCTTTTCGAGAGACAAGTTTTGTGTACGTTTTTTGGTCCTGTTCGCGTTGATAGCATCTGGAGAAGAATATTTAACGACGAACTCTATGGGCTGTACAGCGACATGCGCCTAGGTAAGTGTCTTCGTGCTACGGACTATAGCGCCACAAGAAGAGAAAGTAAAAATATTTATAAAAACAGCGAAATTGGGCATACGTATGTACTTTAAATAATAAAAACTGTTTATCTGTGCTTGTAACCGATCTAAAGAACCTTGCAATTTTCTGGTTAACTATTTTACCTTATTTTTACAACTTGCCTATTATCACAACTTGCCTATTTGCTAAGATACATACATATATCGCTAGTATAAAATTAATAAAGAAAAACAAACAAGAAAAGCTTGTATAGATCTAAATTTAAGGTGTTCATTCAGATACACAGATAGGTAAAATACTGTAGGGTTTCCCCGGTAAAAAACTTTGAGACTTACTGCCCAACTTTGTCAGTAGTTGGTGAAGTATAAGGAAATAGAACTGAGCACACGTTCTTTTGTTCAAATGGTTTTCTATTAAATCAATTATTTGGTGTTAAAGTCTTGGTTAGTAAACGAATGTTTAGAACTAAAATAAGTATAGATATAAGGAATAAGTAGCCTGTCTACCAAAACCGGACTGAATCCTGGTTTTTAATTCACCACAAGACAAGTTATCCACGGATATTTTATTATTGTGCTTTTTAGTAACCGTCTTTCCGTACGAACATCTATCTTCCGTGGACGTCCAGATCTTGCTTTATCGGCAACTGTTTTCGTTTTTTTTCTGAAATTTCTTAAATAAGTATTGGATAGGAATATCCGCGGTAAATAGGGACAATAACACCAGTACCGAAATCAAACGCAGAACCACTCTTGCCAATTGCTGTTTCTTTGGGCTCAAGAGGCAAGTGAATAATAAAGCCCTCTCTTGTAGGACTAAGCTTGCTTTATATAACACCTTGATTATCCCAGTCCTACTCTATGGCGCGGAAACTAAAAGACGCTGCTAAAAGCGTATGAGGAAGCCCTTTGCCTTTTCGAGAGACAAGTTTTGTGTACGTTTTTTGGTCCTGTTCGCGTTGATAGCATCTGGAGAAGAATATTTAACGACGAACTCTATGGGCTGTACAGCGACATGCGCCTAGGTAAGTGTCTTCGTGCTACGGACTATAGCGCCACAAGAAGAGAAAGTAAAAATATTTATAAAAACAGCGAAATTGGGCATATGTATGTACTTTAAATAATAAAAACTGTTTATCTGTGCTTGTAACCGATCTAAAGAACCTTGCAATTTTCTGGTTAACTATTTTACCTTATTTTTACAACTTGCCTATTATCACAACTTGCCTATTTGCTAAGATACATACATATATCGCTAGTATAAAATTAATAAAGAAAAACAAACAAGAAAAGCTTGTATAGATCTAAATTTAAGGTGTTCATTCAGATACACAGATAGGTAAAATACTGTAGGGTTTCCCCGGTAAAAAACTTTGAGACTTACTGCCCAACTTTGTCAGTAGTTGGTGAAGTATAAGGAAATAGAACTGAGCACACGTTCTTTTGTTCAAATTTTTTTCTATTAAATCAATTATTTGTTGTTAAAGTCTTGGTTAGTAAACGAATGTTTAGAACTAAAATAAGTATAGATATAAGGAATAAGTAGCCTGTCTACCAAAACCGGACTGAATCCTGGTTTTTAATTCACTACAAGACAAGTTATCCACGGATATTTTATTATTGTGCTTTTTAGTAACCGTCTTTCCGTACGAACATCTATCTTCCGTGGACGTCCAGATCTTGCTTTATCGGCAACTGTTTTCGTTTTTTTTTTCTGAAATTTCTGAAATAAGTATTGGATAGAAGAACGTGGTCTTTTAACAATTTTTTTTTAGCAATTTCTGATATCTTTCCCAGAGACTTTCTATCATTACTCAGATTAATAAAAATATGTTTTGTAGCCAAAGGGATTTGTCTATTTTTGCACTTTATTTTCTTATCTTCGGAAAAAAACTAGTAATAACTTATATCTTACAAATTAACATAATGACTCTGGAACTTTTAAACATACAATGTCAACTGAACAAAAGAAAAGCATCAAATTTACAGTAAGTTTTGGAATTGGTAGCGATGAAGGGCGATATAACATTTGTTTTGTTTTGTGTTGTCAAAATAGTGTTTTTCTAAATGGAAATATAAAATATTCTGCTGTACGGATACTTTTTTGACTATGCGTTCGAACCTTAAGACATTATTGTGAGAAGTCAAAGCGGTGTGTATGACTCTATTCCTGTTGGGTTGTTGAACTTACCTTTGTAGTAAGACTTTACAGTAGTAAAAAAAAAAACACTTTCATTAATTCTGAAATACAACGTCAGTCAAGCGTTTGTCTCGATTAGCGGACGTTGTAATTTGTGTTGGACTATACAATAATGGACAAATTTGCCTTGAAAGCTTGAATTATTTCAGCATTGTTTGTATAACTTCGGTCTTTCACAGTTCCCTAAAAAATTTAATCACCGGCAAATGACATCGCCGGATACTGCGCGCACTTTGGTAATAAGGTTTTAATATTCCTCGAAGACACTTATATTGTTTAGTGAAGGTATGATTTTTCGTCAAGATTTCCAGTGAAGAACAGTTATCAGTTGTAAAATAATCTGAACAAAAAAAAAGCACTTGATGCCGATTGGGACAAAAAAAGGTATCTCCCTGTTTGCGTTCTACTAATCCGCTGTTTTACTTGACGTCGACGTGTTATTTTTCCCGTTTACAGTTACAGTCACGTTACAGCAGCTACACAAAAACACTATCTCTTTTATTACAATGACGAGTGATCATCTACCCAAGCATGATTGTTGGTTGGATTCTGTGGGTGATATTTCTAAGAATTAGAAGAACATTAAACAGTTGGGAGTAGGCAAAGTTTTGTTCAACAAATAGAGCTCTTCATAGTTTGGTACAATACATTCTGTAAGCACTCCATTTTGAATCCTCCCACAAGAAAAAACCTCAAAAACAAACACTGCTCTGCTACAATTCTTTCATGTTCCCTCTAAAAATACGTCGGGGAACTTCCGCAATCGTAGCACTGACATTCATTTTGACATATCACCTCGTTATTGCGTTCAAATTCGATGTAAAGCATTCAAAGCCGTCATAAATCATTCTTACTGCGTACTATAATCGTTTCACGCAAACAATTCTTCATGTTCACAGCTTCGGGCTCTTCGCCGAATCCACGACCTCTGCTTGTCAAATTAATCATTCGAGACGGTATTGCCTTGACATATGCTTGCTTTTAAAAATAATTCAAAAAAACATAATATTTACCAAATTTCACTGCCACATTTACTGTGTACGTCCACAGCTATCACATCGGCGTTTCAATTTGTAAATTTCCAAATAAATCACTTTCTTGTGACAGAAACATTCAAAAGAAATCCGGAGCGCCACCACATACTGCGCGTGTGCCAGAGCGGTTCAGTGAGTAAGTACTTCAAATGGTCATTTTTGACAAGGTGCCAAGATTTTCCGACGGAAACAAGCAGAAAACATTTGCACTTTTGAAGTTCATGATGAAGAACAGTGCTCTTGAGAAACATTTTCAATGTTTGACTATTGAAGTAGTTTTGATATAACTCAACTAGAACCGGATGCCTGTCAGAGAGATTTTCAACACAACAGGATATCCTAAAGCCGGGCGACTGAAAAATGTGTTACTGGCGTGAGTTTTGTGTCTGAATGACGGTACACTGTATTTCTAGTGGTGTTAATTTTCCGTTTTAATACACATGTTGATGAAAAACAGAGGAGAGGTTAGTAAATGAGACTTGTAAGCCTGATTCCACTTTCAATCATCAAATCGGTTTTCCGGAAAATGGTTTAATAGGAAGAGAATCAACGGTTGTTTCTTCTACATAAAAAAGGGCATTCACTTTTTCAAGTTTTTTTTGTATGAAGACGTAATCTATAGAAATATTTGACGTTATTTTTTAATTTGGTTATTAATTTGGTTGTGCCTACAGAGAACTATAATATCAACTGAGGGATATGCATGAATGTGGAAAACTGGTAAGAAATTCAATAAGAACTTATTGGTGAGCCAAAAAGTGCGATTGAAATTTTCGAATTTGCTTATTGCAAGATCCTTTAAGGCCTCTTAAGAGCCTATTAAAACTATCGATTTCAATGTTTTATTTTTTTCCTTAATTTTACAAGTCCTTTCGAGCGTTTTCAAACTGAATTCCACTGAGCCGGTAGGAGGTCTAGGTTCGATTCCCGGACGAGACAGCTCGCATTTTTTTACGGCACCACCTCTTTCGAGTTGCTGACAACACTCAAAGAGTATCACTTTTGTATAATAAGCTTCTCAAATTTCGCCGTTCTTAGTCGGCAAAAAACCGTAGATCCCTAACTAAGAATAGACGGCGTTTATATATTTGTTGATTTCGCAATCTGGGTGAGTCTCGGTCCACAATATGAAGACGTTTAGCACGGGAATATGAATAAAATTTGAAAACCAAGTTACTTGCCAACGGTTTGAAAAATTTACTTGAAAAAACTCGAAACTCACGAAGCTCTTGAGCAGTAGCTTGAACTGGTTCCTTCGAATCGTCCCAACAGGAGTTACATTTCGTTTGAACAATTCTACTGCTAAATTATGGTAAAAAAGATATCAGTTGTAAGATTCCTACCACGATATTTCGATACTAAGTCTAAAACAATTCTTTCACCCTGTTTCATGATAAATTTCAAGATAAATTTGAAATTTTCAATGCATTCCTTGAATCCTTGCTATCCATGCCTTCATGCCATATTTTCCAGACTTACTGGGCATGTATGTATTTCGTAAGACATTTACCACGGAAAGGAATCAGTTGTTCGTCAACGGTTATGTTTTCGTTTGGGGCATATAATAACTGTAGATTCTCAATCCATTTTTCACAAAAGTCACGAATCGGCCCAAGCTTATGTCCAAGATCTTCTGACCTACCGCGGTGTCTGTGTTCGAATGCAAGTACACGTGCAATTTCAAAGAAACGTTCTTATCATTGCACGTCTATGAAGTTCATTCCACAAACTTCTGATACTTTCACCATATGAACGATAAACATCTGCACAAAATTGAATAAAAATATAACATACACCCATATGTATGTTTGTAAGAGTGGTGGTTATAAGCAACAATAGACCCAAATATACATCGAGCTCGATTTCGTCTATGGTTCGATCACTCTGTTAACTTGCATATTACTGAAGTGGAAAACATATTTTCTCATGACCAGAGTGATGCATAAATCGAAAGCATCTTTGATTCCGTAAAGGCGGTGAACAGCAAAAGATGTTACACCCGTACGTTCATGGATAATCTGTTCAGTTGCCGCACAAGAAAGTCGATTTTTGGAATGTGTACTAACCTACTTTAGATCACGACCTTTCCTGAAACACTTATCCAAATTGCCTGATATCTCTTCTGAATTGTCATTACCACGCCTTATATCATCGTCTGAAACATCTCCGTCTTCCACTTCTAGTTCGCAATCCTCATTACAATGTTATGGTCACAAAATTACCCTAACGCTACATGTGTATACACTTACCTAAAACTTTATATCGAATATTGCTGTAAAATATTTGTTTGATGAAATTAAAAATATGTTCAAATTCGGAGGAATTCCCTGAGTTATATCAGTTTGAAAGCATTTTAGGTTATAAAATTGCCCCAACGAAACAGAGAGGAAAGAGTGGCAGCTTTTCCCATTTTTTCAGAAAAAAATTTAAATTTTATTGCGTACAGTGACGTTTGGGAGCGTGTATGTGGCAGAATTTCAAGTATTCTGGTTACCGAAAATACTGTTGATGTGAATTTATGTAAGACATATAAATTGGCTTATTACCGAAAACCATTCACAAAGAGGGGATAAATTGACAAATCGAACTTATATCTATGAATTTAAAGCACAGGAAATAAATCGCAAACAATTTTCCACAAAATTTGCACAATTCGCCTTAAATTTGAGGTGTGCAAAAAAGAATTTAATTTGCCATGTGAATCCTGCTGAGCCTCGTCGATAAAAGCGAGTATATCGATTTCGCACAAGCACCATACGTATATTTGCAAGCGCAACGATACGCTGAAAGATACAAAAACAGTTTGCGGCCGGTCATATGGATTTAGGAACAATTTTATGCTTCTGCAAATATTTGTCTTTTTTTTTTGTGTATGACGAAGTGGTTATGTCTGCATGATATGAAATATGAATGTTGGTCATAAAAACATCAAATCGGTTAAAAACACACGACTGGCGTACGATTCGATATTGTCCTTGCAAGGGGATTTCGTTATGGGCACCTACTTATATGGGCCAATATTGAATGGAGTTCAAGGGAAACCGGCAAGGGCATAAGACTTGTGGCCATTTAGAAAGCATGGAAGGTATGCCCATGTATGTTTTCATTGTAATCCCAAGACTGAGTTATTTTGCCTTGAAAGGATATGCCCACATACAAAGGATATGTGTAAATTAGACTGACTAAGTTGATAATCTCTAGGATATGTGAAAGTCCTTTTGTCAGGGAATCCTTATTTATTTTTATTGACGTCTAAGTAGGGGGACCGCCTTTTTTTGAGATCATACATTATCTTCCCCTTGCGTGTTTATGTGCATGTGTGTGTATGGGGATTGAGAGGAAAGGTCAAAGTTTTGATGTCATCTGTGTCCATGGATGTCAAGTCCAACATTTATCGACTCGTCCCGAAAGCCCCCTAATGCGAAGCGAAATTGGTTTTCTTTATTTTGTCTTTTATACGTTTTTTCTATTTTTTTGCGGCGGTTGGTCGTGGTGGCGTGAGAATGTTGACGTAAAGGGACAGAATTTTTGGGTGGTCTACTAATTTAGCATGCGATATAAAGTAGGCGTTGAGGATATTGTAATACCTTTGAACCCAGATAAATGGAGGAAATTCGAGAGAAGTAGATATGGACTCTTTAAAACGGAAACCAAATTACCTTGCTGTAGATCCCGAATGAGAGGCTTAACATTGCTGTCACTTGAAGCTTTCTATGTGTATCAGCTTTGGGAAAATATCATTTAAATATAATCCCATTGATTTCTGTTAATTTAAAGAGACCTTTAGTTGAAAGGGGCTATACTCCCAGAAAGACGTACGGGTTTGTAAATTCGAGCGCACAATGGTAATCATCTCATTATCACTTTTGGCGTGAAACAAGTTTTAGTAGAAATTTGAAAAACCTAGTAAAGAACGCATATCCCAGCGTTGCACGTCGTTCTGAAAATGTTTTTTTTTCACCCGGCCAATCTCGTCTCTTCCACTTGAAATACTTCAAAACTTTAAGATAAACTCCTGAGTAAAACTTACTGAGGAGGTTTTGATGAAACTTTCAGTGCGATACAGCTACGGTGTTATCTGGCTTTGCAGTTTGACTCATTCGGTGGAAATGAATTGAAAAACTTTCAAAAGAGCAATCAAGAACTCTTCAATCTTTCATCCTTTCGTTGAACTCATCCGAGGATATTGTCGCGTGTTTCTCAACTTGAGACGATGACTGTGCACATGACATTCAGAGATAATTGCCTAAACCGCCAAAGGCACAAAACCGTTGATACAATCAAGTTTGTGAGCGTTTATGGGCGCGGTGTGTTCAAAATTCAATCTCACTTACCAGAGTGTCTCTTTTTCTCAAATGCACAGCTTATTGGTAGTCCCATTAGCAACAACTTAACTAGCCTCTAACCACCAAGCAGGTGCAATTGTTTCTCGTGGTTGCATTCTGAATACAAGAAGCAGCACTCAGCTCGGGAGGCAATGTTAAGTATAATCCCAACTACGTTCGTCCTTAGCGGGTTGTTTACTAGTGAACTTTTAAATTGACGTCAGGTGCTGAAGGATGATACTCCTTTCGCAGAGTAATTTCCTTAAGGATTTCATTTTATTTTTCTCCAGTCTATTTCCAGCACATTAGTCATCATGGCAGAGTAATGAAGTTTTAATTGCATTTTGCGGTACAGCAGCGATGCATATAGATTTCTTCGTAACTTCAACAAGCACTGGTTCTGGGAGTTCTGCAGACATTTTGAAGTATTTCTGAGGTGCACCAATTAATGTCTGTGTCGAGTGGCTAATTCGAACATTTGCAGTCATGAGTAGCTGTGGGTTTCGGTACAGAGATTACGAAGGATGTTGTGAAATAACCGATTGTAAGGAAATACGGGATCATAACTTTAATAAAATTAACTTAAAAGTAGGCAAGCAGTACCTGCAGAACTATGTAGTTCTATTAACTTATAGACGGCCTTAAGGCAAAGAACCCCTGGACTCCTATTGAGAAAATATTATAGATTACGATGTTTTAACTTTTGGTTCATTTTATACTGGGGTTACAAATTAATTCAGTCGGTTTTCAAAAGATGGCACCACTTCCAAGTTGTGGCTGGAAGCGAATAACATCTTCATTGGAACGGTGTGACATTTGTCAGCTATATAAGTGTGCAACAACATTGATCGGATTTGTGTTAAATAAACATCATTTGCGGGTAGTTTTGATTGCCTTTTTAAATTGGAAGAAAAGTGCAGAAGAGTATGGTAAATCTGCTCCGACGGATATATTAAACATTAAGTGGCTTCGACTCTTCAAAAGTGGTGATTTTACCATCAAAGACAATGAGCGTCTTGGCCAGGCCAAAGAGTTGATGAGGCTTTGAAGGCCTTACTGAATAAAGATCAGTGCCAAACACAAAGTTCACTAGTGTTGGAAGTGAATCAGCAAACAATTTCCGTTCGTTTAAAGAAATTAGGATTTCAATAGCAGGGAAATTGAATGCCGTACGAACTGAAATCGAAATATGTCGAAAGGCGATTTTTCACCTCGAAAGTGCTTCTTGGAAGACATCAATGGAAGGGATTCTTTCACTGGAAAGTGATTAAAAAAAGAAGATAAAATACTATGCACTAGTGCACCCTTTCCATCACGTCGACATCGACTTCAATGAAAAATATCCACGGTTCAAAGGTTATGCTCAGCATATGATAGTACCAGCCGGTTGTGGTGTATTATGACTAAAACCAGGCGAAACCATATCGACTAGAAATAATGCGTTAAGTTTAAGTTTAAAAATGTATTTTTTTATTTTGAGTTTCATTTGCATTAAATCTAGACATAAAATACTTAAACTAGCTATAATAACTTTTATTTTAATTAAAACTATCTTACTGGCTCCATGCGAGCACTCTAAGTTAATCTATGAATTTTTTATAATTGACTTTCAGCCTTTCAGTAGAAATAATGCGTTTTAGCCGTGCATTGCAAAAAAACAGAAACAACCGAAAGGCAATAAAAGAATTATGATAACGCTCGGTCCCACGTGGCTGCGGCGGTAAAAAACTACCCAGACACTCTGAAATTGGAGGTCTCACCCCACTCGCCGTATTCTCCAGACACTGTTCTGGCTTTTGCAACAGATGAAAAAGGATTTGGCGTATCACAGATTAGGGTATTTCGAGAAATTGAAGAATGGTTCAATAATTGGTTCATTGCCAGAGAGGACTCATATTTTAGAGATGATATTCGAAAATGAACAGAACGATTGCAAAAAGTTGTCGCTTCCGACAGACAATACTCTGAGTGGTGCAGTTTTGAACATTTTTTTAATAAAAATTTTTGAACACAGAAAACGGAACGAACTAGTTTGTACTCTGAATGTATGTATAATAAAGTTTATTTTCTTATAAAGACAATTTTTTGCATCATCTGCTGAAAGTGCCATAGCATTTTCAAACAAAAAAATTAAAAAATTTAAGCCATCCGCGGTTGCTTGGTAGATTCGATTATCAAAAAGGATTGCTGGTCTTTCACTTAAAAATATTCCTAAGTTCCGTTCTATTACCATGTTACACAGTCTCATTCACACGCGTCAACCCCGAAATTTATATAACAGAATATTCATTTGTGCATCTTTTAAGAATAGGCATATTTTAATACGTTTCTCGTATTCATCATCCGAATGCCAATATCTTAGTAATTCTACTCGGCTCTGGAACACCCTTCCTTACAACATCCGTGCAATCAAAAGTAAATTAAGATTTAAGAATGAATTAAGAATAATCTTGTCTGCACTTAATTAACATCGTTAAACTGAAGCGTAGTATATTAAAATATTTTTGTTGATATTAATTTTTATTGGTTTTATTAACAATTCAGATTATCACAGTTTAAAAAATAAATGCATAAGCTTTCTGAATAAAACAAATTGAATTGAAAATTATTATTTTTGACCCTACGTAATTTTTAGTTTGTCTTCATAATTCAAACAAAAAAACTTAGACAAGTGAAGAGCCGCTTTCGCTACGGCAATTACCCATGATCAAAGGAGTTTTGCTGACACCAAAAATAATGGCAATCAGAGAGTGCAAAGTCCGGCCCCTACGGTGGATGCATCAGTACTTTTCACTAAATTTTTTCCTTGAGCACCCTCTTCGATTAACCCAACATGAAAAAATGCACATAAGTACACGAAAAAATTGTACATTCATGGCAAGGTATGGTAAAGGTAAATAAATAGCACAAACTCGGCAAATTTTGTTGTGCGCTTTTAAAATACTGAATTCCACCAATTCAGTTCGTACCTGTCCTTTAGTGGGTAAAACCATCAGCGTGTCCCAAATCCAGTTAGCTCGTACAAAAATTTTTGTATCACATAAATAATGCCTCAATTAAGGTAAAAAGAAACTCTTATTAAGGGTAAAGGTGGATGAAGTAAGTATGGTCAATCAACAGGAATTGTGAGCAGTCATCTAAAGTGTTAAATGAAAAAGTACAGCTAAAAATAAAAAGCTTCGATGTCGCACCGGGAAGAGGATGTTAACAAGCGTTCAACAATTACTTAGACTGATATGTTAAATTAACAGCAATCTCCGAAGATTTAAGGAGGAACTTTATAGGCTGTACGGCGGCGTGCACCTGATCCAGCGTCGTCGGATACAATACTTAAAGTGGCAAGGTCATATAGAGCGAATGGACATCACTGCTCCGGCCTTCGAATCCGAGCCATTGGGACAGCGCAACAGTAGACGGCCTAGGTTGAGAGTGAGCACACAAGTGAAGAAGGACCTCATCCAACTTGGAGTGCGCAATTGCATGCAGCTGGCAGGATTTCGTGCTAGCTAGAAGGGCATGTTGGTTGAGGCCCAGGTCAACCCCGGGCTGCAGCGCCAAGAAAAGAAGAAAACGAAAAAGCCAGTGCTCCAAAAATAGCTGCGTAACATGTCATAGATGATGTGGAATCGTCATTCGTACAGACTGTACGAAATTTTCTGCTCACGAATGATAGTAAGAGTGACAGATACAAATTTGCATCTTCTACTAAAATGGCAGATATGGTGATAGGATATGCATTTTTTTTGTGTATTACATGATTCGCCATTGTGTTGTGGGTAAGTACATTACAGTTTAGATTTCGGGACTGAAAACCTTGAATTTTTTAAGGCACCACCTCCTTCGCATTGCTGACAGCACTACAAGAGTATCAATTTTCTATCTAACGCTTTCCAAATCTCGGCTTTCGGATTCGACAAAAAACTGTGAGTCCCTTTTACTTGTGAGAGAACAATAGCACGCACAACACGAGAAGTTACTGAAAAAACTAGGTCCTAGTCGCTTATGGGCTGTAGTCAAACTCAATTTGTATATAAGGATGACTCAAAACTGTCATTCACGTCCACCGTGGTGAAGTGGGCAGGTCCGTTGGCTCATACACTAAAATTTCATACAATTTGATTCCAAGTAAGAACATTTCACTTTTTTTACGATTTAAGTGAAGTTTAATACAAAATTAAAAATACAAATGAGATACAAATTATGTTTAAGCTACGCTTAGATTTTAGAACGGCGTCCTGGGATGAGGGCATGAACAATGCTGTTTCATTTTGTATGCATAACCGATCAACAGTTGTTGCGTTAAAGGTGTAGGAAAGGCACACGGTTGCGAAAGTCCTTAAACTCTAGTGACTGTGTTCGTGGTAATGACAGTGAAACCACAACTTTCACCGTGAACGTTTTGCTTCGGCACGGGTCTATACTTCTTTCATTTTAGTGTATGGACTAGGTGTTACAATACAGTTAAGATGTAGAGTGTTTCACATAGAAAAAGAAGAAGAATAAATCTCTTTTTATGACTTGAGATGAAATTTAATGTGTTTTGAGGTTTGAGTACGTCGGGTATTTGTTACCTTCAGAAAAGATAAATTTTCAGTATTCCCGTAGGATTAGACAAGTTGGACAAAACTTAAATCAGGTTAGAAAACCTGAAACCAGTAAGACAGAGCCAAGTCAGCGCGTAATATTTGATATTCCGACTATCAACGAATTCATTTAGGTGAAAACTAAGCGATCAGAAGTTTCGGGCTGAGATTTTGAAGTGGTTTTGTAGGAATAATTCGCCATATTAGGGTGAAAAATTCTTTGTTAAGTTGAACATGAATTTCTTGGTTTGTACATCACGACTTCCTAGTTGTTCCTAGCTATAGTTCATAAACATTTTGCTTGTAACCCATTTTCTTGAAATCAGATTGCGAAGATTAAAAATTAGAAATCTTACAGCTTGTAACAAAATGACCGCTGTGCATAAAAATAAATCTTTATACATCCTATTGCAAGAACAACCTCTACCATCACAATCTCAGTAAAAAAAATTAAAGCACCTTAAGCAGATAACAAATTTAAAAAAAATGATACCAAAAAGGATTTGTCCACAATACCCGCCGCCCACTGGGCAACGATCCCCATTTAAAAATCTGAAAATCTTCGAAAGGCTTACCTAAAAAGGGAATCACGATAAAGCCGAACCACAAAAAAGGGATTGAACTTTTGAAAATGTTAAACGGAACCGCAGCCATTGTAAACAAACCACCTACCATTGTGAGCCTAAAACAAATTTAAAGAAAACTTTTATCTCGTTCCCGTCACCATTCCCCCCGTAAAAAGGGACACACATTCAAGACAGAAAAAGAACACACTCGTCTCAGGCAAAATTGATGAACATACATAATAGAAGTATTTATCCTGTCGTTGTCCTTGTCGATTTCCTTTTGCTTGTTACCTTGTACCTCATATTGTAGCTTATTTATACACTTGTGTGCCACTTTTATTCCTTGCTATTCAATATCGGTCCCCTTATATTGTTCCACACACAATGAACGTGTATTTTTGGGGTACGAAAATACTAAATGTCTGCTGTCTTTGGAGGGAACAATGGTGCGTAGGGGGAGTTTTTTCATTCCTTCTTTATCTCGAGGCTAGACGACAATGTCCTCTGCTGAAAAATATTCTCATATTAACCGGTGTATGTGTACATTGTGAATACAGACTGCGTTTCATCCTTTCCCAACGGCTGTAAGTTAATTGGGCTTGTGGTTAGTTGGCACAAGAATAATGACAGGGACCCACCTTGGTCAGATTGAATCACTTCTAAAGAGGCACAAAGTTCCTGTTGAGGCTCTGTCAAACGATAATTAAAACCTTCCTGTTCGAGATTATGAAAAAGCCTATGTGGTCTACGAAATAACACGCAGATGCTCTCATTTTCCCATAGTCACCCCCTACTGAATTGCTCCTGCCTGTACCACATAAAAAAAACTTTAAGCTTGAGTGGGATACGAAGGTTAAAGTTGCAAGGCGGTCACCGAATTTGTTTAAACTACACAGGGATTTTATACACATCCGTACATTGGTGGCGACTAGTCCGATTGGGTTCTCTCTTTTTCCATGAACTCGACAAGACATTTGCGATGGAATCACGTACAGCGGACCTTGTTATGGGTCAACCATATGTTGGGTGTTGGCAAGGATTGGTATTTTTAATCTACATTAATATTTAAATGTGTGGAGCTTTGCAAAGTATTTTGGGTAGTTCATTGAAACGTTTTTTGTCGGTTTTATTACTTTTTCAATTTTCTTTTGAACTGTTTATTGATAAAGGTCAGACGGGACTGACAATAGCTTCAAGGCTGAGCGACAACATGTGATGTGATATGGACTTTCTTTTATGCACTTCTCAATTTTCTTTTCGCTGAATGGTCGTTTGTGTCAATACAGCAGACCTAGGCGCTTCAATAAATTAAGTAAAATGGACTTTGTCATTGGGCCTGGACATGTCTGGAAAAATCAAAGAAATAATTTGAAATGATAGTATCGAATAATTGTAAATAAAACAGCTCTTTTAAATGACGTGACAATTTTGCAATTAATTAAAATGGTGAAGAGAGGTATCGTGTTGTAGAACATTTTTGAATATCAAGATTGTGTCTAGAAATCCCAGATCAAAATTGTTTCATAGTTTTAATTTCGTGGTTTCACGTACAGCGAAGGATGAAACGTAATGGTGTGGGGAAGTTTTTCACGCTGTTGATCCGTTGCATAAGATTGATGGCATATATTTACCAGATTTTCATCTTCATCCTTATAAAGGTCCACTCACAACGCCGTAGACATTTTTTTTTTTGGTATGAGAACAAAAGAAAATAAACACAGATTGTTCGAACAACATTTTTATAACACATCTTACTCGGTAGGTCTATAAACACATAAGATTCAGAAAACCCACAAGTGATCCAAAAACTGCCATTGCACCCAGACATATTCACTGCTTAGTGCGTTTTAAGGTCAAAAGTTGTAACTAGCCCGTATTTCTACGAATATGCCAATGGGCAGAGGGTTTTTTTGGCCGACATTTTCTCTTTTAATTTGCGCGCACTAAAGGGATTATTTGATACCTTTAACTGACCGGGATTAAGTCATAGTACGGGCCGAAGGTGAGAGAAGAAGCGAAGGCCGAAGGTTTGAGAGAGAAGAAGAGAGAGAGAGAGGAGGTACCGGTGCACACTGGTTTTAAATGCCAGTGGATTGTAATAAGGGACTGGAAGGAGCATTCCTTATTCGTGGGGTGCGGTTAAAAAACGAGTTTTTAAACTTAACTGTACCTCCGAAAGTGGGCTTAAAGGTGTATGGGTGGACAGTTCTAGCGAGGCGTAAATTCATAAAGAGGAGGAATGCAGCTGCCTCATTCATTTAAGCATTTCTTTTTGAAAAAGCGATAGAAGAGTGATAGAGACACAACATTATGCCGATGTTCTAGCAAGTCAATTAACTTCACATGATAATTATTCCCTATGAGTTGTACCGCTCTCTGTTGAATTCCAGTAGATTCAGGGAGGTCTCGGGGACTGTAAACCAGATAAGAGAGTCATACTCAAGCTGTGGACGAATATACGCCTTATTATTGTATCCAGATCAAATTTTTTTTGCATCGCTTTAAGAAACCTAAACAATTCGCAGCATTTTTGTCGATCTCGAAAATATGATCGTTCCAACTTAATGTTTAGCTGATACACATACCAAGCATTGAAAATCGTTCGTTTTCAGCAACGCTAGAGCCAACCATGGATGATGGCTGGATATTTTGGGAGCGCTTGAGTGACAGTAGAAAGCACTGAGTCTTTGAAGCATTAAAATCCACTCTATTCTTCTTACCGCAATCAATCGGAATTTAATAAGCCTAACATACGCTGCAGTTCCAAGTCTATGGCCGAAGAGGAGGGGCGAGAACGAATTAACGGCAATGTCGTTAGGAAAGGAGTGGATTTGATCAGAAGTAACATACAAGAGATCATTTATGAAAATGACGATGAGTGTCGAAGGCAAAACGTAGTTCTGGTACATTAGGATTAATGTAGTCAGTAATCAGACTTGAACTTATCCAATACAACTTGTATTGAGCGGTTCGAAAGATAATTTCTGATCCATTGAAATAGAAAACATTACAACCTGGCTTTGCAGAATTTACAACTGAATTGGCCGTGCTGAATTCACTCTCATTCAAAAATCCTTGAATTATCTTGAGTCTTCTTCGTATTGTTGGCGAAATATTGGTCCTTAACGGCCATCCACAATAAAAGTTCAAAGAGATCAAATCACATCTACGAGGCTGTCAACTGACATCGGCAAGACATAAGAAAAACTTTGAGAATATCAAAAATGAGGGACATTTCAGCCCATAAGTGACGATCGTTTTGCGTTTTCAGAAACTACTTGTTTTGTGAGTGCTACTGATCTTTCACGAGCCGGAGGGACCTACAGTTTTTTTGCTGGTTTCGAAAGGCGAGATTAAGAGCAACTTAAAAGAGTTGGAGCCGGGAAAAAATGCTTAGTTTTCAGGAAATCCAACCTCAAAGGTTCGGCGTGTGAACCGACACATTTAGCAACTATGTCACTTTGAAAATAAATTTCTAATATATCTAAAAGGAATTTAAACTTGAAGTGACTCATTCATTTTGCGGAGGTATGATACTTATTCCCTGTTAGGATTTCGGGTGAAAAGCGTATGTCAGCTTCAAAATAACCTTAAAAGAAGAGCCTGAAAAGGACCCTACATATACGCATTGTACGATTTTCACGATATATCTTGACATTTTTGACGATTGAGGGAAAACTTATTGCACATCAAGTAAAGCTTCTTGGTTTACTCATTAATGTAAACGGAACACCTCCATACAATTAATTTTTGCTTTGCACTAATTAATTTGTGCAACTTTTATAAGCCGCACAGAACCCATTCGAGTACTGCGAATAAAGTTTTCCAATATACACATGTATGCACACACACAGTGGTTTGTACCTAGCTATGCACAAAAATCAATATTCTTATCCGTCACAAAACATCTATTCTTGCCGATGCCAAATCATCGAGAATGATTACTCATGCTGCCAGCTGTGTGTAAGAGTGCAATTCATATAGCGATTAAAAATAAAACGAGTGTGGGCGACACAATTGTGGTTTGTTCTGATATATCGGTCTAAATGGAACATTAATGTGTGTTTTCGGTTGTTAAAAATATTAAGGTTCATCGATGTATTACCTTGTGCGTTACTGCTGGAGTCAACTCGAAGAAGTCGCTGCCCATCCACTTCGGAGAAAGCCAAGCTTCTAAGCCTGCAGTTGGTTTAAATTAGGTTTAAATGTTGTCGGTGGCTGTTGACTAAGCAAAGAAGGCGAATGAAAGCCTCCGTACTTCTGGGAAAGACAAAGTTAAAACCGTCGCTTACCTCAGGCGCGATTTCGACCAAACGTGAACATATGCCGTTTCTTCCGGGATCTCCGGACAAACTGAAACCAAAATTGTGTACATCGCACTGCAATATACACCTGCTAACAATCGAAGGAAGGTGAAGAAAAGCTTAACCCAATGATTGTCATAAAGAGTCTTAATAATTAGCTACTTTTCATTAATCCTATCTACAATACATGTTATAATACCTCTTTCAGTATCTGTTATCTCAACTAACAGCCAGACTAGTGGACCAGAGAAAGTTATAGAGTGGAAGCTTGTGGACTTAAACGTCAGTTTTGACCAAACCAAATGGGCTAGTTCGATCTCCACCATTCACCATTTCTATCAAACAAGAGCAATTTCAAGATCGGATGTAGGGTACTGCTTGACAATCATCACCTGATCGACTATAGAGACATAATGGCCTCTGCATTGGCACAACAGAGACTCCAAAGGACTTAAATAACACCTTCGGTCGAGTTTGGTAATCAATGAGTTGCGTTTAGAGCTCCAATGATGAATACAATATCTTACGCCGACCACCTCATTCAAATAGAGAAGGGAATATTTTCCTAGATTATGAATGTTTCAATAAACGCTTCTACATATAACTATACGAAAAACTGCGGGTAAGTGGTAATGGCGCAAAAGAAAGAGTTGGTATTTTTCTCCAGCAACCATCTCAATTCTGACTTTCAGAAATCGAAGGTCGGAAACCAATCGTCAATAAGAGAATAAGTAAAAGTTCATGTGCCTTATATCTATGTGACAGGTCATGTCAAACAAAGTGCTGTCTCAAAACCGAAAACAAACCTGTAGTTTTCAGTCCAATCCGAAGAAATACAATCTCTGGTGGCAGGCAATTCTTAGAACGACTGATTTTACTTCATGAAAAGGGTACAGCGATCAGCACCTCACCTACAGAATTAAAGTCATATTTAAACTTCTCCCACTGAATCTCTTCAGGCTTCCAACGCTTACACACCAAAATGTGCAGCGTGAATCACTTAATCCAGCTTTTGGCATTATATATCGTGTTCCAGCTTCCTAGACAAACTTTTGTTAAGCCATAAATAAGTGTAAGTACTTGTTTTTCAAACGACTTTAAATGCTTATTTCCTACCAGAATAAAGAGATAACATAACCATCCGATAAGTGACCATCCAATTAAAAAGTACACTGGTGGGTCAAAGAAGTGTTCAATGAACTACCCCTGCTAGTACAGAAAGCTGAATGTAAATTTATTGTATATTTTACTAATCGATTATCATTTTAATTCATTTCAATGTTTTGAGACATCACCCAGCGCACCTCCCGCAAACTCGTGATCCAAACCAATAAATTATGTATGGAATGCAAGTGCGTGAGAACTACTCTGAATGAGTTATTGGAAAAAGGGAACGCCCTAAGTATTGGCAAGCACTGTCGTCTAATTGCTCAGTTCTCAAATGCTCATGTGCTCAAATTGCACCCATCGTTCCCTCACTTAAAGACTGTTGAAAATGCTATCCCACGTTGTAGTTAAATTAAAAGAATTGACTTCAAATAATAGATTATTTATTAGAGCTTTTCAAATGCTTCCTGCCAGACAATTGAAGAACAAGTAAACGTTATTGCAGAAGAAACTAGAAACAATATGTGAATGACTACTGAGATCAGAAAATTTCGTTAACTAGCAGGTGTGCGTTCAGTAAACATTATATGTCTGAATGTATACAATGCATATTTCAACACTCCCACTCATTGTAAACATTTTACATCAAATTCAAAATTTT
Source organism: Eristalinus sepulchralis (assembly GCA_944738645.1). Taxonomy (NCBI): domain Eukaryota; kingdom Metazoa; phylum Arthropoda; class Insecta; order Diptera; family Syrphidae; genus Eristalinus; species Eristalinus sepulchralis. The sequence continues at coordinate 54,408,285 of OX122882.1, forward strand.
CTTCAAGTTAACTCAATTATTTCAATAATTCATTACAAGATAAAATAAACATTATTAAAACAAAGTTTCGATTAATGTGTTTTAAGCATGCCTATCTTATATCTGTTAGACATAAACGCCGGTGTTGCAAGTGGTTTCGTCAACATGTCAGCCAACTGATCTTCACATATTCCACCTGAATCAATTCTTCTTCGTAAAGTCCACGCACAAAATACAGTCGAACATCAATGTGCTTAGTTCGATGATGAAACTCAGGATTGCGAACCAATATTATAGCGCTGAGATTATCAACACGCAGCTTTATAGTTCCCTCTTGCATTAAGCCGACATCCTGAAGAAATTGACGCAACCAAATAGCTTCTTTTGCACCGTCCGTAATTGCCATAAACTCCGCTTCGGTTGTTGATAAAGCGACAGTCTTTTGCCTCTGACTCCGCCAAGTTATGACTCCACTTCCAATCATGAACACATAACCCGATGTCGAACGTCTTGTGTCCACATCTCTTGCAAAATCAGCATCAGTATACCCAATTAAAGTCATATCGTCTGAAACACCAAACGTTATTCCCAATGATTTTGTACCGTTCAAATATCGCAAGATTCTCTTTAAGGCCTGAACATGCGATTGGTTTGGATTCTGCATAAAACGACTGACTTCTCCCACTGCATATGAAATATCGGGTCGTGAAACGGTCGCAGCATACATCAATGATCCACACGCTTCACGATACGGAAAACTAATATCACTAATGTCTCCTGACTTCGTTAAAACAGTGTTGACGTCAAATGGGGTGGAAATTGACTTCGACTCTATCATTCCAAACTTTTCAATTACCCTTTTTATATATGCACTTTGTGAAATGGTTATGGTTTTGGCCTTTCGATCACGTTTTATTTCCATTCCAACATAAAACTGTCCATTTCCCAAGGTAATTTTGAATTTGTCTTGTAGTCCCCCCACAAGTGTATTAATTGACTCTTTGCTATTTGATAAAATGAGACCATCATCAACGTAAAGTAAGACAATTACCTTTTCATCACATATCCTTCCGTAGAACACACATGGATCAGCCATCGATTGTTTCATTCCAAAATTTTTTAGAAATTGTACAAATTTGAGATTCCAAGCCCGTGAGGCTTGTTTAAGCCCATATAAGCTTCGTTTTAAACGACATACTTTACCAGGCTGATGAACTACTCCTTCTGGAACTTCCATATAGATGACCTCCTTCAAGTCCCCATTAAGGAAGGCCGTCTTCACGTCGAATTGTGTTATTTCCATATCTTGTACTGCAGCCATGGCTAACACGCATCGCACTGAATCGTATCGCACTACTGGGGCAAACGTTTCCTGGTAGTCGATGCCAGGTGATTGTGCATAACCCTTTGCCACTAAACGTGCCTTATATTTTTGGTCTTGATTCAATGACGTTTTCAACTTAAAAACCCATTTACTACCAATCACGTTGCACTCCTTTGGTCTTTCAACGATGTCCCACGTATCATTCTCCTTTAGTGAGTTCAGCTCTTCTTCCACAGCATTCATCCATTGAATTGAGTCTTTGGAAGACATAGCTTCTTTGTACGTTGCCGGTTCAAAACAAACTGCTGATAGTGCCATTTCAGCTTGAAAGAAATCTGTTTGTTTTGGATTCAAGCGTAACCCCTCCCTTTTTCTTGGATTTCTGGGAAACTTTAGGTTTTCAACGTTGTTGCTCTTTTGTTCTTCATCCAATATAATGCTGTCATTTTCTTCTAGTTTAATCGTTTGTTCATTCATTTTCTCCTCATTACTTTCGGTCATGTTATCTGGAAAGGCATAGTAATCACATTGAATGAAATTTTCATTAAACTTCACATCACAGCTGGTGATGACTTTCTTTGAACTAGGAACAAACAATCGAAAATGTTTACCCGTCAGTCCATATCCTACCAAATGTACCTTTCTGGCTTTGGGATCCCATTTTTTTCGGTTAACTTGAGGAATATGCGCGTAACCAATTGTGCCAAACACTTTTAAATGATCGAGCCTTGGTTTTTCGCCAAACCATTCTTCGTAGGGTGTAATATTTGGACTTCGTGAATTAGTCGATCGATTCAAAATGTAAACAGCCGTTCGAACTGCTTCTGGCCACAATGATTTATCTAACTTGCTAGAGAGTAACATCGTTCTCGCTGACTCTTGAACAATTCGGTTATCTCTTTCGATGAGTCCATTTTGTTCTGCCGTGTACGGAGCACTTCTCTCCATTATAATCCCTCGCTTCGAAAGAAGACTTTGAATCCCTCTGTTTGTAAATTCGCTTCCGTTGTCGCATCGAATCCGTTTCACACGAAGACCTACTGAATTTTCGACAAATAAAAGAAATTCTTTCAGCCTTTCCTCAACCTCTGATTTTTGTTTCAGAAAATAAACTGCTCTAAACGTAGAGGCTTCATCTTTCAGCAGCATCAAAAATCTGGAACCGTCTATACCAGTTTGTTCCATTGGTCCGCATAAGTCAACGTGAAAGCATTCCGCTTTTCGGACAGCACGCTTCTCAGTTGGTGGATGTGAACTTCTATGGGATTTTCCCATCTGGCACTCTTCACAGAAAAATGTATTTTCATTAGAAAAATCAACGCCACTTACCAAGTTGTTATCGACCATTGATTTGATGGTCTTAACGTTGATGTGCCCCAACCGACGATGCCATTGCTGCAAAGAATTCAACATGTCAGGGTGTTTTGCGGCTAAGCATATATCACCAATTGTTGTCTTTGTACAACGAAACAGCATTCGAAACAGATTAAAGTCGTCCTTCACTCCCGAAGCAACAATTTCGTTGAACAAATTTGTAATTATACACTGCTTTTCTTTGAAATGCACATCAAAACCTCTTGCTATGACTTGGCCTATTGAGAATAAATTTACAGTTGCCTTAGGTGCATATCGCACATCTTCCAGGCGCTGTTTCTTCCATTGTCCATCAACCCACGACTCAACTTCAATAGTGCCCGTGCCCTCTACATCCAGCATCTCATCATTTGCAAGTTTTACGCATCGCTGAGCTCCTTTCGATGAATATTCAATAAACCAGTCCCTCCGAAAGGTGGTGTGCTTAGTTGCTCCAGAGTCAGCTATCCACAAATTTTCGTATTTAGCTGATAAAATGTCAGAGACTGCAGTAAAAGCAACAGATTTCGAAACTTAATTTTTTTCTATATCAATCGATTTGCCTTTTTTTCTTTGTGGGCAGATTCGCTGCCAGTGTCCAACATTACCGCACAAAAAACAATTAGACTTTGATTTTCGTTCAGATTGTGTGAACTTTTTCTTCTTTGTTTTTTCGTGTCTCGTTGCGCTAAATGCTACTTCAATATTCGCTGATCTCTCCCGCTCTAACTTGTTGATTGAGTCCTCTTCTAGCTGTAATTTCGCCAACAGTGTGTCCATTGTACGACATTCTTTAATGTTGTACCATACTGTGCGAAAATTGCTAAATTTCGATGTCAGCCCACTAATGACACGACACATTTTTAGGTTGTCCGACAATTTTTCGCCTTGTTCTTCAATTTCATGCGCCAATGTATCAACTTTTGACACAAATGCAGCTACATTTTCCTCATCTTTCATTTTTAATGCGAAATACTCCTCATAGAGACCCATGATTCTTACGTCACTTTTCTTGTTATGTATGTTCTCCAGAGTATCCATGATTTCCCTTGCTGATTTGCAGTTCAACACGTGCTTACTTTGATCGGCATTTAGTGATGCAAACAAGATTGACACGGCTCTGCCATCCCTTTGAACCCACCTCCTTTTTGCATCTTCCGATTCCGTCGCAGAAGGTTCCGAAGCTCCACTAACAACATCCACCAAACCATTCGATCGCAATATTGCATTGATTTGGAACTTCCACGTGCGAAAATTACTGCCATCCAGTCGATGAGAAATGAGAGAATGTTCAATCGCTGTATTCGCCATTTGAAATTCTGTTGAAAATTCTTTTAATTTAAACCCTTAGTATATTTTCTTTATAAATGCGTCGCCTGGGCTCATAACCTGTTGAAAATGCTATCCCACGTTGTAGTTAAATTAAAAGAATTGACTTCAAATAATAGATTATTTATTAGAGCTTTTCAAATGCTTCCTGCCAGACAATTGAAGAACAAGTAAACGTTATTGCAGAAGAAACTAGAAACAATATGTGAATGACTACTGAGATCAGAAAATTTCGTTAACTAGCAGGTGTGCGTTCAGTAAACATTATATGTCTGAATGTATACAATGCATATTTCAACAAAGACAGCTCAATTAGAACTTCAGCTTTAAAGGAATCCCGCAAAAAGGTGTGTTTCCCCGTTGCTGTGGCTGCTTGTCGTTAATAGGATACTCGGGCATAAGGATAAGCGGGTGTGTAAGTGGTAAATTTCCCCAGACTATTAGTCAACTTTCAGAAGAAGCCTGAAAATTGTATGCCAATGAAAGAGTCAAGGCTTCCTCCTGTACCGTCTATTATTCTTTTTTGGCAGGACATGGGATCTAAGCCCCAAAACCAGTCCCATGTATAGAAATGGTGTTTGGTGGAGTGCTACAATAAAAACCACAAACCTTTAGATATTGATTAGGATTTAAACGCTAGAAGGCTGGTACTAATATTTCCACACACACTGTGACCCTCGGAGCCTTTTTAACTTATGCGGCTGGATGCCCTGGGAAGCAGGACAGAAGTATTCAATATGGTGTCTTATTCTCAAAGCCTCTCAGGTCATTCTTATATCTCATATATCTTAAGCTGACATTCAACAAAATAAGCTTAAAGTGAGTTCATTTTTGTTAATGTTAATTCCCCACCAAAGTGGAAGGTGATGGAACTATAATCTTCCTTGAGGTATATACAGATGGGTCCATATACAGACGCTCGGACAGAAATAAACTCAAAATCCTTAAATTGTCATTAAAATTCTTATTTCATTTGTTTCATTAACGACTACTTCTCCAGGAGTGATGTTGATGTTGAGGAACTGGAGGACACTCCTCATTACCTCAGTCAGTGCAGCTGTCTAGGTTTTATTAGGCTAGGCCTAATGGAAAATTTTTCATTTTCCTTGCATTGGAGTCGGCACACTAGGTGCTGGACTTATCATGAAAAAACATATGTATGTCGTACCGTGATGAGAGAATTGGTTGTGTCACCTGCCTGTTAATTTTAATAGTCTTCATGCTGTTTTTTCTGTTATTCTCTCTGTTAAGTTCAATGTCTTTGTCTTTCTTAATGTACTGTATGTTAAGATCAGATGCATAGAGATCGTGAAACAAAGTGGACAAAAAAATATAATAATATATAAAATAGAATAAAGCAATCTAAAGACCTTTTTTTTCTTTTAAAACATAAGTTGACACAGCTTATATTTACATGTGTCTACAAGATTTTCACCTCATTTTTTCAGCACCTGCACAAATTTCATGGGTCTCATCATGAACAATAAACTTAATTGGAAACCTTTCATCCAAGAGCAGTTTACAAATGTTGTGTCTGTCGTTAACGTGCTCTTCATCTGCCTTCGGAAGATCTACTAGATAAATATGTTACAGCCTAATCCTTTGTGGAATTTTTTTTTAGTTTTGTTAATTCGTCAGGAACGTAATTTTCTATCAGTTGACACTGTTTTTAACTCATTCAAACTCAGCTTTGGGATAAATGTCTTAACCACCAAATCCTTTTGCGTTGATTAGGAGTCTTTTTTTAGCCTCTGGACAGTCATCATCAAACTGGAATAGACGGCTTGAAGACGAATGAGGTAGTTACAAAAGCCTTATCTTGAACCTTTTGATCTTCTGCAATCTTCCACTTCTTTGTAGTGTATTTGAAACAATAAAAAAGACGTATTATTATTTATTCTGATGGTCAGGCATTTGCCAAATCCCTGCGTAATGGCCTTTGTCAAAAGGCACGTATTTTGTGCGACCTGTCTTAACATAAGGTCAAGTACTATTCGTACAAAATGTGGGTGCCGCTGTTCGCAATAAAACGGAACTTTATAGTTTCATGGATACTTACGATTTGAGAAAACGATGTATGTCTGTATACTTAATAGCCCCCAGTAAGTCAATATTTCTTTATAAATAATATTTGCACTGCTACCAAAAGAATTTAAAAAAACCCATCCACTTTTATTTCACCGCGTGTATACATTACACGCAGAATGGGCTTTAATCACCGACTTAACTGAAAATTACTCTCGGAAACATGCGGCACCAGTGTACAATTTGGCTCGACGCTATTTCAATTTGTACGAATTTGAAATCTTGAGATAATCATTACACTTACCTCATTTAAGCGACTCCCTTATACTTTGACATCCTTCCTATCTTATGTTATATCCCTGTACGAGGTTGTTATAAAAACTCCCACTTCAACAGCTACAGCACTGTGCAAAATACTGGCACCATGCTCGATTTTGTCACTATTGCTAATTACTTTTTTCTATGGTCAAGCAGGTGCCTCATATTTATTGGACATCATCTCTATTACATCAATCATAACACCCAAAAACAAGATACCAAAAAATGCATTTTGTCATTAAAAAGATCCTGTTACCGAAAATGCAACCGGATTTAAATTGTGCAAAATAATAGCACCACGTCATTGTGAAGAGCGTTTTCGAAGTGTACACCAGTGTTTCGATTTTTTTTTTGGCTTTAAACTTTATCTACACATATCGTAGTTACTAAAAGATAATATTTCAAAAGTTTGCTGTAGTTTGCTGTTTTGTTTGCTGGTAAAGAAGAATTTACCTGCCAAAAGTCCCAGAAAAGTCCAAAATTAACCTACAAAAACAAACCAAATTTGCGAAAGAACACGTGAACTGGGAATCTTATAAATGGCGTAATACATTATGGACGAACGAGCGGAATTCAACGAGCACACTGGCCAAAGAATTTCTCTAAAGCAATGGAGTTCAAGTTATGGAGTGGCCGCCTCAGTATCCTGACCTGAATCCCATTAAAATCCTTTGGACTGATGTAAAGAAAGCTGTATATGAAGCAAAACCCAAAAATACAAACCATCACCATCCATTGACTTTTACTTCATATTTATGAATTTTTGCACTTAGTCCTATAATTTTGCACAATCCGAAATTCGGTGTCATTCCGGATAACGGACCTTTTCAAAATTCCGAATGCACTTTTTTCTTATCTTGTTTATGGGTTTTATTACTAATGGAATTAAGATGTTGTGCAGCAAATATTATGTTTGTGCATGACAGTAAGAAGAACTTATTAGAAAAATAGTGACAAAGTCGAATATGGTGTTATTATTTTGCACAGTGCTAACAATGTATACTATACCATACCGTTCGATAATCAAAGTTTGCAACCCCCAAATGAGTATCCAAACTGTTTACTTTAGCTTTGTTAAACAATACCACGTTACAATAGAATTTGATGTAATAATTATAATTGAGTTGCGCTACAGCCCATAACGGACCAGAGCCTAGCTTCTACAACAACTACTCGTGTTGTGCGTGGTGCTGTTCTCTCACGAGTAGAAGGGACCTACAGTTTTTTGCAAACTCCGAACGGCGATATTTGAGAAGCTTTTCATAGACAATTGATACTCTTTGAATGTTGTCAGCAACTCGAAAGAGGTGGTCCCGTGAAAAAATGCAGGGTGCCCCGTCCGGGAATCGAACCCAGACTTGCTGCGAGGAGGACACACGTTGAACCACAACCACAGCTCATGATGGGCCAGTTAAGGAATGTCTTGCAAATCACCTCCACTCTGTAATGAAGTTGGATGCTGTAAAAACTTCCTACATACCGGCCACAACGTATAATGCCAAAGTATCGCCAGTTTTTCTTCATATCCCTTGATACCTTGTAAAATGGAGTTCGGTACAGTAAAGCTTCCGACTTCCAACAAAGTTAATCTTCAAATTTCAGTCGCTGCAAACTAGCAAAATTTCTACGCAGTCCCGTTTATGTAGGACTTATTTGTTTTCACTTGTGACGCCGTTCTGTATGCTACCATGCTACCATGCGCTATAAAATGCTTCATTGGGCCAACAAGACCGCTGGTGAAATCCGCGAATATAATCAGCTTACAGCTCCCGGCTGGAACCCATTTTGTGTATCGAACACAGTGTTAACACCAAACTCATTAGAACTTAAATCATGACTTACATACTTACAGCCATTCTAATCAACTTAAGAAATCCGTCCTAAAACCAATTGGTGCAGAAGGTTTTTTCGAAGTCAACAAAACATTCTTCAGTTCATTGTTTTTTTGTTTTTGTTCCAGCAAGCCAATTTTGACACAAAAAATACCGTATCCTGCCCCCTCCTAAAGCCAAATTGGTTTCCCTGTATATTTCCTGACCACAGACCACTTTTTCAGTTTACTGCACACCATGTCTGAGGAACGCGTATAAACAGGAAAGAAGGTTACATGTCGTGCAAATTAAAACTATTCCTGTACCCACCAAGGGACAATAATAAAAGCACTGTTTAGAAATGATTCCAGAATTTCAAAGGTGCATTATAAAGAACCCCACTTAAAATTCTGTAGCACAACAACTCAACAAGCATTCCTATCACAGCACCCTCCGCTCTGGAACTCATCTATTTTCATTTGAAATTCGGTACAACAACTACATGGTCAGCCATTTTCCCATCCAATGTAAATCAGAACTCTGTCCTGTGCCAATTTACAGAATTCCGTATTTTTCCAAAGGGCAAACAAAAAGAATTCTATCAACGAATCCCAATTTTCGTGCTTGCTAAAATAAAAACCGATGGAATTTCTTACCCTTTCTCAAGACAACTCACGCAGCCCCCAACTAGAACGTGTTAATAATTTATTTCATTCTTTCTTTTTATATTTAAGGGAAAATTGAAGTCCTGCGGTTCTCTTTTTCACAAAAGAAAAGAAGAATGCTTAGTCACGACACACATACCCTTAGTCCCATTGTAAGCAAACCCTTTTTCCATTCACGATTGTACACAGAACACAATGGCAACACACAGATGGGGAAGGCAAAACAGACAGTGGCAGCCAGGAAATTATTTCAATATTTTCACAACAAACCCCTTGTTGGCAACCCTTCATAGTTGCGGGTTGAAAGGCCCTTCGAATGATGGGGTGCAAGGAATGGGTGCTGAAGAGAAATAATTCCATCTTTATGCAGGGGGTTCAGCCACTGCTCACCGTAAATTTACAATGCAAACTAAGATAGGCTCCCTTAACAGGCACGAATATTTTGCATTACCTAGACTGCCGAACTTTGCCATAAAATTGGACTATAATTGGATTTTTCACTTCGCTCTGTCCTTGATTCAAAGCCAAAGGTACTGCATCGTCTACAGCAAAATATTATATAGGGCGTCCCTAGGCCATGCACTCGTGTGCAATCATCCATCTTGACATAGTTTTCACGTTGCAGAGCACTCGAATCCAGCGAGTGTAGGATGTGCATTCGCACATTGTGTCCGGGGTACCATGTGAGCAGAGACAATCCCGAGACGTTTTCTTCGTAGCCTCCTTCAGCTGCTCACCTCATGACCCAGTTGTCCTGAGAACGATTGTGCTTCTTCAGACATGCACAGTCAGGGAAAATTGGTTCGAATCTTCAAGTAAAATAAAACTACACGCGACGGGCATGAAAACAACGACATTGACCGAAAAAAAAATCGACCCGTAGGAGTGGATCTTATTGTTTGAATGACAAAAACGAAGGACACAGGACGTGAGCAACTACTGGCAGCGAAGATCCATCAAGTTGAAATGGATGTTACGCGTGTCTTTTGCTTGTGTGTGCGTTTTCCTTTTATAGAAAATCGATGGTTCAAGTACACTGAACTGAGTTTGGAGATACGTAAATATATCGAATGACAAAGAACACAGACTTACACTGTTTTTCAGTTTTGTTGTCACTGAATTTTTGTTTTGTAAATAAATATGTTACGAGTAACCCTTGAAGAAGGTTTTGTTTATTCAAGAATCCTGAAGAGCCCCAAATTTAACGGGAATATAAAACGCGGAAAATGAAATAAATTAAATTTGAAAATTAAGCTATCTGCACCTAATTTAGCAGACCGGGATCATTGTGCGCTAATGTGTGAGTGATCTCTTTCTCGTGAGACCTCCTTCTGATGCTCCGCTCACCTTAAATCACCCCGATTAATGTATGAACTATTGGTGTCTCGTAGTTTAGTGTGTGTCAAGTTCTCCGTTTCCTCATAAAGGAACAATTCCATTTCATTTTCTCTTTGGCCTCTTTTTTTATTTTTCTTTGTATGAAACTTGCCCATAGTATGCCGTTTTCATCTCTACTGAGTGCAGTGCTCCTGTGTTGACGGAATTATAAACACCAATAATTTAAAAAAAGTTAAAAAGTTAATAAAAAAATTTAGTAGTCATAACTTCATCAATTTATCCCCTCGACGCGATGGATTTAATTTAATGAAACTTCCGCGATGTACTGCAGTCTTCACGAGGAATTTTTCAAATAGATAAGAAATGTCCCCACTCCTATACCCGTAGGTTTTGATCCATCTATATACAAGGCAGATAGTCCGTGGATGAATATTGCTGTGGTGCAGACTATCCTTCTAGGATCGATGATAGCCCTATGATCCTGCAATTCTAGGTTACCGTCTCTCAGTCTCAGCCACCGCAAATTATCGTTTAGAATTGACACGAATTATATGGTCACATGAGAATTGCACTGGATGTTGCAGCGAAGCCGAGGGGAAAAATGTTTCCTATTGGGAAAGATGAGGGTAGTCATCTTCTTTTCGCAGATGACTCAGTTGTCCTTACATCCACCCAGACGGTACTCCAGCGCGCGCTCGATATGTTTGCGGCTGTATGTACGGATGCTGGAATGAAGGTGAACGCGAACAAGTCCGAAGTAATGGGTATCTCCAAAACGTCTGTCCAAGGCACTTTAAATGCAAGTGGAGTCCCATTGAAATATGTGAAACAGGTGAAACAGATTTCTTGAAGGATTGACCAGGCTGGATCAATTTGAAAACCAAGTTATTGGATTTTAACTCAGTGTTTGTTCCAACTCTATGGAAATGGAATTTGGGTAATGACCGATGGCGGAGGATCGATCGGCCTGGAGGGCTCTCATGCGCGCATTTCTTCCGCCACTTCTATGATGGAACTTGCGGGTTAAAGAAGATGATGATGAGAAGGGCATACGCGACGGTGGTAAAGCCCTCTCTCTAGGTTTCTTATGATAATGTCTATCACTAGGATTCAAGTCAGTGAGAAAAGAACCGTAGTGATAGACAGAGTAGTGGGGCGGTCCTCTTTTAGCCCTTGCAAAAGCAAAAGTTAATCAATTCCGACCTGTTTTCTAATGATCCTCTCGAGATTTGAAAAATTCAATAAAGAATAGTTGAGTAAAAACGGCGTTTCCTTAATAAAATTAATCTTTGCCAGTTTATCCAATGAGCTTGATGTAAAGCAGAATATATGATTTTATGGTCTGAAAATATTCGAAGAAAATTTAAATACAGTCGAAGGCTTGTAAGTCGTATATCACGGCATAACAAAATTTATTTAAGTTAAAGGGATTTTTCGAAAAATTCAAGCAAGAGTGATTAATACTTTTTTTTAAAAGCCTTTTAATTTAGTGAAAAAAGCTTGTAATTTTGGAGATGAGTCTTTAAAATTGATAATGAAGAATTTTAAAAAAGGGACTCTATTTTAAAAACGCAATGTGGGGCCTTATTTGTAACATCATATTTCGATTGCATGTTTTTTCAAATCTAACCCTTGAGTTTAATGTTATTTTTTTCGGCTTCATCTTCATTTTCATCATCTCCGCTCATATCATCTTTAGCATCATCAGTAAATAAAATTCCTTACAAAACTGAAAGATGTTCGTCGTCCACTCCCAGATTGAGATAGAGTCAGAGCATGCAAAAAAAGTTGCAATTTAGAGGAATTGAAAACAGAACAAAAGTCGAAAAAATGTATTCGAGTTAGAGGAGTTTTCGACATAGAGGGCTTCGACTGTAGTGATCCGATGAAAATCAATAAAAATTAAGAGCCCGGAGAGGGTCTGATAAACACAAGTTGACATAAAATAGTACGTACTGATCTGGTTGCGGGATATAAGCGCAGACCTAGTAGATTATAAAAAGGAATAAATGCAATTTATTCGTAGAACTATATAACAAAAAAAGTCGGGGAATTCAATATTGTTTCAAGCCTCTTTATAAAATATCTGGGGTGATGACTCTCACTCACTCACCTCTAGCAGGATTGTGGATAGTCGTCGAAAACTTTCTCTTTCGAGGCTCAAGTCGAATATCGCCGAGACAAGGCAAACGAATAATGTTCATACAGGGCATAGATTTGGTCTGACGTCGCAAAAGAAGTCATACATATATTTCAGTCGTCAAGCTGCTTTATAGGTTATGTGCCCTGCTAGTAAGCAGTGCTTATTGGAGGTTATCCTACGATTCGATTTCGATTTTGAGTGAAACTTGAACTCGTCAACGCCATATGCGAGAATCTGAATCCAAAAAAATACAACAATACACTGAGCATAGTTATCTTTTTGGCAGAACTCTAAGTCTTCAAATAGTAAGCAAAATACGACTGCGGCAGATATCTGATTATCTGCACCCGTAACGCATAAATCGTGTTTTGAAAATATTTAAAATTTTTTTCAGTTTTCCCTCCGTGTAAGCAGAATTAACTCCTCTGCATTTGCATATTTATGCAAAAAACAATTGATGTTGGGCTCCAAATAGAAATTAATTTCCGTTTTCTACTGGTCCTACGTTCGTAATCAACGGTTGCGTTTCCATGCAATCATGTGGTTGGCAATGAATTGAACACTTCAATTCCAATACTAGTGACAAAAACATTCATATCATTTGAATAATTTGATGCATATTATATGAACATGCTATTATGAGGCATAATTAAGGTTGGCTCTCGTATACGTGAAGTTGGGATAAAAATGTAAAATGCATCATTCCGCAGCAGATGACATATCAGAAATGGTAACACTAACAGTTTGTACTTGTTGAAAAATTTAAAGATTCCCAGATATGTTTTGTGTGATTATTTTGCACTAAAGCCAAAACGAATCGCTGTGGTGCTGCGGACATTAATTCAATTTCCAATCCCTAAAGCAAGTTGGAATGGGGGATGCTTGTGCAAGTTTCTATATGAGTAAAGGTATGATGTGGCCAAAAAAGAATATTGTTGTTTGCACAGGGCTAAATGTACCCGTACACTTCGTCCCATAGGCTGTGTGAAACATATTAAAGAGAAACAAGTGAATCTCAGGTAACATAAAACATAATTAATTTCTTAGATATTCTTCTATACAACTAATTGTTTACAGACACCAAAATTTATATCCCACGATGTCTAAATAACCAGTGGGATCTTCCAACGTACACTGATCATTGCATATAAAGTAGAATCTCGTTTTTTTATTTCAATGTCGGTGGGCAGTGTGGGTCCACATATGTTTTTCTTTATTTAAAAAAATTAAAGGGTATATCCTTTTCATGTAGACAGAGTACATGACCTGCATGCCCCTCATTTCAGAGTCTGAATAAAATAAAATAAGGTAATAATTAAAGGCTTTAAAATAATTGAGAAGACTTCCGAAATCTACCAATAGGGAGTCGACAGCTCGCCAGACCAAGGACGAGGTCTATAAACTCGACTGGTTGGGATTGGGAATAGCTAATGTTGAGTTAGAATCGATGGCTTGGGATCGAGAGACCTGAAGGTTTTTTCGTGCGTCCATTGTCTTCCAACCCTTTAAGTTAAACATGCGGGTCACTGAAAATGATTACAATAACGACCACTTTTCAAACAATGTCCGGGACTCTTTAATGTTTTTTAAATAACTTCTTTTTCTTAAATGGTAGCCAAAAATACTTATAACTAGCACAATAATACAAAATAATTTTAATAGAACTAACTTATTGACCCAACCACAGGTGTTCGGGGGCGATCTAGTGTACACATAAATTTTATCTCTCGGGTTACAGTAACATTTAATTCAATTTAATTCAAAGTCTTATACTAGTTGTTGACAAAATTACAAAACAAAAACTTGATCTACACTGTTTCTTAAGTTACCTGACCATATTTAATCTAAACTAAAGGTAACCTTTACTAAAGTCTACAACTAGTGGTCGCCGTGGCGTAGCGGGTAAGTGCGTCGACCGCCGCGCAGAAAGTCTGGGTTCGATTCCCGGACGGGACACATAGCATTGTTTTCACCGCACCACCTCTTTCGAGTTGCTGACAACACTCAGTTGCTGACAAAACGGCAAAAAATAACTGTAGGTCCCTTCTACTCCTGAAGAGCAATAGCATGCAGCTCATAGCTAAGTACCTAAAAAATAATAAAAGAAACAGAAAATCGATGTATGCTGGCCACAACGGTTAAGTAAAAGACTAAGTTGTTTTGAGACGTGAGCGGTGGTAGCAGCAGGTTTTGGTGTAAACACCATAAAAATTGCCTCTCTTTGGCTTACTCTGCCCTTTCTCAGGCAGAGATTGGGAAATCTAAGTCAAAGAAATTCCTTGTGGCTTCGTGCGACTTCCTGTTCATATTAAAGGAGCATGTTCAGTGCTAAACGTGTGGCGTGGAAGATGATATGACGTCCGTCCTTATCCTTGATCAGACCTTTCGTATCTAAATGGAAGAAAATTTTGATCGGCATAGAGACGTTAAAACGTATATCGTATAATCTGACTTCTAATCAACTTTATAATAAAAATTATCTGTCCTGATTAGGTTTGCCTCGTTGTACAAGACCTCGTTTCGATAGAATTTCTTAGAATTGAATTCGGGTATGCAAAACAATCTGAGGCAGATTCGATGACACTGCCGCTCGAGTACTCTGATCTTTTCCATCTGCGAAGGACTAATGATGAACACCTGACAACCATATACCATGATGGCAGGATGAGGGCTACCTTCGCCATGGTATTACGTTGGCTGCTGTAAGAACATTACTTGCTACAGCGGAGGCTTTCTTAGCCTTGGTCAGAACGGCAGCAACATGTAGTACAATACAGATACTGCTCCAACCAAATACCCTAACTAAGTCTTTCACGGCTAAAAGCTGTCCCTGTGAATCAACTATACCGAACTTACGCCAGTTTTTTTTTTGTTTCTCTGAAGGCTTAAGACAGCGGAGCTATGGAACAGATTCGCACTTCTGCAGTAGATCTCACTTCTTTGTCTTCCATTTTGTATTTCTCTTCAAAAAATCATCAACCTGTAACATACAAAAATAAATTTAAATTATATTAAATTATAATATATAATATATATAAATTTAAATTATATATATATTATATTATATTATGTCCTATTTGCATTACCGTGTCAAATTCAAGACACAGCTTTAGAATAGAAACATCATCTGAATTGAACCGATTATGTCCCGGTTCAATTTGAATGTAACCGATTGACTTTGAATTTTTGTAAGGAGAAAGTGTAACCTCTGTAAAGAAGGCAATTTCAGGTCACATTTTTTGGCATAAGTTATCCACCAAAAGTGAGTACATGATCAATTTATGAATAAAGAAACAGTGAAAAAATATCCAACTCTACTGAGAGGTTTCAAAATTCTTGAAGGTACATTGGCTCAATTGAGAAACAGAGCCCTCCTTGTCGCCTTTACGGAGCGCTTAAGATGGCAAGGTCATGTAGAAAGTGTGGACACAATTTCTTCGGTCCGAAATGTCTTCCAATCTGAGCCATTGGCGCAATGCAATGAAGGACGGCCTAGGTTGTTAACCATAATAAATAATACGAATACAAAAAGACAAATTGCATGCTTATCTTTTAATGCATCCGTTCATGTTCTAATGTGTTGTAACTAATGTCCAATATTAATGAAAACAGATATCCAGATGAAGACAGGAGTTCTGTCGAAACTTTGGGAAATCCATTAAAAAAAGCATGACCAAAAGCCGAAAAAATTAGTTCTTCAACCCTTCCTATAAAAGTTTAACCGAATTTAACTAGAACAAGGTCACTAAGTTCAGCACTGCTATCGACACCAAATTCAAATATTGCTCCAAATCGCTAACCATATAGTTTTAATTTCTGGAGGCAGGAACAATTTTTAACGCATTTTGGGTTTTGAAAATGTTTTATTTTTCAACAGAATTACATCGCATTAATTCTCAGGAATGGAGTCGCATCTTACTTAGCTTTCCTACTACATTGTATTGTACGTTCTCCGACTTGAGTTGATTTTGTTAACAATTTGAATTTAATTTCAATGTCACGCAACAAGTTATGGCATCCACTTTAATATTGAGGCGAAACACCTCATCCTTACATGTACCCACCATTACCATAAACACGCTTAACCAATTTAGAGAATTTCCTTGGGCAGCTGAGGTTAACCAGAACAGATGTCTACTCAAGATTCAAACCTCAATCAAGATAAAGTTAAGTAATGCATCTGCATATAAATGCGTTAAAAGGGCTTTTGTGTTACCAGAGAGAGATTTATATTCCTGTCAATTAAGACGATAGGACTCAACAAATTTGTGTTCGAAAGGAACAATTTAAATGATGCTGGTCGTCATATCTAATCTGTTGCGCTGATTTTTTTTTCTATGGAAATAATCTTTTTTTCTATTCGTATGACTCCTGTATGGAGGGCGATTTTAAGACGGGATATAGCAGTTCTGACGGCCGGGCACATACATGAAGTACATACATACATACGAGTACTTTACCAGCCACTCACGCCAGGGAGAAAGGAAGTCATTAATCGGAGTTTAAGGGATAAGCGGAAAACATCATTGGTGCGATTTGAGTCCTCTCCATGGATTTCATTCTCTCCCAGGCAACCATGGTTGTCTCCGATTTCCTCCTCACATCCACGGCCTCCATTGATGTTCGAATTAGAGTTATGTATTTTCTCCGGGGGACCGAGCGAAGAGAGAGAAGTTTTCTCGCAACCCTTGAGGGAAATTAAAGAAATGCTTCATTTTTCCATCTTTCTTTGTTCGACTTTCCAAGGCGACCGTTCTTTTCATAGTAATTGCATCTGTCTGGTGAATTGGCCGAATAAAATGATCTCTCAGCGGTTCTGAAACTTAATGTTTAAGTTGAATTTAGAAGTTCGTTATCCTCTTTTATGAGATTCTAAAGTTAATTACAGTCCAAAGATCCTGAATTTTGGGACTGATTCGTCGGTAAATGTCTCCCTTTAATGTAAACACAAAAGTAAAGCACTTTGTACATCATTTTTCAAAATTTGTTTTCTTACTATGGTTACTACCCGCACCACCATTCGAAGGACGATTGTGTCACCCGTTTCACTTGTGGCAAAATATTAGCACGCATAACACGAGTGTCTGCCACAGAAACTTAGTCAAGGTCCATCCAAGACTTGTTCCACTCATAAACGAAGAACTGTCTGATGGAGAACCAAATGAGCCCCGAGGGTGCAGTTTTGGTGCGGAATTCTAATTCATTGACATGAGATATCTACGTGACAGTTTAATGTCAAGATGACTGAATCAGTATATGCTATGTATGAAAAAGAAAAGCACACATACTGCATATCAATCAGATTGTTGAAATGTCACCAGCAGCAGCGCCATCTCATCCCTTTGCCTATCAAACATCAAAGTTGCGTCTCCAGCCAGCGCAGCACATGACGGCACTCGTTTAAATGAAATAAATCAGCCAAATAGCTGCTGTGCATCTTCCCTCACTCGAAAGGGAATATCTCACGAAACGTTGGCTGCAAAACTTTATTGGGCGGGGGACCCTTTCAACCGTGCTCTTCAAGAGGGACTGCGAAATAAAAAATGAATGTTTAGAACAGCACTCTTTCGTTCTTCCCCGGTGTTTGGTGTGCAGAAAGCGGTGACACTTTTGCATAGTTTATTACTTCAAAGTCTCTGGAGTACCGGGCATTGTTGTGAGATAAGAAACGTATCCAGCTGAAGAATGCACAAATTATGTTTGTCGAATGTCGCTGCGCGCTTCGGGAACTCTTCTGTGCAGGAGATAGTAACTTTGTATGGGAAGCAGGAATGCCTTCGCAAGTTTGTTGCTGCTCCCTACATTCCAACCATAGAATCGGTGTATGTGAAGTTGTGTAAATGCCAAAATACCGAAGTTCCTTGAAGGTATACAGGCGGAAGCAGGTGAACACTCTCAGGAAAACTTAAAGCATGTTAATAGTCGAAGTTTTGTCATTCGGTTGGGGTGTAAAACTTTCGGTCTATGCTGGTCTGATGCAATTTTGTGCAGGAGTAAAAGGGTGCAAGTATTGAAGGCACCGCGACACAGGACACATTCTCAACGCAGAATACGATTACTTCTATACAACGCGATGTTGAAAGCAAGCTTTGTGTGAAAGTGCTATATATATTGAGGTATATCACTTTGCAGAAATGGTAAACGGTGATAAAAAGCGACTTAAAAACTTTTTCTGCGTAATAAAGCACGATGAGAATTGTTATATGTTTCTGGAAGAAGATGCATTTCTGATTCAAGTCTTTCCTTGCGCCGGTACATCAAATTAAGTCTTTTCTTGATTCTAAAAGACGGAGGAAAGAAGTTATTTTTCCAAATTTATTGCAATTGCAATTAAATGGTCAGTGTGTGTGCACTCATATCCATTACTATATTTAATCCTACATTTATACTCTATCTATGGCAAAAAATTCAATCCCTAGAAGTTTTAAACATTTTTTAATAGCCCTAATTTGAAATTTAGGTCAACTCCACACTAAAGTGTTGCATAGGGTACCATCGCTAAGCCCAAGTGTACTAATGTGCTTGGCGAATGTGAAGTGACCCGTTTGTATGCCAACAAGTCTTCAGCAGTCTTTTTTATCTAGAGCACTTGGTCATCCGGCATCCTGAAGAGTCATGTCATCTTTGGTAATGCTGTCAGGAGACTAACTGTCTATGGAAGCCTTGACCAAGGTGGGTTCCGACCCTTTAGGTGGCAGTTTTGATCCTTGCCAAGCAGGTTTATCGGCAATCTCGTTTCCCATGGCCACGTGGTATCTGCCGACCAAATTAAAGGAAGACTTGCTGAACTATCTTGGAAGTGGTTGGAAGTGGAAGTGGTAGTCAAGTAATTTTGGTTGAAGTGAAACATATAAGACTCTTCCCATCGTACGCGATCGGCGCCACGACCATGAGAGTCCGTCTACCAAAGTTTCTAGCTATGCGCTGTTGTTTTCGTTTCCGCTTATCACGCCAGTATTGTTGACATCCGTCTGGGCCGTCAAGAATGAACATTTTTTCATCTGAATATATATCTTTGGACCATTCGCTTGTGCAAAATTGCTAATTTTGACCGAATAGTATAGCCAATATATAGCCTTGGCTTTGTGATGCACGAAGCATATTCAATGTTGGTATTGGCTCTCAAAATTTGCTGTTTTCGGCGGTTGGTAAATCGTAGATCTAGAGTTCGTCGAATATCTCCGAGACTGAGAGAACTATTTGTTGCAAGTCGTTTTATTTCTTTTACATATATCGTGGATTTTGTTCTCGTTCTTTTCTTTTTCTTGTAGTTTTCCCCTAGCTTCAAACAGTTACTTACGACGGTTTTGCTTTTATTGATAAGGAAAGCAAACTCCCGCGTTGTTTTCCCAGATTGACGTAGTGAAACAATTTCCTTGCCGCGACCTATTTTTTAAAAAAGGTGTAACAGACTTCGCACTACAATAAATTAAATAACTAGAGCATTTACAAAACAACCAACTGCTAAAAAGGAAAATATCCTCTTTCGTAAATTTATAACTGTAATTTTTTTTAAACACATGCGTGGTCCTATTAATGTTTTGCAAGAAACTGATCTTGAAAATCTAAATGCAAGAGTTAAGGAATTCGCAGTAAAATCAAAATACAGTTATACCGGAAAGGAATTACAGAATGAATACATATTTGCAGAATGAAAAATAATTATTTCGCGTAGTGAAGAGGTACATATTTATGAATCCTTTATCGCAGGAACAAAATTATAAACAGTATATCTGATTCGACTCAGAAGAAGGAAGTTCAATATCTTTGAAGGATTGAAATCCAAAGATGGTGTACTCCTTCCAGTGAGGTGGACATCGTGCGCAGATGGAGCGAGCATTTTTCGGAACTGCTTAATCCTGAACATGGTACTGAAGATGACATACCTGTTGCCTTAAGTGGGACGGAAAATACATCAACGGTAAAGGAAGTTGCTTTGGTTATTGAATCGCTTATAGTTGGGAATTTCGCCGGTGTGGATGAAATCCGGTTCGTTAGGTTAAAGAGTGTTTATTTATTTTATTTGATAAATTTTATTGTTCCTAACAATTTTTAAAAATACATCAGTGATTGTCAATATGTACAACTTTGGCACGCATAGTGGCATTGAGACAGCGAAAAAAAGCATCGCACGATGCAAGCCAGAGACTCTGCTGTACTGAGGGTCATTCCCAGCTGCTTTGAGGTGGTTCGAACATTTGTATTTTTTAGTATCGACTTTCGCCTTTAAATTACATCAGACAGAGATATCTAACAGTTGTGCATCCCCGGAATTCGCAATCCTCTGTGTCATTAAAATGAATTGCGGAAATCTTGCTTGAAGCGCGCTTTGTGAGACGGTACCCCTAGGCTTCAATACTGCTTCTAATACAGTGCCACGATATTCGTATTCGGACGTATTGATTTCGACGGCACAGTCCAGAAATGCGAGCGGAAAGGGACCATTGACGCTTATGGCGGCCTAAGCCATCAACATTGGTGCTGTCTGCTTTCTGGTGGCCGTTCGAAGATGTATGTACATTTTTGAAGAACCTCTCATGCAAGTAAGCTCGGTAATTTTGTTTGTTGGCATACTGCTTGATAACAAATGGCGACTCATCGAAAAAAAAAACAAGTTTGACCCTAACATTGAGGTGTTGGAGGGGTAGCTACTTGCGGTTTCCCGGCCGTATATAAAGGGTAATTTTTTAAAAGCTGTAGGAAAGCTTAAAAAAAACACATGAAATTCAGCAAAATGCATAAAATCTTTATTTAAATCGATAGTACGGTCCATGCAAATGTTAACCTTGACTGCGCCTCAAATGGTCCATCCGCTTAGTCCAATTTTGGCATAGTCTTTCCAACCTTTCGGCCGGTATCTCACGAATAAATGCTTCAATGTTGTTTTCCAATGCGTCAATTGAAGCGGGCTTGTCTGTATAGATATGAGCTTTAACATAGCCCCACAAAAAATAGTCTAAAAGCTTTAAATCGCACGATCTATGAGGCCAATTGACCGGTCCCGAACGTGAAATAAAATGTTCACCGAACTCGCCTCTCAATAAGTTCATTGTTGCGCGTGCTGTGTGACATGTGGCACCGTCTTTTTGAAACCACATGTCATGCAAGTCAAGCTCTTGCATTTTGGGCAAAAAAAAAGTTGGATATCATCTCATGGTAGCATTCACCATTCACGGTTACGTTACGATTCGCATCATCTTTGAAGAAGTACGGTCCAATGATGCCACCAGCCATAAACCGCACCAAACTGCATTGGTAGCTATTGCGATGCTTCTGGTTGATATTCACTCTATAGTCGAAAATTGTGCTTATTCACGTAGCCATAGACCCAGAAATTAACTGACCATAAAATGGAAGAAGCGCGCCATGAACTTTCTTAACAGCGCACGCATTTTGATAATAAAATTCAATAATTTGCAAGCGTTGTTCGGTTGTAAGACGATTCATGGTTAAATTATAAACCAAACTGAAACAAAATACGAAACCAGTGTTGCCAAAAAGATAAGACCTAAAAAATCACCCTTTAAATTATCCAACACAACCGAAAAGCAAATCGTTTAAACGGCTTGTAAACTATAAAATTATATGTCTTGTGTTAAAATTTCGGCTCACTGTCATACTCTGTTTGAAAATTCACTTTAAGGTCCTGGAGGGCTCTAATGATGCCATGAACAGTTTGGAAATAATAGCAGTCTGATTTTGGTGGCAGTTCAAGTTAGTCAGGATGCACGCTAAGGCGGCTACTACATAACCAAATACATATGTTTCATTATTATTTCCTCAACTCTCTGAAGAGAGATAGTTCCAGCTGGAGAGGAAGGTTGAGAAGGAGGTTGAGAACCAGGTCAACCCCAGGCTGTGACGTGAATGTCTATTTATGCCAAGTGGTTATTCCCTTTCTCTTGCGCATTCGTGTGTTCGTTCACTTATCCCTTACAATCCACAAACTGACACAAAAAAAAAAAAAACGATCACGAAATTCCAGGACTACATCCACCCTCTAATCCTGTCGACTGTGCAATTGTATAGGAAACGAAAGGAAAAAGAAAATCGAAAAAATCAGAACTAAAACCAAGTGCAGTGCAGTGATGTGATTCGCCCAGTGTGCATATGGTCCACTCCCTTACATTCTTCTCAATCATAAAGCCCTGCCGGGCATTTTCGGTCGCAACTCTTGCGCTGGTGCAATGACTGAGTTTGCCTAGCATCTTGACGTAGAAGATTAGAAAGTTTATGTTTTGTTAGTGGATAAACTCAAGTCTTTGTTTATAGCAAAGCTGTGCACCGTCACTTCTGAAATCTGCTTTCTACACTAACTGCGATTGGTATGAAAGGAAAATTCGGGGTTTGATGTGACCGACGCTAGCGCGCGTTGAATCCAAACCCACCTGTACCCTTTTTTTGTTACCCTACAAGTATTAATAACAAAACAACTCTATATGCGAATTTAAGGGTTTGCCGATTCTCTTATTATTTGTACCAGACTAACTAAATACATTTTGCAATCCTCTGTGATGTATGGCATTAGACCCAGCTTTTGAATGATCAATTCCCTATACACTGAACGCGTTTCTCGACCATTTGAATGATGTTGTTGTTCACACTTAATAATAAATTACAATCTTTATAAAGAATTAAAATAATACTCGAAGATAAATAAAATCATCATAGAAGAGTGCCCTTTTGAAATTCCATGGTGGAAGAAACAGTATCGCCATGGACAAGAACTCACTCTGGAGCTTATTGATTTTTAACTCTAAAAAAATCCCTTCACCGTCAGGACAGAGATGACTTCATTTCCTGTGAACATCGTTTCTAATTGACAAAATTAATCTCGGACCTTTCACTGGAGGGCACGAGCCGGCGGTGTCTAGGAAGTTTAGAATCAATCCAAATCAGCGAAAACGTACAGGAAGTTGCCAATTCTACACATCAGCGGTATATGTTAGGCATGCAGAAAAACAGTCCGTTAAAAAGTACACACACAATATGGCCGACGACTGTACTCTCTTCAACATACATAAGTTTGTATACGCACAACCTTAAGGATTATCGTTGTATGTTATGTTGTATCTTAAAGTTTGTGTTTATACAAAGTGACTGCTTTTCTTATACAGTTAGCACATGCATCTGTGATGTTAGGCAAAACTTAGATAATGACTTTCATTTTGACCCCATTTGTACGTAAGGCGTTAACACCATAAATGTGACAACTGAAGCCATGATTAGTTCATCTTTTTGATTTTCAGGCATTCGTGGCCCTTGATTGAATTATGCAGGACGCGACTAAGATGTTTAGAGTTTGAATATACACAGTATAATACTCGTTATTTAAAATTAAACCCACATTTACTTTTCACAATTTATTAACCAACGATACCCACAAGCGAATGAATTATAATTACGCTTAACTTTCCATTTGGTAGTCCCCTACAATATTTCGTCCAGTTCTTAGAAGAATGTTTGAATTTGAAGCTGTCTGAGAAAGCGCCTGCCAGAATATGAAAGTCATTAATACAAAAAATAATGTCATAATGAGTCAAGTATCATCTCCTGAGTTAAAACAAAAATCTTAACAATGTTTTTTACCCGTTTTCTGCGTTGCTACGAACAAGTACGATTTAAGCCTTGATAAGCGGTGGCATCATTGTTTCTTATATGCGACGTTTGTTCAAAAAATAAGGTAAATTTTCAGATTTCGGGCTAAGTACATTCGAGTACCGATTTTTTTTTGGTACACTCGTCTCGAACATATGTTTATGGTTTCAGTAGTATGTATATATAAATATATTTTAATTATTTAGTATTCAAACCTTAACTTATGACTAAATAAATATATAGAAGATATACTATATATCAAATGTCTATATTAGATACTGTGCGATAGCATTTTTTGACGAAATAAAACATATTATCTACTACTATCCAAGTATTCAAAAACACTTAAAATATTGACAATTGCATACGGCGAGTGTACTTTGAGTCAACAAAATGCTTACAAGTCAAGTCTTACAGTGCAAGTCTTTTAAAGAAGGTCGAGAAGATGTAAATGACGACACTGGCCCTTTACGCCCAAGCAACAACAGAAAAAAAAAATTTAAGAAATTGAAGAAAATTTTTATGGAGAATCGTCGAATCAATATAGGAGAAGTTGAAGTAGATATCAGTATATCGATTGACTCATGCTATGCAATTTTGAGACTCATGAAAGGATGGCGATTTGGGACGATTGTGATAGGCCCACGGAAGTGCAAAGAACTCCCTTACACTGTCAGAAAAGTGATAGTGCCTTTGATGTTTTCGTCTCGATGTGTTTTTAACAGAAGTTTCTTATATAAAATAGCAACCAGGTATTTATACTAGAATGATGTCATCTTTGACCACTAGTTGAGTAAGACCAGTCAGACTTCTTCTCCTCGTGAAGGGAACAAACGTTAAACTGGAGCTGAGGGAAGCAATATTCTGTTACACATATCATCTATACAGTGCTGATGGAAAAATTTGGCATTATTTTTTACAAAAAAGTTGCAATAATTATATATTTTTCAATGAGGAATTGTTCACTTTAGCGCGTTTAATCACGTTATGATACAAATTGTTGACTTTGGTTATTGATCAGATATTCTTAATTCGATTGAGATCAAAGAGCCAGACAGAAGACAACGACTCTATTTTCTTTGAAGCATATTACTTACCTAGACAAGTAACAACCGATGTCGACGGCTGTATGGCACCAAACAGCGACCTCTTTTTTGAATGTCTTCCCTCTGATTGTAGGCCTGATTTTGTTAATTTTCCATGCCACGTTTTATTTTTCAGGTAGAGGTAGTCTTTACTAATAGGAAGTCCTACCAGCATACATATTTCGTAACATGCGGTAGTCGGAATGACGCTTAAGAAGTAAAGCACATATTTTTCCTGCGGAAATGCCATTAAGAATTACATTGCAGGCTGGTTATTATGCTATATGCAAGGAGGTGGCATCATCTGCCTTTGTGTGTTTCGGCTCTTCCTAGTTGTTCTTGTACAGCTATAATTAATGAGCAGAATCCTTTCAAAGTAAACAAAGTCTTCTGAAACTGACAGAATTATGGACTGCCTGTGTTCTAAGAAGCGAATACTGTGAAAGACTGCATGCTCCGCATCCTTTTCTACATTTGGGCCTTCCGGGCGTAATTGTAGTTTCGGAACGGTAGCGATATTCACGTAACGATGTCGATGATGAGTTTATATGGCTATCTACTTTTTGTAAAAATTGTTTTCTCTAGTCTGCCAGAGATCTAGTAATGTAGTTCTTTCTTTTACTCTTTTCCTATTCCCTTACTGGCAATCTGATGTTTGACTGTGAAACGCCATCCTCAAGTTATCTGCCATTATGCCGATTCTGGAGCAATTTGGCTAGGACGCACGCATCATCATTCAAAATTGTCCGGAAACCGGATGTTAATCGTACTGCGCAGGGCCTATATCCTGATGTCAGTAAGCCTTAATTTTTCCCAACTCTCGAAGCCTTTGACCAAATCGAAGCAGCGTGTAAGGACTTTTATTACTAGTCAAATGCAGCACTTATTCCGTAATTCGTTTCGGTGCGAATCAAAGGGTCCTCTAGTATCATCTTCCAGTGGAAAAGAGGAAGGTTATGAAAACCATCCAGCATTTACAATTTTCCCTCCGATTGCCAAAAGAAAAGAAAAGAAAAGAAGAAATCCAGCACTTGTTAGGGATAAGTAATAAGAGAATATTTTTTAAAACCCAAGGATATTAAAATTACTAAAAAGAAGGACAGGAATGACTATGCTATGTTTAAGAATCCGAGTGCAAGGGATCAACATTATTGCGAACTGTCAACTTAAGAAGCGATTGTATTCAGTCCTTAGCGATGTAATCCTCATGCTGAAAGTAATCTTGAGAATCCAAACAGTCAATCCTAATTGAGTTGCCAACTGGCATTGTTAAACCCTCCTGAGATTCCGTTCCCGAAGTTATTTCGTCATTTATTTGTGAAGCTTCATGTCCAGGGAGAATGCTTCACCGATACGTCAGTTTCAATAAAGTTGACTAGACTCGAGTTGGGATGAAAGGAGCCAATTATTTTGAAAGGAAACCCTAAGTGGTCATTGTCCTTTCCGGTTGTTGTGTTTGCCCTTCGATGCGCAAGGAAGTGAAAAGTGGTACTTCTAGGAAGACTTACAATGGGGATGGGAGTTGTGTAAGGAACACTTCCAGGTACAATCATTTGTGTTGTTTTAAGGGCTCTCAGAGGTTTCCAGGGAATTCGCAATGTTTCAACTTTGACTTCATCTGAATGACCGTCAAAATGTGTGTCGATTTCTAGAATAGGGGCACCCCTGAATGATTTATTATGTGTCAAATGACCCACCCACACTTGAATGGTGTCCGAGATCCAGAGACAGGTGATTGATATGATGAAGCACTTTTTTGTGAAGAGGTTTATTTGGGGACAAGGACTTTTGTTTTGTTTGGCGAGATGAATGTCTCAAAATAATGAAGGGTCTCATGGTAGTTGGTTAGATAAATATGAATTTAATGCCCATAAAGTGGTTCTTAAATTGAGTACTTGTCTCGGTTTTTTTTGGGGTTCTGTAAAGATTTTGTGGATTTTCCAGGAATAGTCCTTGGGGATGCTTCCATTGTCATTGCAAGCTTGTTATGGTGTATTTTCAATAGAAACTTACTGTCAATAGGTCTTTAAGTTTGGGGCAAAACTAGTAGCAATTACACAGTGCAGATGCATTTAACAACACGTGAGAGATAAGTACGTCCATGTGGACATTATATGTTTAAGAACCATCTAATATATACTAATATTGTAAAGCTGAACAGTTTGTTTGATTGAACGCAATTATTTTAGAAAATATTGGGTTGAATTTAAAAATACGTTTTGTATTGTTTGATTTTTGGGAAATGAGATGGCTGCTGAGATGAGACTTTTCCGTGCCGATGCGGGAGTTATTCGCCGGTAGAGGCTGAGAAACACGCGGGTGCTCAATGAATAGCTATTTCATGGACGGAAAGGGCTTTATTTCGTTGGTTTGGTTACGAAGTACAATGGCTCCTTCACCACGACTTTATGGCGTATTTTGCGTAAGGATCTTGGTTATAATAAACGCTGGTTTTCAATTTTAACTGATGTACGTTCTCCGATTTGGTTCTGGAAAAGATTCGTCAAGATGATTAGTTTCATCGCAAAATCATCTTCACTGACGGAGCGCATCTTTGGATCAATGTGCTTGTCAATAATCAAAATATTTTTTATTCGTCGGATGTAAATCCATGTGTTCTTCATGAATCGTCACTTCCACAAAAAATAGGCATTTAGTGTGGCTTGCATGCCGGCGGCCTTGATTCGCCATATGTTTTCGTCAACGATAACTATTGTCACGTTAATATGATTAATGAATTGGAAGATTGATTTAAACGAAATGGTGCCACACAGCAGACATATCAATCGATATATAGGAAGTATGGAATGCCCGTTACCTCAAGAAATAGGCCCCTTGATAGACCGCGTCTTTCGTGCCATTAAGTGCGGCTAGACTACTTTTTGTGGGTCTTCAATAAGTTATTGATTTATGCTAACAAGACAATGTTGGAAGAGCTTAAAGCCAACATTAAACGCAAAATAGCGGCCTAGCTTTCAAAATTGTTTTTTGGGAACAGATTTTAAACTAAATACAGGATAGTAACGTAATCGTTGGAATGTTATTTTACTCGTACTTGCTTTTTTACTTTTACAGAAAAAAATGAAAAATCAAAAAAGGATAATTGACGCAGGACTTAAAAATATCTTCGACGAAAGTACTCCGAGTTAGGCTCTTCAACAGGTTTGATTCATAATATAAAATGTAATATACAATAACATAATAAGTGAAATTGAAAATTTTATTATCCGTAACAAGAACATTTACCTGTTGAAAATGATATTCTGGAAATGTTGATCACGCCTGTGTCTGAGGAGGTCCATTCGGAATTACCAATTTTGGGACTTGGGAAAAAAATGCACCATGCCGCATTTCATGTATTCATGTATATATCCAGCACATAAATAATGCATGCGATATTATTAAGCTTAGACCTAAGTTGTTATAGCGCTAGATTTTAATTAGGTTTTTAGTAGTAGTATTATATTAGGATAAGTTAAGAAATTCTAGTGCTAAGTTTTTAAGTTTTCTTGGCTGAAAATAACAATTAACAAAGAATTAAAAAAACAAACAAAAACATAAATAAAGAAGCCAAAACGTTAAAATAAATATTGTAATCATAGGTTAGCTTAAAGCACTTGTTAAGAGTCAGTAAGTTAGAATTAAGATTAACAAATTAGATTAATAAGCTAGTTTAAGTATTTTTTGCCTAGCATGTAAGAAAAAAAATTTAGAAATTTGAATAAAAATGCATTGAACACTCAACTAAAAAAACAAGTGCGTTTTCCAATACCTCAATTACCACATGTGGCTAGAGGTGTGATATAGCACGATCTGGGCGGCCAACTTCCGTTACCAAACGTGAAATAAAGTGCCTAACACAATGAATTTTCAACAAGTCTATTGCTTCAAGTGCCGTTTTCTTAAAGTCAGAGCTCAGCAAGCCTTAGGGATTTTATTTCAGGAAGCACATAGTCGTTAACATGGCCAAGCTGACAACGACAACCAATAAATTCTACAGATGTTATGTCTTTTCACCAGCATTTGAAAAAACACCGTTGAAAGCGCGGTACCCAACTTTCTGATAATCTGTTTCTGCATCTGCATTTTCTACCCTTATCCGTAACTCGATTTTCATGAATAAATCGCTCAATAATGTGTTGGACCGTGCTAGAACTTAAGTTCACAATTGACGCAATTTTTTTTAAAGTTTCGCCATTTTTAAAATGAAATAAAACTAGTTCGCGTTGTTCTAATGATGTTCGTTTACCCATTTTATTTTTTTACTTATTTCTGGAATTTATATTTTTTAATCAAAAAGAACTTCGAGATTTGGCAATCTACTTCACTACACTGGCATTAGGAATCTACTATACCTCTTCTAAAGGACTTACATCAAATAAGCTGTGACCTTATTCTATATTGGGAATACTATTATTTTCTGCTATGAGGAAGAATTTAAATATTTTCAAAAAATTAACGGTACGAATTTGTTGCTAAAAACTGTTCTAATTTTTTTTTATATCCCTCCTAATTTCTAAGTTACAGCGTTTTGAAGTTTAAATAAACGGTCACATCAAATAAGCTGTGATCCACCGTATGTCTATCTGTCTAAATGTTTCATGGCGAAACTATTAAATCTATTTGAATAGAAAAGTAAAGCCTCAGGCAAGGACAGTAATATTATTTACTCAACCGCGACAACTAATATTCCCGTGGGCTAAGTCGCGGACCTGCAGTATAATATCGAATATTTATTAATGATGTGAAATTCTATTTTCGGTTGGTTAAAAAAAGGTTGTTAAAAATAAGTCCAATGGTAAGTGAAATGTCTGTGAAAACATTTTTGAATTCTTTCGCTCACCACTGTAAATAAACACTTGTCGTACTGAACAGTCATTACCGAATATGCGTATCACCTGACGGTCGCTCACAGGATTGATTGATTGCTCCGAAAATTCAAAAAAGTGGGGCAACTGTGGCAAATAGGCAATTTTGGTGGTAAATCACATCGTCCTTTGTATGTACTGCTATTGGCTGATCATTTTAATTCAAAACTATGCTAATTAAAGTGACCAGAAAGTAATCACGAAAAATTTTAAGTAAACAGATCTTTTTTTAATTTTTTTTTGTGCAACTTTAAGGCCACCCATGAATTGTCATCATTGCCCCTCAAAATGCCTATGAGTCATTTTTACCAAACTTCAATAGCTATTTTTATGTTTTGTCCCTTTGTACATGCATACAACATCGTATACATTTTCTACCCCATTCATCTTTGCATTGGAATGGCTGTATTGTAGTTGCTAGATATGCTATTCATCATTCAACGAGGGATTGAGGATGACTATAAATAGTCGCAACACTTACAACACCAGGAAATGACGCAGGTACGAAGGTTCACTTAATTTGAATGAAATATCAATAATTTCATAAAATTCTCTAAGGATAGAAAGTCTTGTTGTCAGCTATGTTTTAGCAATCTTAAACCGATAAATTTGGTTGATACGCTACAGTAAAGTGGTGACACTTGCGCTATGTCATAATTGAAAACTTCACAAGCTTAGCAGGCAATTTTTTTGTTTTAATTGAGGTGCACTACAGCCCAGAAGGGACCAAGACTTAGTTTTATAGCAACTACTCTTGTTCTGCGTTGATCTCCAGCAAGGAAAGGGGACCTGCAGTTTATATCCGACTCCGAATAGTTAGGTTTGATAATAAAGAAACAGTATTCTTTGAGTGTTGTCAGCAACACTGAAGACCGTGTTTTAAGAATATGCAAGACGAAGGAATCGAACCTGGAATCTTTGGCATGTGAATCGACGCACGTAGTCTCAACGCCACAGTTTACCTTAATTCAAGAAGACTTGAAAGAGGTACACATATTGGATACGACTCTATAATTCGCTATCCACATAAAATTGCAGAAAATGTCTGCATACAAACTTTGGCTCCTGCATTTGGTGTAATTCAACAGGTCGTCTTTCCGATGATACTACAGGCGATAGTAAAGTTTCAATTGCTGGCCACAAGTTTGGTGTACGTACGCATTCGCATGCATTCCTTAAAATTAATGTATCGATACAACAATGTCATGTTCCCTTTAATTCCAAACTTAGTTGCGCTCAATTGTCTTTAAATTGGTAATTAGATAATGTTGCACAACTCCAATTACGAATAATCTCTGTTCCCGCGCTGTTAAGTAATTGCTTCATTTGAGAAAACTTCCGTTAAAAGTTGCAACAGGCGACTGAGCGACCACTTCATCCACTTTCAACTTTCTCCTGAAACTCATTTTCACACAAAGACGCAAGCTGGCACCAAAATTAAAGGAACTACTCAACTCGTAACACATGCCAACATGCATTTCAACTCATTACCGCAAAAGTTTTGCTGCAGAAATCCCAGAAAATGATTTCATAAAGAATGAGATTCGTGCAGTTGAATGTGATCAACAAGACCACATTGTAGTGTTGTTTGTGAACAGACTATTTCTGTTACATGGAGGAGTGGAACTTGGTGCAAGTTGTGAGAAAGGTCCAAGTGCTTAAGTCCTAAAGGCAAAGTCTCTGTGTCAGTGTCAAATTATTCTTGTGAAAGTCGAGTACATAAGGATTCGGAACAACACAAGAAAGTCATAAACTGCCCCCATGCCTCACTCTCTCTCTCATACAACCCGAGGAGTGATTTTGTGAATCTTTTTCTTCCCTATTTATATGCATAGCTTTTCTTCTTTTGGCTTGAATGGTCCTCATGCTTGCCCACTGGTCCTCGGTGTAATGGTGTCCCCAAAGTGTTGCCAAAAGGATGTTGGATTAATTATTAAACAACTTAATGGGATAGTGATGGTATTGTGTATGTACCTTGAAATGCTGTGACGCATATCCTTGAGTGTGTCCTTTGAAATGAGATTCTCTGAGTAAACAGCACCTGGTGCCGGCTTTAGTTCTATTACATGAAAAAAAGTTTAAATGAACGACGACGAAATGAAAGAGAAACTGTGGCAGTAGAGCAACATGGAAAATGAAAAAAATGTTCCATAAAAAAGTGTCATCAGGTTTATTATTATAAACTCATTTAACAGTTGAGCATGGACCTAGTCTTATGGGGAACTTGTCATTTTAAATCCATCCATCACAATGAATAGACTATTGACGAACTTAGTTTGTTTGAAAAAGGTTCGGAAACAATGTTAGATATTTATACATCACCGTTAAGCGCATAGAGGATGTAATAATTAAACAATTAATAAAATGGTGCTGTTACAGTCGTACTGTGACCTGAGTTGTTCTGATATTAGATCGAGAACTGCGTTTGTTTTTAAATCAATCACTCAACAATATTTGTGCATTGTGTATCCATTAAAAAATACAAACTGACGTTATGACGTAACGTCGCGATTTGGTGCCGTTGTGTGGGAAACGGGGAAATAAATCTGTTACTTTTGAACCCGTTGACCAATTCTGATGAAATCTGGAATATAGTATCAAGGTCATAATGCCCTCCTGCTGTCAGCCATAAAGAAAACAGTAATCTTAAGTTAAAAAATTGAAAAAATAACTTTTTTGATTAATTGCATAAAAAGAATATTTAATAACGATTTACGACAGAAAATTTAGACTCGAAAGAAAGAATTTATACCTGTATAGAAAAATTGCATACAATACTATTTACTGACACACGATCTATGTAAAAAATGTAAGATCGGAGTTTATTGTAATAAAGTTTACGCTTCATTACTTAGTTGGAGTGAATCCTTTGTTTTCGGTTCAAGCCCCAAATATGTTACCCAGGGATCAGATGATAACAACATTTGATAAATTACATCTTCATTCGTGGCCGAAAGAGGAAAATGTCTGCTATTATTAATTCGATAGTGCCTACAATCATTATTTCGACTTTCCTGGGCTTCTTCTGACAGTGATCCGACTGGCAACGCTGCTGATGATATTATATAGGCTCCGTGTATTTCATAAATAGTTGCTGGCATATAACTCCAAATTTCTCCGCTTCAATCCAGTGATTGCTTGATATTATCCCTAGAATGACCTTGAATCTTTTTAAAAGATGCACATTAATTGCTGAAATTTCTGCTGTTGATGAGGGGCTCTCGAAAAATCTTCGACAGGTTTAGTTGCACCAGTTCCTGGCAATGTAAAAAAGTGCATTTTTATTTTTTCACCATCGATAGAGAATATATCATGCTTTCAGATAAAGTTTCCCGTTGAAGCATTTCTGTTCATGGTCCAACAAACTTGATAGTACTTCAGGCAAAAGGTCTGGTCTAGAAAACTAGTTTTCGAAATGAAGAAAAAAAAAACTGGTTGTTAATGAATGAATTTTGAAAAATAACGAGGATGCAAGTAGCGAATTAAGCGAAAAAAAATTAGTGTATTTTATGACTTAATTTATTAGTGTTGATTGCTGCCTGGCTGACATCGAAATGGACGAGAAAAAAAATTTTATGAGCCAATTAGTTTAAGCGTTATACAAAGTTTAGCATAGATGTAAGTGTTATACATTGACTAAGTAAGCGTTATACAGCGATTAAGTAATAGATTAGTTTTAATTTTAGTAAGAGATTACTAAGTTCAGCGGGTAACAAATATATATCAAATTTAAGAATTTAGATAAGTTGAAATTCATAATTAAGAAAAATTTAAATTATTAGCTCGAATTATTCACACAAATTATTCCTAAACATCCCGCCGCCCCTGGAACATAGTTTCAGCCTAGGGGTAGAACTGCCAGCTTGTGTATTGGTCGAAGAAAACTACCACTTGCTGTCCTTAGTGTTACCACTCTCATTTGCCCGTCTTTAACAGGATGGAGATCGGTAACACGTCCTCTTAACCATTTGCCAGGGGGAAGGTTGGAGTCCTTGATGAGAACTAGATCACCAACTTTAACATCCTTTTGCTTCTGCTGCCACTTGGGTCGATTTTGCAAGGAGGTCAAATATTCCATGTGCCATCTCTTCCAATAACCCTGCACTCGGGCTTGAATGGAATTCCATAGCGATAAACGATCAGCTGGAATGTCTAATGAAGGCTCTGGAACTGAAGAATATGGTTCACCTAGAAGAAAATGTGCAGGAGTTAGAATATCGAAATCGTTGTCAGAGAATGAACACAATGGTCGCGAGTTTAATATCGCTTCCACCTGTACTAAAAATGTATACAGCTGTTCGAAATTGAATTTATCTTCTCCAATAACCCTTCGAAGATGTTGTTTGACGGATTTAACACCCGCTTCCCACAACCCCCCAAAATGTGGGGCTGAGGGTGGTATAAACTGCCATTCTATACCATCTCCGGCAAGTGTTTCCTCAATTGTCGAATGATTATGTTCCATACGTAGAAAGGTATGTAACTCTGTAAGTTTACGAGCTGCTCCCTGAAAATTCGTTGCGTTGTCCGAGTACATGTGCGAGGGCTTTCCGCGTCTTCCAATGAAGCGACGAAGTGCGGCTAAGAACGCATCCGTTGTAAGATCGCTTACTAATTCAAGGTGTATGGCCTTAGTAACCATACACACAAACAATGATATATATCCCTTTGTTATGTAGGACTTCCTTCCGAATTTGGTCTTGATTGCGATTGGACCAGCGTAGTCACAACCGGTATGTGCAAAGGGTCGACACTGTTGAACTCGTTGAGCTGGTAGATTAGCCATAATTTGACTTACGGTGACTTTTCTTTGCTTGAAGCAGGGTAAGCACTCGTACGTTATCTTCCGCAGCAAGTTTCTGCAGCCCAAAATCCAGTATTCCTGACGAATGAGTGCGAATAATGTTGATACTCCAGGATGTAAGAATCTTTGATGTGCATCGATTAAAATTAGCTTTGTGATACGGTGCTCTTTGGGAATTATGATTGGGTGTTTGGCATTGTAGCTTAGGCAGGCTTGCTCAATTCGTCCACCCACACGAAGTATTCCCTCTTCATCTAAAAATGGGTTAAGATTAACAATTGGACATGATTTTTTAAATTTACCAAATTTCTTCAAATGTTGTAATGACGTTGCGAAATATGTTTGTTGTAGCCATCGGATGACGCTTAACTTTGCGTTGCGAAGTTCTTCTGCTCGCAGATGACTTGAGACATTCCGAGCAATTTTCCGTGTGTTTGCAATAAATCGAAGCAAAAATGCAACACTCCTCAGAAGCTTGTTCCACGACGAGAATGCTTTTGACAGCTGTTCGAAAGGATGATGAACGTAATCACGAGTAGAGATTGCTGCGAATGCTTTCTTTCTTCCTTAGTACAATCAGGATGTTCTTCGAATTTAGTAGTTATTGTCCAAGTTCTTGCATCTTGCGATAGCCAGGCAGGACCATGCCACCAAAGAGGGTGGTGTATAAGATTCGAAGGTGGTATTCCGCGTGAAGCGCAGTCAGCGGGATTGAATTCTGACCGAATGTGAAACCAGCAACTTCTAGGGATTGTATCCAAAATTTCTGAAGTGCGATTACCGACAAATGTATCCCAACGGCGACTTGGTGAGGACAGCCAAGACAATGCTATAAGCGAATCCGTCCAGGCAAATACATTTGGAAATGTGACTTGAAGCGATTTCTGGACAGCGTCCAGCAGCCTGGCCAACATCAAAGCTGCACATAGTTCGAGTCGAGGGATCTCTTAAGTGGAGCTACACGAGTCTTAGCAGCCACAATTCTAGTTTCAAACTGGCCATTCGGGTGTTGGAAACGGGAGTAAATAACTGCAGCATATGCAGATTCGGACGCATCAGAGAATCCGTGTAGCTGTAGCGAACTTCGCGATAATCCAATGGATCGGGGAATAACCAAATCGGTGAGAGTTGATAACTCCTGCCTATATTGGCGCCATTTTGTTGCGATATTCTCGGGAACTTCCTCATCCCATTCTAACTTCCGATGCCAGAGTTCCTGGAATAGAATTTTAAGTGAAATAATCGAAGGTGCGAGAAATCCAAGTGGGTCAAATATACTTGCGACATCGCGCAAGATTTGACGTTTTGTTACGCATTGAATAGGACTGAGGTTAATGCGAAAACTAAATTCATCTGTTTTCGAATTCCAGAACAAACCCAATACCTTGATCCAAGGCTCACCAACAGTATCCATTGACTTCCACGTAGTATCATCGATGAATTTGTTCGGCAAAACTGAAGGACAATTGCTTCGCCATTTGCTTAGCACGAATCCTCCTTTGTTAAGTAATTTAATTAAAGAGTCTCTTTTGATAATAGTTTCTTCGAGAGTATCTGCTCCTGAAGCGACGTCGTCCACATAAAAATCTGTGTTAATAACATCTGCTGCGATAGGAAATTCCTTCCGATGATCCTGTGCGAGTTGCTCCAGAACACGAATAGATTGAAAGGGTACACATGAAGTACCATATGTTACGGTGCATAATTCATAATGTTCAATAGGGTCACTGGGTGACTTCCGCCATATTATACGCAGAAAGTCTCTGTCCGACTTCGACACCCAGATTTGGCGAAACATTTTGATTATATCTGCAGTAAAAACGAATTTGTGTTTTCGAAATCTCAAACTTACTGAAAATAGATTCCTTTGTATAGGGAGTCCTGTCATTAAAGCTTCATTAAGTGATTGTCCGTTACGATCCTTAAACGAGCCATCGAAAACAACTCGAATCTTTGTAGATGTGCTATCGGGTTTGAGAACGGCATGGTAGATAAAACACATTTTCCTTGTTAATCTCTGTGGAAGATAACTTGCGCATATGTCCCAAAGCCAAATACTCTTCCAGAAATTTAGTATAACCTCGACGAAGGTTTTCATCTCGTTGGAATTTTTTTCTCCATGGCCCTCAACCGAGTAATGGCGCCATTTAAGGTGCCTGAGAAACGAGGTAAGTTCCTAAAGGGAAGGTTGACGATGTACCGCCCGTCTTCATCTCGTTTATGAGTTTCTAAAAAATGTTGTTCCATCAGCTTTTCTTCCTGGGTCAACAATGATTTGGAATCGACGGTATCAATTGCCCAAAATGCTTGAAGAATAGAATCAACACTCACGAGACTATGATGCGATTCAATTTCTGATATCTTCCGACTAAATGACAATGGTCCTGCGAGAACCCATCCGAATATTGTTTTGTGGGCGATAGGATAACCCTTCTCACTATATTTACTCTCTCCCTGCAGGATATCCCAAACTCTATCCGCACCTAACAACATATCCACTGTATTTGATTCACTGAAAGAAGTGTCTGCTAAATCTAATGTTTGGATATGATCCCAGTCATTAGCTCCGAACGAAAATGAAGGCAAGTCTGCAGTAACCTTGGGTAAAATAAACGCATCGACTGTTATAGTAGTTGGTTCAAAGCGAGAGGATATTCATAACGTCAGTAAGCCCTTTGACTTTCCTGCATTGGTTGTGCCAATTCCGTTGATAAATACATCTGCTTTCCGACGCTTCAATCCAAGAAGGAAACTTGTGAACCGCAGTCTAATAAGAATCTAACTGGTTGATATTGACCTCTGCTATCTAACACATTTCCGACGGCGGTTGGCAACAATGTGGGTGACAAACGTCGTTCCTTACTCACAGAGTGATTATTTATGACGCTATGTGACGTGGTTGGTAGCTGCTGAGAGAAATTGTTTTGTCCATGAAGATTGTCAAATCCCCTATGCGACAATGAAGAAATAGTAGGGTTTGAGTTTATCGAATCGTTCGGTATCGAATCAAGATGTACTAAGCTGTGATGCCGCGTGTTACACGTCCTACATCGAGACTTTGATTGACATCTAGCCGAGGGATTACCAGAATGAAGACAGTTGAAGCACAGTTTGTTTAATTTAACGAAGTCTCTTCTGGCCTGAATGGATAATCCAAGGAATTCTGCGCATTGATACAGTTGGTGCGCAGCAGAACATTTTGAACAATTCGATGATGATGAATAGGAAACGTGATGACTTTTAACATTCGAACTCCTGATCTTAGAGTCCCGAAAATTACTTCTACAAGCTTCCAATGCTTCGCAGCGTCGATCCAAGAATGTAAGGAAATATTCAATGGACGGCAAATCTTCCTCAACGCTATATTCTGCCCACGCCTGGCGTGTTTCTGAGTCTACCTTGTTGTGCAAAAGATATATAAGCCACGGATCCCTATCTTTAGAGTTGATCGACGAAAGACCTCTTACAACAGCGTCAGCACCATCGGCTATCTTACGGAGAATAGAAGCATTTGGTGCACTCAAAGATGGTAAATCCATGAACGATCGTATAAAATTATTTATGACATGACGCGGTCTATCATATCGCTTTTCGAGGCGTTCCCATGCTGGAGGGTATGTTGCAACTGATATGGGAATTTGGCTCAACAAACTCAGAGCCTCTCCTCGAAGATGTGATACAAGAAGGTGAAATTTTTGAGTTGTCTCGAAAACTGGGCCAATCGCGATAGCTGCCTGAAAATGGCTCAATCCTTATACTCGGTAAACACGTGTCTTGATTTGGTGGCGAAGAAGGAATTGATGAATTCAAGCGATCTGCTAAGATAGCCTGTTGTTTAGTTAAACGATCTACGGCTTCAACTTGAACATCAGATGGCTTTTGAGACGAACGGTCTTTTATAGCGGAAATTAGAATTGATTTAACCATGAGGTATTTCGATTCAAACTCCTCAAATTCCGGACCAGGATCAACATAATCTTCCTGATCTTCTAACTCGCATAAATCCTGTTGTGTTACTTTAAAATCTGCCCACAATTCATTTGCTTTCTCAAGGCGAACTTCAATAGCTTCTAATGTAACAGATTCTACTAATGTTTCCGTAAATGAAGCTAACCTGGTTAAAGAACCCTTAAGATGTCCACGTGTTCCACGAAGTTTAGATAATTTTACTTTAGCACTCATTATTAATTAATCAATCAATCAGTTATAGAAAATCCAATAAATTATCGAGATAATAGAAGTTCAAGACAGCGAAGATATATTAAAGTTAATCGAATAATAGAGCAGGTTGAATAAAATCGAAGATGCACACAATTCCCAAGCAATCACAAGCAATTTATTCCAAATATCTTATTAAATAAATATTCAATTGAAAATACCATAATCCAGTGTTCGATGAATCCACGAATGTCCAATGTCCAGCGAAGATTAGTTTTCTCAGGTTAACGAAACGAAACAATTTACTTTTGATTTAAAGATCCGGCTCGAATTTAAGACCAAAATGTTAATGAATGAATTTTGAAAAATAACGAGGATGCAAGTAGCGAATTAAGCGAAAAAAAATCAGTGTATTTTATGACTTAATTTATTAGTGTTGATTGCTGCCTGGCTGACATCGAAATGGACGAGAAAAACAATTTTATGAGCCAATTAGTTTAAGCGTTATACAAAGTTTAGCATAGATGTAAGTGTTATACGTTGACTAAGTAAGCGTTATACAGCGATTAAGTAATAGATTAGTTTTAATTTTAGTAAGAGATTACTAAGTTCAGCGGGTAACAAATATATATCAAATTTAAGAATTTAGATTAAGTTGAAATTCATAATTAAGAAAAATTTAAATTATTAGCTCGAATTATTCACACAAATTATTCCTAAACAACTGGTAATGCAGTTTGAAGGCTAAATGTACGCCCTTTTAAATAATTAGTACATCATGTCCGAAGGTGCATTATTTTAAAGAAAATGCCACATCGAATTTTCCTAATAAACCGTCCAATTTTTAAAATCCAAGTTTCAACTTTGAGCTAGTCGTACACCAAAATGACTCATTTGAAATCAACAAAATTTTAGATTTCTAGGTTTTCAAATATGTTCAATAGAAAAATCAATACCACTTGGTCGAGAAAATTATTTCCTTTTACATATTTTTTTCATCTCCGGCACCACTGTGCGTCGTGACCACTTAAAAACACCTTACTTTCCTTACACTTTGGCTTACGTATGTTCATTATTATGTTTACGTTTTTTATTTCTTTATGAAGGGTGAACTTTGACGTGAAGTGCGAAAAACAGTTTCAGTCAAATTATCGTCTTGGAAAGATTCGAAGCATGCCACTGAGTTAATTTTTGACCAGTTTTTCTCTCATTTCGGACGCTATCTCCAGCTACAACTTGAGTGATGTTGGTTTTCGTTTTTCCAGAATGTGGAGATGATTTTTGATAACATTTTCTTCTGCGTGGTCTCATAGATCACGCCGATCTTGGTTGCATGTGGGCTGATTGTCCCTCAAGTACGATACTTGAGTAACGAAGGCGCCTGCGACTAGGACTTCTAGGTTTTCTAATCACGTCAGGGAGAAGATGGAAATCCAAATGCAAAATTCGCTATAGTGAGGTGTGCGGCACATGTAATTGCTGCGAACGCTTTCACCAGTGGCACTAGCACTGAAAGCTGAAACCATTTTGACTGGAAGTCCGTTAAGATGATGAATAGACTTTACGACTTCACACAAACTCTTCATTTTTTTTTACAATTTCTCGGATTACTTTGGTTAACCGATTTTGACAACCATAACCATTACGAAAGTGTCTAGCCCATTGTTCGATTGTTGAGTGAACCATTATATTAATTGGTAATTAGCACGTACAGCACGAACATATATGTTAACACGGAATACGTTAATCCCACCGATCAAGTGCAACGTGAACAGAACCGATAACACACGCGCCGAACCATTCCCAGAGAAGCATTCCCACACCTTGCCGAAATCCGAGACACGACATCCTCCAACAGCAAGCACCAGACGCCGTATCAGCAGAAGAAGTCGACAAGTCACAAACGCAACGATTGTGTCAACAACAAATAAGGTATAATATTTTTCAACTTAATTTTAAGCTTTGAGTCTGTGTTTTTTTTCGTCTTCACCGCGCACAAAACCTTAACTTATATACTGTACGAACATTATAATTATTGGTTGCTTAGATTTGGCTAATTGTCAACTATAGCAATACTCAATGACGCAGTCATTGACAGAATTCTAACATCGAGTGAATTGTGAGTTTAAAAACTCCTGTAAAAATCTTGGTGTCCAAGCTGGAGAATTGGTCACATAATATCTTTGAAAACATCGCCTTGTTATAATTGTTATAACTTTACAATTTGTTGTTAGTCTTTCGTTCATAGCATGACACAATACTACTGAGAGAGAAGTCTAAGTTCTGCTTACCCCGTCTGTAGAAATCGCTTAAAAATTAGTTGTCGTATTTTTCATGCTTATTTCTTATTTCGCTGGTAGCATTTGAAGGCCTCCGCATTGTAGCTCATTTTCACTCATCTTAATTTCAGAAGTGAATTTCTAAAGTAAATGTTTTGTGGTATACGTCCACGTAGATGTTGCATTAATATGGCGGAGTGTCCTACTAAATTATCTCTTAGGCCCCTTCCAAGTAACGTGCGGCAAGCCGCAAAGCTGCTAAGCGAAATGTTTAATCGGCAGCTGGCGGTAAATCCTAATCGGCTCAGCGGTTAGTTGCGAAAATACCGCTGCCAAGTGCTGTTTGCAATAGAGAATGTCACCTTAAAATTTGGGATATTACACTACGATGGTGAATTTCAACATTTTCACCTGTGAAAATATGAGGGTCGCTTCAGCTAATATTTATGACTGTCCACAAAAGCATTTGATTTGTTGCTGAAAAAGTTTCTACCAAAATTACAAAACAAAGAAAATGCAGAACTGCTGAAACTATAATTTCCGTCTTGATTTTTGCCATGATTTTTGCCTCTTAGCACTGCACAAAATTAATAGAAAAATGAACGGCGCAACAATACCGCGCAGAAATGACGGATGCCACAGCGTGGCCACTACCATATAGTTTCACGTTTTTTAATGTTGCCCTGCTGCTCAGCATATCACCGCTTTGACTCTCATTGCGTGGCTAGGGCCTAAGGTGGCACATATTATTTAAGTATTACACACATTAAATTTTGAATTGAACAATTATGTTTCCATCGCCTAGCACCCCTATTGCGAGGTCAACTGAAAGCAGTTACAGAAATATCTCCTTTTCAGCAGCTTGGTTGCGACTGATTAAAATTGCCCTAACTCTCTCGCCTCGTTCTCACTTCTATTTTGACCTTATGTGTTTTGTGGAATGGATACCTTTGTTTGTGTGTTGTCTCATTACATCCTACACCATGCGTATGTACCATATATTTCCTAAAATATGATGAATAAAAAGTAACAGACCAAGAACACAAAAAATTTTTATACATTGCACTTGAATGCACCAAAGGCCATGATTTTATTAAGCACTCATTTCTGCAAGTAATAAGTTATCGAAAAGAAAAATACTTCGAACGGATTTTCGTTTCGACGTTTCGCTTAAAATAGTACACTGCGAACGTTTTTCTGATAAATGCATGCAAAAGAGGATTACAGACCAACACTTAAAAGGAAGCAAGGACGCCCTATGATTCCTTTTCACCTAACATAAGTAGAAAAGCATAATACAGCTCCATTGAGCAACTCTGTGCTTTCGATTTTGCAAGATAACATAGGCGTGGCTTCAAAGAGAAATAATAAATCAATATAAATATTTATGTCATTGAAAACTTATAACGTCGCCACAAAATACGAAATTCTAGTATGTATAAAGGATTTGTTAAGTGGTTCGATGAAGCGTTTGGAATATGAATCATGGTTCATTCCCTGCATGGCTGCAAGAGCTCTTATGGTACAAGCAAGGCGAAATGATTTTTAAGGAAATTGTTACGACCAATACGCTTTGTGATCCAATGTGGAACACAGGGTAGTATAGTAGTATTTTATTGCTTCTGATTGTATAATATCGATTTTTACATAAACTTATTAACACAGCTTGCACAG
The DNA here is from genome assembly GCA_944738645.1 of Eristalinus sepulchralis. Lineage (NCBI taxonomy): Eukaryota > Metazoa > Arthropoda > Insecta > Diptera > Syrphidae > Eristalinus > Eristalinus sepulchralis. Next base: position 54,451,036 of record OX122882.1, read on the forward strand.
AGATACGATATTTGAATATCTCAGTACTGTATTAATTAGATCAATCTTCAAGATTCATTTTTTTTACAATGGTACTACTGAAGGAAAACAATGAAAAAAACCTTCATGTAAACAATTAATATGTAATTGAATAGAAAAAATGCTTTGTAATGCTATGTATATAAAATTATACCTAGTTCCGTGATATTAAATATAAAATTATTATAGTTAATAAATAAATAGATAAATAGATAAATAAATAAATAAACAAGAGAAATTAGATAACATTATGTTTACAACAAATAAATTCTTTAATTTTCGAAAAGCGTAGAAATTAAAGAATTAGGTACGCTTTGGCACATTGTAATGAATTTTTCGTTTAAAATGTCGATTTTTCTTTGTATTTGTATGACACCAGACTGTTCGTGGAGTATTTGTGTAGAGTGGAGCCAGGGGAGGTTGAGCATCATTTTTAAAGTTTTGTTCTGTGCAATTTGGAGTTTTTTGATATGCGTTTTAGCACAATCACCCCAAACTGGACATGCATACAATATCATCGCTTGAAAAATTACTTTAAAGAGTAATATTTTATTGCACATACTAAGTGATGATCGCCGGTTAATTAGTGGATAAAGCATTTTCGTTGCTAGACTGACTTTATTCAGTATATTATTGATGTGATCTCCATAGGTTAGTCTCTGATCTAAGTATACACCAAGATACTTAACAGAACTAACCCATGGTTGGAACACAGGGAATCATAAGAAATATCACTCGCTTTGTAAAGTTAAATACAAAGGTTTTTCATTGGGATGTATGGGTGCTAACTTCGAAGTGGTAAATGTGTCCTTACCTCAAAGTAAATATAACCCCTACGAATGAAACCCGAGAGAAGATTCGATGGATACCATCAGGTGTGAAGAGAACGTCTGTGGCTACGGTGTCCGTCGACTCAGACTCCTCATGCCCTAGATTGAATTTTTAGACTGAAGGTTGATCTAAATTTTTTTTCATGACACCACCATATTCGAGTTACTGGAAATACCCAATTGTCTGTGGAAAGCTCCTCAAGAAGGTACCCCCTAAGAATGAGAGAACAGTAGCACGTACTGCATGAACATGTATACTGAAGGAACATTTGCTTATTAGTACCTTAGATCTGATAAATTGTTAACTACAGTTCTACTTAATGATGCAATCATTGACAGAATTCTGACATCGCGTGAATTGCGAATTCAAAACTTTGGCGTCGTGTTTTGTCTTTGGAATTGTCCCCCTACGAATGAAACCTGAGAGAATATTAAAGAGATCCAAACTGCCTGCTTGAAAGGAAGAGATGTATTTTTCACATTCATTCAGTCATATGGAACCGAGAGCTAGACGAGAAAAAGAAAAGAGATCAGAGAAAATTGTAGAAGTTCTCTGTCGAATTTTATGTTCCATGTGCTACGAGGGCGTATGGAGGCGAAAATACAAACGGAGGAAATACAACCTATGAGCTGAGGCAGGAAGTGGATGCATTCAAAAAGGTCAAAATAAGACGACTGCACTGGCTCAACCATATCGAATGGGCAAGAAATAACCGCCGATTCAAGGATCAATCTTTCTCGAATGTCATTGTGATGTAGTCTGTGAAGTAAAGTAAAGTAAGTTACATTTGCCTCATATGCATTTAGTCTCCAAGGAAAAGAAGTTTCAGATAAGTCGTTATTGAATCGTTCTTTATTCGATATTCTATTGACGTCCCTGTAATCTCCTTCGATTTTCGTCCAGTCATTACATTGCCTCACTTAGAGTTGTTCGGTTCAAATAAATTATTAATCATGCTATAGACATATTGTAATATTATTAGCTTGTCTCTCAGTACTCACAAGATATGATAGATAACATAGTTAAAGCGTTCTTTAAGGGGACCTTCCCAGCTCGGTTTCAATTTGATCCTTGATTAAATTTAATCAATCGCCATACTCATCTGAGTTCTGGTCCTGCGATGAATCATGTATATACATATATTAAAGAAGAGCAAAATGGTGAAGTTATTTTCCAACCGTACAATTCTGTGGCGCACACTCGATGGCTCTCATAATAATAATAGGCAAGGCCTCATGTTGTGGTCGCCGTGGCGTAGTGGTAAGTGCATCGACCGCGGCGCAGAAAAGTCTGGGTTCGATTCCCGGCGGGACACCTAGCATTTTTTTACGGCACCACCTCTTTCGAGTTGCTGACAACACTCAAAGAGTATTAATTGTCTATGGAAAGCTTCTCAGCTCGCCGTTCGGAATCGGCAAAAAACTGTAGGTCCCTTCTACTCGTGAAGAACAGTAGCATGCACAACACGAGTAGTTGTTGTAGAAGCTAGGCCCTGGCCCGTTGTGGGCTGTAGTGCCACTCAATTATTATTATTATTAAGGCCTCATGTTTTATTATATTGCTCTCACAGGCCTTCCGGTTTTCCTATTTCGTTTTTATTGGCAATGAAATAAAAACTAGCCATAGTAACAAAATTGACCAAGTCAATACCTCTAACATGTAAACATTCTCGGAGACGATTTAATTTTCATTTCACTAGATATTCGAACCTTGAATCGTAGTCCGAATTGCAAATTCTTTATTTCTTTCATCATTCCATATTACAGATCAAGCGAGTCCCATTGCACCCACTAAAGCTTCAATGTAAAACTTCGGTCTGAGGTACATACATTGCCATTCCGATTTCTTTTTCATCCTAGAATTAATTCAATGCCTCGGTCTTGGTCACGTGCATTTTTAATATCTCTTTTGTTTGCGAAACCGAAGATTCTACTATTTACCGCAAAAACTTAGCAGTACCAGCAACCTGCTTTGCGAATTCTGCGAAACATCACACTGACCACGATCTTAGTAAAGAAGGAACTTCTATAAAAACAAGAATTTCTTGCCAAAATTGGAAATAAATGTTCCCCCTTTTTTCTTGCAATAGAAATACTCATCCATTTATTTTCTTTGTGATATATGTGGGAAGTAGCGGTGCCAATATGTTAAACTAATGTATGTATATCTAATTCAAGTTTTCCCAAGCTTTTCTTAATTTTGTTCCACCATAAAAATCGCCTTCTTCCTTCACATAGTTGATGTAAGTTTTTTGTAGTCAAATCAATGCTTCATAGGAATCGCCCACAATATGATTCTCGTATGCGACAAGTCCCACTGGCTAGCTCTTCGTCGCCTCTTTTATCCGAATATTTTTACACCCCTTTTTTGTTCCGAGTTTTGGTCTAAGGAAATTTTGAGTTGTTACCCCTGAAGGTACATTGCATCAGTGACTAGGAAGTTCCGCTCTGGTAAACCGTCATTTTGAATTTAGACCATACAGTATTCACTTTTCAGATCTTGGCCTTGAACCGCCGGTTCCCAGGCACGGTGTCGTCGATTAGAGGCAAGGTGTTCCTGTGTTCTCGTGACGCCGATATTCCACACGGTAATGGGTGTGCACCTATTTCTTTTCTCAGTCAAGAATCTTTCTCAATAATCTCCGTAACTTCTGCCTGCTAACGGTGTAGTTTCTGATGGAATTTCAGATGTCCATAAACTATTTTTTTAGTCACATTCCACCTTTTCTTATATACACACATTCGCAAAGACGGTATATGTGAATTTCGAAAATCAAAAAATAGCTTTATAGAGTTTTTATAGACATTTTGCACAAATCAATATTCAAATATGTGAGTGAAAGCTCACACCTAACCGCACAAAGCTGGCCTAGGATGATTCTCGTTTGATGGGTGAGGTTATATGTTTGTATGTGCAGGGAATTGAATTTAATATTCAACTCAATATTTGATGTTCGCTTAAATTGGTTGTGAGGTAACTTTAATATATTCCAGCCAAAGTCAAAAACAAAGTCATTTATGTGTGAGTTCTACTCTACTACACAGCTTTAGTAGGTATCCTTTCTAAGCTTTGAAGATTTCATAGCTTTGTACAAAAAGGAACTTAAAAAAGGGATTATGCCAAACAACGGAAACTTGAAACATTAACAAGGTGTTAAAAATGTCATACACTGTCTCACCATATCATTATCTTTAATTTAAAGCGAATAGTTGCAAATCAATTTTGACTGAATTTCTTTTAGTTAGTAATAAGTCCGACTGAATAATCTCCGATAACTCTAAGAAGGCGCCATTACCTCATCTCAATCAAATTATTAGCTGTGTGTCCTAAACTGCTGGAGCAAATTTTGTGTTTTGATAATGGATTGACGCGAAAATTTGTATGAGTAGTTCAAGTCTAGCTTGAAGAACTGAACAAATCTGGATTGAAGAGGATATTGCATGCAGTAAGTAAATGCTCTAACGAAATATCCGCTTTGGGTATTTTGAATCGTCTATAATCGTCTCATTGTTATCATATAATAATGAGCATTCTAGCTGTTGATCCGTTAACGCTTTTAAGTTGCTCAAAAGTTGTAATGTAGTTTCCGAATCAGTCATACTGAGTAAACCTGCAAATTAAGAAGTCGGTCTAGCTTCATTTGTTGTACCTAGCGTCGGATAAGAGTGCAGTATTGAAATCCATCAAGATGGAAGAGCATTAATTACTTTCTGTCTAGAAGGTTGGTGCAATAGCCTCTTTAATATACTTGATAATAACTCACTAGCATCAATATCGTGATCGCCGTGGCGTAGTGGCTAAGTGCGTCGACCGCCGCGCAGAAAGTCTAGGTTCGATTCCCGGACGGGACACCTTGCATTTTTTCCCGGCACCACCTATTTCAAGTTGCTGACAACACTCAAAGTGTATCAATTGTCTATGAAAAGATTCTCAAATCTCGCCGTTCGGAGTCGGCAAAAAACTGTAGGTCCCTTCTACTCGTGAGAAAACAGTAGCACGCACAACACGAGTAGTTGTTGTAGAAGCTAGGCCCTGGTCCCTTGTGGGCTGTAGTGCCACTCAATTATTATTATTATCACTATCGAAAGAAAAAGCTGTAATGCTCAACCATTGCTTTGAATACAAGGATTCAAACTTTACAATAGACTCATTGAGAAAGGATCTAAGCGTCTTGTGTTGGACGCCAATTCTGCAAAGTCTGCTAATGCCGCATAAAGTTCGTCAATATACAATGTACGTTTGCGAGCGTGTGTGACGGAGGTCTCTTGTCCGAGATTAGTATTTGAGCACACTGAAATATATTGGTTGCGTGTTGTTTATCTCCAGGTATCGGATTTTGTGAACATTGGCATTTTTTGCTTCTTGAAACAACATTAAGCTTTCCCTGCCTTTTCACCAATATTGTCATTTTTCATAGTTGTAAGATTCATGCACGCTACATAATTAAAAAAAAAAAATAAGTCGCCGAAGCAAGAGATGTTTGCACTTTTAAACTTCTTATATTATATGAATGTCTATATAAATTCTACTTGTATCCTATGTGCTAGAACTTTTCCAAACACTCTACGCGACACAAACTGTTTGAAGGAATCATAGAACTTCACAGAACTAAACAAGTTGCTCTTGTTCGACCGATTGAAGAAATTTTAATTCTTCTTGATGTTACCCCTATTTCGACGGCATATGTAGTTCGAAACACGTATTATACGACAAATGGAGTGTGCAATCTGCTGTATTCGTCGTTAGATACCTGTTAGGTGCGTTCTAGGAAGAGTGTACGATGTCATGTAGGCGCATATTTCGTAAAGCTGGTCTGAATAAAAACGTTCTCAGTGATTTCTCGATGATGCTGCAAAAGCACTTCTTTTTATAAATATTAGTACTTTGTTGGGTCTCACAAACGATTAAAACAGCAGCAAGTCGCTTTGAAGAACGCAGTAAAGACACAGGCAATAACCTTTACCCTTAATTGCAACGAAAAAAATTATTTCACATCGGTCACACGCGAACGTTTTTGGCATGCGATGTAAAACGGTCGACGATATCTTTAACTGACCTCCCTACATATGTCTATGCCCACCTCAAGGGGTTATTTAGCTCTTTCAAAGCTCGACTCGAGTAACGTTTCTAGATAAGATAAATAAGATAAGAACTCACCTTAATGAGAAAAAATTGCTCCCACTTCACGGAACGACTTTAAATGTGGTAGAAGCTGAATGTCACCTTAAAAAGGATTTGTTGTATGCATCACCTGGTCATAGTGGGGACCTTATCCCGAAATCTAGAATACCGAAGACCCAAAATCTAGAAAAACATCAAAATAGCAAATATCTGGACGTGCTGCTCGTTTGCTTGAGGGTGCTATAAAATATATATATATGTATACATATATTCAGCTTCGATCGTATATATTAAATTTAAATTTTTGGTTCCGTTCCCCTCCTGTCCATTCCGGACCCATTGCCTTTTTATTGTCGAATTAAAAGCGTTTTTTCAAATAATTGCAAATGTTTGTTTGAACAGGTCCTTCCGTGAAATTGGTTCACTATTTCTATATATTCCTGAAACAAAACTGGTGGTTTACATTTCACCCACAGCGCGTGTCATATAGTCTATAAGCCATTACTCCTGAAAAGTCTTTAATTTTGTCCCCCCTTTGGAGGCGTACTGTTCGGTTTCCCACCGAATCCTTTACATCGTTGTAAAAGCTTCTGTAGCTGTGCCTACAATTTTCTATTGCAAAACAGTTCGATCGTTTGCACTCTTCTCCAAATTACATTTCTTCACATTCTCCTTTCAATGCTTGATTCAATTTAAAATGGCATCAGATAAAAATATTATTAGGGATCAAAAAGAAACCCCACGGTAAAATTATTTCATTGTCGTCTCTTCCTTTCGGAAATCACGCACCCTTTCGATAAGTGCAAATGAGGTTCCAATAATACCCCGTCTCTGTCACTCTCGCCCTAAATGATAAAGAGTTTCCTGTGAAACTAACATACTTCTTTCAGGAAACCATATTTCAGAAAGTTCCATTCAAACTGGGTTCGAACGTTTCATTCCAATCATTGTTTTTAGAAATGACTGCAATTCGTCATTTCCGCTTTCAGGGTTTGCTTCCTGCTCAAACAGGAAATTGAACTAAGTCCTTGAATGGGAGAGTAGTCAAGCGCACAATTGTCAAACCGGAATTGCCTCAAACAATAGTCGCACTCTATTGCAACATCATTGGCAACACAATAGTTGACTTCTTTACGCTACCTTGGTTCACCTTCGAAGAGCAGCCAGTGTCCACATCATTGTCTACGGATTATTGATTTTGCGAGTGCCAACAGCACGGTGTAATGTTCACATTTCATTGTTAACTGAGTTTTAACGTTTCAATTTTCACCGATGACGTTAAGTCAATAGCAGAGGTGGTCACGACGGTGGCTCAAGGATAAAGTAATTATCAGTATTGCTACCTGTGTGCAAAGAATTCAATTTCATACTGGGTACACGTACCCAGTCGCAGACAAACAGACGAAAATTACATGTTGGACCTCGGTCGGAGGGATAAAGGATAATTTATGGTTAATCGCAATTCAGTCGCATCGGCTCGTTCTGGTCGGATTCTGGTGAAAGGCGAGTGAGTGGGGCTTTACTTTATAAATAAATCAGCTACCTTCATTGGTGCGGAGAGAGAGACTGATTGTGAATGGAAATAAATTATTTTTTGAGGTTTTCGTGGACCGTGTGTGATTGGATTAAGGACGAAACCTCGAATGTTTTGTAAAATCGAAGAGCAATTTATAATGCTGACCACGTAAAATTAATGTAAGCTCGTTGCGTGCACACACCATTGAACTATTGTAGTTATTTCGCCGGATGAGCTTACGAACAGTTTCAATTTTAAAATGCAATTTATTTTGTAGTACCAGTATATGTTCAATATGTGAAAGGTTCATAACGAGCAAAATCCGGTCACAGACCTTGTAAGCTGCATCATTGGAATTGGATTTAAAGTCAATCCAGAAGTGGGCTAAGAGGCTTAATCCGCTTTCGATATCTTGACTGAACTCTTTTTCAAGGACTTCGTCTACCTCGGCACCGCGCTATATGGGGACACCAACATCAGTACCGGAATCAAACACAGAGACCCTTGCCAATTTTGCCAATCGCCAATACAGCCTTTTATCAATGGATTAATTTGGTTTTGTATAACAGCTTGATGAGCACAGTCTTAGTTAAAAGCTGATGAGGAAGCCCTTAGTCATTTTGAGAAAAAATTTCTGCATGAGATTTTTGGTCATGGCATTTGGACGAGAAGATTGGAGGGGCAACTGGATGCAGCAGGCGGAAGATCGTGCTAGGTGGAGAGGAGTATTGGCCAGAGCCAGATCGACCTAGACTGTAGCGCCAGTGAAAGAAGGAAAAAAGAGCATATATGGGCAATATTTTGACAGAATGTTCGGAAAAACTTATGACAGTGTACAACTGCTTGCTAAAAATAAAATTTGTGTAGTTTAAAGAATTCTAAAAAAAGAAGTATTACGTTTTCAGAGCTAGGCGTTTTTTTGATTCTACGGTTTAGTGATTTCATGGACAGCCTGCGGACAGTGCTTTTAACATCTGTTTCACGTGAGTTACATATAACAACAACGAGTCAGCTATTCCCGTTGACCGGATGAATATTGAACTCCAAACTACAAGGCGAGCTGTACCGCTTTCTTGGATCAACGTTCAACCTCGGTCGTCAAAACGGCTCGAGTTCGAGTCGGCATAATGTCGCCGTGAGTAAATTATTTTATTATTGTTAGCCTAGGTCTTAAGTTAAATATAAGAACTGAACTTCGGCAGTCGAATTGAAGACACCAAAAGGAAATAAAGCATTTAAAAACTGAAGAGTAAAATTCATTACTCGTGACCAATACCGAAAAGAACTGTTTTCTTTCGGAAAAATCAAATTGGTGAATTTTAATACACATTCAGATTTCAAAAGCTCCTTGTATAGTAAGCTTGGAGGCTTTATTAAAGTATACTTTACTCATTTTGTTGTGATGCGTGTTGTAACTACGGCAAGACTCAACTTAGGGATATGCCAACACCACGCCAGTGCACAATTCAAATTCATACACAACCTCTTCATGGCTTCCTGGACAGCCATCACTAAAACTGCCGTAGGAAGAACCAAAGTAAGAAGCGAGCCGCTTCTGACCGAGTTGTAAAATGTGTGCGATGCTTATTTCTCCGATAAAGATCTACTGTGGATGATCCCTGCACAGAATCAATCACAACGATTTTATTTTTTGCACTTGAAATGTGAGGTTCTTTAACGAAGCACATGCAGCCGAAGAACTTGCGGGGGGTCTGAACCGCACTGAACATTACCGCCTCCTTATAAGTGTGATTGAATAAGCTGAACAGGATAAAAAAAACTGTAAAATCTACAATAGGAATCGCTATAGAAATTCCTAGTCGAATGTGAATTTGCTGTTCGAAGAAGGCATGGGCAAAAGGTCTTACAATATAAGCGAAATCCTTTTGACAATCCGCATCAAGGATAAATTCAAGAACATCGGCCTAATTTGCGTCCACAGATCAATAATGACTTCCACGAGCTCTTTAAAGGAATAATTTTATAATGTCCCAGCTACAACATCAAGATCACTCTGTGTAGAGGTCAAAGCTCTTCTTTAGACAGCTTAATAGAATCATTGTAAAACACAGACGTCAACACTTCTGAAACGGACTCAGTCCATCAGGACTTTACATATGGGCACGCACACCTCAACATCCATAAAGGGACTCGGCGGTCTATTGATTAACCAACAGTAGACAAGATTTGTCAAATTGTGATCAAAGTTAGATTCTTCTCTGACTTTATCGTTGTCCAAAACTTCCAAGGTGCCGCTATCACCTCATTTTTTTCATGTAGCCAAAGTAAAAGTTCGGATATCAAGTATACCATGAAGTTGGGACAGTGTAGCATGGTTAATCGTCGGAAAGCCACAATCGCAACAAATCGATAAGAATTTTACCAATGGAGTTTCCCTGAATCTCTCTAAGAGTTCTACACTATCTGCACTTACATTGGAAGAAGAATTCGTCAAAATGCGGTCAAAAAACAATGTGCTGGCTTTTAGGGCACTGTCTGTGAGATGCCGATTGTCTACCGACGCTTACAAGGTAATACCATATCTAAGACTAACTTTTGTAGAATTTTTAAAATAATGTAAGAAATAAGACTAAACAATAAACAATTTAAAACAAATATAAAATATTGCAATATATAAATTAAGATGAAGGAAAATGATAAATGTATTTGATATAATTTTATTATCTATGTAACATTTATATTTAGTTGCTTACTCTGATTTAATCGGGTCGGATTTCCTACTTTGTGTTATTTCCTTAATTTACAGAAAAACGATTAAAATTGCCTAAATTCGGAAAACGATTTGTAAAGTTTTGTATTAAATCAATTTTCAATATATCATAAGTGTGTATACAACGTTGTTATTTAATAATAATAATAATAATAACAATAATAATTGAGTGGCACTACAGCCCATAACGGACCAGGGCCTAGCTTCTACAACAACTACTCGTGTTGCGCATGCTACTTTTCTTCAAGAGTAGAAGGGACCTACAGCTTTTTAGCCGATTCCGAACGGCGAGATTTGAGAAGCTTTCCATAGACGGTTGATACTCTTTGAGTGTTGTCAGCAACTCGAAAGAGGTGGTGCCGTGAAAAAAATGCTAGGTGTCCCGTCCCAGACCTTCTGCGCCGCGGTCGATGCACTTACCACTACGTCACAGCGACCACAACGTTGTGATTTACAGCATGCAAAAAAGGCAGGCATCAATTACATACTTTTCATTTTCGGACTGTTGCGTCCAGAGAAAAGTTTTTTTGAAGGACAAGCCTTTATTAGAGTGTTCAAAATTGTATTTCTACATCTCGCCTGAGCTGAATAATCGAAGGGAAGAAATTCTTATCCAACATCGTCCAAATTGATAAGAGCACTCTGCCTGATCGTGAAATGTTGTCGCGTTTATAAAACGACTGGGATCTCCCGAATTCCACTAGTAATATGGGTTTTAAAATCGTGAATGTATGTAATGTACTGTAATGTAATTATAATAAGTAAAATGCGATACAGCCCAGAAGGGACCAGGGCTTAGTACCATTGCTTTTAGACCTATGATTTTCACAATAAAGCTGAACACTTTGCAGATGCTGTTGTGATGTGAGGTTTTGATTTAAGATTTCTCTAGCTACAGTTTTACCAAATGACGAGGCAGCTTGATAGGAGTCACCTGCGACCAGTCAAAAATCTCCTATTGAAAATCCAACTTCGCAAAGAATCGCCGATAGTTTCTTTTCCTGTAGTTAACGGCCAGACCTACTTTACGGACTTTCATTTCAATCTCAGCAAATTTCTTATTGAAGGCTCAATGTCTTCCTCTAATCACTTCAAAGTCATTACAGCAAGCCAGGAGCTGCACTGTTGTTTAGAAGGTCATGGCTCTTGAAGATGTAGTTACAGCTTAAGATGAACTAATAGGGCACATGTACTAACTCATCTGGAAGATATAGTTGGAGGAAAGCATGCTCGATAAAATAAAAAATAGTGAACTGAAAACGGGTTTTTGAAATTAACGACTCAAAAATGATTAACCAACCGGAATTTCCCCGATATACTATAAATACCAACGCACGTAAAAAAAACATATATGTATAAATATAATATACACAGCGTATATTTTTATTATGCATAAGGTTAGTTTTTAGTTTCACTTAAGGTGTAGATATTAAGTTCTTTTAAGGTAGTTTAAGTTCCAAGTTGTTTAGATGCTAATTTTTTTGCATTAAACTGTTTCTTGGTTTACGTTAAGCTCTCTAGAAAGAGAGAAAAATCTATTGTTGAGACGTCGAGAGACAAAGCGTTTAGGTTAGCTTAGAGTGCCGGAGAAGATATATGCGTACGATATTTTGAAACATTCGCGGCTTTTGTCCTTAATGTGGTGCCGCTTATCGATTTTACGAGACTGTATGCAAAGCGCAACTTCCTCAGTTCATCATATCCAAATTAAGGTCGTGTGTTCAAGGAAGCAATAAAAATCAATTGTTGTTACTGATTAACATACAGATTAATTGCTCATAACAATATTCGCCACAACTCACGAAAAATATTCATATTCGTGAATCAATAATATAGAAAATGATTTGCAAACACCAAACCGCCCGACTGTCAGTAGCCCTACTAGGACGGACTAACGAACTGAAAAAGAGAAATGCCCCATCACTACATTTCAATTTGAAGTACCTCGCCATTGTGATTTGAGTATTTCTAAACGTAAGTCTCTGTCGAGTTTGGTTTTAGCTGATTTTCTAATTTTTCCCTTACAATATGCCTTAACTCACTTAACTTATGAGTATTCAATAAGACAATTAAATCAAAAGTGATGTCAAATATTTCAAAGGTCGTGATAACGGTGTTTACACATATGTTCTCATTATAATTTTGTATAATTCTGGAACAATATATATTTCACAGGTTTATTTAATGTAGCTCTTATTACAACTTCAGTCTTCTCTACCCCATTATTAAATTCCTAAAAGATAAGCAATCTTTAAAATTTTTTGGTACTCAACCCTGCCCATTCAACAGCAATCAGAGAACTCAATTTCCGCTATAAGCACATTTCAAGTTTGCATTTTTTCACAACCATCACAATGCGAGGACACATTAAATTTGAATACAAAAAAAGGTTCAAAATATTTGACACCATTCCCAGTCCCAGCTGTAGATATCAATAAAAATTTATTACATGGCCAGCATAGGGAATGTCTGCATCTGTACAGATAATAAACGTCAATGTTCCTCGAACAGAATATTTATGACAGTCTCCCGCAATAGCAAAGCACACACACATGCAGAGTGAAAATAATAGATTCATCGAGAACCGGCGGGGTTCGTCCCCTACATAATTTTAGGTGCAGTCAGTGCTATCACATCCTTCCCATCGCAGTCGGAGGTGATGTAAATTACGTGTGCTAGGATGAGATGCTTATGGCCCGGAGCATGAAGCTGGTTATAATTGCGAATAATTGATTTTTCATGCGGGGACTCAGGGCAGGTATTCGCTTTAAGTGAATTAAAATTCAATCATTCAACCAGTGGGTATGGACAGTGTACATCTCAATGTGGGGTTGAAAATTATGGCAATGTATTTAAAGCCAGGGGCATATGAAATACGTTTTAATGCTCGCCTAAGAGGATTAGTTTTTTACCAGGTAGCGGATAGAAAATTGATTATATGTCTGAATGATCTAGGCACTTAGTTTTTTGGCGATAGCATGAAAAAGTGGCCTCGTTTGCATTGCGATGTTAATTAACTTTTCAGCAAACTGTATGATTTATGGCCTGTAGAGAATGTGATTTGGGAAACATTTTTTACATGCAGCGCCATGGTTTCTCGCTCGATTTGCACTAAATTCATTGATTATACCAAACACAAGAAAGAATAAACCCAAGCTCAACTACTAGTGTTGTGAGTACTACTGTTCTCTCACGACCCCACTTACTTACTACGCAACCACTTACGTTATGAGTAGTTTATTTCATATGTAAAACTTCATCAAAATAATCCGTCGTTAGATGTAAAAACAATGGCGGTTTCTATCAAGAAGATCAAGACCGCGATTTCTCAGCAGCACGTTTCCCAAGATCGTTAGCTGGGTGCATACGAAAGTCTTGCTTTGCAGCAAAGCACGGGGCGCATTATTGAAGGTTATGTTGGGAAGATAAAAGCAAATATTTACATCCTTAGTTTGTTTCATATAAATTCCATTAGTTAAGATCATATTGGTCGCCGTGGCGAAGTGATTACCTAGGTACACCAACACACCCGCGAAGTTCCCAGGTTCGATTCCAAGGCTGAAAACCTCGAATTTTTCAAGACACCATCACATTCGAGTTGCGGATAACACGCAGGAAGCACTAATTGTATATCAAATCTTCTTATTAAATCTCTCCGTTCAGAGCCGGCAAAAAAGTGAAGGTCTCCTCTAATCATGAGAGAGGAAAAGCACACACAACAAAAGAGTTGCTGAAGAAGGCGGCCCATGGTCGCTTGTGGGCTGTAGTGCCGCTTATATGTCATAATAGCTTAGTTTAAATACATTTAACAACACTCACACAGTACTCCCTGATGTTATAAGCGCTAGAGCACGGAGCACACCAAAACGTCACATTCTCTAGGTGTAACGGCGCCTTTCTGAGCCCTGTATGTGTCAATTTTAGGTGATTACGTACCCACTAAGTGAAAAATGTTGGTCATCATTGACCAACATCGTGAAAGTGTATCCACGCCATTCTGGTCGCAGGCTGCAGTTTTTGCAAAAAATGTGTTTAACAATTTTCAACGCATTTTTGGATTATTGTTGGGTCTTTGCCACCTCCTTAAACTTCCGTCAGATCCAAGAATGTTCAACTTTGATATCTAGTGGCTTGACTACACTCTTCTTTCAAATGCAAGAAACCATTTTGTTTATCATTTTACTGATCGATTGCTTTCAACAGAATTTAGAGATTAGTTTATTTAGAGAAAAACTGAACACTTTTTTTTAACGTAGAATAAGTTTTTTCTGTCACAATTTTTTTCTCACTTTAAGTCTTGCGATTTTAGCTCTCTATTTTGCAACAAGAGATATTGTCACCCCAAAGGCTCCAACTTAATTTAAAAAAAGGAAATTTTAATATTATTATGTCTTCCATCAATTTATTTTTGCTTCGAAATATGCCACTACACATAAATATATATTATCTAGGAGTTTCTGGTAATCGTCAAAGTTAAATAAATTTATTCAGAAGAAAATGCACAAGAAAAGACTGCACAAAACAGGCATAAGCGTTTGTGAGCTACTCCACCTACAGAACACATCGCCATGCAATTAAAAAAATTATCCAACATTATATTTGCTTGGTAACCCTTTTTGTAAATGTCATTAAAAATCGGATATAATGACATCCTGTTCTGTAATAAAGAAATTGTTGTCGACCTCGCCACGCAATAAAGGTATAATTATCTCTTAATTACCAAAAAGTTCTCCTGACAAACCATATAAAAAGGGATCAAACTGTCATACTGCCATCATCTTGTACCACGCGCTCGTGCAAGACAGGCTCCTATTCCGCACACCCGCTCACGATTATTGTAAAATTCTCGAAATTCATTAATCGTTTGCCACGTAGCAGTAATTTTAAATAGAATGCCAAAATATTACTGTGACTATTGCGATACACATCTAACGCACGACTCTCCAAGTGTTCGGAAAACACACTGCACGGGCCGTAAACATCGTGATAATGTGAAGTTCTACTATCAAAAGTGGATGGAGGAACAAGCACAGCATCTAATCGATGCCACCACTGCAGCATTCAAAGCTGGAAAAGCAACGCACAATCCGTTTGCAGCAGCTCCACCGAGGCAAGGTGGAGATGCAACAATTCCTCCACCAATTGGCATGGGCTTCCCACCGCGTCCAGGAATGCTGCCACCAGGTATGCCACCACCAGGAGCTCCAGGAATACCACCTATGATGATGGGAGCTCATGGATCTATTCCGCCACCTATGATGGGTATACACCCGCCTCCAATGATGGCACAAATGGGAATGATGGGTCCTCCGCCACCAATGGGTCGAATGGGTGGCATTCCACCGCCGCTCATGAATGTACCACCACCAAAGTAGTCTGTTTGAGAACAGTCAACATTATACTGCGAAAATAAAAGATTTTGAATATAAAATTAAGTATTAAAGTTGTTTTTCTTTACTTTTTCTGAAGACCGTCAATTGGAATAAGCGTTAAAAACTTTGATGATTTATATACCACATCCATGCAACATTTCGAAATAGGATGACTCCAATGTCTATTTCTAAAATATATCTCATTAACAATGTCGAACAGCTGGGTCGTAAGGGGCTGATAATCGGTACCTTTAAAAAAAAGGATAAGAATTCTGTGTGGCGTCCTTCATGAACCTCCTACATGGGTTTTTGAAGAATTTTCAGCTTTGGTATAAGCATTTTTACACCTCTACTTGGGTTAACGAGAACAACCGACTTTGTTTGTTGTTAGGGCGGTTCCTTCCTAGCTAGCTTTATGCAGAAGGAAACGTGTCTTAGATCATGCCATACAAACTCTAAAAAAGTCTGGTTAATCCTTTCAGCAAGGCGTTCAATATCTACTACTAAGACTACGCACTATGTTACATCTTTTGTCAAAGAAAAGCTACAACTTGTATTTCTAGCGGATGCACAACTCGGAATGCATAAATTTTAATATTTACATTGTGCATACATATGTCAAATACCGAAACGTAATCACGTAAGACCGATAGCCCAACAACGTCTTTTCTAAAACTGTAAAGCTTTATGTAACAGTAAAATCGTTGAATCGTCTGGACGAAGTTGTTTTGGACAATAGCATGATAACCTGATGCTTCGTAGAATTCACTCTACTGGAAAAACTTGACGATTGAGCAATTACTACTGATTACCACAATCGTTTCATATTTCACGGTTAATTGCTGTTACGCATTCGTGATAGACAAAGCAGTGGTTTCTATCAGAAATATGCAAATACAATGAAGTAAGCACACATTTGCTTTTTGTTTGCATTTTACTAACGACAGTGAAGACCCTGTTGAGACTTGGATACCCACTCCATATAAAACATCTAATGACTCAGCTAGGATTAACTTCAATCAATTTAATTTTAAGACAAGAAACATAATAGAAAAACATGGAATTTATAAAGAAATAAACAGTTACCGTTATCTTCTTTAATTTATTTTCGACGATTAAGAACAGATGCCACCAAAAATGTAGCTTTTGTGCTAACGTTAAAAAAAACGTATGTATCTTTTGCAGTAAAGACATCAATATTGCAGGTACAGTAATTATTATTCGCTGGAAAATAAGATTGCAATTTCTATATCTTTTTATTACACATTTGTTTTTTGCCACTCTAAGATGTTCTTGCACACATGTGTGGCACTGTGCCATACTTGGTCAATTCTTTATCTAGGACTCTAGTGTTACCGTGACAAGGCCAATGATCTTAAAGGGGATGTCTCTTCCTGGTTTGGCTATTTTGGTTATTTTTTATCTGCTTAGTGTCAGATGGCCAGTAAGTACGCTGCATTGATAGGACAGGATTGATCATGCGATTTATTGATCGTGTAAGCCCCTGCTGACAGTTGAGGAATTGTATGCGGCATTTGACTATTAAGTTGTTGTAGGTCAATTGTGTAGGCAGATCAACTGAAAAGTGGTGTAAAACTTTCCGACACGGCTGTCACATAACGTACTTTAAGTAAATGTTTTGAATGTGAAAGTATCGTCATCCATTCGTATGATCTATCCAAAATGTATCCACTTTATGACAAAGAAATCTTACCAATATAAATCATGAGTTTTTTTTATTATTAAATAGGAGCTAATACTGAGAGGACGTGTTTTTTTACGTTACTTCGATTTGGTACATTTCCTCTGGGTTTTCCACAAAATAAATTGCAGCTTCTTTCTTTGTTTGGCTATCTTCCTTTTCATTTTCTTCCTAGACTTCATGTCCTGCACCCATATGAGCCCTAGCCAGTTTCTCTCTGCCAATGAGTATCTTGTAAAACTCTTAGACATACCTGAAGCTAAATATTAAAAATAAAACTCTTGCAAAGGTGTGTGGTACTATTAACGATTATCCTTAACATTTCTTATTTGGGTCACCTGTGACATCAAACATTAAGCAAACAAAAATCAAGTGTTTTTTACGCCCTTCACTTGTACGGAGGTGAAAACCTTTTCTAAAAACGAATAAACCCTCGGTTTGATACCTGCTATCAGGTTGCCCAGACGATATTTAACGAGGTGTACTCTTGTACTTTCTTGTTCTGTTAAAAGAAAATAAGACGTTAAGCTTAGGTATGTCACTAGTAAAGGTTTTCATGCAATTCTCCCCATTTTTACCAAGAAATTTAAGCTCCTAACGTTAAGATCAGATGTTAGAGTGGGTCAGATTGTATAATTCTCTAAACACTTAATGCAGAAGTCTTTATAATTAAATAAATCGGCATTCTTTGTCATTAATATAATATATCATGCCTAAATCTAGTACTTCCGCTTCATAGTGTCCTGCATGACACAATATCAAGCCTATGATATTTTGAATTTGATAATTCAGAGGTAAAAGTATTTATTGGAAATATTATCTTGTCTAGTTATTAAGAGGCTATTGTGTTTGATACAGCCAGTGTGTGCTTAAGAGTAGCCCTTGCGTTAAAATATACTTTTGAATATGAAGAAGTTTTAAGGTACCAGATATGTGTGCACAGTTTTTCTGTGTTCCTGCAAGTGAATACACATATATCCAATTCCAAACAATCACACAATTCTAAAACAATTTAAAATAGTTGATTTCCTTTGTTCTCGTTTGCGTGAAAGTCATGGCTCATTCCAACGCCAGTTCCCGACACAACGCATTTCTAGTAGAACATTGTGTGTCTAAAGTACTTCGAAACGAAAATTTAAGAGGATTTCCCTTTCAAACGTACACGTCTGCAGGAAAATGCACAAGAGAATGTGGGGAAATACCGCTCATTCCTAGACCGTTGATGCTTTCATTGATTTCCGTTTAACTCACAGGAGGAACTTCTGTATTTGAGCAAGGGAACACCATCCTGTACTTCGTGACCTTTTCCAGAGCATATTTCCCACTTGTCCTTACGTCATCCCTCTATTCCATCTTCCGAGAGCAGCATACGTTTAACAGCAAGTCATCGCATGAATCAGCCTCCGAACCCTTATAATCAACAGCCGACAAATCCACATTCTAAATGTCATTGGAAACATTTTGATTGATTGCTAATCACTTAAGACCCTTCCGGAACCATCATTCATCGACCGAAAACTCCCAGCGAAACGAACCTCATATGCTTGACTACATTAAATTGAGTTTTGCTTCCCGGCTCAGCCTAGGCAGGATTAAGTGTTAATGTGCGATAGTATCTGGTGATTGATTTCTACCATACTTTGGGTAAGCATTCTGTGACAAGACAAGCGGAAGGACATCAATCAATTCGTCCGACAAACATAAATAACGCTTTTATTTTGATTATTTTTCCTTTTCCAACCCAAAGGATATCAGTTCCACGAGCACAGCTGTGTTAGGGAATTTCTATTGAGCACGTCTAATCCAAAATTCTACCACTGGGGCTCCTCTGTCAAGGAGAGTTTCGTTGCGATATCGATATTTTATTGTTGAACATCCGTAGGAGGATGACAAGTTGAATTCGAACTTCTCCTACAGACGACATTCAGAGCGGTATATAATTGACTACCTAGTCTGGAATTGTCTGGCTCTTACCTCAGACTTTTGTCGAACAAAGAAAATAGAGAATTATTGGCCAATACATGGGAATGGCTAAATTGGCGTAATATAGTCGTAACTTAACCCAACGTCGCTTATGTGCTTGAATTGAGGACAGTCAACTGAAACTGTCTAGAAAGGAAGCGGAAACTCATTTTTTCTTGTACATGCAAACGTAC
Organism: Eristalinus sepulchralis; assembly: GCA_944738645.1. Classification (NCBI taxonomy): domain Eukaryota; kingdom Metazoa; phylum Arthropoda; class Insecta; order Diptera; family Syrphidae; genus Eristalinus; species Eristalinus sepulchralis. The sequence continues at coordinate 54,470,483 of OX122882.1, forward strand.
ACATGCTATATAAACGAGGCGTATCTTCGACTACATTGAACGATAAACATTGATATACATATACATATATGTGCATATAAGTAAAGACTGTCAATCAATTTCCATTGATGCAAAAAAGTGTTTGGCCTTCGGATCGACAGAATGAAAGTCAGTTGTTTGATTTATTTACAAAAATCTACGATTGGTGGAATGATACGAGTATGCAAGTGCCCCGTACTATATCTCGTCCTATTCCTTATGGGAAGAATATTAAGTTCAATATTTGCTTACTGACAGAGGTAAGAACAGTAATTGCATGCTCAAGCTAATTATGCTATTCATACATTTCATTTCAGCATTATTACTAACATTTGTATAAATATTTCATATGTATTTAATTTAAATGTGTGAGAAAGGGACACTGGCTGCATTTATTAACTATAATGTCTGTCACTTGCTCTTTTTCCTCTTTTTTAAGATCTCTGGTACTTAAACATTAGCTAGTTCGTCTAACTTATTTCAGAAGCTGTTTCCGATGGTAGTGCTGTTAACTGTTTGAAAAGATGAATAGGCTCTAAGGTAGGGAAGGAAGGACTCCTCATCAGCCCAGTCTCTGTAGTCCCTACAAGAGTCATTGTATGATAATATTTGAAAAAAGAAATTAAAAATCATCAAAATTGAAGACGATTGAAGAAATAATCAATTTAGTCAAGCAAACATTTTGGAAATGGATGTAGAGCTGCTTTCGAGTGACAATTCGGAAAGCAGCAAAGATATGAATACGAAAAGAAGAAAAACCATGAAGGCGCAGTCGCAGTTTAAAAGACGGCTGCGTAACGTGAATTCTTTGAAAAACACGGAAAACAACGATGTTATGATGTACAGCGGAAACGGGAATACTTTCGCAAAACTCGCTTCGTCCAAAGTAGAAGACCAGGCCACCGAAGAAAAGGAATTGGCGGAAAAGATCAAAGAAAAAGAAGAGTTGGAGAAATTTATTAAAGCGCTCCAACTTAAACTGGAGGCCAGAAAGAAGTTGGCAATTGAAAAAGGTCAAGAAAAGAAATCGCCAAAAATGAAGCAAAATCAGCAACAGGTGCAGCAACCCAAACAGCAGAATCAGCAACAACAACAGCAGAAACAAGAGCAACAACAGCAGCAGAAACTACAACAACACCAGAAGCAGAAACAACAGCAGCAACACCAGACCAACCGGAAGCAACAAAAGAAGAAAAGAATGCCACCGATCAACGTAAGCGGAATGGACACAATGGACACCATAAAAGTATGTAAGTTGTCCGTAGGGAATTCATTATTAAAAATAAGGGTTTTCAAAAACAGGCTGTTCACTGCCAACCAGTGAGCAGTTATCAAAAAATTAGAGAACAAATGACGGCAGCTGGGGTGGAATTTTCCACCTTCACTCCAAAAGGGGAAAAAGTGCAGACAGTTCTGCTAAAAGGGTTGGATGTATCTGCTGATCCAGAGGACATCTTAGAGTCTCTTCGAGGACTTAAAATCAAAGACGTGAAAGTCTATTTCCCCTTTTCTTGGTGCAGGTGACACCAGAAAGCAAACTAGAGGGTTTGAGGAGGGTAAGGCTTCTCAGTTCCCAGATAATTTCTTGGGAAAAATTAAGGAGTACCAACCGAATGCTTCTCTGCTCAAGATGCCAAACATTTGGACACGCAGCAGGAAACTGCAAAAGGCAGCCCCGCTGCAGTAAATGCGCAGATGCATCTGTCGGCGCGCTGCTCTTTGGAAGAGGGGAAGGTAGAAGACAAATCGCGCTTAAAATGCGTGCATTGTGGGGATTTACAGAAGAAGAGTATGCTAAAAAAAGCAAAAGTGGCGGATTCGAAGCCGATACCGTAGTTCTCGGCCACTACTGTTACGCAGGTTGTTTCATACGCCCAGATGGCGTCTTGTCGGCAACCGGCACAACAGACAGTGCCGAAAGCGGCAGCGGTACCTATGCAAGTTCCGAATATGGGCTTTGCTGAATTGTTTTCCATGATGGCTTCAATGAAGGCACAGATGGAGCAATTCCATAAAGTTCTTTCGCAAATGGATCGGATCCTTTAGTCAAGACCCGCTGGATCAGGTGCGTATCCATTTTATTGGATACGCCAGCAGTTGGACACCTTTCGATCCTGGCAGTGAATGCAAATTCACTTGTCAGGATCGAGAGAAGGTTGGTTTTACTTAACCTGATGGAGTCCTATAAGTCTGATGTGATAATGGTTAGCGAAACTAAGCTAAACCAGAAGCACACAATCTGGTACAAAGACTATTCAGTTATTCGAAGGGACCGCCCCCACTCCACACAAGGGGGTGGGGTAGCTCCCTTTATTAAAAAAGGCATTCGCCATAAGAACGTGTTTTACAGTGAGGTGCGAAGTTTCGGTGTGCTGGAAGCGTCTGTTGCGTGCATTTCCCTCCAAGGTGGAAAGAAATTGTACGTAGTAGCGGTCTATGCACCAGATGCACCTCGGTCCACAAACTTCATCGAATCTCTCTTTCGTAAACTCCGTTTATGCCCAGAGGATAACTTCTTTGTTGTCGCTGGCGATTTGAACGCGAAGCATGAGGAATGGGGTAATTCTGTGTCAAATCCCAGGGGGAATTCACTCCTTGAGTGGTTGACGCAGCACTCTATTGAGTTCAAGCTCAATTTGCTTGCAACCGATAGGACCGACCGTCATTTCCCAGAAGTGGGTCCTATCTTGATCTGATGCTAATTGACAGACGACTAACGATACGGAACGTAAACAGACAAATTAGGAACTGCTTAACAACGGTTGAGTACGACAGTGATCCTTGTGGGCTTGCTGCTTTTATTCGGTTCCCTAACGAATGGTAGAACTAGAGGAATTTGTGGAGGCGTACCCTTACAATTATGGTAAGGCCCGTTGGCCGCGTTTTTCCAGAATCCTATCCAGAGAACTGCGTCCGAATGACATGACACCACCCTCGAACAGAAACCTAACTAACGAAGAGGTTGACAGGTATCTCATACAATGGACACTACGATAAAACGCACAATGGACAAAGCGATCCCTATAGTGTCACCGATCACAGATGGTGACATCTATCGGAACGATACCATCCACGCACTGCACGTGCAAAAAAGCAGATTGCTGACAAGAATCAAGACACTTTACAGACGATTTACAGACAGAGACGACCAAGAACTGAGGTCGCTCAAGACGCAGATGAAAAACCTCCAGAGTTTGATTCGGATGAATTATAGAATTGCTATCAATTCCTATTGGGGAGACAAGATTTGGGCTGTACGTTCGAACTGCTCTGGTATGTTCCCCCGAATTAACCGAATCTTCCGAAGGAGGGGTCATAACGACTTGGAGGCTGTTCGACTTGACAGAACAACCGACAATGAAAACATACTGACTTCAGTTGGCATCGATCCGGATGGGGCCGTACTGGACAATGAGTTCTTCATTGTTGAAGATGCCCAAGAAAAGGGAGAAGCAATAGGAGCGGTTTTCCAGGAAGTATATACGGTCAACGAATCTCGTAGGCGGAATCACGTCTTGGAGAACAGAGCCTTGCTTAATCATTTCTACCTTCAAAATGAAATACAGCAATGGCGTTCTGAGAATCATGGCTTCACCAGATTCAATGATGAAAGTAAGGCAATTAATGCCGTCGCCCGAGATGGCTCTAATGCCATAATCATTTCGAAGGTGGATCTCAAAGACATTTTCAAAACTCTGAAGAACAAAAAGTCCACCGGAATAGACGGAATACCGAATATTGTGTTGCGTCATCTCCCCGAAGAGGCGGTAGAGATATAAACAATCCTGTTCAAAATTGCTCTGAGTAATGCACATTATCCAGAGCATTGGAAGACGGCGGTGGTGCAACCCATCCCCAAAAGGGACAAAGATTCCTCGCTTCCGAAAAATCTTCGGCCGATAAGTTTCCTCCCTTGCATAAGCAAGGTTTTCGAAAAGATTGTGAATAGAGTCCTGATGCAGTGGACTGAGGACAACAAAATGATACCGAATAACCAATTTGGATTTAGGGCGAGGCATGATACTGTACATGCCGCGTCAAAATTGGTTTCGGACATTCAATGGAACAAAACTAAAAGCTAGTGCACCGGGGCCTGCCTAGTTGACTCCGAAAAGGCATTCGACACCGTCTGGTTAGAAGGCCTCTTCCTTAAGTAGATGAGGTTGGAAATAAGCAAAAAACTGCTCTACACGATCTACAATATGGTCACAGGTAGAAGGTTTGTTGTTAAGAGTGGCAACAAGGTTTCTACTAATGTCTTTTACATAAAAAATGGGCTCCAGCAGAGTGCAGTGAATTCACCAATTCTTTTCACTATTTTCACCAGTGAATTGATTGGATCCATGCAGCATATGATCGCGTTCGCTGACGACTTGGTCGTGTACAGAACAGCGCGAGAGATTGACGTCATTAACATGCTTTTGCAACGTGACTTCGAAAAGATCCAGCAATTTTGCGACGACTGGAAGTTAAAAATTAACTACCAGAAGTGTGTAACCATCCTTTTCCGGACTCCGTTATGCAGAGCCTCGAGGGATACGAAGAAAAACTGGCGTAAGTTCGGCATCTTGAACCCACAGGGCCGACCATTAAATGTGAAGAGTGTAGTGCGATATCTTGGCATCATGTTGGACCAGTTTCTGTATGGTAATATCCATTCAGTTACAGCTCTGACGAAAGCCAGGAAAGCCTTCGCTATGGCAAGTAGGCTGTTTTATAGCAGCCAACTTGACTCCAAAGTTAAGGTTATCTGCTATACGGCCCTAGTCGCACCAAGTCATGTTGTATGGCTGCCCAGTGTGGTTCAACGTGAGTCCTTCCCAGATGGAAAAGGTGAGGATGTTCGAGCGGCAATGCCTTCGTGCTTGTCTCAAAAAATACAGAACTCCAGTTGTCGTTAGCTTTTTCGGCTAACGTTGTTGGTCCCCTACGGTCAACTTAAATGTAGGTTAATTTGGAATAGGCTAGATTGTAACAATAAAATAAAACAAAAAATAAAAAAAAAATTAGTGTTAAGTTAGTGTTAGGTAGTTAGGTAGATTAATTAGAATAGTCGTAGATTAAGATATATATAAATTAATTTTTTAAATAAAAGATTAGATTGCTTAGTTTTTTCTGTAACAATTTTCTTAGTTTTAATAATATCTACAAATAGTGCATAGAATACTGCAAACATATAATACAGAAGACAACGCCGAAAGGCACTAGTAATAAATATTTAGATTAACTAGAGCGTCCGCATAGGCCTAGTTTCAACAATAATTAAGAAATTTGTAACTAAATTAAGTATTTTTACTTCTAGATTTAAGGAATTAGAAAAAATTAATAATAAAAAAATAAATTTGGAAATGGAAAAAAAATAGTAAGAATTGCAGTGCATCACTTTAATTTGTCTGAAGAAGCCTTTAGTTTGTAAAAGATTGCACTTTGGCCATTACGGCTTTGAAATACTGAAAGCATCTATCTTAAGAGAGTGAAAGAAGTGGAGAGATATAGAGGCAGAGAGATATATATACATAGTGCTAGTACCACTACAAAAAAATGGTTTTCGTTGTTAAATTTTTCAAAAACAAATATATAAAAGTTTACGTATGAGATAATTACTAGGAATTTTCACTGTTTACAATATGAAGATGCATATTTATGTCATATGTGATTATGTGACAAAAAAAGGAACAAATTATTATCGGCTGGAAAGTCTTTATTTTTCAGCTGCCTCGCATATCGCCTTGAAAAACTTCACCATCATTTAAGATTTTTTCCTTATAATTTAACTTGATCATCAATCAAATACAAAGGAGCAATCCACTGTGTTGTTAAATTATACAATAAGGGACCTGTTTTTTTATAGTTTTTATCCTTAAAATGTTCACAATGTTTTCAGTGCGATTCTTGAGGCTTACTTCAAAAATGAGATATACCATGAATGGGTGCGTCTTATCGGCTTCATTCCGCCTAAAGCTTTCTTCTATTTTGATGCTAAATATTTGATTCATGATTGGGATGGCTGCCCTATCATTTTTCACGTCGTACGCCGAAAAGTAGAAAGGCAACTTCTATACTAACCGGCGTTGGTCGCAGCCACGAGGATCTCCAATGGTTTCTGAAAAAGGAATGGTATTTATACAGGTGGTTACACCAGAATCAGCGTTCGATGCCGCTAACCTCTAATACAAATAGACGGGGTACCTGAGTCTGTAGGGCCAAGGTAGTTTTTAGAAATTTTAGAATAAGAAAAAAAATACCAAAATAATAAAAACAAAAAAGAAAGTACTAAAAATACAAGAAACAAAAAACAAAAAAAACAGCAACAATAAAAACAAACTTTTTAACTTTAAATTCATTTTTATATTTTTTTCCAATTCATGCTTACAACTAAACAAAAATGATTAAATTTATCCTAAATATCTAAACAATCCATGTTCTTTAAATATATCCTACCTGACCCTTCGCATGTACTCTAAAATAATCCAAACTTACTAATAATATTTGTTTTTTCCAGCCCATTTGGACAATCTTTATTGTTTGTTCTTACTGGCCAAGAAAACTTAGAAAAAAACTTGGTGCTCTAAACATTTTTTTTTACTTAATTTTCATAGAACCAACTAAACCTAAGCTTTTAAACACTAAGCCCTAACCCTAATAAAACTAAAGTTACCTTCACAATAAAAAAAAACAATGAGAGAAGGTACACCATGGCGTATGAGATATATTATATATGTAAAATCACATAAATAACACATACGCCCTGGTGCACGCATCCGTATAGTTTGTTGTTGTAGTTGTTCAGTTTATTTTAAATAGTTCAGTAGAGCTAAGATTTAGGTAAGCTTGTATTTAGTTATAAGTTAAGGTCTAGGCTAAGGTAGTTCATGTAGGGTAAGTAGTTTTAAGTCAGGTTAAAAGAAGGAAAACAACAAGAAATTCAATTTTTTGTAATTTTTTTTGGAGAAAGAACACGTCACGTATTATATTTATAGTTTTTTTTATATAGGTTTAAGCACTAATTTTATAATAAAAGGCATTAGCAAAACCAATAACCCTTGATTATCTTAGAGTACTCGCGAAGAGACTGTAAGTTTGAATTAAGATCAGCAGATTGTATTGGTAAGCTACTTTATTTTTTTCTAGCATGTAAGAAAAATGAATTATATAAATAAAACTGCACTGAAATGTAATCTAAAATATATTCCCGCCTTGAGATTCAGTTAAAGAATGATATGTAAGGAAAAATAAATTGCCGCTGCATAAGTTTGCTGGCTGAAGTTTATACATGTGTAGGTAAATAGTGTTTTTATATGATGCGTATTCTCTTATGCACATATTTACATAGTCTTAATAACAAAGTGAGATTTTAAATTAGAGTTAAACAAATACATATGAAATATTTGAACTTATACATTATTAAGAGTTAAGTTCAGGCAAGTACGTTTGCTTTAAACCGTACCTAAAGGCTAACACATTAGCAATAAAAATAGAGTAATAAGTAAGAATTAAGAAAGACAATAAAAAAAATAATCAACAAGACTTCGAAACACATTGTAAGCCAACTTTGTGTAAGCGCGAGCCCAATTGTTGTAATTAATCTTGAATTCATTTAAGTTTTTGTATTAAGTTTAAGAAATCAAACTGCAAGCACCAAACAGTTATTTCTTGTAGATGAAGAATTAATTCAAAAATCACATGTGGATTTTCCATAGACCAAGAACGCATATTTTGCTTATTGACGAACTCATGGAGCCGGAAATGAGCTTCGAGACTGGAGATGATCATCTTGGCGCATGTTCTTCATAACTCAATTGGAGAAAGTATGTTACCTCAAAGAGTTCATTGGCTTCGATTCTTGAGTCTGCTTGATCTTGTATGGGCGTAAAATAATTTCCTAAGCAAAATACGCCGGTGGCTTGAGGTGGCTTGAGCGATGCCCTATTCTTAAGAACGCCGTGAAAGTTACTGATATCGATCGTTTGCAACGGACGGTCAACAACTCACATTTCGGTAGAATTGTTTTATAATTTTGCGACACCATTTTGCGTACATTACTATGATGAAAATGATGGGATGTGAAAGACTGTGTTCAAAAATTTACTGCAAAGTTGTCAACTTGTTATTGGAAAAATCTATATTTCCCAAGCACAAATCAAGTTTTTAGGACTGAGTGCTAATTACAAAATAATTATAATTGTGAATTCAAGAGCATTTTGTATGTACATTATAATGTTTTGATGAAATTCATATTGCAGATATACTAACATTTACTCATCAAAATGGTCTCTGGCAACAGAGTTATAAACTATGAGTTGTATATGCTTACGTTCATAGGTGTAGAAACTGGATGGGGGCATACATTTTCTCATCCTAACGCCTTTCTGCTTCAAAACTGTACTGTATAACAAATGAATTTCATTCCAAAAAAAAATGAGATTTTGCAGCAATTCAACGTTTGTTTGAGCCACCCCAAACATGACCAAAATTTAATTTTCATAAGCACACAATTATTGCCTGGTCAAATTTAATGAAAATTGTTTTATAAGTTCAGGAGATATGTGTGATAGACACAACGTACATTCATACGAGCGTACACACCGAAACTATGAAGGTTTCGTTTCTGTGGAAACTAACCGTTCAAAATTGCATTAAATGATAATCTACCACCTGATTAATTAATTTAATCGGATATTTTGTATGTGGATACATTTGCTTATAGTACTACGAAAACAACGATTTTTGGCGTAGTTGAGGCTTTTCAACAACTTCCTTATTTTAGGTTACTTCTTCTTCTTCTTGTGGCAGAGTAGACCTGGCCCTCAACTAAAATGCCTCTCCAGCCAACACGGTCTTTCGCCAGCTGCCGCCAGTTGCGCACTCCAAGTTAGTTGAGGTGCCTCTCCACTTGTGTCCGCCACCTTAGGCCGTCCTCTGTTGCGTTGTCCCAATGGCTCAGATTCGAAGACTTTTCGGGCCGGAGCAGTGGTGTCCATCCGCTCTACATGGCCTAGCCACCTTAAGCGTTGTATCCGAAGCCGCTTGATAGGGCACATGTCGCTGCACAGCCCATAGAGTTCGTCGTTAAATCTTCTCCTCCAGATGCCATCAACGCAAACAGGACCAAAAATCGCATGGAAAACTTTTCTTTCGAAAAGACTAAGGGCTTCCTCCTCCGCTTTTAGTAATGTCCAGGTTTCCGCGCCATAAAGTAGGCCTGGAATGATCAAGGTGTTATATAAAGCAAGCTTAGTTTTTCGAGAGAGGGCTCTATTGCTCAATTGCCTCTTGAGCCCTGAAAAACAGCGATTGGCAAGAGTGATTCTGCGTTTGATTTCGGTACTGGTGTTGTTGTCCCTATTTACCGCGGAGCCGAGGTAGACGAAGTCCTTGACTACCTCGAAGTTTCTGCTGCCTAGTGTGACGCTCTGCCCAAGACGCCGATGTTGTGTGTCCTTCCTTGATGACAGCATGTACTTCGTTTTGCCCTCATTTACCACCAGACCCATTTTAGCCGCTTCTACTTCAATGCCAGCAAACGCCTCATTGACGGCTCACTCTGTTCGTCCAATCACGTCAGTATCGTCGGCATAGGCCAGCAATTTAGGTGACTTTTGGAAGATCGTGCCTCTGATGTTGACTTGTGAGTTACGCACGACCTTCTCAAATATAATGTTAAAGAAGTCACATTACAGCGCGTCGTCTTGTCTAAAACCTTTTTCGACGTTGAAGGTCTCGGTGAGTTCGTTGCCTATCTTGACGAAGCAGCGAGAGTTCTCCATCGTCATCCTACACAATCTGTCGAGTTTGGTAGTTTAGTAGGCCCTGATATTCAACTATTCATATTTCGAATTTGAATCGCAGTATGGTCTGGATTCAAACGCTTTTCCTCAGAAAAATGACAACAGCGAAAATGTAAAGGTACTACCGGATAAGAATAGGAGAGAACATGCATTCGTTTGTGAACAGTCAGATAAATAAGACGTGTGAAAATAAAGTTTTAAATTAAAAAGTATTTTGTATTTTATTCCTTTATAGTAGGAAAGCCGAAACTAGATATGCCACTGTATAGCTCGTGTCTATGCACACTGTCATATGCGGCCTTGAAATTGAGGAATAGATGGTGAGTTTCGATTTGTACTTCTTGGGTCCTTTCCAGGATCTGCCGTAGTGTCAAGATTTGATCGATGGTGGACTTCCCTGACCTGAAACCAGACTGATAATTGCCTATCAGGTTGTTGACGAACGGTTTCAGGCGTTCACACAATACGACAGAGAGAATCTTATACGCAATGTTATGGAGACTAATCCCTCGATAGTTGGCGCAGTCGAAGGGGTCTCCTTTCTTGTGGACCGGATAGACGACGCTGAGATTCCACTCATCGGGCATGCTTACCTCCGACCATATCTTACAGGGCATGTGCCCAAGCAGGTCATCTCTAGCTGCTGTGCCCAAGCAGGTCATCTCCAATGGCAGTTTCTTTGGGTTCAAGAGACAATTAAGTAACAAAGCCCTTTTTCGAAGACCGAAACTGGGCTTGTACAACTGTTTGATTATCTCAGTCCCCCTTTATGGCGCAGAAACTTGGACGCTAGAAGCAAATGAGGAAGCCCTTAGCTTTTCCGAGCAAAATGTTTTGCGTGCGATTATTGGTCCTGTTGCGTTGGCGGCGTCGGGAGGAGAAGATTCAACAACGAACTTAATATGCTGTACGGCGGCATGTGCACCTTTTAAGGCAATTTGGAGCGTATGGACACCACTGCTCCGGCCCGAAAAAATTTCGAATTCAAGTCATTGAGGCAACGCAACAGAGAACGGCCTAGGATGAGATGGCGCACACAAGTGGAGAAGGACCTCAACCAACTTGGAGTGCGCCGTTGGAGGAAGCTGGCTAGATATCGTGCTAGCTGGAGAGGCCTGTGGTTGAGGCCCTCGTCCATAATGGACTGAAGTGACAGTAAATGAAGGAGAAGAAAATTAAAAATGCAAAATTGATATTATTATATTATATCTATAGAAGTAGATAGAAAGTTATTGAGTTCACCTCGATATGTTCCAGGAATGTGTCCATAGCACACTTTTTCGGTAACATAACAATTATTTCACGTGTTTGTATATTGTTCCCCGTATGTCCTAACCATTAACATCGTGAGTATCCACCAGTGCTGGATAAAAGCAAGTTCAAAAATTGTACTAACTTTACTGATATTTCAGTCCACGAACCGCATAATGATTTATCCTTATCTTTGAAGTAAAATGCGAAGAAAATCTGAAAGTTCAAAGTTTATTCTCCCATGACCTGTACAAATTGAAGAATGGAACCATTTCAGGCGACAGAGTAAACTGAAGCAACGACCCAAATGCTGTCGCACTGATTGCACTATACATTATTGCTGAGATTCACTATGATGAAGAGATTCAATTTTCAACCCGGCGATACTTTAATTCATCTACTTATCCCCCTTCCCCCACCGTTATTTCTTCTACCGAGGAACGGAATGGTGCAAATGTGAAAAATAGTTTATCGCCACGCTCCTGACGTTTTATCCAAAGCAAAGGAAAACAGAGCATTTATCTCGTTTAAAACGCTCAGCACTCAGACACATCTTCAGCAGCATACCCCATGAACAATAGAAAACAGCAGAGCAGCGATATCGAGGAAGAGAGTGAAGCAAAAATGCACATCATCCGGAACAAACAATGGAGCCACCCGCACACATAAACATACACACGCGAAAGGGGTTTATCTATGCAAAGCCGGGTAAACATTATGGCGTCGCCGGCGCTATGCACACATCCGTAGAGTGTGGTATGACCAGGAAAGCCGAAGGCAGCAACGAAGTTCTACCGAAATTCTAGCGAATTATTTATTTTTCACTCCTCCAACATTTCCGTTCGCTGATTACGTGATTCTTTCGGCTAATTGCACCACTGCTGGATAGTGGCGCCCCATTCTGCCGGCTGCTACATACATACACAGGTCTGTAGGTTACGTGATTTATTGCATTCAGAATAGTCGTTTGCACATACACGTAGCCGTCCATAGTTGGCTGCAAGGTATTCAGGTGCGAGGCCTAATTGCATTCGGAAATGCCTTTGTTTGGAATTTGTAAATAATTATGGCCAGTCAATTTGAATTTCAATGAACCAACACGGACATGCAGTTGTGTATTTTTCAAGGCTGTTTTTATTTTTGCAGAATCGAGCGCGCCAATAAAATTTATAGGGTGTGAGTCGCGTTAGAAGCAAATGTCCATAAAAGAGGAAACAAATAATATGGAATAAAGTTAAGGTTTGACCCTAATGTTGGAAAATGTACACGACGATTTGACAACAGAGCGATAAATTTCTGATGAAAATTAAAAGTGAAGCAAAAATTATTCAAAAATCCGCCTTGAGAAGGTTATCAGGACGTTTGTGAGGTAGTCTTAATCACTTTAATTCCAGGTCATAACTTTATTGATGTTAGTTTCAAACACGTCTAGAACTCGGGGGAGAATCGCGTATGCATAGTCTTTTACATAGGCCCGGAAAAATCTAACAATGCCAAAACGCATGTTTTTGGTGGGCACTGGATGGCGAAAGAGTCATAAATTGTGCGAGTCGTTGTCCCGTTTTGTGGGATTCAAATATCGTCAAAGGCATAATCATTTAAAAGAAATAATATCCATTTCGACTCTTATCATTCGTAAATCGGCATCTTCGAAGAAATATAGACCAAGTGTAGCTTTCGACACCCAAGAAAGATATCGATGGCCTTGTGGAAGCTTTATCGAAAATGTAAAACATTCCGCTAACATTGGATTACGTCCAATAGGGTTGGAATGCCAACATTTGACAGAAATGTCAAATGCCAATAGTCTGAAACCACGATTTTAATAACCCTGCACAATATAAGGTTTCCTCGTTAATTTGTTGTCATATGGAAACAACGCAATGTCGTTTTGGATGAAACTCAGTGCAGTTCACTTCTGGTAAAACACGATTTCTGGTCAATCAATTAACAATTTTCACTTTTTAGCAACTTTTCCAACATCACAAAAGAACGATTTTCTATCATGGTATATGGTTTGTGTTGAGAATGTAGTCACCGCCCGTCGCTGCCACGTCCGTGCCCTATTTAGACTAGATATCATTTACCGAAAATTGCCATAAAAATGGAAGAAAATTTTAATATTTATTTAAGTAATGCTCGGGGTTGCTTCTGACTAGATTAGATACATTTTAGCAAGATAAGATTTGGCCTGCTTTAATATTTTAGATCAAGCATTAACTAGAGACGAGAAGAAAAAGTTTAACAACACTTGCACGGCGATTCCCAGGTGTTTTAGAAGTAATATTTTTGACTGTGCTAGCGAGTTGTCCCTAATGGGCAAAATATTGAAAAGTAATTTTGAAAAAGAAGTTATACTTTCTGATTTACTTTCCTATCTGGTCACCGAAATAGGGTATGAGCATGAGCTGTAGCTGCTTCCTATTCCCGACGGTCCAAAACTAAGCTCCCTAGCCCGCGATCGTTTGGTTTCTAACCCTTAGGTTCTGTCTCCTTCTTGAAGACCGAGGCTGGACTTTGAAGCCCCTTCAGCTGGACCGGTGTTGTCCATATGCTCGATGTGGCCAAGACATAGAAAGCGTTGTTTTTTGCCTCCGGGATATCTTGGTACAGCGCGTAAAGTACGCCCTTGTGTCTTCTTCTCCATTAACTTCCTCGTAAGCAGGAGGTTATATTTGAGCCAGAATTTTCATTTCAAATGTACCAAGAATCTCCTCTGCTCTTTTGAAAGTCGTTCAGCACTCGCTTTTATATGTCAGTACGGCGAGGATCTTATAGAGCATTACCTTGGTCCTCCGAGTTAGGAGTTTCGATCCCTAGCGATCGACAGGGGTCTCCATCAAGTTGTCATTTATATATGTATATATGTATATACATATATAATACCCAAAATTGCGGGCAGAGCTGAGGTGCTGGGTACTGTGTTGACTCGTCTGATACATTTTTTTTTGCCCTACTGACTCAAACCAGGCGGTTATGGGTACATTCCCTACCAAGTTTGGATTTACACAGCAATCAGGTGCAGAGAGCGGCAGACGTCTCCCCTCCTCACCAAGTAACTACGTTGCTTTACTCTCAGGAGTTGTTAAAAATAGAACCCGTTATAAAGCCATAAAAGCCAATCGCAGATCTCTTCACTTTGATACTGTGAGTGAAGCCAGGATGACCCAATGAATATAAAGAAAGTAGGCAAAGGCAGTAATGAGCCAATTAAAAGAATATTATAGGAGGAGTCCTTTTTGTCGCTGACTTCGATCTCCTTTGTAGAACTTTACCTGAAAATTTATATTATTGAGTCAAAAGAACAATTAGATCACAACAACAAAAATAAGAGTGCAGACACAAGTACGTTCCGCGTATGGGTATAAAGCCAAACAAATGAGTATACAATAGACTATTTCTTATTGACGCGGTGTTTTGGTTGCGATTGGGTATTTTCTTATGTGCAATGTCTCTATTGAGAATCATCATCATCAAAGGAGGGACCCTCGGTCCAGAGAGCAACATAAAAAAAGAACCTAAAACTCAGACTGGTGCATCAATAACATCAATAACACAGTAGAATACCGTCAAAGTGCTGACGCTTGAGAACACTGTGAAGGCGTGTAAGGTGTAAAGCAACAAAGACCTCTATCACAATTTCGAAATCACACGCGAAAACTGAAGGAATCACTTGATAAGTGAGAACACTCACCCATGCCAAGCAGTTCTTCGTCGGTGTATTTACCTAATAATTTATTTTATATCCTTGTGAATCAATTTCGAAGTTATAGAGGATGAGAAGGAGATGATTTACCGATGCATGCTGGTCTCAAATATCTTTGGGCATTCCATATTTGTGTGGTATGGTTAAGGATTGAAAATCTAACCCTTACTGAACCTGAGCTAGGGTTAAACTAATAGAAATTTCAAGAAAGGAATCTTAGCTAATTCATTTCATTTTTTGTTAAAATGTCGTTAAATAAGTGAAAACGAAGAACCATTTCGTAATTAAAAACAAAATTATTGTTAATGGCGTTCATTCCCTCCTTTTGGATTCCATAGTAAGTGTAGATAGGTCAAGACCTACCTAGGTCTATTCAAGTAGACCAGATAAAAGCGTTATTGTATTTCATTTTGGGGCCTATATAAGCTTCACAGAGGTTGATTCTATGTGAGGTTTGATTTATAATGTAATATGAAACACGTAATTTGGTCGACTTGGCGTTGCGAGTAAGTGTCCAGTTTCGATTCTCGGACTGAACACCTCGAATTTAGACGTCACCACAAGTTTCGAGTAGCTGACAACACTCAAAGTGTATTAATTGTCTTCCCGAATTTCGCCGTTCGGAGTCGGCAAAAAACTGCATGAAGTCACATCTAATCGTAAGTGAACACACGAGTAGTTTTTGTAGAAGCTAGGTCCTGGTCCCTTTTAAGCTGTAGTGCTACTCATTTATTTTTATTATTAAAAAACCTAAAACTGTTCTCTTAACCGATAAGAAAGGTTAAGAGAACAGTTCTTGATATTTAATTTTGGATAATGATATCTTGTACACCCTGCCTGACTACGTCTGAGATAATACAAGCTACATTGGATTTCAAAGCATCAATCGAAGTTGTCTTTTATGAAGACCTAAAACTTTTCATAATTTTTGACCTAGTCAGCAAATGCTCACTAATATAGATTCACTGCATGGCTCATAGCTTAATCCGCGATAACGGTTGCCCTTAACGACAACATTCTGATTTGCCTCATTTTGGTCTTCGCGTACATTCTCAACTACATCTGCTATAGTCTCTTCCCATCGTATTGGATGTGATCTACCTGGTGGATTATTATTCGCTAATATAAACTGGGACTCAATTTTTCGAATTGTATGGGAAAAGAAGTTTCAGTAGGTCGATTATGTGCACAGAACACTAATTTTCATAATACCGCTAAAGAATGTGGAGACACTGTGTAGTTTCAACTCTTCCACGGCGATAGTGAAATCACAAAGCAGTTTGAAAAGAATCATATGTATTTGTCATCAAATGGTCATTTTTTTTGTGAAAGGCAAGGATGAGACTGAAAATTGGTTTCAGCTAACCAGAGATTGCTCTACGATTACCCCATCCGTTGTAGGAATTCTACCCAGAACTTGTCGTTATGCAGGAGTCTATCCACTTACTAGCTACAACTTCGTTTTAAAGCTGTTAAGGCCACAACACCAATAAGGTCAGACATTTAGTAATGAGACAAATTTAAACGCAGGATTTGAAAAACGGAGAAACTGTTTTTGGTTGCAGATATCCGAATCATTAAGATCGACTGCATTTACTAACTGACATACAAAGTATGGGGATCCCAAGAAAATTCATAAGAAACCGGATAACTACACAACCACTCCCTTTTACGACCTGTTACAAATGCGCAAATGGTTGCACATCTGACCGAAGATCATAATTACTGAGCAAATCACACTTATCTCAATTGAGGAACTGTTCAAGTCATCTAGTCCACCTCTGAATGTCTAAATTACAAGGAGGCGTCGGTAATTATTCGAAATAACCAGCTTAATAGTTTTCATCGTAATTACAACGAACCGATTCGAGTCTAATGAGTGAGTGCCCCTCACTGAGTTCTGGGTTCTCAGTTGCGGCAATGAAGTCATTACTTCTCTATGCATTTGTGTGTCATTACTTATGTGTGGAACCTGCAGTGATATCACTCCATAGTAAGTGCGCGACAATTAATTTTGATTAGCACAAAGCACAAGCGTACAACCGACCGAATGTTCTCGCGTGATTATTCATTCAAATTACACGCTCGATGATTAGGCTGATGGAGTGGAACATGATTTATTTTGTGCTAATGCTTGAATTACAGCTGTTGGCCTTAATGGCGCTATTTAAGCCAGTAATCTCTAAGTGATTTTCACGGAATGTAAATATCTCAGTTTCCCCCAAGGGTGTCTTAAGTTCCTTAGGATTCATGTTACCAACACAAAATTGAGTGTGAATTTGACGAATGAATTTTCTACACACTGCCACTAAAGGACCAGTGCCTGCGAGTGTGTATATGACGGCGCTTTTCCATTCATAGCAGATGTGCCATTTGAAATTTGAACTCATGAGTGCAACGAAATGTGCTTGTTTTCGACCTGGTCTTCTGGAACAACGTAATGACACAAAATCCCTTATTCGGCTTCATCACGGACGCCCGCGTTACCCCTCCGCGCCTTATGAATAATTTCGTCGCTCCGGTTGTCCCGATGAGACTGTTCCTCATGAGTGCACGAAGATTGATACCCGCAAAAATTTATATTTTACTTTGCCGGCAGGATTTTGATCTGCGTCAGCAGGCACAACTCTTGCCCCTTCCGCCCGTATCGTTTCCCAACCGAGGGATATGCGTCATACATGAAAATTCAATGTGGAGCTTGAATAATAAACCATAGCAAATGTCACTATTTTGCCCCTTCATCAGGTGTGGGGAAAGAAGTGGGCAATGAGTTGGACGGGGGTGTTCGTTGTACCCACATTGTGCCCTGTCCTTCGAAGCTGTCATATTGGCGTTCTTGGCATTCTGGCCCATGATAGATGGTCATAAAATTTCCATAAAAGGCTGCGTGTGCACAAAAGTACCACCAACCTGTGTATGCCGAGGAATAAAGTCGTCGCCGTCGTCGGGTGTATTCTGTTGTGTTAAGGATGACAAATTTCGGTTGACAACACTTTGTGTGCTGCGCACCTCAGTGAGGGATGAATGGATGGTTATTGGTTTTTGACAAAGATTTAAACTTTGGAGATTCTAAATGTGATTTTCACAATATCCCCGTGGGCTATCACTTAAGAAGTTTCCGAACTGGGGGAATAGCTGAAGTGTTGAAATTCGATTTGAGACATGGGTGGGTGATCAAACTTGATATGTTGGAACTTTTATGGCAGTAGGCAGCGAATGGGGTCAACTTGAGTGTGAGAAATGTTCATGATTCAATTAAGCGAAATTTAATTCGAATCCATGAGAGGAAGTCGAATTTTCAATTATTTCAAAAATGTCAATCACTGAAATACTTTATTTTCTTAACATAAATCCTTTTGGTTTGATTCAAAAAATTTGTTGAGTCAATAATTATTGAAAATTGCGACATCGAAAGGAAAGAGGAACAAGTGGACACACACACATTTTGAGTTTTATTTATGAAGGTAGCGTCTGTATTAATGAATATAAAATGCTTGATCAGTTAAACCGTTTAATTTAAAGCAGCAATATTTTTACTAGAGCCATTAGTGAGTCAACTAGAAACTAGTTCTCATTTGGCCAATTCAATGGAATATATGAAACGGGCGCTGTCCAACAGATTGTATGCAACCATCACATTTAATAATAATTTTTATTTCATGATATTTTTCCAATTTCATGGACACGATATACCTAATCTTGTGGAGGTCTCGGTTCTTAGTTGATTATGTTTGCTTATCATGTTGGTCACGCATTTTTTCAGTTTTCACATTTTTCAGTTTTTGTATTTAGTTACAAAACACCGTTTATTTTTGAAGAGCCCAATTTAAGAAATGTTTCGTTTATGAAGTGATCGAAATTTTGGATTAAAACACATCTAACTATAAAAGCTTCTGCATGTATATTTCAAATTTTTAAATACATTGGTGTGGTGCCTATATGTTTTCATCACAACTACATTCAGCATCACCATATCGACCGACATTTTCAAATGAAATTCTTTACTCGACGTATCATTACTTTAAATTCGTCAATAAGGGTAAGCTTGCGAACATTGAAAATATGAAGAAGAGACCTGATGACTTCATAGCATTTAGATTTAATACATAGACAACAGGACTTAGTTTTTTTAGCAAATACTTGTGCTTGGAATTATTCTCTAAAGAGAGAACAATATAATTTAGTCCTTGAATCAAACTTGGAAGCTAAGGACCATGAGTCGATATACTAAACCACTACTCCACTCTAACCACCTGTAATTTAATAGTGTATAATAAAAATGTGTTGCCTATAAATCTATTCTCGGATAAAGACTTAATGCATATCCGTTGTGTTCATAAAATTCAACAACGACTTTTGTAAACGAAGTGAAAGTCAAGAAGACGTGAGAAATATTTGCTCCTGTTCTAAGAATAAAAAAGCGCACTTCTTATTGCTTTTACACATATATTTTGGACTTTAATACATTGTCGCTCGTTCAATTTGACAATTCGTGAACAAAATTTGAATTTGCTTAGAAAGGAAGAGATATTTCTTAATTTGTAAACTATTTCTGGATATTTTTGCCAACATACCAATTCGATAACTTTAGGTTCAACTTTTGTCGTACTACTTCATATATTTCAACGTTCAAAAAAAATCGCGTACACAGTTCGTTGTCGAGTTTATCGTCTATCAGAAGAAGAAATTTTGATTTTTTTCTCAGTCGTAAAAATTTAGATAAATACATTGAAGCCTCTTTTCGCGAGTTTAATTTTCCAATTACTAACTTCCAATTACTAATTCCAATTACAAATGTGCAGGTTTTTCACATTTATAAATTTGTTGACCCTAATTAAAAAAAAAATAATGCATTTTCGAAAGTGTACATGTATGTACATTTAAACTGAAGTATAATGCGCAATTCATTGTAGCTATTACAGTTAGTCTTTTACCTATTTATTGTCAGATACATACACAGAAGTTCCATGCATGTGACGTGTTGTGAGATGTACTAAAAAAAAGCAGATATGTAAGTAAAAGTAAATTTTTAAATTTCGTTTATTGTTTCCAGGCACAATGAAACGACCGTAAGGTTTCGATTCCTATCTCCTATCACCGTTAAGAAACTTGGAATGTGCGAGGATATTAATGAGGATATTCTAGATGGAACGCGATATTAGGAAGAAAATACTTTTTCAATTGGAAGGATTGGGTTTGGAACCTGTACTACAAAATAGACAAAGCACAATTTCCTTTCCTAGAATGCAATTTAATCAACGATACATAAAAAAATACAGATGCGCATTTTATCACTCCCACAAACATTATTGTTGCTTTCGGGATCACGGTTTGTTTGGAAAATTTCTTGGCCTTGTTCTTTGTTCTTTGTGGCCTGGATTCTTTGTTAACATAGCATGGGTCCTTCAAGCAAGAAAGTGTAAACGAGCCGCATCCCCGAAGCAGTCAATTGACATCGCCTGATAAGACGTTTTGGGAAATTGGTGAGCAAAAAAACGATTGTGGTATGGTATGTGTGTCATTGTGCGCCATCGTGCATGAACCAGAGGTATAACACACAGCCGAAACAGCCTCATTTTGGAAGAATAATGGTTCAACGCTTCAAACTGATTCGACGACGGCAGCAGACCAGTCCCGTGAACTTTTTCCTCAAACTTGAGTCGCGGTGGATGCTTCATTTAGGCCAAAATATTATTTCAAACGACGTACTATTTATGCTAACCAGCACTCGTTCTTGTAATAATTTTTCAAAAATTCCCAAAGTTGTTCAAACGTAAAGGAAATAGCTAGAGGTGTCGAAATAATATATTATATAATAACACAAAACATGTGGCCGCCGTAGCGTAGTAGTAAGTGCGTCGACCGCCACGCAGTAAGTCTGGGTTCGATTCCCGGACGGGACACCCCACAACACTCAAAGAGTATTAATTGTCTATGAAAAGCTTCTCAAATCTCGCCGTTCGGAGTCAGCAAAAAACTGTAGGTCGCTTCTACTCGTGAGAGAACAGTAGCACGCACAACACGAGTAGTTGTTGTAGAAGCTAGGCCCTGGTCCCTTGTAGGCTATAGTGCCACTCAATTAAATTATTATAATAGCACATCCCAATAACGTTTATTTGAAACTAAATTTTCCATGCAGTTGTTTCTAAAAAGTTGTTGTCACTTACCGCGCGCTTGTTTTTTTCAAACAAAGAATAATCTTTACTCTAGCCAAATTAAAATTTACTTGAAATGTAACGTAGACATTAATTGTGCTTTTATGTGTGCAAGTCATTTTATTTAGTCATCCAGATCACGATGAGAATCTACTGATTAAGCCATTCCAGCTTTTATAGAAGATTGAAAACCCATTGCCAAGTTTTCCACTTTACAACCTGTGCAGAGTCATGGCTTAAAGGGAGTACTATCTTGCATGAATGCATGCGCAAAACATAGTAGTAAAAATGTATTTTTATGGCGCAATCCATCCATACAGTAATCAGTCGCATATCAAGCACACTTCACTTGCCGTACATCACAGCAGAGCTCTCTCAATTCTATGCGGGAGAATGCCTATGACAATGGTTTGTAAAGGATGACTACATCTGACGACCGAGGTTTACTTTGTGCGAAATGGAAGCTTCTCTGCAGAATATTTATATTGACTACATTCCGCAGTTCAGATGTCCTGTGAACAAATCTGTTTCGTTTTGCTCCCAACAGCTTTGTATTGTCGCAAAAGCAACGTTGAAGGTCGTGGTTACAGTGGCGTAGTGGGTAAGTGCGCCGGCCCACACGCAGAAGGTCTAGGTTCGATTCCCGAACGGGACACCTCGCATTTTTTCACTGCACCACCTCTTTCGAGTTGCTGACAACACTCAAAGACTATCCATTGTAGATAATAGGCTTCTCAAATCTCGTCATTTAGTCGGTTCCTTCTATTCGTGAGAAAACACTAGCACGCACAACACGAGTAGTTGTTGTAGAAGCTAGGCCCTTGTGGACTGTAGTGCCGCTCGATTATTATTATTATTATTATGAACTTTGAAGGTCAAAATGAAATGTTTCATTGATTACAGGCAAAAAATTAACTTTCCTTGTACTGTGAAAATATGTGCTTTTGACATTGACAATTGGAACAATTTATGAAAAAAATTAAGAGCGTCATACATGACGGTACTCGTCTGTAGCATGCGAGGCGCACAACGAATTTAAGAAAAAAAAAATAAAATAAAATAAGAAAAGGTTAGTCGTAAGTATATTTAAGTTAGAATAGGATATATTAAGGTAGATTAAGATTTTTTTGTAGAAAATTCCATAGATAGCTAAGTTTTAAAAAAAAAAACGTTTTCTTAGTTTTAAAAAAATAAATAATAGTTTTTATTAATTTTAAAAAAAATAACTAGCATTGAAGCCGAAAGGCAAAAACAAATATATTAATAGTTTAGCTTAGAGCGCCCGCATAGAGCCAGTAAGTAGTTATAAGATTTCGATTCGGTCGTACCTAGGTTAAGCGTTTTATACCTAGTTTTAAGATACTATTAGATAAACAATAAAAAAAAATGCCTTTTAAACTAAACTAAACTAACGAATTTAAGAAATTATTTCAAAAATTAAACTCCTGCGATTTTAGTAACTAAATAAGATACAGACAATAATAATATTTCGCTGTCACATCGTCTTGTAGCTTGGTCACAGGCTTGCTTTCTACTCATACTGTGCGTGTTACTTTCCTCTCACACCAGTTACAGCCTGCAGTTTATTTCCGACTTCAAAAAATGTTTCTATAAAGACAACAAAAACTATTTGGGTGTTGTCGAATTGTTCAGCCCAGGAAATAAACTTGAGACATTCGTCACGTAAGTCGGCACATTTAACCACTACGCCACGATAGCCACATAAGCACAAATATATCTAAAATTATTGTATTGTAATTGTAAGAAAGATATAAAAAATCAATAGTGTATGGTAAATGAGGCTCGTCCAAAGTGGACGTTCTTTTATGGGGATAAAGTCCAAGATCTATAATATTAAAAACCACGCTGTGCAGTAATATATTCAAATATCTTTCATTTTAGTAACTATTGAATGCAAAAGAGGAAAAAAAGGATGAATATTGAGTTATTTTTGCAGAGAGATATTTGTACCATAATGAATACATCCATTTACATATTTTAATAGTGCTAGTGATTTATTTATTTGTTACAACCAAATTTTCACAAAAGAAAATGTACAGTTGGTGTAATGTATTGGCATTAAACATTCACAAGTCTTATATTTATTGCACATTTAAATACGTACTTTGTTTATGTAATATATAGCATCCTGAAAAGTGTATATCATTATAGATAACAGTTGACCGAAGTACACAAAAAATCTGCACAGTCTTTTTTTTTAGCCCCAAGACTGCCACACTAAAAAATAAAGTGAAAGCTAATTTTATGAAATATTGTATTAATTTCGTACTAGTTGTAAAAATGTTGGTTGGAAGTGGAAGTTGAAGTTCCCTTAAAGAACAAAAACCATCACATTAGTGGCAAAGAGCTCCTCATAGCCGTTCAACGTTTTACAACAAATAGAGTAAATCACAATTCCAGTCAATTTCTTTTTTAAATACTCGTTGAAAAGCTACTGTCATATAATTTCAACATCAATATGTGTCATTCAGTTGAAGCGTAAACTGTAATGCTTTTAAACTCAGTCACTTACTCATATGGAGTTTCGTGTCAAATAAAGTGTCATTGCCGGAAGTTTTACTTCATTATTTGAACATACATAAAAAACTGCCAGAAGTTTTATTTTTTCATTTTAGGTGGAAGTCTATGATAGTTATTCTTTAGTTGAGTAACGATTTTAATGTGAGAATTTTGACTTGAAAGATGACACACATTTCTGGCAGTCGATAAATGCTTAAGAAGAAGAATTTACGGCATTGTTCGACTAAGATCCGTCATAAACGTACATAAGAAGAACCAGCGAATATACTTGGGATACTCAGCAAACCACTTCCGATTGTTTAAGAAGCTCTCTCTAATGCTTGAGAGCTATAAAATAATATTGTTTCTGCATCAAATTTGACTGGTAGTGAAAACTGTGTCTACTAGGATAACGATGACAGCGTCGACTACTCATGGCCAGTATGTATTGCTGTGTACTTGAGGGGTCCACCTGAGTTTGGAATGAAGCGATCACAGAATAGGTCTATTGGCAACAATTGATGTGTTTGAGACAAGAACAAAAAAAGTAGCAAGAGAGTATATTTCTATCCTTCGTATCGCAAGTCCAGTCGAAACTATTTTGTCCTACACCATCGCTATATCTTGCGGTACCCGATATTTTCCGCTTGATGCAATATGTTAGGCTGACCAAATATGCTGAAGGCAAAGATAGAATCCATTCGTGCGTAGCCTGTGCGTCTTTATTCGAGGCGGAATTAATCTCTTGCCAGAAATATGGAAACCTTGAGCCTAGTTAATAATGCCTACATTATTTCAATATGCCTGGGTCAACTAATGCAGTAATAGATATAGTGTTGGCATTTTAAAATGTTGAACGCAATCGAATTCATTCTTGACTTACGTCAAATCTGTACCTGAATGGATATTACCATATATGTATATCCATTCATATATATACCGATTGTGGATCTCATAGAATTGAGGTATGACATATACTGAATATCATAGTGCTTGGTTGGTTATGAAACAGAGAAGAAGTAACTTGTATATTTCTTTTTGTTATCTGCATATACATATCTATGTATGCCGGCGTGACGTAGTGGGTAAGAGGTTTGACCCACTTACTTAAGGTCCTAGATTTGATTCCTTACTGCACTCCTGGCATATTTCACAGCAACATCTTGGTAATAGTTTTTAACTTTAGACGTTCGGAGTCCGCAAAAAAAAACCGTATGTCCCAATCAGATATATTGATATCCTCTTACTCCTCTTCATGACCTCACGGTTCGCATACCTATTTTCAACTTCCCTAGAAACGGGCCGATAGTACACTAATTATTCTGAAGCACAGGACAACTTCGGACTGTAATGCCAAAAACAGTTTACTACTCAACAACTTAAAGGAACAGACTGTTCTCATGATTTTGGCAGAGATTACTCCACATTCGACTTTTGCAAATCTCATTGAATTGTACGTTTTGTTTATTAGTGCAGGGGTTGTGTTTGAAAAGTGATAGTTAATTGAAAAATGTATTTCTTTTTTTTTAAATTCAATTTTATGTCTTACGTTTCCAAACATTGATACCAGAAATTCTTTTAAGAACAGACTTTTCGGTGTGTCTTCAGTTGTATCCATCTAATCTTTCGAATAAAGCTGCAACCGGTGACCCCCACATCGTTTTGTATTTTTATTTGTATTTCGCGAGTGACGAAAGACCTTCCATTCCAGCGTTTCCAGTTTGCAAATTCACCTTGTCATGCCTTTCGGTCTTTTCAGGTCGTTTTTCACGCAATGGACTACTCAAACGCATTAGTTGTAGTCGATAACATTTTCTGTTAATGGCTTAATCTGCTTTACCATAGTTCACCACACCCGCCTGGTCCCACCATATGCAAAGCATGACCTTTAAAGCGTGGATGTTTTTCTTTGGCGTTTATTAAGATTTTTTTTTTCTTTTTGGGGTTATTTGTAGTATATCCACTTTTCATCTCCCGTCACGATCCGATGCAAAAATCTCTACACTTTTCGTCGAATTAAGAAAGAAAATCAACAATACCCGCAAATGCTATTTATTTAAGCCATATCCGGACATTTTCGAAGAGTCAAGAAATGTTTTTCAGGTAACGTTGCGAAGCAGGAAGGCAAGGAAAATTTTTTTTTTAATCAGAGAGTATTGATAAATCTGATGAAACTATACAAAAAAGTTATTCATTGACTATAGTACGAGTACATATACTTCTACAGAGTGACAGCCAATCGAGTACTACTGCAATTATTTCACGAAACATAATATGCGCTGTTGAGAGTTGTTACGCCTAGCGCCCGGACAATACTCACGTAGTCACTTTTAAATATAAAAAAACCTTTGTTATTGTAACGCGAAATTCTATTTATTTTGTTTTTCTTTCAAAAAACCAAAAATTGTAGTGCTTAAACTAATATATCTTACAAACAAAATGCTATAAGTTTTGTTTTCGTACGGCGCTTTCGTATGGACGTTTCAGCCATACTATAAATCACATTGTTTCCAATTCAAATTTTAATCTGGCTAGATTCCCCTCATGTGCTCATATGCGTTGGAGGTTTTATATTTTTACTTCACATATAATCATGTTGGGTTTATGGGACGAACGTTTTCCTTTTCAAATATTTGTTTTCCTTGCAAGCTAAGGAAAACTTTTACTGCATACCATTCCATTTTTTGTTTTGTCATTTAAAGACAAAACTAGTTCTACTTAGTTGGAATTCAGAGGAAGCTATTGTTAACAGGGTAAATAATTCCATTCTTAATCGTACTCAGACAAGACTCAACGACGATACACAATAAAGGCCTTTGCACCTCACACCTAAGGCATTAATTTAAAAATAAGATGAGCATCAACTCACACGCCGAAGGTCCCTGATTCGATTTAAGATACGTTGCATTTCCTCTTTCGTGTTCCAGACAGCATACACTCTACTCCTGACAGAACAATAGTCTTTGAGTTGAAGTGCCGGTCAACTTTTTGTGTTAAGTTAGGTACAGAAAAGCCTCAATAGGCACAAAACTATTTTTTGGATTAGTTTCAAAATACGCACTCTTGGGGTAAGATCTTACACGTATCTAGAAATCCGTTTGTAGAGGTCGTGGCAAATAAGCCTTGTCTGAGTACGATTAAGAATGGAATTATTTACCCTGTTAACAATAGCTTCCTCTGAATTCCAACTAAGTAGAACTAGTTTTGTCTTTAAATGACAAAACAAAAAATGGAATGGTATGCAGTAAAAGTTTTCCTTAGCTTGCAAGGAAAACAAATATTTGAAAAGGAAAACGTTCGTCCCATAAACCCAACATGATTATATGTGAAGTAAAAATATAAAACCTCCAACGCATATGAGCACATGAGGGGAATCTAGCCAGATTAAAATTTGAATTGGAAACAATGTGATTTATAGTATGGCTGAAACGTCCATACGAAAGCGCCGTACGAAAACAAAACTTATAGCATTTTGTTTGTAAGATATATTAGTTTAAGCACTACAATTTTTGGTTTTTTGAAAGAAAAACAAAATAAATAGAATTTCGCGTTACAATAACAAAGGTTTTTTTATATTTAAAAGTGACTACGTGAGTATTGTCCGGGCGCTAGGCGTAACAACTCTCAACAGCGCATATTATGTTTCGTGAAATAATTGCAGTAGTACTCGATTGGCTGTCACTCTGTAGAAGTATATGTACTCGTACTATAGTCAATGAATAACTTTTTTGTATAGTTTCATCAGATTTATCAATACTCTCTGATTAAAAAAAAAATTTTCCTTGCCTTCCTGCTTCGCAACGTTACCTGAAAAACATTTCTTGACTCTTCGAAAATGTCCGGATATGGCTTAAATAAATAGCATTTGCGGGTATTGTTGATTTTCTTTCTTAATTCGACGAAAAGTGTAGAGATTTTTGCATCGGATCGTGACGGGAGATGAAAAGTGGATATACTACAAATAACCCCAAAAAGAAAAAAAAAATCTTAATAAACGCCAAAGAAAAACATCCACGCTTTAAAGGTCATGCTTTGCATATGGTGGGACCAGGCGGGTGTGGTGAACTATGGTAAAGCAGATTAAGCCATTAACAGAAAATGTTATCGACTACAACTAATGCGTTTGAGTAGTCCATTGCGTGAAAAACGACCTGAAAAGACCGAAAGGCATGACAAGGTGAATTTGCAAACTGGAAACGCTGGAATGGAAGGTCTTTCGTCACTCGCGAAATACAAATAAAAATACAAAACGATGTGGGGGTCACCGGTTGCAGCTTTATTCGAAAGATTAGATGGATACAACTGAAGACACACCGAAAAGTCTGTTCTTAAAAGAATTTCTGGTATCAATGTTTGGAAACGTAAGACATAAAATTGAATTTAAAAAAAAAGAAATACATTTTTCAATTAACTATCACTTTTCAAACACAACCCCTGCACTAATAAACAAAACGTACAATTCAATGAGATTTGCAAAAGTCGAATGTGGAGTAATCTCTGCCAAAATCATGAGAACAGTCTGTTCCTTTAAGGTGTTGAGTAGTAAACTGTTTTTGGCATTACAGTCCGAAGTTGTCCTGTGCTTCAGAATAATTAGTGTACTATCGGCCCGTTTCTAGGGAAGTTGAAAATAGGTATGCGAACCGTGAGGTCATGAAGAGGAGTAAGAGGAAATCAATATATCTGATTGGGACATACGGTTTTTTTTTGCGGACTCCGAACGTCTAAAGTTAAAAACTATTACCAAGATGTTGCTGTGAAATATGCCAGGAGTGCAGTAAGGAATCAAATCTAGGACCTTAAGTAAGTGGGTCAAACCTCTTACCCACTACGTCACGCCGGCATACATAGATATGTATATGCAGATAACAAAAAGAAATATACAAGTTACTTCTTCTCTGTTTCATAACCAACCAAGCACTATGATATTCAGTATATGTCATACCTCAATTCTATGAGATCCACAATCGGTATATATATGAATGGATATACATATATGGTAATATCCATTCAGGTACAGATTTGACGTAAGTCAAGAATGAATTCGCTATGGCTAGTAGGTTGTTCTACAGCAGCTAACTTGACTCCAAAGTTAAGGCCAGTCATGGTGTATGGCTGTCCAGTGTGGTTCAATATGAGTCATTCCCATATGGAAAAGATAAGGGTGTTCGTGGGGCAATGAATTCGCACTTGTCTCAAAAAATAAGGAACACCCGAATCTGGGTGCAAGAAAATCTATCGCAATGTGGTTTTGTATAACGAAGCCAAGGTGAATAGAGTGATTCATTTTACTATTAAGCTGGTTCGAATGCATGTTGCACGAGCAATGACATTGAAAAAAGACCTTATATTCGGTGCTTACTACCTAAACGACGCATATCACGAGAGCGCACACCGACACGATTCGTCGTGCAAAGCCGAAAAGCACTAACAATAATTAGATTAATATAGAGCCCCCGCATAGGGCCAGTAAGTTAGTTTTAACAATATTTACAAAATGTGTAACAAGTTTAAGTATTTTTACTTCTAGATTTAAGGAAAATTAATAATTAAAAAAAAAACATGTAGAAAAAGAAAAAAGAAGAAAAGAAGAATAAAACTCAATTCTATTTATGTGTTCAATCGTAAAGGGGAAAAATTATGATGCAAGGAATATACAATTGCTTAAAGAGACTGAGCAAAGAAAGAAAATTAAGCTTATACCTAATAATGGTAAGATGAAGGAATGTAGGTCCACCTGAATGCGTATATTTTTCGTAGACCTCTGTTTCTTAAGACGAATCGAAAAATGGTATAGAATCTAATTAAAAATTCCAAGTATGTCTGTACTAATCCTATCACACTGAATGAAGCCCATCCATGTCGTTACTCAATTAAAATAATCGCACACGTCAACTCTTACGATTCGGAAATATTTGGATATTAATGCACAAGGATAACGTTCCAGCTTTCTTATCAATCACCGTCATCATTGAATATTACATCTGTCAACAGAATAGGTCCATTTTCCCATCCGCAATATCCGAAAAGAGTCGGATCCTAAGACAGTTGTAATCACATAATCGTAACATTACCAGTTCCCTTAATTACACTCTCAATCATGAGCGTGGATGATATATCCTCCTTTTCGGACTTTCATTCTCTCGAATGATTAGCTTTTCTCTATTAGCGGTGTTAGTTAAGCATCCTCTTATGAAAGGATAATTCAATAAAGGGATTACACCCTGAAACAACATTATTACCCTCACATGTGAAGCTTATCTGTAAGTAATAGGACATTCACTTCATAATGAAGATGCCTTCAGGGCTACCACAATGGGCTCGCGGGGATTAATTTGTGGAGTTCGTGTTGAGGCACGACATGAGAATAATTTTTCTTTTTAGGCAGTCTGAAATGTATTCGTTAAAAGGGAAAAGGCGAGAATCTGCGGTCTTAATGGAGAATTGGGGAAATTTTGAAGTTAAACACCACATAGTGAACGGGACTCTTATTTATCTCAAGTGACCCACGTGCGTCATTGTTTTGATGAGGCACACTCTTTCCGTAGCCAAAATTACTTTTTCTGTTTATGTAATTTGCACCGAATGCAGTGCTACAGTTTCTTAAAGGGCTTATTTTAAGCCGATTATAATAAGCTCATGTGTTATTATTTCTTTTTACATGCAAGTGCATAGATGCAACACTTCCCCATCCCTAACTTAAACCCACCCGAAAGGATTTCTCAACATTCTCGAGGGAGATGGTGCTTGTTACAAATTCCACTTGTGCACAAGCAGGATTATCTAAAAGCCTTTGGTTTCGGTTACCAGTTTTGGCAACTCACTCACTCTTCTCTACAAGAAAATCATTAAAATCCAAAAGCAACTTTGCCACCCGATGATAATGCACACATATCACGAATTTCGGTTACTATAACGTCGAGGGTATCCACTTAATCATTTTCATCAGAAACTAATGCAGGCAAACTAGATTATAACATCATCGTTGCGGAGTTCCTTTCAGCCGAGTGCATTCACCGGGTATAAGTATGTATGTATGTCGTTACCTTTCCCACATCTGGCTGTTGTGCGGAACATCATAGTAGTTACGATCCATTTTTTGTTCCCTCTCGGCAAGGAATCTTGTGAATTTACTTGCCGCAGGTGTTGAACTAAAGTTTCCACAGACTTGTGACGAAGAATTTTTATTTTCTTATATACCTGGCTTGCCAGAAGCGCATTCTTCCTTCACTTTGAGCAATATCTTTTTATAGTAGAGAACGTTATTTTTTGTATGCACTTTTGATGAGACTCAGACAGTTTTCTGAGTTTTCTGAGTTGATTTCTATAAGGTCTGAAGTTACTCACAAAAAGTTTCGGACAAAATAAGCAAACTTCGAATGTGAATGTGTGCAGCACCTGTGATTAATGTACAATAGCATGCGTATGGTATAAAAATCAAGCTTCGCTTAATGTCTATACTGGAGGTTCGATATTAAATAGTCACTTGAACCTGGAAGCTGGAGCACTATTCTATATTCTGGAACCTGAATCGACACCACTGCTCCGACTCGAAAAGTCTTCGAATCTGAGCCATTGGGACAACTCAATAGAAGCCGGCCTAGGCTAAAGTGGCGCAAAAGTGGAGAAGGACCTCAACCAACTTGTAGTGCTCAACTGGCGGCAGCTGGCGAATGATTTGTTGTTGAGGCCCAGGTCCACTCCTGACTGTAGTGCAATAAGAAGAAGAAAAACTTAAATAGTGACCTGCGTGTTGCCTTACAGAATACGCCGACAAAATGGATAAGAAATTATCTCTCGAACCATTGTATTGAATGGGTTCAAGTCAAGTCTGATATCCACCATATTTATGCTGGCGTTCCCCAGAGCTCCGTTCTATCTCCAACACTCTTTCCCATTTTCATAAACGATCTCTTGTCTGTCACTTCAAATCAAATCCACTCCTTCACTTGTGACAGTAACCTCGATCTTTCAAATTCGTCCCTTTGCTCCCGCCTTCGTCCTCGGCCATAGACTTGAAATTGCAGCGTATGTTAAGGTCATTTTATTACGATCTTGAGAGCATAATGAATTGGGGTAAAGAATATCGTGGAATTTAAAGCTCTTAAAAACCACTGCTGCCTTCTGTCAATTAAGCGTTCTTAAAATAACCAGCAATTCTCCATGAATAGCTTTTGCGTTGTTAAAACCACACGACACACAACCTCGGTACGTACGTCAACTTAACACTAAATTGAAACGATTACATGTTTGCGATCGCCAAAAATTAAGTGAAATGTTTATTTTTTTTAAAGAGATGTAAGAAATATTTTACCCCATTTGATATCTCTACACTATACAAGGCGCATATATTTATCCGTCGCCGTGGTGTAGTGGGTAAATGCGTCGACCACACGCAGAAGGTCTAGGTTCGATTACCGGGCGGAACACCTCGATTTCTATTAAAAGCTTCTCAAATCTTTCCGTTCGGAGACAGCAAAAAAACGTAGGTCCCTTCTACTCGTGAGAGAACAGTAGAAGCTAGGCCTTGGTCCCCTATGGGCTGTGGTGCCACTCAGTTGTTATTATATATTTATCCACAGCTTGAGTATAGCTTACTCTTAGTGTGGGGTCAGCGAAGATCTCACTGTACCTACTAAATAGAATATAAAAATGGACCCTAAAACGAACGTCGACGTGATATTGCGTCTTTATCACTCTCTTATAGCTATTTCAACAAAAAAATAAACCAAACTAAACCAGCTTTAGCATTCCTCCCCTGCAAGAATTTGTCCGTAAAGTTGTGTTTAGAAACTCGTTCTTAAGACGTCCTACACATATATGAAATGATCTGTACAGCTGAATCCACAGGCACTTAAGGCCAAATTTCACCGGAACATCGTCTTCCTCTCTTCCCCTGTATTTTCTGCCTGTGCTCTGACTTAATCCAAGTCACTTAAGCCAAGATCCAAGTTATCGCATTAGTGAGCAAAAACTGTAAAAAACCGTATATTCGACACAAAACTTTTCGATTTTGATGTCGCTCTCCGTGAAGGATATCCCACACTCTTCGATCTGGTCGTAGAAAGTGTCCTTGTCCACATCATCGTCCTATTCTGCAGAGCATTGTTTAATTGTGATCTAGCGAAATGAGCCTTTTCGAATTGATTCGACGTTGGTTTAGACTCCTGAAGCGACATTTCTGCACTTGGAGATACATAGAAACATCCTAGCTCGATTTCTTTTGTAGGTCTCAATAACACTAAAGACGAAGTACTGGCACATACGCGTTTGAAAGTCGGCTTGATCTGCTTATCTCATTTTAGAAAGACCGATAATTCCAGAGTGGCTGTGTCGAATCTCGGCCCAAGTTTATTTGATATTTCAGTCTAAGTTCGTGGTGCAAAATCTTAACTGTTAATTCGTTTCCGTATTCTCGTTCTTCCGTTTCTTTTATAACTTCTTTTCTTAACTTTGCGTTTTATTGAGCTAGACAAGCTTTGGAGGATCATACGGTTCAGGACTTAACGCATGTTTTTAAAGCGAGTCGCTTGCTCCAAACCTAAAAACCACTTCAAGCCGCACCTCCTTGGTGAATATGCGCTGGTTAGGCTGTTGTTTGGCTGTTGATAGACCCTTCTCGACTATTCACCGAAACTCAGTTTAATAGGGGCGCAACAACAATAAATAGTGCAAATGTTAATAAGACTCACACAGAGAAGGTTTCGTTCCGTGATTTAATTGAGTGCATTATAAACTAATACAAAAGGTGTCAAAATTGATGCTTCAGAAATCATGCAATCGAATAAATTCCGTTTATATGCACATGTACCTACTATTCCCACTAGAAACAAATTTATGACCAATCAGATTCCATTGATTTCAATAAATTTCAAGTTAAAGTGTTCTTCTGACTCGACTAAATGCTTAATTCATTCCTTAAGGTTAGCAAACTCGTATGTTTGTATCACTCAAAGTTCCATTTCAATTCACATAATTGCAGACCATTCCCTGGGGTACATATTCTCACTGCCACTGCCAACACCATAACATCAATTTGAAATCCAAGCTTTTGTTCTACAATTGAAACTTTTCCAAAATAACTCCAACTAGCAGATTCATAATACGTCTTGAACCATGGCCAAAAATACACACAGAAACATGTACTTTTTTCATAAATATGCAAATCCAATTACATTTGATAGAACTCCAGTAATGCTGGGTTACACAGAAGCAGCAGGTTCTGTTTTTATCATTCGAAATACTCAAGGACTTTGGGCGAGTCCCCTAGCGTCCCCAACCGCAACACATTCAAATTGAAATGGGATAACGAGATAATCTGATAAAGATGTTTCCTTCGGCATCTCGTGTTTGTTTGCTGTTTGTCTGTGTGTGTGAGGTTTTTTTTGCGCAAATCTTAAATGAATAAGGGGATGCGTCAGGTTTCCGTTGATTTGTTTGTTTTCCTCTTAAAATTGAAATTCCTTGAAGATAAATTCCTCTTCAATTGTTTTGCTGTTGTCAAGAGTAGCATGAATTTATGTTGGAGTCTTTTTTTAATTTTAAATTTTAAATTGGTAAAAACATTTAACTAATCGGTAAAGTTATGCCTGGTAAAATGTTTTGTGTTGTAAGTAAGCAACATAATGCACAGTTGAATCCAAGAAGTGGCGGATTTTCAATCTTTACCAATGAAGATGGGTATTATCACACCACCTTAGGAAAAATCCTTAACTTACTGGTTATAAATTTAAAATCAACATACGATTGAGAAGTTAAATCAAGATTACCTAAGATAAGTCGAACACAGCGAACCGTTAATGAGGCGTTTGTTGGCACTGAAGCTGAAGCCGCCAAAATGGTATGGGATAAATGAGGGCAAGACGAAGTATATACAGCATATACACTGTTATCGAGGAAAGACACACAACAGTAAAAGGAGTAAGGAGCTGTCTAAGGCAAAATAACTGATAGAAACGATGGTTTTATATTTTACACGAGGCTCATATCGACAAGCAATTAGTGTCATCAATAAGTAAATTATATTCTTAAAAAATCGGACTTGAAATATCTGAAAGTCAGACGTGAAATATAAACAAAAATTTATTGAAATCAACCAAATTAAGTAAACCTCAGGAAGCAGGATGTTGAGGAAGATTGAAAATCTGACAATTATATTTTGTTAAGCCTGAACTGAAAGCTAATTAAAGGGGCATATTTCATAGTTGTGCCAACAGCTCCTGACTAATAAAAACAAAATTTTTAATTTGTTCGTTCAAACACTATTAAAATTTTACCTATTCCCAAAAGAATCGCAAGAAACAATACTAGAAGAAACTAAATGCTTATTTCATCGGACACGATTTTTTCAGGTGGACTGCTTTCATTCGAGTGAATG
Organism: Eristalinus sepulchralis; assembly: GCA_944738645.1. NCBI lineage: Eukaryota > Metazoa > Arthropoda > Insecta > Diptera > Syrphidae > Eristalinus > Eristalinus sepulchralis. The sequence goes on from OX122882.1 coordinate 54,505,298, forward strand.
TGAATACTTCAATATAAATCACTAGGTGTCATCCCGTTGGACCAATGTGTGAACATCCTGCTGCGATTGTGGCTATGTGCGTACATGCTTTGTAACTTCGTTAAATGCATTCTCGATGATTCAGACCTTAAAAAAATGGAAGTAAACGGAAATCATATCCTTTCTGAACGGCGCACATATATCGTCTTGAGGGCTTTATTAAACGCCTATAATCAGATGGCATTTAACTCAATATTAAAATTTAGAAGTTAAGCTTTAATTCTAAGTGACTGAAGAGGATTTTTGCCAATCGCTGTTTCTTTGGACATAAGGGGCAATTGAGTAATAAAGCCCTCTCCCAAATGTCGTTAGTCGGGATGCTCTCCGGTTCAGCACATCCATCTCCATCCGTGATAGGATGGACACGGATAAGGACCGGGGGTTCTACTGGTGGTTAGAGCCACACCAGGAACCCCAGCTGTCGTCAGCCTGGTAGGTTAGGGTTGGTCCCTCACGGCCAACTCACATTTAGTATAAGTTAGGTTAAGTTAGTAATTAAGAATAAATATAAAAACTGCACATAATAACAAAAAAAAAAAAGAAAGAAAAAAAAAAAAAAAAAAAAAAAAAAAAAAAAAAAATTAAAAAAGGTTAGTCGTAAGTATATTTAAGTTAGAATAGGATATATTAAGGTAGACTAAGATTTTTTGTAGAAAATTCCATAGATAGCTAAGTTTTTAAAAAAAAAACGTTTTCTTAGTTTTAAAAAATAAATAATAGTTTTTATTAATTTTAAAAAAATAACTAGCATTGAAGCCGAAAGGCAAAAACAAATATATTAATAGTTTAGCTTAGAGCGCCCGCATAGAGCCAGTAAGTAGTTATAAGATTTCGATTCTGTCGTGCCTAGGTTAAGCGTTTTATACCTAGTTTTAAGATACTATTAGATAAACAATAAAAAAAATGCCTTTTAAACTAAACTAAACCCTCTCCCAAACGACCAAAGTGACTTTGTACAACACCTTGATCATCTCAGTCCTGTTCTACGGCGCAGAGACCTGGACGCTACTAAAAGCGGATGAGAAAGCTTTTCGAGAAAAAATTCTGCGTGCGATTAGCTGGTCCTGTTTGCGTTGATGGCATTTGGAGGAGAAGATTCAACCACGAACTGTATGGGCTGTACGGCAGCATGAACCTAGTCAAGCGTCTACGGGTACAACACTTAAGGTGGCTAGGTCATGTAGAGCGAATGGACTCCGGCCCGAAGAGTCTTCGGATCCGAACCACTGGAACAACGCAACAGAGGACGTTCTAAACTGAGATGGCGCACACGAGTGGAGAAGGACCTCAACCAACTTGGAGTGCGCAACTTGCGGCAGCTGGCGAAAGATCGTGCTGGCTGGAGAGGCATGTTGGTTGAGGCCCAGGTCCACCCCGGACTGTAGCGCCACAAGAAGAAGAAGAAGAACATTATCCCTGGCGTGGACACCACTTAAGTAGCAAGTTGACATACAGCCTCGTACCAACTCCTGTCTAGCCTCTCTGCCCGAGGATTTTAATTATGGCCCCAATCTGAAAGCTGTGGTCGCCGTGGCGTAGTTGTAGCGCATCGATCGCGGCGCAGAAAGTCTAGGTTCGATTCCCGGACGGGACACCTAGCATTTTTTAACGGCACCACCTCTTTCGAGTTGCTGACAACACTCAGAGAGTATTAATTGTCTATGGAAAGCTTCTCAAATCTCGCCGTTCGGAATCAGCAAGAAATTGTAGGTCCCTTCTACTCGTGAAGAACAGTAGCATGCACAACACGAGTAGTTGTTGTAAAAGCTAGGCCCTGGTCCGTTATGGGCTGTAGTGCCACTCAATTATCATTAACCTGAAAGCTGTAAGCTGTAGCTGAGCTTCTCTCTTTTGCCATATACAAAATTTAAATTGAGAGACGAACTCCGAAAATGACCACATGTTAATGATATCGGTTCTGCATGTTGAATGTGGGATCCCTTAATAAAAAAAACTTAAGCTACCATCCGATAAGCCAACGTCCGCATTAAGGCTTGATTCGGTAAAATAAGTCTGCTTTGCACCCATACTGGATTAAAAGGAAAGCAAGGATGGCATCAGATGTTTTATAGAAAGAACACAAATTCAATACCTCACTACGAAATCTACCAAGGAACGATATCTTCGCTAGAATCATCGACAAAAGCAGAGCTTGTTCAGTTCCTGAAATGTTTGTCCTGTCGTGCGATTTCGGTAGTTCTTGTTCTTCACACATCTATGTATATGAAATATTTCAGTCGCTTAGTTTTACAACACTGACTCTCAAAGAGAAAGCGATTCCATGACTACGTTAATGCTGCTTCTTTGCAAAGACAAGATTGAGTGTGATTTTGTTCACTTCCCTGCTCTTGCCAAACTGAGCACATTGTTCGAAAGAACCTAAACATAGACCAAATAAGACAACTTCACAAAAGCAAAATACCAACATTCAGTGAATGAAAGAAAAATATTAAGACAGATGCTATAAATATTCCAACTGACCCCGCATTTCAGTGAGTAATTAAACATTCAAAACATCATACCGCTTATTTTTCGTTTCATAAAAACCTAAACGATTGGTTCATGGGTTAACCTTACCTACTTATTTCCGTGAACCACTTGACACAGGAACAAGCATTCAGGCAATGGATCCCTAATTAGAACTTTACTTCCGTTCCCCCTTTTGTAATCCTTTCTTGCTATACGGCTAATTTACTCCATTTCTTAAATTAGGTATTGACATTTTACGGTTCACTAAATGTCATCCCCCTTTGCGGGTTTGGCTGGGTGTGTTTCATTTAATTTAAAATCTGATGACCTGTCAAGGTCGATATCGAAGGCTAATTTTTTTAGGAATTCTGAGAAAATTTTAATGAAATCATGTTGCATCGGTATTGAATCAATAAAAATAATTAACGAGCATGAGGAATAATTACACAATCATCCTGGTTGGAAATTCTTTGTTACAAATTGACATGTTTTTCCTATTATACAACTTTATAAAAATTGCATTATAAGCAATCAGTATAAACAATATAGAGTTACTCAGCAAGACTCTTTCCAAGTTTCGTTGCCCTGTTTTTTGTTCATCACAAATTCCACACTTGATAGCACTCAAATCTACCCCAACCTGTGCCAACCCATATGTGCATGGGGATTATCATAAATAACCAGTACATACGGATTTCATGGATTATTGAAAAACAAATTAAATTTTTCAACATAAACACAATTAAAATTTCACGGCTAAATTTATCTGATCTCCCCCAGAGTTTATCGACATAGCATTTGAGGCAAACCACCCGCCTTCTCGCCACACCAGGCCATTTGTCCGGCCTTCTTCATACAGATAAATCCATCTGTCGGTCTACGAAAACATTACAAGTCATATTCTAGTGTTTAATTTTAGAGAAGGAAAACCTATGAAATTACATTAAGGCGATAAATAGAATTCTCAATTTAGAATGCTCCTGCTTCCGCTTGCATGGTTTTCCCTCTGACCGGGGTTGTCTCCCTTTGGAACACATGCCATCCACGGGTTGATTTCCTCTTGCTTAGTTCTCTTATCTTCCCACATTCAGATGGAGGAATAAAGAAAAATTTGCTATAACATTCGTTTCTCTGAAACTGTTGTATACGGATTGTGGACGAGTTTTTTTTTTTTTTTTGTACTTCTCAAATTTTCAAATTTGGTCAAGGTCATTGTTTGTGTTGGCATCACCCATGAAGGTACCGTTATGTTCAGCACTTCAGCATGAATTTCCTTAGACCTGGGGATGAGGAACTTTAACACAGGGGGGTGGATGATTTGTTATTTTGCCTTGCGCTTTGTGTGATGTGGTCATATTATTCGTTGAATGCAGAGAGAATTATACGAAAACACCGTATTGTACGACAAAGGACTTAGTGTTCAAAATATAATGATATTGGTTTAATTGATATTTTTTCTTTGTATTTTCTTAGATAATGTTGACTTAAATGGCTTCGGAATCGGCAAAAAACTGTAGGTCCCTTCTACTCGTGAAGAACAGTAGCATGCACAACACGAGTAGTTATTGTAGAAGCTAGGCCCTGGTCCGTTATGGGCTGTAGTGTCACTCAATTATTATTATTATTATAATGGAGTGACTTACTTTCGCTTACCCGTACTCTTGCATTAAAAAGAAATTTCACATATTTCTCAACAAGATCTTATCGTTGATAGTTGCTGCAAACTGGAAAGAGATGATGCCGTAAAAATACATATTACATGACTGTAGCTTATTGACTTACAAGTCTCTTACAGGATTGTGGCGGTCCAACTATTCAGAAAATCGGCCAACGGAGAAATATAAAATTCATTTACTACTATTACTACTCATGTCGTACTCTTTAAAGGACTCTTCGAACATCTTACCACGATAAAGTATAAAAGACCCCCCTCTAAGATAAGGCAAAAAGAAAGCCGTATACCCAAAAACAAAACTCATAACCTTAGTGAGAAGTTGATTATTTGGAAGTCGCATGTTTACCCACCGTCAGTTACATTAACTAAGTTAAAATCGATTTCAGACACTACCCCGCGTTCTCACTATCCGGAACTATCGAAGTTCCGACATTGTCTCGTATCTTTACCTTGTGATCTAGGCGAGAATCCGAGTCGAGAACAAGGCAGATGATCTCTAGCGACTTCGTTAAGTCGCCCTAAGAGCTTCGGGCACTTAAACCTTTCCCATAATTGAAGGAGAATGAAAACATCTTGAAGAAGCCATAAAAGAAGCTACCACAGTTGTGCTGGGCTTTATGATACCACCTTTATGAAGCTCATGTTTTGCCGACAAATGGAGACAAGCGCGTGTAACGACACAGGAGATCTACAAGGTATAAAAACGAGCTGGGAAAAAAAATAACACCGCAGAGAGAGAGAAAGGGAAAGAGTATGAAGACGTCGCCAACTCATTGCTAATATGGACAGAGGAAAGCATGTCTGATAATTGAAAACTCAATATTAATGGCCCGCTCCACAAGAAAAAAAAAACTTCTGCTAATGAATCTTTCCATGACGTCAGGACTTTTTCCCCCAACGACAGGTTAGTTGCCCCTAGGATTCCTTCTCATTACTTTGCATTTGTCGCCATTTAAGACTACGATCGAGATTTATAGATGTATTTAAAAAAAAAAAAAAATAAGGACACACCACAATATATCTGGCATTAACTTTATAAATCTATTGAATAAAATAAGAAAAATTAAACGCATCACCATTAAAAAAAAGATGAAATTATAATTATAAGGAATACAAAATATGTGCCGCCACATGCAAGTTGTGGCTGATTTTGAAAGGGATAACCTACTCCATTGGAAAGTTCTGACATTGTCAGCAATAATTAGTATGCATCAGTCTCTGCATTTACGGAAAGCTTTGTTTTTTTATCAATGTAAAGAAAATAAGTCCAGCACTTCGAATGCATGTAAACTCTGTGAATCTAACCCGACCGATAAATAATCCATAGGGTGGTTTTGATTTTAGCGTCGAAGACAAAGTGGGTCTTGGCCAGCCTAATAATTTTGTAGATCAGGAGTTGGAGGCTTTACTAGAACAAAATTCCTGTCAAACGCAAATGGGAATGACTTAGCAAACAATATCCGTTCGGTTAAAATAAATTGGATTTTTTAATATTCTCTACGTTTTCTTTACTAATTCCTTAATGCCACCACTTCTCGTGCTGCGAGAATATAATACTTATAATTACGGTTGACGTGAACAAACCTGACAGAATGGAGGCGCGCGCTATTAGCCGACATACTCCCTTCAGTGCTGTCGGATTTAGCCGAGATATGTCGAAATGCGATTTTTTACCTTGAAACTGCTTCTTGAAAGCCGCCAAAGAAAGGGATTTTTGCATTGGATCGTAACTGGAGATAAAAATTGGATATACTACGATAAATTCAGGAAGAAAAAATAATACTTAAAGACTGGTGAAGCCATTCCATCATCGTGGACATCGACGCCAAAGGGTGTGGTATATTGTAAGCTACCAAATCCAGGCGAAACCATTTGTGGGAAACCTTTTGACTACAACTAATGTATCTAATGGCCAAAAAAGAATGAATGGCATGACAAGCAACGTGACAACGCTCGGCCCCACGTGGTTGTAGCAGTCAAGAACTACCTGGAAACGCTGAAATGTTAGGTCCTACCCCACCCGCCGTATTTTCAAGATTTTGCTTCATCCAACTACTTAGCAGAGAGATGGGAAAAAGTAGTCGCATCCGATTGATAAAACTTTGAGCGGTGTATTTTTTTATGTTTTAATGTTTCGACGCAAATATTTCCCAATAAATACAAAAAGTGAGTAAGGTTTATTAAATACGCATGCTTTTTGCTGTGTTGAAGGATCACCTGCAAAGCCATCAAGTGTTTTTTCAGTACCCAATGGAGAAATCCCAACGGAAGATGTCTTCTTATGTACTTCTTGTAACATGTCGCAGACAAGGCAGTTAATGATTCATATCTCTTCGTGTACTGCACAAAAATAGCCAAATTCAAACATAACAAATCACATGAATAATTAAAGAAATGCCAAAATAAGCCTCTTGAATAATTTACTTCTCCCCAGACATCGCAGGAGTTTGTCATTCATCTCGTCAACATCGTCAAGTGAGATGTGCAAAAAATTGTCTCTTCAATTTGAACCTTCTCCTCGAACAAAATATTTGCGCTCACTTAGTGCTGAAATTGTCTCACATAATTTTTGAATAAACAATTTTCATTTACCCGCACCGCCGACGAAGAAATGGCACATCCAGCATGCGATATCTTTTCGCCTGATTGCTCCAAAGAATTATGCAAATTCCACTCATGGAAGTACCATGGCATTCAGCGGTTTTATTTTTCCTCATTTCGTGTGTGTGTGTCTTTTTTTTTGGCTAAAAGTTTTTCCTTAATATTTTCTATCTCGGCCATGGGTGTACTCACAATTTTGTTTTATGGGCGAAAATGTATCTTTTACTTAGTGAGGATTGCTCCTTATGGGCGGCATTACAGGAGCTGTCATTGTTCGTTGACGATGCGGTATTTTGAGGGCTGGTGCGTAGTATATCCTCTGAAAATGGTTAACATACATATCTCTTTAAATTAATTTTGACAAAAGTTGCTGAAAGCTGAGAGAGTCATGAAAATCTCGTCGCGACTGTAGTGGAACTTTATGGTGGGTGATAATATATTTGATTTAAGTTTTAGATTAGGTCTACGACATTCATTCATAGACCGTCAGTTTTGTTTATGGGGAAAGGCGATTCAACAAGATACGTGAAAAATAGTCGGCACTTACGAGCAATGGTTTACATTAACCTTCTTTGGGAGAAGTCAAAGGTTTGATAATCAGGAGTTTCTGATTCCTATTAATGAGTTAATTTTGAACGTATTCTGATGTCTTCGAGTGTCAGAATGTACGTTAAAGAAGAATCTACTAAATTATATAAGAGGAAGGAAGTCACAAAAGTTCCCATCTAAGGGCTCAATAAATGATAGTGAAACTTTAGGTGGCTCTGTCATGCTGTGCAGTTGGAAACCTGAAGTATTGCTTATGACAGCTGTGTGCAGGGTGGTTGCCTTTCAAGGGATGGCCAAGCATGACATTTACATGTGTGAATTGCTTCAACCACATACTTCTTCGGTGCAAGTGACATGAGAGACACCATGAAGACAAATTTAATTACAATGTATAACATATGCTATACTTTATACCGAAAGGCTTAAGCGATTTCTGAAAACCCTGGAATTTATTGATATGATATACGAGGAAAGTTTCACATGATACTTCAGTAGATGTAAAAATAGAAGTCATAGCCATGCGCAAGCAGTCTTAACTAACTGGTTTGGATAAATACACCCCCTGCACGCCAGTGTCAACTTTTTTATAGTTGCTACCATTGTACAAAGTACGCCTTTTTTAACCAAATTCGGCAAGCTCAAGAAAGCCATGAACGTGGGCAGTCAGGCGTATTTAATATGTAAACAATTTAATTTTGTAATAAAGTGTAACCAATATTGCTGAATTGTAACTAATTGTATTTTATTTGAAACAAAGGAATTTTGAAACAACCCCTTATTCGGATTCTTGTCTGAGTCCACAGTTGCTGCCAACCCTCGCGGCAATATTGTCCATGTTCTACAAATTTATTTTTAGGAACTCTTTATGAACTTATAAAATTTAAGTTAAAAGCGAAAAATTGTGTCCTGAAATCAGTTTGAGTTCATGATGGTGTAATATGATACTGAAATCAAAATCGTCTTAATCTACCTGGCATACAGCATACAGTGCATCAAATCGATATCTGAGATCAATCTTCATTTAAGGCAGCTCTTGGGTTTTTCTTACTTCTTATATCCCTTTGACGAACTTTGTGCTCCTAATGATCTCACAACTGCTCATTTGGACTTAACTCCTGTGAGAGGACGAGTTGTTTTGGTGTCCTCGACATTCGTAATTTTCTACACCCGATGACAGTATTTTTCAATGAAGACAATATCTCCCCGTACCGCCGCCATACTTTACAGTGTTCTTTACACACAGTACGCTCTCTTCAAAGTTGTTTGTTCTTGTGCCTCCTTTAATTTCGAATTTGCTTTCTGTAAATAATACATTTTCCAGAAATGTAGATTTCATAATTTTTAATAAAGTTTAAGCATTTAAAACAACATTTTTTTATTTTATAGCTGTTTGGGTTTTACACATTACTAGACGCCTAAGTTACCTAAGTACCTTGACATTCACCCCACATCGATTTGGAGCGAGGCCTTTCTAAAACCTTTGCCGTCATCTGGGTCGCAGCACCCGGTTGATAATGCAAGTCCACACTGAGCCGGGTAAATCCCTTAATAAATCCCTCATCCCCTTATTCACAACAGGGAGCACAGTACACTCACTTCGACTTTGCCCGCGATATTGAACCACAGCCACCACGACACTCCCACAAAAGGGCCTACGGAACGGTCAGGCTGGAACCGAAGTTTGAGAAGCTCCGATTTCAAGTTGTCACTAGTAGTCAGGTGCCCTCAACGGCGAATAGACTTTTGCTCCATTAATGATTCCGATATGAATTTGTAGGAGTCTTAACGCAACAAAAAAAATAATACACTCATGACTCGGAGCGGAGTTAGTTACATGTGCATCGACCGAGGCTTTATTGAAACTGCAGATGTAAATCGATATGAAAGCTGCTTGCTGTATCATATTCGTACTTCTTAGTGATCATGCAATAACACAGGGTGGGTCGGCGGAAAAGCACATTTCATGTGATTATGAATCGTATGCTTAATAATATCGAGTATACTACAATATTGAATCAAGTGATTCATAGATCCAGTTATATTATCTTGAGGCCAAATTGTTGCACAATTTGGTTGTTGAAATTCTTGGTGGAATTTTCACTGCACTTTTTCTCGTGCGCTTAAAATGTCTCAAGCACTTTGATTTGAAATGTTTTTTTTTTACAGAAATGTGCCACAATTGCACAAATTTCGTAGTCTTGTATTATAAATAAAATATGGGATATTTTATAGAGTGAAATTATGACATTAACTTGTCGTATGATCCTTTGACGTCACTTGTGTGGGGAGGGAATGTATACTGTATACATATATTTTAATTTTGTTTGTTTTTAATCATACTTACCGACATGACAAACGTTGCATTTCTATATAAATTATCTCTAGTGAATATTTTTAACAATCTTATTCGCTAAAAAAATTACGGAACATAAAAAAACGTCGCAAATCTGATAGAAGATAAAAACAAACGATTTAGAAACGTTTAAAAAACAAAAATTGTAAGTAGACTATTGATATAAAACAAAAGGGTATCTACATATCTGTGTAGCCCACAACTTTTAAGATATTAGAACTTGAAAGTAATAAGCCGAAAGCACGAAAATAAAAAGCCGGAAATAACAATGAATTTCTATTGGGTAGTGTTACGCTGTTGAGAACAATTTAGAATTATGAGCGTACGAAAATTACGACAAAAATATTGTATTTAATACTATATATGAGATATCTTTTCCTAAAACGGGTTTTAAGCAAAAAACTGATCAGTACTGAAGTCTTTCCCGTTGGGAAGCAATGCTACTAGTAAAAGATTATTCTCAGAAAAAAGATGGTAAATACAATATATAGAATCAAATGCAGTTTAACTTACATTTCCCATATGTTAAGTACATTTCGCCAAAATCTTCAAATTTTCATCTTGAGATTGTATTAATCTATGTAAGATAATAATTAAAAATGCTGTAATCTCAATTGCACAAAATACGCATAAGTATGGTTTTACATAAATCAATATATAGACAAACAGACTAATATGAAATAAGAAATTAAATGAGGTTTTATAAGAAATTTGTAGTTTGACTCACGTTGTTTTTAAACTTACAAACATAACTAAAGTAAAAACATCATTTAGTAAAAATCTAGAAACTGCAAAGGAACTTTTTTACCGAAACACATGAAATACAATGGATGCAATTTTCAAGGATTAGTGATTATGCTCTCTGCCACGTTTCAAAAAAATCTGGTTCTCACTCTAGACTGCTACTATTGCTCAAGATACCGGGCATAGACTTGATGTGGGAGCAATAACTGGACACTTTTTGACGAACACGCTAATAGGCTAGATGTTGCCTCCAATGATTCTTACAGAGGCAGTTTGGATGAGGAGGAGACATAAACCATCCCACTTTGTTCTGCATTTGCGTGCCTCAGAAGTGAAGAATACCTACGCAACCATATACTTAGAATTTGGCACTAGTTTAGGAACAATGCCTCACCCCACTTACCAACTCATTATTTTTCCTCCTCCTTTATATTCCTCTAACTAGTCAAACCCACCGAACACCGGAGTGGCAGCACAATGCTTTTGCACAGGATTAAGTGTATACCCTAAGCCACCTACCTACCTACCTACCTACCTAATCACATATAACAACCAAATTGCCACGCAACCATCTCAAAATAATGTGATGTAGACGCATTATGTGCGTATACGTGTAATGCATAATCTATATGTAAAACAAGGCAATTTCAATTCCCGTAATTGAATAACAACAGCATGCACAAATTATGCACAAACACGATTTACCGCCACAAATGTCATTGTGAGATAATGCTTGAAAACGTATGAATACTTTCACATGATGAAGTTAACGATGTGAGCGCAATGGCTGTCGATTTTAATTTAATTTCAAGTTCCGGCATAATGAATTGGAAGTTCGCTTCTAGTCAGGTGATTTGCATATAGTCTCACATTATGCCCTCGATGTTATTCCGCTGCGTATTCCGGTTTAATTTTGCATATGAAATATTCAGCGTTCAATGGAACATGTCATATGCAAGAGAGATGAGAATATAGTTTGTCAAGTTACATAACATATTCATGATATACCTAATAAAATGTGGATGCCTTTGAAACGTATGATTCTGAATTTCCAAAAAAACTGAAAACTGAATACTGCTTGCAATTGTCAGAGTGTTTGTGTTTAAAATAGAGTGAAAAACGCCTCCTATTGTCAGTAACTTCAACAAAAAAGTCTATACGCCATATAGTGTACAAATGCATTTTTAGAGGAAATGATATTTTACATTCTGTCACCAAACCAGATTGAAAATGGAAGAAATGCAAATTTGGAATATATTGGTAACAAACAAAGGCACAATATGGCTTTAGCTTGGTCTGTGATACCAGAACCGGTGATTAGCGAAAAGCAAATATAACAAAAACTTAGTGGGGCCTTATATACAGCAACCATATGAAAAGTTAATTTTGTATGACAGCAATAAAGCAAAGCACTCCAACGAAACTAAGTGCATTTAGAAACGATTATGATGACAATCTGGTGTCATCGAAAGCAACAATCCGCTATTTATTCTCTTCCAACAAGGGGAACTTCAATTGCCTTTATATGTGGTGAATACATTCGAAATTAGCTGATTAACATGCGCTTGCAAATAGGAATAGTCCAACCCTGCTGCATAACAACGCTCGACCACGTACCCCACATGTAAACGTAAAAAGACTGTTACAATTAATAATGAAAGCCAAGCTTGGTGTCAAAGCCAAATTATCGGGGCTTAGCACAGTGTTTGTTCTAACTCTTACCTACAGTCATGAAATGTAGGTATTGAGGGAAAGAATAAATTCGCGAATACAGGATGCCGAGGTGAGATTTCTCCATGCCTTTATGGGAGTTACTCGCTGCGACGGAGGAAAGTCAATATTAGACAGCTACTTCCTCGGACGGAAAGGGCTTTATTTTGTTGGTTTGGCCACGCTGTAAGGATGTACCCTTTATCACGACCTTAGATGCAATTCCATCAGGAAGGCGACCGCTCGACAGACCCAACGCGAGGTGGTTAGATCAAGTCCATAAATTCGCTTAGTAGCTTTTAGGAATAGCTCCCGACGAATTGGAGTTAATGGCAGAGTACGCAAGGTTCTGGAGATTGCCCCGCGACACCTGTCGTCGAACATGCGGATCAACGAAAATGTTGATGATGACAACCTCTTAGATTTTGATGTCCATTATCACATTTTGTCTATATGTGTATATTGTGAGTAATTGCTTCATAACAGCATAGAACTTATTTTTCACTCGCGTACCCAAGCCGATCCCGTCTCAATCTTAGCAAGCGGCACATTGACAGATCGCTATGTTTGTCCAATTATCTACGTGAATGTCATGCAAGTAAGCGTAAGCAGCTGAACAGATTTCTATACAAAAGAATAAAGTACCCGTAATCAGGACGAAGAAGGTTGTGGACAAGTATTAACCTAATTAAAAAAAGTAGATATTAACTTTAAAGAAATTTTACAGAAAAAACTGCCTCTCTATACGGTACAACTTAATAAAAGGATTTTAAATGCATGATTTCTTTGCACTTTGGTTATTTGGTTATCTTGGTTATGTACAAAAAATGAAAAATGAAATTAATGAAAAATCCATTTCAAATAAAATACACTTTCCCGGAGAATAGCTGCAAAACTAAAACAACCAAACACTGCATTGATTTCAAACTCCCTATGGTGTTCCTCGAAAATCCTACAGAAAGATTCTTATTCATATGTATATCAAATAAGAGATTTTCTTGCAGGATATCTGCAGGAGAATTTCCTAGGGCATCTGCCGCAAGTGTTACTTTATGCAAATTTGCGCAAGGGAATGGGTTTCGCAAAATGATGTCATTGTATGAATATTTGCGGTAAAGGCTGCAGCAGAAAATACGATTAGATGTGCTGAATAAGAACTGCAGCTGTTTTCATATAGTTTTTATCGGTCAAAGCGGAGAGCAAGGAACACATGTATTCATTACCATACTGATTAAGACACATCTGTGTACATATCCCTACAATCGATTTATTCCAACAAAGCATTTCGTTACTTTGGGTTACTGGCACTGTGTAAAAATATGTTTTGCTTAGAAAAAAAATTAATGAAGCACTATTCATCTTCTTCACAGATCGGGGTATTTACGAATAAGTTCCGTCCAAAAGTGCTTGAGCAGTGGTACCCTTTACTCTGTCACTGCAGTTGAAAAATATGATCCTTTTTTTGTTATAGGTATATTAAGGGTTGGCGACTAAGTACTCTTACGTTGGATGGAATGACTTTATTCTGTAATGTATTGCCCATTTGGAGCAACGGCCTTTGGCAATCTTTCAGACAGCATCATAATTTCACGTTCATAAAACTTCTGGTTTTTATCAGCAAAAAACTGAACCAGGTACATTGACGTTATCATCATTATTGAAATTTTAAGTTTCAATGAGTCTTGCAAAGATCGACATGAAAAGTAATCAAATGGTGCAAGGTCAGAACTATATGGCGGATATGGCAAAACATCCGAACCAAGCTCCAGTAATTTTTGCAGAGTGATCAAAGATGTGTGTGGCCTTGCATTGTCATGATGGAATACAACACCTTTTTGAAATGTCAATTCCGGTCGCTCTTATTCAACTGCATTGTTCAATTTCGTTAGTTGTTCAATGTAGACATCTGAATTGATCCTTAGGTTGTGTGGTAAAAGTTCAACGTAGAAAATACCTTTGCAATCCCACCAACCTGATAACATAACTTTTTTTTTTATGGATATGAGGTTTTGATATTGTATGAGCTGGTTCATCTGGCTTTCTCCACTCCATTAGGAACCCATTTATCAAGTACATAGCAAAGTTGCATGTATGTACATATGTGATAAATGAACCTTCTCTTCAAACTCACGTGTTGTACTGTGACGATCCGAATCGATAATTGCTTTGATTTGGTCGTCATCAACTTCAACTGGGCGACCTTTGAGTGAAAAATCACGTGAACAAAATTTGACAAACCAATTTTGACACTGCCGTTTGTTTTAAGCTTCGCCACCACAAATAGCACATAACTTTTTGTAAGCTTGAGATGCGTTGTATGCAAAATATGACGAAAATGTTAGTTTTGATTTTCCATTTTTCAACAGACGCCAACAAAAACTACACAATTGATCAACAACATTTTTGCTGAATTTTTTTACAGCTGAAGAAGCTACTATCAAATAACAGAATGTGGTTGACATATCTTTTAAACAATTTTACTTATAATAGTTAAGAAAAGAAAAGTAATGTTACATGCACACATACTGTCAAGTTCCCAGGACGGAATCTGAACTGAACATCTCGAACTTTTTAACGGTACCAAATGAGAGTAATAATTGCTTCTAAAAACCATCTCAAATTTCACAGTTCGGATTCGATAAAAAACCGAAAGTCTCTTCTACTTGTGGTAGAACAATAGAAGGGGAAGCAGGATTAGATACTGAAGACGCCAGGCCTTAATCCTTCATGGGCTATACTGGGACCAATTTATTTCTTATTTATAACATAATGTTACAGCGATTTGACATGACAGTTCTCTGTGTTTATGAAACCTAGGGGGACATTAATTAATTGAATACTACAGCCCACAAGGGACCAGGGCCTAGCGTTTACAACAACTACTCGTGTTGTGCGTGCTAGTGTTTTCTCACGAATAGAAGGAACCGACTAAATGACGAGATTTGAGAAGCGTATTATCTACAATGGGTAGTCTTTGAGTGTTGTCAGCAACTCGAAAGAGGTGGTACTGTGAAAAAATGCGAGGTGTCCCGTCCGGGAATCGAACCTAGACCTTCTGCTTGGCGGTCGAAGCACTTACCCACTACGCCACGGCGACCACGACCTAGGGAAAGATAGTTGAGTCAAACAAACTTCCTTAACATATTGAATCTTTGCAAGGCAAAGCACAAATTCTACACACAATAGCAGTCAGTTGCCTCCATCAGCACCAAGCTTAACGTCAAATATTGATGCAAAAGTTCGGAGATCAATTTATTCTGTGGCAAAGGGTGTTCGTAGCTAGGATAAGCTGAAAATGGTAAGAGGAGTATCTCTTCTCCCCTTCTTATTTTTACTCGAAACACAGGAACGATTTTCGGACATAAGTATTTAAAAGAACCATTAGCAGATGGTGGCAGATTCCTCTCTACAGGTTAATATAGAAGCTTGAAGCGAATTTTATTAGCTTTATAAGGCTTTTGCCCCGGCCTTAAGAGTTTGACCGGAAAATATCCTCGATTAACATGGAGCACTTAATGGGGACAGTTGGCAAGAAGCCATACAAGCTGGGTACAAGAGGGTTTCTTCTTATAATCGACAAAGATAAGGAAAACTAAGTATCTAAAAAGCTCTACAGTATCGCCATTTTTCGTCGGCATTACACTGCAGATCTTCTTCTGGGCCTGAACCAACATACCTCTCCAACCAGCACGATCTTTCGCCAGCTGCCGCCAGTTGCGCACTCCTAGTTAGGTAGTTGAGGTCCTTCTCCACTTGTGTTCGCCACTTTAGGCTGGGCCATCTTCTGATGCATTGTGTAAATGACTCAGATTGGAAGACATTTTGGGCTGGAGCAGTGGTGTCCATACGCTCTACACGGCCTAGCCAACTTAAGCGTTGTATCCGAAATCGCTTGACTAGACGCATGTCGTTGTACAGCCTATAGACTTCGTCGTTAAATCTTCTAATCCAGATGCCATCTACGCAAATAGGACCAGAAATCGCGTGCAAAACTTTTCTCTTAAAAGGCCTAAGGGCTTCCTCATCTGCTTTTAGTACTGTTCAGGTTTCCGCGCCATAAAGTAGGACTGGGATGATCAAGGTGTTATATAAAGCAAGCTTAGTCTTTCGAGAGAGGGCTTTATTACTCAATTGCCTCTTGAGCCCAAAGAAACAGCAATTGGCAAGAGTGATTCTGCGTTTGATTTCGGTACTGGTGTTATTGTCCCTGTTTACTGCGGAGCCAAGGTAGACGAAGTCCTTGACTACCTCAAAGTTTCTGCTGCCTTGTGTGACGCTCTGTTCGAGACGCCGATGTTGTGTGTCCTTCCTCGATGACACCATGTACATCGTTTTGCCCTTATTAACCACCAGACCCATCTTAGCCGCTTCTACTTCAATACCAGCAAACGCCTCATTGACGGCTCCCTGTGCTCGTGCAATCACGTCAACATTGTGGGCGTAAGCTAGCAATTTAAGTGACTTTTGGAAGATCGTGCCCCTGGTGTTGACTTGTGAGTAACTCACGATCTTCTCAAGGATGATGTTAAAGAAGTCACATGACAGTGCGTTGCCTTCTCTAAAACCTTTTATGATATTGAAGGTCTCGGTGAGTTCGTTTCCGATCTTGACGGAGCAGCAAGAGTTCTCCATCATCCTACACAATCTGACGAGTTTGGTAGGAATGCCAAAACTAGACATGGCACTGTATAGCTCGGCTCTATGCACACTGTCATATGCGGCCTTGAAATCAACGAATAGGTGGTGAGTGTCGATTTGCACTGCTTGGGTCTTTTCCAGGATCTGCCGTAGTGTGAAGATTTGATCGATGGTTGACTTTCCTGGCCTGAAACCACACTGATAAGGACCAATCAGATTGTTGACAAACGGTTTCAGGCGTTCACACAATACGGTAGAGAAGATCTTGTACGCGTTGTTAAGGAGAATAATACATCGATAGTTGGCGCAGTCAAAGGGGTCTCCTTTCTTGTGGACCGGACAGACGACACCGAGATTTCACTCATTAGGCATGCCTCCTCCGACCAGAATATACAGATAAGCTGGTGCATGTGCCCAAACAGAATATCTCCAGCTGCTTTAAACAGTTCTGCGGACAGTCCATCCGCTCCAGTAGCTTTGTTTGACATCAGTCCCGATATTGCTATCTTGACCTCGTCTAAGTCAAGGGGAAATCTTTGGTGCAAGGAATCCGTTTACTTGAACGGTTAGTAAACGAAAAAATCAAATGGGAAAATTGAAGAAAGGAAATTCTATACCACGTTAAAGTTTAACGACAGGGAATATGTAGACAACCACATTTAGGGACAACATTACTCAAATATATTCACATATTTTAATAAGCCATATTTAGAATACTGGAACGTAATACCTGGAGAAATTTAAATTCAGCAAAAAATAGGAAGAGAATTTTTGTCTCAAATCTCGACCAGTCTCTACTTAAAACTAAATTTCACAGAGTACATTTTCATTAAAAAATTAACAATAAGAACAATGTATTAACAGACAGCCTCGTTCCAATTTTCCTTTCACCGCGTTACGTAACCACTGTTTTAAATAACATGCCACAAGCTATAAACCAACTCCGTGACCTACCACATTTCCCAGTTAATTGATGCATGAAAGTATCATTCATAGCATCCTGTCAACTAGCAAAGCAGCATCGCTGATACGGTGGAACACGTGCACGTGATACAGAGATAAGCGAGCATCCGTTTATCTATAAATAAATCTTGTGCCGACGATGCTAATAATTTCTCTTTCCGTGTTCCTGTTTGTGATGTGCAGACCGATGAGACAAACACAACCCTTAATACCAGAAGTCACGACAGGGCACGATGAAAGGCTTCCATCCTCACAATAAGAAGAATTCGTTTGAACTAAACGGCAAATAGGAATAATTATTTTGTTTCATTAAAATGTAAAATGTGTTTGATCACTGGGAAGCTCTAGATTGATTGACAGCATTGGGGATAAGATAGTGGATTAATTATATAATTGATGCTGTCAAGGTGGATATATGTTTACTTTGATTAATTTGTATTTTTTATATTTACATGTGCGGCTGGGAATAGTTTGTTTAGAAAGATTGAAGTGGTATCTGGAAGCGCACGCTCGCATTTTTCACGACACCATCTCTGCTGAATACTCAGGGAGTACTCATTCTGCATGAAGAAGTTGAAATAAACTGTAAGTTCTCTCCATACGTGAAGAACAATAACAGGCACAATACAAGAAGTTGCTAAGAAAGCTAGGTTCTTGTGAATCCTTAGTTCTTTTTTAATTGAAGATAGGCCATTATTTATTATATTTATGAAGTTTCAGAAATCTTCCCAGGAAGTGCAGAACATCCAGGTTTGTCATACCAAACAAGTTGGTCAAATTGCTTGCGATGTCAATGAAATCCGATTGGCCTTAACAATTTTTGAAAAAACTAAACGAGACCATTAAGCTGCAGAAAGGCCAAAAAGACGACCAAAGTAAAGGACAGTTTTTTGGTGCTGTAAGGCTGTTTTTTTAAGGATTTCGCTAGATCTTAACTACGACCTGCGTCGAGTTGAAGAAAAAATAATTTCATCTTAATTGGACTCAACACATGTAGAACAATAGTATTGTATTTCGACGAATCAAAGTTTAAGCTGCACGTTGGTCATGGAAGGATTTATGTCCAAAGAGACCAAAAGGAACGTATGGATGGCCCTTAAAACTGAGAATGGAGGTTACTGCCAAAGTATTCCTCCGGATTCTGAAAAAATTATTGGAGCCCAATTAAGTGCTGCAGCATTTTGGTCAGACTTGCAGAGTTAATATTCAAAAGGACAATGGACCTTACAATACAGCCAAAATTAGATATGAATTTTTTTTTTCATAAATACGTCTTAATATCAAGCTATAAAGAAGCTAAGGCTTTTAAGACAAGTTGTATAATTTTCTCCTTATTTGTTTTAGTTTTCGTTTTATTTGAACGATTTCGTTGTAGTTATGACATTTAGTACTTAAGATGCTTTTTTGATAGTTTTGCTTTAAATTGATTAGGTTCATTTGCTCACGTGTCAAAAATCAAACCTTGCAATGAGAAAATACTGAATTAAGACGAAAAGGCAAGTCAAGTCTCTGAAAATGTGAAAACCGTTTGTGGGATTGAAACTGTTACAGACAACCAAGGGCAATTTGGTTTCGTTGATTCCGTAATGTCTAATAATGAGCAACGTTCTGAAAGACAACATCACCTTTGAATATTGTATTTTTTTTTTGGCTTTGGTTTGGACGATAATTGACAAGAACACCAGGCTTGGCATAGTTTTTTTCTTCTTGAGGTTTTTGCAGTACGTCAACTTTTTACATTCAATCACGACACGGAGCAAAATCCTATGTTGTCTTTCAAAAAGAAGGTACCATGTAAAAAATCATGATATCTCTCGATTTCAACTCGTGTGGCACCCAATTTCCTTGAAAAATCCAAATTTCTTTAACCGGACGAAAGCCGTTTGCTGAGTCACTTGTTGCGATACTGTAGGTTCACATTTCGCTTGATCCAGTAAAGGTTGAAACCCACCGTTATGTAAGCAAGGTTTCGATTGCACAGGATATCAACATTGCATAAAAAATCATGTGGAGCCACTTGAACAAGGCCTGAAAACATATCGATGAGTTCCACACAAGTTAACACAGTAAAATCTCATGCACCGAATTCTTATATGTTAATCGTAACAATATTGATAAATTTTTGAGGAGACAACGCCAGGGCACACATGTCGTTTGATACTTGTCAGAAGCTTCGATAATATGGTGAGGAGATTCTTATGCTTTCCCCATATAGTTCGGACTTAGCATCAAGTAATTACCTCTTGTTCCTGTCTATAGCAAAAAGTTAAACTGATGAATTGCTACTGTTTTTTGGTCATAGTTACCAGGATTTCTGTGTTATAAATGCGAGGTGTTCAGCCCCGGAATCGAACCTAGACCTTTTTCGAGGGGCTCGATACACTTACCCACTACACCACGGCGACCACACTGCTGGCTTTCTTGCATTAAATTCGTTGAGGAGTGTTAATTTAAAGCTTGCAGGACACAATACAATGAAGACTTGAATACTGTCTAGGCATTTGGTTGGACCAGTACCTACATGCCGGTATCCACAAAGATACCGATCTGACCAGGGTGAGGAATGCCTTCGCTATGGCAAAAGGGTTTTTTTTATAGCCGTCAACTTGACGCCTAAAAGGTTATTTGTTACATTGCCCTCAACCGATCAATCATACTATATGGTTGTCCTATGTGGTTCAATGTGAATGCTTCCCAGATGGAAGGGATAGATAGATATAGAGAACATCTTCAGGTGGATATGGGTGCGAAACGCATGATACAAGACAGAGATTCTGCTCTATCATCTTGGTAGTACAAATTCAACTGCAATAAAAGGCGGATGTCTCTCGCAGTCACGCGGTTCTCCTTCGTCTCAGTAGAGAGTTTTCTAACCACGATAGAATAGTTTCTGACAATAAACGGCATTTCTAAGGGTGATTGCACTAGAATTGTAGCGAACTTCCTAAAGCAGAAACAGGGTAGTTCCGTCACTAGGGCCAACTCAGATAGGCTTAGGTATGTAGTTATATATCATTTTATAAAATAAAAATTAAATATACAAAATACAAAAAAAGTATACAAAAATATACAAAAATTTGAAAAGAAACAACATAAAACAAAAAAAGGTTTACCATGACTTATTTGATATATACTCATGTGGAGCATATAAATAAGACATACGCCCTGGTGAACGAGTCCGTGTAGACTTAGAGTACTTGTGAAAAGTCAGTAAGCTAACAAGCACAAACTTCGATGTGGTCAAGGACTTTATCTGGTTTGCTCGATAGTAGCAGCAGTTCTGAATTCAGATATAGTTTTGTATTTGTCAACATATGTTTTCTGCCTTGAAGAGGGAAATAGGTAAGAGCAAGCTTGCTGTAAACAGCGCACAGTTCAGCATAGTCCTGCCACTGCGCCATACAGCAAGTAAATATACGCCAGTAAAAGTGAATGAATAATGATTGTCTTTTTCGAAGGAAAAGTTCGTGTATCACAATTATGGGAATGACTCAACATGGACGTTTGAAATTGGAGAACGGATTGACTTGTTCTGACCCGTCGAGACATCATTGAAGTTTGGTATAGAATTTGATAAATCCTACAGTCGATATGGTCAAATACAACAGCAATGCTATATTTTTTGCTTTTTTTAATATGATTTTATAATTTGCAAAGAAATCAAAACAATTTGGAATGATACTGATAGCAATAATGTTTAGAAAATGTATAACAATTTAGCAATCTACGAATAATGCACAGAACCAAAAGAGATTTTAAAGGCTGCTAGTAAGAGATGAGACAGAAATAGTTCATTGCATATTGGTAAGTGGAGTGAAATGGACCTAACCAGCAAAATTATAACCAAAACAATCGTTTTTCATTAGGGATACAATTTAATTCGTTTTGTGTTAAATTTTTTTTATTGAAAAAACCTAAAAATTACATCATTAAAAGAATTGCCCACCGGAAGTGACTATTTTTTCCAATCTTTATGGTAATTTTCCAATACTATCTCTCAAAAATGAGTCTCCTACGGCATCGATTCAATCATTGAACCATTCCTCGATTTCTTCAAAAGAACCGAATTGGTGACACCCAAATATCGTTTTGCTTTCGTTGAAAAAACCAGTAGTCTGAATGAGCAAAGTCTGGAGAAAGACCTTCCATTTCAGCGTTTCCAGGTAGTACTTGACCACTACAGACACATAGCCGTACCACACGTAGCCGACCCTTATCATGTTGTAAAATCACTTTATCTCTTTCCGTCGTTTTTGGCTGTTTCTCAAGCAAAGCACGGCTTTGGTAGCTCATAGTACACTACACCCGTTTGGACCTACCATATGAACAGCATCATCTTTGAATATTGAATGTTTTTTTTTTTGCTTTGGTTTAGACGTTGATGGACAAGAACAGTCAACTTTTTACATTCAATCAGTTCCCAGGTGAAGTTCCCAGGTGAAAAATCACGATATCTCTCAGTTTCAACTCGTACGGCACCCGATTTAAATTCAAATTTCTTTAACCGGACGAAAGTTGTTTGCTGAGTAACTTGTAGCGATCCTGTGAGTTCACATTGCGCTTGATCCAGTAAAGCCTGCAATTCCTCATCTCTAAACTTTTTGGGCAGGGTAAGACGTTCTTTGTCTTCAACCCTAAAATCACCACTCTTGAAGCGCCGGAACCACTCTCTGAATCTCTGAGCAGTTGATGGTTTTTAATTACACTTTTCTTCTAATTAAAAAAAATCGAAAATTCCCGCAAATGCTTTTTATTTAAGACTTTCGAAGAGGAAAAAAAACAATGTTTTGGTCGCCGTGGCGTAGTGGGTAAGTGCGCTAAAGGTCTAGGTTCGATTCCCGGACGGAACATCTCGCATTTTTTCACGGCACCACCTTCTTCGAGCTGCTAACAACACTCAAAGTACCAATTATCTGTGAAAAGATTCTTAAATCTCGTCGTTCGGAGTCGGAAAAAAAACTGTAGGCCCCTTCTACTCGTGAGAGAACAGTAGATCACACAACGTGAGTAGTTTTTGTAGGAGCTAGGCCCTGGTCCCTTGTGGGCTGTAGTGCCACTGAATTATTATTATTTAAAAACAATGTTTCTATCAGCCTCAACTTACGGATGAAGTCATTTTTTTAAACGTATCGAATTTGGCCACCCAATATATTCTAGAAGTCTGCAATAAAAGGCAATTTGCTGCCGCTGATACAAATAAAAGAATTTAACTTTGAACTGAAATTCAGTGTAACGCAATCCCCTTCAATTTTCTACGCAGATTAAATTGGAATTGGAAATATAAAACTATGAAACTACGTTGCACCAAAATGTTGCAAACAACAAATTTTAAGCACGCAACCCATTCAGTGAAACTCCTCTATTCCTCGCATGCAGTTGTCGTCGCAGTAAAACAATTATCCTGGCATGATACAATCAAACCACCGCCGTCGATGCCGCACACATTATTGTTTCTTGCAATCAGACTTACAGCCACAGCAAATTAAATTGAGCCAACAATTCGAGACACCCACGTAATACGGACACAGAATTGGAAATCAAATAAATTACATATCACACCCGGTACTCAGGCGCTGCTGAGTGCTCCTGTATGGGACTGGTCGTACATTTCCTGTCGACAACTGCAGACGAGTGGCGAAAGCGTACGAGCGTATAACTCTGTGTATTGCACCTGTAAGGTGAAGGTTTTGTTGCCCATGTTACTGGCTAACTACTGTCAGATTTTAAGTAATAAACTTCAAGGGTCTGCTCGTGTTAGAAAATCACCGCCCCAGCAGCAAAAATAGGTGCAGTGCAGAAAGTTGCTTTTATTTTATAGCGAGGGTGGTGCAGTTGCACTACGAAGAAGAATGAAGTAATAACCCAACTGAGTCAAGAGTTTATTTTCTTCTAACGAAATCAAATGTTTTGATAGCATGTCCTGCAGCAATTAGGGCCAGAATTTCAACAAAGTTTCCACGAATGCCGGTCAGTCGCTCGTCAGATGGGTGTTCAGTGCTCATAATTTTCGAAATTCTGTTTGTGCAAATAATGAAGATTTGAATGCAGATACGAACACGTATTCAGTTGGTGTTCTACTTATGCAGACAAATTACTGATTTCGCTGTTTTTTTTTTCCGAGATGGCCTTCAACGGACACACAATTTATGGACACAACCGGGGTGAATCAACATACTATACGACTAAGCAAATTGTATTTGCTTTGAAAGAATTCGCTGCAACGTTGTGACTGAACTGGGACAGTAGCGAAGAGCGATACATATGCACGTTCTGCCGGCAAGGCTAATATCAACGGCTTTGCAGTCTTCACTATAGAAACCTCTTGTTGTTTGAAAATATTTTATTTCCGTTTTGAAAGATCGATTTGTTTTATCAGACCTTTGCCATCAACATCAAGACTACTTACGTACGAGGATAACCCCATTCCATTCAGGGCTAGACCAAAATTACTCAGTCTCTAGGATACTGAACAATTTTCATTGCAATGAAAACAATTGATGTGAGAATGTGTATGTTGCCTCCCTCCTGCTGATATTATTGAATAATTGAATGCAATGAGTTGGACAGACATCACTTATTGCCAAATCATCTGTACAGCGGGTGGGGGCATAAAGTAAATCTCATCATAATCCTAACGTAACATCTGGTCTCATTAATTTCCCCATAAATACCGGCCAGCTCACTTCCTGTGTACCGCAGCTTAGACAATCGATGGAAAATTTAATAGTGTTTATCATCAATTACCGAATTGTACGGTAATTTGATGAATTTTTAATAAATTGGATCAAAGCCATCGCTGTGCCCCACTGCGACCTACTCACATCAATAGATCACGTTTCGTGCCTCATAGAGCAGGGATTTTATGGATTCCATTTGCTGGCTCTACCATTCACTTGTCGGGGTGCGAGTAAATATTTTAATCAGAACACACTCGATTAGGCACTGGTATATTGTTGGTGATTGAGTTTTGCTACTGTTATTGACTTAGCACACTGGGAGGGCTTTGATGGATCCTCACGAAGAGGGTAATTTATGATGAACCGAGTCAACTCATTGTTCATTTAGCTAATTTTGGAAACACTACTTCAGATAAAAACTAATAGTTTTTAGCCAGCTTGGTGTAGGAGAATTTTTGTGATAAGTATTCGTCGATGGCACTAAGGAAGCTGACTTATGATCAACTACTAGGGTGGTCCAGTAAGTTCTCAGCGTATGTTAAAACGAACATTTTAAAATAGCTGCGATTTATTTCCCTCTATAGCCCTCCTTTATCATTTTGCCTCACTTAACGTTCTGCGAGAAATGTTTTTCGTTCAATTCGAGGGCCTTGTGGTATGCATAAGCAACTTAGTGAAACCAGTTTTGCCAATACCATTCGCACCATTTAAGTCTTAGTTTACATAATGATTCCTTACCGTTTAGACTACATTTAGCACGTAATGAAAAGATTGATGCTGCGGGTGTACGCGAAGACCGTGAGGAATAGAATAGTCAACATTCTCGGAAGCTTGGCATGTTAATGGACTATGTGGTTAAGACATTTAAGCGCATGGATTCGGTAAACTCTGTGTTCAACAAGACGCGAAATAATGGGCTTACTGAGAAATCATATAGGTGAGCACTAAATTGTACGCTTTGCTACGGTAAATTGGCCGCCTTGATAGTGCGATATCATCAGTTTGATTTTTTTCTCTGGGCATATGTTAATTCAACGCGACGAACCAAACCTGAATTTTCCGAATGGACCACTTTCGACGTAGTCATGTCACGAATTGTTATTTTAACCGACGATAAATTAATTTTTTTTTTATTCATCTCAGAGTCGTCTATCCAGTCCACAAAAAAGAAGCCGCATATGACAGTGTGCAAAGGGACGAGCTATACAGTCCCATGTCTAGTTTTGGCATTCCTACCAAATATTGTGTAGGATGACGATGGAGAACTCTCGCTGCTCCGAAAAGGTCGGTAGCGAACTCACCGAGACCTTCAATGTCGAAAAAGGTTTTAGACAAGGCGACGCAGTGTCATTTGACAGAAATACGATCTTCCAAAAGTCAATTCAATAGCTAGCTTACGCCGACGACATGATTGGGCGAACATAGCGAGCCGTCAATGACGCGTTTGCTGGCATTGAAGCAGAAGCGGCTAAAATGGGTCTGGTGGTTAATGAGGGCAAAACGTCCTTCCTTGATGCTGTCTTCAAGGAAGTTCGCACAACATCGAAGTCTCGAACAGAGCGTCACACTAGGCAGCAGAAACTTTCAGGTAGTCAAGGACTTCATCTACCTCGGCTCCGCGGTAAACAGGGACAAAAGTACCGAAATCAAACTCAGAATCACTCTTGCCAATAGCTGTTTCTTTGGGCTCAAGAGGGAATTGAGTAATAAAGCCCTCTCTCGAAGGACTAAGCTTGCTTTATATAACACCTTGATCATCCCAGTCCTGGCTTAGGGCGCGGAGACCTACTAAAAGCGGATGAAGAATCACTTAGTCTTCACTTAGAGAAGAAGATATAATGAGAAACTCTATGGGCTGTACAGCGACATGCGCCTAGTCAAGCTTCTCCGGGTACAACGCTTGAGATGCATAGGCCATGTAAAGCGTATGGACACCACTACTCCGGCCGGAAGTCTTCGAATCTGAGCTATTGGGATTATTGGCAACTTGGAGTGCGTAACTGGCGGCAGCTGACGAAAGATTGTACTGGCTGGAGAGGCATGTTGGTTGAGGCCCTGGTCCACCCCGGACTGTAGCGCCACAAGAAGAAGAAGAAGACGAAATTTGCCCTATCTTAAACTTTCAAACCTTACGATTAATCACCTTTAACAGACCAGGCTTCTATAGTTCTTGAAAGAACTAGTTCAAACAATAGCTGTCGCAAGAGAACTAAGTAAACGTGGTCATAATGTCACATTGTTCTATCTCATTTAGTTCAGTTGACATGAGACTATATATTGCTTTGCATGCATATAACTCAGTATGTTTAACTGCAACAAATCAAAAGAAACTTCACTTTTTGACTTAGCTAAGCTTCTTTAGTTTTGGGCTGTGTAGGCATTTCAAATCATTCTAAGTATGATTTATCCCTATGATTGCGATGACCCACATACATTCAGCCTTATCGACAATTTCGAGGAAAATCAAATTCCCCGGAATTATATTCTTCCCGGAAGTGGATTCCTACCATCGGTAATCTATCGAGAAAAAAATTTCCCTCGGAAATAATTTCGAACTAATTTTGAAATATTTTGTGAGTTTTTTTTTTAAATGACTTAA
Organism: Eristalinus sepulchralis; assembly: GCA_944738645.1. NCBI lineage: Eukaryota > Metazoa > Arthropoda > Insecta > Diptera > Syrphidae > Eristalinus > Eristalinus sepulchralis. Next base: position 54,532,315 of record OX122882.1, read on the forward strand.
AAGACAACATTTATCCGTTATTGATTTATTGATATTCGTGGAATATAAAATTTTTAAACTGAATTTTCACAATGCACACAATTGCTTTAAGATTGATGTTTGAAGAGATGGGAAAAATTACGATTGCAATGATCAATTCGCAGATATTAAAGAGATTGTTCTTATCTGCTGAAACTGCTTGAACATTAGTAAATTTATATTTTAAAAACGAATTATCTTAGGTAAAATAAATTTACTTAGAGATTCAGGCAGAAATTCACGAACCTATTGTATGCTATTCCTTTTTTTGTTTAAATCGGCTGAAGTAGTAAGCCCTTTTTTGCATAACGTTGTAGACAGCTTGTTTTGCATTGTAAGCCAATATTAATATGATACATTCAAATATCGAAACATACCTTAATAATTGATATCGTCTTCTTCTTCTTCTTGTGGCGCCACAGTCCAGGGTGGACCTGGGCCTCAACCAACATGCCTCTCCAGCCAGCACTATCTTTCGCCAGCTGCCGCCAGTTGCGCACTCCAAGTTGGTTGAGGTCCTTCTCCACTTGTGTGCGCCACCTTATCCTGGACTGTCCTTTGTTGCGTTGTCCTAATGGCTCAGATTCGAAGACTTTTCGGGCCGGAGCAGTGGTGTCCATACGCTCTACATGGCTTAGCCATCTTAAGCGTTGTATCCGTACACGCTTGACTAGGCTCATGCCGCTGTACAGCCCATACAGTTCGTGGTTGAATTTTCTCATCCAGATGCCATCAATGCAAACAGGGCCAAAAATCGCGCGCAGAACTTTTCTCTCAAAGAGACCAAGGGCATCCTCATCCGCTTTTAGTAGTGTCCAAGTTTCCGCCCCATAAAGTAAGACTGAAATCAAGGTGTTATATAAATCTTTCGAGAGAGGGATTTATTACTCAATTGCCTCATTAATAATTGATATAGAGAATACAAATAAAAAAAAACACAGTCAATATAAAGTTTACATAAAAATCGAAATGAATGCACGATATGAACGCAGTAAACCGAGCGTATATATTACTCGTACACAGACAACAAGGGTCATCCCCATTTCCAAATCATAAAGCACGCACAACCATAGGTACTTGGTGTTTGCACACATACTCACTATCGGTTCATTAGCCTACTTGATTGATGTCCTTATAAGTGGTGAGCCGAAAGACCACATAATACTACACTTAATGCCTGCTTAATGCAATCAAACAAACGAAACCACAACGTTTTGGTATTGATGAGTGATGAGGATGCTGAACGATTAGGGATCAATCAAAATATTTTTTTTTTTGCTTTTGCAAACAAATAAGACACATAATGAAGACCAGACCGCCTAATGTAATTGAGTCTCAATAAGGGAATAAACAAGTTTTCCAATCTCACCCTGGGACAATCTTCACAGATTGCTTCAGGTTGATTTTGCGGGGGATAAAAATAAACATAGCCCTGACATTGAGTGAGTTCTGAATGAAGTAGCTTAATATTTAACATATTGTTGCGTCATACGAAAAGTCATCTTCGCATAAACTCGCTCTGGTGTAAAAACAGAAAAAAATCGATTTCAAACGTCAAAAGAGGTCTTCTTTCCAGAAGGTTACCTCATAAGCCATCCGCCGTTTCCGTTGATAATGAGATAAAACTTTTTAATTGTTATTAACACCAAATGTAATTCATGTTGCTGTTGATTATTCAAGGTCCGGTAAACTGCCTTAAAATAATGTTTTCTTTTTCGATCCTATGTAGATCTTGACTATAGGTTTTTGTGTAGATGAAGCAATAAGTCTGGTATCTTTAATTTTTTGAAAATTTTGTTTGTTTGGTTAGGTTTTAAGCATATATGTATTTCCATGTGTTTTGCTTCGAAAGTAAGCACACATGACGATATGTTTTTGGTGAAAATTTAAGTTTTTTAAGAAGCTTCGATTTTGCAATTATGTCGGAAAGATCTCATAACTCAAACCGTCGAGTCGGTAAGATTTGCAGCATACTATTGTTATGAGGTACATGACATAACTTCTGATCGAGGTACTACTCGAAATGTACAAAAAACTGATTAAAATTTACGTTATAAGAACTGCATGCTGGAATAAATCATTCGAATAGGTGTCCATTCGAATGATAGTATTTATCGCTTTCGGCGGCAAGTTCCAGTTTTTATTAAGAATTGAAATCTCCGTCAAAAATATTGTGTGATTTTTAAGTTTTGCTTCCAAAAAAATAACGGTAATTTAATCGTAATTAGATCTCATACCACAGGTGTTCCATTGGGTTTGCACAATTTGGAAAGTTTAATTATCTATCTAGAAAACAGACGACTAAGAAAATAATAAATTTCATTTATCAAAACAGAGTACTGCCTGAAACATTAAGTTTCGACTTGCGGAGTCTACTTGTGTCACTAAAAACGGAAGAAAACCAAGAAGGGTTGGAGTTATTCATCATTTCACAAAAATAATTAACCATCAAATTCGTAAAAATTTTTGGAAATGCATTTGATAATCGTTTGTTTTAACGTTTTTTAAAGTTTTTATTTTTTTCTTTTCTCAGTTTTTAAATTTCGTACTTTCCTTTTTAGTAATTTAACTTGCGCTTAAAATGTTTTGTACCCAAAATAAAAGCAAACTTAATTAAAAGTCATCTTTTGCAGTTTCAATAAAACTACTACTAATTTTTTGAACGCACCTGTACTTCAGAATATGGACAAACATCACAAAGTGGCCGCAATTGGTCACAAAAACTGTACAACGTCGACTGTACAACTGAAAACAAAAGCGGTTTTGAAGAGCTTAATGAAAGCATAAAGACACTACAAGCATTTCAAACTAAAAAGAATCGACAACGCTTCTAAATATTCTTTCCGTACGCACGAAAATGTGACCATTATGGCGGGCGTTACTATTCTAAAGTGAGTAAGTATCACAGTAGGGTAATTATATTTAGTGAAATGTTTCCTTTATTTTCCGCCGTGAACATTTTCTCTCAAGGGATTTCAAAGCCACACGCCAAATCAAGGTTTCCCTCTGCAGCGATTAGTTCAATCATTAATCCTCCTAAAGCTATTTCACATTATTCGGTTGCTGCTCAATTGCAAATAAAAATCACAGTCGGATATCCGTTGTGGTCCCATCTGATGCTAGATAGACCCACCCATTAACTGAACCGAACCGAGCATTATAAAAATTGCTCCTACACTCCGTATGGCCACCGCCCAAGGCTACGAATCATTTTGGACCCGCAAAATTGAGGAAATTATTTAATGCGCCGCATAAAATTGTTTATTTGCACTTTTTTCTGCCGCGTTTTCCCAAGCCCGTAATCGTAAAACCATTATTCGAAATCATTTTTATCCCAGCAGGAGTGTAATTCATTCTAATTGCAAAGTTTCGCTCCTCAAATCGACCAGCATCTGCTCATAAATCTCGGGCATTAAACGTAAAAGTAAATCAATCATTTGCTTGTTTTGCTCTTGCGCTTCTTTTAAAATTTTGTTTGGAAAAAAAACAAAGCAAAACCTGAAGCGGAACTCGAAACGAAAACGAAAAATGAGCTTGAACATCGTTCGCACTGTGACATGAGTGTGTTTGATGTTGGATTTGAGAAATGAATTTAAGGCGAAGAAGGATGCGGATGTAGAGATTAATTAGGTGGTAAATGATCGGTTTACGTTAATGTCAGATACAAAGTGATGGTGGGTGTTTCTGTGGACTCCCGCAATCGTAGCGTTGAAAAAATCTGGATTTTTTTTGGCTGTCCGTTCCACAAATTCTCCACTGTACCGAGAATTGTATCACATTTAGAGGGGGTAGTGATAGCTTTTCACTGTTAATTATTGTCAATAGTCGGAGCAAAAACTTTGCGAGCTGTGTATATCCGTGTTCCAACATTCAACTTCGATTTCGTGATTTCAAAGCCAGCTGATTGGATATCTTATGTTCAAACATACATACGTATAAATTACTGATAACGAGATGTTGATTCCCAAACACGTATACATTGCATTCATGCAGTTCTTGTTTAGGTGGAATTACGATCAATGGTAGCTGTATTATCATCTTCCAGGTTTGCACTGCTAAATTTTTTAAGCATCCCTTAGTGGTGAGAGTTATCTGTTGAGATTATGTTAAAATTATAATTTACAATTTACATAAATACAAAAATGCATGTCATTTGTCAACATGTCCATTTCTTTTTATTAACAGTCCATGCTGGTTAATAAAACAGTCTAGTTTGGTGGAATTGGTCATAAGCTACTTTATTTCATGCTATGCAAGAGAATTTTTTTGACGCATGACTGCGTTGCTTTTTGTGGACATTTAAACGAATTGCCTAGAGCTCAGTTAGCAATAATGGATTAAATCGATAAACTGACAAAAGATAAGCTGAAATGTGGCTTACCCATCATTTGGACCTAAGCCCAATTGAACAGCTCTTGGCTTACATCAAGAGACAATTGTTCAAGTACGATGTTGCGGTTAAGACACTGCAACTACACAAAGCATTGATGCAGTTTGATGCCTCTAGGTAAATTGATTTCACTTAATGCATCGAATGACACTTTCCAAAAACTATTTATTTTCTTTTTTTTTAGAACTGTGCACTAAAAATAATCTCACATTCACTTTGCACTGTTTAGGTATATAAATAGGAAACTATCTGTCAAACAGATTTTTATGCATTACCCACGTTTGAAAATTCAATTTGTCTGTGTCATTTTGATTTTTAATTTTTTCTAATTCCTTAAATCTGGAAGAAAAATACTTAAACTAGTTACAAATTTTTAATTATTGTTAAAACTACCTTACCGGCCCTATGCGGGCGCTCTAAGTTAATCTGAATATTTATTGCTATATCCTTTCGGCGTTGTCTTTTGTATTTTATTTATGCATTACTCTATATACTATTTAAAAATTGTATTCAAACTAAGAAAATTGTTACATAAAAATCTTAGTAGATTAATTATTTTAAAAAAATAATTTATATAAGTGTATATCTTAAATTACGACTATTCTAAGTAATTAACCAACCTAACTGCCTAGCATTAACTTAACACTATATTATTTTTATTTTTCTTTTTTATTGGAAATATAAATTTCCTTGTTATAAGCTAACCTATTCCACATTATCCTACAGTCTTATTGGCCGTAGGGGACCAAGAATGTTATCCTGACGAGCTGACAACAACTGGAGCTTCATGGGGTTTAAATCACCAGTAAAACCCTCGATCCATATCACTTTCCGTTGAGTGACAGGGATGGATGTACTGAAATGAAGATCACCCGGACTTACTGCTTTTAAATAGCTCTCGTAGAGCTGCCGTGCAACATGCCCTCGAATCAGCTTAAGAATGAAATTATCTACCCTTTTCACTTTGGCTTCGTTATATAAAACCTCATTGCAATAGAATTTCTTCTATCCAGATTCCTGTGTTCTGTATGCGCGTATGACAAGCGCGAAGGCATTGCCTCTCGAACATCCTTATCTTTTCCATCTGGGAAGGACTCACGTTGAACCACACTGGACAGCCATACATCATGACTGGCCGGACTAGGGCCATGTAGCAGATCACCTTAACTTTGGAGTCAAGCTGGCTGCTGTAAAGCAACCTACTTGGCATAGCGAAGGCTTTCTTAGCTTTCGTCAGAGCTGTAGCTCAATGGATATTACCATAAAGGGTGCTTTTTTAGCTATTATCTTTTTGGTAGCACTGGTTTAAGCAGCTGACGCACGTTCCGTGTTTTGTTTCACTATCAAACATCTTCAGTTTGGTTTATAATTTAACCACGAATCGTCCTTCAAACGAACAACGCTTGCAAATTATTTAATTTTATTATCAAAATGCGTGCTCTGTTAAGAAAGTTCATCGCGCGGTGGCACATGCCACACAGCACGCGCAACAATGGACTTATTGAGAGGCGAGTTCGGTGAACGTTTTATTTCACGTTCGGGAGCGGTCAATTGGCCGCCTAGATCGTGCGATTTAACGCCTTTAGACTTTAGACTTTGTGGAGCTATGTTAAAGCTCATGTCTATACAGGCAAGCCCGCTTCAATTAACGCATTAAAAGTCAACATTGAAGCACTTATTCGTAAGATACCAGCTGAAATGTTGGAAAGAGTATGCCAAAATTGGACTAAGCGGATGGACCATTTGAGGCGCAGTCAAGGTCAACATTTGCATGAAATAATTTTCAAACATTATATTATATGGATCGTACTATCGATTCAAATAAGGATTTCATGCATTTTTCTGAATTTTATGTTGCTTTTTTTTAAACTTTCCTAATGCTTTTAAAAAATCACCCTTTACAACAAATGCCAAGATATCGTACTACACTCTTCATAGTTAATGTCCGGTCCTGTGGGTCCAAATGCCGAACGTGCGCGTTTTACTTTGTATCCCCAGAGGCTCTGCATAATGGAGTCCGAAGAAGGATGTTTCACACTTCTGGTAGTTTATTTTTAGCTTCCAGTCATCGCAAAATCGCGGGATCTTATCAATGTCACGTTGCAAAGCATGTTAATGACATCAATCTCTGGCGCTGTTCCCGACCAAGTCGTCACCAAACGAGATCATGTGCTGTATGGAGCAAATCAACTCACTGGTGAAAATAGTAAAAAGAATTTGTGAGTTGACCGTACTCTGTTTCGAAAACATGAGTAGAAACCTTGTTGCCACTTAAAGGAACAAATCTTCTACCTGTAATCATGTTGTTGATCATGTTAAGCAGTGATTTGCTCATACCTTACTTCGTTCGCTTTGGGCTTGATTCTTGTGCCATTGTATGTCCGAAACCACTTTCGGAATATTCGGTTGATTTGGGGGAACACACCCGGACCGTTAGAACGTACAGCCCGAATCCTGTCTCTCCAATTCAATAGTTCATTCGAATCAACCTCTTCTTCTACTTGAGCGACCTCATTTCCTGGTCGTCCCGGTGACTAAAGTGTCTTGATATCCGACAGCAGACTGCTTTTTTGCACGTGCTGTGCGTCTATAGTATTGTTCCGAGAGATGTCGCCGGTGATACTTTAGGAATCGTTTTGTCCATTGTACGTTTTATCGTAGTGTCCATTTGTATGACGTACCTGTCAACCTCTTCGTTCGTGTGGTTTCTGTTTGAGGGTGGTGTCATGTCATTCGAACTCAGTTCTCTGGATAGGACTCTGGAAAAACACTGCCAACTAGGCTTACAATAATTATAAAGGTACGTTTCCATAAATTGCTTCAGTTCCACAACCTAGTTCGGGAACCGAATAACTGCGGTTAGACCACGATGATCGCTGTCGTACTCAAGCAGTTCCTTATTTGTATGTTTGTTCCCGTAACGTTGATCGTCTGTCAATTAGCATTAAGTCAAGATAACATCCACTTCTTGGAAAGACTGTCTGTCGGTTGCAAGCAAATTCAGCTTGAACTCAATAGAGTGCTGCGTCATCCACTCAAGGAGTGAATTTCCCGTTGGATTTAACAGAGAATTACCCCATTCCTCGTGTTTCTCGTTCAAATCGCCAGCTACAACAAAGGAGTTATCCACCGAGCATAAACGAAGCTTTTGAAAGAGAGCGTTTGTTTGTGTCCTTGACTTGCCTGATGCCCTTGCGCACATAATATTTTTGATGCCAACATATTAAATATTAAAATAATTCTGAAAATACGTTTTCTCGAAGTCAAATAAATTTGAATTCGAATTAAAAATTTAGAAATTGAAAATAAACATCTCCCGTTGTACAGCTGAGCTAATTTAATGTCCATAGATACATTTTGAATACAATGGCGAGCAATTGTGCAAAGAATGTGATGCCCACTCAAACGTTTGTGGCCAATAATCAGCGAAGCATGGTGGCGACATATGAGAATCATATGAACAGAAATGTTTATGTCGAAAGACATAAGCGATTTATGTATTTTTCATAGTAGTATCAGCGCAAACAGCATCTGTGGCTCATTGCACATGAATTCTGCGTTTCATGGTGTATCTAATAAATGAACTTTTACAAGGTCCTGTGAAGGTGTATGAAGAGAGGAAGAGTGCTCCGGAGATGTTCCACGAATAGATGTGTGTTTGTTCACGTCTATGGGCGTAACTCATACTTCTCTCCTTGTCTTGTTATAGAGTCATTTGACAGAAACGATGTCTTTTCATAGTCCTCTCGGGGCCACAAATACGCCAATGATCGTTATTCGTCTCTGCTGGGCATGGTTTATGTTCTAAGCTTATGCAATTAGGCGTCTTATGGAGTTGTTTTCACGCGAGGGAATGAATATCGGTAAATACGAGTGAAGTTTTCATTGCAGCATAAATGTGTCACCCTTAACCAGCTGGTGTTGTTTTATACGCTTTTCTGAACTATATTGAAGCCTTTATGTCATCGGTGGTAACGTAGAACAAAGATGAATAAACTCCATAATTGTCGGCGTTTTATTCACTCTCTATGAAATTTCCATGAGCATGGTTTACACGTCTTTTCTTTGCAACATTTTGAGGCCCATATGTTTTCGTTTCCCTTGCAAAATCTAGTAATTATTCATGACTACCCATCATGCGGAAATGTAAATAAAATTTAAAGACATTGTTTGGAAATCATTCAGCCCTCTAGTTGTTTTTACCCTTCCCATTCAATACCTTATTGTACACGATATTGTTTTTTTACTATTGTGGTAGTACGAACTGGAGGATCAGACTCAACGATGAACTTTATCGGCTGTACGGTGGAATGAGCCTGGTCAAGCGTCTTCGGATACAAGGCTTAAGATGGCTGGAACATGAAGAGCGTATGGCCAAAATCTATACGTACGAAATATCAATTTTCAGTCGCCCGAACGTAAGCAATAATCTCAGAAGCATATACAAACATGGCGGACATGAGCAATGTCTAATCTGTGTCAGAGGTCAACAGGTTAAACGAAGGTAGCTTGGCCTATTAAATAAGGGCCTTATTACTCAATTGACTCTTAAGCCCAAAGAAAGTAAGATTGATTGATTTCGGTACTGTTGGTTTATTTTTGTTAACTGCAGAGCCAAGATACAGGAAGTCCTTGACTACATTAAAGTTGTTGCTATTTATTGTGATGTACTGTCCGAGACGTTCTCTCTTAATAATACGATATACTTTGTTTTTCCTCATTTGCCGCTAGAACTATTTTATTTCAGATGGCAGTTCTAGGTTCAAGGTCTGTCGCAGAAACTACCAATATCTTCATACCCATTCCTATGAATCTTTGTTGTCTTTGTTTGTCGAGATCGTAGGCTGCTCTTCAGTTCCATATCTTCAAATGTAAGCATAGTCTTTGCATAGTTTGCAGCAATTGGGCCTCTGTCACTCAACAACGTGCTAAAATTTGCGGAATTTAGGTCTGATGCCTTTCAAAATATAGCTGGTACAAGAATTGAAGCCGAAAGACGACGAGCCCTTGGTGAATGGGCTCTTGGAAAGTTGGCCGAAGATACACTTTTTGCCGAAAAATGATGTTCAACGAAGAAGAGTGAATATCAGCTAAAATCATTGCAAGAGTTACCAATGCATTCAGAAAAAGTCACAGTTTGGTGCTATTGAAGGGCTGGTGCAATTATTGGACCGTACTTCTTCAAAGATGATGCTAATCGTAACGTAACTGTAAGCGCTATCGTGAGATGATATCCAACTTTTTTTGCCCAACATGTAGTTTTAACAAGACGGTGCCACATGCCACACAGCACGCGCAACTATGGACTTATTGAGAGGCGAGTTCGGTGAACATTTTATTTCACCTTCGGGTCCGGTCAATTGTCCGCCTAGATCGTGCGATTTAACGCCTTTAGACTATTTTTTGTGGGGCTATGTGAAAGCTCATGTCTATACAGACAAGCCTGCTTCAATTGAAGAATTGGAAGACAACATTGAAGCTTTAATTCGTGAGATACCGGCCAAAATGTTGCAAAGAGTATGCCGAAATTGGACTAAGGGGATGGACTATTTGAGATTCAGTCAAGGTCAACATTTGCATGAAATAATTTTTAAACATTATATTATATGGACCGTACTATCGATTGAAATAAAGATTTCATGCATTTTTCTGAATTTTATGTTTTTTTTTTTAAACTTTCCTATAGATTTAAAAAAAATCATCTTTTATAACCAATTGTTCCGATTTTCGCAAACTTTAAACCCCCATCCCCCTCGCTGAATGTTTCTGTTATAATACTTCAGCAGCAAACCTTCGGATAAACATTTTCTTTCTAACGTAACCCCAAAGTCTTTCTTCAAGTGTCCTTTATTTGGTTTCACTCGTTTCGTATCTTACTTAAAAGGTTGAGTTTTCACATAAAGGGTATCCTTCCTGAACGAAACGGGGGCGGTGGTAAAATTAAAACGGAATCCTGGAATCACAACATATTCCTTTGGGTATTTCTGAAGGATTACAACACAAAAGAACTTATATGCCGCATAAGAAAATACGTGTAAGGACGACAATAAAGTGCACGTGGTTTCATGAGGAATTAGAGCAGAATTTTAAAGGAATTTTGAGCAGTGCAGGAAGACTGAGTTTGTTGCGGTTATCTTTGTTCCATCGACCATTCCATCGAAATGGTTTCTGCTAAGGAAAGATTTGGGGTTATCATCGATTGAGGTCAGAAGGGACAAGATTATGTTATTTGCTTCTCAAGGTTGTGCACATTTACATATTAAAATTCTTTCAACCAATATGAGGAAACATAACATACATAACATATCTTTGAAGGAATTTAAACGAAGTAATATTAAGGTAGAACGTTCCTCATTCCATGGAATGAACGCTGTGAGTGGAACGTTTGGCATGTTTATTGACTTAGCTGTTGTTTGTTATGAAATAGTGTTCAATTGTAGGCAGACTATTTGCAGTTTGATTAAGAGAATTGATTTCACAAGAAAATGATGCATACGGGGAAGTTGATATTTGGAATGTTAACATACTTAACATACTCTATTTTTCTTTCCTTTAGAAGTATATATCATTTTACGACAAAGAAAGCGCGTATCGGGATGTGGATGTGGGGTAAATTAAAAATTAACAAGCTAATGAGTGGTGGAGTTTACAGGTTAAGATCTCAGCTCACTAAATCTGCTATAAGCAGAAGCGGTGAGCACAAGGAAGGAGAAACGATTTCTAATATATGTCACTTGATCCTGTGTATGCTACAGAGACGAATTGCAAGAAGTTATTAAACAATACACCGCACTTGGAGAACCAGACAAATGTCTGAAGAAAAGAAACAGAGGTGTACCACGATGTATTTATTGGGTTTATAAAGCAATTGAGCAGTATAGCCTTCTTTCGGAAAACCAACTCTATGATCTGATGATCATTTTCATACTGCCATTTCCTTCTAGCAAAGATGAAATCTGTGGTTGCTAGAAATGAGTGCTAAGAAGAGAGAGGTTTAACGAGTTTTGTTAACTTAACAACACCCTTCGAGTACTATTGAAAGGCAGAAAGCACTTTAATGAGGAAATGGCAAACATTATTAACACAGCCAATGAAGGGAAACACATTTCAACAAATGATGTTATGTGAAGAAGAGTAATAGCGTCGTGTAAATATTAAGAGGCCAGAATTGTAATTACTACATCATTTTCTATATTGCTGACAGATGGTGAATTTGATCTTAGGCCAAGCTCTACATACAGCACAGTCTCCAGCCAGCTGCCTTCAACTGTGGGCATCAAATTGTTCGAAGTTTCTTTTCACTTTTTTTCACAAAAGTTTGGGCATATAAAACGCTGCATGTATTATTAAAATGCAAGAATGGTTTTCAATTCTGAATTTTTACAAAATGTATACGTGACTTGAATAAGGGTTGAAATTGATACAATCTTCGACTTATTGTTTGAATAAGTTATGGAATGTTTCTCTCGACTATACACTTTCGCCCAAACTATCATCCTTCAAACTGACTTACGTAATCGTTTTTCCAGCTTTAATTGAGATATTGCGTACTTCTTGCCCGAAACTTTCGAGTACTGTCTCTTTTGTGATATTGTTACTACAAAATCACAGTATAACTTATGTTTGCGAGGTTTTGCTCTACTAGTTGAATTGGGGAAACATCATTCTCTTTTGCTAACTCGTTGGATCATTCATTGCCTAGGATACCCTTATGCCGAAAAGCCAAGAATAAGGTAGCTTTGCATACAACTTCTTACTCCTTAAGAGATAGATGCAAACATTCTATCCATTGACAGAAAGTAGGCAGCCTAAATGCATAGTGCTCCAGTTATTTTTTGTAAAATGTATACCTCACCATTGACCATCAACGCATATTCTGCATATTAACAAACTCATTGAGTCAAAAATGAGCTTTATCACGTGATGATGAATTTGCGAAGAAATTCATCATCCTGTCGCATCTTCTTTGCAACACAATCGGAGAACGTAAGTATGTCGCTGCAAATGGTCCATCGGCTTCAATTCTTGAGTCAGTTTGATCTTGTATGTGTGCAAAGCAAGACCCGTGCGCGAAATTCGCTATAATGTCATTTGAACTATGACCAATTCGTGAGAACGCCTGAACGGCAGCGATATTTTCGTCACTTCGACCAACCGGTTGTTTGGCTGACACGGCAACAGCTCACTGCGAATATGTAGTCTGTTGCCTGAGAACTAGGACCGAAAATTCAAGTTAACGCAATTAAAAGTGCTATCACCTACTCCGAATTTTTACAACTGGTAGACGTTACTCGTTCGGGTACTTTACCATGAGGAAAGTATAGAGTTTACTGAATAAATTGAAGCCCACAGTTTCATGATTAGTGAAAAAGTGCGGTCAAATTGAATTCAAGTTTTCTATACGAAAGTCTTATTACAAAAAAATCACCATTTGTACGGATAACTTACTTAACATATTTAATGGATTAAATTAAAACAAACTAATATAAGAGAATCTGTAAGAGTGAAATTTTAATTACTAAATTCAATTAAACAAGAGGCGTAGGGCTGCATTATGAATTCTGTTCTTCGCGTTGAAGCAGAATTCTAAACCCAGAAATAGGATTCAGAAACGCAGACATTAATAGAACTCAATTGTGCCCCTTTCCATAATTTTCACTAATTGGAGGCATAGCGCAGAACTTGTAATTGATATCCGTGAAACTTTTAGTTTTGCAAACAAAGTTTGTCGATACTTTATTCGTGTTCTCGTTTGTTGTCTGCATTAACGGGAGTAATGCCAATTAAAATAAATTACAATCGTTGTAGCAAATAATTCCTTTCATTTCAAAATTTCAATTAAGCAAAGCTGCAGGTGGGTGCGAACACGTATTTCAGTAATCCGCATGACCCTGGGGAGAGTCTGCAAAGGGATATGCAAATAATTTGGGTACATTTGCTTTACACGTGTGAATGGCTGTAAGCGAGAGACTGGGGGTGCTTCATTTTATGATATTAAATTTAGATTGTTTTGTCAAAGAGGAAACATAAACATTTACCTGCAGAAACTCCCTTATTTGATGTAGATGGAAGGTGTTCGCAGTCGCATCGGTACGAAATTTTTTCATGAAAGAAACAAGCATGACACATATTCTGTCGTGAAATTATAGTTGTTAGAATTGCTTAAACACAATATAAAAAACACAAAACGAGCATCACCATGTTGGGGAGTTAGTTAGTGGGTAGAGTGGGTAAAGAGATTTCCGCACTCCTCCGATAGGGTGCTATCCATAAAGGAAGCTCCCTTACTTCTCTCAGACGACATTCGTACAAGCAAACAAAAGTAAGCGCTGGAAATATTCGAAAATGAACGCTACAACTACTTTGGTTACCTCTCTAAGTCGTTAGATCGGTTCGAAGTCCGATGCCTATGACGTACAGGCACAATAAAGTGGGCAACACGGAAAGAGGAAAGGGGGCGGTAAGGAAGCCTCTCTAGGCCAAATAAAAAATGCGAGAGTTGATGGCGAGAAGATTCTTAAAGGAAATGTGAAAGCTCTTACCTCTGATTGGCTAATGAAAACTTCTTTGATTATGTTACAGTGTTGCCAAGTTATTTCAATACAGTTGGTGGTTTTCAACTTTAACTTACACATATTTTTCAAAGAGAATATATTATAAATTTATTTGTCTTCATAGTTCATAGGGTGGTGTATTACAACCATAATTAAATAATTTTTTTTTTCAATTTCGAACTGGAATACTTAATCGGCTCAAACGCTTTCGAACTATGTATGTCTAATGACGACAATCATGAATTTGCTTCTTCTGCTACTGCCCTTTGAAGCATACACGCGTGTTGTTCATAACATTTATAACATTTTCGAATTTAACGCTGTTATTTTACAGTTTCATATCTTCCAATTTTTACATAAAAATTCTAGATCCTTCGAGAACCGAATGTACTACATATTTTAATTGAATTATACAGTATATTAAAAAGAAATTTGTGCACATTGCGTTGCACGAAATTGATCAACAATCAATACTGGCGGTTTTAAGCTGGAAGCATTGGCATTTTAGAAATCCGAAACTTAGCTGTCATCGGAAATGTGATAATATACATAAGCGACTGTTTGCGATTTGAATAAAAGGTTAAAACTGTTACCAATTACTACAAAGGTGATTGAACACAATGCTGCTTTTCGAACATTACGCGATGATCATGCTCAAAATCCACTAACTACTGCTCAAGAGCCACCAAGATAATGCCATATGATACCGATAGATTTTTTTACGAAACGTACTTACGAAAAAAATGTTCCCAAGCTCTAAACGCATTAAGATCCCACATTACTCAGGTAATGTAATGTAAAGAAATTGAATTGAACTGCGCCAACTACTCCTAAGTATCGCACACAAAATCTTATCTGCCGTACTGTGTGAACGCCTTCACACTACGGCAGATTATTGTGAAAACCCAGGAGCAACAAATTGATACCCACCACCTTTTCATCGATTTGAAGGCCACATATGATAGTATCTATAGAGAAAAGCTATACAGAGCAATGTCTAGTTTTGGGATCCCTACCATACTCATCCGTTTATGTAGGATGACGATGGAGAATGCACACTGCTCCATCCTGGTCGATAGTTCTTGAAAGAATTGTTCAAAACTCGATCGTCACCATTAGAGGAACAATTTTTCGGAAATCCGTCAAACATATGCCGACGACATTGACATTATCGGAAGAACGCAGCGTGATGTCAATGGCGCTTCTGTAGGTATTCCAACGGGCTAAGCGGTAAATGAGGGTAAGACCAAGTATATGCAATCAACGGGAGAGGCCAACCAACACCGACGTCTCGGTCAGAACGGATATGACTTTGAGGTAGGCAAAAACTCTGTCTACCTAGGCACCGCTATCAATTCAGACAATGACAAACAAATCTCTTTCTCGAACAAACAAGGTGACTCTACAAGACCTTAATCGTCCCAGTCCTTCTTTATGGCGCGGAGGCACAAAAAGGCTTTATGAAAAGCAGATGAAGCCGTCTGCATAGATGGTGAGTGGAGGAGATATACTGACGTACTATACGGGCTGTTCAGCTACATCGACTTAGTCAGAAGAGTGAAGATCCAACGATTGAGATGGCTAGGTCATGTAGAGCGGATGGACACCAATGCCCGAAAAGAATCCACCCCCGAGACTGCGAGTAGTCGAGACCGCGACTCAGGCGCAAGTGGAAATGCATGCGAAATTGGAGACAGCTAGCTAAAGATCGATGTTCACCCCGGACTGTAGCGCCACCTTAAGTAAGTAAGTCCTCCAATTTTAATGGTAGAATCCTCGTTTTATAAATACTTAAAATTGTTATCAAAATATTATTGTTTTGCTTTTTTTTGCCTTTAAAAATGTTGTGTAAAATTGTTCTTATTAAAGAATAGTTATTGACGACGCAGTTACCTACTTTGGCACATCTTATTACTCAAACCTATATCACTAATGCATATAGTTTATACCTGTGATAAAAGTTAAGTCCAAGTAAATATTAATATAACATAATCTGGGGGTAAAATTTTCGCTTTTTCAACATTTGTGGTCGTGTATTTTCAATAACACAGTAAATGTTGTCCTCCAAGTGCGAGCATATCTGACTTTTCGGCGTAGACTAGCGTCTTAACATATGCCCGTAGTCAAGCAGCACTAAATCTTCACTGTCTTGGATTCCAATTCACGGAATAATAACGTGAAACTTGCGGTTACCAAACATTTCCTTCTATTAATCAATTGTGGCACGAGCTGTGCGACATGTTGCGCCATCTTGTTTTAACCTCAGCCCTCTACACATCAGGGTTGTTCACTTGATGAACGAAAAAGTCAGCAATCTCTATCTCTATAGTGGTCACCATGGACTGAAACGTTCGAGCCTGCGTCGTTTCTAAAGTAGTACGGTCCAATTATTTAAAGAAAGCACACAAAACAGTCAGTTTTCGTAAATGTGGTGGTGTCTCAACATAGACTGTAGGATTGCCACCACCCCAAATACAACAGTTTTTTATTGACTTATCCATTCAACCTAAATTGTTGACAGCAATCTTCCTTTGGATCAAAATTGGTACAATTTTGAAGCATTGTTTAGGCCACTTGACAACTGGCAGCCGCTACTTAAGATCCTCTTGCCCACTTAAAATTCTATTCCTCGAGGAAACACCCGTGTAATGCATATTTCAAATGACTGTAGCACTGGTGCATAATGTACTTTATTTGCTTAGTTATGATATATAGTAAATACATTTCTAAACCTAATTTTTTTCTAAATTCAATATGGCCCAGCTCTACCTTCCTTTGTTCTTTGAACATTCACAAATGTACATACATCGTAAATTTTTTTTAACCCACATCTAAAAAAAAACATAATACCCTCAAGCAGAAGAAAACCAAAATCCTTGCATTGTGACTACGTATGGTATACACATACAAAATTATGTATGTATATACATCCACAATAATCTCTTCCCGGAATCCAATACTCATTCAATGACCACTGACTGAAGAAATGAACGGATTTCCCGGATGTTGGTGCCCACTCG
Source organism: Eristalinus sepulchralis (assembly GCA_944738645.1). Taxonomy (NCBI): domain Eukaryota; kingdom Metazoa; phylum Arthropoda; class Insecta; order Diptera; family Syrphidae; genus Eristalinus; species Eristalinus sepulchralis. Next base: position 54,549,297 of record OX122882.1, read on the forward strand.
CTGAAACCCATGGTGAAACTTTGAATTGCGCCAATTTCATCAACACCCATAATACCACTCAATGGGCGCACGAAGCCATGCCAAAGCGAAGTTCGACGAACTTTGTCGACATTGCCTCGTGGGAATCGTCTACGACAACAAGGCAACCCACACACCAGACCTGACCGCACAGTCGATTGATAGAATCTCCGAGGCTGGTTGTGATTTCATTATTTCGGAGTTGATATCCGTGCCCCTCGCCACAAGTGAGGGTAGTCTTTGTGTTAATGATTTCGGGTAAAACCTTGTAAACGTGTGTTAAGCTTGCTCGTTTGCTGCTAATGCAAATTAGATTTGTAATTTTCTTTCGGCTTCCATTTTTCGACGTCTAATTTTGTACAAGTTGTGTTTCAGGACCCATTCCAAGGACGATTTAATTAACTTAAAAGGAATTAAAATATTCATGGGTAGCTGGAATTAACATCTGAAATGACAAGCAATTCAGCTTTCTGGCTTAATGATGATATCAAAATGTGAGATGAAGCAGATGTCAAGGCGATGTACATAAACCATTTGGCTGTGGATATTGGAATTTTTAACTGTCCTCTGGGGGGTGATTGTCAAGAGCCGTTACTCTGCACCGTATATGGTGAACATGAAATGATATCAAGGACACTGTGCTTCTGGTTGGATTTATGTATGTATGTATGTCTGCACGTGTGTACGCGTCAGGGGAAATATCAGACTGTTTACCTAGCCAGAAAGTGTTCCACTGCACTTGCACTCACACAGATGCTCTCAGTTTTATGAATGCGAAGTCGTTTTGTGATGTTGATTGATTACCAGTCGGCGACGTCTGTTGGCAGTTAACATGGATGGAAAAGTCTTACCATATTTCATTCTATCAGGCTGCTGTATGTATTTCGATATTTGATGCTAAGCTTAGATGTCACTGCAGATATGCATTTTCCGCTTAGAGTTTTTTCTGTGACTGAAACTAGGAAAATATATATTGATGAAAAGCTGCACGTTAAAAAAATAAGTGGATTAGAATAGAGCTTCCCCATATATGTTCATAATGTTGGTTATAAGAAGTAAGTAAATATGGCATAATGCGTTAGTGCGTCGACACATACGCCGGAGGTCCTAAGCTCGAATCCTGAACTTGAACGGTCAACGCTCGTTTGAGTTGGCATTTTTTGTATATTGTCTTCTCAAATCGACCGATCGGATTCGGCAACAAAAGATAGATTGGAGATACTCGCAAAATAAGCGCTCACAAAACCTATTCCTCCTTGTGGATTCAATGTGGCAAAAAAATAAAAAAAAACTTAAACTTTCAGAACTCAAATCAATTTTAAATTGAAGGTCCCCATATCCTACATTGGACTTTCATAGTAAGGGACGATATAACGCATTAAGAAATAAGGAGCGCTTGGCTAAGTCCGAGCGATAGATGGCTTGCTAGTTCGGATGTTGCACTTGTCGAATTTATTAAAAATGATTGACAGATAAACTAGAATGCAACCCCGTCGATGTTATGTATAAAGAAACTTAAAATATGTAATAATAACTCCCACCCTTCACACAGCAAAATGATAATCTTCGAATAGTCGACTCGCAACCCAAGTCAACCATGAGCTCATTGCATTAAATATTCTGTATGTGCGAACATTTTGGGATTTGAATAGAATTCAGAACTGTCTCATGTCATAAAGCTTTAGCAGACCACCAAAAGGACTTTCGACATTGAACGCCTGAGCCCACCGTTGATTGCCAGAATCTGTGAAGAGCTCTGTTATATAGCTTTGAAAAAGTCGACACATCCACTACAAGGCTAAAGAATAACAAAATGGCATGAATACCATTGCAATATTAAAGAACTACAGAACTGTGATTTCAGAGAGACTACGCTTCGAGCAGCAGTTCAGCGTGTGAAGCAATGGACTTATTGGACACAAAATTTCAGGGCTTACTACCTTCATAATAAGCCGGCTAGGGGTGACTAACTGGAGGCTAATACTACTAGTGTTATCCACAAGATATGTGCCGCTATTCATTCACATGCAGCTAATCGGGAGACTATAAGGCAACGCTGCATCGGAGAACGGGAGCTGGTCGTGAGCTCTACGAACAGAGAAGAGGGGAAGGAATATCCGCTGGTTATAGGGCTCGAAACGAAGCCTGCCGGGACTACAATGGCCAAATGGTAGTAGAGTCGCAATTTATGCAGGTAATCTGGAAAAATTATTTCTGCAGACTTAAACGGCAATTACGGCCTAAGTCACACTGTTAGGTAAAATGCTCCATTTAATTTGGACGATGATAGACAAGAATTCTGTCCCCCAAACTCAGACGAGGTAAAAATATTGTAGCAATATTGAAAGTCGAACAGAGCTGCTAGAGCGGACGGACTGTTGCAGAACCGTTTAAACCAACTGGATATGACCTGGTTGTTCTCATACACGAGCTGATCTGTAAAAATTGGTCGGAGGAAAGTGTGCCTGATGAGTGAAATCTCAGCGTCGTTTGTCCGAAACCCGTGTTACTGCGCCAACTATTGAGATATCGTCTTTCATCGCGTATAAGATCTTCTCTGCCGTATTGTATGAACTGAAACAGTTCGTCAACAAATTGATAGGTCCTCATCAGTGTGGTTTCAGGCCCGGGAAGTCCACCATCGACCAGATCTTCACACTACGGCAGATCTACCTTTTCATCGAATTTTCAGGCCTCATATGACAGCGTGTATAGAGAGGAGCACGCTATGTTTGGTTTAACTCGAAACTCGTCAGATTGTGTTTGATAACAAAGGAAAGGTAACGAACTCACCGAGACCTTCAATGTCAAAAAAGGTTTTAGACAAGGCGACGTCATGTGACTTCTTTAACATAATTTTTCAGAAAATCGAGCGTAACTCACAAGTCAACCCCAGAGCCACGATCTTTCAAAAGTCCGTTCAACTGCTAGCTTACGATCACGATATTAACGTGATTGGACAAACACAGAGAGCCGTTGATGAGCCATTGGCTGGTATCAAAGCGGAAGCGGCTAAAATGGGTTTGGCGATAAATGAGGGCAAGACGAAATATGCTGTAATCGAGGAAGGACATACAACGCCGACGTCTCGGACAGAGCGTTCCACTAAGCAGTAAAAACTTCGAGGTAATCAAGGACTTTGTCTACCTCGGCTCCGCGGTAAAACGGACAATAACTTCAGTATTGAACTGATATGACCCGAAACGTCTTCGAATCCGAGTCAACAGAGGACGGTGGAACACAAGTTTAGAAGGACCCCAACCAACTTGTAGTGCGCAGTTCGAGGAAGCTGATGAAAGATCATGCACGCTGGAGACGCGTGTTGGTTAAGGCCCTGGTCCATCCTGAACCGTAGCGCCAGTAAAGGTAAAAGAGAAAGATTTTGCATTATAATTTAAACCTAACGAGGAATCATACATTATTGTATGTACAACCTGGTTAGCTGGAACCAACTTCAGATTGCTATAATTTTCAAACCGGTCATGATAGTGTGCTCAAATTCTAATGCCAGAATAATATTATAATTTACAAACTGTTTAAACAATTAGCTTCTCAGTTGTGTTGAAAAAAAAACATCCGGCTGGAAAAAATAACAAGCAGATATCGTTAGAGCCCTCCAACACCTTGACTTGAATTAATCATTTGTGTCTCGAGCTTAGGTCGTTACTGTGATAATGGTAGCGTTCCTTAAAGCCGTGGCGGTGGTTATAGAAAAACAGCAACATCCACAAAAATGGTTAGGAAAGTGAACGCTCAAAACGAACACGAAACCCACATCGAAATGTAAAAATAATGGCTCATTAGCTTGAAGAAGTAAAATAGCTCTTGCAACCACTCTTCGCTTATGTTTTTGGACCGTATACCGTGGCATTGTCTTAGAGGCAGTATTGAAGCCATTAGCTAACAGGCACAATCTCATAAATCGCGTTTTACCCAATTTTGAATTAAAAGCAATGTTCCACACTTCATTTCTTTGACACCATGCATTGCAAATTCTCCGGATTCAATTTCCTTGGATATGTCTCTCTGGAGTATTTTGAAGGCGACGTTTGGCACTAAAAAATACAAAAGTTTGAACCACCTCAATCAAGCACTTCTCTAGGAAGGGGCACAAATGAAGAAGAACCACTTGCTTCTCAATGACATTATTCGCGCCAAAGGTAGACATATTGAAAACACTTGATACAATTTGAAAGTGCTTGTATTTTCCGATATTTTTTGCCTTGGCACAACACAAGTTCACAAATTGTAGTATTTTAAAAAGTTTGAGTTAGAGTTATTAACCCTCCGATTATGGGAAGAGCAATCCCGCTCTTTGTACTACTGTTCGATTCGGAGTAGACCGGGTATATAAAAAAACATCCTTCTTACCCCTATGAAACACGGGCTTGGAGTGTGTGAGTATATCCAAGAGTGCACTTAATCAAAATCTTACTTACCTTTCAAGTTCGTCGTCACAAAAAGTAAGCTGAAGTTTGCTTTCCAGAAACGTATTCCCATTTGTAAAAACCTTATTGGGATTGAATACTTTTTACCAATCTCAAGTCTAAATTCGTATATTTAACTGAGAGAGTCTCATAAGAACATGACTCAAAGTATGGTCTAACATACATATTGGTACGCAAAATATTAACCATTCTACAACGTTTACATTCACATTCAATGACTGTACCCAGAAATTACCGCACAACTTCTTTCCCCGATCTCACAATTGAAGTGAAAGAAATATCATTTTAGCACACTGATTGTATTCGAATTGACAAAACATCATTGAAGTGTTTATAATACGGATTCCAATGGAATTGATAATAACGTTAGCATCCTCGCATCGTTCACACATCGCCGACGGCTGCTTGAATGAAAATCACGTTCGTTCAGAAAATAGATACCGCATCCAATATGTCACGTACCCGACATTAGCATATTCGATATTATCCTTCAAGTGTTTTTTTTTTTTTTTTGGTATATCTCTGTGTTGTATGGCAGAATGTACGCATATTTTGAGAATAATTTCCTTCTGTCTACGTAAATAAAGCCTTTTGAAAACAATGCGTCTTTAAATATCTCACCGCCTGAGGGGACAGCTCCGCACATAACTTTTTTCGGTCGTGAAAGCTTTTGGTTTTGGAGACTGCAAATTTGCCAACACTGTGCCGACATTCAACAGGAAAGCAAAGAGGAATTGTTGCACGCCATGACATGGGGGCTTAATGGTTAACAATTGGAGTGATGTTGGCTTCTGCCAGTGAATGTTTTTCAGAAAACTCACAGGATCGTAGGTAGGATTATTTTATTGTAGAATGAATGCAATTTGCCAGTGATGAATTTCTTTCCATCTATATATTAAATCTCCCAAGGCATGTTGCATTTAATTTTCAAGATAAAGTTTCACTTTAATTCATTTTTGAATCATGTCATCAACAATTCTTTTGGAACGTAAATGTGTTCTACTCTGTCCAAAATGTTGAGTGTATTTGGATTTAGTCCACATTGGCAAATCCTTATTAATTTCCCTCCAATGCCTGACATACCCTTGGTCCACAACAATACATTAACCCAAGGTAAGCATTTGACCAAATACTTTGCAACCCTGTTGATTTTGTGATACTCAGCTTAGAAACGGCATTTATTAAACACTCAAACTTTGTAAGCTCTTATAGTTATAGGATCTAATTAGGATATTGACATAATACAGACTTATACGACAAGGATCCAGGTTCGATTCGGAACACCTCGCATTTTTCACGGCTCCTCTTCTGTCGGGTTGCTGACAACACTCAATGAAAAGGCTTCTCAAATCTTGCCGTTCGGAATCGGCAAAAAACTGTAGGTACCTTCTGCTCGTGAGAGGACAATAGCACACACAATATGACTAGTTGCTGAGGAAGTTTGGCCCTGGTCACTGTGTCACTGAAATATTATTAATTTCGTTTGAATTTATGCACACCAACCAACCAATTGCATACCAAGACGTAGATTTCATGCGGCAGTTGAGAGCGTGTATATATGTTATTATCTGACAAATCTATTTTTGCACTCTGTAGTCTTGTCTTAAGAGTGTTTGAAAATCTTAATAATGAATGAATGATACACGTCCTTTAAGTCTTTTGGAGAGATTATCTTCTGTTCTGATGAAAGCACTACTTTCTATTTGTCCTAACAAGCGGAAAACAGCTCTTGTTCAGCATGTTTATATATATTTTTGTGCAATAAGCGCAAGTTTCAAACAAATACGAAAATTTCATCACACTTACTGTTTTGAGTTAACATTTGAACTACTCCGTCGATCATATTAACAGAAGGGCGAGCTGATTGACCTTATGAGACCTCAGCCTAAGCCTAGAAAATTACCTCTCCCCATCTAACTTCTTCACCTTCCTTCAACACAGTCAGCAAATACATAATAACTTTAATACACAGTAATTTTCTTGATCTGCCTTACTTTTACTTTTCAATGTGAAGTCAGACTGTTTGCCAATACTGAAATGAATGTTTGTACATGCTGTCGTCTAAGAGACAGTAGTGTGTCCAGTGGACACACTTGTCAACATAGGCTATTCGTCATGTTTCAATATTACCTCCTCGGTTCTTAGTGAATGCAGCAGTGACAACATGTGAAAAGGAATCAATATGAGCACACACGGATTTGAAATGAAATTGATTCTCTGTAAGTCCCTCCATTTGCAAAACAAGCCTATCGAAAACTTTATTGCGTTCACCAGCTGATTCAGCAACATTCACCCCCCAAACCGACACAAGCAGACACCCAACCTCACTCCCAGATAACAGCATCGCATTAACATGCCAATCAAAGGGCTGAGTTTCTAGAAAATGTCAACCGCATAACGTACGAGCACAAGCCGTCGGCACCAGATGATGCTTTGCTTCCTACATATTCCTACGTTCAAATGCTTATGCACACCAGTCACCACCCACCTGCCAGTTGATGGAACCCACTTTAAGCGAACTTCAAATAAGCATCAATCATAAATTTCGAAGGACTGAACTGTGTGCCTACAGACAGATACACACCACGTTCTTTATCCTCTCGATTAAAGCCGACGTGAACCTTAAGCGTAATTACCACGTTCAATGCGTTGCTTCTGGTGTCAGATCTGTCAGCGTTATTTCAGCGCCACTGGAATATCTAACCGTGAGTGTAATGATTGTCATCAGCGCGTGTCTATGCGCTGTCGTTATCCACACACAATGTTTCTCATGGTGTACTGTGCTCGTATCTCGTGCAGGTTTCCCATTGAAAAATTGCTCATTCATTCATCGAAGGCATTGATGTTCCCTCACTTGCGGGGGGAGAAGCAAGGACTTTAATGAAATTTTCTTTCGTCGGCGGCGAATGAAGATGGATGTGTGAAGGTACTGGTAATTGTTATGAGATTCATTAGGACAAACTTGCCGGTGGCGGGGTCTCGCAGAATGCAAAAGTGCTACGAAGGGGGATTTTATTCTGCTTCACTTGTAGAATGTCACCATTACTGCGCCAGATGACAGACACCAAGTCTGTTGAATGAAGGCGTCCTCAGTCAAGAGCAAGCATACGATAATAATTAAAGCAACCAAAGTGATACTCGCATTCTGCATTCTGAGAAGGTGTTATTTTTGTACCAAGTGTGAAAATGTGTTATCTTATCAGTTGATTGCGGTGCTATTAGTCCTTCAAACTTTCAATTTCGGAGATGAAGCAACCCCGAAGCGCAAAATCCCGAAATGACTAAATGTCGGGATATGCAAAAAGCCCAGAATACCTAAACTTGCAATGTTTTCAAACTCAAATAAGTTCAAGCAAGGTTTTGCATTTCAGGATATACTACTACTATATTCAGTTGACTAAGTATAATATGTTCGTATCCTTTTATTGCACACCCTCCATGATGAGAAAAGATGAGAATTGTTCGACGAGTCGTAGTTCTTTGCATAGGAAATCTCAAAAAGAACGGATTTTCGTTGCAAAAATATAGGGTAGAAAATTATTTTCTTATTTAAGCCTTTATTATTATAGGCATGTATGTGGATAAGTAAAGCATTATTTTGCTTGAATACCGCTTTTTTTAGCGCTGCTAATTGTGATTGTGAAAAATCACATCACTTCACTTCCCGATGACCAATACGCGCAACTTTTACAATTTATGTCCTCTCCTCCACTCCTGCCCAAGGCATTTTGAGACTTTTCTCAAAGCTTTAAACCCCAATGTCCACATTATTTAATTCAATCCAATCTGTAGTGACAATAGACATACGGCATTATTTTATGGTCTATTGTGGATAATCCAGTGGTCGCTGTGGCGCAGTGGTAAGTGCATCGACCGCGGCGCAGAAAGTCTGGGTTCGATTCCCAGATGGGACACCTAGCATTTTTTCACGACAATCAACGACAAATATGAGCAAACTTCTCTAAAGATCCCATCACTAAAAAAGAGAATGTACTCGGATTTTTGCAGATAGCTCCAAACCTATGGAGGGATTTGAAGCTGGAGCCTTCGAGAAAAATGATAACCTTAAACTTCACACATCTATAGGTAATTTCGCGGCGGTCTTCTAGACGGACACTTTTGCTATCCTATGTATATTGTAAAGAATAGGTGGAAGAGCCAAAGCATCTGCGTCTGTAGCAACGGTCAAGCTGTGCTTAAGGCCTCAATCGACCCTCTAACTGCTGAACAGGAATGAAAGTCTTCCCTTAATTTGGTCGGCAGACTGAATTCGCTAAGACTTGCCTTGGTCCCGGGAACAGGAATGAAAGTCTTCCCTTAATTTGGTCGGCAGACTGAATTCGCTAAGACTTGCCTTGGTCCCGGGACACCACGGGTCACGGGGAAACGAGATTAATTAATTTCCTATGAAAGGATCAAAAGAGGCATTCATAGGGCCCGAATAGACCTTGGGACCGCGTCCATCAGTCGACGGTTGGGTTTCTTGACACATCCAGAGATGGCATGACTCTCCAGAATGCAGGCTCCCATACTTCAGCGAGAAATCCGCACTTTTCTTTTATCTCTAGATAGGAAAGAGTGTAGAGAGCAATTTTTCTGCCAGTGTCCCATCATTACTTGGATCTGTCAGCGTCTGTTTGTCGCTGTTGTTTTAGCTGTGGTGTCAGCTGTGTTCATAGCTGAAAACCTTATCATAGAAGCACTTGATGGTTTTTCTCAGGAAGACCAAGAAATTACATTAAATGTAAGTAACTGCCTCGTAGTACCAGGGACCATTTTTTTGGATCTGAGTGCTCCACTGTAGTGTTTCCCAACCTCCAGCAAACAAGGAACATGGTGTCAAGATGACGATCGCATGCCCACGTTATTTCACGCATTCGGTTAGTTAAATGCTCTAAGGTTACCTAGAGATGAAATGAATATCATGCATCCTTTGATATACATATGTATATTCATGGTTGCTAACAAGTATATTATGTAAAGTTAGGCTGCATTTGGGCCACTCTGATACCATGTAGCTATTGACGTGTATCGCACTTAGTCTCTAAGTTCAGTTAGGTGTCCAAAGAAGTACTTTCATAAATTTTTATTTTTAATTTTTGTAAGAGCCTGGCAGTCGCAGAGGAAGTGAGAAAGGGCTTCTACAACATTTATTATGGTCCGTAGACTAAGAGATGTGTCGAAATTGTTTTGCTTCTAAGGCAAGTGGGGCTGACAATCTTTTGTCACCTTCGGTCAATGTGTGTGTTTTTAGTACAAATGTGTTTCATTGTACAACAGGGGATGGAAGATATGTCATCTTCAGGTGGATTGCACCTATAAGGCTCATCGGCCTCACAATTCTCCAGGATTTCACTAAAAATGATAAATGCCAAGCATTATTATGCCCCTATATAACACAATATTCCGATTGTATATTCAATCACTCTACTGTCAAATTTTTTTATCTCACTTTATTGCCCAACGTTTCATATTGTATATGTTTTTTCTCTCTTTTGCATTGAAAACCAACTGCAATCTGTCTTTGACACTGATCCGAGTGAGGACGGGACACACCAAGTGCAGTGTCTTCGCCTTCATTATAGGCGTTGTATCAGCGTTAAGCCCAGGCACACTTAAGTATTTAACGCAGGTCCCGTTTGTACGCCAGCAAGTCGTCTGCAGTCATTACTATATAGAGATAACATAAAAGCCGCGGAATGTTAGCTGATGTTTGGGATCATGCACGTGATCAGCCTCCATTCTGGAGAGTCATGCCACCTTTTGCTCTACTGTCGAGAGACCCAACCGTCGACAGAAGCCCTAACGAAGGACGCGGGCAGTCCCAATGTAGAATCGGGCCCAACGAATGCCTCTCTCGAACCTTGCCTGGCTAGTTTATCAACAATCTCGTTTCCCACGATTCCGTGGAGTCCCGGGACGCAGACAGTCTGCCGACAAAATTAAGGGAAGACTTGCATTCCTGTTCTATTTTGAAAGTGATTAGATGTTTGAGTAAGGCCTTAGTCACAACTTGACTATCGATACAGACGCAGGTACATCGCCTCTTTTACCTGTTCATTACGGAACGGCAATCAGCTAGTTGAAGCAGGCATTTCAAGGTAACTCTTAAAAAATCGGTTAGGATGATGTACGACGCCGATAACAAAACCACAAGAATTAAGCTTTTCCTGTTGATTGTTTATTACAAACTGAAACTTCTCCAAAGGTCTGAACTATATAAGTATTGACAACATAATATTTTGAATGATACATTAAAGTCTTGTACAAAAGGTGAATGAAAAACAGGGTCATAATGTTCTATGGTTCGATTTTGTTTTATTCTTTTAGATTACTTAAAATAAGTACATAATTTAAATGAGTAAATGATATTTAGAAAATTTATATATTTACGAAAATAAGTTTTATTTTTTTTAATTTAATTTTTTTTAATTGTATACACTTAAATAAGCTATAATGATGTACCAATTTTTATGTGTATCTAATAGCCTTCATCTAAAATAATATACATATAATAAGGCCGACATATTTTCAAATGATAAGTTTTCATACTGTAATGTGGGGAGTGCAAGTTAATTCGGTCCGTTTTTTAGTGTTCAAAGCAATTTTTTTTATTGAACGTGAAATGCATCACTCAATGTATTGTCCTGTAAATTTTCATTACCGTCTTTAAAAACTGAGTTATCTTTGGCATTTATTCAATCATTGAGCCATTTTCGATTTCTCCAAGAGACCTGAAAAGCTGACTCCCCAAATCGGTTTTGCATCCGTCGAAAAAGCCAAAAGTCGGGAGGAGCAAGGAATAGAGGATACAGCGGCTGAGGTAAGAACTCCCATTTCAGCGTTTCCAGATAGTTTTAAACAGCCACAAATCCAAATTTCTTAAACAGAACGGAAATTGTTTGCAGAGTCACTCCCAAAGATTCTGCGAGTTCATTTAGCATACGGATATTAACCCAGTAAATCCCCCAATTCCTCATTTCCCAACTTTTTGGGCTGACGATGCAGCTCTTTGTTTCGACGCTTAAGTCACCACCTTTGAAGCGTGAAACCATTCTCTGCATGATTTATTGGTCGGAACAGATTCTGCACTGTTCCTGCACTGTTGCTTCCAATTCAAAAATGTGGTATTATCTGTTTCGTTAAGATTTTCCTGAAATATTTTAAACCATATTAAAGAGATGTTTGCATATAAAATTTTAGATGCTACGTGCTGCACTAAAGTAGACTGTCGACATCTTTGAAGATTAGTCTTATGTGCACGCAGGGGTGGTATACTTGCTCCTTTTCTCTGAGTACTATAGACCAAGAATACCCTGCCATTTGAGAAGTGCAGTTGGTGATCTACATAACATATTCATTTCAATAAACAAACTATAATCGTCGGATTGGAGATACGTATTAATAGTAATAATTATAATAATTGAGTGGCTCTATAGCCCATAACGGACCAGGGCCTAGCTCCTACAACAACTACTCGTGTTGTGCGTGCTACTGTTCTCTCACGAGTAGAAGGGACCTACAGTTTTTTGCCGACTCCGAACGGCGAGATTTGAGAAGCTTTTCATAGACAATTGATACTCTTTGAGTGTTGTCAGCAACTCGAAAGAGGTGGTGCCGTGAAAAAATGCGAGGTGTCCCGTCCGGGAATCGAACCCAAACTTTCTGCGCCGCAGAGACACGTATTCCGAAACAAAATACGTGGTAAAATTCCGTTGCAATTTTTTTTCCTTAGTTTTCCATATGGGAATTTATATAACATATTTGGGGAATTGGGGACAACATTGTAAGAGGTTCACTTTCACAAAGTTGAAAACAAAACGCTCAGTGCACATTTTGGACTGTTTACATTTTGATGTAATATCGTAAAAAATTAACGTTTACGTTAAGCTCTCTACAAAAAAAGAAGAATCTATTGTTGAGACGTTGAAAGACATTCCGTTAAGTTTAGGTTAACTTACAGTGCCCGAGGAGGGCCAGTAAGTCATAAATTAAATGTTTTGTTAAGCTAGTTTTAAGCGTTTTTTTGTCTAGTGCGTAAGATATTTTGATAGTCATTAATAAAATGCAATTAAATCTTAATCTCGTAAAAAATGCATATATAGCACATCAAGACGTCATGTAACATTAACAACAAGGAGTCTAAATAACCCTGTCAACTTCAATGTATTTGCTGTATTTTGTATGTAAAACATAGAAACTCAAAGTGAACATCGATTGCCGGGTATAGGCATATGTATACTTAAAACCTAGTTACCAATCAGGAACGACACAGCCCAAAAAAGGGCTGTCAAAAAGATTAGGAAACACACATATTCTTGTATTGGGCATATGGGCGTACACTTAGGGAATCAAGTAACTACTCACATAGCGGGATAAGCTTTTTATCCTTCAACTTTGCCTATAGCGTAGAAGTCTATATAAAACGTAGCCCATGACAGTTAAGGATAAATAACAATTGAGTAGCATTACAGCCTACAACGGACTAGCGGCTAGCTTCTACATGAACTACTCGTACTGTACATGCTATTATTCTATCACTAGTAGCAAACAGTTTTTAACGACTCTGAATACCGAGAGTCTTTTCATAGACAATAAGTATTCATTGAGTGGCGGCAACAACTCTCAACTCGGCAATGAATATTCATATTCATTACAGAATATGAACAGCGTGTTATTTCACGCTGTAATACACTAGCTATAGCGGCAAGTTACAAGGGTGTAGGAAAAAATTGCCAAATATTTACAAATATTCTTAATATTTTCAAAATATTCATCAGATTATGGCAGTCGCTTTGTTACTATTATGGGACTGATAGCTGATAAGCAATGTTGGAACTTTTGAAAAGCAATCCAGCTTAAAAACCCTCATTTTTGCCTAATATGACCATATATAGAATATTTTGCTTTTATTTGGCATTACCTGTATGAAGTACAGGTATCTCCAAAGTATTTTTCAGCATACCATCCATAAATAATTTTTCCACAAACATTTCAACAATGTAAATATTAGATTCGTAAATCTTAAAAGCCTATGCGAGAGTTATAAAGGTTTATGTGAAGAAATTAAAATTGAATCAAGTGTGCCGCCGTCCTTCTCCTTCTCATCGAAGCTACCCCTTTGGCTAGCCCACCTGCAACAGAATTTTTCGATTAATCTCAAGAAATGAATACGGTTTCATTTAATAATCTCATGTGGCCGCCACCGATAAACAGTTTGTCCACTTATTACGCTACGGCGGTCCAATCTGAAATGTCAGTGCTTTTTCACCGCAAAACAGAGGTGCTAATAATGACTTGCAATTATGCCGGTGTCCTTCCAGTGTCGTACTAAATGAACGGGAAAAGTGCGGGTTGCACCCACAGAGAAAAATGTTTTATTTTTCGAAGTACAATAATATTGTGAAATCAATAGATTGGCGTAATGTTGTGTAGCTCAAATAATGTGCATCTTTCTCACTCGTTTTTCGCTACTTCAACCAGAAATCCTCAAATGAATTAGCCTGCTGTATTTCTCCACTTCAAGAATATACCAATGATTTATTTACAATACACACCTCGCTAGGAATACCCACCCGTTCACCCTCAATCCCTCCTTCGAACGCCCAGTTAAGATTAGACTCTCTTTACCCACCCCACACGAATTTGGAATGCTCTTTCCAGCTCATCTTTTCCCCCTTAGTATCTATAGACATTTAAAACCAATGTTCTCTGGTACCTTCTTTCTCTCCCTTCCGCCATACCTTCGGTCTGTGCTGTAACTTAATTTTATTCTCATAAGGATACAAGCTAATCACCGGTTATAAAAAAAATGTATTAAACTTTAAATTATAAAATATGCAGTCAGTATTTAGTTGCACTTTTTCTCGTATCAATAAACAGGCCTACGTTGAATAGGGTAACAAGTCCCTTTTGGCTAGATTGATAAAACTGTCAATACCCACAGCACTCCTCTATGCAAATTGTTATATTCGCCCCCAAATCAGCAAATATTTAGATAGTTTCGCTCTTCTTGGCTCTCAAAATCTGCTCCATTGTGAAAATCTAACTTCCCTGTCCAGAAAATAAACTGATAAGAACCTATTAGATCGTTTATGATCGGTTCCGGGCATTCACACAAAATGCTAGAGCCGACAGTTTTTGGTCCGAAGTTTTAAAATTTTGAAAAATTCGACTTCCTCTTGAACGTGTTCTACAAATTTTCGCAATAAATGAAGTATTCGTAACGTAACATAACAAGCTTTGGCGAAATATCCAGATAAGAATATAACATATTTATTTTCCGTTTTATTCAAAAAATCTTCACACCTGGTTAAATTCAAAACTCAGTCTTTTGTATTCGTGAATGGAATATCAGTATACACTTGATGGAATGCACTTTGCTTAAGATTTTCACCTTCGAACAGAATAATGTTCGTATTGTTTAGTTTCTCCTCAAACAGTTCATACATTTTACACAATTTTGATGAATATGCTCAGACACCTCCATGTCCTTTGCCATAATTTTCTCCAGAACCAATCCTCTTTTGTGCTTGAGTTGATGCACACGAATTGTTGGCATGCACATGACATTTTATAAATCACCATAGTTGTCACCTGCACTTGAGACATAAAGCACTATGATCTTCTTCCTATCACTGTTCTTGTGTTATTGACATGCCCCATGGAGGTGGTGCCTACCTTAAACAATGCCCGGAGAAATTTCTGAATTCATAAGTGAATTATTAAACAGAAACGAACTTGACATACACACGTTCTCGTCACTGTACAAGAAAGAAAATAACATGAATAATAAGAGCATTACTGTTGTACGAATACTATATTAAGACTTAGAATTCTCTTTTTAAATCATTTTGTTTTTTTGTTTGGTTTTTAAGCATATTGGAGTTTATAACGGTTTGTGAGTAGAATGTGGGCAATTGCAAATTCAGTAAAAAGTAAAAAATTCAAATAAAGTGGATTTATTTGAGGTTCCTTTAAAAGCACTCTTAAACCATACCAAAAGTATAGATTCTGTAATCTTCCAAAGTGTGCATATTAGAACTCTTAAAAAATACAAGATACCGTTCGGTAGTTCAGAACTACAGTAAGTTTATCGCAGAACTTTAAAGACAGCACCTAAATGAGACTTTCACCGGAAAAGGCATCAATAGCAGTGAGAGGTTCTAGAAAGAGGGATCTTTTAAAAATAATATTATAGTATAAATACAATTATTAAAATAGCATTTATTGTCGTTACTTCAGTTTTAGTTGTGAAACTGTCATTGGATTTCACACATAGATGGCTTTAATTGAATATTTAGGTCCAGTGACGTAATCGAAATGTCATTTTGTTATTTGATAGTTGGTACTTCAGCTGATAATCATTAAAAATATGTTTTTTATTGGTCGTGTAGTTTTTGTTTGGCGTTAGTTGAAAATTGAAAAATAAAAATTTGCTTTTTTATTTCGGGAAAGGAAAAAGCGCATCGCAAGCTTTCAAAAAGTTATGTGCTGTTTATGGTGATAACGCTTTAAAAGAACGACAGTGTCAAAATTGGTTTGCCAAATTTTGTTCTCGTGATTTTCCACTCAAAGGTAAAAAACACTCTGGCAATAATCGATTCGGACCGTCAGAGTGCAACACGTAAGATTGCAGAGAAACATCATTTTTTACATACATGCATTAAAAATCTCTCAACTTTGCTTTGTACGAAAACAAACAAAATAAAAACCTCATATTCATACAAAAGTCATGTTATCAGATTGGTGGGATTACAAAGGAATTGTCTACTTTTAACTTTTACCACCCAACCAAAGGATTAATTAAGGTGTCTACATTGAACAACTAACAAAATTGAACAATGCATTCCACATATTCCATCATGACAGTGCAATGCCACACACATCATTGGTCACTCGGCAAAAATTATTGGAGCTTGGTTGGAATTTTTTGCCACATCCACCATATAGTCCAGGTCTTGCTACATCTGGTGACTTTTTATTTTTATCTTTGCAAAACCCCTTGAATTGCAAAAAATTTTAATAATGATGATGATGTCGTAGAATAATGATGCTGCAAACATCATTATTCAAAATGGACAATACTTCACAAAATTAAACTATTTGGTTAAATAAAAAAATTGTCTTTAATTTTAAAAAAAGAACTGCACTTGAATTAAATTTATCGACTGCAGTTCGCGAGAATGGCGATGACACATATAAACACAACGAGTTTTACGAGAACCGGTTTCAGAACATATAAGTCTTGCAAAAGTGAGGAAATCATACAAAGAATTAAGGTCTGTCAAACAGTCTCAGGATATTACGATTACCTAGAAAATCATCTCATTTAAAAATGCTTCTTCTTGTTGTAATGCCGCTACAGTCCTGGGTGAACCTGGGTCTCAACCAGCATGTCTCTCCACCAGCACGATCTGTTATAAACTCCAAGATATCTAAAATTATTTCTAATGGGGATTATATTCAACGGGATATACAGAATTAAAGTAAAAAAGTGTATTATATGTTTTTATATGTTTTAAAGGAAAAATAGGAAAGAATAATAAGAGTAAACTAAGTTCATAAATTCATCAACAATATTTGAATAGAGAAAGAAAAGTAAATAAGAAAAACAGAAACAAATAAAAAAAGAGAATGAAAAGTAAAAGAAAAAACGTCTGCTGTAAGGGTGATGCGAGAGGAGAAATCTTTATTCCTGCTGGCTGAGGTATGACTTTAAGTTTCTTTTAAAATTTGCGATGCTGGCTTGGTCTCTTAAATAGAGCGGAATAGAGCTCCACAGACGCACAGCAGCGATAAAGAATTGTCTTTGCAACTAGTCATCTGCAGTCAAATCAAATTATGATGATGATATAGTCTCGGTTTCTCTGAAGACACAAGAGACTTATTAATCACCTGACTTAATTTGATTCAAATTTTATGGACTGTTAGTTAGTTAGGGACATTAGGAATAGCCCTAATATTCAATTGAAAAAGGGTGAATTTTAAAAGATTGGCTAAAATTGAAATGATTGATTGACATTTTGTTCGTATAAGTACCCCATTCATTCTCTTTAATGAACTCTGCATCATGAATCCAAATCCTCTATTTGGTATTAGCAAAATCACTGAGACAACAAAAGACTGTTTAGTTGAATGTCAGTTATATTTGGTACATGGAATAACTCAAGGCTTTTAGTCTTGCGTTACCTTGTCTGCGCAAAGCTTCAACGCTGTCAAATAACTCAAAAATCACTCAGATACTTCACTACCAATTTTAGTTCCGTTGCGATGCCCTCCCTTTCGCATCATTTTCGTTAGTATTTAAAGATCAGGAATAGTTTCTTAAGCGCCCAAGTTTTTCTTTTACCATCAAGCGTTGCCTTAAATTTTTAGTTTTTAAACTGTTCAGAACGTGCGAACCGTTCTTTGCCTTGAAAGTCGACTATCACTTTTAAATAATATAAACTATTTCTGACCCGTGGACTCACCTGGAGCATGTTCACTGCCATCAAAATGTGGTAACCTTCGGAAGATATTTTCATCGAATTAAAATAATGAAATAAAACTCCGGGTAAAAATGTAAGAATGATTGTTTTTTACGCTTGATAAATGTTACGACTCTGAGACATTACGTGACAGTAGCTGTCAAGTTAATATTTTTAAAGGGGAGATGTCACGAATTAACCGACACTCTTATTAGTAATTACTCGAACTTTTAACTGCTGTGTACTTAGTTTTTATACATACCGCCCACTGTGTTTACATTTACAATCTTACATGATGCAGGGTGTCTATGATGTTAAGAATAAAATGATTGATCATGGCGTATATAATTTAAACATTGTAACGTAAGTCCAACCTTTCCATATCTCAGAATATTAATACAGTGTCCAACACAGCTACAAAGCCAATCAATCAAACACCGGTACATTTAAAAAAAAAAACCGGGAAAGTACACTATTAAATGCATTGTTATATGGCTTGCTAGGTACACTTTAACCGATTACAAACTGACTATAATATGACGCAATAAAATATGATATTCAATACGACGGATATTTCTTAGCTCTTCTTTCTTAGCTAATTTTGTCATATTTTTGTATTCAAGTGTTCCTTAGGATGAATTCATTTCAATAAAATGTTTGGGATCTTTCTCAACTGCTATTATCATTCCAGCGAAAAGATCGGAAGTGCCTATTATTTAGAAAAAAATGTGCAGTCAAAGAAATAAATGTCAAGTTCATGTGACCTCAGAATTCATCCCCATTCTCACCACTCTCAGAACATAAGTACCCTAACTCTTGAAACAGTCATTTTCAGCTAGCAGAGTGAACCGCATCTGTAAACTGAATGTTAAAAATTTTCACCACCACGAGGTATAGTTGAAGAGAGCACATTCATATCCGTAGATATTTTTATTTCTCTCATAGAATCTAGAAGACAGCATAATTGAAGAGAATATCTAACGAATACATTTTTATCTTTCCGCTGAATTTCTGCGCAAAGAACTCTTTTAAAATAACTGTGGCCACTAACGGGGTGAAACCCACGCTCTCTGCCACTCGATTCTCACCACACTGAGCGCTCTTCCACTGTCAGCCAAACAGTGTCTTCACCAGTCGCATACTGTTAGTCGTTTAGTGAATGCTGTTCCACAAGAGAACGCCAGCACGCGCGCGATTATCAGCAACATCAAATCTGAAGAAAAAAAAAATCAAAAATTTCAAAAATGATCCGTACTAATGGAAGCACTGAGGAGGAGTACTAAGACCATTTACGTGCCCACCCACAGGTCCAGCAGCCCTCTCTTTGCCTACCCGCTATTGGACGGGTTGGAAATGTGAAACTGGGATGACAACCCTCGCTTTGTGTTCCGGGATTCGTTTCATTGTGTCATTTGAATTGAAATTCTTCATCGCCGGCTATTGTGAAGCGAATTTATCGAATTCACTTCGGTACGCGTAATCGAAATTAATCGTGGCTGAAAGCGCTATCTCGAGATAACATCCAAAAAACCGAACGAAATTGTATTCACGTTTATATACTAGTCGGGCAGTAGTGTCTTCAGTGTGGTCATCAACCAGTGGTCATCAGTCACTTTCGGATCATCCTGTTGCATTCAACTATCAGTTGGGCGCCTGCAACGGGAGATCCATCATCGTATGTGATGAAACAGTTCCTGTGCAGCGGGCGGTGTGCACATAGTACACTACAGCTTTAGTTCCCAGCTTTCGCAGGAAATCGAAAGAAAATAACTCTCAAGTCCTGAAAATAAATGGAACGAGTGAGTGTGTGTATATAGAGTTGCATTGTTGCCAGTGGGAGCTTATTTCCGACGTGCCAGATGATTGATGTGATAGTGAGTGATGCCTGCTAGGGGATAAAAAAGAATACAAATGAAAGAATAGATAAAAGGATAAGTGCAGTGAGCAAGTACATACAAACGCAGTGTAGATCGGCAGTGCGGTGAAAAATTCATCTATCGATTGTTTGCAGGAAAGAAGGATTACGCTCCCCCTTTTCAGGTTGCGGTTTGTGACATACCCAACTAAAAGTGGGCACAATTCCATAGAAAATTCGAAATCCCTCAAATAGATACTTCTTGCTTTTTGTGATGCGAAGTGATGTGATATTGTGTTGGGAGGGAGTCAGTTATTGTGAAGCGAGCTGAATTAATTAAAATATTTATGAAAAAAATGTATACAAATTTAATTTCTCCAACTCGTGGTTTATCTCAATCCCGCGTGGTGAGCCTGTTACACTTAAAAGAGCGGATTTGTGTTGATTAATCCTGCTAAAGGATTAAATGCAAATACGTTGCTTATCAAAGGATATTAATTCCGAATGCACCTCTAATACTTGGCCGCAGCACAGAATTTGGAGAGGTGAGTTTTTTGAATTATTAACGCACGCGGTGCTTTGTAATGAGTGTTTGGAGTTTCCTTCCCGCAACGATAAGCGGATAAAAGTTTGAACTCTGTGTTAGATGAAAGAATGTACATGTACATTCCTATAATATGACATGGATTTTTAATGTGGCATACTAAACAGTGCAAATGCAATTATAAGTTTTTGAAAGTTGAAGAATAATAAAATTAAACTCGTATTGGAGAAGACCACCCTTTTTTTAAATCACAGGAAGGCTTGAAAGTGAATGTAAACTGTCCCTTCTGAATTAAGGCTGATGATGATGCGACTAAAGTTGATGCAACCCGTTAAATGTGTCTACCAAAGCTGTACTAAAATTTCCAACTTATTATAAAGGTTTCTTTTTACACTAAATCTGATCTGAGACTGGCAGGCATAAAAAACGTTGAAGTTTGCAGCACTATCGTGAAAAATTAAATTTATTTCATACTAAGGGTACGGGTATTAGCTACTACTCGTATCTACTGAAAATAAATTAACTAAACGACTTCTAGAAATGTCAGACTAAAGTACCATGTTGGGCATTCGTTCATCAGGAAATTCCTTCGACTGTGACAACTCTTTTTCTTTTGCTTCGCATTGATTTTCTTATATTTACTTGTTCATTGTGTGAAATTGTGATATGATGATCAGAAGTTTAGGCGTGATGGCGTATGTATATATTCAACCGAATGGGCTTACTATTTTTCCTGCAACTGATTCAAACTGAACAAACAACTTCATAGAATTCTTGATCGTATCATTAGACGCGCTATAGATTTTGTGCTTAATCACAATTAACGGATGCTTAAAATGCAGTGTTATCTATTTCCTACATTGTTATACAGTTGAGGCTTTAATAAGAGTCAAAGTTCTGCGCTTATATGTACGTTGTATATGTTGCGTATAGTATGAAAGTTATAAAGGCTGTCCCAACAAGAACGCAAGATTTAAATTGTAAATAAAACGCAAATATTTAAAAAAAATCGTGAATTCTTTATTATATCGTAAAGTAGACAGGATGAGGTAATGTGTCGAATAACACATCGGCCAGATTGCCGCCGCGGCTTTGCTGTCACATACGCGATCTCTGACTCATTTTCACAAACACGCGTTGAGGATGCATTTGCTTCTCGTGAATCACTAGAGGATTTTCCTCGTCCCAAATGCGACAATTCTGCCTATTGACGAAGCCATCAAGATGGAAATGTGCCTCGTCACTAAAGATGATTTTATCGGCAAAATCAGCATTTTCATGTCGTCTCTCCAATACTCAATTAACGAAACCCCATTGGCTGTGCATGGTCAACTGGCTTCAGTTCCTGAGTCAATTGAACTTTGTATGCATGAAGATGCAAATTTTTCGTCAAAATTCGCTGCAAAGTGGATTTGGAATCACCAATTTGCTGAGCTCGGTGTGGAATTCAGGTGGATGGAGTTTGAGCGACATCATCACGTACTGCTGCGATATTTTCAGTCGATCGACCTGGTCGAAGGCGCCTTGTTGTCTTTACATCAGTTACAGACCCAGTTTCAGCAAATTTTTCCATTAATCGCTTTAGGGTTGACTCTTTTGGAGCATTATTATTACCTTAAATTGATCGCAATTCGCTGTGACCGCAAAACTTTCACCATTTTGGGAAAACAATAACACAATGAGAATGCGTTGTTCATTCGTGTAGCGCTCCATTTTTATAAACCTTATACCTTCTACTAACAAACAATATCTGTTCAAATGTCAAACAATGACAATTCAAATGGCGCCAAATTTAAATCTTGCGTTCTTGTTGGGACATCCTTTAAAAGCAAAAGGACAAAACACAAAATATTGAAAAAAAAATATTTTCATTTTTTGTAACTATCCCCGTTTATTTTTTTGTCGATGAATTTGCACTATTTTTGATTTAAACCTTAAGTTGCTAAAATTAGAAAAATTATAATAAATGTGTTTGGATTACTGAAACCATATTAAACTGCAGTTTCATATGCAATTCGTTTTAATATATTAAAAAATGGCTAAATATTTCAAACTGAACTTGAAGGTAATAAGTGTCCCAGTTTTTTTTGGTTCACTGTATGTAATTTTTCGGTGGTGAGCAGAGTGGGGAATGCAGCCCTTGATTCCCTTCATATCTAACGTAAACTTCTGAACTCATTGCTTTATTCGATTTTACAAGTACATTTTCGATACTTTCTCCTACACAGAAATAAATAATACGATTTCTTTAAAATTTCAATACCTTGCTAGAATTCTACATGGAAGAAAAAGTGGATTACAGTGCCAAAATAATGTTCACTTAACTAATGTGACTTTTCTGAATTAATTGAATGAGAGACTAACGTGACTATTCCACCAAAACTTTTTCACGTGCCATAAAACCATACTGGAAATTGTAAGCCTTGGTCGGACACACTACAAATGGTTCGAATATTTTTGGTATGCATACTATATTCGATTTCATTGCTGATGTGAGTGGTTTGCTTGGACACTTAAACGATTTTCTTTTGGCGCCATTTACTTCCAAATTTGTTAAAATGTCCGACCAAGTGTCGTTTGAGGTGACTGAAGTGTATTGGACACTTTTTTAAATTCACGGAAATGCTGCTCAACCTGTCGCGATCCCTTCCGTCTTCCGATTGATTTCGATGTTAACGGTCACCGTCGTAAGCAAATTAAAGATCAGTGAACCCAAAACCGCTAGATACGTTATGATTAGTTAGACGCAATGCAATTTAAAAGCGATTGCATGAGAAGGAAAAATTTTAAGTATTATAAATTAAGGTTCCTTATGATTTGAAGCCAAGACAAGTCCTGGTGCTTTCCGTCTGTGCACAAAGGCAACAATAAGATTTGGCTTATCCCATCATGACGGGCGATTCATGCATCTAAGTCCATATGTTGAGTTTCATTTAATTTATTCGTAAATTAGTTGTACAGTCTGATTACAACAATTATACCATTAATGTAAATGAGTATTACTAATTACTACCTTGTTCTAAATGTAAAAAAGTAAAAGACAAAAAGTGTGAAAGGAAAAGTATGGATTCATAGAATAAAGAGATAACAAGAAAATTTAGTTGTGATGTACCTATACATCGTTGGTTCAATTGATTACAAGTCTCGAAGATTTTACTGTATACTTGTTACTATAGTTAGTAATGGTGGTAATTAATACAAACTATTAAAAACCAATGAAAACCTTACTGCGAACGAAATCAACTTCATTTAGAGCATTTTGATGCATTCCGCCTGTTTTGCAGACTGAACGCTATTTGATTATTTTATATAGTCCTCTGTCTACCAGTTCCGTTTAAAAAAATACTCGATGTGTAGATAACCTTCACCACTTACCGCCAGAGCTTGCGGTTTAAAATTAAATAACAATAAAATTGCACTTTTGTAAGCGATGAATGAGTTTACCTAGTCGTATATTATTTCACTTATTGATTGCTCAATTTGTTGACTTAATTAAGCCGCCATTATTGCATAATGCTCGAAAGAAAGAAATAAATGAGTACACGAAAATACATCCTAAATACAACCAACATTCGTCACCACCATGAAAATTATCCCCCACGAATATATTCATCACTAATTTTTATACATTTTCTCCTCTCGTATTTCGTCGGAGACACTTTGATCCTAATGAACTTAAAAATAACATGAAATGGTGTGTTTTTCACTAGCCAGACAACTCATTGAAATTTCGTGAAATAAATGACTACGTCCTAGTGTTTCACTAGACACTACATAAAACGAACACGGAATATAAAACAAAACTAGTTTACGTACAAGCTTGTCAAAGTTAAATGAATGCAAACAAACAAAAAAAAAATAAAAGGCGTGTTTAAAAATACCCAATCCTGGACATGAAACGAAACAAATGTCAACAAAGCCGCGTGAGTGGCAACCTTACATGAGTAGAATCAATTTGCTAGTGGCATGATTCTTTCACATTTCGGCACGATTCGTTTACATCTTAGACTTCTGACACACCGTGTGCATTGTAATCAAATTTATCGCCAAGAGCGTATAACATTCTCTTATTAATAATAAAGAGCTCATAGATTGTTTTGGGACTAATTACCTGTTGCATTCCATGTATTTCTTATTTTACTTCTATTATTCACGCCATTGCCAACAAGTTGCCGCTGTACCTGCAGATGGGAGGGATACAATTTTCTCGAAAGCATGTTATGAACGGAGAACCTCCTTAGGGTTTCACTCGTCATAGTCAATATTTAATTTTGAAATTTTCACCTAGGTCGAATGTAGGTCACTGAACGTCGCTTCGACTTCCTGCTGTACTTGAACTTACCTCAGTGGCAAAGTGCTTCTGTTTAAGCGCAACTGAGTCAACACTAGAGAAATCGATTTTACGGTTGAGAAATGTTTGAGTAACTCGCAGTTGACAGTGTCCAATTAAATGCCATGTGTAATGAGAGAGTACCAGGAGTAAAAAGTATATATTCTGTGAGAAAATGATGCGTTGAAAATGAACTTTTGAATATTTTATATGTTTGCTCATGAGTGCTCCAGGTAATTTGTGTGTCATCAACTGCTTATAAAATTGATTGTTTGTTCAAATGTCTTATTGTGTACCTTAGAACTGGGGGATATACACATGACGTTACACTGCGAACAATATTTATTAAATGGAGAGACGGCTTTAAAATTACCCCATCATTTCCTAGTCAATATTTAAGACATTAAACAACTGTTGCAATACAATTCTTACTCTTTTCCTCGATCATGTTTTGAAAGTGATTGACAGAGTGAGATCTGAGCATATTTGCACTGAAATACACATTATGTTATGGCAAAAGAGATGCCCCGAAATTAAATATATACTGTCTTTGTTGTATTTCATGATTTTGTATGGAGAAAAGCTGTCTCAATCGTTCATTTTAAGTAATTCGACTTTCGTGTGTCAATGTCCACACCAATTTTAAATGATATTTAGTTGTTTAAATTATTTTGGATATCGGTAGCTCGTTTTCTATTTTAAAATACAGAAACCAAAACGATACAAACGAAAAAGAAATATTTAAAGAATAAAATGCTTATAGCAGAAGGTCCTAAAGCTTCAGAAACTGAAAAAGAGTTTAAATGACGTTGAGAACACAATCAACAAACAAGACAACGCGATAGAATACAAAGAATAAAAGGTTAATTCCAAATTTCTTTTCGACGATTTTCCGTTTATTTTTTTATTTTTTGGTATCCTGTTGAAAGAAGAGCTGGGTACTGAGATGGGATGCAGAGATACCCAATTTGTTTTGGATGAATTAAGTGTACAAAAGAAAACAAAAACCTCACGAAATAATTAAATAAAAAAAAGCCGAGTATATTTTACAATTTGCAGCCATTTTGAACACTTTTTTTTTCACCTTAGTTGAATGACATGTTTTAAAACTTCAAAACTGTGCTTCACTTTCCAATCGTGAACCTACATTTTGTTTAAATATTTGGGTCCATCTGCAATGATAATCGAAGACGCTTCGTAAATTTAGAAGTTTTATACAAAACAAATTTTACAAAAGCTTAGTAGTAGTAGGAAGAAGTAGAAAAATATTTATCATTTGGTGATCTTGTGAAGTATAATCTTTGTAGTGTTGAATTACAGACTAAAATTGGATTTTAAATATTTTACGGACTTTTAGTTTTACGTCCTTGACATAAAAACTTGACAAAAAATGAGGCAATATTCCTGGTGGATTTTATTTTTAAAAACAAAATAGAGAACATTAGTTCTTCTTCTTCTTCTTGTGGCACTACAGTCCGGGGTGGACCTGGGCTACCCGTTGTAGACAAGTAGCTGTTCAGAATGCATTGGCTTTCCCTTAATAATCCTGTTCGTACTTTACAACGGTCTAAACTAAACTCTCACATGGAAAACTCTGTTGTGGGAATACATTCAAACAACTAAAAAACAAGAAGTAACGTTTCGCAGAATTTTTTTTTATCGCCTACGTCAAACATTTTTCCGGAATTGATGTTATTTCGTATTTCCAAATCAATTTTCTTAAATGTCACACTGTTTTCTGCAACTTGTTCACTCTTTGTTAATAATGTGTACATTCCTTCTTAATTGGGCGTCATGAACCTCTATGTAAAGCTTAAATCTGAATAAACATCATTGGATATACAGGTCACAGACCTGTATCTCTTGTGAGCCCATGTTATATCACTTAACAATTCTTTTTACTATATACATATAAATTTATATTAAGTTTCCATTTTTCGGCAACATTTAGAGAACATTGCTGACAATAATAAGAATATTCAGAGCCAGACAAACAGGGAATATAGGACAAAATAATATATATTATTATTATTATGACATTGCAGTCCTTAATATTTATTGATTTTTCTTACTATTTTACAGTCCTCCGTTCGTAGACGTTTTAAGCCGTCGGAAGAATTTATGAGAGAAAAAGATTGGTAGTAAAAGAATACACGATAAAATACGTCGATTTCAAAGCGATTCACAGTTCTGATGGCGTAGTTTAATTTTTAAATTTATTCTCATTTTTCAATGGCAACCTTTATGTTAATTTACTCTATTCCATGCATTTCCGCCTTTATTTTATTTTACTTATTCGGTACCTATATACAGTTCCTATTTGACATGAACTATGGTATAAAGCAGTATTCTTTTAAACACAATTCACAGAATTTTGTTAAAACCCAACTTATCACTCAGAGGAAGCAAAAGTTTGGTGTTTGTTTTCAATTTGTGGACATATTTATTTCCAGTGTTTCTTAGGATGGCCTTTTGTCTAACACATTGCTGCCTTAAATTGCAATCACATTGCAACGAATTGCTTTAAATTAAAGTTTAATTTAATTGGCCAGTCTGGAGCCACACTCTCTATTCTTGCCGTCACCTTAACCAAGGCTGCGGCTCTTAATCTCAGAATTAAATCGAATAATATTTAGTGAATTAGGGTGTATTTGTATGGCTTCTCATCTTTTTTGCATAGTATTCAACCAAAAGAACTCTTTTGGCATATGTCAGCTCAATTTTCTAATAATCTTACTGTACGACATCATGTTAGAAACAAACAAGATTCTGCAATTAACTTAAAATAGACAGAAAGTTAAAGGTATGCAAAACACTTAAGAACTAAAAATTGTTATATTGGGACTAAGAATAAGATTACAAACATGGAACACTTGCCATAAGAAATTCAATTTTGTATAAATAGAAATGTGTGTGTTTTTTGTCAACCTATTGACCTATTGTTTTGTGTATTTTATAAATTTCTTGTCACAGGAGAGAATAGGTGACTGAGCCCTATCAAAAGTTATAAGACCTTTAAAAATCGTGCAACAAAATTGAGAGGGTATAGGTTCTCTTCAAGCCTTTAACGGTTGACTTTTGAGTTGAGTTTCTAAAGTTGAAGATAAAATACGTCATGAAAGAAATATGAATTAAAGTCTCAAGTAGGAACGAAATATATCTACATCGCAGTGGTCTTGACTAGGACTAAGTTCGTTAATCAGCAACCTTAACCTACCTGAAATAGCTACACAATTTTTTAAACATGCCTGAAAGTGAGTTTAAAGATCGTCCAAAACCATGGTCGACAAATCAGTAAACACAGCAATACTAAAGAAGCAACAAAATGTGCGATAAAACTGAAAACTTCTGCAAAAATAATTTTAGAATCATAATGTGCTGTACGCATTTCTTTGTTTTTTTTTGTTCATTGTATCGGAAGGCCACTTGACTTTTTTAACTTTTTGGTTCGTTTTTAAGCCATAATCCGCCGTTTATTCAAAACATAGTCCGCCGTCTATTTCCGGCCAGACAAACAATTAGTATAGTTTCTCTATTGTATAAATACGCATGAAAATCATTAGCTCATTTAAGTGAAAAAACTGCGGTTCAATACAGGGATAAGTAAATCTATTATATCATATGTATCTTTAAGGACTTAGAACATTTTGAGTTAAAAGGCCAACAGCGTTAGTCATTAGTGGATTGATACTAGCCATCGTTGCACCTAAATAACTGTCACTCTTATCGATTGGTCAACACACTGTAGTTCCATCGCAGAAATACTATTGTACAATTAAGAGCATTCAGCGTTCTAACAACATCATCTGGTCAACATTGTCAAGCTTAAGAAAACTTCTTGTTAAATTAATAAGGTGTGTCAAGCCAACACCAGGACCGCGACCTTAAAGGCCCATTGTACCCCTTTTTTTGGTCAAAGTTTTGAATGCTGCTTTAAGGAATTTTACAATATCCCTAGATGGGATTTCTTGGGTGAAATTTCCTACTTTGAATCTTTCACGGTTAAGGCTTGGGTGGACTAGCATTACATTATTGAAGGTTTCCCTACACTAGTCACAGCGCTTACTTACTTAGGCTTATTTTGTATAGACAGTAGAAGTATTCCACATAAATAGTTTAACTTTATTCATTTCAAGAGCTCGTTGGTCATTTTTGAATAACGTTTTTGTTCCATAAACTGTCGTGTTTAGTTATATCCTTATGGTTGTTCAACTGGTTCCTATACTTACTACGAGTATACACTCATAGAGTTGTCGAATTTGTGCCTATGTTGTTAAATTGAATAAAGGAGAAAGCTCAGTGAATGTTACATGAGGCTCCTCCTCAACTTAAGTTTCAGTGTCTTCGATACAAAGCAATACTCTACCATGAGATTACAATCTAAAATAACTAACATAAATGCAGTTAACAAATCTGCCACAAAGTAACACTCCATACAGGGCAACTGGAGTTTGTACACGTATAATGGAAGTTGGATGGCCAGAGGAAGAAATAAAATATTCAGTTTCGTAAATAATATGCACTTGTATGCTACGAGTAAAAGCACCCGATTTTAAATTTGACACAACTGTCTCTCGTCAATAGTTTACCAAAACGAAACAGAACCCGATAAAAACAAATATCACCTTCAATGCCAATTACCCTTAATGATTCATTCTGAATCGATTGTTACAAAACAAAATCAATCTGAAGTTTTCAATTATAATTCAATCAAATTGTGTGACTGCATGACTCCCCCCGAAATCGGTGACAAATGATTATAAATTTCCAAAATCATTCGCAATTGTTTTGTGTCACAACGTTTTATCGCATCTTAGCCGTCACCTTTATCTAAATCCAGAAAAGGTAATTTTTCATTTTTATTATAAATTTATAACGCAGACCGACTCTATGGGACTCTAACCGAAAGAAACCTTATTCCAGACAAAGAGAAAAAAGTGAATAAATCTTATCATCTAGGTGAGCATTGAAAGAAAACTAAAAGATATCGTATACTGGCACAGTTAGAAAAAAATCAATAATCGTTTATCTATAAAGTTCGGTTTGTGGTATTTATCTATTTTCAATTTTTTGACCGTTTCACAGTTTGAGGTTGTGTGTCGGAGTGACGTTGGCTCTGGGCCAGGCGACTGTTGTTTACAAAATTAATTTCATCTATTGTGTCACAATGCACAGACTACATGGTAGACGTGCTCTAATCAGTATGACGTATAATCCATTGATTGGACAAAAAAAATTGAACTGTACTAAAAGTAATTCTTGTGGATTCGTGAATAACGATTGATGTGCGAATTAAATCTATTTACGACTGAGGGTTGTGCCTTCAAATCTGTTTTTATCGAAGTTCGAGGCAAACATTTTTTTTGGGATGGGCACGCGTAAGCTGCGAATACATTGACATTTATGTATGTGTACATCATAGTGTTGGGTGTTTGCTTGTAAAATATATGGGTTTTTCTGCTTTTTGTATTCCAATCACGAAGACGTTAGATATTTGAGATTGGTGGCAGATTGCTAGTTTAACAATTGTTTGGAGTCATTGAAGCTTGACTAGATGCTATTATAGTTTGTTGATTCTCTTAAAGAAAGGATTTTGTTTTAAGAGGCAAATATGTTTTCGTGTTCGTAGGAAAGAAGTCGCAGATAATTTTTCAATTGGAAACTAAGACTGCACGGTGTTTTAACCTTTTCCTTTCATAAGTCCATAAAATCCCATCTCACAAATTACATTTTAAAGCGGTTCCCTGAATTATATTTAATTTCCTTTCTGAGATAAAAAATCCAACTTGAGGACTCCTTTCCGGCATTCAAAAAATTCCTTTGTGGATTACGTCCCACAGGAAATCTTTCATAACTGCTAATCACGACATCATCACGAACACATTGAAGGAGTAAATGAATCCATTTAGATGTTTGGTGTTGGCAATGGGTATGTTATGTGCCTAAATAAATTCATGTTTCTTCTTGAAATGGATACGTAAATTGAATATTTTGAATAGACTTTAATATTGGATTAGCATCTAGAGAGCAATTTCCGTTTATTGATTTGAATACCGCAGACATTTTGAATTATTTGGCGAGTCATCAAACAGTAACGTCACGCTATTACAATTTTTAAATTTCAACTGAAATTCACTGGATTTTAGTACTGATTTGATTAAGAATTCATACACACCGCTTGTAATTGAATTATATTAACATTTAACGCATGATGAGTAATGATTTGCCAGCGGCATAATTTCACTGATTTTGTCTGCATATGTGAATGGGGAAAAAGGGATTGTTTGAGTGATAAATATCATTGCCAATTAATTGAGAACGTATTTCACATGAAATCCTTTTTCGTTTCGATATGTTTTAATATGAAGCTGCGGAAGTTACAACCATGCACCTTAAAATCTGAACTAATCACTAAGTGTTGCGAATTACAAATTATTACGGAAATTCTGGCCGATAGAGATTAGTAGTTATTAGCCGAAATCTTAAAACATCCATGGTAAAATTTCTCAAATCTGTAAAGCCAGTTTATTTTTAATATACTTGGGCAATTGGGAGTAACACCTGTTTACATATAGACGGGGATAGTTGTAAATCACATCTTACCCCAGTATGTGATATATATTTTGTTTTGATGTATAGGACAGAAATTCGTCAAGGTAGGATGTTTCCTACCCCCTCAAGTTTGGCAACTGATATCTAGCAAAAAAGAAAGAAATCACTACGTGTTCTATCTGATAGCATCTTTAAATAAAAAAACGTATTCGGTTTAGCTGTTATTAGCCAGAAACATTTAGTTTCGACAATTTTTGAAACTGATCAAAAACAGTCATGGAATAAATATCGGAATATGCAATTAACACATTTAATGATACAGTGGATTTCCGAAAAGGCAGATGAATCAATACAAAGCTCCAGGAAGCAAAATCAAACCTTTGGCGGACCCCAGCATCATTATGGTAAATATCAGACATTGTAACTTAAATTCATTGGCGAACAATAGCTCCTGATGATAGACTCTATGTATAAAGCGAATAAATATCGATTTCCATTTGGGTAAAGTATGTTCTGGGAAGACGATTGACTGTAAGTTTAAGGTACTTCTCAAATCTGTATCGGAACAGAATTTCACAGGCCTATTCAATGAGTACAGTCACTTCGGCTCCGTCTACAAATTTTCTAGTTTTCCTCTATAAATCTTGCTTTATATGTCCCCCAAAATTTAATAATTTAAACCTTATTGCTTCTTGATATTATTCACTCCGTCATAAACGAACGTGTTCATACTCGTCGAAGTGGCAGCATTGGTATCCAAGTCACCCAATTTAATCAAGAAGCATAGAAACAATTTGGAATTTGTAACGCGTTTGTTTGGGTCTGCTTCGGTTGGCTTTCATATTAAGCCGATTTTTCTTTTAATTAGAAGAACGAATATGTAATTTCCATTTATTGTGGTGCCTATCCAATTACAAAAGGAGAAAGAAAAGAATTTTTGCAAGGATGGATAAGAAAAAAAAACTGACCTGCAATGTCAGATTGCTTATCTAAATCTCATTGTATACGTCGAAATCACACATGCGCCACCCCACAGCCGACACGAACACATCCTTTAGACTAGAAAGTCTTAAAAGTGAAAAGTCGATAGTTTGTTATACCTTGGGATTATAATCTTCATAAAGGTAGAGCAGGACATCAACAGCCGTATTTGGAGGCATAACTTTCTAAGACCAAGCTACGACTATTTGGGGTAAATGTAGAATTCGTGCTGCTATACGGTTGTGCTGCTATACGGTTGTGCTGCTATACACCTGGAAGCTAACATCAGTAATCACAAGGTAGATGGAAACGTTCTTAAATAAATGATTTTAGAGCGTAAATGTGGATTGAACATATGCTTTGAACAGTAACAACAATAACAACTGTGTTGGAAGTCAAGTAATGATGGGGAAACCACTCACACAAGATCAAAAAGGAGCTGGAAGAAAGAGAAGTATATAATATTAGAAAAATTATAATTTTGTGTGAATTATCACTTTATAAGTAAGCACAAAGATTCCCATTAATAATGTAATACAACCTTTTTCAAGTGACTGCTTCGAATCGCTTCACAGTAGCGCATTCTGTTACCCCAGTTTTATTGCATAATTATGTTTTAAAAAGATTTATTTGACTTGATCATACAAAATATAAAATGCATAAACGCTCTTTGTTATAATTCGCTAAACCGAGAATAAATTCCCTTGGCATGTTGCACAAATCATGTCCATCTGTGGAATATTTCGCTGTTTATGTATTTTTTCGCTGCAGTGGATAAACAATCATATTTTTTCTGGTTCATATCTCAAGTTACCCCAATGAATAACTTAAAAACCAAAATTTTAAAAAAAAGGTAAATCTAAGGTCTACAAGAAACCATAGCCTGTCTTTTTTGGCAATGGATTGTGCGTGCTACAGTTCTTTTAAGTTTACAAGATATTCTCAAAAAGAATGCCCAAAGATATGATACGACAGTTGGTCGCTGTGTCATATTGATATTGAATATCTCACTATTATGCTAACTAATGATTTGGACAAATATGTAGGAAAATGCCCTAGAAACAAACCATCACCCAACGACCGAACGACGAGACAGGACAGTTAACTAAACGAACAAACGATCACACTCATACATGGGCAGTACAGATGACGAAACATCACATCCGAGCTAGCACCGTTCGTTCAGATTTGGAAACCAAACAATTAAGATCATCCGTCAAGCCAACTTAATATTTGTAAACATTCATTCAAACAAATAAGAAATACTTATCTAAACCCTGTTAAAGGGATTAAATCCTACAGATATGTCAGAACTTAACACGATACCTTACATTTCATCACAATGATGTGGACTAGACAAACGTCAAAAACATTTTACTTATCAGGTACGATATTTCTTGTTCGTTAAGGAGCATGCTTCCAGTCAGATTATCCTTAGCTGCTCTAAGCAGTTCATCAGAAAATTTGTTCGATCCAGTGTTTTGTTTGAATTTTAACTCGCATTTAATGTAAGTCATGCTTAAAGTCATCCTGATGAACAAATGCAGAAATGATTCTTGTCAATGTTCAGCATTCTACATATATGGAAGTTAAAAACACTTTCTCCTATTTCTAAAATCCAGTTTGTTCGCGAAAAAGGTTATATTGTCTGCCATACTTCTCAAGCTTTCCCGCTGCCACGCTCTTAAAATCATATTAGCATCACTCAACGTATGTGTAGAAGAAATTATATATTTCACGCAAATGTGGTCGCGTTCTGCTGTATTAATACTTAAAAATCTCAATCAATACGATCCGAACTGCTTAGCGCTTACTTGTAATCTGAATGAATTGTATTTGCTTTGCCAAACAATAGATGAAAGAGACCGGAAATCGCCTTGGCAACGCGGATAGTTCCAAGCTTGTGGGGACTATTCTATGTGGACTAAAATTCAATGGCCAACAAAGAAAATGTGTTTTATAAACCCTTCTAATCGTTGAAACTAGAGAGGCGCACGGTTGATAATTCTCGATTGGAATAGAAAAAAACAACTCTTGTACTCTTTGCTATCTTTAGAACTATGTCGTTAAGTGAAGAAAATGAAAAAAAAATCCTACTTTGTGTCCTATTTACAATTAAGGTGGGCTTCGGGACGTCAAACTGATCAGATGAGTAGTGCAATCCTAGTGTATACTCATTACTCAGAGTTGGAATAAAAGGTCTAGAGATAAAGAGTAACCTCTTGTCATATTGTATGCATAAGTTGTGCCACAAAATCTTCATTATTATTTTCGGATACCTTTGACTTCACATAATGAGTAGAAAATATATCGCGAGATTATTCTGTATTTGTAAAAAACTCGACAAGTCAACCACAGGCGCCATTTGCATGGTAATTTAATTGCACAGTGACCCAAAAGAAAACGATGCTATTAAGTGCTATTTAAGGAGCAGAAGTAATTATCTAACTACCCGCTTTATTTGGCAAGCCGTAGTCAAAATTTATAGGCGTTAAGTGACCACAACAACATCATAAGTATAAAATCTCACTCCTGCCAAAGTTGGTAATGCCAATTAATTTTATTGCCCACCTTATGCGAATAAAGAAGCTATAAAGGTTCACGAGCGAAAAAACTGCCACAATTGCTGTGAAATGAATTTATGAACCAATCCCACGCAAGTGAATTTAATGTTTTATGTAGTGAAATGCATTCGAGGAAAAAACACATACCAACAAAAAATACCAAAAAAGTGCACATACGCCATAGTGAATGCGCAGTGGTAAGGAGAGAGCCCTCATTCAATTACCTGTAGCACCATTGATTGGGTTCTGATTCGCATGAGTTAATTTATATTTTAATTGCTATGCGAATGGGCTTACGATTAATGATGAATACAGGTTTGTTCAAAGGCACAATCATTACCCAATCATACAGTCAAATTAAGGGTTTGAATTTTTCGAAATTGAGATGCACTTCGAAACATCCTTTGCGGTCTGATGCATTTTTTTGAATAATGTGAGGACCCTTTAATTAGTCTTGCACACATTCAGAGGTAGTTTCACAAATTTGACCAAATACTTATAATTAGCAAACTGTAATATTCGAAAGGCAATAATGGAAAGGTGAGATGCACTAGCCACATATAGGCAACCTCACTGTCGGAGAGATATTTTTCAAAAATGTTCAATAGAATAGTACAGCCTAGTATGCATCTATATGTTCAACACATAATATAATCTGCTTTCATTGATACACATCCAATCATTGATAAGCTAACAACAATGGACTTGACATTGAAGGTGCTACCGCGTTCGGCCTCTACCGCCCGCACCGTGATCTACGCCTATGAACGGAACGTGTTTGAATGTGACATCTTATCTCACCATAAGACTAAGAAGATTATTTTAATAACTAAATATCTTAGAGAAAAATTAATTTCGCCCGTGACGCATATCGCAGTGGAATGCTACATTAACATAAACATATCAAGCAGCCCGTGAAGGTGATTTTTCCGTCTTCGCCTCTATCATATCTCCATCACCGTTGACACCTCAAAACATTTCGTGCGAGGAGAAGAATGTTGTAAGTGACATTCATTTCAATTGTCAGGCACACCGTCTGTCAGCCAGCGCTGTAGGAAGCACTTATTCTGTCAACAAACGTTATATCAGGTCCCATTTAAAAACACTGGCTCTTATGGGACTCACAGCTAATTGACATGTGCGCGCAGACTGTCGGTTCAACCATGGCTTGAATTAATATCGCAGTTACTTCAGAATTGGATTTATCATCGTTGGTCACAACAATGCAGAGACGACAATAAGTGAGAGAAAAATGACTAACGCCCGCTCGGACGCCATGAGGGACGTTCCTATACAAACATGCGAACGAAATTAAAATTCTGAATTGTAGCCGCGAGCTCCAAATTGATATGAGAAGGCATAAGCGCACAATCAAGTACAGAAGCGCTATGTATTATTCATGTTTTAACGCCTTTGTTGACGTGACAAAGCAAAATGCAAATCGCATTGAAGCCGAACTCGGTAGATCGGTGAAGAGATACTATCGTTTGATCACATTTTGATAGCTGTGTGTGAAGATAAATGTCAAGACCATAGTTCTAAATTTGTCTAGCTTATGATGTGTAACTGATTTACTGGATTGCTGCACCTTATAGGAACCGATTGGATGAGCGCTCCAAAGCCTGCGTTTGGTTTCATGGCTTAAATAATATTGGGTTTGTTTTACAAACGTCAACACTGTTAATGAATAATTAATCAGATGCTCTTTTGCCAATGTGCGTATATCTGCTCGTTTCCGTTGATTTTTCATTTCACTATTAAAGTCTTTTATCTCTTAAGTTGCTGACAAGACACATTATTGCTTGTGAAAAATTCTCAAGCTAAATTTGGAGTTAACAATAAATTGAATGTACCGTCTACTACGGGGATAGTTTTTCTTTAACTTATAAGTTAGTTCAAACACATTTCGTTTCTGTTTCAACAATTTGATTTCATTGATTGATTAATCGGACTCAGGTCATAATACGAATCGTAAGTTAGAGAAAGGTGGTCGCCGTGGCGTAGTGATTAAGGCGTCGACCGCCGCGCAGAAAGTCTAGGTTCGATTCCCGGACGGGACACCTCGCATTTTTTCACGGCACCACCTCTTTCGAGTTGCTGACAACACTCAAAGAGTATTAATTATCGATGAAAAGCTTCTCAAATCTCGCCGTTCGGAGTCGGCAAAAAACTGTAGGTCCCTTCAACTTAGGAGAGAACAGTAGCACGCACAACGCGAGTAGTTCTTGTAGAAGCTAGGCCCTGGTCCCTTGTGGGGTGTATGGGGTGTGTGGGGTGTATTCTCAATTATTATTATTAAGTTTAGAGAAAGAGATAGAGAGAGGAGCCACCGGTGTTTCTTAAATGTCTGTGGCTTAAAATAGAAAGAAAACATAGAGTTGGAAAAAACATCCCATATTCGTATTTTGCGGCTAAATGAGTCTCTAAACTTTACTGTACGTAAAAAATGGTGTTTAAGTATGACTTGCTAAGGAGGAATACAACCAATGCGGGAAGACAGGTCTTACCAGTACCTAGAAAGTCGCTTTGTACTCAAGTTGGCAGCGAGTATGTAGTCCTTATAGGGAAAACATATACCAGTATGTATGTATGCCATGCGAGGTTCTAGGAACACTGGATATTTCGCAGCATTTTTGCCATCGTTCATACTGTAACAGTCATTATTTAAAATAAAACATGAATTTAACTTTTCCCAATTTAATAACAAACGTTTGGTCTGTATTGATACTTACAAGCGAATCATATTCTTAACGCGCCACCCAGTAGTCCCCTACAATATTTCGTCCAATTCTTAAAAAGAATGTTTGAATTTGAAGGCTACTGAGTATTTGAATTCAGTAACTGCTAAACTACTAAATGCTGATTTCGTACATATTTGGTTTTAATTGCCATCTATGGATATGGACTTATTTTTTTTTTGAAACGCCTGAGCGATTGAAGATGCATTAAATTAGCAGGACTTTGAGCCACGCTATGATGTTTGAGGATATAATCATCAGTGGAGGGGTGGACTGGATTAGAATAGCAGACAAGTGAGCATTAATAAAAATGAAAGAGATTGTCAGCGACAAAATAGAAGCCTTAATATGGCGGATACGAGATTTGAATAATTTGTGTTGAACGATTCGAAAGGTATCTTATTAATAATACTACAGCCCATGAGGGACCAGAGCGCAAATTTTGCAGCACGGGTTGTGCGTGCTATTGTTCTCTCAGTAGGGAAAGGGAAGGGACCTATAGTTTCACGAGTAAAAGGGACCTACAAGATTTGCACAGACTGTTAGTACTCTGTGAGTGTTGTCAGTAACTCAAAAGAGGTGGTGCCGTGAAATATATGAAGTGACCGGAAATGAAACCTGGACCCTTGGCGTATGGGTTGACGCAATTACCACAAATAAGTAAAGGTAACTTCTTATTCATAGAAAAATCGACTCTTAGCACTAGCTTTTGAAAAGAGAGTACAATGACAGACTTTGTCAAATGTCTTTCAAATATTTACCGCAACAATTTTGCCGAGCTTCGCGTCAAAGCCAAGTTATCGGTTTTCAACGCAGTGTTTCTTCCAGGTCTCACCTATGGTCATAAAATTTGGATAATGACCAAAGGAATAGGATCGAGAAAACAGGCTGCCGAGATGAGATTTCTCGATGCGTTGCGTTGAACATGCGGGTTAAAGAAGATGATGATGATAATGGTGACAAGCTTAGTATCTCCTTTATTGTGCAAAAATTAGTTCACCAAATCACCAGTGTATAAACCTACTGCAGGGGAAGTCGCACTGTCTTTTAAAAGCTTCCGCGATTCAAGATACCTTACTATCTGACGATTAATGAACCTTTTCAAGAAGAAGAAGGGATGTAGATGTGGGGATGTAGGTAGAAGGTTGATGAGGAAGGCTCGATTTTTTTACGGTCAGGCTGGACAAATACTAATTCGTGGTTGAGGAACGCGTCATTTTGTAAACAGCAAAAAGTCACTAGTTTAGTAAAATATTATTTAAAACAAAGAAATACATTCTGTGTGGTCGCACACTATACATGTGTTTGCACAGCCACTGCTACACTAGATAAAAAAGTTTCAGGCAAAGACTGCGAATTTTGTTCTCTAACGCAAATCGTATATACCAATCTCACCCTGCTTTCTTATCCGCTGATGGTCTCGTGTCCCCAATCATGATATGGTAAAATAATGACAATGGTGTAGCACTTTCACACAAAAACATATATTAGTATAAAAAGATGGCAAAAGCATTGGGCAGTTAACTGTCATACTAGTACCTGGTGGGATAGGAAGGAAGGCAACTTGTTAATGAGCCACTGTTTTTCTATAAAAAATTATGCTGCACATATTGAAAAGTGTCAAAGCGAGTGTTATCCGAACTTTGCTTTAAATTAAACGATGAACCTCAACTGTGTTTTAACAGAATCTGTAACTGATGAAAATGTATAAAAAAACAAAAATGATCTTGGATAACAGTTTGCTATTTTTGTCAGTCATCCGAACACGTTTTGTGGAAAATGTAGGTATTGAAGTAAAACATGAAAACAAAAGTGTAAAAATTCCTGGTGCATCTTCATCTGCTGAAAATAAACGACATTTTATTAGGGATTTACGAATTCTACTTGTTGCAGGCAGTGGCGTAATTCTCACAGGTGATTTTAACTGCCGTTATCGTGATTGGGGTTGTATTCGTGCAAATACTTGGGGTAATATTCTTTCCAGCATATTATCCCACTCTGTATTTACTATTCCTTTCCCCCCTAATACTACATATGTACCTGCCGATGTGCGTAAAAGTCCTTCGATACTTGACATTTTTATCACAAATCGTCATAGTCTACTGTGACAACCTATCGCTGTGAATGACCTTTACTCTGACCACTGTCCTGTTTTTTTGTAAAGTTCGTTTCGTCAACAATGAGTGTAAATCGTTTTCTTATAACTTTAAGAAAACAAACTGGACTAAATTCAATTCCAAAATAAACGAAGGAATAAGAACCCTTTCCTATGGTTTGGATTCAATTTCTTGTAATCGCAATGTTGATACTATTGTTAATAAGTTTACCAATGTGGAAACCGAAGTAATTATATTTAGTGTTCCAAAAAGAGAAAAATGTACTTCTGATTTAAATTTACCAAATTACATTCTTCAACATATTAAGATCAAAAATAGTATTAGGAGAAATTGACAAAGATATAGGCAACTAAATCTTAAGCTGAAGTTAGTTTACTTAAATAAATTGATTCAGAGTCTTATTTTGGATTTTCGAAACTTTAAATGGAACGAAGAACTAAAATCTTTCGATAAAAATTACAAGCCTTTTTGGAATATCGCTAAAGTTGTCAAACATAAAAACAGACTTATTCCTGTGCTTATCTGTGATAACAACACCTTCTTCACAGACTGAAAGGTTTCACTTCTGAAACCTTCTCTGCAAACCATATTCTCTCAGAAAATTTATGGGAAGCAAAAACTGAAACTCTCGTTAACGTGCAAACTAGAATATTTAATAATGATACTTATATTACTCCTAGCGTAGCGTTTGTTCGAGCGAATACCATAAACGGCATTCTGAAAACTCTGAATTTTAAAAAAACTGGTGGCATGGACGGTGTTAGAAATATTTTTGTAAAACGCCTGCCTCAATCAGGCATAAAAAGATACAACATTTCCCTGATAAATGGAAAATGGCGAAAATCGTTCCGAATATAAAACCACGAAAGCCTGCTGTGAACCCCAGTAGTTATCGGCCTATTGGTCTGCTTAGCAGTGTTTATCTTTATCTATCTAGCTTAATCTTTACTATCTTTTCAATTCTTTCAAGCTTACGATAATAGTTCTTCGTTAAATCCCCACAGCTTTTCCATGGGTGTTCTTCAAGGCTCGGTACTAGGTCCTATTCTGTACAATATATGTATATACATCTGACTTTCCACATCTACCAAATTGCCAAGTGGCACTCTTTGTCGACTATAATGCTGTATACACCTCGCATGAGTATTATAATGACTAACTTGTAAATGCAAGTGAGATAATACTCAGTTATTTTAATAGGTGAAAAATAAATATTAATTCTGAGAAAACTCAAGCTATCTTTTTCACCAGAAAAAGAAAAGCTTGAATTCTTCCTCAGAGTTCTATTCCTATTTTCGGAAGTCAGATAAGTTGGAACATGTCGGTGAAATATATAGGGGTACATTTGAATTCTAAGCTAACCTTTAGTTGTCATGTTACGCAGACTCTAATAAAGATAAAGATTGCAACCACTTTGTTACATTCATTAGTAAATGAATGAAAATAAAATTATTATATTTAAAGTCATCTTCCAACCAATATTAACATACGGCTGCCCTGTATGGGGTGGTATGGCAAAATTTAATTTAAAGAGGCTTCAAATAGCCCAAAATAAAATATTAAAAATGATCTGTAACTTACCGTGTCATTTTTCTACAAATGAACTGCATGCAATGGCTGGTGTTAAACTGATTAATGATCGTGTCGAAAAACTTATAAGTAAATTTCATATTCGCTGTTCTCTTGCTGATAACCCTCTTATAAACAATCTTGCTGTCAATAGTATATCAAATAATTAGAGTATTATTCATATGTATCTTTTATATTATGTTTATTGCTTATTTATTTATCCATCTATCTATACACTTGTTATTTATTAATTATTTATTTATTAATTTATCGATTTTTTGTTATTTATCATTTATTTATTTATTTATTTATATATTCATTCATTTATTTATTTATTTGTTTATTTATCTATTTTATCCTTCATACATTTATTTATTTTATTTTTAATTATTTATTTTTGTTTGTTTGTTAACATGTTTATAAATTATTTCTTTAATACACAGTATTATCTTATTTATTGATACAACAGTTTGCTTTGTACAACTTTGGTTTTTTATATTATTGGTATTATTACTATTAATTTTTTTTTTTTGTTGTGAGGTTTTTTCTTGCGCTTTTCCTCTAATATGCCATCTTTAATGTTTCATAAACTTTTTTTTTCATACATAAAACTGTTTTTTAGTAGCAAGGTACTTGAGTGCCAAATCTGTAAAATGTGCAATACTTAACTGTAAGAATTAATTTTATGTGCCTAATAAAAATCTATCTATATATCTATCTTGGATAACAGTATATTTAAGTTGATTGAGAAAGTTGAATATATTAATGGAATTTGATGGACATTACGTTCATAATTATTTGGGTTCGCGAAAGCTCTTTATAAAGTTGGTGCGATAGTTGGTTCTTTGGCCTTTAAATTACTTCTGCGTCCTCAACACACTTCATGTCTAAGAAAATTCCTCACTGGATAGAAATAAAACGCATATGGATAGGTAATGGTCAATACTATGGCAAGCTGCAAAAATAGTATAAAAGAGTTGATTGCTTTAAACGGTGCACCCTTTCAATGACTTTTACAAAACCAGCCATGTTCCCAACAATTTTCAAACCTTTCTTTAAAATGTTTAAAGCTGTTCCATGATGATGATATGAGGGCAATCGAAATATTCATTGAGTAAATCAATAACAAATCTCATTATATGTATACGCTAAAAATACCATAAAATATTTGAGTGCTTCATTTGCATACGCCCCCACGATTTCCAAACGAAGAGAGACTTACATATAAAGGGGATCAAAAACTGTTATTTGAAACCTCTAATCCAATGTTTTGGAAAGGTATATATTAACTGAGTGGAGAATTGGGACAATATAGAAATGTAAATCAATATTGACATATCAGTTTATTTTCTCCTGGATTTGTGCTATAATGAGAGAAATCACGGTGCCTTCTGAAAGAATCACAAGCCCAATTAGTCACGAGTTTCTTAAAATTTTTCCTTTGGTTAAAAAAGGAATATGATAGCATATGAAATTAATTCTACTTGAATATGGATATTCAAGTGATAAATAATAATAGGGGTTCTTTTATGAAAGACACAATAAACACAATACTGTTCCTGCTATTACTATATTACATATAAATATATACATACAAATATATCTACTATTAGAATAAAACCGGACAACAATACAGACCGTTGCGTAGGTCCAAAAAATCAGCGTACAGACCGGAAAAGAGATAACCGTGTTGTACGCATCACAAGTTTGAAGTTGTAAAACAAAGTAGGTTTCTCGTTTTCCATCTCGTTTTTCGTTTTGAATCTAAATACGCAGTTTGATTTCAATTAGCTTTTCATCGAAAAATAGAGTAGAGCTGCGCGGAGTTTATAAGAAAACTAGGCATGAATTGCAGCTATCAACCATTTGAAGGCAACTGGGTCCATACAACGCCCGATACGGATCCCAAACTTATGAATTTACAACTCAATTACCTCAACTTCCTTTTTTTAATCAGAGACTTAATTGAACGAAAGCGAAAATTATAGCAGAATTTAACGAAACGAATATTAGAAAACTACAGCGAAAATTGTGTTAAGATTCAGGAAAAATATTAATATTGTAGAAAACGATTGCACATATGTACATACATACATTTTAGACTACAAATTACTGTGGATAATGACACTAAAAGCACCAGTCTTCTTTTTCTTCTTCTTCTCTACTTGACTCGGACTTAAAGACTCTACCATTCGAAGCAGTGGAGTAGAAAAGCTCTACATTGCCGAGCCATCTCAAGCATTGTAATCGAAGACGATTGACCAGGCGCCAGTTGCTACACAGCTTAAAAAGTTTATTGGTGAATCTTATTCTCCGGACGCCATCAATACAAACAGGATTAAAAATCACACGAAGAAGTTTTTTCATCCTCTCGCATCCGATTTTAGTAACGGTCAAGTTTCCGCGCCGTAAAGGATGATCAAGTTTTATACAAATCCAAAGACACCAGTCTAGCAGATGCAAAGCTGTGTCAACCGGATTTTCTAATATTGTAAGCCATCTTTGCCTAATATGGGACAGTACGTATCGAATAAATAAAAACAGTTGTCATGAAAAAAAAACGAAATGTTCCGTGCACGAATTGAACGTTGCACTGTCAGTGTGTGGGCAACGCACTTAGCCACTAAGCGGAGTTAGCCACAACGTTAAGAGTGAAACGCATATCTAACCTGTTGCTGTTTTAAATAAACCCTGCATTGAAAGTTTATATTTTTACAGTTGCTAAATAATTGAATCTGTAATCATGATGCAAAATGTATCTTTAACCAGGCGTTAAAATTTCAAATCTAATCAGCAAGCCCACCACATTTTTCATGCAAGAATATTCGAAGTTCATACGTTCATCAATTCGACAGCGTCTATAAAACCTCTCATATTAGAGTGTCTTATATGATTGATTCCATTAACATGTTCCCGAAAGTTATCCGTATGAGGAGTTCGTTTGATCACAAGCCAACCCTCTGCGTGTCGTACATTTGCCAATACCGACGAATTTATATTCCGGAATCATTCAACATTATTGACGAATGAATTATTTATAAGGCTGCAGGAATCAAGACATCAACTTCCGTGTCTTATGTCTTACAGCAAATGCCAAACCGCCTCGCTCCTCTTGATTATATTTCATACCTTGATGGCTGATGGGGTTTCTGCAAGTCTTTTTTATTTATTTACAACGTGAAATGCTGCCTTCTGACTAAAATCAATTTTGTGAGAATATGCGTTGAATTTGATTCACTAGGCCCGTGTATCGGATGTGATGACTTTGTTGTTTTAAGGGGTTGAGGCGGTTGGCGTAATTGAATTATCATAAATCTTTCAGTTATAGTCGAAATCTACCGGGTTAAGCCTGTCCCTTTGGAGGGGGCGACATCCGATGAAGAAACAAGGGTTTTATTCTACAGGTTGTAGATAAGGATGCCGACGGAAGTTTCTCTGAATTATAAGGATGTAGCTTCACCGAAACATGTCAGTTGTGGTTGCTGAGACAAGTGATAAATTGAGATGCTAAATCGTTGTTGTCGTGATATGAAAATTTCAACAGAATCGGTTCGTGTAGGAAACAAATTACATGCACATTTGAGTTTTAAATTCTAATTATTTATAAATTAGTGCTCTTTGGAAAAAAAAGAACACGTTCATCTCTCTCGTTTATGTATCATATGTTTATGCTCGGAAGGA
Source organism: Eristalinus sepulchralis (assembly GCA_944738645.1). Lineage (NCBI taxonomy): Eukaryota > Metazoa > Arthropoda > Insecta > Diptera > Syrphidae > Eristalinus > Eristalinus sepulchralis. The sequence goes on from OX122882.1 coordinate 54,594,163, forward strand.
CGATGTGGGTAAGTGTGTGGTCCGTTGTTTGAAAAAGAACTACTAAGTCCCTCTAAATTTTCTGAGTGGCACTTCTTCTTCTTCTTCTTTGGATGCCGCTACAGTCCGGGGTGGACCTGGGCCTCAACCAACATGCCTCTCCAGCTAGCACAATCTCTTGCCAGCTGCTTCCAGTTGTGCACTCCAAGTTGGTTGAGGTCCTTTTCCACTTGTGTGCGCCATCTCAGTCTAGGACGTCCTCTGTTGCGTTGTCCCTGTGGTTCGGATTCGAAGACTCTTCGGGCCGGAGCAGTGCTGTCCATCCGCTCTACATGGCCTAGCCACCTTAAGCGTTGTATCCGTAGACGCTTGACTAGGTTCATGCCGCCATACAGCCCATACAGTTCGTGGTTGAATCTTCTCCTCCAGATGCCATCAACGCAAACAGGATCAAAAATCGCACGCGGAACTTTTCTCTCGAACAGACCAAGGGCTTCTTCATCCGCTTTTGGTAACGTCCAGGTTTCTGCGCCGTAAAGCAGGACATGGATGATCAAGGTGTTGTACAAAGTTACTTTGGTCGTTCGGGAGAGGGCTTTATTACTCAATTGCCTCTTAAGCCCAAAGAAACAGCGATTGGCAAGAGTGATTCTGCGCTCGATTTCGGTACTGATGTTATTGTCCCTATTCACCGCGGAGCCAAGATAGACGAAGGCCTTAACTACCTCGAAATGTCTGCTGCCCATAGCGACGCTCTGTCCGAGACGTCGATGTTCTGCGTCCTTCTTCGATAACAGCATATACTTAGTTTTGCCCTCGTTTACCACCAGTCCCACTTTAGCCGCTTCCGCTTCGATACTAGCAAACGCCTCATTGACGGCTCGCTGAGTTCGGCCGATCACGTCAATGTCATCCGCATAAGCTAGCAGTTAAACGGACTTGTGGAAGGTTGTGCCTCTGGTGTTGACGTGTGAGTTACGCACGATCCCCTCAAGAATGATGTTAAAGAAGTCGCATGACAGCGCGTCGCCTTGTCTAAATCCTTTTTTGACATGGAAGGTCTCGGTGAGTTCATTACCGACCTTGACGGAGCAGCGAGAGTTCTCCATCGTCATCCTACACAATCTGACGAGTTTGGTGGAGATGCCAAAACTAGACATGGCACTGTATAGCTCATCTCTATGCACACTGTCATACGCGGCCTTGAACTCGACAAATAGATGGTGGGTGTCGATTTGTACTTCTTGGGACTTCTCCAGGATTTGCCGCAGTGTGAAGATCTGGTCGATTGTGGACTTCCCTGGCCTGAAACCACACTGTTAAGGACCTATCAGGCGCTTCAGGCGCTCACACAATACGGCAGAGAGAATCTTATACGCGATGTTAAGGAGACTGATCCCTTGGTAGTTGGTGCAGTCGAAGGGGTCTCCTTCCTTGCAGAAATGATCCTTCCAGATTCTCAGCACCGACTGCGATTCTACCACCAGTTGTCCATTTTGGTCCCGGCAGGCTTCAGTCCGAGGCTTGTAACCGCCAGATAACTGTTTTATCTTGCGGTAAAAATTTCGGACGGAGGAGTGTCTGACGTCGATCGCAACGTGATCAATTTGGTTGACGGTTGATTGATCAGGTGATCGCCAGGTCCCTTTATGAATGTTAAGGTGTGGGAACCGCGTGCAGGCCACAGAGAGATTTCGCCCCGAGGCGAAGTCAACTAGCCTGAGTCCGTTTCCGGAGGTGTTGGCGTGCAGGCTGTGTCTCTCGATGACTTTAGTAAAGACTTCTTCTCTACCCAGCTGAGCGTTGAAGTCTCCTAGAACGATCTTGTTGTAGTAGCTGGGGCATCGATCGTATGTCCTTTCTAGGAGGTGATAGAAGTCTTCTTTACTGCTGTCATCTTTTTCCTCTGTCGGGGCGTGGGCGCACATGAGGCTTATATTCCCGAATTAAGCCTTGATGCCGATTGTTATGAGGCGTTCGCTTACGTGTTGGAAGCTTAAGACTTTTTGCCTAAGTCTGCCTCGAACAACAAAACCGCATCCAAATAAGCGTTTCCCTCTCTCCCTGTAGCAGTCGCCGTGGTATATGTCGCAGTTTCTCACTCTTCTCTTGCCCGGCCCATCCCACCGCATTTCCTGGATTGCGGTAATGTCTGCTTTATAGCAGTCCAGGGCCTCCGCAAGTTCATCGGTTGCACGTGGTCTGTTAAGGGACCTCACGTTTCACGTGCAGATCCGTAAATCGTTGTCAACAGTGTATCCATCCGTATCCGAGGCATACGGTTGTTCCGTAACTATAATTTTTTAATGTGGCCGGGCAGTTACCCCGACGCACACCCCTAACCAGAAGGACCAGGCCCTTTTTTATACCTCTTGGGCGGAGATCGCACTTATAGGTTTAGCAAGTTGAGTTCGGATGAACAACAACCAGTACCCGGTGGCTACCAACTTGGAGGTACTATAAGCACAGTTGATGTGTGGGAAACAGTTACAACAGCTGGGCATCGCCAGGTTGATACCCATCAGAGTGGCACTACAGTCCTCAAATTCACTCAAGTGCATTAAAAACTTTCCTGAGCTATGTTCTTAAATTGTTAAAACCAACCTTTAAGCTTCTTTTAATTCGATTCTGAGCTTCAAACAATTTATTGCGACTTAGAAGAATTAGTAAAATACTTCTTATAAAGGAATTTCGTTAGTTACAAAATTTTCCGAAAATAAAGGAATACAGTGACTTACATCCCACTTCATTAGTACTACAGATATATGAAACATTTTACAATAGGTACGTCTTGCTCTGGTTAAAGCTATAGGCTTATTTTTGTCGTGAACTATAAAGCTTATTTCTGGGCGAACCTAGGCCTTAACCAACATACCTCTGCAGCGTCCACGATCTTTAGATAGCAGCCTTCTATTTTGGAGGTCTTCAACACTCGTGTTCGTCATCGACATCTATTTCGCGGCTCCACTGGTTCTGATCCGAAAACCAACCCTCTGCATGTCCTAGCCACCTTAAGCGTTGGAGGATTATGTCCATTTAAACTTTTAAACTGTGCTTAAATCTCCTCCTCGAGATCAAAGATTGAACGCAGATTTCTTCTCTCGAAAATTTAAAGAGCTTCCTAATCCTGTTTTGTCTGTTCTTCCGTGCCTTTTATCAGGATAGGAATGATTAAAGTGTTATACACATATGAAGTACAATATAAGGAATGACTCTTCTACTCAATTCCCTGGAAGAGACAAAAACAATGTTGTTGTCTAAAACAGACGCTGAGGCACACTTATTATTGGGGAAAAATTTCACGCCGTTCAAATAAAGTAGGAAGGCTTGCAGGTGCCGATACTTTTTGAGAACGGACTGAATTAATTAGTTCCCCCAATATATAATAATTAATTGAGTGGCACTACAGCCCACAAGGGAACCCGCTATTCGCGTTGTGCGTTCTACTGTTCTCTCATGAGTAGAAGGGACCGACTCCGAACGGCAGCAACTCGAAAGAGGTTGTGCCGCGAATGTGAGGTGTCTCGTCCAGGAATCGAACCTAGTCCTTCAACGTATGGGTCGACGCACTTAATCACTACGACGTGACCAGTGCCCCAATATATAATATTAAGCTTGATTCGATATTTTTGAAGAACAAAAACTGATAGAATTTGTCGGTCCGATAAATAATTAGCCTGCAAAAAATATAATTCGATATTTTTGAAGAACAAAAACTGATAGAATTTGTCGGTCCGATAAATAATTAGCCTGCAAAACAAATATGAACATTTGGAAAAATAGCAATTCACTTCTCATTTTAGGTCGATACAATTGTACCACATTACACTTTTCCGAAATCTACAAGGCCCGAAATTTCTACAAGTGACTTTTTCAAATTTGTACAAAAAGCTTAGGCGCAAGGGGCCAAATCAGAAGAATACCATGTAAAAGTCTGCAGTTTCCAGCCTAATTCAAGCCGTTTATGTAGACGGTGGAGTTGTAAGATGTTAAACGTTGTCTTGTCAAGAAGAAAAAATACATTTTTTTGACAAATGAGAGACCGTTTTTTGGGCAATTTGTCGTGCTCGTCTCATAGTTTTTGATACTTTTCTCAGTTCTGCAATAATCGTTGTTTTGAATGAGAATGTGTCAATGGCCTGATGATTTCTTTATTCCCGAACTGTTTCTTGTAGGTAAATGCAAGGTTTTGTCGCCAGCATTGGTACCCACAAAATTGCTCTCGTTTTTGTTAAAATCGATTTGTTCAAGACAACTTCGCAATTTCGACGCTTAGGCGTTAAGTTTCGTTTGGCTGGCGAACGAAGTAACCATTATATTTATTGTTTTCACCTCTGCCTAAAATACTGGAGTCATATAAATATATTCCGACCTATTTGTTGCTTAAGAAACTTGTGAAGTCTACATATGGTGCAACCTTGTTTATACTGCTTGAGTTCTGCGACGTATACAGTCATGCCAGAGGATTGGGCTTCTCGTGTGTCTGCAAGTCTGTCATACTGTCATAACGCAGGCACTCTAAGTACTAATGGGAATACTGCCACTTGCCTTTGAGAGGTCACCTTAAAAGGAGACTTTCCAACACCAAATACGGCTTGCAGAGTCTGGCTCTAGCAAAAACGCATCCTTTACCAGCTTCTGTTCCGAAAGTGAAGTGGAAAATGGTAAGTGGAAAATGGTAAGTGGAAAATGGTAAAGCGACTTTAGTTTTTTCCGAAACGAGTCACTCCAAAAAATCGTTGTTGGTCTCAATCTTGCCATGTACCTGAGCTGCTTGCTTGAAGGAAACGGTTTCTTGAAATAATTTCAATTCAAATCAGATGGGTTGAAGGGCGGATATATTGTAGTTCTGAGTTCTGGTTGCCCATATTTTGTTAATGCCCATTATATCAAGCCATTCGAAGCTGTGAATAAGTTGTACTGATGCTATTTGGCTACTCCAGATCGGGTAGAAGACACCATTACGAGCTAGGTTAGGGAAGCGTTTTGCAGGTGTCGAGTTTTGGTAGGATCATAAGCCACTGGTCCTGGATGGTAAGGAACCCAAACGGAAGTAACGCAATTGGGGAGTACAATAAGTCAGATTTCTTCTGAATATGAGTGTATAGATACCGTTGGGTTATGCCTTAACTACCCAAACCCATTCATTTTAAAAGGGATGGTTTCCTAAATATTATTACGTAGGCACTTGCACCTCAATAATAATTGACAAGACCACACTATATGTTGTCAATTTGTTGACAGAAAAATGGATAGGCGTTAAAGGTTGAGCTTTAAATTTAAATTATCGCCGCCAATTTTATTCATGTTGATTGTGAGCCTAGTTGTGGTTTACAGAGAAAAAGAAATATGCGGTAAACAAATGTGACATGGGTTGGGTTTCGAGAAGACAATTTCAATAGTGCATTTTAAGATTGTAAAGATTAGCATGTTGATGAAATACCTTACTTTACTATTAAGCAAGAATGCTGAAAGTTTTTCTTTGTGATTTTCAAGATTTTTCATTTTTAAAGCAATATTATTTATAGAACTCGTATTTGCTCCCAAACCATTACGAAATTCGCTTGATAACATCTACGCTTGAACGCACAAAAGAAATGCTTATTTAATTGAATTAAATCAATCGAATGATGCTTCGGGCATGCCACACGTAGAGCACTCTTTGTGGCCACAGTCGTGAATTTTAAAGCCTATCCGAAGTTAATTGAATTTCTGGAAATTGTATCCAGGAAGTATGACCAAAGGATAATTGAATTCGTCTGATATAAAGAAAATTGGCAGCGTGTTGGCTGGTAGCCCAATGAAAGCGGACACATGGATAAAAGCTTCATTTCCTGCATATTCCTTATTCACACTTTCGGACGGATGTTATTTCAGGTAGCACTTAACGGCTGAAGGCTTAACCTCCATTCGTTGAATAACGATGACCCGCACGAAGAGAGGAGAAAGAACGAACTAAAACTTTCAAACTGCAGAGTGCAGACAGAACGAGTGACTACATCAGCGAACATGCTACCGTCCGCGTCGTTATTCATTAAGAATTCCCTCCTTTGTTCGTGACTCGATGAATAATTAATGCGCGAAGGACACATGAGCATGGCCAATGTTAAGGATTCAAACCTTGAATAACGCCTTCGCTACCACCGTGACATTGCACTGGCCCTCAATTAAATTACATCCTTTTTTCGAGTTTAAGGGTTTGACGTAAAATATTTTATGATGCAAGGGAAGGCTATTTGTCAATATTTCAAGTTTCGCTTTAGTCTCTGACAACGAGGTCAAGAGTGTATAGAATTATATAATGGGTTCCATAAAAACATACGCGTATGGGTGAGAAGGAAAAACTAGGGTTATGCTAACATAGTGGCCTGATACACAGTGTGTCGAGGGTGATGGATTGTGGTAAAGGATACTGTTTATTATTTTTTGTTTGTTGATTGAAAACAAAAAATGCTTGCTTGGTAGATAAAAAGGCGGATATCAAGTGTCGTTTTGCAGATGTTGGTGAACTTATGTCTACAAAAAAGGATTTTAAAGAACGAATTCAAATTTTTAAAGTTTAAGCTTCTTCCTACATTGTTAACAATTTGAGACAAATGGTGATCAATTTTGTATTTACAAAAACCGGAGTATTTTAGTAAATAATTAATTTTTTTGGATTTTGTAATCAACTTTTGAGAATGAAATTGCATAAATTCATCTTCCATCAATCCGGCTGCTGTCATCAATTGATTCTTTCTTTAATGAGGCGATGTGTATTTAGTATTCATATTCTATGTGAAACAAGACTGTCGAACTCCCCAATTGAGTAAGCTTTTGTAAATAAATTAACAAAATGGAATATTGCCCTACAACTGTGCAACCTTTTCGTAGACTTAATTTTCACTGTTCGCAATCGATAGTAAGTTGTAGGTTCTTTTTAGAGAGAACAATGGAACGTACAACACTAGTTGGTGGTTCAGTGCTACCCTGCCTGGGAGCGCCAACCAATTTATTTTCATTTAACATTACATCTGATTTGTTTGTACAACACCCTTTAAATGTGCACATTTCTCTATCCTACATCATCTCATCAGACACATCGATCAAATTAAGTCAGATATTCTAGCGGCAATGCATTGTTGGTGAATATCGGTATCCGTACCAATGAATTTGAACTCTCACAATTATTGTTCACTTCTTCCACAATTGTTTCATATCTATTTTAATGTCTGTATGTGAAACACTTTTATGCAACTTAATTAACAAGAGAAAGTTGTATTAAACATTGAGAGACAAGCTCATGACCCCGTCATCGTATGGTTTGCACAGATGTGAATATATCTGCGCGAGTGTGAGACTTAATTCACAAAGATAAACTCGTCATCGACTTCAAAATATCGCTTACTAGCCTGAAATGAATTCTCGCCAAAGATCTTGGAATATTCGTTTACAATGTGAAATTGACTCACCAATTGAAGGCGATTTTGAGTAAAAAATAATTTTTTCTAACGAAGTGCATTTTCATTAAATGTGAACAAAATGTGAAAATATATAAAGAAAAACCCGTATGTTACTACCAATAAAACCACAGAGTGTAACAGTTTGGTTTGGAGTGGCATGGAATAGTGGCATAAGGCTGAAAACATACTTTCGGTAAAAAGTTAGCGTTTCGGACCCATGCTAAGGAACAAAAATGTTGAATTTAAGGACATGGATCAAACTATTATGTTAACAAGGTTCTAGGAAATTAACCGGGACAATACGGTGCTGCGAGGCTAGCCATACCTGTCGCGGCATCCACGACCTTGTAACTTCTTCTTCTTCTTCTTGTGGCGCTACAGTCCGGGGTGGACCTGGGCCTCAACCAACATGCCTCTCCAGCCAGCACGATCTTTCGCCAGCTGCCGCCAGTTGCGCACTCCAAGTTGGTTGAGGTCCTTCTCCACTTGTGTGTGCCACCTTATCCTGGGCCGTCCTCTGTTGCGTTGTCCTAATGGCTCAGATTCGAAGACTTTTCGGGCCGGAGCAGTGGTGTCCATACGCCCTACATGGCCTAGCCATCTTAAGCGTTGTATCCGTACACGCTTGACTAGGCTCATGCCGCTGTACAGCCCATACAGTTCGTGGTTGAATCTTCTCCTCCAGATGCCATCAACGCAAACAGGACCAAAAATCGCGCGCAGAACTTTTCTCTCGAAGAGACCAAGGGCATCCTCATCCGCTTTAAGTAGTGTCCAAGTTTCCGCGCCATAAAGTAGGACTTGGATGATTAAGGTGTTATATAAAGCAAGCTTAGTCTTTCGAGAGAGGGCTTTATTACTCAATTGCCTCTTGAGCCCAAAGAAACAGCGATTGGCAAGAGTGATTCTGCGTTTGATTTCGGTAATGGTGTTATTGTCCCTGTTTACTGCGGAGCCGAGGTAGACGAAGTCCTTGACTACCTCGAAGTTTCTGCTGCCTAGTGTGACGCTCTGTCCGAGCCGCCGATGTTGTGTGTCCTTCCTTGATGACAGCATGTACTTCGTTTTGCCCTCATTTACCACCAGACCCATTTTAGCCGCTTCCGCTTCAATGCCAGCACACGCATCATTGACGGCTCGCTGTGTTCGACCAATCACGTCAATGTCGTCGGCGTAAGCTAGCAATTGAGCTGACTTTTGGAAGATCGTACCTCTGGTGTTGACCTGTGAGTTACGCACGATCTTCTCAAGGATGATGTTAAAAAAGTCACATGACAGTGCGTCGCCTTGTCTAAAACCTTTTTTGACATTGAAGGTCTCGGTGAGTTCGTTCCCGACCTTGACGGAGCAGCGAGAGTTCTCCATCGTCATCCTACACAATCTGACGAGTTTGGTAGGAATGTCAAAACTAGACATGGCACTGTATAGCTCGTCTCTATGCACACTGTCATACGCGGCCTTGAAATCGACGAATAGGTGGTGAGTGTCGATTTGCATTTCTTGGGTCTTTTCCAGGATCTGCCGTAGTGTGAAGTTTTGGTCGATGGTGGACTTCCCTGGCCTGAAACCACACTGATAAGGACCAATCAGGTTGTTGACAAACGGTTTCAGGCGTTCACACAATACGGCAGAGAGGATCTTGTATGCGATGTTAAGGAGACTTATCCCTCGATAGTTGGCGCAGTCGAAGGGGTCTCCTTTGTTGTAGACCGGACAGACGACGCTGAGATTCCACTCATCGGGCATGCTTTCCTCCGACCATATCTTACAGATGAGCTGGTGCATGCGCCCAACCAGGTCATCCCCAGCCGCTTTGAACAGTTCTGCGGACAGTCCATCCGCTCCAGCAGCTTTATTTGACTTCAGTCTCGATATTGCTATCTTGACTTCGTCTAAGTCGGGGGGACGGAATTCTTGTCTATCATCGTCCAAATTAAGTGGAACATTCTGCCTAACAGCGGGATTTGGGCCGTCATCGCCGTTTAAGAGTCTGCAGAAATGATCTTTCCAGATTCTCAGAATCGATTGCGACTCTACTACTAGGTTTCCGTTTTGGTCCCGGCAGGCTTCGGTCCGAACCCTGTATCCACCGGATAGCTGTTTCACCTTTCGGTAAAACTTTCGGACTTCATTCCTGCCATAACATCTCTCCATCTCTTCGACCGCGCGCTTCTCATGCTCTCTCTTTTTCCTTCTGAGAAGCCGGTTCTCTTCCCTTCTTTTCTGTTCGTAGAGCTCACGAACAGCTCTCGTTGTCCGATGCAGCGTTGCCTGGTAGGCCTCCTGTTTGGCTGCATGTGCCTGCCTGCACTCGTCGTCAAACCATGGGTTCCTTCTAGGTGGTGGCGTGAAACCCAGCACATCAGTGGCAGCTTCTTTGATGGCTTTTTGACAACGTTTCCATTCTTCTTCTATTGTTAGTGCAGGCAGCGTCGAACTTTGGGAGAGTTTCAGGGAGACTCGGTCGGCAAAGATCCCAGCGACCTGTTGCGATTGTAGCTTTCCGACGTCAAACCGTTTCGGCCTATCTCGACTCCGTTGTTCTCTCGATATCCGGGTTCTTACCTTGGCTACAACAAGGTGATGATCCGAGTCGATGTTAGCGCCTCGGAATGTTCGGACATCGAGAATGTTGGAGGAGTGTCTGACGTCGATCGCAACGTGATCAATCTGGTTGACGGTTGATTGATCAGGGGATCGCCAGGTTCCTTTATGGATGTTGCGATGTGGGAACCGCGTACTGCTCATAGAGAGGTTCCGCCCCGCGGCGAAGTCCAGCAGCCTGAGTCCGTTTCCGGAAGTCGTGTCGTGCAGGCTGTGTTTCCGGATGACGCCAGCAAAGATGTCCTCTTTCCCCAGCTGAGCATTAAAATCTCCTAGAACGATCTTGGTGTCATAGCTGGGGCATCGATCGTATGTTCTTTCTAGGAGATCATAGAACTCATCCTTGCTGTTGTCATCCTTCTCTTCTGTCGGGGCGTGAGCGCATATCAGGCTGATGTTCCCGAATTTAGCCTTAATGCGGATTGTCATGAGGCGTTCGCTTACGGGATCGTAGCTTATGACTTTTTGCCTAAGTCTGCCTCGAACAACAAATCCGCATCCGAATAGGCGCTGCCCTCTCTCCCTGTAGCAGTCGCTGTAGTATATGTCGCAGTTCTTCATCTTCTTTCTGCCCGGCCCATCCCATCGCACTTCCTGGATGGCGGTGATATCTGCTTTGTAGCAGTCAAGGGCCTCCGCAAGTTGTTCGGCTGCACGTGGTCTGTTAAGGGACCTCACATTCCACGTGCAGAACCGAAAATCGTTGTCCTTTGTTCGTTTTACGGGGTCGTCAACGTTGGATCCGTCCATATCCGAGGCAAGTTGTTGTTGCTGAACTCGGTTATTTTTGTGTGGTGAGGGAGTTAGCCTCACGCACAACCTACAGACTGGTAGGCCAGTCGCTGCATACATTGGTTCACCACACAACGGATGCTGTGATGGCTATCCAGGGGGCGCCACAGGGAGGCTGTATGTCAACTTGACCTATGCACGGACGAGGATAGTCTTGGCAGCTCGCCATGTTGAGCGCGATCAAGGACATTGCCTCGTGTGCATAGGCCCATGCCCCCCTATGTAACACCTTGTAACATATTTCATAATTATTGAAAGTGTTCCTTCTAGCAAGGCCTAATACATGGAAAACGATAATTTTTTTAATTTAAGCATGTTTTAAAAATTACCTTTTCAAGGTTATCGTATAAAGCCACTATTTAAATGTTATATGTAATGATCACCAGTGACAGAAGGTTTTGGAAATCTTTGAAAAAAAAAATCTGGCGCTGTGCGGTATGCATTGCAAAAATACTTGCCTGGTAGACATAGAAAAAAAGTTCCACATGCAGATGTTTTCTTAAATTGAAATGAAATTTACTTTATTAGAAAGTTAATCTTTCGAAATGACCGCCATGGCTGGGTCGGACCTAGTCTAATCAGTAGAACCAATTTTTGATGACTTTCTTTCTTGTTGAAACCATAGCTCCTGCACATCACGGTTGTTCGATTAATGAACGAAAAACTCATTAATCACAGTCCTATACCTAATATAATAATATACCACCTAATCAGCATTTGTGGATGAAACAATGGCTCCACATACATTTTGAAATAGTGTTGCAAAGTGGAACTTCTAAACCTCTAAAAATACCCGAAACATATGTAAAACAGTGAAAAACTTGTCTGTATGAATATCTTAAATTTGGGGAAAAATAAGATAAATCCACACTGGCTTCCAAAAATACATAAGTATTTTGGTCAAAACAATTTTGACGTCAAGACTTCAAAATGCGGAGAACGGGAGCGACAATTTTGAGGAGTTGATTGAGAGCAAGTAGAAATTTTAATAATTTTTTAAGGATACCGCTGGATATTTGTTGTTGCCTAGTTCCCAGCAGGAACAGCTGTTGCTAAAACAAAATGTATGTACATATGTATGTCAAAATCAATTGTTCCCTATTTCTTCTTTTTGAAATGTTGGTCTGGAAATGTTAGGACTGATTTGCAACTCATTAGAAATGTTTTCACTTAATGTGGAATAGACATAATTGAGCATATACTAAGCAACTTCCGGGTTCATTATATGTAACGTAGCTTATTAATTATTTTATTTCTTGCTATAAATATGTTTTATTTGCTTCGGAAGCTCCAGTGCCTTATTCAACGCGTAGTTAAACATTTCGCGTTTTACTTTGTGTTTTTACTTGTGTCTTTTTAATTCAGAATTCATGTAACTTATCATTTGTAAAGAAAGTTAGATAAAAGAATTTTGTAAGCTGATTTTTATTGAAACTTCGTGCGCAATTTTTACACTCGTTTAGACTAATATAGGCCAAACCCAATTTGAAATCTTCCTTAACATTGCATAAAGAGTCAAGGTCAGGAATCAAACAAAATTGTTGTGTGGTCACGTTTTATTCGTCACTCTCTTGGACGTAAATAGAATATCCAATTCAATTCGGCACTTATTTTGCCTACTGCTAATTTCCCCAATGATTTTTTGTGTTTTTCTTTTTTTTTCTGTCTTAAGGTAAATGGGAATATTTCTCATCGATTTAAAAGTGACTGCGTAATCTTATTTCCTATGGTAAGTGAAATTTCTTTAGCATTAATAATTAAGTATATGAACAAGAACTTTAAGTTGCAAAGGTGGAGAAAGCTCGGATGAGGTTATAGGGCTTCGCATGAAAGACATGCCAAAATTGGTATGAGTCTGAAGGAGTGCCAAGACTACTTGGGTATAACCAATTTTTGCATGATGTTTAATCTTTATTGAAGAACTAGAAACATTAAATTCTTTAACATATTGCGAACTTTGTTTCTGGATGTATGTATCACGACAGGCTTGCTATGGATCGCAAAATAAGGTTTAACAATTAAGGAATAAAATATTGAAGTCGGGGAGAAAAAAAGATGAATAAATATTTCTTTTATTTGACTAGTTTTTCTGTAGGTTTTGTCCAGACCAAAATGGTATAATTTTAGAAGCCCAATTACTACTTCACGCTTGTATTTTGCGTCTCATATGAACGACACTTTAGTCTAACGGCAACTCAAAAAAAAAATATTTATGTGAACGAAAAAGCAATAATAATACAAACTTAGGTCCAAAAAAAGGTCAACGACTACTGAGATATAAACAAATTCCTGCTGCACAAGAAACGTGAAAACTTAAAGCATAATCCTTTAGTTTAACGAGAAGAACTTTAAGTTCTTCTTTCTGGGAATCCCCAAGTAAGTAAAATCCTTAAGGCATATAACAAACATACATGTGCTGTGCAAAATAATAAGGACAGTTTACCCGATAATTTAATTCCGGTTGCCAAAGCCAAAAAAGATGGGTTTATATTTCGGAACTTATTTTTTTCTATTAAATACTTCTTGTACTTAAAATCTAAAAACATTAATATTGAGTTAAAGTAATACAAATTTTGGAAAAAAAGTACTTTTGTTGGGTGTTTTATACCAAATGTTTTTGACATTTTCCCATAGTTCTGCTCTATTTCTGGGCTAACATGTTTCGTTAAACCTTTTTTTTAACATGTCCCAAAGATTCTCTATGGGATTTAAAGTCTGGGGCCATTTAATAACTTTTATTGTCAACAAACTACTTTTTCGTTACTTTGGCAATATACTTGGGACTGCCAAAACAGAGGAAAGTTATCATCTACAAAAGGGTGCATCAGTTTTTCTAGGATTTCTGCGGATTTTTCCTTTGTTAGAGTATCCTCGAATGAATGGAACCAACACCATTATAAGGGAGACATCCCCAAACCACGATGTTCGCGCCACATGTTTCACAATGAACCGGGCATCGAATTGCATTTCGGGTGGCCTTCTCACACACTTTTTTGATGTATCCGGTCCAAATCAATTTCTTTTTGTTTCATCGGACCACAGTATGTTTTACAATTTTTCGCTATGTTGCTTTGTGTTACTCCAATAGGTCATTGATATATTTTTTTTAGATAGAAGGCGACGCTGTTTTAGGATGGAAAACTTTTAAGTTTTATCCGCCTTCTTCTGATTATTGAAGCATCGATGCTTAAGTTTAAATTTGTTTTAATCTTTTTCATTATACTCTTTCTTACGCATCAAACTATTCGAAGGTCAGTTTTGAATGATGTTTTACGCTTGGCACTCCGAGTTTCTTTCGAACTTCCAAATTTAGAGCATTTCTTAGCATTTATACAGAACAAGAAACATTTTTAGCAATAATTCTTAATAATCTTTCTTCGGGTCTGAGCTGGTTTATAATATTTCCTAATTCTGGTGAGCAATGCTTCTTACGACCCATTCTTCAGTACAAACACTAAAAATTGCAATTGCTAAATTAACTACAAGTACTCTAAGTACACAGATAGTATACAGCAGAAAATAGCAGATGAAAAAGTTGTTTGTGCTCAATATTTTGCACACCCTAAAATTAATCTTCTTCTACAAACTTCTCTGAACTACTAACATAAACAAAGAAGATGTTGGTCTGTTTACTCTTATTTTAACCGTTATTAACCTCCAACAAAAATATTGTAAAATTAGACGGCTGACTTATCCCTCAAAGTATTTGTGAGTGATAAAGGGATATAGGATATGAAAGGGATATTATTTTGCACAGAAGGTTATGTACCATAAAAATGTAGCTTTTCAGTTCAATAAAAAAAGTTTATGGCTACTGCATCAACGCCGAGTTAAATATTGGAAAATTACATTATTTGCCATTAAGAAAGCGAACTTATTGCACCCTGAACAAACGAGTTATTAATCTGAAACCAATAATGATGTGCAAACGTATAGCTCTTTAAATGTATACGAAAAGCTTAATATGAAAGGTAGGTGCATTGTTATATGAACAAATTTTTGTTGCGAAAAAAACGGAAAAGTTCGTATGCAATATAAAGTACATATGGTGACTTCAAACTCGTGTGCAACTTTGTCATATATGTTTTATAATTAGCTTTGGTATACCCAAACTCGCACCTTTCCGAAATTTTACCTTTAAGCAAGCAAACAAATTGCACCGGAACGTCTTCTCAACCTCAAAATATATTTTGTGGCAGTACAGTCCACGAGGCACTAATCCCTACCTTCTGCAGTGTCTACTTGTGTTGTTCGTCCTATTCTCCTATCACAATTAGAGAGGACCCAATATTGGTTGCCGATTCCCAACGGCAAATTTTAGAAGCCTTTTTGAGTAAAATAAAAAGTCTTTGAGTGGTGTCAGCAACTCAAAAGAGGTGGTGCCGTGGAAAAAAAGGGGAGGTTTCCATCGATAAATCCAACCTGAACCTTCGGCGTGTGGGACGATGCCCTTACCCACTACGCCACGGTGGCCACTTTTTTTTTTAAATCAGGTTTTTCTTTATTGTAGTTTATTTTAACTCCACTTCTCTTCTCTTATTTTTTCGAAAAAGGAATAATTCAATTCTAATGAAAACATACTTATAATTTTCAGAGTATGTGTTCTGTTCGGTACAATAATTAACAAAAAATAATAAATAAAAGAAAAAAAACACAAAATATGATTCTGTGCTTAATTTTTCTGTCGAATATTAACCGATAATTTTTCTTTTCAGAATCATCCCTTAGGAGAATCGTGAGAATTTTTAAAGGTAATTATTTTTAAAAATGTTTCTTTTTTTTACTTTACCTTTGATATAAAATTTTTCATAAAAAACGATTTTAAATAGAACAATATATTCATCGTTCCCCTACATACACTAAGAAAACGTTCCAATTTCAACATAAGCGTATTATGAAATTGTGAAATAATTTTCCACAAAACGAGATTTTAATAAATTGCATAAGAGCAGAGTCTACATATACTCGTATGTAGGGAGAATTTCGAAAACTTGTAATTGAGTTCAATAATTCCAGGCGTTCAGTACGTTCTGCCAACAGACTTATATTAATTCAATCCCATTTGCAAAAGTTCAGATCCATTTCCCCAAAAAACAAGAAGAAAACAGTGCTTAACTTTCAAAGCACAAACAAAAGCTGACTTTCCATGTGGGTATCCATACCATGAATAAATTAAGCTTCAGATACAAATTGCAATTTGGTTAAACATTTTAGCTGCCATATTCATAATCGTTCTAGCGTCTCATTAAGGTCAATCGACAGCTTGATTTAATGCGTTAATGGGAAACGTAGGAAACTCATCAATTTCGGAAAGGATCCAGAACCTATCAGAGGCGATGTTATGAAAGTTGAAGTCATCGACAAGAATGTAAAGATAACACACACACACACACACACCCGCGTGTCCTAAGTGTATACTTGTATTTTATCCGAAACGTGACTGGAATTCAGCGTCAGCTGAAACTTATCGATAAGCGTTCGATGAACGACCTATACTTCGGCTTCACATAATTGATTGTTTTTTGTTTTTTTTTTTTGCTTTTGTTTCCTTTTCGTTGTAGGAAGTTCCGGAGGAAAACATATCACGTTTTGGGCAGAAGATATTCTAATAAAGACTCTGGGCATTTGCCTTATGAGCTTCGTTTTGATTAAGGTTCAATCTGTGAATTCTCTAACATAGAAGAGGTTTTCAGTGAACGCAGAGAAAAAGGGGGAATATTTGTATGAATCATGCAATAACTTGCAAATCAGTTAATCGGTCATTTGCGAAATACAATTACAATTTTGCACTAAGAGGCTAGAGAAAACACATTTTTATGGTCCACGCTTTTCTTTGCACACATAGTTCAGCTTATGGGAGGTAATTTCTAAAGTCAAACTATTATACCTCCCGCTCCTATTGAATTATGTTTGGACATTTGCACGTACAGTAAAATGCCCCTGTGCGGACACATCTCACCGACGAACTACATATATTGTAATTAATTTTTTAACGAAGTTCCCTCTATGTAGTTCACAGATAGCCTCGATTTAAGAAAATTTCAAACATCTTTGCGTGTAAACAAAATTCTAATGCCGAAAACACAGGTCAATGTTTCCGTGCAAAATTTCAATTTAATTAATTAAATATTTAAAGTTTCTTACGAGACAATTTTGTATTTGATTTAAAAAAGTGTTTTCAACTTAGTATAGCCTAACTGTTGAAATTCATTAACTTGAAATAATGTTTTTTTTACATATAAGCGTTTAAAAGAAAATGTTGCAACTATTTGTCTTAGAAGTGTAATGATTATGATCCTTTTTTAAAACAGTAAATAACCGGTGATGAAAAATGGGTTGCTTACAATGTCAATCGGAAAAGACCATGAAGCAAGCCAGGTGAACCACCTGATGAGCAACATCAAAAAGTGATATTCATAAAAAATGTTATGTCATCAGTTTGATGGCATTACAAAGAAATTGTCTACTTTGAAATTTTACCACCCAATCGAATGATCAATTCAGATTTCTACATTGAACAACTGACAAAAGAGGGCCTGATTTGAAGGGGTTGTATTCCATGATGACAATGCAAGGTCACACACATCTTTGGTCACTCGGCAAAAATTATTAGAGCTTGGTTGGTATGTTTTTCCACATCCACCCTACAGTCCTTACCTTGCTACATCTGATTACTTTTTATTTCGATCTTTGCAAAATTCCTTGAATGGTAAAAATTTCAATAATCGCGATAATGTGAAATCGGAACTGGTTCAGTTTTTTATTGATAAAAAACAGAAGTTGTATGAACGTGGAATTATGATGTTGCCTAAAAGATGTCAAAATGGGCAATACGTTACAGTATAAAGTTATATCCTTCCATTCAAAAATTGTCTTTTATTTTCTTTAAAAAAATCAAAAATTACATACCCTTTATTTATCCTTTATTCAATATTTATCCATTTTGCACGAAGAACTATAATACACACATTTTCTGCATTTTACAATAGAAACAAACAATATTGAGATTCAGAATTTCTTCTGATCAGAGAAAACTAAGCAAAATAAATTTTCGAATGCGCTGTGATCTCAAAAAGTTGAGTGGAGTACCCACTAACTTTAACAGAAGCATTTCAACCATTCATAGCATTCTGATACAATTAAATCCCAATATCGTTCTGGGCATTTTCTGAATAAATTTGCGTGACAAAAGTTGAACACAACACATTAATGTCAGTACTTAAACGGTGAGAAGAAGAGCTATGATCCCCTGCAACGCTGTGGTTCACTTCTGCCATATTGATTTTTCATTGAATTGTAGTTTTCTGATGTTGGCATTTTTAAATTTGGTTTTTGTTAGTTGTGGACATTCGCTTTCGAAGATTTTCAGCAATTCTGGACTTCTCGATTCTGTCTGCCTCCCAACGATAATATATGTGGTTTCTCAGCGTCAAAGAACCGAGAAGGGATATGTCAATAACATCGAGATGCTCACCGAGACCCGAGTAGTTGCCGAAGAAGGTTCTCTTTGGTTCCCTTAACAATTTAGCATCGAATTTCTTATGTTTTTTTATTCTATTAGAGGGTTATAATGTGTGTTTCTGGAGGCCAAAAAACTTATAATTTGTGACTAACTATGTACTTCAAAGGCCCTTGTAATTTATTAGTTACATCTAAAAATTGCTTTTACCTTCGAATGCCCTCCATGGGGTGTCCAAGTCATTACATGGTTTTTCATAGTTAACACCGTTGTATGTTATACATATATGCACCCCGTTAAGTGCAGTCTACAAGGCTATTCTGTGAATATTAATAACTATTGCACGAGTGATGGAATTTATATACCCTATTAAGCATTCATGTAATGCGTATGAAGCAACCTTTATTAACAGAAAAAGGCACAAAGTTAGTTATATCTCCTTGGCTCCAGATGGAATGTATCAGACGAACTTCGCTAATCTGTCAAATCTAAGTCCGCATCTGACCAAAACGTAATGTCGCAAAATGTCAGAGCACCAGGAGTCACCACCACTTAGCAAAAAAAGGAGGGAAACCACCATGACTTTCGACAATAAGCATAAAAGTTTTCGGAGGTAAGATTGGCAAAGAGAGAGAGAGTAGCTCGTTAAATTTATTTAAGGTTGCGATGGAGTTTTGCAAGCAAGTTTGGGTTGGATATCAACTCGTCCCAGATGAAACTGGTTCTCTACCAAATAGAAACATGTCTAGTTTACACACAATTTAAATCGTAGGCTTAGTACTTCGGTATAATTTTGGACTCGCCAGCAGCCTCCAGTTGCCTCCTTCTCCAATTGTGTGCATCAGCTTAACCTGTCGTCTGTTGGAATCGTATCAGAAAACATACTTCCCTCCATTCGAATTAGTAAAAACAAAACTACTTAAAAATATCATCCAAAAGGTAAACAGAGAATGGTATAAACAAGATAGATAAAAAGACCATTTTCACCTTTTTAGACTAAGAGAAACTGGGTTTTTGCAGTCTTTCAAGAGTACTATATAGTACTATATATATACGAAATACGTTTCATAACACGCTTAATTATTCTGAAGCAAGACTAGACATTTCTTCTTTCTTCTGAATGAGAAGGCGCAGCTAAGACAAATGTAGAAAAGGCTTTTACAGGATACGGAAGGAGTCCTACTGTATACCGTGTCCTATGCCGAATGGAAGAGGAAATTCTGCGGTTCACTAAGGCCATCTCCTTCCGAAATTGGGCACAGTCTGCTGGAGATGTCGCTTTTACTGGTGGCTACATTAATGATTCTAATAATGTTTGAAGCCTCTTCAATCGTAACAAATATGAATCTTAGGGTATTAAGTGACAATGAACGCAGTTCACGTTTTAGTCGATATTCAGACAAGTAAATTATGTGAAAATGCACCTGTCAGCTGGACGAATGAGTGAGACTTGATCTATGGTCCTCGATGGATACGTTGTATAGTAAAAAGAGTATCTTTTATTTTAAATAAAAAAACATCAAATCCAATTCTTATATAATCTTATTTTAAACTAGTTTGCAAAGTCAACTTCTATATTGCACATTACTATGTCTTCGACTTAAAATTGTAATACAAATAACTGACATTAATTTCTGGTATGTTTTGTACATGAAAGAATAAGGCCATTTTGCGATAGCATGAGAAAGCACTTTATATGTATTTCCTCTCGAAAATTTCAATTTAGGCACATTTTCACTAAAATATGGCTAAAATGCAATTAGCAACCACTATTCAGAATGTCTGTTTCATACTATCCAATGGTCCAGCAATCGATTTACTCACTCGTTGAAACGGCCCTCAAACCACCACTGACATGATAACTGAAAAATTCAATTACACACTCGAATCCAATATTCGCCTTTTTTCCGATATAAACAATTTCTGTTCGCTTCATCAACAGGGACTCCATGAGATCCTCAATTCAATGCAATAACCACAGAAAAGTTGACTCCAAATAAAATGTTCACCGTCGCTAGTCCTTCAGGCGGCAAGTCCATCTGCGGTGTGACAATTCCAAAAGCAATTACCCGTAACCAATGACAGAACACTTGCCACGAAAAACGAAAAAAACCCCGACACCCGATTGTGCACAGGACTCGAATGTGAAATGGAATTTATGAAGTTAATGGATGGAAATGTGTTTCCGTGCCATTAACGCAATTTTTGGGTGGTAGCATGAAAATAAATTTTTTTCCCTTTTTAATTCTGTTTTCTGAAATTCATAACGATTGCGAAATTTCTATTTCAGCTTACTCGTATTTTGGGCAGAATATATTTGCATATAATCCAACGACACAATTCACACGCACACATGTGGAGGAGGTCGTATCAATCACAAATGTGGTTACAGATGTCATATTTTGGTCGGGGAGATTATAGAGGAATTTCGCCACTTAAGGGTGTCTCTTGTATCGGCATGGGTAGCACTCAAATTATTTAACAATTTGCCTTTGATTAGATTTGTCGATTTGGCTGTCATTATCAATTTGACATCATAATCAGTCCTTGGAGGGTGTGAGTAAAAGGGGATTGTAACCTTCTTATGCGTTAAGTGATATGGTGTCTATTGAAATTCGATACTAATTTCAATAAAGTTAAATCAAGCAATTAAATGTCATTGTACCACAACATATGATATGTCCATCGACATACCTTTCAAAATGACTTGATTTTCAGAATTTTAATCCTC
The DNA here is from genome assembly GCA_944738645.1 of Eristalinus sepulchralis. Lineage (NCBI taxonomy): Eukaryota > Metazoa > Arthropoda > Insecta > Diptera > Syrphidae > Eristalinus > Eristalinus sepulchralis. The sequence continues at coordinate 54,615,170 of OX122882.1, forward strand.
TAATATCCATGAGTGTTACTCGCATTGCCTAGTTCATTTATAAGTATTTTATTCAGAAAATAAAGCGTCAAACAAACACCACCTGATACGACAAAAGGGGGGACATCGAAAGAGAAAGTGCTCTGAAGTCTCTTCATCTTCTCTACAGGCGTCGTGAAGGGTGTCTTCACTAAACCCAAGTAGACTAAGGTGCTTAGCGAAAGTGACGCCGACAAGTTTTCTGACGACGTTCGAGAGCAGCTACTTGGTCAGCCTGCATTCTGGAGAGTCATGCAATCCCTGGTTGTGCTGTTGGGTGACCCAACCATCGATGGAAATCCTAACCAAGGCAGCGGGTAATCCCAAAGTGGGTTCGGGCCAAACGAATGCCTCTTTAGAACCTTGCCTGACTAGTTCACCAGCAATTTCGTTTCCCGTGATCCTGTGATGTCCGGGGACCCAAACATTAGCGAAATCAGTCTGCATCAGATGGCATGTTCATGAGACTTCTGTCATAGGAGATTCGGTTCGGGAGGTCAGCAAAACTCCAGTGCTATTTGAACCAAGGACCATTCAAGAGTAGAGCCAGGCGAGCTGGGGAAGGCCCCTGTGCAGCCGAGACAGACCTTTCCTTGAAACTTGGTGAAAGCAGCAGCCACGTATTTACGCGAAAACTTGTTCCACCAAACAACTGATGCATAGGAGAGAAGAGGTCTCATTATTGTCGTATAGATCCACACAGATCTTTTTGGTTACAGGACCCAGGTTTTACCTCCTTCTCTTGAAGAGAACAACTTCGGTTTTAAGAGGATTGACAGAAAGCCCGTTCCTAGTACACCAGTTATCGATCATATCAAGGGCGGTCTGTCCACTTGCAAAAACGGCCGCAAGGCATGGTCCAGTGACCAGTACAGATACATCATCTGCGTAAGTAAGTTATGGTACACATAACTTATTTTATAGTCAAACAAACAAACATCACGGACTGTAATCTAAGAAGAATAATGATTTACTATGTCATGGCTTATACTTAACTATATTCTTGGTTGCAAAGCTATTCAGGTGGAGAACGCACATAACATGTTATAGGATCACATTGAAATCTATGTGATTCTTATTTAGTTTTATGACAAAGAGCGCCCATGCGCGATTAGCCTTGGACAACCCAAGTTTCATTCATAACATTCATAACGTGATGAACCCGAGCCCCGACATCATCTCTCTCCATCTGACATGGTGTCTCGCCAGTTGCCACTGCTTCAAACAAGTAGAGGACAGCGTCGTCCCTAAAATATTTTAAAAATCGTCAAAACTCTGTCTTAAAGCAAACAAATCGAAACTAAATAAAAGCGTTTATTTGACTGGGTTTTTTGAAAATCAGGATAATAGAAATATGGACAGAAAAAATTATCGAACACGAAACCTTAAAACGACTACGACTAACAGCAATAGTTGGAGTGAGTGTCATCATTCGTTTGCATCTACTATGTGGATGTTAGGATACAGCGAGCAATAGTCTAGTTAAATCTATTTTTCACTTTTTTCTCTACACATTAGTCCAATAAGGAATATGTATCTCATACATAGATTTTGCTGAATTCTGTGGAAAAGAAATGCATTTCTAGCTACCTACCAAGTTTGTCTATGGAGAAACACTGTTAAAAACACACAAAGCCCTGTCATAGTCACTCCTCATCAATATAAGTTAAGTAAGATACACCATCTCTAGTAGAGGTGCTACATTTGCTTGCGTAGTTATCATTGTCTTTAATGTTCCCTAAAAGCTAAGATTTAAAGGCTACAAAAACTCTTCTGACATGATGAATATTGCGATCTACATGACTAGCTATCTAGTCGCATTGCATTGTATTCGCAGACGCTTGTAAAGAATTACGAGTAATCGTTTAATTCACTCCTCCATAAGCTATCAACTTTAACAGGACCAATAATAGTTAACATACCGAACGCTTTCACATCCACTTTTAATAACGTCCAAGTCTCTGCATCGTAGAGCAGCTAAAGGAGGATCAAGGTGTTGTACAAATTCAGCTTGGCCTTTCGAGAGATTGCCTCTTGACCCCAAAGAAATAGGGATTGCCAAGAATTGTTTTCCGTTTGATTTCGGTAATGATGTTGGTGTACTTATTTTCTGCCGAGCTGTAAGAAAGTTCTTAGGAACTGCCGACACGTCGATATTGTTCGTCCTTCTTTTATGAATTCATGCAAATGCTTTGTTTTGGCTTCGTTTAGCACCAGGTTTATATTAACCGCTTCCCATTCCATGTTAGCAAGTACCTCATTGATAGCCCAACATGATCATATGACATAATGCCACGTTTTTCAAGCTTGCCTTATGACCATTCTCCATTAAGACGTAGGACCATTTGAACTGCAAAGAAATGTATTCCAAGCCTCTTAAACTTAAATTAAAATTCAGAATTATACATGAATGTCCCTGCAACCCCTCTGCAACTCAAGTGCTTGGCCACAGATAAAATTCGGGTAGGATACATGGTTGGATTTAATATATTCAATATTGCATCTATTCCAAACCCGTATACAACAAAATTCTGCGAATTCTGCGAAGCTAACTAGCATTTGTTGTTCTCTCTTCAACACCTTTCAGCACATTCGTTCAGCTATTCCTCATGAATTGTTTCTGTCATCTTTTGAAAGACAATACTCCATCAAAGAGCCATAAAAATCCCCGATAAATCATTCGTGACTTTTCAACAAAAGCCCATAGTAAACCATTTCAAGGGGTAAGCTGTAGAAACGATTGAACTTACAGTAATCCACTGCCAATAAGTCTTCATTCCGCATCACTGCACCTTGATAACACTTTGCATTGGTACTGGGATTTTCATCAATCTATTGACTTCATTCTCTGCTACAACAGTGGGGCGATTGGCAATACGAATAACGTCCGTAGATCTCACCTCCTTCACCGGGGGATGTTGGTGCTGAGGTCCTAAATGAATACAGCATCCTTGCAGCAATTCACCTTCAAATTGTTGACATGGGAGGTTTTTGGTTCTCGGTTTAAGGTATTCCGGCAGTGGTTAGGTAAGTCGATATTGATGCGATGAAAGGATTAATTCGCCCAACGCTTCATTTAGTGTGTGTGTGGGTAGCATTGGCCAGGAGCAGGAACAATAGCAATACCAACGAATTGAACTATAAATCTGGGAAGGAAATTCAATTTGGCTAAAGTGAACACAACACAGGGTGTATTGGGTCGGTACGTAGTGGGTGTGGATTATGGTGGAGGGCGCAACGAATATTGCTTAAGTGAGCATGGCGGACAGTGTGGAACTTTTCTGGCGTCGTGGTCTGGCAGATTGTGTAGAAAGTTAGGATATTTGCTGTGATTTATGTCGGCAAGTATTTATCTTGGCGTGCCATGTGGGTGAAAGAAATTTTCTTTTAATGTCCCCTAGAATTGGGAGTATGTCCCTGAGGGCATTGAAGATGATGCTAATGTGAAAATGACTCAAGATGCTTTTTCGTTGAAATGTCCTTATAATGGGCAGCATTTACTTGAGAAAATACTTCCTCTGTTTAAGTTGTATAAGCATTTATTCGTGTTTAAGAGCGGCAGTGTATTATGTATCAATTGTCAGAAGCTTAAATAAAGGTGGTTGTACTAATGATTCGAACTTCATTGCATTGTGTAGAAATAGTTTGAAATAGTTTTCAGTAGTACCGAAATAAGAATTGAATATATAGGTGGTTTTCGTCTTCTCAAGTCTTCTAAATTTGGCATGTTTATAATTGCTGGGCCACCGAATTTATTGAGCCTACGATTTGAATAATAATCATTATTTTATTTGTGCATACACCTCAAAGAATCTTTGGCCGTTCTTTTTCAGTTCAGTTAGTTCTGAATTCATTCTGTCATTCATTCTGTCATTATGATCTGTACTAGACTATGAAAATGCAATCGCGGATAATATTCCAAAGTGGAATAGGGAGAGTATTATATCCGACAAAAACGCAGCCGCCATGTAAGGTGCGAAACCTTAAATTACAAAAGTGTTTGAAGTAAGGACAGGCAATGCACCCTTGTTAGGCGCGTTCAGACACTTGTTTTATGATACTTCATCTGACTTTTTAGACCCGGCAATCAATCCCAAGAGCAGGGCTTAAATTTTGCTTTGAAAGAGAACCCGATCTAGATGACAAAAGCTGGTGATGTATTGCCACATTGTGAAAAAGGCGGACATACAGTATGAAGCTGTTAGAGGAAATTTTATTCTTAAGAAGATTCATAGAGCCCGTCATCTAAAAGAAGGCATAGAACTCTAAGGAAGTAACACAGCGGAAGAGTTAGAATTTTTATGATCGGCAGTCGAGAGCGATTTTTGAAACTCAAAAACTTCGCTTTAACTGAACGCGGACTACCAGGATAAAGACACGCCCGTTATAACGACCGATGAAATACCGCTTAAACACTGATCGTGTAGTTGTACGAACGCTGATAAATCAGAAGCTGGATGGAGATTTAATTCAATTATGTTCCGGAGATTAAACTGCACCGAAAGTGAAGCAATACGATAGTTTATACTAGAATTACAGCAGATCAGAGACAGTGGTTTTGAAAGACAATACTGTGGAGAGGCTACAGGGAGAGTCTATTGTCAATGTGATGGAAAAGGAAAGTGGATTTGTTCTATTTTGCTGTGGAAGCAGTGGAAAAAGTATCATTTGCAACACCCGAAATAGAATCTGGCGTATGCGAGCAGTGGGGCAGAATGTTCAAGAACCATTTCTTGACAAAAATAAACCCTGTCGAGTTGTGAACTTGATCTGTGTGTGACATTTCAAATTAATTAACTTAATTTTTTGCTACAAAATATATGAGGATTATGGGGAAGACAATATTCAAACAGCTCCCGCTAACAACCATATGTACATACAAAGGAAACACAAAAACCGCACAGAAAAAACCGAACCAGAACTGTTCTCTTCAATGTCTTAAGAAAACAATGACCCATCAAATTCATTCGGAGAAAACACTCCTCTTTTGTTTCTTTTCACAGAGCAGCGCGTCACCGATGGAGAAAACACACTTAACGCTATGGTCAAAAGGCTACACTTTTGTCCTTGCCGTCTTTGAAAAATAAAAACAGACTTCCTTCTGTCAATGAACCTCAACCATTGTTATGGCCAAACAATAAATTATTGAAAAAAATATACATAAGTCCATCAGCATTTAAAAAATAAACTTTTGCCAGCTTAAAAGAGAACACCACGGAACGTTGTCGCATCCCTTACTGAGTGGAAGGAATGTAAAGCAATCTTCTAGACTTGTTAACATTACGCGTTTTATTTCATCTCCCACCATAACCGCGGGCTTTCACCCAGAGTAGAGAAACAAATGAGAATTAAACAAAAAGGACCAGCTTCCTGTCGTTGTATTTCAAAGGCAGTACATGTACGATACAGGATGCCTTTGCGAAAAAAGGTCATTGTTGGGCAACAAAAGTCCCTCTGACACACAGGCCTGCCCTGTTTTTCCATTTGTGCCATACGCCCTGCCACGGCTTTCTCTGTTTTTGTCCCTCTTCTCGTTGAATTTTTAAATGACTTGTGAAATTATTTCGAGTCAACGTTTGTCCCCTCCGAAAGTGTCAAAATAAAATCATTTAACAACGGGATTAGCTTCCTCACTTAAAGCGAATACCAACAACGTTGCTTGACTGCGAAATACGAGGGTCGACTTTTGCAATTTGGTGTTTTGCAAAAAAAAAAAAACATTTGCATGCACATATATAAAACATATTGTATATATTGGAGTCATGTACAATTGAAAGGGCAAGGGAAAGATAGACGAGAAAAATTTGTAGGAAACTTTTTTGAATCTGGCCACAGCTGGGATCAGTTGGGAGTTGGAACGAACATTGACATCCGATAGGGTGTGTTTTGTTATTAACTTGGACAACTAAATATATTTGAAGTACCAAACATTGTTTAATGCATTTTACGGTTATTGATATGTTGAAACAGTCGTTTTTTTTTCAAATTCATTAAAGAAGCAGAATTACATTTTGAACGTGGTAACGTATTAGGTAAACAACTTGATTCCACCGTGAGATGTCTGGCTAAAAATTGTATTACTTGGAGTTAGTATTAAGCACTCCACTGTGTCCACTTGAGATTTACACCTTTTTTTTGAATTCTGTGTACGCGGCGCTGTAAAATAATATGTTTAACTATACTTCGACTATACTACATTACATCGATTTTTAATTTTTTATAGGAAATCTCCTTTTATTAAAAAGTCGTGATTAGAACCTATAGCACACAAAAGCCAAAGCTTTTACTTGGGCTCCCTTCATTCACTTTAAGGGCGTGTAAAATACTGCTTTATGCTCGCCTGTCCCATAAGGACGTAGTACATGTGTATAAGTATTTTTTGACCGTCAAAATAGTCAGATTATGTTACTTGTTTTAAGATGTGTCCGTTGGACATCTGTACTGAAAATTTGCTCGATGACTACTAATTTTCTGTGAAAAACTTTTTAAAATTCGCCATTTAAACTCGGAGGCACCAATAGTTTCAGAAGAATATAAATCCTTGTCACCCTATTTACCAAAGTGCACCTTATCTAATCAGTGTTGTTTGCTAAGAGATGGCGTAACTTGTATTATTCCATTGTTATTATTCCATTGGTACATACATTGGAAAGCTACTGTCATTGTAGGTCATTTTAGTAGATGTTATTCATTTGAAGCATAGACAACAATAATTTTTTTCCACCCAAATATGTCGAACTTTGTGCCTGAAAAGATGTTTTTGCGGGCAGTTCTTGTTTATCACTACGATGACTTCGGTTACCGAAAGTCATCGTAGTTTAGTCGAAGCTTATGGTGAAGATGACCTAGCTAGGCAAACATGCCAAAAGTGGTTTGCACGATTTAAAACGTTACATTATACTCGTATATACCGAATATAACTATAGGAAATAATTTAGGCTAATGAGTTAAGAAGGCTCTCGCGATCAAAAGTCGTTTTTCTGGCCTTAATATAAAATAGCAAATATATATATGGCGTTAATAAAACACAGCAAATATCTGCGGCGGTGCCCTCTCTGTCGATTTGTGTTAAGTTCATCACTGAAGTCTTTTGTTAACAAAACACCGCACTGGAACTGAACTCTGAACATGGGTCACTTATAATTTTCTTTGGATTATGAGACAGAGCGGATTTCTTGTGCATTATATAAACCACTTTATAAATGCCTATGTTTTTCGTCGGGAAAAGTGATATTCGCACGAATCTCAAAAGGTCGTCTACCACTGCCAATACTTACTTCTACTGTTTTCGTTTCTAATCCATAATTGCAAAATATTAACACGTTACCAAAGGCTGCAGCTTTGAATTCTGAAAAGAGGATTGTTGCACTCTCGAAACATGTTCATAACCATTCTTAATTGGGAAGCGATCTTCTTGATAAACGATGTCCATAATTTTTGTTCCACTCGTGTTGGTATCTTTATTAATTCTTTGATGGGTTCTTAGATACGGCTCTAATCCACTAATTTCATAGCTGTTCCATTTTCGACGACACTTTGTTGACTCTTCGAGGAATATGCATGGCTCTCTGCTTAAGGTAAGTCTCGGCTTCGGACCGAATCTGTGCTTTAATTTATTTTAGGGAAATTAGTTGGGATTGTTCGCCGTGGCATAGTGGGTAAATGCGTCGACCCACACGCAGTAGGTCTAGGTTCGATTCCGGGACGGAACACCTAGCATTTTTTCACGGAACCACCAAAGAGGAAACCTGCAATTTTTTGCCGACACCGAACGGAGAGATTTGCGAACCTTTTCATAAATAATTGGTACTCTTTGTGTGCCGTGCCAAATGAGAGGTGTACAGACTGCGAAGAGCACCTGGACGTTTGGCGTTTGGGTCGACGCACTATCCACATTCACTACGCTTTGGAGAGCACAAAATAACAAGTTATGTGGTTTATAAAAATAAAAGGCGCATGCATTTCTGAATGTAGGAAGAAAAATAAAATTGCTTCAGTAGGACTTAATATAACGAAAACAGAATACACTTAATATACATAATTTCAAATGTATTAGAACGACTTCATTTCACTTTAAAAAAATAGAATAAACAAATCTTGGGCACGACTACAAAAATCAAAATATCTCCCGTCACATATCACAACTCAGGCCTTTTTTTTATGGATGGATGTGATATGGCCTTGAAAAGTCCTTGCGGCTTATTTTTGGTCACAGAAGGGGAGTATTTTGTCAAAGTTAAGGTACATTTTTTCCAAATATAATCATTATTCTTAGGCTAGATGCAATAAGTCGTAATATTCATTGTAATGTTTCCCCCTTAAAATTTAAGTATGGTATTTATACACTCTCGTGTTAAATATTTCACTTATCTAGTCCAAAGTACATGTATTTTCGATTACTACTGCTATAAATTCATCGAAATGACTGATTGAGTGTTCGAACGCAGGAATCAAGATGACATCCAAAGATTCTGTGAGGTCTTCTTACGTCTGGCAATAATCCTCATAGAGTAATGCTTCCAGCTCTTCATCCTCGAACTTTTTTGAATGTTCATCGTCCCAAACAATTTCACCACTTTTAAATCGTGCAAAGCAGCCATTCCTTGAACGGTTTTGAGGGCCTAGGTTCAACTAGCATTGATAATGTTCTTAACTTACATAAGATAATTTTTTATTTGGAACTCATTTACATATGTTTTCGTTGGTTTCTTTACGGTAATACGAACCTTCCATCCCTGTTTAAAAAACATTATATAATCTAAAGCAATTGACATTTATAGTATTTAAAGAAGTGGTTGGCTTGAGCCAAGTTTCAATTTTGATTGCAGCATTAACTTCCTTTTCAATAAGGAATTTAATAATATTGGTTTGTTTTTTAAACTTTTGGAATTCCAAAATAACAATTTCGATTTCTGGGCCATTCGTAGTACTTAATGCCTAAATCGGATATATGGTTTAGTTGGTGGTAAGATAGAATTTGTAACATTTCCTTTTTTAAGGGAAGTAAGTTGTAACATTCTAGATAAATCATTGTTTGAATAATTATAAATTGAAGTACGTATAACTGTTGTGGTAGGTATTGTAAAATCGTTACCTCTTTACTAGAGCAGGAACAATATTGTTCCTGCTCAAAGTTCTACGAAATAAAGTATGATTACGTCTCTGGAGTAAGGAGTAGGAGTCTCTGGAGTCTGGAGTAAACCTGAAAAATCAATAATGCTTAGGTTGCTTGAGTACTTAGTTGTGAATTTTTAAAGAACTTTTTTGATTGCTAAATATAGAACACACGAATAAGGGACTACAGTAGAATGCCGATTCTATTTTTTTTTTTTCAACCCCGAGTTTGCTTAGTTTTCTTTGCAGAGACAAAAATGATGCTTTCTCTAACAAAGGACTAAGGATACACATTATATGTATATGTTTGGCGACCTTGAGCGGCCTATAATTCACACAAGGTCACCGAATAAATTCGCAGAAATTTTGTTTCTATGCATACTCCTTCCCCACCCCACACTAATTTCCAATAAATATCTGTGGATAATTTTATGAGCTTCATGATCTTCATAGTCGATTTAATTATCTATGCGTCTGCAGCGGGTATACCCGTCATAGCATTACCACTTAATTGGATGCCATTAACACAGTATCCCACCAGAAATAGGCCATTATCCAACTCTCGACCCTCATCTACTCGCCGGCAACTTCCGATCGTTGCCGCACTGTCCGAATGGCACATCTGCCATCATTCGCACACACCGCCGGATACATAGGTGGTATAAGCGCCAACGTGAGTATCTTCCATTAAGTGAATTCAAGCCAACCAAATGTATATGTCTGCTTGGATCCCTCGATGGCACTACAATCACGCACCTCACTAGCGGCGAAATTTAATGACATTATTAGGAAGCTCGGTCTGCTTTTAGGGTCAGCGCCCACCTACACATACACGCACTTACCGCAACATAGCCGCAAGACGAAAATAAAAGCATTTTGCAAATGGTTTTGGATTGTTGCCTTTTTTTACAGGCCGTAAACCTGGAGAGACTGAAGAACTGAAGTTTGCCACCTGTTTTCCCTTGGTGACGAATAATTCGGGTCGATATCAATTTCATGATTAAGACTGGGAATGCCTGCGAGACATATTTATGTGCCGCATTTGGGAGTTCAGTGTTTTCACAGAGGTTGATTGCAGCAGAATGGGGGCACCTCTCCAAAGCGACAAAGGGGATGTACGGGTACATTTTCTCCTGAACTGTCTGCTTAGAAGCTCGAGAGTGTCGTTTGTGTACAATGAACAAGGCAATACGCTGTGATATGAAAAGGAATGCTCACGGGACACTTCAAAAGTAATTTATGACATTCAGTGCGAAGATATGACGTGGAGTGGGGAATTTAGATAAACAAGCATCGACTGGGACATTGGCAGATTTTTTTATAGATGTGAAATCAGGAGAACTTTAACTACAACGTGAACAAAACAAGTAATGAGGAGAAATTTTCTTTTTGTATTTGATTCAGTTATTTAAGTCAGAACTTTGATGAATTTTCTCATTAGTTCAAGGCTATAATTAACATATCCCTTAGGAACTTATCAGACGTGTACACCTTATTCACACGCAAACCTTCCATGGAAAACATATTAAGGGCTCAAAAGACTTTTCGTCTCTTAAAATCAAATTGAAAGACGACATTTTACGTTTGTCGTCTTGATAAAAATCTTTAATTTCGTTTTACTTACTTCGAAAACAACCTGAGATTCAGGCACATTTCTGAGACACACGTGACACCGTTCAGATGACAACAACCTTCGGATGATATAAATGAAACATTCCCCGTTTTCCAGGTACGTCGCTCAATTGTTTACCTCCGTCAAAAAGAAAGTACCCCGCTATTCACATAGATACACTCCAGTAGACACCAAATCGAGTTGTATTAAACTGTGGAATTTAAATTGTTTTACTTGGATGGTACTGTTTGTATAATTTTTTTGGTGAAAGAAGTGTCCTACCATTACCGCCCACCAGCTGTCAGTGGAAATTTCATAAAATTTCTCAAAAAAGTCCTTTTCCCAGAAACATTACATTACAACATAATAGAGACCGTCCCACAGACCAACGGATTCGCTTTCAACAAAAAGAAACTTTATCGAGGCCCTCAATGTATCCGACCCAAGATCTCTCGTGAAGATTAGAATATACCCTCTTAAGATGGGCGGGATGGTTGGCGTTGAATGGGAAACTTTTACATTACCTAGGTGCTGTTGCAATGTGGAAGTTTCGATTTAATTACAATTTTTTTATGTGTGTTCTGTTGGGAAACGCTCACCCTGCGGGGAATCTTCTTTATGCATTCTTTAAGTTTGGATACCAGTATAATTAAATTCCTTGTGTTTGATATCGGGTACCTACCTTTCAAAGTGGAAATCTTTTCGAAATATTTTCAAATTAAACTCCACGAGAAACTTGACTGTTGGGTTCAAATATAGCTGGCAGGGGAACGGTATTCTTACACAATGCAATTCACACGTGAAGTGAGCTGCAGCAGATTGTCTCGTCCTGGCCCGAGATTGAATTACAACGTTGGTATTTCCAGTTTCCTGCTTTTCGCTCGTTCCGAAGATCCCCCTTGGATTTCACTTGCGAAGATGATTTTTCACTTTTCCCACCGAATGTGCTGGACTTTTATAAAATAAATCATGTGGATTTGAAATGGGAGACGGGCCAGCTACTGTGGTGTAGACATCCTGGGTTGTTTTCTTTCTTGAGTGAATGGTGAAGAATTGGGTAGCATCTTGGGGCAATCGTTGGCAAATGCAATGCACTTGTGTGTACTGTGGCGAAATTGAATTTGAAAGTATACTCATAACGTCAAATGAATGCAATTTCGCTGATATCCTTGAAAGTACAATGAGATTCAGCAGGAAATTCGAGTTGAATGGTTTTGATTCAACATATGGTCTTTGAGCATTCGGTTTTGTGAAGAGCTTTCATTTGCTCTCCGAAGAATGTGTCGAAAAGAAAAATTTAATAGAACGGATTCTAACAATCTGAATGAAAACCATGAGGCGATTGTAAGCAAACCATCTTTTGTTTCACAGATTCATGCAACTTTGATTTTGAGCATATGAAGGATATTAAATGAAGTGTTTGAAAACAACTGAATATTCGTAAGTTCATAGAGCATTACTGACTTTCATCAATGTTGAATTTGGGCATAGTAAGTAGGTGAAATGCAGTTTGTTTTCCTTGTTTTCCATTATAAACACACTATGTAACAATACAGCAAAAAGATTACATTCTCGAAACAGCACATCCCTTTTAAGGAAGCTCACATTTAATTTCAATTATTGGGAAACTATTTCTCAAGAAAATAGACACTCGAAGCTTGAGTTAGTTTTTTTCTTCAACATAGCTAACACAAATATCTATATCAATCAATTATTCTCCCCAGATAACTTTTATTAAGTTCATATTTTCTTCTTCAGTCACTGCTTCCAACCTCGTGATGAATAGGCTAGTCACAGAAATGTAATGTATTTGTCCATATTTAGAACTCATGTGAGAAAGATAAAGTCCTTCAACATTTAGAAGTTTCTGCTGTCGATTGTGAGATACTCTTCGAGACGTTGGTATTGTGTGTCTTTTCTTCTGACGTATATACTTATCTCGTTTCCAATTCAGATCTTAAAACTCATGTTAGAAACTACTACAAGAGAGTATTCACGCTCACAAGTTTTTAGTTCTATGTGACGTATCTGAAAATGCAAGTGCCCACTCAAGAGTGGAGCACCTACAAAAATGAAGCACCTATGGATGGGTGACACATCGAAACTACACCATAAACACTGGAAGAAGCTGACCACTATAAGTAGGGGCACAAGTGAAAGCATTAGTAATAAAACCTACAAGAAAAGGAAGATGTTGTAAAACGCGGAAGAAGAAATGCAATTGAAGTGGATATTCCACCAAGACAACGATCCGAAACACGTCAAAACATTTTAATGACAACAAAATCGAAGTTCACTCCCCTGACCTTAACCCAATTAAGAACTCGAGGAAAATAGTTATCAAGCGAAGCAACCGTGTAACAACTTGAATCAGCTGTACAATGCAGAAGAGGATGCATTATAAAGTGTAACAGAGAGCCTCATTAACTCTATACCAGAGAAATGTTGTCAGCAAAGCGGAAGTATTCGTAACTGAATATTGATTTGGTTTATGTGTTTTTTATTTTATTTTGTATTGTTTAAAGAGGGAGTGCTTTTGTTTCGACTGAATTTTGAACCTTTTGTGCTTTTCTGTACTATGTAATAGCAGCAAAGATGTCCTTTTGTCCAGCTGAGAGTTGAAATCTCCTAGAACGATTTTGGTGTCGAAGCTAGGGCACCGATCATATTTCCATAGAATTCATACTTGCTATTGTCATTCTTCCAATTTGCCTGGAGTGAGCACAATTTAGGCTGATGTTCCCGAGTTTAGCCTTGAAGTGGATTGTTATGAGGCGTATGCTTCTGGAGCTGTAGTTTAAATCTTTTTGGCTAAGTCTGTGTCGAATAACAAATCCGCAGCGGCATTATAGTGGATGTTGTCCTTTTACCAGGGCACCGCATTTCCTGGTGACATCTAGGCCAGGAGGTGCGCTGCATACATTGGTTCAGCATACAGCGTGTGTTGTGATGGTTATCCCAGCCACGAGGGATAACCATCACAACACACGAAAGATAGTGTCGGCAGTTGAGCGCGATAAATGACGTTGTCTCGAGTTTACAAGCCCATGCCCCAGATTTTAAATATATTTTTACAAAAGGAATTTTCATTAATATCATTAAAGAATAGAAGAAAATATGAACATTATTAAACACTATTTAATTCAAATAACTGGAAACACTTGCCTTAAGATCAAAGCAACCGTTTTTCAAGAACAATACAATTTTACTCCTTACTTCAGTAGTAATGTCATCAATGTCCTCAGATCATTACAGTGTACGTACACTACACATTCATATATGTATATATGTATGTATGTAAGATCGGAAACCAATTCTACAAATAATTAAACGATCAGAAAAGAGAATTTTTTAGGGAAGCAATGTCTTAGGGAGCAATTTCTTAGGGAAGCAATGTCTTAGGGAAGCCATGTCTTAGGGAAGCAATGTCAGGAAAACAAACCAGTACCAGTTTTCTGAATAGGCACGAAAACAACAAACATTCGATCGAGTGCTATCTTAATGGTCTCACTTGTAGACTAAGCGGCCTTCATGGGTCACATCAACCATCAATACATTAAAGACTCTATGTGGACAAACTTTGCTTAGCTTCTTTCTTAATGCAACATGCGGTTATTACAAATGACAGGCATGCGAATATACATAGTTATTCATTTGACATTAACTATTTCTAAAGTCGGTGTAAATTATATCCTACCTTAACAAAGGATACATACTCGTATATCAATCGGCAGATAATTTACAAAAGTCTGGTTGCAATCAATTAAATTCTGCCGTTTTCGCCGTAAGCCTATTCCATGTGCTAAAGCAACTTAAAAATACAGTTCTGACTTTATTCTGGTCAGTATACATGCATATAGAACTGAACCTAGTTCATAATAGAAAATGGCGTAAGAGGAAGCGAATAATTTTTTTATTATTTATTATTGGAAAAGGAATAGAGATAAAATTTGTTTCAAATCCAATATCTCGAAGTACATTAAACCATTTGACGACAATTGGCAAGAATTTGCGAACTGTGTGAATAGCGCAACCATTACGATTTAATTCAAGCGCACTTTCCACCCGAACAAACACATTTACACGCCCATATACCCACACCCGAACATAGTGCGTGGTTTCCAAAAGCAAAGGTTGCGCATTAAATTGATTTATTACACACCCCCAACACGTGACATCCATTATCACAGATTTTCATCCTCAAAGCAATGATAAAAGGAAGATTCCACGCCTCCTGCTGATGGATCCTTTCGTGTGGCACAAAACTGCCATAAGAAAGAAAGCCTTTTCAATCTGCTGACGTTGTTTGGTAATTCGGGCAAAGGGGGTAAACAATGCCTTTCATCAGTAAACTCGTAATTTTTACCCCGTAACGTGTTTGAGGACTAAATAAGCTTATGTCCTCTTTTGAAACGAAGACTTAAGTTCAGAGTCTCCCGTTTTACCTATGTGTACTATACTCTACTCATAATGATTATGAATGCAATCTTGATTGTTGACATCTATAACAAAAACAAACCGGATGCATTCTGACAAAGAAGAGTACTTTAAAATGGAGATGAACATCCTCCATCATATTTTCTATTACTTGTCATGAAATAAAAGGCGAAAAAGACAACACAAGAAACTCGATTGCTAGTTTATGTGTTTATGCAGTTCGTACATAAATTTAGAGCAAATAAAGCACATCAATCATAATAGATGACAACAACGTATAGTTTCCAGCTCACGCTGAGAAATGCGGAGACATGGATTTGAATCCTTATTATGAACACCCTGGCATGTGCTAACGGAGCATTGTAGACTAAACTCCTTGCATCTGTGACTGTGCCATGAATTTATGTTGGACTGAAAGCACTTATAGAGTAATAACTCGGACAAGGAAAATATCCGTCTTAAGTGTGCCTGGTGGATGGAATTGCATTAGAAAAATGCAAAATTTAAATGAAGCAGTTAGTGCTCCTCTTCTTTGGTTTGCTATTCTTTCAATTTATTAATGTCATTCTTCACCATCTGGATCCTTAATGGCCAGCGACCTTCGGTGACTTTGCTCTTGGAAGTATTCATCATTTGGACAGGTGTCCTCATAGAACTTTGACAATACTTGAGAAAGAAAAATCTTCAACGTACACTTGTGCCCTGCAAGGAGGGAGAATCCAAGGGCAAAGTACTTGTGGTGGGGAAGCACTCAACCATTTTTAAAGTGTACCAGTAACCACATCTCCCAAAGACACTTCTTCTATGAAGTACTCTCTAAATTATGACCTCCATTAGAAGTCACCGTTGGCGTTGGGTGAATGTTTGTGGAAAGTGGAATACAGTAAGCGCTTAAACAGTCATAGGCTTAAATTGTATCCACTATGCTAAGGTATTGAGATGAATCATCTCATGTTACGTATTCTGGGAACAAATAAAAGTAGAGGATATATGATGTTGAATATATCTGACAACAATAAAGAAGCTCAATATGATGGTGTGATTATGAGCAAATGATATCATGTTTAAGTTCAAATCTTAGTTCAAGGTAACACCTTGTTTTTCAACTGGCCGCCTAGGAGTTGCGATCTGACCCCTTTGAACTTTTCTTTTTGTAGGGAACCCTAAAGGACCGGGCTTATAAATGATGATTTTTTAAAAGCTATAGGAAAGTTTAAAAAAAACATATATAATTCAGGAATAAATAATTTAATGTTTGAAGATTATTTCATGCAAATGTTGACCTTGACTGCGCCTCCAATGTTCCATCCGTCCAAATGTTCACCGCACTCGGCTCTCAATAAGTCCATTGTTGCGCGTGCTGTTTGGCATGTGGCACCGTCTTGTTGAAACCACATGTCAAGCAAGTCAAGCTCTTGCATTTTGGGCAAAAAAAAATGGATATGGTCTCACAGTAGCGCTCACCATTCACAGTTACGTTACGATTCGCATCATCTTTGAAAAAGTACGGTCTAATGATGACACCAGTGACTTTTCTGGATGCATTGATAGCTCTTGCAATGCTTCTGGCTGATATTCACTCCAAAATCGACAATTCTGCTTATTTACGTACCCATTGAGCCAAAAATGAACTAATCATAAAATGGGAGAAGCGTTCTATGAAGTTTCTTAACAGAGCACGCATTTTGATAAAGAAATTCAATAATTTGCAAGCGTCGTTTGTTTGTAAGACGACTCATGGTTAAATTATAGACCAAACTGAAGATGTTTGACAGTGACACAAAACACGAAACGTGCGTCAGCTGTTTAAACCAGTATTGCCAAAAGGATAATAGCTAAAAAATCACGCTTTACCAACCACAGAAAATAATGTAAGCACTTAAGGCCAATATTATTTAAGCAATCCGTGAATTACAGTTCGAAAACCATTAGCATGGTATTTGGGATTTTGGGGTATCATAATGCGCGACCACGAAGCCATTCGTTTGTATGGAAATGTTTGCTTTTGCCTTAGTCCATGGACAAGGACTTAAGTTCGTTTATTTCATTGCATTTTTAAAAAGAAAATTTTTAAGAAAAAACTTTTTACGCACCTTGCATATTAAAGTAAATGATGAAATACATATCTATTCCGGCAAATATAAATTTTTTCGAATAGAAATTTCGAAAACAGAAAAATTAAATTTTGTAAAAGTTTACTCTATTTTGCCCATTTTTTATTCAATTCACTTTACTCCGAACTTTGGTTACTGCATAACTGACCTTGTTATTGTATTGAGATTGGGCATTTTTCTAATTTATGTGTATAGTAGCGAGCGAAAAATAGTAAATATTTAAAGATAAAGAACAGAAATGAAAAACTGATTCTTTCTTGTAATAGTGAAAAATATATAATATTTGTATTTTTAGTATCGTTGATTATTTACAACGTCAATCAGTTTATTGATGCTCCACCGCTTAAAACGGGTATGTAGAAACATCAATTCCGCGGATGCCAAATATAAACACTCTTAACTATCAGAAATCCAATAGTGTTAGTTCCAAACTACCCATTGGCCCCTTCAGCATCTCAGTTGTTGTGTTGTGTTGTGTTTCCTGTCAAATCTAAGCCGCATTTTTCTGGTATCACCGGAGTATAACTTTCCAAATCCATTAGGAGAAAAACCATAAAGAGTAAGTTATCCAATACTTGATAACACCTTGGTCAACAGAGGGACGACAGTTTCTTGTTTTTCAAAAACTCACTAAAGTTTTTTTTTTTTTTAAATAAGCATGCCCATTGAAGACTGAAATGATCAGTATAAAGAACAAATAGGTACTTCGAGTTGCGTGATTACCTGGTCTTACGTGGTAAATGGTGTTTTTTTATGCCTACAACGTTTAAATGGACTCTCTCTCTCAGAAAGACACTGACTACGATTTGGGTACTATCACAAGGTCTACTTAAGATACCGCCTTAAGGAGGAATCACTTCTCTTTGGTAAGGAGTGGGTTGTTTTACAACTGCTGTTGTGTGGATCACAACATTGTGTAAAACGCGACCGGACATTGAGTCGAAAGGTAATTCCTCCTAACCATATGACCTGCGAAAGCTTACGCGAATATAGTGAATAAGATCAGATGGAACGGCCAATTCCTTTTAGCACTCCGCAAGATGTGGGTTTAAGCCACAGCCACAAACGATACTCCGACAAGGCAACCTACCGCCAAGATCTCTCATGGTCTCGTCCGGTCGAGCAGCGTTACTACGTGACTCTCAGTTGAGATGTGCCGATCCTACTTAACCTCGCTACTTGGACTTTCATTGACTCAGTGTCTCAAGTTTTCACCCCATGTTCTCTACACCAATTCTTCGCCTGAAGTCAGACTGAGCAGAGAAGCTACTGCCCGTCCATGTTTTCTATCAATCTTTTCTTTCTACAAGTTTTTCTTAAGCTTTCCCCTCTCCCTTTATGAAAGTGGGGATTGCTTCCCATCCTGTCAGGGAAAATACAAGGTACAAAATATTTTGGAAAACTTACAACTTGGCTAAGTTGTGGAGGATAGTGGTGGAACTGTAGAATTTCTTTGGTGTGACAGCGAAACTTCTACTTTTCTGCGATGTTGTCTCCAACTTAAGAGAACTTCGCCTTTTTCTTTTTTTTTTCTTGTGGCGATTGCTTTTTTATTTGGTAGCCTCGGAAAACACACTCACTATTTATCGTGTTAGAACAGAGTAGAATGCAGCCCGTCTTGAATCTGTATCCACTTCATTATTTTCTGCGCGAATTAAGTTTGCCCACTACTGGGCTAGGTGGGCTAAAGGGGATTGCAGGGGAACTGGGGGGTTTCAAAGAATGTGGTATTAACTTCACAGGAGGAATAAAATCACGTTGCATGAGTGCGTTATTTACGTGCTTGGCAAAATAAATATTAGGTGGTATCGCAAAGTCTACATGGTTTTTTGTACATTTTTTTGCAAAATATGTTTCAATAAATAATGAGTAACTTCATACTTCCATCTGTGTAGAATTCTGGGGTTTTTATCAGTCAACAGTTTGGCTAATTCTTTTAAGCAGCTCTACGCTATGCTACTTTTTGCTTAAATTAATGCAAATAGCAATTAAAGGGTACAAGGATTTTTTTTTATTCAAATTTGATTTTTTTATGCTAGAAAAATTTTCTTAAAACTAGCTCAATATTTCATCTGACTTACTGACATAGTGCGGGTGCTCTAAGTTGCCTTCCAGCCTCTCTAAAATTTTTTCTTTCTTGTTGAACCTTATTCTAAACTTAAATTATGCTAAGAAAACTGTATAAGCACGCAGCTCATAGTTCGAGCTATATTGTGAATTCCTTTAAGCTTCCCAACAAGGTTCCGTCATGTCCTGTGTCATCAAAGATATACGAGTAAGTAAGCTTGTATTGTCATGACTGAAAACAACTTTCTTTTAGTTTGGATAGTTTTGTTTTTCCTTGATTGTTTCCTTCAAACGGTCGACGTGTGCAGTAAAGGATCAAATGGATTCTTTCGTTAAGTTCTAACAGTCCTTAATAAACAGTTTCCTTCCTGCTGTACCTAACACTCAACATAACCTCGTTTGTCTAGAATCCAGACTTTTTACATCTAAATTCCCAAAACGAAATCCAACAAACCACTCCTGGGTTCGGCGTTCACTCCCAACATCACAGTTTTTACCTTTTTTGCAAACCAGCTTCGCATAGCGCATTTCTTCAGACATATTATTTATGTTCAAGTCAACATAACTCATAACACGAGACGCGAATTGCACAACTGTCATCATAATAAATGTGCTCTGACATGTCACCTTTCACGAACACGTGTTCGTTTGACACAATGAGATAAGTCTTTCCAGATATGTGGACGCCAGCACTATCTAGTGACAAGAAACCGCGAAGGCTTTTCCAAATATATGGGGCACAATATATCAAAACTTGAACAAACATCTTTTTGTAACGAGTTGTAAGCATGTGTACGTGCAGTTCATGAAGACAGAAAGGGTAAACAAAATGACAGTTTTAAGACTCTTTTTTGTAGTTGGCATTAACCAGTTAATAACTAGTCAATCGTAGCCGGTATCATCGCCAAATATACCGAATCAGGAAATCAACCAAGTTCAGATTTGACAAAGACGTATTTGGCGAGTTATCGATTTTATCATGGAAAAGAGCTTGAGTTAATTCTTGTGTGACTACTTTTTTGTATTTGAACTCCCTCCACTGATTGATGCACTGTGCGTCGCATCGGCCTTTGCAGGCACATTAGACTCATATGTTGGCGGTAATTTGGCTATTACAGAGCAGAGCCCTCGAATCTGAGCCATTGGGACAACGCAACAGAGGACACACAAGTGGAGAAGGACCTCAATCAAGTTGGAGTGCGCAACTGGCGGCAGCTGGCGAAAGATCGTGCTGGCTGGAAAGGCGTGTTGGTTGAGGCCCAGGTCCACCCCGTACTGTAGCGCCACAAGAAGAAGAAGAAGAAGAGCAGAGCCCCTGTGCGGTCTCCGGTCCTTGACTTTTTTCATGATGCGTTTCTGTTTTCACTTACAAAGCATCCACCTCATCGGACATACTATTTTTGGAGTGTCCGTGATGGTGGTCTGTTTTTAATAATCCCACGTATGACAAGAAAATTGTTTTCCTTTGTCCATTTATAATTATTTTTATTTAGCGCAAATTAAATATTTCATCTGTTTGTGACTCCAAAGAAGAAAATGACCCCTGGGCGCTCTGTACATTATTATAAAGAGTCGGGTGATGTTTCAAATTGTTTTTAAGTGAAATCATTAAGTTGAGAAGAGAATAATAGACGTGAAGTTGTTTATTAGAAGTTACTTTGAGCTCAAAAGCAGAACATAGCCAAAAGGAACTTTGAAAAATTAAAAAAATTGTAAGTGGAAAATCATATAACATACATATAGATTTATGTATTTGAAATATGAAATACACTCATTCAAAATAAAAAAAAAATGAACTGAATACAATGACAGAGTAACAGAGAGTCGGTGAATGTTCTCTACTCGATTCTGTCCTGAGCCAGCCTTCCACTTCTGGCCTGCTCCTTACAGCAACTCTTCGATTGGTGCCAGAAGACCTCCCGGATTCGTCTCAAACATTTAAATAAATAAAAAAATAAGCTGGCGGGCAATGCTGTTGTTTGTCCGCCAAGTTTCGCATTCATAGAGCAGCACGATTGAGTGATGGTTCTCCAGAAATTAGCGAAAATATGTTATTATAATTAAATCAATTGCAAATTCTACGTATGCCGACATATATGTATTATACGCTTTTATCAACCAGTGCATACTTACCAAAATTATACATGTACATGTATACGCATGTATGCAAGCAATACAAGCAGTCTAACAATGCTTCGCTGATTGCCACTATTTTTGACTGAAACACGTTGCAGCAATCCAGTAGGTGAGAGATACTGCATTTACATTCCTCATATAGAACGTATGTAACACAATTAAATATGAGGATCCACTTAAAATCGACGTCTGTAATATGAGATGCGACTCAGTTGATGTGAATATTATATGCCTAAATTGATGGTAAATGAGTACAATGCATACCTTACTCGATAAAATACAATATTAATATAATGTAGAATATGTAAATATAGAGAAAATCTTTATACGGGTATATAAATATTGAATACCCTGGCAATTGTAAATCAATCGATTCCACCGTCAAGCCTTAAAACGCTTGTTTGGTTCAACTATTGCTGCACAAAGGAATAATGAATTGTATTACTTACTTAATTTCATATTTATAAAACCAGTGTTCCTTGATCCGTCTGATTATAAGCATCGCAACGTCACATCGATGACAATTCCGCGCTCTGTCTCCAGTCTATAAGACCCACTTGCCTATAGGTGGAGTTTCGGTTTTTCTCTCCTTCTCACATCCTGAATTTTGGAACCTTGAAATTAGTTCGACGTGGCCGAGCCAAGCGAATCTCGAGCATTTTTGTTGTTCATCAACGTTTTTCGCGACTACTTCAGACCTAGTTAGGAGTGTCGACTGGCTTTGTGATTTTATCATTGATTTGGTCGTGTCCATAAAAATACTGCTTAAAAACACTTACAATTCCCGGTGGGTGTCAGTAACTAAATTAACTTCTCAGTTTCGTATAGGATGAGTGCCTTTTTCGCTGCGATGAACCTGGATTTCTTAGAAATACCTTTTAATATCCTTGTGTTGGGTATGGAAGTCCTTTTTGCTCCCTCGTTCTAGCTAGATATGTCACTCGGTTTGCTTATTTTCTGTTTTAGTTGTTTGCATGTTTTTACCCGTCATACACTGAATTCCTGTAATGGATAGTCTGCAGCGTAAGGGACGATCAGAAATGGAAGCACATGTTATTTGCGTTTATGCTAAAAGTAGGAATACTGGAGCGTGTCCCTTTAGTTGCTCTTCGAGAAGATGTCCATCTCATATATATTGCGATGACTACCTACACAACGATTTTTATGATTGGTTCCGCGAAAAGGCTGTATGTCAACCACTAGGTTGGAAGTAAACCAAAACTTGTTTTATACAGGTATGTCATGTCCTTTACTTTAATAAAAAAAACGTTAAACTTTAAAAAAAAACGAAGTTGAATTTAAAGAATTTAAAAAAAACGCCTAACAACACTTTTCATCGATGAGCATGACCCTATGGAAGATAATTAATTTTGCGTATGTTTAAGAAGAGCGTTATCCAAAAGTGTTAT
Source organism: Eristalinus sepulchralis (assembly GCA_944738645.1). NCBI lineage: Eukaryota > Metazoa > Arthropoda > Insecta > Diptera > Syrphidae > Eristalinus > Eristalinus sepulchralis. The sequence goes on from OX122882.1 coordinate 54,638,077, forward strand.
TTTAACGCTAAAAAGAAAGGCTTCCATGTAAAAAATAATGAACTATTATAATGAATCATTATCAGAAGATTGTCCAAGTCAAACTTCTTCTTGTGGCGCTACAGTCCGGTGTGGACCTGGGCCTCAACCAACTTGCCTCTCCAGCCAGCACGATCTTTCGCCAGCTGCCGCCAGTTCCGCACTCCAAGTTGGTTGATATCCTTCTCCACTTGTGTGCGCCACCTTATCCTGGGCCGTCCTCTGTTGCGTTGTCCTAATGGCTCAAATTCGAAGACTTTTCGGGCCAGAGCAGTGGTGTCCATACGCTCTACAAGGTCTAGCCATCTTAAGCGTTGTATCCGTAGACGCTTGACTAGGCGCATGCCGCTGTACAGCCCATACAGTTCGTGGTTGAATCTTCTCCTCCAGATGCCATCAACGCAAACAGGACCAAAAATCGCGCGCAGAACTTTTCTCCAAGTCAAACACTATGATCAAAAATTGACACCACATAAGTAGGAAAGTGTCCGAAAAATTGAGCAACACGACATGTTTTATTTATTATTTATGTAACATGGCCCTAAGGAGTATGCATAGTAGGAAGCGGCGAAAGAAAGCAAAGGGCAACATCTTAATAAGCGGTTCGTAACAGTAGTGGGGGAGTTGTCAGTAGTCGTCAGCAGCAGTCGGTCGTGTCGCGGGTTAGAAGCAGAAGTTGTCGGCGCAACTAGCACAGTTGTGAAATACGCATATTGGTCAATCAAGTTGTTTAAATAAGACGTATGAATTAACTTTGAGTTTAACCTACTGACTTTACTATAAAATAATAATGAATTAAACCTAGTTGTATGTGTTATCTTAATTTTTTTATATACTTACTTACTTACTTCTCAGGCCGGCGACCCATGAAGGGTCAGAGCCTGAGCAATTGCTGCCTTCCATCGCTGACGGTCCTGGGCACGCTGCTTCCAGTCATCAAGGCCAAGCTGTCTTACATCCGCGATGACTTGGTCTCTATACCAAAGATTCGGTCGTCCTCTTCTTCTCGAACCAGGAGGCTCAGATTCGAAGACCCTCTTCGCTGGAGCATTGCTGTCCATGCGTTCGATGTGGCCGAGCCAGTGTAGTCGACGGATTTTTGCCTTCCGTACTACATCCACATCCTGGTACAGCTCGTAGAGTTCGCGGTTCTGTCTTCTCCTCCATTCACCTTCCTCGCAGACGGGATCATATATCCGACGTAGAATTTTTCTTTCGAAGGCACCAAGAATCTGCTCTGCAGACTTGCGTATCGTCCAGCTTTCAGCTCTATAAAGCAGGACTGGCAGCATAAGGGTCTTATAGAGCAAGACTTTGGTCCTTGGAGTCAGCAGTTTTGACCCCAGTTGTTTCGACAAACCGAAGTAGCATCGGATGCCACTGTGATGTCATTTGTGGAGTTAACGTTTGCCCCTCAAAACTATAATTGTCGACGCATAAATTTTGTCCTAGGTGTTGTGTGACGGAACGTTTTTTAGTCGACAGCATATACTTTGTTTTCCCCTCGTTGATCTTAAGGCCAGCTCGTTTCGCCTCTTCTTCAATTGCCGCAAAAGCCTCCGCTACGGCACGTTGGGAACGCGCGACGATATGGATGTCGTCCGCATATCCCAACAGCTGGACTGTTTGTAGAAGATAGTGCCTTCCGTGTTTACCTTGGCCCGCCGCTCTTTCTTCTCCAGTACCAAATTAAAGAAATCACACGACAGCGCATCTCCTTGCCGAAATTCGGTGCGGGTTTCAAACGGCTCAGATGTGCTCGAGCCGAACTGCACGGTGAATCGCGTATTTTTTAGCGTGGTGCGATATAACCGGATCAATTTTTCCGGGATCCCGAATTCGGCCATCGCCTCGAAAAGTTCGTTGCGAAGAATGCTGTCGTATGCGGCCTTAAAATCGATAAACAGATGGTACGTATCGATTTGAAACTCGCTGGTCTTCTCCAGGATTTGCCTCAGTGTGAAGATTTGGTCCATAGTTGATTTGCCGGGCCGGAAGCTGCACTTGTACGTGCCGATTAGTGCGGTTCAAAACGGCTTTAGACATTCACACAGTAGTAGTTGTTGCACGAGGTAGGATCGCCTGGAGCATATGGAGCTGATATTCCAGTCGTCGGGCATGCTTTCGTCTTCCCATATTCGGCAGATGATCTGGTGCATGCTCCCTACCAGAACACAGCCTTAAAGAGCTCCGATGGTAGGCCATCTGAGCCTGCGGCTTTGTTCTTCTTCAGCCTTGTAATAGCTGTGCCGACTTCCTCAAAGCTAGGTGGGATGACTATTTCATCGACTGGAATTGGGATTTCCTGATTCCCTACCACTCTCTCCTGGTCAGGCCCGTTTGAAGTGTTGAAAGTGCTGCTTGAACACATCCACTTTTCCCTGTGGGTTGGTAACTAGATTACCCTCGCAATTTCGAAGAGCCTGGGTGCCTTTCCTAAAGCCTGAAGCCAGGCTTTTGGCTTTTTTATAAAAGGCTCGTATTTAATGTTTGTCCCTAGACTCTTCGATATCCTTGAGCTGGGAGATAGCGAGAGCCCTTTTCTTCAGGCGTAGAAGCTTTTTCTTCTCCCGTCTTTTAACCCGGTACTCCTCTTGCGCAGCTCTTGTGTTCCGTTGCAGCGCTCTTTGGTATGCCTGGTCTGTTGCACGTTTCTTCTGCACACACTCGCCATCATACCACGGATTTCTTGTCGGGGGTGGTAGGTAGCCTAAGATAGCTTCCGCTACCTCTTTGATGACCGAGCGGCAATGCAACCACATATCGTTGGCGTTTGTGTTTGACGTAGGCATACCGGAGAGTCTCTCACTTAGTCGCTCTTCGTAGGCTATGGCAATCTCCGGTGCACTCAGGCGTCCAATGACAAATCTTCTCGTTGTTGGCTGGTGCAGCTTTCTGACATTGGACAGTCGAGCTCTGAATCTTGCTGCCACGAGAAAATGGTCAGAGTCGACGTTTGCCCCCCTGAATGTTCTTACATCCAGGATATTTGACGCATGTCTTCCGTCAATAGCACAATGTCGATTTGGTTGGTGGTTCGACCGTCCGGAGATCGCCAGGTTGCTGTGTGGATGTTTTTGTGAGGGAATCTTGTGCTACTAACGACCATATTACGGCCTGTCGCAAAGTCAGTGAGTCGGAAGCCGTTGTCTGTTGTCGTATCGTGGAGGCTGTGCTTTCCGACAACTTCGCCAAAGATGTTTTCCTTACCGATTTTGGCATTGAAGTATCGTACTCCAGACAGGCTCCGTAGGACTGATTAAACGCATCTTTTTTATATTTATTTATTATGTATTTCATTTAATAATATTTCTTTTGATTCCTCAATGTGTCAAAAAAATTCAAAGACGTACACATACTACCAAGCTCTTCACTTCTGATTCGTTGATTCGCAGATGAGAGAGAGCATTTTTCCTTGAATTAAAGTTTTTGATTACGTTTATTTCAATTCAACCACAAACTCAAAACGTATTTTTTAAGTGCTACGCAGAGGTTATCTTTCATTTAAGTCGTATTTTTACTTTCACCTCATTATTCATTAAAGAGTGACTCAACAATGCTTGTTTTTTTATTGTTTCAGTTGCAACCCTTTTCAGCACAGGAAAGGATAGAACGTTAGAACGATAGACGTTCAGCAAACTTTAAATTATCTAATTTAAAAACCTGTGGTGCGTATTAAAAAATATCTGTTATATAATTTAATATTCCACATAAGAGATTTTTTAGCCCGAAAGAAGAAAACTCGTAGACAAAACCACAAAATGAAAAGGTTTTTCCTGAGGGATACTCTCACGAAAAAGTTTCAATCAAAAATCCCAAAAACAGATTACGGCCACTCCATGAGGCTCTGCGCAGTAGAAAATTTTTACTGGGACTAAGATTAAACATTTTTCATTTGGCAAAGAAGTATACCTTTTATTTAGGAAGCCTGAAGCCAGAGGCAACGCCACACACCAACAGGTATGTTTAATTTGAAGGGAAACGGTGGGCATGGTAGGCAACCTACAAGTATCTCAATCATTAGCTCTAAATTCTGTGCGTGGTTAGCATAAGTACTCTTTCCAAGGAAACAGTTACTTTTATGTGGGCAATGAAGTGTTATATGCTTTTCTCCATCAGAAAACTAAACGAAAAAGCACTACTTCACATTAGGTGAGTTTAATTTGAAAGGATTTTGTTGGTTTTGCGGGGTTAATGAGAGTTCAACAAAGAACAAAGATAAACGTGCGGTTTGTGTGAAATTAACTTTTGTGCGAGTTGAGTGTGATTTCAAAGAAATTACAACTGAAATTAAGCTCATTAAGGTGTATTCCCTTTTGTCCCATGTCCCATGATACACTTCTCAAACAGGCAAACAGGAACCTTAACCACAGTCGAGTTTACAAGATCATACAAATTTTAATGAAATCTTTGAATGCTATTCACAGAGAATAAAGACTTGTTAGAATTATTTTATCCTTCAGTAAGTATGCATTAATTTATTCAACTTGCACTAACATATACATGAGCAGACATTACTTTTGTCCACCCTTAAGTTTCAGGGTAAGGGATGACCCTATCGGTCAAGAATAAATTGTTCATACAAAATTCTAATGCATTAATGATACATGATACAATAAAGGGCAGTAACTTTCACACTGAAACGAGAGAAGGCTAACCAGACTATATTTGTCGACAATCATAAGAGATTCATTTAGAGATGAGTGCAATTACAAGCTTTTATAACAATCTGCTTATGAGGATTATATGAAAGCTTTCCTCAGCAAACATTTTTTTTATTTGCTGTGAAAAAAATTTAGGCTACTCTTAAGTTTATAAATTTGTTCTTTTCCAACAAATAGTTTAAATTTTTCTCTGATAAATGTTCGTTCATCTGTACTGTCGGTATTCTACTATCGTTTAAAGGTAGTCAGTTTAGGTTCTTTTATTTTCTTTCTTTTTTTTGTAGTTTTTGAATACATGATTTTATTTTTGCCACCGTTTGAAAATTGATTTTCAGTAAATACATTTTACTAACTTACGGTGGTGCGGTTGGTATGGTTATTATTTAACATAATCTCCTTAAAGTAGGCTTCCTTGGCGGCGATGATATCGTCATTCGATTCAAATTCTACTTGGTGGATACTGAATATGGTAAATTGGACAACAGTTTAAAACCTAACTCCGCTAATTTGGTGGTGGCGATGGCGACGTATGAGATACTTGGAAAGAAAATAATATAATCGGGGAAAACAATTGAAGACCCGGACAGTTATAGGCCAATATGACTTCTGAGTTGCGTTAGTAAAGTTTTTGAGAAAGTAATAAAAACTAAGCTGATGAAATAAATTTATGAGAAAGGGGTCATACGGAATGAGCAATTCGGTTTTAATAGTCAACATAGCAATTCACATCAAGTTCTTAGAATATACCAACATGTGAGGAGAAGCTTCGATGTAGGCCAATCTACAGGTATGGTGTTGCTTGATATCGAAAAGGCGTTTGATTCTGCGTGGCACGATGGCCATGTATGTAAAATGATGAAGCTTGAATTTTCCTTGTATTTAATTCAGATCCTACAAAGCTCCTTTGCAGCAGATCCTTTGCAGTCCATGTCAATGTGAAAAAATCACACCTACAACAATTCTTCGCAGGAGTTCCATATGAATCTGTCCTGTTGTATAATGTTAACATCTCTGATCTACCTAAATTTTACGAATTGGCCGCTTACGTCGATGACACACTGTTTCTATTCCAGTTCTGCTATCAATATTACAAGTAATATACATAATGGGATTAAAGTATATGCCAGATATTTAAACAAGTCGAAAATTCGATTTAATGCTGACAAAGTGCAATTCATCTTTTTCAGTAGAAAAAGAAAGAGTTTCCATTTCCCCAGGATTCCTTTAAGTATATGTGGATTAAATTTATCTGGAAATTTATAATGAAACAAAGCTAACATTTAAGGAACATGTTTCGAAAACTGTCAATAAAATAAATTTAGCCTTACGAATTCATAAATAGGAAATCAACGTTGAACAGTTCCAATAAGACCTTCATTCTTAAAGTGATATTTCAATCCATGGTTGCCAATCTTACGGAAATTGTGCGAATCGCTACACTAAAAAGCTCCTAACCACACATAATGATGTTTAATTTTGTCCAGATACCACTCAAACTGTGACCTTCATTACGGATCCAATATTGAGTTGATCACTGAACGTGTAACTAAACTTATAGATACGTTTCGTGTACGTTATATATTGTCGGAAAACCCTCGTATTCGATACATTTGCGTAAAGTATAAAAGCAATAATAGTTTGGTATTATTTTGTGATTAAATTGGTGACATTAACGCTTCTAATATTAAATTGACCTTCTCGCTATGGGACAATTTGTTCTTTTCAAAAATCTTACTTGTTGACAAAATAATAGTAATAACAACAAGCAACTTATTGTATTCGAATAAACGTTTTCGAAAAACATACATTTAAAGCGTTTTTTCATACATTTCGTTATTAAAAGCCAAGCAGATGGTGCAGGTACAAACTTACGCAAGGATCATCAGCACACAAAATAATTCGCTATACCTTCCCATCAAGAATAGCACTCTTTTCATCTCATACCTCATAACAAGATTTTTGCATCGTGCCTCGCAGACATTCGAGTGTCGCACAACAATGAAATTTTCGAATTCAACTTGGTGATTGAACGTGCTTCTGTTACATTCACCGCCATCCTTGCAGTGGAAACTAAGGTCACGACTTTGCATAGTCCTCTAAATCACTTTAAGATATGAGATCGACGATAGCGAAAGCTCGTGAAAAATGGTCTTGCGGAAATTACCTAACCGTGCGCGTCACATTTCACGGTAACAAGATTGTAAGCTCGTAAAATGTTGCCGTGTCGATGAGGCCAAAAGCCAAGGCGAGGAAATTATTTCAGAAACTTCATCATGTAAGTGAGGTGGTAAGCAGAGGAAGTGGATAAAAGTTTTCCTTTTACCTGATAGATGCACGTGGAGCGAATAGATGTTCTTGTCGCTTAAAAGAGTTGGCTTTAGCTGGAAAAAATAACCCAAAGGTCGGTGGAGGAGTAAAATAAGTGAATGAGACATATCGGATGGTGAAGAAGGCACTTTTATGCAAAATAATAACAAAGGTGTAAACATATTGCCCCGATGGTGAACTTTATTTTCTTGGCGAAATGCAAACCACCCTTTGGTCTTGTAGTGTGAGGGTTGTTCGGAGGAAATGACCTAGATTGCAGATAGGTCCTTGTTTGGGCCCGATGTGGTTGCAAATACTTAGCAATTGAATCGAAAGTGGGTAGAAGCGAATTAAAATCGAACAAAAAAAGCTTAATTTTTGTAGGTATTGTTTCCTAAGAGCGAATTGTTTATAGTTTAGTTGGTTCGTCTGTCATGTCTGTCGCAAACTTCATATTTTCTGAATTAATGAATGATTTTCAAAAATAGTTAAGAGAAAATTAATTTTGAAACATAATTGCAAATCGCAGGACGAGGTATGGTAGATCTTTCGACAGAACTTTTGAAACGTACTAAGTTAGGGTCAGAGTTGATGGTAGAGGTCTCTCGGGCTCGAGATTTTCCCGAGACCCCTTTAGTGGAACATGTGGGCTGAAGAAGACGACGATAGTGAGTTTTTACATGGTGTAGAAAATTGCAAAACTATGTATTCGGTGAAAAATGTTGATTAAATTTGCAAGGACTTTCTGGCTCATGGAGTTTAGCTAGTGACTGGTGTGTAGCAATATTGCTTAACCGAACATACTCAATATCAAAGGAACTTTCCTGGTAGGAAGATGTAACAACATACCGCCACTACATTAAACTTTTGGGTAGGATGTTAGGTGTCAATTAAAAAAATTCGCTGAATATGAACCGCTATTGTAAGATCGATCCGTATGGAAGCATCGCTTGGTGGTGGTGATGTAAATACCCACATCACAAAATAAGGTGTTGACTCAAATCGAAAGTCCATTGTAGCTGAAAACAAAAATGATAATTATTCTCACTTCTATAGCGGAGTTTAAAGTTTTTCTGAACTCTTAGCGGCCGAATTTCTTTAGGCAGACATCGGCTGCTAAATCACTCACTATAGGGTATCACTAAATGAAAATGGCTCATTACCAACTGCAGAGGCCGCGTGCTTCAGTTCCTCGAAGCACGTTTCTCACAGCCTCTGAGACTGTCTTAGTCTATACCTAAGGCTAATGAATAAGAAAATGTTGGTAGAAACTATGTTCCTTCATCTCTATGACATAGTCGTATAGTGAAAGCGGTCTAGAGTCCAAATGCATCTATAGGAACTTAAGTGTAACTTAGGTAACCTACATCTACCCTCCAACTAACCAACCAATCTACTGCATTAAGTAGACGCTTTGGGATATATTTATACTGCACTTGAGAAATTCGCAGTATTATAGGTAGGATTCTCTTAAAAATTCTTTCGTGGGGAAATAACAAACGATTGGAAACAGATCACTTGGCTGGAACTACTCACAACATTGTGGAGATTTTTACTACCGAAATCATTTTCCTTCGTTCTTCGGAATAGCTGTACGCTCATCGATCTTACTAAAATGTTTCCAAAGTAAAAATAAAAACATTTCTAAAATAAAACATGTGCTGCCTAGTCCAAGTTCTTAATCACTTAAAGGCTAGCTTAAAGGTATACTTTGCTATTTAAGGCTTACCGCCGAATAAATACCCATTGTCCCATTGTCAATGAAAAACAAAATCCCACTTATCCGCCCGATGTTAGCAGCTGCTCGCGTTTATCCAATTACATATGTCTCTGTTGCTCGGAGTTCCATGCTAACACACTCGCAGACCAGCTCCAAAGCAGAACACACAAAAACCAAACATCAGCACTTTTCCCTGGCTTGTACGGTGAACAGACAAAGCAAACACCAAGAAAAAACATACACTAACGACTGGCTGTAATTAAAAGAGAAAACCGTTAGATGCTATTACATTACTATAAACCAAACCCACACTGTCACAAAGTACCACACAAGGGAAAAGCTTGCCGTCAATGGAGAGAGCAAGTAATTACACCACCATCTCCGGAGAACCATCATGAAGTCGTTCATAAACACACATAGAGGATTACAAACCCATCAGCATCCTCACAGACAGGGCCCACTGGCAGATGTGATGCTTTTAAGGAACACAAGTGGAGACGGCTTGAAACATTGTTGCGTTCTGGATACTTATGCACTTGAATTATCACAATGACTTCCATAAGGGACACACGCCACGAAAGTGGGAGCAGCCCGACCGTGGGCAACGTTTCCTGGCCTGGCGTTGATGGTGTGGCAGTAAATGGTTTTCGGTCATAAACATTATCACTACTGCTCTTCTTACATTCCATACAAGATGTGAAGTGGGATATTTTCCTTAGCATTATAGATGAATTACACAGTTCTGCTATACACTCACCATAGCCTGAAGTGGGACGTTGTTTACTTTTTTGCGATTTCAAAAGCAGTTAAAAACTTTGCAACCGACGTTTGAGTGTAGTAGACTTTTCCTTGATGATGACGTGAAGAAGAACTAAATTTTAAATGAAAAAATGTTTGCTGTCATAGAAGTGGGCGTGTTGTATTGTGGGAGAATGTTTACGCGTTTGATTGTGTTCAACCTGGCGGTATACCAGATACCAACGCACTCCATATTAGTGCACAAGTCAAGTTGTCAAGCGCACAAACAACCTCCTCGAAGTGCCCTCTGGATATCCAATAAAAAAACCGTTGTATTGGAAGTTATGTGCGTCTGCAGCGACACTCTCTGCCTGAGGGTTAGAAAAGCTATCGCCCAACAATTGTAGTTTGTGCCTGAAGCCAACGCCCTTACTACAAAAAAAACATTCTAACAAAAGAAAGAACAGTATCGGAAGGATTGTGCCAGACGTAGACGTGTCTAGGATTGTACCAGACGTAGACATGTAGGCAGAAAGTCACAGTATCAAGGCAAATTGGGGAATGGAAGAGAGAGTTGAAAAAAGCAAGTATTACTTCTGCAATCTCATAGAAACTTCCTATCTACCAAACATCAGTCTTGGCTATTTTAATGAAGACCTACGAAATAAAGTAGACTTTGCTATACTCATCGGAAACCGCAGCCCACAAAAAAAATTCACGATAATTCAGATCTTCAAACTACTCCAGATCTTAAAAAAGCCTAAGAAATGCAAACCGCAATCCACTTAGTATTTGTAAACAGACGTACGTTCTTTCAAAAGTTTAACCCCATCTGGAGCGTGAGCATGAGGGAGTCGGACGGAAACAGCATAAACGCGTCTGACAGTAAACGAGGACAAAACAAAGTGTTCTAGACATTTGCAGCGATCAAGGAAGGAGGCACAAAATCGATGTCTATCTCGAATGCAGGGATAACAGGGACAACAACATCAGTATCGAAATCAAATGTAAGATGCATGCATCCAGACGAAGTGACGGCTAGCTGTACTCTATTGCCAAAGAGTGTCATTGGTTCGTATTTCGTCGAAACGAGCGAATGGTAACAGTCGAATCGGAGCGATATTGTCAAATGATGGTCCATTTTTCTAGGCCGGTGACTGAGAAATATGATTTACACAACAAAACACACAACAATGTCAGTTACGAACTTATCGTGTAAGAAATTTATTGATCCAATTGGTCACTAATATCATTCAAATTGACGCCGTTCATTGTATTTTATGGAGGTATGTGAAAGAACAGTGATTATTCCTGAACTCTAAACGCATTCAAGCCAACATTACTTAGGTTATGGCCGACATACCATGCATATGGGCGAAAAATATTTTAAAACTATCCAAACACTCTTTCCTTTATATATAATGGCAAAGTTCAACCTTTATTTAGAATTAAGATGTTCACTTAAAATGTACCACTATATGCTTTTTATTAAACCTTACTTTTGAAAACAAAAAAAAAACACAAATGACCCTAAAATATAATATTTTTAAAAATCCCTGTCCTGCTCTCTAGAGCAGAGAGATACACGCTATTTAAGGCTTGAAGCCTTTTTCGAGAGAAAAATGACATAATTGCTAATATATGCGTGAATGGTGTCTGAAGAAGAATATTCAATGCCAACTTCTTTAGGCTGTATGCGCCTATAAAAACATTACGGATAAAATTAAAGAATATCTCCCTTTTCAACATTTACCCAGTTTTAAGTAATTACTCCTTAATTGAAAATGTGGTATACAGTGATCATACGGGCCATACAAATCTTAGACTCCTAGCCTGCCTCCTATCAAAAATGTAAGATCTAAAATGGTGGAAGTTCATATTTACCATATTCCTTAAATCCTCTAGCGATCTACTTACCCATACATTTCCATTTCTGGAAATACGTTTTTTTAGAATTTCGATTATTCAAGATAATGGACAGATGCCTAAATTGGGCATTTCGGAAGATTTGATAACTAGGGATTTTCGATTACGGTAAAACTTGGTGACTAATGATTGAGTTATGAATAGCTTCGGCCTTGTCATAAATGATAAATTTCACAGTTCTTTTTGCACGGCATTGGATATTTCTATTTTTAAATCTAATTCACTTTAGGACAAACTATTATACAAATTGGCATGACGTGCTGTTTCCTCCTTTTACTGACACATTTTCTCATTCATTAGAGCACCAGAAAATTACCATTGAAATCCACTCCCACTTTCAAGGTTGAAAAACCACAAATAGTCATGAACGACATTCATCAAGAACTCTCTCCCTCCAAAACTGACTTTGACAAACACATATTCCGCACTCACAAAAAAAGAAGTCCTTAATCGGTGTAACTCAAGTTAGTTAACAAAGTTAACTATAGTTTATAACAAGAGACACTCCAAATGGGAGACTTTTCTAAAATTAACCAATGAGAACCACGCAAGACACGTTAATATTCTACGACAAAGGTGCTAAGAATAATTAAAATGAATTTGTTTCTTTGGTAGACTTTAAAATGGGCCCTATTTCGTCCCCGTGGAACCATAATTGGCATCATTTCGTTCGATGGAAAAAAAGATTGTATGTACAGGCACGAGTAGCCTTGTGCACGACATAACGACTGAAACAAATGACCCCGTTGGGTGAGGTTATGGCAATCAGTGCGTCGTGAAAGACATAAACGATTCTCCTTCTGCTTTCATTTTGTGTCTCTGCTGTCGTAAAGAATCCTGTTTTTGTGTTTGTGTTTTTAAATTTAATGTGAGCGCGGCAGTAATTTTAAATTTATTTTGCTTTTGTGACTAAAAAAAGAATATAGTGGTTATTCATAATTTCTTTTAAATTATTTATGTAAATTTGTTTGACACTATATTTTAAGTGCAATATTAACTGTCGAAACGTGCGCTTCACAAAAAAGAAGATCCTAACAAAGAAAAAAAAAGCTTGACTTGTTTTTTCAAACTTTACCTTTGATACATTGAAGCTAATTTAACTTCAGCGACGTCCTGAAGAGGAAGCTTATTTTTCGAACAAACGTTTTGTATGTGGAATGCACTCTGTACTGTTGCCCTGCTCAAAAATAACAAACATTTATTCAGTCTCAAATTGATGTTGACGTGGGAGACTTAGCCTTCAATCCCGATCAGAATATTAATTTTGTTTTCGTACTTCACGGCTTTATTTCCGTCTTTTGTCCTTTCATTCTTCACCGCTTTATCCTTGTCATATATAGTAGATTTTATTGTGTAACCAAACGACACAAATTTCGTAGGTACTTTCATTCGGAAGATTTTTCGCCGTGTTGTTTTTCCGTCAAAATTTTCCAAAGCGTGTGTTCTGTACAATAGAAGCTAGAGATAAGGCACTGCGAACATCAGTGAACTTTTATGCCATATAGCTTATATAATCTTTCGAGAAGAATTTCAGCTTTTTTAATTGGGGAGTTATGATTTCTCTGAATAACACAATTTTCTTAATACGGCAAAGATCAGCACACTCATGTAGTATGTGCTCAGCGGTTCTATTATCCTCAAGATTCAGTTTTGAGGAAGAGATTTAATCTATAATCCTATGAGATAGCTAACAAGTCTTCGGTCCTGTTGTTGAAAAACATTTAATATAGCATGAAGGATAACGGAGTAATCCTAAGTTAACAATTAAAAAACGGACATTTTAGTTAAAAAAAAAAAAATTAATAACAATTTACGACAATAGATTTAAGATCAAAACAAAGGTAGAATTTGTACTTATTTATAAAAATTAAATTTAAATTTACTAAAAAAATGTAAAGTGCAAATTTAGTGAATCTTTTGTTTTCGGTTCGGGCCTCAAATATGTTATCCAGGTGATACCAACAATTTTCTGCTAATTTTGTTTCTATAATGCCAAAAGTTCTTATTTCGGCTATCCTGGGCCTCCTCTGACAATGATACGACGGGTCACACTACTGATGATATTGTATCTGCTCCGTGGAATAGAATTCTATGAAACGTTGCTAGCATATAATACCAGGGATATAAATGTATAGCAATAGCTGTTGATGATGTAATTTCTTCTGTTGATGAAGGGGTCTCGAAAAATCTTGAAGAAGTGTTACCATCATTAGTTTTACCAGTTCCTCGCTTTACAATACCTACTACCTATTAATCCCATTCTTTCCCCACTCTTGGTGGATAGGCAGTGTCGTCTTTGTTGTTCTCTACGCCTTAATCTCCAAATTATAAGCTATGTGTAGTAAGTATTCCATGACCTTGATGCGGGCATGCAGAGGGGAATGCCTAATTCAGAGTTTCTTCATTGCTTGTTTTTGTTTATAAAGGGTGTCCCAACAAGAACGCAAGATTTAAATTTTAAATAAAAGATTTAAATTTAAAATTTAAACGCAGTTTTTAAAAAAACGTCAACTCGTAAAGTAGACAGGATGAGGTTTTGTGTGGGATAAAACATCGGCCAGATGGCCGCCGGCTTTACTGGCACGTACGCGATCTTTTAATGAAATTTTCAATGACCGTTTTGCATAAATGCTGCGGTATTTCATTAATGCAGCGTCCGATTTCCTGTTTTAAGGCTTGAGTCGTCATTGGCTTATTCGCATAAGCCATCGATTTCAAAAAACCCCAAAGAAAAAAGTCCAATGGTGTTAAATCGCACGATCTAGGCGGCCAACTCTGGTCTCCAAAACGGGAAATAACACGACCGGGAAATGACTGATGCAGCAATTGAATTGTTTCTCTGGCTATATGAGATGTGGCACTGTCTTGTTGAAACCTCATTCATTTCGTCAATACAAACAATTGGTTATCATATCAAAATTCGCTGCATAGGGGATTTGGAAACACTTATTTGCTGAGCACGGTGTCGAATTGAGGTGGATGGAGTTTGAGCGACATCATCACGTACTGCTGCTATATTTTCGGTCGATCGACCTAGTCAAAGGCGCGTTGTTGTCTTTACATCAGTTACAGACCCAGTTTTAGCAATTTTTTCCCTTTATCGCTTTACAGTTGACTCTTTTGGTGCATTGTTGTAACCCCAAATTGATCGAAATTTACGAACTGTAGCTACAAAACTTTCACCATTTTGGTAAAACAATTTCACAATGAGAATGCGTTGTTCATTCGTGTAGCGCTCCATTTTTATTAACCTTATACCTTCTACTAACAAACAATAATAATTGTTCAAATGTCAAACAATGACAATTCGAATGGTGCCAAGTTTAAATCTGGGGTTCTTCTTGGGACACCCTTTAGTAGCGTTATGTCATTCATCTCACTGGTCTGGCGCCACAAATAATACATAAACTAACGGAAAACGTGCTTGTTACTGCCTGCGCAAGTTTACCATCAATCATAGTGAAATGCAATTCATGTTTTATTTAAATTACACTAGTGTTAGTGGCAATTATTGTTTCATGTAAATTCTGAATTTCATTTCAATTCTTGATCTTCACTTATCATATAAGGTTTATAATTCCTTTCTTAAGTTGTAATTTTACCGGCCTATGGTATCGTGTTGAAAATGATCGAGGATTTTTCCAAATTGAACTATTTACATCCTGTTCCATCAATTGCATCACCAATTGGATGGATTCGAATCTTCATTTTAAAATGATTGCTTAAATTCACTCACGACCCGTTCTCCCAAAGTGCAAAAAAGTGAATTTTTGTTTTTGCACCATCGATATAGAATACTTCAAGCTTTAAGAAAAATGCGTGCACTGCCGGCGATTTTTTACTTTCCAAGTCTGTGTGATTTGAGAACGGTTTCCGTTACTAACATGACTAGCTCGGGTAGCATTTCCGCTGGACTGCATGTTAAGTGGCCACAAAAGCTAAGGAGCCTTTGCCAACTTTCAAAGACTACGTACAGTCCTAACAGTCCTCTTGCACTGTAGCATGACATGATTACACAGTACAATGACTTCGTTAATAATTAAGATCCAGTTAAGTTTGCGATTAATGTGAATTTCTAGATAATTCGCTTCGTCTAAAACAAAAACAATGTTTGTGTCATTGATAATCAGCATGCCAGCTGATTTTCCTTTTCTTGGTACCAAGTCTCAGTTGGGTTAATAGATAAACCCTCTTTTACGCATCAGTCAGAGATGAGTTGAAGCGCATATTGCATTCATTCACAGGCTTTAATTGCGCATATTTCAGCTTCCTAATTAATCTGATTTAACATAACAACCTGCATAAGTACTCTTTGAACAAAATCAAGTTTTCCAAATACATAGAGCGGTTGGAACCACTCAACCTGGATACTCTTTTCTACAGTCTGAGCGACAATATTTTCCACAATCCGCCAGGCTCTATAACTCTTTACCAGTGCAATCTGTTCGCCTTGAGCATGCATTTAATTTGTGAGAAATTATAGGAATAAATTATCGCGAAATATGAAATAACTGCAAAACATGAATTTGACTGAAAATTCTAAGTAGTATGATCTATTTACAAGAGCCTTGTTTTTAATTACAGATGTGAAACAAATTGTCTTTATATGCACGTTTGCAAATGAGGGGATTCTGCATTACTCGTAAATCTAATTTTCTTGTGCCTTAATTGCCTAGAAGGAATCAAACTCTGACTATTGTTTCGAATAATATATACCTATTGGAGTTCTACAATCTTAAAATTTTCGTAGCGCTCCATTAAGTAAATAAAATTTTATTGTCCTCGAAAAATGATGAAACCTAGAATCCTGTAAATAAGCTCTCTATATATTTGGAAATTGTATTAGTATTGTTACTGATTGATTTGTTAAATGTTTGTCATATTTTTGCTATTTGAAGGAAACTCAGTTTAGTTAAGGAATCGAAGACTTTTTTGAATGAAAATGAAAATGGAAATGATGAAAATGTTAAAATTTTAATGTGATTTCGATTTGCATTTATTTATTTGCATTCAACTACAGAAGAGCATGCCTGCCTATGTGAAACTCTTATGATCATTTCGCGTGGAACGATACCCTTTTGACACTGTGTGGAAAAAAATACGACAATCCACGTAGACGCGATATAGTTATTTTAAAATGACAAGGTTCGGCCACTCAGTGTACCGTGGGTAGACATTAGTCCGACATACAGTCACTCACACTCAAAGTGGGACAACATAAATAAATGCTCTCACATGAGTTATCTGTATTATTTGTAAATGTATTTTGGAAACTACCTAGCTGTTCCTGTTCCACTTCGTATTTCTTATCAATGCAAATACACAACCATAAAACGGAAACCCGAATTCCAGCAGCAACTAATTTTTTTTGGACGAAATGTGTGTATATAACATATTTTGCAGCACACACTCAAAGTGGGACACGTGTCCTTTGATAAGAAAATGAACGATTCTCACTTGCAATTGCTTGCGACTCATATGATCTTGATGCATTTCCACACATTCTAGTGTCTCAGTCCTTTTGAAACATTCGTGCGATCAGTCTGAATTAAAAAAGAAAGAAAATGTCTAAACAAACGACCATAGAGGAAAGAAAAATTATAATATTAAATTATAATTACGGTAAAACTGTTCGGGATATCAGTAATCAGTAAATCAACAGTGTATAATATCATAAAAATATTTAAATAAAGTGAAAGGATCGAAAACAATAAATTAAATTGTGAAAACAGGAAAAAATTAACCCTTAGAGATGGGTTTTTCATTTTAAAAAGTGCAAAATGATCCCTTACTAT
The DNA here is from genome assembly GCA_944738645.1 of Eristalinus sepulchralis. Classification (NCBI taxonomy): domain Eukaryota; kingdom Metazoa; phylum Arthropoda; class Insecta; order Diptera; family Syrphidae; genus Eristalinus; species Eristalinus sepulchralis. Next base: position 54,655,245 of record OX122882.1, read on the forward strand.
CGGCAATTGAACTTAAAAAAATGTTAAAGGACATTAAAACTCTAGAAGTGAGTGCAGAAACGGTTTGCCGATTTTTAAGAGACAACAATTTGCAAGGAAGAGTCGCTCGCAAAAAGCCTTTCATAACAGAAAAGAATCGCCATTCAAGACTCGAATTCGCAAAAGAACACGTAGATAAGGATATGACTTTCAGGTCAAAAGTAAGTCGTTATTATTGAGTTATCTTCTAATTTGTGATCTACTCCAAATCTTTTCGAAAGGTTCTTTTTACATACGAGACCAAAATAAACCTTTTGGCTCCGACGGCAAGAAATTTGTATGGAGGAAGCCCAGCGACGCATAAAACGAAAATGCTTTCAAGAAAACTGTAAAATATGGGGGGGGGGGGGCTCGTTGATGATGTGGGGCTGCATGTCAGCGAAAGGAACCGGCAATTTGCATTTTGTTCGTGGAAACATAAACACAACGTATTACGTCGACATTTTAAAAGAACATGTTAAGGACAGCGCGGAGAACCTTGGGATCAAAGACAATTTCAACTTTTATCAGGACAACGATCCCAAGCATAAGTCTTGGATTGCGAGGATGTGGCTACTTCACAATTCTCCTAAAGTTCTTAATACATCTGCCCAATCACCAGATCTTAATGTGATTGAGCATTTGTGGGCAGAAATAAAAACAAGGGTGGCAAAGAGGAGAGTTTCGAGCCTCAGCGCTCTGTAAGATATTATTAAGGAAGAATGGGAAAATATCGAACCTTCTTTTTGGCAAAAAATTGGTAGAAAGTATGCCAAAGCGTCTAAAGGAAACAATAAATAGCAATGGAAAATCTACAAAATATTAAAAGAATTTTAAAGCAATTTTTAATGCAGGAGATAACCGTGTCCCACTTTGAATGTGACGTAGAGAGAAGTAGGATAAGAGTATTATGATTTTTTTTATAATTAATAATATGAATTTCGTATACGGTTTTTGTTTTTTTAACAGCTTGAAGTCCATGGTACATAAGAAAAATAATAAAACAATTGAACAAATTAACATAACTTTTTTTTTGGCCATACAAAATGAGTTACGCGGTTTTTTAAGTATGTCCCACTTTGAGTGTGAGTGACTGTATATTCCAAATATCGCAAACTTACATGAATTTTTTTTTCTCCGATGGCACATTGTCTGGCAAATCAACATTCCCAATCATTTTAAATTTGTTTTAACTGAATACAGTCACGCATATGATTGCAGCAAATAACTGACTGAAATAGAAAATAGTGGTATACAAAAGTATTCATTTTAAATTTCTTTACACTCTTAACATCATCCGTGTTCGAGAAAAAATGCCAGCTTTAATAACTTTTCCATATTAACTTACGCCAACGTTGCAGCATCCAGTAAACATGAAAAATACGTATATTGGCAACTGGTCTTTACAAATTTTATTATATTTTTATAATAAAAAAAACTTTTCATTTTCTTATTTTTTGGAAACACATATTTAATCATTTCCGAACTCATTTCTTACCCCAACATCCGTTACAGTATAACATATCAGGAATATAGTTGCATTTTTCCTTGGTACATTGAGAAAGAATCGTTGACATTATTAACAGTAGGTTTCATCAAGTCTCTTTAGGACAAATGTTAAAATTGTAAAAATAAATAAAATTCAATAAAAATAATGTTTTTGAAGAATAATTTTAAATCTGACAAGCTTGTTTTTTCATGACTTCAAATGTCCACAGATTTTAAAGATTAAAGGAACTCATTCTTCAACATTTTAATTTTCGTTTTAACTCTGGCCGAATTTAATTTCCCCATGTAATCCAATAAAAGAGGCAACAAGAAATTATAATTGCTCATTAAAAAGAAAAAAAAAAGTAATTTCACGTCACCATAGAATCGGATTTCCATTCCTCCTACCTGCCACGAATCCTTGCAGCCTCGTTCTAAAACAACAGCGCTGAGATTTGCAAATTCATAACCATAAGACAATTGTCTTTTGCCGCAATTAATCAACGACGAAATGAAATATTTCTCAGAAAATGTGAAAAACCATTTCGGCAACATCTGGAAGGTTGCTGAATACACTCAAGTCACGTAAAAGGGCATGAAACAATACATAACATAAATGCGGCATGCGAACTTAGCTACTTAGCTAAGCTTAGTGTGTGTAAGGATGTTTTATTGTACCTAATTAGGCTGTTTACACGATGTACTTACAAATATAATGAAACTCGCTTTGCCTAGTACCACAACGTTGAGCATTCTCTCACTGTTTTTGTTCTAAACAATCAACTTAAGGGAATCTTTTGTTGCCTTCCCATATATTTGTGTTTTAATTTATTTGTACGTATATTCCTGTGAACATAATGATGTCATATGGCTTCAATTAACGATGTTATACCTTGTTCAAGGAACATATGTACTATAAAATGCTATGAGTTTTTACTTATATTTATGCATGTTCATCCTTCAGATCGATGCGTTTTTTAAAAGAAATTATACATTATAGTTAAAAAAAAATAACTTCGACCATTCGGATCTACGATATTATCTTTAAAATATTGGATTTTAATTTATCTATTTTGAAATCTTTTTCGAAAAAACGCACACATAGGGCTTAGTGCAGGAATCGTGTAAAGTTACTTCTCTCACAATGTCCTCCTTGAAGATTTTAACCTTAATTCAATTTAAATATTTCGGTGTTTGAAATTTCGTAACACAGCAACAATATTAGAGCGGTTTGCCGAGCTATTTATGAGCGCCATCTATTGTGTGATTTTTTTAAGTTTCTCTTAGTTTCGCATACAGGTAGACAACTGGAGATCCAAATTACATTAGTTCACTGCCAAGAACGTCCTTGATAATAATAACTTCTGTCTGACGGCATAACCATTGCTATCATTCTGATTAACATACCTAACATCTCCATTTTTCGAGCGTTATGCGGGAGTTAATAAAATAAAGTGTGTAAGAGCGACTCATGCACACACATTAAAGGTTTTAATTTTCTTTCCTTCCTAATGGTACAAGACAATCACGATCTTTCCTCAGAAGGACTTCCGTTTGTGGTTGAAAACCAATAGATTGTGAGTGATGCCCCTGTCATTTGCCTTCCGATTATTATGCAGGTAATATCCTGAAATTTGTTTTCATCTTTAGATTATTTTACTGCTTTACTGGCAAAAAGACTAAACGATATGGGTCAAAATCCAAAAAAACAATTTCCATTAAAATTTCTTCCAATCTGATATATTTCGAATCAAAGCTTCGTTTTGTTTTGATTGTTGCTATGCGACAAGGTTTACATTTTGATTCCGGCCTGTATACGAGAATCAATTATTCATAACTAAATGCTTAAGCAAAGGATATTTATCTCGAGGGCTAATGAATCTACATATATACAATAGTAATGGACATTTTAATATGTGACAGTCCTTCGGACAGTGCCTTCAGACTTTAGCATTTTCTTCTGTTTTTTGGTTTGTTCTCATGAAGTAATCCCTGTTGTTACTCACGGTTTCGCTGCTTCATAGTTAATACAAGTATAATATGTCGTCTAAGTCTGGAATGATGGACCGTTGCATACTTAGTTACTATGCGTCTTAAGACTTTGTTTCAGAAGTGCTTTTTTGTCCCATTCAAAATGAATGCATTACTTTATTGGTAAAGGTTAATACGAAGCAATTTTAAGCTGTGAAGCTTAATGCCCTATTTCTTAGTCAAGTTCATTACAGTATCTTAAGAATCCTGTAAAATCTGGGCGATTTTTCATAATTTTTTTTCCAACAGAGTGAGTCGCTCCATCAACAAACGTGGCAAGTGTGCAGTTCGTTAAAGTCGACATGTCATATGGGATTAATACAATGGAGAGCCAAGATAAATTTCTGAGAAACACTCTTTTTTTAAATTCCTGCTTTACTCTATCAGATACTTAAGTCGTAAGTGAAATTATAAAGTAGCTCTTCTTGCCATACATATCCACATTTTGGATAACGTCTATTAATTAAAAATTCGTATTCCATTCAGAGACTGATGAAATTCTAGCACTAGAATATTTTGCTAAATAGACAGATTTGGTTAATCTAGTTTTTAAGTCATTGTGATTATTATTATCCAACCGATTAAATTATTATTAACTTATATATACATCATTTTTAAATTTAAATTATATGTAATTCCATATTTATTCTTCTTTAGCAGATATCTGCTTCAATATGAAATTCATTGAATTTCACTTCTTTGAATGTTTAGCTCTATATTTACGCGGTTACGTCAGTTAGGTACGTACAGATACTAAACAAAAAATCTATATTACACAAAATATTTATATCAACTGAAGGCGAAAATTCGATTTAAATTTTTTTCAATTCTGAGCTGTTCTCAACGTCACCGAATTCCAGTTGTGTGTATCGCTCAGTTTTGTTTGTTTTGTGGGGTGGTTATTCCCTGGGGAAACGCCAATAGCGTATGAGATTTAAAGCCACTAGCTTTAAAATGTAAACCATGTAACGTGAAGTATTGCGTTTCTTATTGAACGGCTGCACGGTGCATAATTTTTTTGTTTGCTGAGAGGTTAGTTGACAATGTAACAGTTGTGAGGGAGGGAGCCTACACTTCCGTTGCAATCTGTGCTTGAACTGGGCCAGCTATTTCCAGTACGTTGAAGTTGCAACACATGGACTCTACAAAATGTCTCTTTTTCACTTACGAAACATGTTTTTCATACTATCCACTAAACTAAGTCACATAGCTTTCTTGTACGTTTCCGGTGTATCACTAGTCTCTGTGGGGTGAGCAACGTGTTCTATTACCCAATTGGCTACTTAAGGCATTTATTCTAGATATAAGTTACGATTAAAAACCAATAAGGGGACGAGATAAGTGTTTGGGTTACTTGTATTCATTGAACAATAACATCAATTACACATTGTACACACAGTCACCTTTTTTATGGCTTTATTTGTGTGTTGAACAAATAGTAAATATATATAAATTACTAATGACACTTTCTGTCGCGTTAAAACTTTAAGTATAACTGCACTCTCCGCGGACAATTCGTCTCTGGAATTTGTTGCGGATCGCTTTTAAAGGTCAGTCAAAGAAGTTGTATTATGGCTAATTTCATATTATGTATTTCAAATTATCATAGGTTTCCATGATTTGATATAGTTTCATAGGTTCAATACTATCTCAGGTTTTCAGGATGAGAATGTGGAGTCTGCATTCAAGTACACCATCCCGGGGAAGATACACACAGAATTAGTATTTTCGTGCATTTCTCACCAAAGCATGAACGCCCTTTAATTAAATCTGTCTGTTAATTTGCCCAGACAGATACTTTTAATTGCTTGTAATTGAAGGAAAATTATGGAGCGAGCCAGGTTTTTACATTTGAGCAGTTGTTCAGAATCAATTTTCGTTTTTTCCATTTTTTAAAGTTTTTTTTCAAATTCTTCTATTACTCGAAACTATGTACAATATCTCATCTCTATCTTACAAAGGAATAAAACGATATTTGTCAAATCCATTCATCTTTCCTTTGCTAAAAACTAAATTAACTTAAATTTACACGAGCCTTAAGGAATTTATACGAAAATGTGGGCCTCGGTATACTTGTTTTTATCGATGTTTGACGTTACATAATTATAAAATGTATCATGTAAAATGTATCATGTAAAATGTATCATGAACTTCCTTATCCTCAAACTAACTGGACGTGGCGTGCACATTAACTTTGAGTCCTATAGATCCAGTGAACAATACAAACTTACATAAATTCTTCATCACTTCTTTGATTATAATTAAAAATCAATCAAAAGCCACATGGCCTCATTGCAGATATCCTTTCCGATATTTAACAAACCTTACCAGGCACTCAAGGAGCATACAAAATGTTTCCAAAAGAGAGAGCACAACTTCCAACAACATTCAGCCCAAAACCATGGCTCATTCTCTAATCTTTCACCAGCCATTCGACTGCTTCTTTTATTAAGTAGCGTCAATCAATGGAGCTTACAAGAATTCAAGCTGCCCAATATTAGGTTTCAATCGCAGTAGAAATTCCATCAGCCATAAAACTAACTCCATTCCCAGGAAATAGCATTCACGAGAAATCTAGTCTGCCTCCGCAGTCAATTCAATTATTCCTGCAACCTTTTACCCTCGATTTGGGTTCAATGAAGTACACACAGCACATAAACAGATCCTGTTCACCCACCAATATCCCTTGGAGACAACAACGAGATCTAAAAATCATGTAACGCTTTTCCTTCAGAGACACTGGCTGCCGAACTTCCTATTAAAAAATTTCCTCCTCCATCACGCCCTCTCCCGTTCTCCAATATACCAGAATGACATCTTTATAGATGTGAGTGTGTCTGCAGGATATTAAAACTGAATTCAGACAATAAAAAGGCCAGAACATGCCTAAGCGACACCCACACACACACGGGCCTGTGCCCGAAACCATGACGAGTGAAAAAATAAAACAAATCAAGGTGTCAGTCTGCATCAGGGTGTTATGCTTTTCATGGTTTCTTAGAGAGCTTCCTATGGCAAACTGGAAGTGGGTTCATGAGGGTGCGCTCATAGACACACACTCGTACTGTAAATTTTTATACTGCAGATTCATGGCCACGAACGAGAGTGGGTCTCCATTCACAAGAACACCCCTCTCCGTCCCTCACGGGGAGTGCAGAATGGATCCTCACGTTTACGGGGGCAACCTCTGTATGTAAATTATGCTCGTTGAGTGGGTAATCTCTAGGACATATGGCCCACATTTTCGATGAAAACCAAAAAAAAAGTAAGAAAAGAAAGGAAGGAATGTGCTACCGCCAGCAGTTACCGTCTGCGTCAGCGTTGGTGGTGGGAAATGTTCGTGTGAATGGATGAAAAAGTCGCGGGTTTATCTAGAGTTTTCGTGTTGTATCACCTTCTTTTCGGGCGCAGTTAGGCTTGGAATCAAATTTTCGAGAGAAAACGTATGGAAATTGTTTTCTGCTTAAGCTTTCGTCATACCATTCACACGGATCATTGGTATTTATTCCGAGGATGGCTCAGGGATCTGTATCCGTGTCTATAAATGTATAATTTTACGCGCCTCCTTGGTACTTGTTTTTCGTTTTATGGGACAACTTTTTCACTTACTTTTGCTTAGGTCCTTTGCCAGCAGAGGAAAGGACGAATCGTTTTCTGTTGTGTAAATGATTTGCGGAGAATATTGCCGGCAGTCATTGGCAAATCATACCTTGAATGAAGCATTTTTTTCATTACCATTCGGTAGATGGTTAATAAATAATTAAATTGAATTAAATTGGTATTCCAATATGGAATGGTCTACAAAGAGAGACTACGGCATAGAGACCAAAAGGTCGTTGTGCAGGTTGCACGGTGTTTACGTTAATAAGATATTCAACAATGTGGAAAAAATTTCGTGAACATAAAAGTACTCGTGCGTATAGACGAATTATTACCGATTGTACACAAGTAAATATATTTTTATTGGGCTCCTGTCAACGAACTGTTTTCTTTTTTCGCCTTTCCTATACAATAGGGTCTACTAAAACTTCGCGATTTCCTTCTGTCCGTCACACTCTCCAACCTCCTTCACTTATTCGATTTGTATGAAATATTGGCATGCAAAATTTGGATATGCATATTGGGTGGCTCAAAATACACACCAAAATTGCTATATATATCGACAAATATTTTTAAAATGATTTATGGTTCCCTTATATTTGTATATAACTATATATAACGACTACTCGTGTTGTGCGTGCTACTACTGTTCTCTCACGAGTAGAGGGGACCTACAGTTTTTTGCCGACTCCGAATGGCGAGATATTAGAAGCTTTTCATAGACAATTGATACTCTTTGAGTATTGTCAGCAACTCGAAAGAGGTGGTGCTGTGAAAAAATGCGAGGTGTCCCGTCCGGGAATCGAACCTAGACTTTCTGCGTGGCGGTCGACGCACTTACCACTAAGCCACGCCGACCAAATAGTTTTTATTAAACTATGCTAAAAACAAACAAAACTATTTACGTGCGAGTGTTACGTGAAAGCGGAGAGCAATAACTCGGTTCCACCAGTAGCTGTTATAAAAGAGAATTCAATTCGAAATTAGAAAATATCAGCATTTCACAGTATTTACCAAGCACAGAATTTACAAAAGAATTGGGGAAGTTACTTTTAGCTGATGATTAAGCGCTTAATTACAATCACATATCATACAATGAAATGTCCACATTGCTATTCATTGAGAATTTAGTGGACTTAAATTTTTTTTTAATTCTAAAAATGTTTTGAAATTATATTCCGATAATGAAAAGAAAAAGGAAAGTGATTTATTTTTTTCAAAACACGCCTTAGTATATTTCGCTCCTGTGTAAAGATTTTCTTGACAAACTGTATCATCATTGATAACACTATTTAAAGTAGTAGTGAGTAGCTTTTTTACTACAAAATGTTTGGTGATTTATGTAATATCCTGGAATGAATTTGATAATAAACATAAATTCAAATGATGTGTCGACTTTTCTGTTTGTAGCGAATGGCGTTCTACCTAAAGCAATCTACCTAATGCGTTTCAAAATCTCCCAAGAAATCAAGTTACATACAATTCATAGGATATTACTGCTCGATTTATGTCACCAGACTTTTACTACCCAATAACATGTTATGCTCTTTCAGTCGATTATGTACGTGTTTCTTAACACACACAATACAAAACTGAGACGTTTTTGTGATTTTTATTAGTTCAGAGATATGAAAATTTAACTGCAAAGTCATCCATGCATGCAGCAAAAAAAGTGATGAATTAGATGAAGATATCAACCCAAATGATCGTCTCATTAAAGAATACCTTTTGTTGTTGGGGTTGGAAAGTAGCCTGTTCACTTCAATTTCGGACTGTTCAATATTTATTTTATGGCAAATGGCAACTTGAGTGTGAATTGAATGATACGTTTGTTGTACCTTGAAGTCAGAGAATAATGATGTGTGATGTTGTTCGGCACAAAGACACAATGAAGAATGTAATATTTACTCACATATATGCCCCCACTTCTGCAAGTTGCATAAAGGCCTTGTATACAATTCTTCACAAATTGATTAATTGTCAGGTCTTTGCCTCCTTCGTAAATACATCGACATACATGTCAAATAGCATCAACCTTAATTTACGACTTCCGCCCTCTGCAATATAGGTTAATTATTTGCTTGGGTGAACCTTTTCCAAATTTCATTATCAGCTGCAAATATAAATGGCTTCCTCGGGATGGTAAAGGTGTTACACGAAGTTAGCTTGCTCTTTCGAAAAATCCAAACAGTGATTGACAAGAGTTATTTTGTTCTTCACTTAATTTCGGTACTGATTGTGTTGCTAGTCTGTCTTTAGCTACACGCACTCCTTCTTCTTCTTCTTGTGGCGCTACAGTCCGGGGTGGACTTGGGCCTCAACCAACATGCTTCTCTACCCAGGACGATCTTTCGCCAGCTGCCGCCATTTGCGCACTCCAAGTTGGTTGAGGTCCTTCTCCATTTGTGTGCACTACCTTAGCCTGGGCCGTCCCCTGTTGCGTTGTCCCAATGGCTTAGATTCGAAGACTTTTCGGGCCGAAGCAGTGGTGTCCAGTGGCTCTTCAAGGCCTAGTAATCTTAGGCAATACGCACTGCTTTCCTACCTCAAATTATTTTCTACCCATTTTGACGATCTGTCCGAGATATCCATGTTGTGCGTCCTGCCTTTATGACAGCATAAAATTTGTTTTCCCTTCGTTTACCGATATACTCATTTTAGCACCTTCCGGTTCTATGTCAGAAAACGCATCATTGACAGACCGCTGCGTTGGTGGAATCATGCCAACTGAAAAAATAAGTAGCTGAACGGACACTTTGAAGATCGTTTCTGTAGTTTTGATTGAATTTCGCAAGTTCTACATATTCATTCAATAAATCTGTCAATCGTTATCCTTTACAATCTCTACGTCCTGTCGAAGTGTGAATATCTGATAACCAACCACGCTAATAATATCCGATTGTCCAAGACCTATCCGACTGCCCAAGAAGGGCGTAAGTCCTTCACACAAGATTGTAGACAGAATCTTAACGCGACTTAAGGAAGACTGTTTTTTCGAAATTGGCGTTAGAAAGGGTCTCTTTCTTATCAGTCATACGTTTCAGTTTATATTAACAGTTAACTTATTTTTAACAGGATATTATGCTGTTGGAGATAAACGCATTCTAGAGACAATTTCACGGAAAGTTTGCCCTAGAATTTTTTTTTTAAAGACATGACTCTCAAACTTTCACAAAAGATTATAAAAACTATTCAAATTACTTTAAGAAATCATATCATAGTGCCCTTTGAGTCAACATACTTTTAACAATTTGCGACAACCAGAATTAGTTTTGTTGAGGCAAACAAAAATATTTAAACAAAAAATTTTAAAAAACAAAAATATTTAAAAAATTAAATAAAAATAAAAATTAAATTATGCAATGCAAATGCAGCAGTCAATTCAAAACAAATATTTCTTAAAATTATCAGACTAATCCCTTGCACACTCAACTTCAAATTGAAAAAATAACACATAATGTATGGAAATCTTTAGTAGTGCTCTCCATACTCACATACTTTCGTATACATCACCAATGAGTGTTATGTCCTCCCAATGAGTTTCTCTACACGGCACAACTGCTAAGAACACTCAACCGAGTGCACAAGCCCCACATCCGTCCAACTGAAAAGTTATTTCATGTTTTTAGACGTAGACCTGGGTAACGCACTCTCAGGAAAGTTATTTTTGTGGTAGACAACATCAGCAGTCACTTTCTCCATGGGGGACGAACATAATTGTCTCTCATATTGCACAGAGTCCTCAAGCACGGTCGGATGAATTCTCTAAATTTGTGCCATTAACGGGAGAAGACAAATGGAATATACTTACAGATGTCGTACTCAAGTCAAGAACTTTATTCTAATGTAAAAAAAAACACTAAAAATAAAATTCCATTACATCTAACATTTATTTTTCTCTTCTACTTGCAGATATGCTCCCGAACTCATTAGGACTCGATTATATTTAAAAGGTATAAGAAACTGAAAATATATACTAGAACACCCATACACAGAAAAGCCCTTGAAATACGATTCGCCTTGTCTGCGTCTTGAAATACCCCAACAAAAAAAACTCACTTCCAACAGTGACAAACAAAAACAAAAAAATGGAAACGAAATAACGAACATTATTATTCTGGTAATTACACATATTTTTGAAGACTTCCACACGAGTAGTGAAACGAAATTAATTTCCAATTTCTGTTTAGCGGTGCGAAGTATTTACAGATCGCAAGTGTTTTTGAGTTGAATACACGTTCATTCACTTGGGCGCTCTTCAAAAATGTTCGGTCTTCGCAAAATAGAAAATTTGGAAAAAATAATTTGTCAAGTTCAAGAAAACGCCAATGGAGCGGATAGTGTTTGTAGTGTATTTTCAAAGTCGGCCGGGAACGGTATTTTCGACGTTTCTGGTAGGCGGCATATAATGAATGATTCTGTCAGAGTGTGTAGATTTGAAGGTGTTTACAGAAGGCATTAATTCGCAGTTGATTGCAGCAGGAAATTGTTTGGGTGTCTGGTACTTGATTGATGTCTTGTGCACTGTTTGAAGTGGGGAATTTTCTTGTTTGTTTCTGGCTAGGTGTTAAGTGATTTTTTTGATTTTCGGAAGATAATATTTGAAGATGATCGTCTGTAGCTGCCTGATGATTTTCTACAATAGGCAGTTCAAATAATCGCAGTGAAGTAGTTCTTGTATGCAAACATATCAAATTGGATGTATAAGGTCGGAAAAATTATTGTGGATTAGTTCACTTCATAAATCAAACAAATTAAGTGTTTGGTAAGAAATGTCCGGATATGTACAACGCAAAGCGACAGTTTTGGAAGTTACATTTATAATTGTAACAAACACGTTCATATTTTACATTTTACATGCTTAAAAGTATAATTCTTGTGTGAATAATTTAATTTGAAATTCGCCATTGTATTTCACACGAATAATTGCTACATTTGCTTTAGTACCAAACTAAGCTCAATTTTGCTTGATTTTATCATGGCAGAAGATACAAAAACCTTAGAATGAAGAGAATACTCCACTTAAGCATTTCATGTGACTTAGGGAAAACGGACACCAACAGTACACAATTACGATTTGCTCGAGTCAAACTTATTGCTGATTGCCATGGAAAGTTTACCAAAACTATTTAGAGTTGGCTTATAAGTGAACGCCTGGCGAAATAGTTGCACACAAAGTAAGGTAATGATTTTATGTACCATATACGACCTTCGCTTCAGTATTACCTTCATGTGTCGTCATATAATTTGTCGAAAGAAAAGTTTTCAACATCTATGACCAACAAAATTACCCATGATGGAATCAAATCCCTTCTATCGCAAAATTTTCAGGGAAAAAGTTTTTGATTGGTTGTAATTTTATGGTAAACACTTAGTTGGTAAAACATTTTATTACTTAGGTCAATTGGTATCCATCCATATCCATCAGATATTATTGGAATTGAACAAGGTTTGTTTGCAATATCACTAATCTCATGCAAGTAGTCACTACTTCCACGCGTTCTACTATATATATCGTTTCTCTTATTTGTTTGTCGCCATAGCCCCAGAATAAATGCTATCGGTAAATTTCATGGTGTTAATGAAAAGATTCATGCTAAGCATAAGGGTGTTCATTGTGCGTCAACCTTCTTTCTGATTCTGATCTTTAGGACAAACTACCTTAATGTCCTACGAGGTCATGCATCTGAACGGATTTATTCCCCAGCAATATGAAGCTTAGATTCAAAAGAGCTGATAGACGACACGGATATCCTATCCTTTTTCATATCGTACACTGAACAGTGGACAGGCGACTCCAATATGAACCAGACGTAACTAGTAGCCACGAGGATCTTCTTCAGTTTAGTAGGGCAACCTTCGCCAATGATAGAACATAATACACCAGAGAAAGTTATTTCTACTGGTGGCTTCGTCAAAACCACCATCGGCAGCGCTCGCCAGTTACTTACAAAGGTAGCTGACTTTACGGCCAACTTACAAAGTTTTAGATTTAAGTAGTAGATTTATTAAAAAAAATCAAAAAAAGGTGCAGCATGGGTTATAATTTTATGTATGTCAAGCACACACGTTTTAAATACCCCCTAAAGCACGCATCTGTATTATGTTACAGATATAATTAAGCAGATCTAAGTATTTAAAGCAGCTCTCGAGACTGAGGCATCCAACTTCACATACTTAAGCGAAAATATACAGTTGTAACGACTGTCATTGTGCCTATAGACATTTTTTAACTTTTTCGTTCACTTTCTTCCCCGCTCGACTATCAGTTAGAATGGTGATATTGATATTGGCCGATTGTTTCGCTTTTCTATGACTGGAAGGACTTTCCTTTGGTAAATACTGCTTAAATCAGCTATCGGGTTGGTTTGTAATTGAATTCATTCTTACGTTCTATGTAAGTACCAAGTTCGATCCCCAAATTCAGAAATAAGTACTTTTAATGCTCTTTAGAGCTGAAGTTTCTGATAACACTCAGTATAAACTCTGTGGGTTTCATGAATTCGGGCACAGATAATAGCAAGCATGCATCGCGTGGTTGGTAGGGTCTAGGTTAGATTCCTGAACTAAATGCACATACTCGTATCGCATTTTTGCACGACACCATCCCTGGCTCAAAACACCTAAAAGTACTAAATACACACTCACAACTTCTCAAATTATGGTGCAGGAGTATTTGCTAAAGAATATCGAATCTTCTCTCATGTGGCCTTCCGTTTTTTTAACTTTCATTCTCAATAAGCTTCTTTAACGTGCAACGTTTTAAGATTTCTATTTTAATAAAAAGAAATTAAAAAGTTTTAAATGGCTTTTATAAACCACATTTATAAAACATAAGTCTACGAGCTTTACATGCTTCACCAGTGAACAAAACTCGCAAGGATGATGAATGTCCTTGCGAGTTTGTTTTTGTTATCCGATACCGATAAAAGTTCATCAAGTCAGACACAAGAAATATGGATGTGGACAGCAAACTTCATTTCGCTTTAACTGCTTCCTATATTTTCTTTAGCTGAGGCACAAAGGAAATTATTGACATTGCATCGTTTGGCACAAATGTAAATTTTCTCCAAAACTACAATTTTCATCTCCAAAAAACAACCAATTTTTCACAATATTCAACGAACATGGGGATTTCATAAAAGCATTTATACATTGCAGCGAAGCACGAGTATAATTTGAATAACATTGATACTTCACTGCACACAGATTGTTCCAATACATCTGTGTGGAATGGAACGCTGTTATGCATCCGTAAAATTCGAACAATTTTCCATGATGGTTTCATCAGCAAAATTTTGGAGGACATGCCCTTCCTGAAAGAAACTCTGCATGCACAAGGCAAATGTGAGACTAAAGAGAAAATGTTAAATTCCAACTGGAGGTCGTTATATTAAATACAGCTTCATACAGATTTCAACATGTTTTGAAAAGCTGGATGTAATACAAGGCAATTTTTTTGTGTAGAGTAGTTTAAATGGTAGGGAGTTTTTTGAAGTTGATATGGAAATGTGTGTTTAAGGTGTGCACCTTGGTTTGAATTAGATTGAATTAGATAGAGTGTGTTAAGAAAAAACACTAGTTCTGCTATATTAAATATCTATGGCAGCTTTTATAAATTTTACAAGTAAATTATTTTTTAAATGGGATTTCTTGCAAGTAATTCGCTGTTATACGAAATTTGTTCAAAATAAAGTGAATTGTCAGTGGTTCAACCTTGGGAACATTAAAAGTATCAGGGGGTCAAATCTGGCGAATACGTGGCTCAGCCGTTATATCGGTGTTGCTTTTGGCCAAAAAAATACGAACAAACAAAAACAAATTCAGCAATTTTGGAAACAACTTCGCTGTCACAGGCTTCATGTCCAAAATTTCCAAAAAAATGCATGAAACTTAATAGTGATTGAACGATTCTCCACTGCAATTATATTCACTTTCACAACATTTTTATCGGTTGTTGATGTCCAGGACGAGTGCCGTCATTCACATCTTCTAGACCTTCTTTGAAAAGCTGGCACCACTTGTAAACATTTCGTTGACTCACATTCCTCTAACCGTATGTCACTGACAACATTTCAAGTATTTTTGAGCACTAAGTTCCATTTTTGCACAAAATTAAGTACATTTTCTTTAATCCATTTCTTTCGACAGAAGGAAATCGTCGAACACGCAAAACAAGTCTGACTTTAATGCTTTCACAAACAAAATAAATATGCCATATAGCTGAAATTGTAAAAATATGTTCGAGATGAGTGTACCAACATAACAAAATAAAAACAAATTGATAATCGAATGTACGTAGCCTGCGAAATTTTAGTATTCACCTTTTTTCAACAGACCCCGTAGTCGTGTTTTTAAAAATCCTAATCTGTCCAATTCTCTACTCTTGAGAGAACAGTTCAATGCACAACAGGAGTAGTTATTGCAGAAGCTAGGCTTCACTTACTTGTGGGCTTTAAAAGTATCAATTAGTCTTCCATTACATGTTCCTTAATGTTTTTCTTTTTGCCAGGCCACAGAGCGTGCAGATTTGCAGACCTATTTTATAGAGGTGATGTTTGGTTGCTCCTTGTCCTCCTTGCCTGTCTTCCTTAATTCTAGAGTTTCTATGGCCCAAAATGCAATACTATTGGATGAATATCTCGGCTGTTCAAAAACTAGATTCTTAGAAATCCAATGATTACGTAGGTTTAAGTTTGCGTGTGTCTTGGTCAAACCATAGAGAGGAGAATTCCAGAATTCCTTTCTTAGATTAAATGTCAAATGACTTCTGCCTTTATTATAAATATATTCTATCCATAAGTAGGGATGTGTACATATCTACAATATAATAGGTCAAGAAAGATCATACCGCAGAATTGGATAGCTTATAATGGAAGAATATTTATACACCATCCATCACGGCACCAACAAGTGACAGCTCTCGCCATTAATAAATATTCTGCAGTCAACATCTTTAGATGCATAATTTAATTTGTTGATATGTCAATGGGAATCCCGGAATCGGTAATTAAAAACCAACATAATCACTTTTGCCACCCATCTGGAAGTAAACCTATAAAGGTCCTTCTGTTTGCCTTTTCATCAGCAATTAACTGAAATTTAAGCACCAATTCAGATTATGCCATCAATCGGATAGCAGGGTGCCAATAAAACATCCATCAAGTGGTTATTATAATCCTCTTACTTTCCAGGGTGGAAGAAGACAAGGAGTTATAGGTAAATGCTAGGAAATATATTTTGAAAGACCATTAGGGTAAATCTTTGAAATGAATCCCTATTGATGGACCTTTCACACGTGGTTAATTATTTTTACACCACATCTTGTATGAATACCGGCAGTTGTCCGTTATGAATGTTCAATCTGTTCATTGCAATTTTAAATTTTATTGAAAATATTTTCAAACAAAACACATCCAGACAGCAGATGGAATTATTTCAAAGGCAGCCAAACAAAGAGATGAATTCGTAAACAAATTTTCCGCATAAAACAAATTTACTTCATGTTTGAAACGACTAAAAATACCATGCCAACCGCATAGCTTAGTATTGACTTTTTTCGATATTTTCCGTTTTTTTCTGCCTTATTGTTAAATTGAGTACGGCCAACCGGCAATGTTTTGTAGCGGCAGCAGTGATGGTGTCGGCAGTGGCTGGCGGCCGCGGTAGAACTCGATCGTTACGAAACGTAAACATCCTGAAGTTCAGTTTAAAATATGTTATGGAACTGCTTAAGTACACAAATTGATTTTGATGCGGATACATTCATAATGGACGGAAGTCTAGGAAAAATTATTTTTGGGCGAATTTCTTGACATACTATTAATTTAATTCCGGTCCATTAGGTTGCTTTCTTAATAAATTAAAGCGGCAAAACATGATGACGTACAAGCGAACAGTACTTGAGGCATATGAATAATTACATTTAATTTTTTATCTTAGAATTCAAAAACGAATAATGCGACATTGTTAGACATCGTTGATAATTGTTGGTTGCCAAGTCGATGCTTTTGACTTTTTTTCCGATTTGTAACCTTTTGTTTCCGGTTTAAGTTAAGTTATTTTGGGAATCAGGGCTATACCTTTGAAAAGATTGTTTGGATGATGTTGGATGATGATGTTTGAATTAACGGATCCATCAATTGAAAACCTTTTTAAGACGAAGGTATAGGCCAGTATATGACCTCGTTGGCATTCAAAGCATAATCCAAACCTCTGCTCATGAGTAGAAAGTATTAATGCTACGTATAACGTTAACACTCTCTACTCACGAGGCCAGAATATATATTTGCATATGCATTTGCAAATTTTCACCGATTTGTTCAAAAAACGATTTTTTTTTTTCATATTTATATGGAAACGCCCAGCATTCTTGAACGCCTGCTGCATATATCATATTCATAACGTAAATATCATTATTTCGACAGGCCATTTCAATCAGCAGGGTTATGTATACACAAAAAATGACTCTTTTCCATTTTCTCACTTGCTTACGTATGGTGGCGTCTTACTGGCCCAAGGTAAGGTTGACTCCGGGTTACTATCGCTTACTGTAAATCTCTTCCATACAGGCTCTAGAGATGTATTTTGTCATGACCAAAATGGAAATATTTTGGAAATTACAATAAAAATTCATATTACAGGATTACAAAATAAAGATCCACGAAAAACGAAATTGAAAACGGCAAGCGCAAAATATTCCAACTTTGTGACCAAATAAAACAAAATATAATAGTTTCCATAAGCATAATTCTGAAGCAGTGTTATCCATCCGCTCTACACAACATAGCCATCTTAGAGGTTTTATCTGTGGACTCTTGACTAGGCGCATGTCACCGTATATCTTGTATAGTTCTTCGATCAATCTTATCCTCAAACGCAAACAAAAATCGCGTGTAGAACTAACCCCTCCAAAAGGCTTCTTCTATATTTAATAACGTTCAGAGCAATGTAGGAATAATAAAGCTGTTATACAGAGCCAGCTTGGTGTGCTAAGAGAGGGCTTTTTTATTCAATTGACCGCTTACCTCAAGTAAAATGAGGGTTCTGCGCTTGATTTAATTTATTGTTCTTGTTTTCGGGCCCAAGATAGACGAAGTTCTTGAAGTGTAATTATTTTGCTGCCCACTATGGCTTTCTGTCGATGTTGTTCGTAATTTCTTGATGACACCAATGTACTCCATCTGTTCCTCGTATTCCGCCAGACCAATTTTACCCGCTTCCCTTTAATACCAGCGGATGTCTCATTTAGAGCACGCTGTGTTTTTTCAATAACGTCAATGTCATTAGCGGAAGCCAGCAGTTCAACGGACCTTGAAAGAGTATACATGTTGCCTTGTGAGTTGTGAGTGACATCTTACCTCTATAATCAATCTGTATACTACGAAGGTAAAGTGTCGTCTAATTTAAATGTTGTATCAGGAGTACCACAGGGCTCTGTACCAAGCCCCCTCTTATTCATACTTTTTATAAATGACATAACAAAGTATATTAAAAAGTGTGAGTACCATATCTATGCGGATGATATACAGCTCCTAAAAAGTTTCTGTAAATCTGACGAATTATCTGCTATTGACGAACTGAATAGTGAATAAAAAAGTGAATAGTGATATAAAAATCTATTTATGACTGGTCCCAACCAAACTATCTCGCTTAACCTAACAAAGACTAAAGCTATGCACTTTAATAGAGCAAACTCAGTTCCTTCAGCGTCTCGTATTTGGCTCAACAACACTATCATGTCTGGTTTAATGAATCCTAAACTGGGACGCCCATATAAACCATATCGTGTCTAAAATATATGGCATCCTTCGAGGCCTAAGCCCGACTAAAGAGTATCTACCAACAACAGTTAAATTGAAATTAATTAAAGCGTTCGTTTTTCCTATTGTGCTATATGGATGTGAACTCTTTTCAAATTTGGACTACGAGTCAAACCGAAAATTAAATGTTGCCTTTAACAATTTTACCAGATATGTGTTCAACCTACGATGGTACGATCACGTCTCCTCTTATGTGAAACAAATCATTGGTTGCTCACTTAATGTGCTATTCAAGGTTCGCACTCTTCTTCCTTTGTTTAAGATAATAAAAACTAAAACCCCAGAATACTTGTATTCGAAATTGAAATTTGTAAGATCCCAAAGAACGTATAATCTAATTGCCCCGAGGCATAAGTACTTGGTCACCAGTCGTCAGTTTTTTATTCATGCAATTCACCTTTGGAACAAACTTCCCCCTAGAATTAAAAACCTAAACAGTGAGAATCGCTTCAAGCATGAGTTAATCGATGATGGCATGATCATGGTTTCTTTTAACTAATTTTACATCATTTCTACTACTTCTATTTATTTTCTACATCTTTTATCTATTTCCTTCTCCTCTTTTTTGCATTATATTAAAGTATCCTCTAAGTATTTGTTATAAAGTTTAAATTTAGTAGCCTGTCCAATCTTAAAAGTTAGTTTTTGAATTTGAAATAAGTAAAATAAATAAAATAAATAGTTTTGTAGTCATGAAGAATTAAAAGCCACGGAATGGAACTCTTTTTAGTCAATGATGGTCATTGATTGCCATTCAGCATATGCATGTGCAGTGTGCCAGGCCATAAAAACTATCTTAGAAACTGCTGAGCTGAACCAAGTATACGAAAACCCTGCAATAACAGAAACACCTGCGAGTAGGTAGATATACCCGTCGCCGCACGTAATCTCACACCACACATGGAGCCGATCCACTTGATCAACAATCCTAACCCTCCCTTGACCTTAGGTGCTCAAGACTACTACTGTCATTAAAAAAATCGGACACAGTCTTGTAGGTGAGCAGGTTTTTAGAATGATGTTTAAACTGGAATTTTCTGCAGATGCTCATTGCAAGTTGACCTTTTACTAACACATTACTCAATAAGTCTCGGTAGTGGCATATAGGGGGCGCCACTAACAAAAAATCCATATTATTTTTAAAAATGTATCGAAATGTTAGAGCGGCGTTGAACTGATTGTATCACTCTTGAAGGAAACTACATATGTTGTTCCACGAAGTCGAATTTCGTCTAGAAATATTGAATGAGGTGTTATTTAGTGATAAAAAAATATGGGGATACAATTTTTTTTACATCTCAATTGCATAATAGAAAAGCCAAACATGACGACATCATTCTGAACTTTCACTCATTTTTACGTAAACAACTTTTCGTGAAAAACATAAGTCATAAATTCCCAGATGTAACCACAACCGATAGGTGACGGTACATGCAACTTTGTCCCGAAATATTTTGAGCAATATTTTCGATATTTATCAATTTACTTTTGTTCGCCCTTTGGTAATCAAAGTGCTTATTGCAATCTCTTCATGAATCATATGAAATCTTCAGTACATTGAATGTTTACGTTCAAATCGTTTCTCGATTTAGTAACACCTGATTTCTCTGCTCTGTATCTAATCGTGTGACAAATCGATCATCAAATTGTCCAAGAATTATTAATAAACTAACATCAATTTAGCACTGTTTCATGTAGGTTCGGTATCGTAGCACCCCGCCAGTAAGGCCCCCTGGCCGATACTATCTTGAATTTGTCTTTCAAGCTATCGTCAACTTGGTCAAGTTTATATTGAACAAATATATCAATCTATCATCTACAATCAATTCTATTCAGTGACACAGTATCAGCGCTCAACTTAAAATGAAATACATAACAAGGAGGAGTTCTGTGGCGATTTCAGTTCGCTGATCTGATTGTCAGTTCACTTTCTATTTTTAGACGCAGTACGCACCACCAGGAAACATTTGAGTGGGTCTTGACTGTCCTATCTCCATGGTAAGCTTATCAAGGTTCTGGTTAATCTTAAATGATGATACAATCGTTTGTCGTTGGTCTTTGATTTGCTGAATAACTGACCTTGATCAAGTGCTTCCAGCGAATCAAATTTTCTCTTGATAGAATCTCAAGCGGTGTACATGGTGTCGGTAACTATATGACTGTTCACACTAGAAATATTATTGTTGACGCTTTACAACGAAAAGCAAAAAAGAACAAAATTTCCCTTCAAAGGCGTATGGAGGCATGAAATATAAGCAAAGAAATAAATTCGGAAAGAAATAATCCATTTTTAATCTTACGCAGAGACTCTTTTTCCAATTTTTTTTTCTCCGAGCTCGAGAGTCTGAAGTTTATGAATGAAACAAAGAAACAGCATGCACCGATCATCTGCAGGATTTTGGGGGACGGCAGCATATTCGAAACCTGTAACAGTTTATATATACCAAGTTTTACTAACATTATCTTTCGAAAAATTGGTGAAACATTGACATTCGCACATAGCTGTAGAAATTCTACAGCGAGCAAGGTGTTGCAAAACAGTATCTACACCCTCATTCCGCAAACATTTTTTTTATACTCCAAATCTAATTTTTTTAAGTAATATATAGATTCAAAAAACCAAATTATTCCAAAGGGTACTATTTCGTTTCTCTTTTGAAAAAAAAAAAACAAAACTTGTAATTCAAAATTTCGCAAAATTAATTTTTTTGGTAGATACAAATCATCCCATTATTGACCGTAAGTCGACGTGTGACAGCATTAGTCACAAAGAGCTTTTAGATGTCAAACAAAACAATACAGTGGGCACGGAAACCATTTTATCGCGCAGAAATTATTTGCTTTCCCTTCTGTCAAACTTACATGAAAACGCTGTGTAGCTTATTCCACATGTGCATACTTCACTTTTTCAATCGTTAATTCGGTCTTGAAACTTCTAAAACTTTTTAACAAGCGTTTTAAAATGTAAGTTGCTATTTGGAAATTAAATTTCAATACTGACTCACTCTCAGACCAGAGAGATACATATGTTGACAGAAAAAATTCGGGAAAAGTACATAGGCTTCTAAGCACTT
This sequence comes from Eristalinus sepulchralis, assembly GCA_944738645.1. NCBI lineage: Eukaryota > Metazoa > Arthropoda > Insecta > Diptera > Syrphidae > Eristalinus > Eristalinus sepulchralis. Next base: position 54,677,278 of record OX122882.1, read on the forward strand.
AAGTTTAGTTTGGTGTTTAGTTTGTTTTTTTTTGTCGGAGTAAGCGGAGGAAAAGCTATTTAATGAAATAAAATTTTGAAAAAAATCAAAGATTAAAGAATAAAATTTATTTTATCAAAAACAGAAAAGTTTTTTTTTACTTTCTGTGAGGTAAAATATGATATCAACCCCACTGTACGATGGTCGAAATTAGAATCGCTTTCAAAGCAGTCAAAGTTTCCGGTGTTCAGCCTATATGACATTGACATTAGGGGTACTGCATTATCAAGTCATCAACTATGAAGCAAAGGTGAATATTCGTTAACTCGATACAACATTAAACAGGTGAGAGATTTGGTTTAAGAATTATGAATGTCATTAACTTCTTGTGCCCCTTTCGATGTCCTTGTAAAGTGATGTACGCACATATTTTCCATAGGGCGAAGTTGGTGAATAATTAATGTGCCTGTTCCGGGGGCAAGGTAAATTAATATACAAGTATAAACACAGTACAAGGGAGTAACTCAACTGCCGTCATGATGACGCTGCTAATGGCAACACTGGCTGACATAATTGATGTGGCTTGGCTTACACCCAATCTCGCAATTAAAATAAATTGAACTCCTAGCATTCGTTGTGTGCGTGTTTGAATGTACGAGTATACATACATACACGGAGTGTGTGGGTAATCTGTTGGGGCAAGGTGTGCTTAAGGGTAGTGGTTAATGGTATATTTACAAACCCTTCTACAGGTCCCGTCGGGGTTGGATGGGAAAAGTTGTGAAGAGACGGTTCGTTGCGTCGGGTGATGGATGCGATGGAGAGAAGCCTTCTTGGAGAGAATTTGCAGATTTAACTCATTACTCATCGTATGTCTTTTGCGAGGATACTTTAAGTTAACAATCCGTGATGCAAATACAGGACAGGCAAAAGATTACTTTCATTTACGTGAAAAGTTTAGTTAAGTAAGTAAAAAGTTTTTATTCGCATCCGGGAAATAAGATTTACGGTTGAATGAAGTATCGTTCACGGAAATTATCGAATTTCTTCCATGCAACATATATTTTAAATGTTCATTTTAGTGAAAATTATCAGGCTTCTTGTACAAAATCGATACGCTATAGCCGCGTTTCCGACAGGAAATAAACAATGTATCTAAGTTTTATATTTACTTCACTATGTTTATATAATAAAGTATCTGTGCACTGTAGAGACTGAGAAATGTACAAACATGTATTGAATTCTGCGGGTATGCACTCTAAGGAGGTTTATTGCTACAGGGAAAGGAACATAATCTCGAAACTTTTTGAACTTTGATTCCAACCCAATCTTAATTTTAAACATAAGTCTTGGATATCTTACAGAATCCCAAAACAAATGAGCACCAAAAATCTCAAATGCTACAGACCACCCCCTGTATTAAATTTTACAAAAATGGTTATAATCGCTGGTGACTTAAAATAAATAGGAAAATATAAAAAAAATGTCGCCGCAATATTTTTCAGAACGAGATTTGGAACCAATTTTGCCAATTACTGCTTCTTTGGGCTCAAGATGCAATTGATTATTAGCGCCCCTTCTCGAAGGACTAAACGTTGTGTAACAGCTGGATCACCCAAGTCCTTCCTACTTTTAATAGTGGATGAGGAAACCCTTAGTCTTTTCGAGAGAAAAGTTCTGCGAGTGATTTTTGGTCCCGTTTGCGATTCAACGACGAGTCAAGCTTCTTCGGATACAAAGCTTAAGTTAGTTAGGCTATTGAGAGCTTATGAACCTCACTGCTCCGGCCCGAAAGGTCTTCAAATTCGAGCAATTGGGAGAACGCACCAGAGGACGGAGATTGAGAAGGCGCACACAAGTGGAGAAGAACCTCAACCAACTTGGAGTGCGCAACTGGTTGCAACTATATTCGGCTTCTTCATTCATCTCTTGTGACAATAGGATATATTGTCTGTGGACCGAAGCGCGACTAAACAGCTAAGTAGTTTATGAAACTTTTCTGGTCACTGTGGCGTAGTGGGTAAGAGCGTCACACGCACTCACACGCCGATGCCCCAGGGTCGATTCCCGGACTACACACGTCGCATTCTTGTCGGAGTCACCTCTTTCGAATTGCTGACAATACTTAACGGACACTAGGTACCCACTAATCGTAAGAGAATAGTTTTTTATAACTCGGTAGGATATATATTAATTTGAAATACATTCCCAACTTAACTCATAACGCATACGGAAACCACAATAACCTCAAAAATGAATGCACATTGTCTTACTACGTACAGCTGCAGTGGTAATACCGAATCGAAAAAAGTTGATATTTTGTAAAGTTAAACTTTTTATTTTGGCTTATGGCAATGAACTAATAATAGTTTAACATTGACTTAAAAGGAATACACAAAAACAATAACATATTCACTAAGGAAAAAAAAAACAAAAAAAAAATGCAAATTTTCAGCTGTATGTGAGGAATCAAAATAATAGCAGTGCAAGTAATTCATCATAAAACAACGTCAGAAACATAAATCCTATAACATAATACAATAATATTTTTATAGTAGGAATATTAATGGACTTAATATTTTTTTGGAAAGTCTTTATTTTGTATGACTGCCTGACATCTTCGCTGCTTTGAGTCCACTAAGGACTGACACCTCTCTAGCGGTATTTTCTTCCATGATTCACCTATTATTGCCCATAATTGGTTATTATGCCCAAATCATAATACTGGACCCTCACTGTTTTAATGTTTTCGTCGTGTATCTAGGATTGTACTCAGTATTGGTGCTCAGCATTGGTCTTACATATTGGCGGGATCCAGAGCAGTCATACAAAACAATTTTGCTCTCGTCTGTCCATAGAACATTTCTCCATTTTTCGATGGGCCAGACAGCATGGAATTTAGCAAACTCAAGTTATTTTGCGAGGTGCTGTTTTTTCATAAGCGGGACTTTTCTTTGACTTCGAGCATGTAAATTGTTCTCTATTAGTACCCTTCTTACAGTAATATTACTAACTGACAAATTAAATTCTTTTTTTAACTCTGTAGTTGGAACACTAAGATTATTTATGGAATATCGAACAATACGTTCAACCATTCTTTGAGGTAGAAATCTTTTTCGACCTCGAGTTTCGGACTTTTCTTCGTATTGCTGGGCATTAGAAATCATTTTTGCGGAACAGCCAATGATTTTTTCAATTTCTTTTTATGTTTTGCCATCTCCGAGAAGCTTTCGAATAAGAGATCTGAACGCCCAAGAAATGACTAAATAAACACCATAATTCCGTAAGATGACGTCTCTAAAACAACCGTTATATCCCCAGGGATAATATGCATGGAATATATTGTGCTGATATTCTGATACGTTCTATTCTAATAGAACGCAGTCTACATTGGTAGTAGAGGATAGAGTATATTAGAATAGTAATCAGATCATTATCAGGATTACTATGTTTAATACTCCACTGCTGTTATTTTGATCGCAACTGTATATCTAACTTAAAAAAAACTTAATGCTTCTTATTTTAAAACACACCACTTCAAATTTTGTACTCTTGTAAGTATGTTGACATAATATATTATTTAAATATGGGTCGCCCTTCACGCAAATTCAACTTCAGATACATAAATTAAATTAAAAGATATATTTTCTTTAGCTATAAAAATGAGCCCTTCCCATGAAATAAAAAAATCTGCAATCGTCATCATTCGTCTGTCGATAAATCGTAACAACGCCTCAAACCAAAATTCTACGCAAATTGATGTGCCCACATAACTTTTTCGTTTTACGATGGATATCGGCGAGAAATGTTTGAACGGTTTCCATCTCTTCCAATGACAAACGTTTAAAGAGTCATAATATCAAAACGTCGTCCATTACAAATACTAATTTGTGAACACGTTGCAGTAAAAAAAAAGACATGAACCTGTATTCCTTATCGTCTGCAATTTGAAATTTTCCCACCGAATTCCTGTCAGTAACTAAATCGGAAAAGTCATTTATCGCCTCAATAAGCATTTAATATTTTTCCATTTAAATTGTCACATAAACGCCGCTGTCTGCAAATTGTGGCAAAAAAGTTTTTTTTGCCTTATTCATTCATCAAACTCTCAAGTACAGGAGCTTAAAGCGACAATTTGTGGGTGTTACCATTAAAAATTGGACCTGCCCTGCCAAGAATGTTATTCGTCATTTGATTCTTAAAAAGAATCTATTTTAATTCTTATGAAAACAGAGGAAAATTTGTATTGCTTCGTGAATTGCTTAAATTAATTGCAGTGAATTTTATTGAATTTTCAAAAAAAAATTCTATAACTTTGATTTAAAGAATTTAGTGTAAGGAATTAAGTTTTATATATCCACAATTTCTTCACTGCTCTTCGAAATCTATCTCAACCTAAAGGGCTATTCGCGAAAGCTTCATTGAGACCGTTAGCATTTTATGGTCGAGGATTTAAGCAGGAATGTGGAAACGAAGCTTGCTCGTCTCCGATATTAAAAAAAAAGTGAAAAGACTTTGCTACATTGGTATTCAAATGTCCATTTGCAATTCGAAGCTAGAATAGACCCAAAATTGTACTCGTTCTGAGTCTATTAATTACGGAATATGAATAGTAGATAATATCCGCCAACAAAAATGTGGAATAAAAATCACCTTTCGAACAAGCTCACTACAATTGGCTTCAAAGGTATTAACAAGTGAAAAATTCAGTTGTGAAATGTCGCCTAGTTTTTATACGGTTTTCTGAATTACGATCTTCTCCAGAATGATGTTTAAAAAGTCACATGACAGTGCGTCGCCTTGTCTAAAACCTTTTTTGTCTCAGTGAGTTCGTTACTGACCTTGACGGAGCAGCGAGAGATCTCCATCGTCATCCTACACAATCTGACGAGTTTGGTAGGAATGCCAAAGCTAGACATGGCACTGTATAGCTCGTCTCCATGCACACTGACATATGCGGCCTTGAAATCGACGGGTCTTTTCCAGGATCTGCCGTAATGTGAAAATTTGGTCGAAGGTGAAACCACACTGATAAGAACCTATCAGGTTGTTGACCAACGGTTTTAGACGTTCACACAATACAGTAGAGAGGATCTTGTACGCGATGTTAAGGAGACTAATCCCTCGATAGTTGGCGCAGTCGAAGGGGTCTCCTTTCTTGAGGACAGGACAGACGACGCTGAGCTTTGGTCCCGGCAGTCTACGATGAACATACCCCAGTTTATTTTTGTGGCCCTTTAGAACATAAGCAGCGGGGTTATTAAGTAATATTTTGCATACACTGAGCCTCTCACCTCCACCAGTCCTACCGACGAGTATCTGAAAATTGGTGCGAAGAAAATGTTAAGCTTTGATGATTGTGCAAATCACAATTCTCCTCTCATATAGAAGGCTTTTGTGATATCCCATTCGCTCTTGTGTAGGTATAAGAGCGTACGTACATACATATGAATGTGCGTGTTTGACAATATTAATAAACACATTTCTTTGCTTTATTGACTACTTAATAAACACATTGGCTAACCCAATGTCACCTTAAAATTAACGTAAGTGTGAGCTGTGGTAGCAACAACATATGTTAGCTTGTTGCTTAACAATTATAAATCATAACCTGACAGCACAAAGCGTATGTCGATATGTCGACTTTAGGTCTTTTTTCGACATGCTTATTATACGAGACCCCCGTACAGATATGTACATACATAACCGACTGGTACGGTTTAAAGCTTAATTTATTAACAAATATACATATGTAAAGGTCATCCCTAATGGTTTCTCTTGTTTGATTTTCTTCACCCCTAACCCATAAGATCCATGATTCACGTAGATAGAGATATACATATACCTCCCACTGAAACGGCGTCGTCTTAAGCCAGGGATTTCCTTTCGTGCTGCTCCTGTCGACAAAGAAAAAGAGTCAGTAGAAATTATCACTGAAATAAATCAAATGGACATTCAAAGGGACGAAATTGACGAATATTTGAAAACTATGTACTGTTGCGTACGAACCTTCATTTAGCTCACAAAACAGGGATGGCACATTTTTCCATTTTAACGACAAGTCCCTCCCCATTTTCGGCAATAAACGTGCTTACCCATCATTCGTTCACATTGCAAGATCATCACATTTTCCATCAGCGGTCTGAGACAAAAACATTCGCCCAGGCACATACAAAGTAAGATAAAATTGATTTTAGAAATAAATTTCAAGTAATCACTTGAGTTACCCCACGAAGGATATCCAATGACATCCTGACATGACACATTCGGCGTAATCATAAACTCAGCCCTGCCTTGACAATTTATAGCAAATCTTTTCTGATCATTCGTTAGGGAGGGATAAGAAAGCAGTTCATGTGCCACTCCCACATCAAACATCAGCGAATTCCTTTGCCCCTCGACCAACGTGAATAAAACTCGTCTCGTAACATAAGCACGTTCACGCAGTGTACTGTCTCTCTCTCTTTCTTCTATGTAGAGATGTGTGTGTGCGTTCAAAGCGCTCCTGCATGTCAGTTGTCAACCGTACCGAACCTGCTTGTTCATTGCTTTGACACTGCTCAGCCGTGTGCTTGGTTGTTTGGTTTTGTGTGCGCACGATTGACACTCACTCTATGGCATTGAATTTCCTGAAGTCTCCCTGACGTAGCTACAGAAGTGTCAATCAACTATAAACCGTGGCAGCGGATAGATAAGGGGTGCCAATGAAAATTTCGCCGGCTGATACACAAACTAAACACATACGAACACAAGCGACGGATCCGATGACGAACACGTCTATGGCATGGAATCGATCCAAGTCACCAGTGACAGTTCGTGAATCTAAATATACAAATGTTGACGAACAGAAAACACTGGAAGATAATTTGAATTTAGTTTGAACATGGCAGGTGTGTAAATTCGTCTTCTTCCCATTTGTGTGTCGATCCTGATGGATTCCACTTGACTATTTGCGTGAACTGTTGGCCCCTAGGGGTCTTATGATACAAACATATGTATGGTATAGGTAGAGACATTTTGGGAATAGATTGAATGCCGTAGATTGCACAAACTGATGTTTATTTGGGTCCATCCTATCACAGGGAGCTTTCATTTGCACAATCAACGACAAAACGAAATTAGATAGTTGTCCAACAAAGATTTGAAATTTGACACATACATATAGACAGTCCATGTGTAATTACATTCCCTTGCAGACGATCGTTTTAGAATTTTGGCCTAGTTACGTACATACATATGTATGTAGGTAAAGGTGGCTTAGAGTTCCTTACTTACGCAACTGCTAGGGTCGGTGGTATCTCGAGTGAAGTATGTAACCAAACAGAAGTAGGCGTAGGGGTAAGTGACAATTACTCCAGCTTGGATCACACTGCAATGATTGGTAGGTCTGGAAGAGAAACTTATGTTTAGATGTACAGAGTAAATGTATCCACCGCCTCCTTTTGATGAATGCATATGAAGCCTGTGAGGAGATTTTGGTCGTCAGATCAATTCGCACTCTGGAAGTATGATGGTGAAATTTTACTCAATAGTGAGCTTTGGCGCTCATTTTATGCGAGGTTCGCGAGAAAGAAAACTCAAAGTATTTTATGCTAACTTTATTGTAAATACTTCTATCGCGGAAGAATTTCGGGAGCACGATGACACACTATGAGGAGTTCCACCCAGTTCCACTGGGTGTTGCGACAGCGTTATGTTGCGTTAGCATTTTTGTGCTTAGTTGTTACATTGTACGTTCTGTGACCTCGAACATTGTGTGTTCTGTGGCCTCAATAGCGTTCATCGTTTTGTTTGTTGTAGGTCAACTTTAAGACGTTCGTTGTAACACGTCTGTATGTCGCAACAGTCGCAGTGAATGAACTGTCTTATATTATACTCTGCTTTGTGCTTTCTGACATAACTGCGAATCGCAGAAACGAAAAAGAATTGTTTTCCAACGCAATGGGTGAAACTGGGTAAAATTAATTTCAGGCCACGAAAGGAATTTGCAATTTTCTAACATTAGTACTATACGGGTAATGTAATGTACTATAAGGATAATTATGATGAATAGTTTTGTACGGTTCTAAAATTCTACGATACTTCAGGAAAACGTCCAAACATAGACCAAGGACATTGGTTGCTAGATGGGAAACAGTACAATATCTGGGGACAATATAAATAAAACGAGCACGGTCAAAAGCTACATTTAATCTTCTTTTACATTCATAATCAACACAAGGATACACTGAACAGTTATACGAAAAAATGGCATTAGCCGATTCTTAAAAAGACGAATTTTCAACTGCTCAGTTAGAAAGTGCACTGAATGTCGCAGGCATCGCAATCCAGTAAACATATTATTGATATTATTTCTGACTGCGTTACAATACGTAAGAGAGGAATTGATATAAAATCCAACATATTTAACACTTGTTTCGATAGGAACGACGTTACCATTCAGAACTATAGGCAAAAGGGTTGAGTTTCTGGAATATTACCAAGATCTACATTAATTCTTGCTATACAGACTTCAATTAAAACAATAGGACGCGAGAAATATATTAAGACACTATCTGCTTACATTACAATTTACAATTACTACCTGTGGAAGACCATTATTAAACATTGAGTATAAAAGGGATCCGAGCGTAGAATCTTGTGGTACACCTACATATATTGCTATTCATTGGGTCAGAAGCGCCAATTTCTGCGATAACCTTTTGGACGCGGTTGTTCAAGTACATTTGTAGAAGTTTTAGAGACGAAACAGAAAAATTAAAACGTTGTTTAAGTTTCAAAATAATCAAGGAATTATCTATGCAATCGAATGCTTTTGATAAATCAAGGAGAACTAGGACTCCAATGTCCCCACGGTCTAACGAAAGCCTAAGATCCATCATTACCTTCATTACTATTTTCATTAATGTACCCAATAATCTGATTGTCTATGTAAAAGCTTCTCAAAATCGCGCCGGTTGGAGTCGGCAAAAAAACTGTAGGTCCCTTCTACTTGTGAGAGAACAGTAGTACGCACAACACGAGTAATTGCTGTTGAAGCTAGTACTTGGTCCCTTGTGAGCTGTAGTGCCACTCAATTATTATTATTAACCTGATTCTCAAGAATCTTCTCGAAAACTTTGGATAAAAAGCACAAAATATACTTATTGGTCGAAAGTCTGAAGGAACAAATGCACAGTTCTTTTTCGGTAAAGGTATAACGTTTGCGACCATTCCATTAGCTTGGGAATTAACTACTATTCGTATAAATACAAAAATTGAAAATATACGTTACATAAAGAAGTATATGTGGAAGAAGTATGTGTAGGAATTTTGGATTAACTTCATCTGGTCCCGTGGCATTTGACTTTATGGAAGTGATAGACTTAGCCACATCATACTCGTTAATACACTCAAATGAGAAAGTATTAGCCATATCTGGCTGTTATACTATTACCTGGGTCAGCATTAGTGTTGAGCCCTAATACCCACATTCATTCAAAGAACTGTTCTGTAATTATAAATTAAATGTAGACCACAAAGACGATTGTTGTGATAAATGAGTTGCTTTTGGTTGTTAAATCCATTTAACAGCAATACCGGATTTTTGCATATTTTTAAGAGAAGCGATAGCGATTTTTTTCACTAATACATTTAATTCAAATTGTACCTTAGTAGATAAGATTACTGAAGTCCTGTTGTATACTGCCTCGACGTAGCAAATAATTGTTGGGGTTCCTGATACCCTCTTACCCAACAATATGCGAATATATTCATAGTATGTTTGGAAATGCTCAAACCAAATAAAATTTACATAATCTGAATTAAACATTACGTCCAAGAACACTCCAAGCTTCGCACAATCATGCTCCTAAGTGTTGGCATGGTATCGTGGACACAACTTAAAGGAATATATAAAATCCTGAATTTTATTCTTTATCATTTCACCATCTCGTCCTGTAGAGAAGTGTAACCTAAGTTTCTTCATTAATTCCAAAGAAAGTGGCGAACGGAGGTACGAACAGGGGATGATTCAATCTAGTCACGTTAATAGCTTTCTAATTGCGAAACTACCTGTAAAGTGCTCCTGCCTTCCAGTGGCTGTTATCTGAGTCATGCAGTGCTTGGGGAAAGGAAGAACTCCGCATTTGTACGGTGTGGAAAATGCTGGTAATTATGTTGCTTCGCATATTCCTTTACTGTGGTCTGTAGAAGGTGGTACCAGCATTTCTCCTTTTGGGCTTTGTAAATATGAAGTAGGGTGAGATAAAAATTCAACCTTAAGATAAATCAATTTAAATTGAGTTTGTTTTCCTTTCGACTGCAGCTATTGTGTTTTGATAATGTTTAGCAAAGTTTAAAGGGAATTTATGAAAGCAAGGACTCCTGGTTCCCTATGCTGTTGTTTTTTCATTATGTTGGGGATAATTAATTTTACCACCTTTCTGCATTCGCTTCTCGCCGAATTTACGTGATATGATAACATGGCTAAGAACATACCTTGAAAAACATGAAAACAAACTTATATATCCGTTAAAGCACCACCTATTCCTTAAGTATCTCTTAGCTATTTATTTTCATTGTATGCATGTGATGATACAGAACTCTTGTAGTCTACTTCAATTTCAGGAGGATCAATACTTCTGCAAAATAATTAGTATAATTTTAGGATATAGTGTCATAAAAACATGCTTGAATTTAACGCAAATAACCTTTTCGAGACGAAGTATACAAAAACATTCAAGAATGTAACCAATCGGCGATTATACTGTTCCCTCACCTACCTACAGGAAATTGGTCTAATCCGTTACAAAAATGTTGAATTTTCCTGTAACTTTCATTATAACATTCTTCTTTTTCATCTTCTTGTGGCGCTAGAGCAGGGGTGGACCTGGACCTCAACCAACATGCCTCTCCAGTCAGCACGGTTTTTCGCCAGCTGTTGCCAGTTGCGCAGTCCAAGTTGGTTGAGGTCCTTCTCCACATGTGAGCCGCCACCTTAGCCTGGGCCGTCCTCTGTTGAGTTGTTCTAATGGCTCAGATTCGAAGACTTTTCGGGCCAGAGCAGTGGGTCCATACGACCTACATGGCCTAGCTATCTTAAGCGTTGTATCCGTAGACGCTTGACTAGGCTCATGCCGCTGTACAGCCCATACAGTTCGTGGTTGAATCTTCTCCTCCAGATGCCATCAACGCAAACAGGACCAAAAATCGCACGCAGAACTTTTCTCTCGAAGAGACCAAGGGCATCCTCATCCGCTTTAAGTAATGTCTAGGTTTCTGCGCCGTAAAGTACGACTGGGATGATCAAGCTGTTATATAAAGCAACCTAAGTCCTTCGAGAGAGGGCTTTATTACACAATTGCCTCTTGAGCCCAAAGAAACAGCGATTGGCAAAAGTGGTTCTGCGTTTGATTTTGATACTGGAGATGGTCTTCCACAAAACATATTTCATGAAAATCCGAAAGAATGACTTCATTTACCCAGAAACCATTTTAAACTGATACCACTGCTTCTGTGATAGTTGAGCGAACACCTACGAAGGGTCTAACTACCTTAAGTCCATTTAGTTTTGACATAGGGTTCCTGGACAATTTTCTTAGTTTTAGTAACTTTTATAAGTACATTGTTTAAGTACATTGTTTAACAATAAAATAAAAGAAAATACGCTGAAAGGCACGAAAATAAAATATTAAGATTATCTTAGAGAGCCCGCATAGGGCCAGTAATGTAGTTTTTATAATCACATCGAAAGTTATAGCTAGTTTAAGTATTTTTATATCTAGATATAAGAAATCAGAAAAAAGGAACAATAAAAAAATACATTTAAAAACGTTAAAAATGTTAGGGTTGCTGAACACAGAAAAATTTAAGATTATTTTGTTAATGTTAATCTTTGTATGGAAAAAAATCACTTCTTTCATATTTTTACTTCTTCTGCATTTTTGCAGTCTAAGTATTACGCCTTGTCATAATATTTACCGAATTCAGTTTATTATGTCGTTAAGCCACTTTTTCTCATCGATATCTATCCCCTTAATTCCACGGAATAGCAAAGCTATTAAATCGTAGTTATTACGGCATTCCCGACAAAACATCGCAAAATTAAATACTAATAAAAATAACGGTAGAAATTTCTTTACGGTGCAATATAAAAGTCATTTCCGTTAAGTAATTAATCGTTGAATTTTATGTAGGATTTATTGCATTCTGTAGTGAAACTTTTGCAATTCCATAAACAATGTATTGAATCTCTGGAATCTGTGATCTTCCGGATGACATTTGAATGGCATTTGCGTCATCAATAATATTATTGCTTGTTACACAGGCTTGGATAGATTTAATGTTTGCTTTCTGCTCTCTTCTTAAATTCTATTTTTGTATAGAATGATTTTTTGATGAGCTTTATTTGTTATTGACATCTTAAGTCAAAGGTGTTTTTTTATAATTACTTCCACATCAAAGACAGACTTTAACTTGTGTCAAGAGTATTTGCAATAACAAACGGCCTAGGCGTTAAACACATAACGTTCTCTGTAAATAGAAAAAATAATATAAATCGGTTAAAACTGTCTTTTGTGTAGCCCACAGAAAAAGAATCGGTGGCAAATCGCATGATCGCTATAGTCGATTGCCTTCCCCAAAATGTGAAATAACTCGACCAACGTTGTGGAGTGCGGCTTATTGTCTTTTCGTATTCAAGCCACGTAATACTTTTGAATTGAAGGGTAAAAAGTCGGTAGTCATTGGACAATAACAATACGGACCAAAGATACCTTTCGACCATAGAGTCACTACACTTCAATCACTTGTGAATTAGCTGAACCCGATGCGCGGTTATTTTGTCTGTTTGCAAACTCACCGAGTGAGAAATGGGCCTAGTGTGTTGGAAAGTAGCAACATACGCTACAGTGAGGTGAGCTACTGTAGTTAAAACTTGGCAACAAATTTTGGAGTATTCGATACAATATTGTTTTCAGGTAAAACACCTAAGTACTTGTAAGACTCCAACACGGAAATGTCATTACCACACAATTTACATTATAAATAAGAAAACATGATTTTCTACAAAGAGAAAACCACTTAGCTTGAGTTTCTAGGACGTTCAACTGAATTCCTCGTCTGCAAAAGAAATTTTCTAGTCTTCTAGTCAAGTTGGAGCTCATGATAAACATTAATCCAAGATTAAGATACAATACCCCATATAAGCGGCTGACACTGTTGTTGTGCTTTCCTCCTGCATTAAAATATCAAACATTAACAAACAATTCAACCACTCTAGTCCACAATCAGATTGGCTCATAGATATTTCAGAAAACATCATAAGATCAAAGTTCACCGCATTGTGCTCAAAATTTCACGCTTCTCAATAAAATCTATGATATTTGGGCTATCTGGATATGCTTTTAATCTTTCCGCCTTATCAATCACCATCGACACATCGACGGAATCGCTCACGTATCGGTAAATTCTCTATAGCTGCAACTTTGCATTGACCAAGCACAATATATTAACAGATAATTTATTTATTTCACTCTCATCTTATCACAGACGCCCATCGCCGTCATTGTGCCGTCAGTTCAAACAGAAGCAGAACTTCCAACACCACTAAACTGCCTTATCAAACAACCACCGGCTGAATACTGTTCAAAATATCTCCAAAAACACGGAGGCACCTACACACGCTGATTGCCCAGGGCCAGGAGTTATTAATTTAAATTAATACATGGGAAGCCCGTGGAATTCGCGTCAGTATCTATTCCAGTGGGCGCGATGATTAGACTCATTCATTAACTAATTATCTACAACGTTCGCGGGGTTTATTTACTTTCGCTTTTGCTTTCAATTTAGATTTCACAGTTTCTAGAATCATAGAAATGTTTACGCAAACTTCTATTGTTTTCATGTGAAGGGAAGCTTCTCTCGCCAGGTTTTCGTTTGTTCATCTGAGTGTGGAACGTGTCAAGAGTTGAGTTTCGAAATTAAGAAGTTTTTGCTGTGCGTTTAAATGATGGTGAACCCTTATGTGAGAGTTGAAAGAGAAAACAGTTGAATGTGGTGATTAATTTGGTTGTTGATGTATACCCAAACATTTCAACAGATGCTTCAGGTATTTAATAAATGTTTTCGTCTCTTATAGAAGAACGCACGGAATGCAGACGAAAAATGAAATATTTCCTTAAGCTGAAATCGAGAGTCCTAAGAATGCTATATACCCTACACCCTTTAAAAACCAAAGATAGTATTAAAGGGTTGCATCAGGTCAGCATTTTCTATTTCATTTTAATGCGATTTACGTTAAGCGTAGTTTTTGTTTTTTATTAAGTCAGACAAAAGCTTTCACTTAACTGGTCTTGACCTAAAATCCACACTGTACAAACAAAAACTTAGTTGGAAATATGATACGTATAAAATGCTTGGTCGCATTACGTAGATCTCCAAGTCTACTGAGCCTCACCTCAAACTAACAAGAGTGCTGACTTAGCATGTTTGACATTTGATCTACTCGAGTTTTTTATATTTTTCGTTTTAATTTTTAGATAGAAGTGGGGCTAGTTTGACGAACACATCAATCATACAATCGAAATTGACAACTGACTACAAAATGCTGTACTCGAACACCCCCACCAAATAGTAATAAAGGAGGGAAATATTATAGGAAATATGCATAACTCTTTCGTATAACTCTCTATTCTACGGAGTGGTTTCTGTACAAGAACAATTATTGAATGCTTTTGTTTGAACAATAACAAGAAAATATTCTCTACTCGAACAAAGCAAGTATGGTCCATAGTAAAGAAATCTTCTGACACTTCGGGCTCGGGAACTATCACTCTAGCAACCATATTGTTGTGGTCTCTTCGGTGTTGTGGATTAGTGCGACGTGTGGGTCACGTCGAAGGCCTCTTTTCCACCTCCTTCGAGTTGTTGACAACACTCAAGGGACTGAAATTGTAAAATCGCCGTTATGAGTCTTCAACAGAATGTATGTTTCCTCTTTAACTCGCGAGAGAAAACTGGCAAGCACAAAAGGGTAATTTACTGAAGAAGATAAACTGGTCCCTTGTAGGTTGTAGCACTGCCCACGTTAAAATATATCCACATTATTCTCTTCAGTACATACCAACATTTGTATTTCTATGCTTGGCCCATGGTCCGTTAAGCAAGTTTCCGGGTTATAGATACAAATGAAATAGAAGCAGGTTGGTCTGAATAGGTAGTGTCCCCAAAAATATAGAGTATTTTATCATGAGATTTGATTTACAATGTAAAATAAAGCACAACAATTTGAAAGTAAACATACCTTTAATTTTAAAAGGTCTAAACGGCTAATTCCCAATTTTTCGTTGCAAGACGTGAAATTAAGTAATTAATTAATTAATTGAGTGGCACTACAGCCCATAACGGACCAGGGGCTAGCTTCTACAACGACTACTCGTGTTGTGCGTGCTACTGTTCTCTCACGAGTAGAAGGGACCTACAGTCTTTTGCCGACTCCGAACGGCAAGATTTGAGAAGCCTTTCATAGACAATTAATACTCTTTGAGTGTTGTCAGCAACTCGAAAGAGGTGGTGCCGTGAAAAAATGCAAAGTGCCCCGTCGGGAATTGAACCCAGACTTTTTGCGCGGCGGTCGACGCACTTACCACTACGCCACGGCGACCACGGCGTGAAATTAATTGCTTGCCAAAATAATCTCTCAACAAGTCTACTTCTCGACGTGCTATATCGCTCGTAGCGCCATCTTCTTGAAATCACAACTCACTGAGATATAGGACCTCAAACTTTGGAATGGTATAGGCAATAGTGCCTTTTTTATGAGCACAATAAGTTCCGAGAACAACATTTCTCACAGAACGCTGATTTGCATAATTGGAGATGCTATTGTGGTGTAAATCTTTAAATATTGACTGTTGTGTTTAATATAAGCTTTGAAATTTGATTTCATGTTTGGATTACGCGAGAAAAGTGTCCACCACAAGGGTTCCTATACGATTTCGTGCATGAGTTGTTTTCCATTCGAATTAAGAACGATAGAGAAAAAATGCTAAGAACATTACTGTGGTTGGGAAATATTAACCTCCATACCTACTTCAACTGCTATGGCAACCCCAATGAAGGGTGGTGGTCGAGGCCTTAACATAACAGAAATAACTCTTATGTTCTGGATTTGAACAAAACTTGCTTAACGCGTCGGTAAAGGGGTAGGGGGCTGGGGAAAAAATATGCTGAATGATCTATTGCATCAGTCTTTGCTGCAAGTCATCCAACATTCATTGAATTTTCAAAGCGATGGTTGACTTATTTCACAAATTTTTTTTTCGTGTGGGGTGGTTGCAAGGACATCCCACTGCAAAGTACCCCACTTTTCATATCTTGATTGCAATAAAGTACTCGAACGATTTTATTTCATCGTCATGCAAATGCAGGTGTCACAGGCTCTATCAAAAGACGTTTAAATCAAATAATTGTGTTGACGATGTAGAAGAAGAAAAAAATGCAGAGGGCAGAATCCTTTAAAATATTGATCGACAGAAATATATTTGACAATAATTATGCGCGTGTTGATATTTGGAGTGTTCCAACAACGCTAAAAGAAATTGAAGTTTATTGCTATTAACTTTACCATTTAACCTGTAATAACCTAATTCAACTCATTTTCATGCTTAAACTGTTTTTATTTTTTTTTGTCCTTGAACTCATCCGTATGATGAATCCAATCAACTCATCTTTCAACACTTAACTTACTTTGTATCTTTCAAAACTGCTCCTTAACCAAGAGGATAGTGACTACTAGAACACAATCATTCAGACAACACTGTTCTCAATTCCTTCCCATCATTTCCTCATCTACTCTCAAACATATTCCGCGGCAACGGAAGGAATTCAGTCCCAGTGGGCAATTCCCACGCAATCAAATAGCAAGCTTTAACTTGTTTTTCCCATTTCAACGCCCTAGTAGTTAGTTTCCCCGCCATCATCAAACATCAAGATAAAAATGCAACTTCACGGAGCCTGCACCGGAATGGCTGCTCCTCAGCTGCAGATAAGGCGCCATCATAAAACTATTTATGTGCATTTGAGCATCATCGGCAACAGGGGAAGGATGCGGTGGAACTTCGAAGAAATTTAATTTGCCTGAGATAAGAGCGCTTCCTTACTGCCGACATAAAGCACGGCAAGTCGTAAACTTTACTTGGGTACTCATTTGACAACCGATCGTAAAATTATTTGGCGATCCCCAGTAAGGGTGAGGGGTGATTTTAATCAAAATGTAAAGCATTCTCCGCCCGTTTCCTATCCAAAATTTAATTGGAGGTCCTATGGGATTGAGGCTTTTCTGTGTTCGCTCCAGGGTCAATCAAATTGGGAAGATGATCTGAAGACGTAAACAATTCAATTGAGGTTTTCCCAAGCACCCCATTTGTGGCCAACAGCCATCAAGTGTTGGAATTTGTTTACCACAAAACACTCGTGTCAATAACAACGTCGGCATGTTGATAGGAAAACCTGCCCCAGCAGGTACACATGTAACTGGGGCACAAACAATTTGTGCTGTCCACTTCGACATCGCGCCCCCTCCATGTTTATTTGATGCGTCTTTCATGGAATAAGTTATTTTGTTAGGACGGGATTTCCTTGTGTATCGACGAATCCTAGTTTGTTTACGTGCGGTGTGTGATTCTATTTGAATTTATTTGTACAGCGAAGGACTAATTTGACACACAAGAAGCTCTTTTCGTTTCTATTTTAGTCCGCTGTGTGGGTGGCTTAAAAAGTTATTTTTTCCGTTTCATTAAATATGTGATTTGTATTTTCATAATTTTGTTTAATTAATAAAAGCGTGGTCATTATTATCCATTGAACTGACGCTTTCATCCAGATAGACAAAACGATGCTCTCGACGTTAGTCCGAGTTATTTATAGTAATAATCATGGGAGGTATTCCTTTATATTTGTTTTTATTGAATGAATAAAAAATTTTATTCTTATATACTAAACAAATTTTCTTAAAACTAGTGAAATAAAAAATTTTCTTACATCTAACTTACTAACCCTATGCGGGTGCTTTAGTGTCTAGTCATGCATAGACAAATTATACTTTACTACCTTTCGGCCTCTTCGTTGTTTTTTCTTTGTTTTTAAACCATATTCTAAACTTATATTATGCTAAGAAAACTGTTGAACTTAGCTTCATCATCCGAAATATTACGAAATTAAAATGGGACTTGTTGTATGGGAAGGGTGAAAATAAATCAGTAACATGAACCGGTAACGACAGGCCCAGGAGATCTTATGGTGGTCTAAAAATGTTTGACGATGACTTTAAAACCAAACGGAGTAATAACAAATTTCGAAAATAAAAAAAAACTCATTTTTTTGTTTAAATGTATAAAAAATAAATTTCTAACTTAATTTATAATCAATAAGTTAAAACTAAAATCATCGCCAAACATAAAATAAAAAAAAAATTAAAATCCAGGGTAAAAAGCTCGCTCTCGGTTTTGGCCTTCAATACATAATACAAACAAAAAAATGTTCTACAATTACTACTACGGTTATACCTATCGTTTGGCCTGCACATAATACCAAGAGTACTGCCAATGTATAAGTTTCCTGCAAATATTTCTGTCAATACAGTAGTTCTTCACATTAGTGACATCAGAATATTTAGTTGAAAACTTTTGGTTTGTATGATACTTTGCTTTAAATCGTCCATTTCAGTGTAGCAAAAAGTTCTGTTTCACTTTCTACACTCTTTGATTTACTTGGCACGAAGTTAGCTTTTATTTATTTTAGAAAAAGTTCCTCAAATTTAAAGTACTTTCACCAAAAATATAATCACACAAGGATTGGTATTCAAATGCAATACTTGCCATGGTGAAAAAAAACTTTAAAAAAAAAACTTAAAATTTGGAGAACAAATGCTAAAATGCAACTGCAATATTTCTTTTAATGTCCTTTCTAAGGAAAAATAACGTAACTGAAAAATTTAAATCTTCAACTAATCATGAACTAATTTCCCCTTTCAAAAACAGAAATTCATTTTATCGCCAATAAAATCCTATTTTCCCAATAATGCAGTCCGAAATGTTAACCGAGTATACATTTTATGACACCGCAATAAACACAAATAAAAACCGTTAATGTTTTAGCATAACAATTTTATTACAGTGATCGCAAGGCATTTACACGACGTCTAAAAATTCATTACTTAAACGCCTCATTCTTGTGTTTAAAAATGGTTTCCATTTTGTTCACCATCCATAGAAAAAATAGATACTTCAACTCCGTTAATCTTCCCTTGGAACTTTTTCGGGCATTTTAGTTACACTCTTTCAAAAGATAGCTTTTACTATAATAATAACAATAATAATTGAGCGGCACTACACCCCACAAGCATTCTACTGATCTCTCACGAGTAGAAGGGACCTACAGTTTTGTGCCGACTCCGAACGGGAGGTTTGAGAAGCTTTTCATAGACAATCGATGCTCTTTGAGTGTTTTCAGCAACTCGAAAGAGGTGTCGCAGTCAAAAATATGCGAGGTGTCCCGTCCGGGAATCGAACCATGACCTATTGTGTGTGGGTCGACGCACTTACCCACTACCCCACGGCTTTAACTTAAAGTCTTACCTAATCAAAATGAAAAATCTGATTGTGCATATAAAACATAAAGTTCAAATGTATGTATATATGTTTACAGCATTAAATTTTCTTTAATAAAAGTTTAATTTTCTGAAATTTCAAACTCTAAATTTTTAGCTTACAATAAACAAAACAACTCATTAGAAGCTAACAATATTTTGACTGTCACATAAATTTAGAATCAAAAAAACTTTTCTATTGGCCAGGAAAATTATTTCATTTAACGTAATTTGTTTTCCACTTTGGGACCAGTGGGCAGCACCTACAGGTCTCGTGGTTATGAAGTAGAACTTGAGGACATTCCTTAGTACTTGTGTCACTACCACAAATTCTACGGCGACATAGAACTTAGGGAGAACTCTTTTGAACACTTTTTCCGTGAACTAAATGAAATTATAAACAAACCTCTGCCATTGCCATTGGGAGGTTCATTGTAATATTGAAAATTCTGTAAACTACTACTGGCTACTACAGATACAACTGTTTACTAGCTCAAATAGTCGATACATTGTAGGAAACAAAAAAAATGCGCAATCCTCTAACATACCAGACAACGCAACCTCCAGTACATAAGTTGGTTGAGCAATAAAGTTAAACTAAGGGGAAAATATTGAAACACAGCAACCAACTCATAGGCGCCGGTAGAGGGATAGACCTCAATAATAATTAAAATCTCACTTCTTCAAGTAAGAAATATACTCCCTATCAGTGGTCTCCATAGCTAGAAGGTAAATTTGAAGCTTCACACATCAGGATATGGAGGGAAATTCATCTAAAGTTAATTATATTCTTATATACTCACATTTTCTTCATAGTTTGCATCTCTCCGCGCTTCCGACAAGGCTGAGGAAGCGATAATTGCTAAGAAACATCTACTTTAACTTCCCGTTTTGGATTTCTTCCGCTTATAAAACGCGTACAGCAAATAAATTTTTTTTAATTTTAACACATGTTTTTTTTTTTTTTTTTTTGTCCTTATGGAGTATGAAAATGAAAGATTTACGAAAGGTCATAAAGTGGTTGGCTTACATTAAATTCTAGAAAACCGCATCGGCCCTCGTGTGTCGATCATCCTCTAGAAAGATTTTCCTTTCCATTTGCCCCAAAACACACGTTCTATGCATTTATACAGTCTAAAGTTTACTTCACTGTGCTCTTTTGCTGTCAATTTAAAATGTTTATATCCTTCTCTAAATTAATACAAGCAATTAATTTTTCAATACCGAACCTATATATACATTGTGTATGAGTTGCCGCAGTTCGTAGCATTTCAACGTCTCGTAAGGCTCGCTTTGCTGAATTTTGCACCTAGATTTGCATTTGTGGTCGCCGCGGCGTAGTGTGTGTGTGCGTCGACTCCCACGCAAAAGGTCTAGGTTCGATTCCCAGACGGGACACCACCTTTCATATTTCTTCGAAGCTGCCAATCGGCAAACGGTTAAATCAATTCGGAGCGAGATGAAGCTGTTTTTTTTTAAATTATGACTTGAGCGGTATGTAGTTCCAATAAGACAAGGAATATACCGCACAAGAACTGAAAATATGGTTATAACCCAAACTGACATTCTTAGCATCAAAATGCATTAAAAAAAACAGTAGTGGCATAGTATGAACTAAAAAGAAATAAAAAAATTTAAATTTAACTTTATTTGAACTTTACTTGCCATTGATGAGATTTTTGTAATGTTGTCGATTCTCCACACATTGTCCCACTAGTTGAGAGGATCCTCATGAAGTTTTATGCGATTTTGCATGTAATCCCATAGATGTACATATATCCTGTGGGATGTTAATCAGAGCTTTGGGAAAACAATGCCAATTTTTAAGTTAGTTTAGATATCTACTTTGAGGGATCAAGTTTCAAAATATTAAAATAAACAGATCTGCCCACTATTCCAGCTTTAATTATAAAAACAATTCGGAAATGGATTTTTGTTTCTCATTGGACAGCCCACTGTTTAAGAATATAAAAGAGAATAAAAATAATATGTGACAACGATGACAAACAGTGGTTCTAATACGGAAATTTGAGGTTAATTAAAAATTTGTAAATTTTAGTTTACATCAATGACTCACCACTTTCAAGTTGTTACATGTATTGGTCCAGTATGCCTTCCCGAAAATGAAGGTTTCCAATACCAGCGTCTGACGTAGACCCTTACCTTGATTAACAGTGGGACGCAATTTTTTTTTTCAGAGATCTTCATTAGAATTTCTCTATACATAGCAAAACAAATTAAATGCACTTTCATCTGTAAAAATTACTTTTTCCCAGAATGTAACATCTTTATTATCGTTCTTTTCGGCATGTTGACTTCGCTTATTAAGGGCTTCTTTCTTGCTACTCTTCCATTCAAATTCTTCTTCCTTAGCACAATCCGTATTGTTTTTGGGTGAGCCGTTATTCTTAAGGACTAGTGCCTAGTCTTAGTACACTAATATGTGGATTTCTATGAACTTGAGGGACTATCCATCCTTCGTCCGAGTCATTAAATATTTCGCTTGACGATCATCTAGGCAGATTCTCATAACTCTTTTTGCTTCTGTAGCGTTTAATGATGTTGTAGACCGTTGAGTGTTTTTGATTTGATTTTCCCTTCTCGCATATTACAAGTTTACCTATTTCGAACGACGTTTGCTTCCTTCCCGACATTTGTTCCCTATAAACACGAAACTCCAAAATTTCCTTCGAAATTCAGTTTCAGAAAATTCACGCTCAGATTTAACGAACTTGTCAATATTTAAAATGAGTCACGGATGTGCGTATTTTGATTTCGCACACCTTAACGATTTAAAATAAAAATTCAGTATACGAATAAAATGAACAGTAATTTTTCTTTTAAGGTTTTTTATCTAAGGATGACTAAGGAAAATTTCGAAATAATAAAAGGAATCCTCGTTTTTCAAATTGTTTTTATTTTGTTAAGGCTCCATTTACATAGTGTCCCATTTTAACATTGATAAACTGTATAGTCCCCATTGTTCAATCTTCGTTGCTACAAGATTTCGCTTGGAGGGATAAAACAATAAATTTTATTATATATTTTATACTTGATTCACCCTGCTTTTATTTTTTTTTCAACATTCTGCGATAACTTTCTGAACGGCGTGCAAGAGTCTAGATTCAGTGGTCTGCTGTAAACTACATTATCTGCTGCACTGAACTAACAAGTACCATTCCTCCCGGCTGCAAATTGTAATCGTAGTTATGCACTTCACTATTCTTGAAAATTGTTAAATCCTGTGCTAAACTAAGTCGACTGAGGGACTTTATTTCCACTTAGTGGAAACTAAGAAGAATCAAGCAAAGTGGAACTAATTCCTACGCCAGTTGGGTAATAAAATCCAACAATTCTGGTCAAATTCCCCTTAATTGTGAAATAGGTTCCTTATATGATCAAGAAGACACGAGATAAGTTGCAGATTTGTATGTAAAATTTTTATTTCATGCATGGTCAAAAATAAATTATTTGACAAATACAAAGCAGGTAATGCTGCCCCTGCAACTCAACAGGAATTGGGGTAGATGACATATGGAAACACAGATGGAAACACTGAACGAATTGCAGGCTTATATTTTGAAAAGACTCAGCCGAGATAGTGAATTTTTGCCTCAGTGTAAGTTCTAAGAAAAACTGAATTCTATAGTCCTTCTGAATAAGATTATTAGTTAGTCTGAGTGGGCAAATAACTTAGAAAAAATTCGGGGACTTAATCTCATTGCGAAAATATGTGTAAAAAATACTACGCAACAGACGCATACTTTTCAAAATAGGTTTCTTCTTAAAATACCCTTTCAGACACCATCAACGTAAGCAGGACCATAAATCGGGCATAAAACTTTACTCTCTATGAGAACAGGTGCTTTCTCGTCATCTTTCAATATCATCCAAATTTCTGCGGCATAAAGCGTGATAGTGATTGCCTCTATAGCTTCATCGACTCTTTTCCGGCCAAGTTCTTATTATCAAAAAAGATTTGAAGAGAACGAAACAAATGGTAATTAGAGAGTGTAAACTCCGGGCTTTACGATGGATGCAATGGAACTTCCAAACAAAGATCCGTCAATTTGTTCTGGGCCATCAAAGATGTATATGGCCTAGTATGGTCATGATTGAAGACAATTCCCTTTCGGTTGGTTAACTCTGGCTGCTCGTTCTTGATTGCTTTATTCAAGCAATGCTATGGTTACGTAAGAGCAGCATTTCACCGATGGCCATTCAATTAAATTTCCCAAATTGAGCTTCTTTGAGTAGATTGGTGAATACCAAAGGATCGAATTGAATGTTTTGCTACAGCAATTCCCTTCTAATCCCACCAAACACACAACATTACCTTGTTTGCTGTCAAACCAGGCTCTGAAGTCGCTTGTACATAGTTGCAATGGTTACGTAGAGTAGAGTTCATCTGATGGCTACTCAATTAAATTCCCCAGATTGACCTTCTTTTAGTAGATTAACCCCGCCAAACACACAACATAACCTTTTTTGCCGTCAATTCAGGCTCTAAAGTTGTTTACACATGGTTGCAATGGTTACATAAGAGCATAATTTTTTTGATGGTTTCTCTATAAAATTTACCTTATTGAGCATCACTGAGTAGCTTCCTCTTCGCTTTTCGACAGTCAATTGAATATCTTACGGTTAACGTAACTGCTTTAAAACTTGCAACAATACTGCTGCTTCGACTCTTTTAAAACTAGCCACCAATCAAATATTTTATCGACAAAGTTTGAATTCAAGTGTTAAAAGTCAAGTAAAAATGTCAAATTTGGACCTTCAAAATATTAAAATATGTATATACAATATATCACCTATATATGTATGTGCTACCGATTTTCAACTCAGTATCACACTCCATGTTACGTACACGACACATTGCTTGTCCTTGCCTCTACTAACTTTTATTTAACTTTTCATCGTAAACAGCACGAAATGACCCATTTATTGAGTCGATAAACTTTTTCACCATATCCTTAATTCGACGGTCCTTCCAGAAGTATTCGGATAAAATATCCCAAGCATGACACTCGTGGATCGTGCCGCACAAAAGTTTCACTGAACAAAATTGACAGAATTCGAGGCGAACACACCCAACTTGGAGGACTAAAAAGAGGTCTTAATCGAATTGTAATGGTATGCTATGCACCATCTGGCACGTAAATGTCAAAGCAATTTGCTTTCTTAGTACTTTTCAGTTTTCGAGCAGTAAAACAAACCCGACGGAATGGTTGGAATTTCTTTTGATAATTTACACTTTCATGTCATGTAGAGCTTACCAGCACAGACGTGGCGAGTATATTACTTAGGGTAATACTTTCATGTCAAATTGCACTCACATATCGGCTGGGATTCTTATGATGGAAGATTATTGCCAGTAAAGCTCGCTAGGTACGAGTTATTTGAGTTTTTTGTTTTAGTTAAAGATTCGAAGAGGGACATTCCCGAAGAGAAGATACCAAGCATGAAAATAATTGGAGTTCAATATTCGATGAAAAAGAAGATGAAAAACATTCTAAAACTAAAAAAATAAAACCTCTCTAAAATATGATTTTGAAATATGGGTTACGTTTTTACATTTTTAAATCAATCATATGTATAAATATAAATGCGCATTGATATTCAAACTCTTCAACCAGTTACCACTTGAACGTCAGTTCAATGCCTCTGAATCTGAGCTGCACCGCTTGGTTGCAGCACCTTTATAGTTCACAAACAAAGTAACGAGGGTTCCTTTACAGTACAAAAATGCTAACAAAGTTACGATGGTACTTTGGTATTTTAATGATCAGAAATCCTCTCGGTGAGATGGTCTGTTGGCAAATTAATTGCAAACCTTATTTCAGCTTTCCGAGTTTGTGAACTTAAATTTTTCGGATTACTGGTGATGGGACTCTATCCCTCCTTTTTGTTGAAATAATTTGTATTATTTCGGCATATGAAATACCGAATTACAAAATAGTTTTATTTGCGTACTGCTGACAAATTAAGCATCATTACTTGGTATACCTCGTGGAAACCTATTTTTCATAATCGGCGGCTCGGAACAGTTTGCCCAAAATTGATTGATACAATAGAAATATGAATTAAACTGGGTATATATATTTTATGGAGAGATTATTGAACATAATCCCTTATAAAAGATCAGATGCATTTACTACATCAATGATTACTTGAGTACTTATTTGCGAAAATATAGTTGTTTGGGTAACCTCACAGATGGCCAAAACATAAAATTCCCCGACCAGAAAACTTCTCATGCAAAAAGAAGCATTTATTGATAGTGCTGTGTGGATTGTTTCCCCGTCTTCTTGTATCCGCATGTCATCTATTTAATAATATTAAGTCGCCTGCCAAAAATAATCCAATGATAACATTGCTCCAAATTGACTGTACCCTTCTGCCAGTGACACCGTTCGATTATAAAGGACACACATAATCGACAACTTGATGGTTTTCTGAGCCCCATGTGTGGCAATTTTATTTGTTTACATACCCACTGAGTGAAAAATCTGCCTCGTCACTGAACACAATGTTTTTCGAAAAATCAGTGTTTAGTGCTTGTTGGTATTACACCTAAGACATTATGAATGGTCAACATGCTTTAATTGTTTCGTAAGTTAAATTTTATAAAGTTGAAGATGTAAATTCATATGTAAAACACGCGACAGTCAGATACACGACACCTTCAATTGATACATAAATTCCGATCATTAGCAATACTAGCACTTACAGCAACAATAGTTAAGACTGACCATTCATAACAATGATGCATAGGCTTTACGACATCAGTAAAACGTTCAGTTTCTTCAAATTTCGTCACAATTCCACCGACTGCGTATTTTGTCGTTTGTAATCGTTTTAACCACTTTCGCAGTAAGTGGTTAAATTATTCGAATCGTCTTACTGATGTTAAGAACCTGGAGATGTCACAGACTTAAGGAGCTTTATATCATAGGCATGACAGATACTTCACAGTTTCTTATTACCCAGGTAACGTCACTCATTGATAGAAAAAATTATAAAGAGCCAAGATGACAGAGTTAGGAAACTTCTGAGGGAACAGTAGGAAGGTTGGATGTGGTCCCCCTTAACAGAATATTATATTCACGGAGTTTAACACCAGAACTCAGATATCAAACCAAACGTTTTGAGTTCAAACATAATCAACTCGTGGAAAATTTTAAATTCTTTGCTAAAGTCCAGTGTGATTACACCAACCTCATTGTCTTTCTCTAGGGTACTCGTATATTTCGTATTGGAAACAAAATCGAAAAGAATGGAATCCGTATTTGTTAGAGGAAGAAATTGATTTACAATGGGAGGATATTTCTTATACATGATTTCTTCGAATAGCTTAGGCATGGAGGAAGGCTTAGCAATCCGTCAGTAGCCTTTTTCTAATGAAATAACAATTATATAATTTCGTACCCTTAGTTGACGTGATACTAATGGCTGTGATATTATTCTTATCATTCTCCCACAATTGGTAAGCTCTTGAGTATAATGCTTTATCTGAAAAAACGAAGCTTGAGAAACAAAAGAGCTCGTGATAAAAAGTACAACGGATAACTTGGTAAAATGTTGAAGATGATTTTGAAAAAGCAGAATACATATTTTATTGGGTCTATAACTTAATTCGTGCGGCTTGCTAAGGGATGGCGTATGTACAATGTATCCAGCTGCTTGAGTGGCACTCAAAGATTCTGCAAGCTCTTCTTGTGTTTGGCAACAATTTTCAGAGAGTAACGCTCGCAGTTCTTCATCTTCAAACTTTTTGGGTTGCCCAGTTTATCGTCTTCCAAGCCAAAGTCACCACTTTATATTCGTGCAAAGCACTTTTGGCACGTTCTCTCAGCTATCGCAATAAATTGAAAAAAGAACTCCCCGCAAAAAACACCTTTTCAGGCACAAAGTTTGACAAATTTGACTGAGAAAAAACTATTTCAAATTAATGACATACTGAAGTACAATCACAGTAGTTTCCAATGCACGTCCCAATGGAAAATTAACAATGCTATAATACAAGTTACACCATAACTTAGCAAACCACAGGAATTAATTATATTAGTTTGGGTCCTCAGAATAACATTTTGCAGGCACGGGCTACACCAATTTGAGATTTTGGACATTTTGTTGTAATTAATAAATCGATAATTCATGTCATCTTTAAAAGTATTCCCTTTGGGGGCCAAACTAAATCGACAAAGAACCATAATACTTTCGACTACTTAAATTAACAGCCAGGAACATAAGGTATACATTTGCTCCATGTATAATATAAGAAGCCCACATGTCACAAAAAGTGTACCAAGTCTTCCAAACAAGAGCTGTGTTACCTATGTATGTATCAGTTAAGTAATTACTTTTTTCTCTGCTTTTTTCTTTGAGTTTTATCATTTTGCAGTAGAAATATCTTAAAAGCCCTTAGTGTACTTTAAGAGATCATTCACGTAGCATCAAAAGCCTTTTGATGTTAGAACCTTTTACAATTAGCTTTTAAGACACAAAGGGAATTTTTTTCATTGCGATTCAAATCTCTAAAGTAATGAGAGTGATAACGCAATAGGAATGTATATGCATCGTCTTACACAAAACGAAAAAGTTCGTGTGTGAAAATTGCTTTGTCATTCTTCATGCAACATAGAATGTGTCACATTAGTCACGTACTCCCATTGACAGGACTCATGATGGTAAATATTGTGCAAATGAACAAAGTCTTGTACTTCTTTCGAAGAATATTAATTTTAGCATTTGATTGAAAGACTAAACTAATTTTTTTGCGCAGCTTATCAAAATGTAAGTAATAATTGGTTAAAGGCAGCCTTGCCTTTTTGTCCCGGTATAAACTTGTATAATTCATTTCCATATATCCAACGTTTATAAGAAACATTTAAGCTTGAGAAATTTTTGCGGTTAATCTCCCGGATGCTTAAATTGGTTCGAAAGAAAAGAGTCGTACTTCACTTTTGACAGATATTTGAAAAACAGCTTAAGTTTTGGTTTCGTTGTCGCCGTGGCGCAGTGGCGTCGACCCACACGCCGAAGGTCTAGGTTCAATTCCCGCACTGAACACTTCGCATTTATTCAAGGCGCCACTTGTTTAGAGTTGCTCACTCAAAGAGTACTAATTGTCTAAAGAAAAGCTTCTCAAATCCCGCCGAACGGAGTCGGCAACAAACTGTAAGTCCCTTCTTCTTATGAGAAAACAGTAGCATGCACAACAAGGGTAGTTGTTAATGAAGCTAGGCCTTAGTCCTTGTGGGCTGTATTGCCACTCATTATTATTGTATTAAGTTTTCTTTTCCATTTATTTCTCCTCCAGTTTCCACACTATAACTTTCCATAGTAAGAAAAACATTTTGAACTAAATAATTTTAGCGTCAAACATCAGTTTTAATAATTGAGTGGCACTACAGCCCACAAGGGACTAGGGCCTAGCTTCTACAACAACTACTTGTGTTGTGCATGCTACTGTTCTCTCACGAGTAGAAGGGACCTACAGTTTTTTGCCGACTCTGAATGGCGAGATTTGAAAAACTTTTTATAGACAATTGATACTTTTTGAGTGTTGCCAGCAACTCGAAAGAGGTGGTACCGAGGTATCCCGTCTGCGAATCGAACCTAAACCTGCTGCGTGGGGGTCGACTCACTTACCCACTACGCCACGGCGACCACAAAATGCAAGTCGCCTTCTTCTTATAGCATTTTATATTTTATATTCCGCAACGGCGGCTTTTCTTATGCGTATGGCAAATATAAAATGGCACAAATTCTAACAAATTTTAATTACTAAGCTGTTTATTTTACAGATGATTTTACTACTGACTTTTTTAGTTGATGTGTTTATTATAGGTGGTTCCTGGTTCAAAAGTTTTTAAGCCGAGTTAATGGCGAGTTAGTTGGAAACATTTAATCAAGTTTATTGTTATGCGACAGACGGTTGAAAATAAACAAAAATAAGCTTAAAAAGCGTTTGCCGTACTTCATTTTCCATGCAGGATTCCAATGTAATATTTTTTTATATATAAATTACTGATGTTTAAACAAAACTAGTTTGTCTACGAATATGGGTAGATGAGTGTTTGAAATAAGTATACACAAATATTACAGAAAAACTTTTATTTTACTAAGTAAAACTACAATGATTAACACTATAGTCTGAAATTTGTTTATTTGCAACCAACGTGTGCTTATAGGAAATACTAAATTTGTTCCCGTAAAAGCTCTTACAGGTTTTCTCATTTTAGGAATTGAGGACGAAATGCTGTCAAAATGTATGAAAATAAAATGAAGAATTAAAAGAAAATTTTCTGTTCAGAAGCTATAGTTCCGAATTCTTCCAGACGGTATGCACTTACTGTGCAAGTTAAATTGAAGACTTAACGAACTAAGAAAATGAGATTTAAAGTTACTTATTCCATCTCACGTATATTTTGTAACAGTTGACCAAAGACAACCCAAAAAAACACGCTCCTAGGCATTTAATTCATTGCACATGCGGGTCTCTTCAGTTTCAGCCAAAGACGGATTTATATTACACAAACTATCGAGAACGTATCCGAAGGTATGAGCAATCCGCGGTTGTTCATCACAATGATATGCTTCAATTTTCTGCAAATTGAATGCAAAGAAATAATTTGAATATGTTCAATGTTTGACCATCGCAATGTTCGCTCATGTCAGCTGTTACAACGTTACTTGAGCGGTTTCGTTTCTTCTGAATTTCAATTTGCCCAAACAGGAGTCCCTGCATCTGAAAATGTCTACATAGTTATTGACATACTGTCAATCATGTCAAATTTCAAGGCAGACAGTCTATTGCAACTGAAATGTGAGACATCCACTATGAACAATGTCAGAGAGCTAAATTAAAGGCAAATGATTGTCGATCACCGTCTGCATTCATCATACATTCGAATCATTCATGTAAGTCCTTTTCCTGTGACAAAACAAAACCTGCAGCATAAGGAAATCACTACGTTTCAGCTTCACGTCACCTGTTGAGCAGAGCAGAAAATACAAAACCGTGACATTCCAAGGATTTCTCATTGGAGTCAGTAAAAGGAAATAACGTAATAGGAGAAAATAGAATAGAATTAGCATTATTCAGGAGCTCATTTGTCTAATTTTTTGTTTTGTGATAAATGACACTAGTTTGCGCTTTGATGTGGATAACAGAAAATAACCGAAGGTGTGGATATAAGGAGCAATAAATATAATTTGCCGTATGGCCAATTAATTATGTCTAGGTGACACACAAATAGTTAAAAGGGAAGTGGCAACATACTAGGTACTCGCATTAGCTATGAATCAAAATAAAATTTTGACCGAACGAATGCAAATCTGTTGAGATTCGGTAAAAGATTTTTGTGATAACTACAAGTAGAGGAGATAAGTTGTTTGTGGTTGGGCAAATCTTAAGATGTTAACCTTGTTTGCGGTTCCACGCTTTCGTTTGATACTTCAACACTTGAGCCCACAAAAAGGAAGAAAGTAGCTAATGAATATCGATGAAATACTTGCTTATTTAGTTTTTTCTCTGGGAATAAAACGGCACAGGAGTTAAAGAAATAAATTGCTTCTCAGTCTATATAACTTTTACAACAGCCTTTACTTAGAACACTAAGTCAATCACCTGGGGACTAATGACACTGTGTCATTGACCGACCGATATCCTGGTTAGAATAGATCAAGTGAAAATGTTGAGTTTTGGGCACACCGAGTTCTTTCATATCCTGTTGAAAATCAGAGAAGAGAAGCTGGCCAGCATTTGGTCAGTTTATCAGATTCACACGCTTAATGTTATGAAAGGCATACATTTACTTCATAGTCTTTCCTAACATCAAAGTATAGTCAGATTCATCATATAAATGGGGAAAAAAGGAACAATTGCAAATCAAAATTAAAGGTGAACATTTATTATCTTCCATGTACAAAACTGAACATCTCCCCAAGGCAACTGCCTCAACTTAAGTATAAACATGAGTAGAAGGAAAATTAATAAAATCAAAAGGCAGCCCTGTGAATCTATGGGAACGCTGGGGAAAACAAAAATTCGTGTCCCTGGAGAAAGAGATTTTTTTGTTTGCTCCATCAAAGCAAAACTGCGAAACATCCTCTCAGAAGTTCCACGTGAAAGTTGCGTGTATCACTGTTGCCGACGCAACATCGGCGCTCCCCTTTAGGGAATGGTCTTGTTAATACATCCTTAATGTTTACCCAGCAGGCTACAAGAGAGATTGTACGATGTCAAGCTGATAGCGTGGGCTACACGAAGCATCATTTTGGGTTTCATCGTTCGCCGAATCAGTGCATCGAGATTGAGATTATGTATCCTTTTTTTTCTCATTGTTTTGTGGTGCCCTACATTGATCAATTTTGTGGAATTAAATATTTAGATACTCTTTTTGGGTTTTGTTTCGTCGCATATACACACATATCCTGTATCTACCACACCGGTTTGATGGCTCCCCCGGGAAAGCAGATAAGGAAGAATTCGATTAGTTTGTGCGCGCATGTAAACGGAAATGATTGCCCCCCCCCCCCCCACTCAAGAGGTATAAATATACATACATACATAAACTCAATTCCAAATTCATTGGGATGGAAACATTGGCCGCAGGACGTACTTACCTTCCCATCTGATTGCTTGATGTTGGCTTTACTGATGAATCATGAAACGTAACCACTGACCAACTCACTGACTAATGACTTAGTCCTTAATCTAATTACCTCTCATCAAGGAGAGTATTATTGTTCGCGGAAAGTTGCCTGATTCCTCATAAAATAGCGTTCAAAATTGGAGACGATAGCAATGAAAAAAAAAAAAAAAAAAAATTATTGCATCCGCCAGCTATCTACTTAATATATTGGCACTGTACAGTAATAAAATTGAAATAAAATCTGTTCAGGACAACTTTGTGTCTCTTGGCTGCGCTTAGGTGGGGCAGAAGACCCGCCATTGTCATCAGAAATACGAATAACAGGAAACTCAGACATTAAGAGTGGCACTTAACTTCATTGCCGGAGCAGCCATTTCGATGACGTTCCTAGGGAATAATTCAGTGAAATTGAGGCGTTCATCTTAATTCTTCCCAAAGGAATCCCGACACAGAGTTTTATATAAAATTTTGTCTCAAGTTCTATTGTTTTCATAAAGATTTATGACATGGTTGCGTCTAGTCTAGGAGATAGACGAAATTAAGATTGATGAGGATGCTAGAGTTTTCAACCTAACCACAAAATTTCTTAACAAACGCGGCTCCTAATCATAAAACCAAAACTGCGAAATCCCAAATAAGGTGACTCAAATTGAAATGCCTGTTTGTCTAGTGTGTTATGCGTTCATAAAGTTATAAAAGGGAAACAGAAATGGCAAAAGCTAAGATATGTAACTTCTATGTGCTGAAGTGTAAATATGGACCGTGAATTAAAAACAAAATGTTGAAAAGTGTTGCTCATGTTGGAACCAGATGGAGAGGCGCAATGCAAAAATCTTCCCTCTCCCAAATGTTAGAACAGATCTCGGACTTTAAAATAGTGCTTCCGCCATCCGAGGAAACTACGTTTTAACATTTATCGTTCTAGGGGAACACAAAAGAATAAAATGAATGAATTCCTGAAAACGCAAAATTATAATTGTAAATGTAAGAAAAAAAGTGTAAGAAAATCGTCTAGAGTTTTTTTTAAGTTGGAAAGGATATCTGGTAACTATGTACGAAACAAAATATCGGCCAAATGCTCGCCACGACTTCGGTGGCATACCTCTGTCCTATGGGCTCTGAAACTCTGAGGAGGGCTTAAAAGGCTTCAACAATTTTAATACACTGCTCAGGTGTGTATCTCTACATGGTTGAATTTATCGAACCTTAAAACAAAGAAATGTCAAATTAAAATTTCATCGTGCATTGTGTTTGAAGATGGCTAGGCCATGTAGAGCGTATGGACACCACTGCTCCGGCCCGAAAAGTCTTCGAATCTGAGCCATTGGGACAACGCAACAGAGGACGGCCCAGGATAAGGTGGCGCACACAAGTGGAGAAGGACCTCAACCAACTTGGAGTGCGCAACTGGCGGCAGCTGGCAAAAGATCGTGCTGGCTGGAGAGGCATGTTGGTTGAGGCCCAGGTCCACCCCGGACTGTAGCGCCACAAGAAGAAGATTGTGTTTGAAGTGAAGTAAGTGAAATTTTTTTATTGACTGGTTGTTATGTCCGCTCGTCGTTGTTGTAGTGGCTAGTTCTCGTCAACAGAGTTCAGTACTAACATATTAATCCTTCCGCACAAAAACAAACACAGGAACTTAAAAAAAGGTTTTTGGACAAAGACTTATTTGTTTGTGGTTCTCTCGTATAAATAAAGTTAATTGACGGCAAAAGTTGCTGGTCGGACGCTCACGGCCTGGACTAAGGAAAAGAGATACTTCGCCAAAAAATAGAATATCGATGACAGACTATTGAAGAGAGTGTGTCGCTAATACCCGAGATGTAAAGTATTTTAAATCATATTTTGAGCAGTGGAATAAAAGAATACACATGTGTAAAAGAGCTGCAGGAAGGTGTTAAAGATTTTTTGTTAAAAAATTAAATACATAATTTAAAATATTTGAAAATATTTGCCGTATGATTTTGCTCTGGAGAAAATGGCGTGAAATGCAATAAAGAAGGAAGTGTATTCTACAAGTCAGCTGTCATCTATTTTTTTTTTTTTTTTGAGTGGCACTACAGCCCCACAAGGGACCAGGGCCTAGCTTCTACAACAACTACTCGTGTTGTTCGTACTACTGTTCTCTCACGAATAGAAGGGACTTGCACATTTTTGCCGACTCCGAACGTCAAGATTTTATTTATTTATTTATTTATTTATGCTTATTACAATTATATTACAATTTGATTTTTCCGCGAAGCCTTAGAGGCTTTTCTGCAGAAGCTTAGTTTGAAATTAAGGTATTTAAGCTTTACAATATTTAAAATTATAGACATTGAATGACATTTATGGAAAGTATTAGGATTAAAGATAAAGTATTTAAGGAATTGCGCGTTAAAAGGAATTTAGAAAAAATTTTTTTATCAATTTTTTCCTAGTATTAAGATTCTGGATACTTTTAAGTTCTTGCGGAATTGTGTTCAGGATTTCAGGTACACTGCATCTTAGCTGTAGTCTTCCATAATTGTTGTTGGATCGGGGCTCCTGAAGCATGCCTTGAGCCCGTCTTCGAGTGTTGACATCATGTTGAATTTGAAGTTGCAAATCTAGTGTCATCATAGTACTCCAGTACAAAGGTCATCTTGAAGATGTCTTCTACTGAAAGTACTTTAAAACGCCGCTGCTCCTGCAAATTGTTTTGGGAACGAACGCCGATCTTCTTTAGTGCTGACTTTTGTAGTTTGTGAAGCTTCTGGATATGTGTCGCCGATGCATTTCCCCACGCAAGTATACCGTACCTCAGCCTTGATTCAACGATGGCAAAGTATACTTGTTTTAGAACATCCTTAGTGGCATGGTACTGTAGATGATTTAGTGCGTATAGAGATCGTATAAGGTTTACTTAAAGTTCATCTATGTGTGCATCCCACAGAAAGTTGCTGTCGATGGTAACTCCCAGATATCTATATTTTTCTACCGTTTCGATAGTACTACACGTAGACTTAGGACATAGTTCATTTCTAAAGTATATGTGAGATTGTATAGCTCTAACTTGAGGGCTTCGGATATGCATCATTTTCGTTTTACATGCATTGATTGATAGTTCGTGATCATGACACCACTTCACCGAGTTGTCAAACTCATCCTGCATAATTTTAGTGAGCCATCTGCAAAGATCTGTGACGCACCACTATTGCCGTATCATCTGCATATGCGAATGGAATTGCATTCTTAAAAACTTGCAGCGTCTCGAAAGAGGTGGTGCTGTGAAAAATGCGTGGTGTCCAGTCCGCGAATCGAACCTAGATTTTCTGCCTGGCGGTCGACGCTCTTTCCACTACGCCACGGCGACCACGGTAGTTTTCTAATACCATCTCTAAAAATTAGTCCTCTCTTTCATCGTTCAAACCATTGAGCCATACTTCAATTTCTTCACAATAAAGATAATACGGCGGCTGTGGTATGACCTCCCATTTCAGCGTTTCCAGACAGATTTTGACCGCTACTGCCACATGGGGCGGAGCGTTGCAAAATCACCTAGTCATGCCCTTCGGGCGTTGCTGGCCATTTTCACGCTATGCAGGGCTTAAACGCGTTAGTTATAGTCCATAATATTTCCCATCAATGGTTTAAGCAGCTCATTGTACATCACACCAGTCTGGTCGCACCATATGCAGCGCATGACATTTAAACTGTTGATGTTTTGCTTGGACAGCGATGATTGGTTTCACTATTGTATGCTATGCATTGTATTGTGGGAATAGTATATTCATGAGGTTATCCTAATTTTTTTGTCTTCGGTTTCAAGTCGTACGGTACCCAATTTCCTTGAATAAATCAAAATTTCTGTAACCGAACGGAAATTATTTTCTAAGTCACAATACTGAGAGTTCACTTTGCCTTTGGCATGGATTTTGATGAAGTAAAACCTCCAATTATCTATAAACTTTTTGGACTGGCCAAGACTCTTTGTGGCTTCAATTAATGCATGATTTATCGTTCGCAGCAGATTCACTATAAACTTATACAAGCTTTCAATGGGCTTCAGTTGCCCTTTTCTTGCCATTAAAAAAGAAAATCAAAATTTTCCCGCAAAT
Organism: Eristalinus sepulchralis; assembly: GCA_944738645.1. NCBI lineage: Eukaryota > Metazoa > Arthropoda > Insecta > Diptera > Syrphidae > Eristalinus > Eristalinus sepulchralis. The sequence goes on from OX122882.1 coordinate 54,713,628, forward strand.
GCTGTTTTGAAGAGGCAAAAAACAATGTTTTTGTCTTAAACAAACGCTGATGCATACTGCTGAGAAATGCCATACTTTTTCAATGAAAAGGTTAATAATGGTTTCCAAGATCAGACACAACTTACAGGTGGCGCAAACTTTTGGAAACGGTCCGAATTAGTTTGTATTGCAATACTGCAACTAAGAATTTTATATAATCTCAACGAATATTTTTCAAATCACAAATAATAACGTTTGTTAGATTAACTTGCAGTGAAAGATTTTACATGTCCACTATTTGGACGCAGTTTCCTAACTCGCTAGGTCTAACGTCTATTTATGTAAAGCATTGAGCTCTTTGCTTTTACTATATAGTCACTCTTGGATTCCACTTCTGGTTCGCGGAAGCGTCACACCCAAGTATTTGGCTTCATTCCTAACAGGTATTCCAGTCGTGTTTAGAAAATCCGCCAGTTTCATGTCCATTTGCTGCTTTAGTGAAAAGAGCTATCTGCAGTTTTGCAGTAGATTTTTATATAGTTTTACCTAGTTTTAATAATAATTGAGTGGCACTACAGCCCATAACGGACCAGGGCCTAGCTTCTACAACACCTACTCGTGTTGTGCATGCTACTGTTCTTCACGAGTAGAAGGGACCTACAGTTTTTTGCCGATTCCGAACGGCGAGATTTGAGAAGCTTTCCATAGACAATTAATACTCTTTGAGTGTTGTCAGCAACTCGAAAGAGGTGGTGCCGTGAAAAAATGCTAGGTGTCCCGTCCGGGAATCGAACCCAGACTTTCTGCGCCGCGGTCGATGCACTTACCACTACGCCACGGCGACCACTTACCTAGTTTTGCTTATCTTAAAAATCATTCCTCTATCACATTCTTTTTATGGGCTGCAGAATTTTTAATTTTCGTATAACGAAAAATTGGTGGTCGCCGTGGCACAGTGATAAGTGCATCGACTGCGGCGCAGAAAGTCTGGGTTCGATCCCCGAACGGGACACCTAGCATTTTTTTCACGGCACCACCTCTTTCGAGTTGCTGACAACACTCAAAGAGTATTAATTGTCTATGGAAAGCTTCTCAAATCTCGCCGTTCGGAATTGGCCCAAAACTGTAGGTCCCTTCTACTCGTGAAGAACAATAGCATGCACAACACGAGTAGTTGTTGTAGAAGCTAGGCCCTGGTCCGTTATGGGCTGTAGTGCCACTCAATTATTATTATTATAACGAAAAATTGTAGCCGCCGTAGCGCTGGCTCTGTTCCTGGACTGGTCATCATTAATTTTTCGTGGCTCCTACCCGTTAAAGAATAATGTCGAGCGTAAAACGAGATTTCGCTAAAAAAAACTAGGCCCTGGTCCCTTACGAACTGTCAAGCCACTCAATTTATTTTAATTTCAATAGAAAATGTGTTTGTATTTTGTTTAATGTAAATATATACTCTTATGTGCATCGTTTCATACTGTATGAATATATATCGAAGACATACTTCGTGAACTATAAAAACACTGCTGTGGAACAGAAATTTATTATAAATTTCCTGAAAAAATAATTTCCCACATAACAGAAGTAGAACAGCAATCAAAAACACTTCACATTGGTCACAAACATTCCAATAATACGACAGCATTTTGCCGACCTTTGTTGCAGAAATCACTGATGTCGTTTGAAGGATTGTAGAACAAAATCCAAATGGAAAAGTGTAGCGACAAAATGTAATCGCTTTCCCGAAGTCCATCTATTCAAAGTCTACACAAAATGAACACCATTTTGCATTCGACAAATTGCACTTCCCTATTAAAATGACTTCTCCTTTTGCATTTTCACTGTACAGAAGGACCCATTTAGACTGCCTTACGGCAAACAATTTCCAAGCCTTAAGCCATAAAACATGCACCTGCATTAAGGGAATTTCCGGAGAAGTGAAGTGCAGTAGAAAAGGAAGAAAACGAAACAAACTCAAACGAAGTAATGGTTACATCCGTTTCCACACAGAAGCTCATTAAGTGTCATTCCACCCTCAACCGGCGCTATCCTAGCCCCATTGTAGTTGTTTGCACAGACTTTCAGTTCCAACCAACCATTGGGAGTGCGAAAGCAGTGTTCAACAAACGTCGACGACCATGTAAATCGCTGTGTCTACATGGCCTTTGTCAACAATTGCACTTCCCACCTGTCATCGCTCACCTTCACTTCCCCAATCCTGTGTATGTAGGCACCTGCGGTGCGGCAAGAAGCAGAGAGACCCAAGAACTGACACAAACAAAAACCGTTCACGAAGGGGAATTGATTAGAATCGAGCAGAGTTTAAGCGTTTGAGATGCACTCATCCATGGGAGGTGGTAAAGGCTCAGAATTAACGTGTCACTCCTGTGGCGTATGAATGGGAACGATTCGTGTAGTGTGCCTTTCTCTGCGCAACGTAGCCCCTCAAAGGATGTCTCGTATCCTATCGTTTTTTTTTTCAAATGCAGTTATAATCATGCACGTGTTCGTTGACAGCCATTGTGAATTTGCGGGCTGAGTAGAGGTGGCTGCTATTTGCAGGCTTCCAACTATCGATTTAAGCCTCCTTTTCGTTCGTTTTATTATCAATCATCAGGCCTTCTCTGCCTTCCTTCGGCTCATCGGGTTTTGAGCTTAACTACCCTTATCGCTGTCAATGCACTCTGCGTGTCGTCTCAGCCGTAATTACTTTGGCAGCTGTTGATGGCTGAATGATATCATTCCTTTGTGGGCTTACGTATCGAAAGCTTATTACCACTCATTTGATGGGGGTGCTCCTTGCAGGTCGTTGGTATCGATTATAGAATTGGGGACACGACTGGCACGAATTGTATGGCTTCCATCTGAACGGCGCCAAAGGAGGATCAAAAGCAATCACGTTATTTACGTTTTTCAATAATGGGCATGAAATCAGTAAGATTAAAGTTAAGGTTGTTTTCAAAGGAAATTCCTGATAAATCTAAGACTTTGTCAGGTACAATCAGTTGTCCTCATTTTAGAAGTTGCGTATTTTTTTCATTGCAGCTCTCGAGAGCGTATGTGAAATTATTATTTTACCGTAATAAAACTCTGCAAATAAAATGGTATTTACTTAACTAAACCGCGGCTGCAAATGAGGTTAAAAATTATTTTCGGTTCATATAGGGATAACTATAGATTTTTAACAGATTAAAGAGATTCTGAAGAAATCGGGCACAATAAAATTGTGCGTCGTAACTTAATGTAAAGATTTTCCGGCCAATTTAGTTTGACTTTACTTTGTTACAGTGAGTGACAAATTCAAAGTAGTGACAGCTTGACCAAAGGCTATATCCTGGTGCCACGGAAGGTCAGGAGCCCCTGGAACTTAGGTTTCTGCCTGAGCGTGTGGTAGGCCCTCTTGTGGGAGTATCGTGGTGGCTGTATCTTAATACCCATATCGCGGACAGGGCCGTGTTTAGTGTACCGTGCTGACTGATCTGAATCAGGTTGTTTACCCTACTTCTTGCATTCTTTTAGAAAGGCCTCGCTCCAAACCATGGTTGGCTGGTTTCCCCCAAGCATTATCTCATTTGGTACTTAGGTAACTAAAGCGTCTAATCTTGCGTTACCTACGACTTTTGGGAAAATGGAATCTGTGATATAAGCCGGAAGGCAGGTGATCACGTAAAACCAAATCCCATATCTGTCACTTGCCACACAGCAAACAAAACAATGACTCTTTTGGGCGAAAAATAAAATGGCCAAGGTCAAAGTGGCTAGTCGCCAATTACCGTTTTTTTACAGATTTGGTCATTCGTCCTGCAGAAACTTGAGTTGAATGAGGAGGGTTATTTTTTATACATTTTTGTATCATACGTATCTAGAAGGAGACTAGGTTGAGAAATAAATCACCACATATAATAAATATGACTGGCCTGTAGTGCTATCAAATTATCCCTCTTAAATGGTATTTAGTCACTATATGTATATATATAGTAACTTCACAACTTTAATTTCCGTAATTGAAAAGTACTGCTTCTTGCCCCCGAATTAAATTTTTACCGTATCGAATTTATTGATTTAATTTAAATTTAAATTTAAATTTTACCCTTACCTGAATATTTAAGCAACTAGACGTTAATTCCGATGGTCGGGTCGATACCATAAACTCGTCATTGTTATTCTCAAAGGTTCAAAGGTTCACCCTGCTTGCGTCTCCTCCCGTAAATATGTATGTGATTAAGGCCAAAAGCAAAAGCCCCATCAGTGCACTCCTGTTAATGGCCTGAAAAATATGTAATATTTGATTGTTTATTCCGTCGCTATTGCGCCATTAAAAATGGGTGAGGGCTTGTGATTCACCACCGAAATACAAACACAAGCGGAAAAAATATTTGGAGGAGGGACTCGGACGACGTGTAACGAATTTTAAAGTGCCCACAAGTGTTCGCAAAAATATTTTGTTGAGGGTCGAACTCATCCAGTTGCGGATGGTAATAATGATGAAACTGTTGAAATTATTTTGGGAAACCGCGATAATTTTCAACTTAAATCGTTCGAGAAAGCCACAGCGATATTACCACGTCAGAAATCGTGGTTTGAGTTGAGTAGTGCTTATGGGCGTTTCATTGCATTTCCATCGATGTGGGGTTGGCCACCTCATCAGCGAGCAATTGAATTCTAACTCGAAATAAATTTACCAGACGCGTATTTTTAGCAAACCACGATTCAATGGATTTCAACCACTTTCCATACATTCGCATCAACGTACATTCAACGGAACATGAAATGCAGCCGGTGAAGAAGTTGTATAATTATATTTGAATTCAGTCTTTGAATAAAAATTACACTCACGTAACGAACGAAGTTTGGATGGTGTTTGCATGTGACGAACAACCAGTTATTAGAGTGTTAAAGCATGTACTTATACTTTCGAACGCGCAGTGTGGTGTTGATGTAATCTTCTTACGTTATCCTTGCAGTTCCATCGAGCAAGACAAAATACCTACGAAGGAGAAACAGCAGATTTGAGGATAAGAACTCAAGAAATGCTAACGCAAATCCGTTGTCTAATGTGGTGTAAGGTATCCATTCATGCGTTTACCTAAGCTTCAAATTACTTTTCTTTACGTGACGATGTACAATCACCTTGATCCGCTAAAGAAGATGCTCTAATCCGATTTTTGCTTAATGCCTTGAAATTATTATTTTTTCTCTTATAAATCGACTTAAGAACTTTTGGGTGCTTTTTAAAGTGGCATGTGAACGGGCATATGTCGTGAGGTTTGCCAACATACTGTAGGTTTAATGGACTCAAGTCACCATCTTACATCATCTGTCCTTTACCAATTTCTCGAACGATGATTCTGGCCTTTTCCTTTATTCATTAATTGATACTGAAATGTTTTTTTTTAATCTATCTAGACCACGAAAAACCTAAATATATTTTCTGAATATTTTCTTTGAAACGTAGAACCAAAACCTAAATTATAGGACTGTCATTTTTTGACTATTTTCGATATGTGGCTAACTAAAACCATAGCATGTCCGTTAATTTCTTTCAAGACAAAACTAAAGAGTAAAAGTTATGTTTAATGGAATTACATTTTTCAAAAGCGCTTGTCGCTTATAATGGCCTTTAGAAATCCATAGAATAGTCGAACGGTTGTGGAAGATTTAAAAGTTAATCATTTCTTAAGTTGTTAATTTAGTGTGTATGCAGGACCAAACAACTGTTTTTAGCAATCTAAAATCTAGACGAAGGTCTCAGTCTCAGTCTTAGCCTCTGTTATTCAACAGACTAGACGGCTGATTGTTTCATAATAAAAACAGATCGCAGTCTATTAATGGTGCCATCAGTATATACTTACGCTTTTAAAGCCAATGAGTAAGAATTATTAACGCTGCTGAGTTTTGTCGGGTCATCAAATGCATATTCCCCCAGACGACCATTTTTACTACTAATTATCCATAATTGACATCCTCGCAAAAAATATAAGTTTTAAAATACAGGATCTGATTATGTAACAATAATACTAGTAATTGAGCAGCACTACAGCCCACAAGGATACAGGTCCTAGCATCTGAAAAAGCTATTCATGTTGTGCGTGCTACTGTTCTCTCACGAATAGTGGGGACCTACAGTTTCTTGCCGACTCCGAACAGCGAGATTTGAGAGGGACTGTAGGTCCCTTCTACTCTTGCATTGCTACTAATTGTGATTGTGTAAAATAATTACTAATACATCGCTTACTTAACGTGCAGCTGAGTTAAGAAGTTATTCCCCGAAAGACCATGATGTCTTTGCATGACAACCTATTATTCCGGTTGTACTCTTTATCTTTTTGTCATTTGAAGAAAAAAATTTAAGAGGAGGTTCTCTAAATAGGCAACAGCTGAAGAAAATAGTTACAGAATGGTGAGGTCTTCTGGTTTAAGTTTAGATTCTCCATGAACCTTATTCAAAGTCTTATTAAGATACCTGTTCTATTTTGTATCTCCCTAACTTTTAACGGTGATGATATGTAGTTGAATATGTATATATGTACGTTGCTGTTCTCTAAATGAGAATTAAGCAATGGTTGTCTCAATGTCATATGCAAATACGGTACGGTCAAAGTACAAGTATTTTTTGAAAAATACGATAAAATAAACTATATTAAGTAATGGCCACCAAGGCTATTTCGGAAGTAGAACATTTTGTCAAGCCAATTTTTTAAACATCGTTCAAGGTTACAGGCTGTAGTTCACGATTTACTTGAACGATATTGGCCTTAAGTGCTTCAATCATTTAACGGTTGTTAACACAACATTCGTTCTGCACGGTTCCCATCCAAAAGGATATAAGATATCGATAATATCGATATTGCCAAGACGATTGATAACGGGATTAGAGAATTTTATGTGAAAAAGATCGATCGACTAAGGCACGTTTGGGCTACACGTATATTAGTTTTTAAAATTTTTCAAGCCAATAATTTTATTCATGGGAAACAGATTTCAGTGTCAAAATAACCAATGATTTGAGACAAAAAAATTTAAATTTTACAGCAGTGCAGTGCTTCGGAGCCCCTCTTCTATAAAGTTCCCAACTTAACGTTTTTCATAAAAAAACAACGTGTGAGGCTGAACTAAAAGCTAGTGCTTTGTGTTTTCGAAAAAAAGGGTACCCGACTACATACATCTTCGTCGTGTTAAGGTATTTCCAAAAACCTTTTAAAAATGTGTTAATTCTCTACATGTGTTTAGTTTGCCTGTAAACTCTAATCGACAGCTGCCGAGACAAAATCTCATAAACTACACTCAATTAGAATATTCAGATGATACACGAGAGATGTGTGAGTGTATCTTGAAATGCTCTATTAAATATTCGTACATCCTTGACAGTTGAAATAACGTTGAACAACTGCCTTTACATTTTCCATTTCTTAACACACACACGTAGGTCCAATTACTGTTGACAGATCCACGACAGGAAGTCTGTATGGTCGTGACAATTGTCTCCATTGTCTATCCACCGCGTATCCATTTCACTCACAAGCAATAACACTAAATGCGAAGAAACTTTGGGAGCGATATCGAATATGTTAATGTGGCACACGTGATGTGTTCAATTCGATAACTATTCCCCAACAACAAGGCTTTATCCTTTCACATTCACTTGTCTGCTCAATGTATCATTGTCACCCAAAACTGTGCCATTAACATCATCATCATTCTCCAACGCCGCCGCACCTCTATCAGTCAAAGCAAGTTCTGCTTCTTCAACTGCTGGTTCACAAACACTGAAAATGGTATCCCATCTCAAAGTAATCAGTACGTGATAGCAGAGTTCTTGAGAGGGAGAAAGGAAAATTTTCTGTTTGTCTTCTTTCTATTGTGTGAAAAGGATATGGATACACAAACTAGCCGAAGCGTGGGCCAAAGTTGGGGGAGAAAAGTATCCACGTGACAGAAAAAAGTATCTTTCATGCTTAAGTGGGGAAAACTGTTGTGTAAAGTTTCGCTAACTTGACGATGCTTGAAAAGCCCGTACAAGTGGCGGGGGCCCTTGACCATGGACGACCAGAATGATGAAAAGAACGGCAATTTGGAGTGATGATATATTGTATTTGTATTGCCCCAATCGGTAAAGGGCTGTAGCAAAAGCCATGGAAATGGATTCTTTAGAAAAAGTTTTGATTAAATGTTCTAGGCGTTGGGGAGTGGCTAACCAGCCTGAAAGTAATATAATATTTGAATGTTTTTGTTGACCAACCATTTGTGTGGCCATTAATGCTTCATGCGATGAGTGTGTGTGGTTAAAATTTGTATTACCCATCTATATGACCAACAGACTGTGAATAACTTATTAGTTTCATCAGGTGAACACATAAGTTTATGAAAATATTAAGTCCCGACCAGAGTAAAATAGTATAAAATAATGCTTTAACTTACTTCAACATTTGTTGCCAGTTTGTGTGATGAAATGGACATTTGAATCATATTCAATTTTTTGCTTTCGCTTGAGAAGCAATACAGCGTTTAAAAAGAATGACTTTCAGGAAACCGAATCGAAAACTTTCTGGTCATTCCCATTAATTTTGAATGATCGGAAATGGTTTATTGAATGATTACAAGTGCAAGTTATTGCTTTTGTGAGGGTCGGGCAGTGCCTACATTTCTTCATCAGTCCGGGACGTTGTTCCTAATTGAACCACATATAAATCGCGGAAACGATTTCTGATTATATTTTCTTTCTGCCTTCTGGCTTGTTTCAGTTTCTGGCTCGTTTTTTATTTTTAATTTCTCTGAAGAAAACTTAAGAAACTTGGGCAATAAAGTTGTTAATTTCACTTATATTTAGATTAAGACTAAAACCTATGCTAAGACTTAAGCTACAAAAATGTCCGTAGCACTGCACGGATGCGTGCAGCAGGGCGTATGTTTTATTTATCAGACATATATGCCATATATGCCGCGGTAAACCTTTTCTTGTGTTTTTGCTTTTTTCCGTATTTTTTGTATATTTTTATATATTTTTGGATTTTATTTTGTTTTTATTTTATTAAAAAATGCTCTACGGCAACCGTAGCCTATGTGAGTTGGCCCTACCAACTCAACTACACCGTCTTTGACCTAAGGAAGTTCGCGACATCGATAGTAAAAGGCTCTGGTGAAACTATTCTGGTAGAAAGCCCCAAACATCAGACTATTGGTTGAAGTCATGGCTCAAGCAGTGTGACATCGCAGCAACTTAATAATAAAATTATCTACCCTTATAAGGTTTGCCTCACTGCACAGAACCTCGGCGGAGTATCTACGAATACACGCCCGAAAGCACTGCCTCTTGAACACTCTCATCTTTTTCATCTGGGAAAGACTCACGTTGAACTACGCATGACAGCCGTATACACATAATTGGCCGGATAGTAGCATAATTGCACATTGGAGGTAGCATATGCCAATGCTTCTGTTTAAAACATTGATAAATTTCGTTTCTAAGCTTTGGTAACTATAAAATGCATTCTTACGAATTCACAAACATGTTATTTGCTCCTTATTTGCTCAAGACCACAGTTACATCATTCGTTTTTGAATCGAACATTGAATAAGAGTCACTTCTGTGAGGAGGATCTCCAAGAATCTCGTCCTCAGTTCAAAATGTAATTTAAATTGGCACTGCTCCAACAACAACATAAAAGCATAGAAGCTTACTTTTATTTACTTCCTCAACTTGAATAGATCAACACAAAACGATGAGCCTCTAATCAATTTGCAACTTGAAGTTTACAGGGTTTTGGTAAGCCGCTTAACAATTTTCAATTTGAAACGAAAACAATTCCATGACATTAAATTGAAGAACTTAAATGTATTCCTGTTTGAAGTACCAGTAGCTGAGGAAAAACAAATTGATTACTGCCTTCCCTGTACGAGGTATATACGAGTACAGGGCGAAGTGAGGATGATGGTAAACTATCAGATCCCAACAGTTCGGATTCGTGCTTTCAAAATGCACGCGCTATTATCCGTGGCGCGACATGATGTGCCTACACCTTGTCGCCAGTTTTGTTGTTAATTATCAGAACATCTACCGCAACGTCGCGTCAGCAGCAAGTGTACCTTGTAACGGTTCGTTTCGTTTAGTTCATTATTATTTGATGATACAATGTTATCATTTGGTATCGGCTTTGATACACATTGCCTCCGGCATAATGAATCACAAATACAATTATCGGCGGGCTGTGTGATTACACGACGCACAGTGGCGACGACGTGTCTGAGCTCGTTGATGGTGTGAATTGATATTTAATCTACTTCGGAGAATGTGTACGAATTGGTGTTTATTTATTTACCTTTCAGAACATGATGACAGCCCAAGAGTGAATGAAAATTACCCCGGCCGTGATGACAATTCATTCAGACGAATTTTCCCGCTTGAGCGAATGAAATGAATTCTACGAGGATAATTTTTAATTGGGCAGATTCACAGAAGGCTTTTTAAGAACTTCTTTAAATGTATTTAAATGTCTTCTTTAAGTGGCAAACGATGAACATAAGAAAAACGGTTGCTTTTCTATATATTTCGGAGAAAGAATAAAAACTTTTTAAAAGTGTAAAAGGAACTTTTGTAATATGTCAATATTTTTAGCTGTAGACGTCATTTGAGCACATTTAGTATTTTATTGATATGAAAATATGTAAACAATTTTAAAGGCCAAAATTAAGTTTCTTCTGAATGCAAAAAATGAAGATGCGTCCATTTGTTGTGATTTGTTCCATTAAAAATGAAATATAACGTCTTTCAAGTGATTGCCTAGGTTGACTTTGTGACTAGCAATTCTGTCACCCTAATTTGCGAAACTAAGTTGATGATTCTGGTCTGTAACTAACGGGTAACTTGGATGATATTGGCTTTAAGTGCTTGAATCGTTTCCAGATCGGCCATTCATGGTTCTCCAACAGATCAAATTACAATTCCAAAATGGACAATTGTTATCAAAAAGACGCCAAGATTTGGGAATTTGATTAATTGTGGCTTACGCTCGTACGCAACGACTCAGAGGGCATTCCAATTCAAGTGCCTGGAAGATTTTTGGCCCAATGACGTTGCCCTACTCAAGCTGCTTTAAGACCCAAACTTCAAATTGTCTTTCTGAGTTTCTTCTAAGCGAATAATTCGATATCTTTGTGCAGATGTCACCGACTAGTGAGTAAAATGTTGAGCTATTTGGGAGCAGACCAAGTCAATGTTCTTCAGTTGAGTCTCACATTGTATTATTATTATTATTAAGTATTATTCACTAGCATACTAGCAATTTACACACAGCAGTTGCGGTGGGTTTTTTTCTTCATTTCGCCCAAAATTCCAAAACGCACTGTTTGGGCAACATGATATTCAGTTTGGACAAAGTAGTATTGTTGCAAACCCAAGTTCTGAATCAAAGACGAGGCCTAGGTCCACACCGTAGCGTCACAAGAAAAAGAAGAAACTTACAGATTAAGAGCGAAGGCCTTTAACGTTATAAACTGGCCTGAGTAGTATCGAGTAATAACTTTTTAAAACAAGAACAAGAACTTCTATTGAGCAGGCTACAAATTATGCCGACTTTGGGAAATAGTCGAATTGTACAATCGGTTTTTACAACGTCTCAGCCTTGCAAGCAGTTGGTGGACTCCATGCCGGGATGCCATTAGAAATAGGGCAAGTCCTTTGAACACAAATGGCTTCGTTTTTTTTAATATAGCACAATAAAACCAAGAATGCACTAAGCTTTGATCGAATGAATAAGTAAATATTTAACTGGAACATGTGTAAGGGGAAAATTTAACAGATATTCAAATATAAGCACACAAATATACATACGTCATATATTCCAATCACTAATACTTCCACTGTCCTTCAGATACTCGTGTTCTTTTTCGCCACATCAGAAAGTTTTTCTAAACTGCTTTTTCAGAGTTTCAAAATTCATCATTGACGTTTTACGGTTTGTGACCAATAACAGATAAATTTTATTAGTCAGAATGCCCGAAACAATTTTAATTGAAATTTGTCATAGAACACAATTTTTTGGTATACCAAGGTGAAACTGGAGGGGGAAGGGGTCAGACATTTTCATGCTCTGTAAACAATGAGTTGCCAAATAAAACTTAAATTCATTTCCAAAAATCTGGCGATTGCCGGGGTACAAACCAATTTATAATTTTTCCCTCATTCTATGTATGGCTTTGCTGGCACATACGCGATCTTTTAATGAAATGTTCAATGACCGTTTTGCATAAATGCTGCGGTATTTCATTTCATTCAAGTCCAATGGAGTTAAATCACACGATCTAGGCGCTCAACTCTGGTCTCCAAAACGGGAAATAACACGACCGGGAAATGACTGATGCAGCAATTGATTTGTTTCTCTGGCTGTATGAGATGTGGCGTCGTCTTGTTGACGTCATCCTGTACATAACATATGTACGCAGTGATTGCTCATTTAAGTGGATCTGATCTTCTTTTTTTAGTTTTATTTCGTATATCCGAAAAATCGCTTCAAACTTGCTGCTAGGGTATGTTTGTTATCTCTGTTTAATTTTTCGAAAAAGAAACCTTAAAAATCCATTTCTAAAATGCCTTTAAAATGTTAATGCTTTCAAAAAAAGAAACTACAATAGAGATTGCTAAACCAGGCGCGCAATATCCGGTACAATAACTACCAAATAATCAGAAGAGATGGGCCACAATCTAAACGAGCCCTCTTTATTAAAAATAACATTTTCCATAAGGTCATATATGAATCTTGCTATACATGACCTTATGTGTGTAGATTCAGTATGCTAGAAGCATCCATCGTACGCATCTCTCTCCAAGATGGAAAGATGCTGTTTGTGATCGCTGCTTATGCATTAGAACCTCAAAAACCCTAACTTTCTTTCGGAGCTCGTAGCTCTCCTCACTACATTGAACGGGATTTGAATGCGAATGTGGTAATATTGTCCCAAATGAGAAAGGAAACGCTCCCCTAGGGTGGATGAACCAGACCAATATCAAGTTAAGGCTGGAATTGCTTTAGCAAGTTGGTCATGGCGTACGATTGTCCAGTGTGGTTCAACTCGAATCCTTCGTAGATGGACAAGAGGAGGCTGTTCAAGAGGCAATGTATTCGGGCCTGCCTCCAGCTGTATTGAACACCTGAATGTGACTACAGGAAATTCTATCCCAACGAGATCTTGTACAACTAGGCAAACCTAATCAGGATAGATAATTTTATTATTATAATTTTATTAATTAAGATTCGAGGGATGACTTCGTCCAACAGTCTGATCTTTCGGCCCTACAACCCAAACATCATGTACAACAAGAAGGTGAGGCAAAACGGCTTTATCCCGCCCGAAGCTTTTCTCTATCTAGACTCGAAAGGGCTAATACAGACTACGGAAGGATGCCCTATCATCTTCCATGTAGTACGCATAACAGTGGATAGGCAACTCCAATACGAAGCAGACGAGACAGAGCACAATCCGCCAAGGAACGTCAATTTTACTGGTGACAAGATCGTAGGATCGTAAGTTAAACAAATAATAATAAAATTAAAAACAAAACGTCCACCACGGCATATAAAATATATATGCCACGCATATTAATGCCGCATACGCTTTGATGCAAATGTCCGTATGTTACAGATTTTTAGTTTAAGTAGTGACTAGTTTTAATTAGTTATAATTTTTAACATTTTATTATAGTGCAACTAGAATAGGTATAGATTACCTTAGAGCACCTGTTTAGGAATAGGGCCAGTAAGTTAGATTTTAAAAATTGTTAAGATTAAAAAAAACTTGTTTAAGGTATTTTCCTAGAATTATGTAAAAACATGTATTAATAAAAAAGTGCTAAAGAAAAAAAAAACAATCAACAAAAGGAATTTCCACAGATTTTAAATTCGTTATTCCAACCTCTTGAAAAGTAACCAAAAATGAATATTTATTCATTTCCAATTTAAGGGTCTTGCTCATCAAATTTTTTCCATAGCTCATTCATTCAATGTCAACCAATGAATTGTTCTTTTGCCCCCTCTCAAAAATATGGTTGTTTACGTTTCCAATAATTTATTATCTCTCTTCTCTGTTTGCCTAATCTATTAAGTTCCATTTCCCCCTCAGAAATATATTCAATTGACGCAACAAAAAGTATAAAAAGGAATTCTTCGCTTGCCGGACCACTGTTCATTTCCTCAACAATTAGTGATATTGCCTCCGTGAATTAATTTTCTATCGGTCCATTAATATGCAGGGCCCGTCTCAATCATCCTCAATCCCTAATTGAATCGATTTTATTTACTCATCATTTTCTTCTCTTTTTGTTCTCATCCACAGCAAAATTCACGACAATCAAATCCCGGATAATAGCAGGCATTAAGGATGATACCCACCCACAACCACCCGAACACACGGAAGACCACAGAAAAATAAATGCAAAAAAAAATTAAACAAAAATAAAACAACCACAAAAAAGGGTTTCGACTTTTTCCCTCCGTGTAGCAAATTAACTTTACAAAACTCAGCAAATATACTTTTACAACCTCAATCAGTATCAAGACCAGCAACAGCATCAGCAGGGATAACAGAAACATCACAACAACCACAAGCAGGGGTAAGAAGGGATACGCAAAAAAGGAAAAAAACCGATTTCAATCGATTTTTGCATAAAGACCCAAGCAAATCGCTCGTTATAGGCAATTTCTAGTAAAGCGGCAGTAGAAGCGTGCGCTGCAAAAGGGAAGAAAAACAGCAAAATTATTATGATAAATGGATTCAAGATTGAGTACGACGTTTACAAACGAACCCCAACGAGCGGAGCCGCCAAAGAGAAATCCCTGGTAATTGTGTCGCCGTCACACCACGCGAACGAAGACAGCGTTTTAATGATCCTTCATAAATGGATACAGACGATCCGACATACAGACACACCATAATCGCATTCACAATTACAGCAGATACACCAAAAACACTCGCACACCACCAGCAGTCGGGGCAAAGACGACGGGGAAATAGTAGCATTAGTCAAACTAGTGAAAGTCTCATCTTTATTGTTGTCGTCTTTGGAGGCAGCAGTAGAGGCAGTATCATTGGCATAATCATCCCCATTAAATCGCCGCCACCATCCCCATTGCCATCACTAACGACGACGACGACGACAACCACCTCATTCTTAGCAGAGGCAAAAATAAAAGCAAACGCAATAAACGCCGCTTACACTGACTGTACATAGTAGCAGATTAGTAAAGAGAAGAAATCTCATAAATCAGTGGCCCGAGCGAGTTGAGTCATAAAACGGAATCCACCATAGATGACCATGGGGTCGTAAATGAGGCCAGGCCAGCATACATAGACATACACAAGAGAGAGCCGAAACTCCCACACTCCGTTCACAGTCAGGGCCACCGCACATTGTCACCTCATTTCCGCTAGCTCTGAATGGATCCGTTTAGATTCACCGAGGACGAAATTGCCACCGCCGCAGAGACGCATCAGTTTAACATATCCACGCCACTGGCACTCTTGGTGCATCCATTAACGGCCACAGCGGATGTGAGTCGTCCGACGTTCGGCAATGATGAACTGTCACCGCTGCTGACATCCACAACACAAATAGCAAATCTTTCAACTCTATACGCTTCCATTACCAACAGCAGTCCCGAATCTAGTGCTGGCACAGTAACTAGTATTCTGACGAGTTCACTCGGATCGCTTCTCGATGGTCACCCCGATTTCGATGGCGAGACCGAGCTGCCACCACTTAAGACTATCATCGTCAGTCTCGTGCTACTGGTCGTAATCCTGGGCACCGTTGTAGGCAACGTCCTAGTCTGCATTGCGGTCTGTATGGTGCGGAAACTCCGACGTCCCTGCAACTACCTCCTCGTATCGTTGGCTCTCTCCGATCTGTGTGTCGCCGTTCTAGTCATGCCGACCGCTTTACTCTACGAAGTCCTCCAAAAGTGGATCTATGGTCCGCTCTTCTGCGACATCTGGGTTTCCTTCGATGTCCTATGCTGCACTGCGTCAATCCTCAACCTATGCGCCATATCGGTCGACCGGTATTTGGCGATAACAAAACCTCTCGAATATGGTGTTAAGAGAACCCCCCGACGCATGATGCTCTGCGTGGCACTCGTCTGGCTAGCCGCAGCCTGCATCTCACTGCCACCACTGCTGATCCTGGGCAACGAGCACATAGACGAAAAAGGTGAACCCATTTGTCGAGTGTGCCAAAACTTCGCCTACCAGATCTACGCTACTGTTGGTTCCTTCTATCTTCCACTTTCAGTCATGCTATTTGTTTACTACCAGATATTCCGAGCGGCACGGAGAATCGTCCAGGAAGAGAAACGCGCCCAGACACATCTGCAAAACGCCCTTAACGGTGCTGCTGCACAAAATCAGCGCCTGGAATTCGGCGGCCTCCGGCACAGCGGCAACTCACTAAGTACATCAACTTGTGGTGGTGGCGGTGGCACCCTGATAAGCGGTAGCAGCAACTTACTGGGATCGCCGCACCAAAAGAAATTAAGGTTTCAATTAGCCAAAGAGAAGAAAGCCTCGACCACGTTAGGGATTATCATGTCAGCGTTCACAATATGTTGGCTGCCATTTTTTATACTAGCACTTATCCGGCCGTTCGTCGAAAGCGAAACAGTTCATGTTCCCGAGGTTCTTTCCTCGTTGTTCCTATGGCTAGGTTATGCCAACTCACTGCTGAATCCAATCATCTATGCTACACTCAACAGAGATTTTCGCAAACCTTTCCAAGAGATACTCTACTTCCGGTGCTCGTCACTAAACACAATGATGCGTGAGAACTACTATCAGGATCAGTATGGGGAGCCCCCCTCCCAGAGGGTGGTATTGGGTGGCGAAGGTCACGGAGCTCGGGAAAGCTTTCTCTGAAAGTCGATGTGAGGTTTAGTTTCTAGGATGGATATTTGTAAATGAGCCACGACAAAATAACACACACACAATCAAAAAATGAATACATGTTAGACAAGTGCACAAATAACATTTTTTTGTAAATTCAGAAACAATAATAAATAATAAAATGTGAAATAAATGTAAACAATATATGTTAAAAAATAAGCTAAACTCATCAATGTTAGTGGAATTTAATATAGATAATGTCAAGAAGTCCACCAATTCGAGAGAAATTCGTAAGCGGGACAAATATATTAGTGTTAGTACTTTGGAGTGATGTGGAAATTGACTTGAGTCCTATCCGTCATGCAAATATAAAATACTTCCGAAACTACTTCCGACCAAATGCAAAACTTGACCAATAATTTGATTTCGACACATGCTGTGAGCCACTTATTAAATTCCTTCATTCTTTAAATATTTTTTTTTCTGAGTAAATCATCAAAGTAAGTGCGTCTGTTCCTATGTCGGACGGAGGTCTAGGTTCGATTACTAGACTGGATTTTTATACATATTTCATACAGTTCCCTCGAGTTGCTGACAACATTCAGGGAAAATACTGTCGATGCACAGTTTCTCAAACTCGTCGTTTGGGATTGCCATACATATATCGGTCCAGCTTCTCTATGAGCTGTAATGGGACCTAACTTCTGTCTTTGTTATTTTTATTTTTTTGTTATAAGAGTTTTAATAGGCATGAGTTTTGACAAGCTCTGCAACATTTTTTGGATCTATTGTACATCAATATTTTTACTAAATTTTAAAAGCTCATGCCCAATCGTCATAATGGCCGTCATAAGCCTCCGACTATGTCCACTATGCAAGCAATCGGTAAAATTATGAAGGATTTAAGGAGTTTGAAATCGTAACTGATGTCCGAATGTTTGTGCATTAGATGGCTTTTTTTCAAGAGGAGCTCCTTAGTCAATTTCGCAGATTTTTGTTTGTGCAGCTCGTAAACTACATTACTCAAGTAATGGCCGAGATGCCGCCTGAAATGAGCATATGCTGCCAATTTCCCCGATGCGGTCATTTGCAGGACATTGATCTTTACTTAATGGTAAAATTCAAACTATAAGGAATTACATATGTATGTAGGAATTTTTGATTGATTTATTTCGACTAAGAGTAAATTGTATTCATCCGCCTACTTTGAATGAACTCTTTGTCGTGTTTTACCTGATTTCATGTTTCACAATTCTAAGGTGGAAATCGAGGGATGATTAAATGTCCTAGGTAATACATTTTTGATCGGTCACTCACTTTTCTAAACCTTTTCGATGGTTTTACATTTGGTGCTTAATCTAAAGGATTAAGGCTATTTACGTTCGTACCAGATTGCTTGACAAAAACAGTGCTGGATTTAATGCAGTTCAGTGTATCCACCGGGAAAAAAGTAGTTATCCTTGTTTCGTATTGCAATATCTCTTATGAATTGTTCTTGTAAGTTATCCTCCTATCTTGTAATTTCTCTCTGATTTTGTTCTGAAATTTTAATTTTGTTATCAGCCGCATCTGTCGAAAGAGGAGCTCTTATCATACACAACTGACTAATGGTCCAGCGAAAACCACATGTCCTCCAGCAGAGCTCTTGATGCTGTACTATCAAGAAGGCACATCTTACAAAAATATAATTTAGTTTCTAAATATCTGTTTTTTGTTTAAATACTCAACGTGTACTCAACGTGGTCGCCGTGGCGCAGTGGTAAGTGCATCGACTGCGGCGCAGAAAGTCTGGGTTCGATTCCCGGACGGGACACCTAGCATTTTTTCACGGCACCACCTCTTTCGAGTTGCTGACAACACTCAAAGAGTATTAATTGTCTATGGAAAGCTTCTCAAATCCCGCCGTTCGGAATCGGCAAAAAACTGTAGGTCCCTTCTACTCGTGAAGAACAATAGCATGCACAACACGAGTAGTTGTTGTAGAAGCTAGGCCCTGGTCCGTTATGGGCTGTAGTGCCAATCAATTATTATTATTACTGAAGCTCCATTACACTAAACGACGCACCACAATGAAACCCATGGAGGAAATTCCCGTCTCAAAGTATCTCCCCAAAGAAACACATACAAAGTAATAACTAACTTCTAAATTCTCGAACATTAATAAAAAGAAAGTCTTCGCAAGAATAAACACCATAAAATGAAATTAACTAAAATTGAAATTAAAAGGTAACTTTTCTAATGCAAAATGTGTAAATTTTTTCAATAACAATCTATAGTTTGTATTCTAAGTAGATCATTTCAATGTACATAAATATACATAAACTGTTAAAATATAATTTATTTTATCGTGTATTTATATTTATAAACAGAAAACAAACTTCCAGAATATATATATAAATAAATGTATGTATATGATAATACAAAGCTAAGTAAGTGAATCATGTGTGAGAGCAAATACCAAATAACAAGAAAATCTGTAATCATTAGATGTGGTATACTAAGTCATGAAATTAAACAAAAAACCATAACGAATCGTAGTTAAATCAAAAACCTAACTAATAAAACCTATGAAAATAATTAATTACTCTAACAATAAAGATTTTGTACATTTTTTCTATTCATTGTTCCTGTCTTTAATTAAGATTCTTTTGTTTCATTCGGTTGCATCATTCGTTGTTCTTTATTTTTCTCTTAAATTTTGTTGTTGTAGCTGTTTACATTTTAACATACTTAAACTACATGTAAAAAAAATCCAAGAAAAGCAAAACAAAATTTATTCTATTATTGTGTAAGCATAAAGTCACGTCTCTCTGTGATACTCAAAAAAAAAGAATTATTAACAAAATCACTTAAAATGAACGAGGGTGAAACTATTTAAAAAATGATACCAAAAAGCAAGAAAATATTTTCATAAACTATTAAATTATACACGAGAATGAAGGAATGTGAGAAAGGAAAACTAAAAAAAATAAACTTTATTAAAAATCTGATGCAGTTTTATGCAATCAGTAGCTCAAAGATTAAATAATAATATATATTTTTTATTTCACAAATACGTGTTTGTTTTTTGATTTGTTTTTGTTATATAGTTTTTAGTAAAATGAAATATTTGATGTTGATTTTGTAACTATCAATCGCAATTGTGTGACTCTAGGACAAATCGTAAATAAAACCTAGTCTACTTTGTTACAATGGTTGTTTTAGTATACATAAGCAATTTGTTTATTATCTTCTTTTTTTTCTTAAATAAAAAAACAAAACGAAAGATAAAATGAAAATGTTATGCTCTAACTGAAACTAATCGATGAGAAAATAATCCTGTCACTCTCTAAATCTCTGTCTCTGCCTGATTTTCTCTGTTCTCTATGCATCTCGTGCAATTTAGTTAAATATATAAATTAATTTTTCACTTAATTGTTGTTTTTTTTTATAGAGAAATGAGAAAATAATATGAGAAATTTATGAAAACAAAACAAATAATATGTTAGACTAAAACTAATATAAAATTTAAGATAAAACTAAAAGATTGAAAGCAAAGCGTAAATGAAATAGAAAAAATAACTACCGATTGATGTGAAAATACATACCAACTGAACACTGTTTTATTTAATTTCTACTCTTCCTGACAATTATACCAAAAATTATTTGCATAAGTATTTAACATAATGCGATGAAAACATGATAAAAACAAACAAAAATGAAATAGACCTAAGAGTGGTGAGAAAAATTAAACATAAAGAAAATACAAGAAACTCTGTTGTTTTGATTATTTTTTTTTTTTAGATTTCAGTTGAGTAAATGAAGATAAACAAGCTTTACATGTTTTCATTACGCACGAATATATTGATGCCTGCCCTTAAACGCCCACTTATCCACTGTTAGCTTAAGATGGATCTGCATTAAGTTGTCTGCTGGAAATGGGAATGTAACGAATACGAATAATTGTCAGCAGTAATACCTATAAAGACGTTGTCTTGGGAAATGGATCTGTAAATTGCGTAAAACATACTCCAGTCATTTATCCATTTAGTTACATGCATAGGTGTATTGCTTTTTTCAAATTATATTCAAATATGCCAAAATGAAGTACATCCCATCAGCAGATGGGTTTCAGCAGGTATGGTTGTTTGATGGGCATACCACTAAAGGCAAGGCATTCAAGGGCTTCATTTTACTGCTCTGGTGTCATTCCTGCATTTTACTGTGGAGCCTTGGCAGGTAAATTGTATATACTATGAATGGCACCGCAAACCTATCTTAACTGGTTCTTCCTCCATGCTCACAATTGACCAACTGACAACTAATTGAGTATTTCGGATGAAGTCATCCGCAGTTGCTGAGTACTGTGGTAGATTATAGCCGAAACATGCTGTGAAGGGTTTTGAAGCGATTGCCAGAAAAATATATATGCAGGGTTCGGGCGGTTTGTACTAGTGCCTTGAATAGATCACTACTCCCCGGCTCTCGTATTCCAGTAATCCTCATAGTTTATGCGACCAGAACAAATTTTCTGCCTCTTTCACCCTTCTTGCATAGCCATAAATGTCAGACCCTCATCAACACCATCGACCCATTGCGCACACAAGAAACGTCACAACCCCTACGACCAACCCTTCACACATGCAACCAAATTCTCCGCCTCTTTAAACCTGTAAGCTGACTGTGCCTCGTTTTCTGAGGAGAGTTTGTGATTCTGGAGACTCTCAATGATACTACGAATTATCTGCATTTTGTTTTGGTCGTTGTGCCAAGTAAATTGATTGCATTCAATGCATTTAAAACAACAATACACGATTAAGTTATCTAGCCTTTTCACAAAAGTCAACTTTATTGGTCGCTCACTCGATTTTATTTTGTAAGGAACCCGTAACTGAACAGTTTTTTTTATTTTGATTCAAATATGAACACATTGATCTACATCATGAACAGTGTGTAAATTAAGTATTTGGACATCCAGTTGTATCATGATTGAAAAGGTTTCAAGACACGGAAAACTCCGTTCTAACAACAACAAAAAAGCTAACTGTTTTAGACAGGCTAGTTATTATAAATGAAGCACGGCAAAAAATACGCAAATATAACCATAACCCATTTTGCCGAAAAAATATACAGGTAGAAACTGGCACATTTGTGCCAGGTCAGCTAGAAAACACCCAGTTTTTTTGAAGAAAAATTGGGAATAAGTATTTCCAATTTGAATTTGAAAATTTGCAAACACTTATATAGTATATTTAAAAACTCATTTGAAGAAATGTCTTTTTTCCGAAGAAAGCAAATTGACTCTTTGGATCCGATGGAAAGAAAGCGAGAATGAAAAACGTAAAAATTTTAAGTATACAGAAAGGGTGAATTTTACAGCGGTTCCACCAATTTTGCTAAGTGTCTCCAATCAACTTATCTCCCCAATCACCATAATAGAAAATTGTTGAAGTAAAATCAGAAAAAAGACAATTTCTAATAAAACTCACCTTATGACTCCACTTTTAAGCGAATGGCCTTCAATAGGTTCGAGAATTATTCAAATGATTATGGAAGTAAGTGGACAGCACACATAATATTGGTAGAAGCAGAAGCACATTAATTTTCAATACTCTTAGGTTACAAACTTAATCAATTAATTCGGTACGTTTTCAGAATATGGCCCCAGCTGTAAGTTGTGCCTGATCCTGGAAGCAATTGCCTACTTTATTGAAAAGTATGACGTTCGTTAGCAATAACTTGTTTGCATCAGCGTCTGTTTTAGAGAACAACCTTGTTTTTTGCCTGTTCCTAAATATCCGGATTTGGCTTAAATAAACAGAATTTGCGGAAAGTTTTGATTTCCTTTGTAGAAGTTACTGGTGTATCTGCTACGGTCGATATATCATGCAGGGAGTGGTTTCTATGTTTCAAAAATGGCGACTTTAGCTTCGAAGATAAAGAGCGTATTGGTCAGACCAAAAAGTTTGAAAGAGGATCCGAGCAAAACGCAAATTGAACTCGCAAAATTGTTGGGAGTGACTCAGCAAACAATTTTCGTTCGGTTACAGAAATTTGGATTTATTCAAAAGAAAAGAAATCGGTTGCCGTACATACCGAAAGATGTCGAAAGACGATTTTTCACCTCGAAACTAAATCTTAATAGACATCAAACAAAGGCATTTTTACAACGAGTAACATGTTTAAGTCGTGCTTTGCCTGAAAATGGCCAAAAACTACCCAAAGGCATGACAATGTGATTTTGAAACATGATAACGATGGGCCCCACTTGGCTGTAGTGGTCAATAACCGCCTTGAAATATTGAAAGGGGAAATCTTACCCCTCCGCCGTCTTCTCTAAGCCTTGCACCTTCCGACTACTGCATTTTTCGACGGATGCAAAATTATTTGGAGGGTCTCCGGTTTGTGTCTTTAAAAAAATGATTGAATTACTCAATATAACATTCGATTGAAACATTGCAGATAAAATTAAATTATTAAGAAGCTGAATTTCTTCACTGTATGTTTGTATGTACATATATGCCCATTTAGGTAAATATGCAAGTAACATGCGCTACGTACCTATGAATATACACACAACATATAGTACTTGCATATCAATTTTTAAGCAATTGTGTGTGTATACAAACTTTCGTTAGTTAGAAGTTACAAATGAAATGGACTTATGCGATACTAGAAATTCGTATTCATTAGTCTGCATAAGCCGAAAATACTCATATTATTTACTTTGACTTAGTTCCGTTGCTAAGGCTGGTATTAGTCTGATCAGAACGGATTTCAGAATTCGAAATTCTCCGTCGTTGCTGTTAAACGATTTATAGTAATTAGGGTGAAATTGTATGAACAAGATCATTTTACCGTACAAGGTTGACAAGACAAAAGGACAAACTTCACTCATTATCCCATTGTTCATGAAATTTTTTGATGTATATATACATATATATTCAAAAGATTTGAAAGAGCTATGGCGAAAAGTGTAATACAATTGGTTTGCAAACCTTAAGTTTCAGATAACTTATGGATAACTGAACCTTTGAAATCCATCGAATTTAGTTGTTTGTACACCAACTTGATTTTAATGAAAAATAAACTATTCCAGTGTTACACTGATCATCAACATTAACCGCTATTTCGATCAGTCAAAATCTTAAGTTCAGATATCCATTTTACTGAATTTTTAAATGAGCCGGCTGTAACCATGCATCACTCAAATTTGGTGAATACAAGCCTGAAATCCAATCAAATGTAAAATCATTTAAAAGAACATCAGCCAGAAAATTGCTCTGACTTCTTAACGTTAAATTAACTGCTATCATCCACTTCCTCACTCCCGTTACTCGTTTTTTTTTCTTTTCAATTTTCTGCCCCATATGTAGTCCTAACGTACCACTCTATGTGCAAATGCATTCTAGTGACCAGTGAACCTCAAAATTAAACCAACTCAACGAACCGAGACATTGGGTTCCATTTTCCGACTTCGTAAAGTTTCTGCATTGTGTGTCCTGAACTCAGTTGCCGCAGTTTGCAACAAAATCTACACACTTGTCCTTTTGGAGGTATTTTGCAACCCACAGCCCTTATATGGTTTATAATTTGCATACGACTTCATACAATCCCCAGGCCAAATGTCACGTTGACTCATAAGGCCTTTGAAATGTTTTTCGCCCTCACTGTTGGTGCGAGTTGTGTGCGGTGACTCTAGAAACCCACGCGGTGGCTGGGCGCATATTCCCAGTCTCCTGTCACGCTTATTGAAGTTTCTCACGGTATCACCAGTTGCTCGGGTGAAAAGGATTCGTGTGTCATTATTCTTCAGGGACGACTGTCTGTTTTTCCTTGTGTGCGGGCAACTAACTCTTGAAAACAAAATTAATTGTTTACTCCACCAAACACACCACACCCAAGGCGTGACTTGCGTGCCGTTGTTCACTTAATACGAGTATCTCGTCGAAACTTTACCCCCAGAGGCACAAGGTGCCCACACAGAGTCAGGTGAACTGCTTCTTGATCCTTTTAATTAGATCACAAAACTTCTGTGTAATGATCGGTGAGATTAGGTTACTGTGTCTGCCACAAGGGAGGCATTATTCAATCATAATTGCTGCTGAGATTGGGGAAAACTTTCGTCGTCTTTCACATGAAGACAGGGAAACGACTTAATACGATTCGATTTAAGTCGATGGAGATAATGAGGATACTGGTAATTGCAGATGAGGACAATTATGGTGGTCCCTGAGAAATCAGGTTGGGAAAATGAAATCATGTCGCCATGAACTTGGATGAAGTACATTAGGCATGAATACTTATCAAGGCCAATGACAGGTAATGCCTATCGATTTTTTTTTATAGATTTTCACCTCAGACAGTAGGTATAGTCGTATAATGTTAAGAGAGCAAGGTATGCTTGATAACTTGTCGAAACACCCATCATTCAAATTTATAATCTTGTGTCGTGCCCACTTTTGACATTTTAGAGACGTGCTTTGGTGAGGCATGTTGGTTGAGGCCCAAGTCCACCCCGGACTGTAGCGCCATGATAAGAAGGAGAAGACGTGCTTTTTAAGCTCAAATCGCAACGGCAAATTCGTTTTTTGAATCTACTTAAACGTGAGTAGCTGCGTGCAATGGGGCTGTGATTAACTGCAAAAAATGAAAGAGCAAGTTCATTGCACTTTACATGACAACTGCTGGCTCAAGGATAAGCTTCTACACATAAAACATACAATTTCGTAATTTAAAAATCTTAAAAATTATTCAAAATGGTACCCAGAAATATCTAGAGTTTATATAGCAAAAAAACTCTTTAGACAAGATTTCAAAATAATTGTTATGAGTTGAACAAAGACTGAATTCTCTTGATAAATACTTATTATTATTTAAAATCGATTATCGAAAAATGTAGACACATTTCCATTTTTTAGTCACTTTCGCGATTAAGTCGCGATTAAGTTGGCAAGTCCGCTGGTGTGTATGAAATCTGCTTAAGGCAAAGGGGAAGACTTGTGGCTTTCTCGTATCATTTATGTAGGTGGCCTGGGGCGAGACATCTGGCGATTGACAGACTGTATTGAGTGTTCCTCTTATTGAAAAGGGGTGCACAAGAGAGTGTTTTGTAGATTTGGAAATGGCATAGGATCGATTCCCTCGAGATAAATTCTGAAATGTTCTACTCGCTGGGATAGGCTAGACGCGCGACGATGAGGGGGAAATCAATGGCGAGCAGCTACTTCCTTCAGTTTCGTTTAATTCCGGTGGTAAGGTTCCCGACAATTTGCTCGTATTTTGCTTTGAATTTCACAGCAATTTGTACAAGATAGGATATATGGCAAAAAGGAAATAACGCAGATTTGCGTTTTTCGGCATTGCATTGTAACTACACGAACTTGGGTTCGTTCGATTGTCCTTCTGATGGTCAGGTAAGCAAATGAAAAATCTTTCAAAACAAATTACATAGATTTCTTCTGTAAAATGCTTAGTATTTAATGTTTGCATTTTTTTATGCAAATCAAAACCAAACAAGACTGTGTAATTCCTTAATGTAAATTTAGATCAACGTTTCGCTCACAAAAGCGTTATCAAAGCTGCATCAGCATATCGGAAATCTGTTTACTGTATACTGTATAAACTTCTTAGCGATATGGTACCTTAAAGATCTGACGTCGTCGGTGAAAAAGTAAATATGCAAAAAATACATTAATCTTAAATTAATTTCTAATAGTACACACTTCTGCCCACGATTTTTTCCAATTTTCAAAACATGCTGCAAAGTGCTCTTTCAGAACTGCGTTGTTGAATAGTTTCAGACATTCATTATAAACTGCTTACAAAAGGGCGCATATGTCAAACGCTAATGAATATTTAAGCATGGAATTTGGCACAAATCAGATTTGCCGCGGAGATTATATGTATATCAAAAAAGTTCCAAAAAAATGTCACATTTGTTTATCATAAAAAAACAAAGTCATTAAATATTTATTTTGTGTTTTTGAGATATATAGAACTTTAAGATACCACTGTTTTAACAGGCCGCCATCAAGTAAATTATTTCTATTTGAGTTTGACATTTCAACATGGACAGACACAGGATCACCTTGCAAGTCGTGGATTCGTTGAATTTACCCAAAACAAGATTGCCGTTGATTTCATATTTCATAAACGAATTTGGATTAGTGCTAAAGCTCACTTTTGGTTGAAAGCATACGCCAGGTATGCTTTACTGATTGGTAGAATAATTAGTTCGTACTTCTTTAAGAGCAATACTGACAAGAACGTTACGGTCAATGGTGGCAGCCATAAAGCCATATTAACTGATTTTTCAAAATTCAACCATGATGAGCAGGAGCTGTCGCTTAAACAATTAATCCATTGATGGAAAAATTTGTTAACCGCACAGTTTCACGTTGCAGACATGGCCTCCAAGGTCGTTCGATTTAACGCCGCTTAAATTTTCTGTGGGAAAATATGTTCGCGTAAAGCAATAAACTACATAAAAAGCGGATGGAAATAGTTTTGATCCTTCCCAGACGAAAGTTCTACTATTTTTGGTACAAGTTGCGTTCATAGCATCTACTCGTAGTTTGTAACGTCATACAATAATATACATTAAAACATTCAGATGCATAAAGAAATTAATAAAAAATATAATTTTTTTAATCCCATACACAGATTGCTAATTATTGGGGGTTGGTATGAATTCGAAAGCTTGGACCTTATACCGATCCAAACTCCAAATCAATTTCATAACGCACAGTAGACACGTTCTTGTAAACGGCGAAATATAAACGCTTTTCTGGCCCGCGAGAAGGTGTGTAGGCAGTGAGAACTGATGGTGAAATAAAATTTGATGATTCGCACACATTGCACAACAGTATGACATCCCACGGTGATTCGCCCTATATCTCTACACAATGCACAATAAATTCGACAGATGTTGCAGCAACAATATTGCCGCTATAAAATAAACCGGCACAGCTTCATCACTGCTACAAAACCTTCTTCTGTTCGGATTTACAGCTCTTTGCAGCCTACATCAGTTCGCAAACGGCCCCGAAAAATAATGGCCAATGCAAAATTACAGCCTCGATATGTCACGTCCAATATGAAATTCAAATTAGCATTCTTCTGCCGTTGATAAAGTCGTGAGATTTCAATTATAGATGTGCTCTTTGTCTGCACATTAAAATTACAAATTGAATTCTCTGTTAAACGTATCGAGCTCGTATCACTGAAGTACCTGTCGTCGCGCATTCTTCATCCATCAACCATTAAACCGCAGGCCCACAAGGCCACAGACAGAAAACAATCGGGCTAGCCCGGTAGCAACATAATAAAATCCAATAAATTCTGAAAATGACATCACCGCTCATAAGGACGAGAGAATCTGAGAAGTGAAATTTATTGCGTTCTTCTGGAAATATGTATTTTACGCGACACTTCTCACTCACCCCCGCTGGGGCATAATAAAGCAGTTAAAGCTCGCGCAACATTGATTTCAGTTCCCGGACGACCAACGACCAACGCACCGTGTGCTTGATTCTGGGGTGAGATAGAGGAGGACTTCCGGGGCACATTTTAATTTATGTCATCATCAAAGTACACAAGAATACCGAATGTGACACAATGAATGGGATCCGAAAAGGGATCCGCAACACACCTAGTGTTTGCCCTTCTCCTTTTTTCTAATTTTTTTCGCGTCTGTTGTTTCGTCATTTCCCGAGCAGACCTGGACTTTTCAGCTTCAATGCCAGAACACTGGATGACGAGGAAATGAAGTGTTACGCGGGCTGCCGTTTGCTTTTTAACATTAACGGCAATGATTTTGAAAATGGGGTATTTGGCGAGGTACTTTGAATTGTTTTCTTTAGTATGTTTCTGTCGTCTCACCATCCGGTGGGTGGTGTCATGCATACATACATATCTGTGAAGAAAATCTTTTTTTTTCTCTGATTTCGTTAAGGTTGAAAATAACGGAAAAATCATAAAACCGCTGACTGCAGGACGGGTAGGGGTTCGTTCAACTTTGTATGTAATATTGATTTTAGTATCCTGTTTCCTGTTGAAATTTTTATTGTGAATTTTTTTACGTGTGTTTGGCAGGTGGATGGAGTAGATTTATGTTTATTTTTTTCATTTTTTTTTTTCAACGCTAAAAATTTGTAGCGCATAAAAAATTAATGAAGCGGGACACAGAACGCTTTTCTTAAATGTGATTAATTTCTGTTCGAAGTAGACAGGAAATTTACCCCATCGTGAAGGGTAGATTTCGCAATTAACTTATCCGTTGGGAGTGGAGTGACTGACAGACAAAAGAACGGCAACAAGCAGATGGACATCTTGGGGACAGGAAGAAGTACCGGACAATTAATTATGTGGAAACAAAGCGAAAATATTTCGATTGTTATCAATATCTAAGCTTTTAATGGAGTTCAAGCACTTTTAAGCACTTCATTATGAAACGATTTCTTTTCGCTTCTTTTGACATTTACCCTGGCCACGGTTGTAAAGAAACATTTAATCCCATTAACCCATGGAAAGTCCAATTTTTTCTACATCGTTTTAAAAAAAATTTATTTTTAGAGTACATAGATTGTACGTTTACAAATATTTTACTTCTCTGAATTTATTTTTTTTTTCAAAGTTTTCAACTTAACATTAGATTTACATAAACGCATTTCTTGGAAAAAAAAGAAAAATTATGGAATTGTATCGCGAGAATACATCTAAAGAAATCTTTTTTTCAACGCTCTTTGGTGATATAAATGTTTTCGAACACTTCGTATTTCTTCCGTAAACGTTATGCAATTACAAGCCTTAGTTTTTTTTATAAATTTCAGAAGTCTGCATTCGTGATGCGTTGATTTACAAGCATACATAAACATCTACTGTTAACACTTCCCTGTGCATTGGGCAATAAGAAAGTGGGTATAAAAGGATACATTACTGCAAAGATACAATCTGCTATCATGTCTGGAATTTTTTTTAATGGTAATAAATGATTTGCTTGCAGCTGAGTTAGATAAAAGTTATGAAGTTCAAAGACTTTGTGTTGCCCTGAGTAGTTGCGCAACTTTCAATACTTGTAATTTTAGTGGTACGACATGCCGTTGTAATTTTAAATAATATTAAAATGGCACTGCAGACGACAAGGGACCAGGGCCTAGCTTCTACAACATCTACTCGTGTTGTGCGTGCTACTGTTCTCTGACGAGTAGAAGGGCCCTACAGTTTTTTTCCGACTCCAAACGGCGAGATTTGAGAAACTTTTCTAGACAACTCGAAAGAGGTGGTGCCGTGAAAAAATGCAAGGCGTCCCGTCCGGGAATCGAACCTAGACTTTCTGCGTGGCGGTCGATGCATTTACCGCTACGCCATGGCAACCACCGTTGTAATTTTCGCTTATTGTTTATTCTTCATTCTATTTTTTATAGTTGAGAGAGGTTTTGTCACATTAGTTTTTTAAGACTTAGTTAATTGACCAATAATTATTTTCTTCTGAAATACGCTAAGGATCATAAAACATTTTCTGAATTAATGTATTCAACTGGCCCATTTTCTCGCTACATCTCTGCAGTTGCAGATATCAAATTGTCTAACGGCCTTCTTAGCGCATGTAGACCATCTCAGACAAGGTTGTCCTTGACTTTGTTGCCAAAATTCTTAAGCTCTCAACTATAATTTGTATGCGCTCTAGGTGGCCAAATTTTAAACACTGTTGAGATATGCAAATTAATATCATTTCTAGGATTCATCAATCCAACAAAAACAGGACTAAGATTTCTCTCACGTATGCATGAACAGCCCAACAGCTTTCTCACGCCCCTTAGATATACATTGTCAATTAATGTTCCTCGCAAACACTTCAACAACTATAATATAAGAAGAATAAATACTTGTAATAAAGTGTTGTACAAGGTCAATTTGGACTCAAAAAAGAATTTCCCTTTGACCCTTAAGAAACAACGATTGGCGAAATTTAGCATGTGCTCCGGATAGTTATTGGTCCTAATCGCCTTCGTCATGCGCTCTTCTATAGTGACAGCATACATATATTTCGTTTCTTCGTTTACCGCCAGTCTTTGCATCCAATGAATCACGTTATTCTCGCTTTGGTCCCATTTATCGAAGAAAAACGGAGGAGTCTTTCAACACCAAAACGCGCCGAGCCATACCCCGACAGTCGTCACGATCTTATTGCTCGAATTGACCTATGAACTTGCACCGTATTATATATATTCTTTCCCTTACCAGACCACGTGTAGCAGAAGAACTTGCGTTGGCCCTAGATTGCTACAAAGCGGCGATTGCTACAGAGAGGGAAAATTTGGGAACATAAGCCTGATTTGCATCCACGACCCTACGATATTTCATAATGAACATCATCAATTCCAAAGCTATGGTACCACGATCATTCTATGAGATTTCATTACCAGCTGGGAATGAAGAAATAATCAGAAAACACAGTCCGGAAGGGAACTCAAGATGATAGACTCGCCCTCCGTCTCTACACCTTAACATAAATAAAGAGGATCAAGGCGACATAGACAAGCTAAGCTCGGTTTTCAAACGAGTGTAGGTAAACGCATGGAGATCATAATCCCCATCTTTCAGAAAGAAAGAGAAATAGTATCAAGAATATAGAGAGGTACTATAGCAATAATGAAGTCAAAAATTCTTACCGAAAGAACAAAATAGTGCCACGTAGGGAAGACGCTTGCCTGTATTTAAAACGAAGAAGTCTAAGTTCAAGTTATATGCTGTCATTATGAAAGGACGCACAACATATGTTAGATAAGCATATGTTGGCTTCGCAGTAAGAAGGAAAAAGAACATCAGTGTCGACATCAAGCATAAAACCTTAATAAGAAGAAGAAGATGAGGCAGTTTTCGTTATTACCATTCTTTATTTTTATATAGCTATTTCATTATGCATAGAAGAGTAAAAAATGTAAAGCAAGTGAGGAGAAGGAATAAAGTTGTTAATTGTATGGCCTATCTATGATAACAATATGTCTAGCTGAGCCTACAAATATCCCTTACACAATTTTTTATTCGATAGAAATTTACTTAAAACGAAATTTATTTAGCCGGAAATAATATTCAGAAAATATTCTTCAGTTAAACAAAAGGAAAACTTAACGTGATATACGTATAAGTAATATTAACAATTCAGACCGGTAACTTTTGGCGCTATACGTGTTGCCCCAAAAGTTACATCTCCCAACGGCCTTCGGGACGACATTGAAAAAACAAGGGCGCACATAGCATCATTCGAGGGGATACTTGGATAGCACAACATTCAATATTAATAAAATTTATTCGACGCTTGCCTAAAGCACAATACACGAAGGAAAAAAAGTAAAAACACAAATCCCAGTACAATAGACACTGAGCATTGACCGTGGAACAATTTCCACTTCGCTCTTACTGAACAGATCTGACGGTAGGATGGTGCATTCGTAGTTGCTCTCTAACCCGATTACAAGTAATATTCCCCCCTCCACCCATTTCGGATAGCCTCGCAATACAGAAATGTGTTGAGTGCACAACTCCGGCGGCTGCCAATTCCCTGCGGGGTCATAATAAACCATGAATTGTGATACAATGCAGCCAGACAATCACACTCACACCGAAAAGTGCGGACAATCTATAGAACTTCATTGTTTCTGCTTTGTATCCGGCACACGTGTTATATATCCTGCAGGTTTACGACCTGCCAACAGAGCACTCGATGGAACGTTTTATCTGCTTCTCCATGTTAAATTGTATTTCACCGTTGGGCTCATGCACTTCGCTCTTGCAAAAGCCAAGCTTATCTGAGTTCTGGCCAACAATGAGCATTCCCGTTCATATCCTGCCACTGCTCATAAGTGACTGAATAATAAATAAAAATATGTACAAGCATTCTGTGTGTGTATATAAATTCGCACCTCCTGGATGAAGATGCATAAATATTGTGCCAGCTGACCGGAAAAGAACATCCCGAGCTGAATACACTGTTTACAATATCAATACAAAGGACTTTCAATTGTGTGTGTGTTGATGGTGAAAAAGTTTCGAACTTTTTCAAGAATCCTTAAAAGTGAATTGTTGGCCATTCATTTTTGTACGGTGCAAGGGAGAACATGCTCAAAGGAAATACTTCATTTTGAACCCCAGTGCAGTGAGTGCAGTCATCTCCCGGTGATCATCCCCATGCATTTCATGCATTCTACATTTCCACGAAATGCTTTTACCTGAAGGCCTGTTTATCAACTGTGTGCTGTTCGAGAACAAAGTACATGTGCACTTTTTATAAAAAAAAAAAACATTTTCGGAAATTGCAGTGCAGAATGTCAAATGGAGAATGTGACATTTGGTAAAGCCGAATTATCTGAGTGATAAAAAATCAACTGGTGCTCAGGTCTGTGATTGAATTATTTAAAACTTGACGAAGAAAAAAATTTAAATAAGATACGAAATATTTTTGCATTTCTGTCTGTCAGGTTGATAAAACTATAGGTTAATGACAGAAGCTTGTTCAGGACAAGTCTGCTTTAAATCTTTAAGCTTGCCTTCACTCTAAATGAAATTAAGTTGCCTTAGGTCATTGAGCATTTCTTGACAATGAACGCTCTTTCCATAATATTAAAAAGGAGGCAATTGTCAATGCGTTAAAAGAGTGGGACCAAATCACTCTTTCTTAAGATGGTTGGTTGGTGCTATTTATCACACTTAATTCAAAACAAGAGAGAGGAAGGAGTTCTCTTACCACTGACCTTAAAATTGGGAAACAAGGTATGGATCGTTGTGAGATTGCTCTAGCTAAAATTTTGCTGTGTAAAGATTTTGCAGTTGTTACTTACCGTTACTGCATTGTCGAATCGAATTTCGGTTACTTACTTAAAATCTTACATTTTCTGAAAGACTCAGGAAGAACTTCTGACTTTCTTGAACTGCTCGAGAGTTAATGTGCTGTTCATAGCACTATTTAAGGACTATGGTTTCGAAATAATAAACACAATATTTTTCTAATAATTTTACAGACTGTACAATAAATTTATTTTAATAAATTGAACATTTTAATAAGCAATATATGAACCTAAGATATAAGGTTTCCCATGTATACGAGTACTTCCCTTGTTCTGTATCTAATGTCAGCTACTCCCGAGATCCAAAAAAAAAAAAAAAGAAATTGATCTCCGAGATGATTTGAATTAAGATAAGTATAGTGAAGAAACAACATAATTTTAAAGAAATGAATATACAAAATAAATCGAAATGCTTAATAAAATACAATGTTCTGTACAATTATAAATATAAGTGTGAACGGTACAATTAATCACAAATAGACTAAGTAAATAAATCTGACGTTTCATGTGGTATATTTTAAAAAACAATCACTTGAAAGCTTGTTGGTAATGACGTCCCGTTCCAACAATCTCGTATCAAATTTATGTCTTATCGCTAAACATATTAGCTTTAGCAACCTAAAACACTTTCACGAATAAGCCCGAATACTCTTCTTCCACAGATTTAGTCCGTTTCTGTTACATATATTTCCATAGAAGGTTCAGATAATATACCTAAGACAGATCGAAATCCACCACCTATTCTTCGATTCCAAGAATGCATGAAGACCAGTTATACAATGCCATGTCTAGTTTTGACATACCTGCCAAATTCGTCAGGTTATGCTGGATGACGATGGAGAACACTCGGAGTACCGCCAAATTCAGTAACGAACTCACGAAAATGTTTAATATCAAAGAATGGTTTCAGATAAGGCGACACACTGTCATGTAATTTCCTTAATATTATCCTTCAGAAGATCGGTCTTTCTCACAAGTCACAACACCAGTGGCACGATCTTCCAAATAGACCGTTCAACTGCTGGCTTACGCAGACAACATTGACGTGATTGGACAAAAACAACGAGCATATAATGAGGCATTTGCTGGCATTGAAGTGGCTGAAGTGAGTCTGGCGGTAAATGAGTGCAAAATCAAAGAAGAGCAGAACATCATACCTCGGCCCTACGATAAATAGGGACAACAACATCAGTACCAAAAGTAAACGCGGAATCACTCTTTCCAATCGCTGATTCTTTCGGTTTAAGAGTCATTCTTGTAGTAGAAACCTTTCTCAAAGGACAAATCTAGCTTTGTCATCTCAGTCCTCCTTCACGGCTCAGAAACTTTTACGTTACTAAAAGCGGCTGGGAAAGCCTTTTGTCTTTTTGTGCGAAATGTTCTGCGTGCGATTATTGGTCTTGGCATTGATGGCGTCTAGAGGAGAAGATTCAACGACGAACTTTATAGGCTGTACGACCGCATTCGCACGTTCAAGCATCTTCGGATATTACATTTAAGATGACTAGCCCATGTAGAGCGTATTGACACCACTGCTTCGGCCCGAAAAAAACGCAACACAGGACGGCCTATGTTTAGATGGCGCACATAATAAAAAATGAAGAAAAAATACTTAAATTTTAGATATTCTTTCAAACAACTTTAATCTTTATTTTGCAGTTAAGAATTATTCCTTGTAAAAATAATGACTGATTTCGTAGAACAAAGATCAGCCAAGCAACTATCAACCACAAAATTTAAGTGTATTGCTTATGTCTTGTAACTCTTTCTATTGCATGCAGACTTCATGGGGAGCTGTAAAGTTGACGGACATAAACACTTCCCTAAAATTCACATACCGTAAGGCTACCGAAAGACTGTGTAGATACTTTTGTAACACCATTCAATCCTTCGAAGTGGTTGATGGTAAGGATCAGAAAGTAACATCTCTTTTAAATGATCAAAAACGATCTCAATAGAAACAGAACAGTGCTTCTGTTTCAATGACTTCTGCAAGATCTGTGTGGATAGAGCAACTATCGGGGCCGCAGTGCAGAAGCGGGCAAGTGCGTAGTCTCACACGCTGAAGGCTCTAAACTCGATTTTATAAGCATTTTGTATTTCTTCATGGCACCACCTAGTTGAATACTCCTCTTGTTGCTGAAAAAATTAGAGGAATATTCATTGTTTACTATACGCTTTTTGCAATTCCTCCGTTCAAATTCAATGAGAATTGTAAGCCATCTCGACTTGTGATAAAACAATACCATGCAGAAAAGAAGCAGTTGCTGGAGTGCATTGGGCTGTATTGCTGCGAAATTTATTTACCATCAGACATATGATTTTGAATAATTATCAAATCTCATCCATATATCTTTAACCTCTCGTTAGGTTGCATGTACTTAATCTAGAACCAGTTATGGGTAAAATTCTTTAGGAACGTTTTCAGATCAAAACTTTTGGATCCTTATTTACTTTTACACTAAATAAGGAAACAATTAAAATCGAACATATTCTATCGTAGCCGCTGTTAAGAATAGAAATACTTGTGTCGTAATGGATAAAAACGATTTTCTCGTTTGCCCGACCTTGTGCAATCATTCGACCAAATCGTGCATAAATTGCAGAAACCTTAAAACAGAATATTCTTCTCACTCAATGAAAGTTGTGGATAAAACTTTCCTATCGTTTCCCAAACATCTACATAAAGTTCGAAAAACGAAGGAAACTCCAAAAGCACCCACAGCACTTCCTGCTAGGTGGCAAACAAAATATTTATTGCACCCACACACTCTACACAAGAGTTAAAGAAACAAAAACAACCCACCACCCACCATTTGAAGTAATCCATAATAAAAAATTCATAAATAATATTCCGAACCGAAGGAAATTTCTTGGCAATTGCTTATCAGAGCTTATAAATAACAAAAGTGCCAGAGGAGTGCGAGTGTTGGCCTACCATCGCATTCTACCTACGCCCACTTAGGGCGAGTATCTCCCTCGCATAGAAAGTAACTGCCGCCCGTTCAGCACCAAAACCGCTCGCCCAGACTCATGCATGAATCGGATATCTTCGTTCGACTAAAAGCATTCCATCACATCGCCGTTCTGCCACTCTTTCCGGCTGGCTGGTGGAAGATGGAACCGGATTATCGATGAACTCATTTATCATCTTTTGTTACTCCGATTGAAATGTGTCGCCTGATATCCTGCGTCCTGGGTCCAGACTTTCCGGCACAGTTGCACCAACACCAATGTTGGAAGGAAGCTAAAACTCAATCAATAGGAATTAACGAGCTTGCATTACGCAATCCCTTTTAAGAGCATCGTACGTGAATCAATTATTCCTCCAGGGTACCTACCGGAGAAAGTAATTTAATAATAGTGGAATAGTGGTTGCTGCAACTGACCCGAGATGATGAATATGAGAACAACTAAGGACACAGCCAGAGCAAATGTTTTCAATTGCTTACTGAGATGCTGTGAGTCAATTAAGGATGCTGCACTTTTCGATTACCGGGCGAAGGACGATACACGCTAGGCTGGACAAGAGGCCATTAAATGCCACACAAATGCTACCTTACATTGTATATTGTGGTTTTCAGATGCGGCAGGAAGCTAAGCCAGAAAGTTATTAAAAGTCTCAACAGAGGTGTGGTTTTAAGGCGATACCTGGTGATGTACAGCTCGCTGCTGTCGGAGTGGAATTTTATGAGGAAAATTTGCGGTTTACTACGAGTTTGAAAACATGGAAGGGTGCATGCAAGTGTATGTGGGAGGATGTAGTGCAGATTAAAGCAAGCTGTTGTCTTTCATATTTCCCATGCAACGAGAAGCGTTGCTTATGTTTGATATGTGTATGCTGCATTTTTTAGGGTGTAAATATAGTTTTTTTTACAAATTAACTGAGGCCAAAGTTTTTTTCTTCAAAGAGAACAAAATTTTAAATTAACACATATAAGGATCTTGAGCACAATGTCTAAAATAATTTAAATCGGATGCATACTTATTAATATAAATTAAGGTGAGCAATATGAAATCCACTATGGCAACGATTACAACCAAACCTTATGATCAAGATACTGCGTCGGTATGAGGTACTAAGCACCGAAAGTTAATTTTAAGGCGTACAAGAAATATACAGGGTTGGCTAAACACAATACAAAATCAAGAGTTTCAACCGGAGTGTACTATTAAGACTGTAAAGCATGGTGGAGCAAAAATTAACGAATAGGGATGCTTTCCTATTATGTCACTGGTCCCATTTTTTGATTAAACAGATGATGACCTCCGGAGTTCATGTCCGCATAATGAGAGAAACCATGCAGAGTGGAATATGCCATTTAGATGGATTCTACAGCAAAACAATGACCCCAAACATACGAGCAAACTGGCCAAAGAATTTTTCCAAAGCATTGGAGTTGAAGTTATGGAGTGAATTCTGAGTTGAAAACCTTCGGAAAGATGTTAATAAAGCTATGTATGAAGCAAAACCCATAAATAAAAAACAGCTACGGAATGTTGTGCAGGTTGCGTGGAAGATTATCCCTATTCAGCGATGGCAGGCCTTAATCAACTCCATGAAATGAAATACCTCTATCCGATGGTCCATATTTTCAGTGACTCTGAAGCATAATCGAGGTTGAATAACGTTAATATGCTGAATTGTTTCAACCTTTAGTACTTGAATCGTTCTTGAAGTGTTGACGTGTACTTTTTCTTTTAAATAATTTCCAAGAAAGAAGTCCAACGTTGTGAAATCGAACGATTGTCGCTAAAGACGATTTGCTTCGTTAAGTCATCATTCACTTCTATCTGTTCAACCAACCATTTATCGACAACGATTGAAATAATTAGTATGCTTCAGCTCTCGAGTATATTGAACCTTGTAAGTGTGTAAATTCAAACCAATGATGTTCTTGAAATGTTCATCTTTTGGATACTACGATGAGTAGAGATTGATGGCTTTTCTGCCACACTATCGCGAAGAACAATAGTTTTTTTTTGCCGCAGAACGAACTAGACATATGTTTTTACATTTCCTATAGACCCGGTAAACTGACACAATTCTATCAATTGGGGACACATTTGGTCGATTATGCTGACGAAAAAATCACGAAATGCCCGAAATACATTTTGATTTTTTTAAAAACTATGTAAAAGAAGTTTCGTACCTAGAACTTTTTTTTTGACATGAAAGGTTACAGACCTTGACGGAGAATTCTCCATAACCCTACACAGTCTGAAGAGTTTTGTGTGAATGCCGAATATATATAGCGACAAACGACTTCTTAGCTCTTCTCCAGGATTTACCACGGATAAGGACCTATTAGGTTGTCGACGATCAGTTTCAGGCTTTCACACAATACGGCAGAGAGGATCTTGTACTCGATGTTAAAAAGACTGATCCCTCGATAGCTGGCGCAGGGACCAGACAAACGACGATGAGATTGTAGTCATCGGACTACTTTCCTTCGACCATATATTACAGATGAGGTGGTGCATCCACCCAACCAGGTCATCTCCAGCTGCTTTAAGCAATTCTGCGGACTGTCCGTCTATCATCGTCCAAATTGTGTCGAACATTCTGCCTAACAGCGGGATTTTGGCTGTCAGCGCCGTTTAAGAATCTGCAGAAATGATCTTTCCAGATTCACAGTACCGATTACGAATCTACTACGAGTTGCCCATTTTGGTCACGACAGGCTTCGGTCCAAGCGCTATATCCACTGTATAGCTATGTCACCTTTGGGTAAAACTTTTGGAATTCATCCCTGCCATAGCACCTCTCCATCTCTTCGACCGCACGCTTCTCATGCTCTCTCTTTTTCCTTCTAAGGAGCCAGTTCTCCTCCCTTCTCCCCTGTTCGTAGAGCACACAAACTCTACGTTCTTCCATACAGTGTTGCCTTGTAGGGCTCCTGCCTCTACGCGGCTTCAGGTCATGGGTTCCTTGTGGGTAGTGGCGTGAAACCCAGCACATCAATGGCAGCTTATTTGATGGCTTCTTGGCAACGTTTCTTCTTCTTTTGACACCTTTGGAAGAGTGTGAGGAAGACCCGGTCGGCAACCGACCTTAATCGGTGTAGGAACCTCGGAAGGTTCAGACATCAAGAAGTTCCCTCGAACCATGAATCCGCTTCCGAATAAGTCTTGCTTTCTTACTCTGTAGCAACCGCTGTAGTTTATACAATAACACAGTTCTTCATTGTCCTTTTTTTGGTTGGCGTTGCTTTCTGCTTTCTGCAATTTGATAAAAAAAAATAAATAATAGATATTTTTCAATAAATTATGCGTGTTTTATTAAAATCCTGTAACATTGTGGTCGCCGTGGCGCAGTGGTAAGTGCATCGACTGCGGCGCAGAAAGTCTGGGTTCGATTCCCGGACGGGACACCTAGCATTTTTCACGGCACCACCTCTTTCGAGTTGCTGACAACACTCAAAAAGTATTAATTGTCTATGGAAAGCTTCTCAAATCTCGCCGTTCGGAATCGGCAAAAACTGTAGGTCCCCTCTACTCGTGAAGAACAATAGCATGCACAACACGAGTAGTTGTTGTAGAATCTAGGCCCAGGTCCGTTATGGGCTGTAGTGCCACTCAATTATTATTATTATGAACATTGTTACACTTTTGCTCTTCAGTATATATAAAATGATTGGTAGGTCATATGCATCTATATCTATCCATGACTGGCGGATTGTTCGGCACATTGTAACTATTAAGCTTTTATTCATTGGAAACGAAACCTTTAGGGGCATACCGTTGTTAAGAGCGTAAGTTTTCATCTGAAACCAACCCGGCACTCTTCGTAAACGAATACCAACTCGAGACACTCAACAATTGGTAATTAAATTTTGTTCAAGTTTCAGTTTCATTAAAACTGCATTGATAACTTTGCCTCACACTAAAATAGGTGAGTGTGAGGGGCAAACATACGAGTATCTAATGATATTTGAGTGAAAGTTTTCGGAAAATGCGATAGAAATTCTGTTCAGTATTGCGTACGACTATGGCGGCAACACTCGACGAAGTTTCAAACTTCAAACTCACCGGGCACGTAATTAATGAATTTTAATGAACGAAAGATATTGATTCAAGTTTGTTGATGAATGAAATGACTGCATATAGACTGAATAAAATTCATTCTGATCCAAATAAAAAGTACTTAAATCCATGACAAGAGATTAAATGTGAATACCTTTAGGGATTTGAAAGGGGATATTGCACGCGTTAATATTTCTTTAAAAATGGAAAAGTTGAATGATGGTTTAACCCGCTATACATTTTCTTTTGTATTACATATATACTTATAAGTATACAATATTTACATTTCAAATTTGTTGTTGCTGCTACTACAAAATACTACAACTGTTATTGTAGTAATATAATATTTTTTTGGATTCTAGAAAAATAACCTTTCTTACGACAAAATTAGTATCGTTGGAGGGAAATAGAATTGGCTGGACTTATTATATGGTATTGAAGTATCGGAAAATACAATCACTAAAACAATAAATAAGTTAAAATATTGTTAGACGTTTTCTTTAGACATGTTTACCTGTCTGCAATTTCCCCATGTAATCGGTTTGGCGACATTTGGAGTTTGATCTATGCACACATCACGTGTACGTATGAAACCTCTTTGCTCTCATCAACATCATATGTGAACATATTCATATTTAGACGTGCCTCGAATAAACGAAATAAATTGAAAGTTGGTTTTCTTATAATATAACAATATAATATATATTCACAGTTATGAACGGAACAACAGGACTGGTGGTGCCATACAACAACCGAAGAAGTCTGGGTTTCTAGTTTCACTTGAGATCAAGGGGTCATTGCGATCCCGTTGTTATTCATGGAAATCACCATTGGAATTCGATTGACTAGACTTTTTTAAACAATAACATCGGGTAATGGACCTTCAGCTGAAAGTAACGCAAGGCAACGTTTGGCTGAGCGTACATACAGCGAAAACAAAAGCCCCAAAGAGATTAGATTAGACTTTGATGCATTTTTATTTTAAAATTCAATTTCTCAAATGCTAGACAAAAATACTTAAAACTAGCTTATAATCTTGTAATCTTAATTCTAACTTACTAACTCTTCACGAGCACGCCGTGATGCACCTTTATTTTCAGTTTTGTTTTTTTTTTTTTGTATTTTTTTTTTTAATTAAATGGTGTAACCACCAGTAAAAATGCCGTTCAGGCAGAAACTGCTCTATCCCGGACAGAATTCGCTCTACTGAACCGTAAAAGCCCTAAGCACCTCGAATACTAGTGCACAGCAGAACAATTGAATTGGGCACAGCCTATGACGTAAAGATGATGAAATGAAATGAATGAATTCCTATAACGCAAATTGGAAGAATAGCGGGACACCTAGGCATCCTTGGCAAATATTGAGCATAACAATCAAGGAAGAATTAAGCAGCTTCGAAATGAATCAGCAGAATGATTGGAAATAAATGTAGACCGTTTTGATTGCGCCAAGATCCCCTTGGCCTGATACCGTATATGAACAGTCTAACAAGTCTAATCAGTGTGGTTTCAGGCAAGAGAAGTCCACCGTAGCCCTAATCACACAGCTGCTGATTCTATGAAAAGTTAGGAAGTTAAAATTCAAACAATCATACGTCAATTTTAAGCCCGCTATGTGACGATGGAGAGTTTTGGTTTTCGCCGGTAATTTTTGTAACAGACAGGGCAACAAATTGTCCCGTGATGCAGCGAAACGCAACCACCGGCATATCCGGATGACATCAAACCGATCGGCGGATTACATCAAGTCTTTAGTTAAACGTTTGATCACATAGGAATGGATGCGGCCAAAATGAGCAAAACAATTTATATGGTATCAGGGAGGCGAATGGACTCAATGTCGACATTAAAAACTAGGAGGTACTTATGGACTTACATCATTACCAAAAAAAAATCGTCAACCTCTTTTTTAGGCCTTAGAGGTAAAATAAAAATTTTAGAAACATTGACTCTGTTGAAACCGTAGGTATGAAGAATATTTTGGCCTTTGTAGGAAAGTATTGCCAATTCGTGTTTGAGCCGATTTTACTTTAAAAAGATGATTTAACCGCTTATCATACAAACTATGAAATTCATGCACTTATATTTACGCCAAAAGCACGTGTGCACGAATTAAACTAGATCCATTCTTAAGTCAACGTCGTTGCTCGGGATGCTCTCCGGGTCAGCACATCCATCTCCATCCGTGATAGGATGGGCACGGATAAGGACCGGGGGTTCTACTGGTGGTTAGAGCCACACCAGGAACCCCAGCTGTCGTCAGCCTGGTAGGTTAGGGTTGGTCCCCCATGGCCAACTCACATTTAGTATAAGCTAGGTTAAATTAGTAATTAAGATAAAATAAAAACTGTACATAATATAATAAAACAAAAACGGAAAAAAAAAAGAGAGATCGTAAGTATATTTAAGTTAGGTTAATAGGATATATTCAGATAGATTAATTAATTAAGATATTTTTGTAGAAAAATTCCCTAGATAGCTAAGTTTTTAAAAAAAATTTCTTAGTTTTAAAAAATAAATAATACTTTTAATTAATTGAAAGAAAAATAATTAGCAATGACGCCGAAAGGCAAAAATAAATATATCGATAGTTTAGCTTAGAGCTCCCGTATAGAGCCAGTAAGTAGTTATAAGATTTCATTTCAGTCGTACCTAGGTTAAGTGTTTTGTACCTAGTTTTAAAATTCTATCAGATAAAAAAATAAAAAAATGTCTTTTAAACTAAACTAAAAACTATTCTTAAGTGGAATTGAATCACTTGTATTGCTTTCCAAAATCTCACGTAAACCAAAGAAAACTTGCCTCGCATAACTTCATATTCCATATACCGCGTATTAAGCGTTAAAGAAAACTTATCTTAATCCCTTGCTTGATTATACCAAAGATATACGATTCCCATTCATAACAGTCTCATACACTTTAAATGAAATGAATCCATTAAGAGTTTAATTTCCTTCGTAAATTGTTGTCATGCACACGTACTGGAACTCATAATCCATTACCTCAAGGTTCAACCTCTGATATCTCTGGCATCAACTTACCTAAAATCCACAACAGACAGGCCAAAACCATTCTAAACCTTAGAGATTACCAAAACTTTTGTTTAGCAGTAAAGTCACAACGAACAAATAACCCCAACTCAGTCGTTCTAAGCCCAACATCTTGCCTGGAAAATGAGAACACTCGCGTTGTCCTAGTTTTAACCCTTAACCGGTGTCAGTGCAGATACAAAAAATTCTGTCTCAATGATTCCCATACCCCTGGAGCGAGCACTTGTCACACTACGAACTCCAGCAAAAACCAACACAGAACACCTTGGCGAAGGGTCGGCATTTCTCGTTCTACAACTGGTGTGTGCCCTAGCCACCAACGGCAGTCAAGTAATGTGCACACAATAATTGTCCTTGTGGCCGTCAGAGCTGTGGAGCAAGTTCAACTCATTTTGGCAGCTTCCAGGACAGTAGGATGGGAGCCCCTGTTTTTGCACATTGTTTCTCATTGGTGTAACGAAATCTTGCAAAGGACGTTTCTTCGCAGGGCTTGGGTCGGGCGAACCGTGCTGGATTCTAATGAGTCATTCTGCAAATCGACCATACACAGAAACTTTTCCTTGTGTATGTGACTATGCATATACAAAGCGGGTGTGGGTGAACACACGAATGGGGCATTGAAATCGAGACATCGTCCTTGACCTTTCCGGAAACACATGCGCCCTTTTTTCATTACAGATTGCAAGAACTAGCAAATTTTAATCAAAGTCCTTACGTATTGGCGCGAAGGGATGACTGAGAAGTAATCAATTTTCACCCAATATCGATG
The DNA here is from genome assembly GCA_944738645.1 of Eristalinus sepulchralis. Lineage (NCBI taxonomy): Eukaryota > Metazoa > Arthropoda > Insecta > Diptera > Syrphidae > Eristalinus > Eristalinus sepulchralis. The sequence continues at coordinate 54,758,143 of OX122882.1, forward strand.
TTTTTCGAACATCCCTTCTCATCCCGGAAAACTTTTCCTTGGACGAAAGCGGCTGCCAATAAAAAGTTCGTGAAAGAGTTACTACCCTGACCACAGAACTATTTATGTTATGCGTTGAGATTCGTCACAGAAGTATGTGTGTGTGTCTGTAGAGGGGGTGTTCTTAAGAGTCGTCTTAATACCAATACAAGCGACAAAGAGGAAAGAATTTGCTGTATGGTCTTAAGGGGAATGCAACTTTTTGCTTATGAAAAATGTAAAATATGTTTAACAAGTTGGGAACACTTGGCACAGTTTGCAATATAAGCTGTCCTACGAAGCGAAATTCTAATTTAACTTTTATTGGTAATTCAATTCAATCAACTCTGGGACACCTTTTGGTATCGTTGTCTGTTTATATTCTAAGCTGCGCTTCTATGAGTTCTGTGAGTAGATAAACAACGATTCTAAGTAAGCGTCAACTCAACAGCACGCAACTCTGTTGTGAACTCTTAAAATGGTACTATGCTTGCATTAGCCAAACTATGTCAACAGTGAGAGTCCTTACCAAAAATAATGAGTTTTGTACTTATGCTCATAGGCCAGTCACAACAACAACTTTGCCCCAGGTAAAGTCCCCTAAATAAAAAAATCAGTCATACATAACGATCGTATCTTTTTTTAGACAAAAAACAGTATATTTGGAGCAAAAATTTAAAAAAAACAGTAAATCGATTTAAAAAATACAGTATTTTTCGCAGTATACATTTTAATCAATGAAAATCAACAAAAAAAACTATTCATTTCGGGGCGATTCGTTTCCATCATCTAAATCGCTTTCCATTTCAATGTCTTCTCCTGTTGTTGATGTTTTGTATTTGTCCTTTGAAGCAATTTGACAAATTTTTTCCTCGATTCGTGTTAAATGAAATTCGCGTTTCATTTTGTTTTCTTTGACGTTTTGCATTACGATTAATAAATATGAATTTCAAAACGTTAAAGAAATAAAACTTAATATTTGTTCTCAGTATTAAAATACAGTATTTTGGGCTGAAAAAGCAGTATACAGTTTTGGAGTTGCAAAAGCAGTATAATACTGCGAAAAACAGTATAGATACGATCGTTGGTCATACATCATGATCACTGTATACAAAATTTTATTAACTTCGCTTCATTAGTTCAAGAGATATAGAGAACGTGCAGGCATGATGGACGGACGGACGTATACCTTAAGCGCAGGTTGAAAAAGTTAGAAAACACAGTAGAATAATACATTAAACAAAAATATAGTAGTAGTAGTATTTTATTGTTTCTGATTGTATAATATCGATTTTTACATAAAGTTATTAATACAGCTTGCACAGGGATACGATATTTGATTATCTTACTACTGTAATAATTACATCAATTTTTAAGATTCATTTTTATACAATGGTACTACTGAAGGAAAACAATGGAAAAAACCTTCATGTAAAGATGAAACAAAAATATAAAGAGTTAAGTCACGTTAATGATTTCTTAAGGTATTTACACTAAAAACATCTGACACTACAGATCACACAAGGGGAAATTACATTTTACTAGAAATATTATATTAAATTTATATAATTTTAGACGTTTTTGATGCAACTAGCCTTACTTATTCAGAAAAATTAATAAAGGAAACAGAATTAAAATAAAAAACTTACTCAAAAACGATTATCAAGACGCTTTTAGCACAATTAAAGTAAAAAAATGGGTTTCATGTTTGGCTGACCTGATACAATGAATTATTAAATTGTGGTAATCACTTAAGGCTCATCTGTAAGATATGGTAGGAGGAAAGCATGAGTGGAATCTCTGCGTCGTCTGAATTCGTCGAGGGATTAATCTCCTTAACATCGCATATAGGATCCTCTCTATTGTATGAACGCCTGAAACGGTACAACCATGCCAATCGCTGTTTCTTTGGGCTCAAGAGTCAATTGTGTAATAAAGCCCTCTCTCGAAGGACTAAGCTGGCTTTACACAAAAGCTTGACTGGCTTAAAAAGCCATACCTACTTTATGATGCGGAAACCTGGACGTTACTAAAAGCGGAATATTTGCGAGCGATTTTTGGTCCTGTTTCCGTTGATGGCATCTGGAGGAGAAGGCTGTCGAATACAACGCTTAAGATTGTCAGACCATGTAGAGCGTATGGACACCACTTCCCGGCCTGAAAAGTTTCTGTCTGAACCATTGGCACAACGCAACAGAGGTGGCACACACAAGTAAAAAGGACCTCAACCAAAGAGGAGTGCGCAGCTGGAGGCAGCTAGCGAAAGATAGTGCTGGCTGGAGAGGCATGCTGGTTGAGGCCCAGGTCCACCTCGGACTGTAGTGCCACAAGAAGAAGAAGAAGAAGTTCAGTGTTCAGTAATTAAAATGATATGCAGCAGAATTGCCAAATGTAATTCAAACCAAAATAAAATAAAGATTGTACCGGAACTGGATATACAATATCCACTGAACAATACAACATGTAAATTATATGAAACAAGGGTCACTTATATTATTTGGTATGGAAATCACTTATTGTAATATTTCATACATTAATGTAGGTATTTAAAATTACACATTAAAGTCAGGTTTTTTTGTCCAACTACTGACCATTTCGTACTTTCCGTCGATGTATAACAAATTCAAAGATGGTGCATAGAAATAGGTAGAATTGTGCTTATATTTCCACAAACCGGTTCTATAGGTGAAAGCACATGTGCATGCTACCCAGTTTGTTCTGCGAAAAATAAAAATTAAAATATATACATAAAAAAATACAAAACAAAAATACAAAAACAAAAATTGAAAAAATATATAAAAAATACAAAATACAAAAAAACAACAAAAACAAAACTGAAAAAAGGGGCACCACGGCGTATTAGATATACATATATGTATATCATATAAATAACACATACGCCCTGGTGCACGTGCCCGTATAATTTTACGGACATAGTTAAGTTTAATGTGAATAGTTAAGGTAAATTTAATTATATAAAGCTATAAGTTTAAGTTTAGTTTTAGGTGTAGAACAATGCAGGAATCCAAGTTTTTTTTTTCAATTTCCATGGATGAATTGTAAAAAATGCACATAGTTTTAATAATGAATTTAAAAAAACAAAAAAGCCGAAGGGCACACAAAATCTGAGATTAGCTTAGAGTACTGAAGAGTCACTTAGTTAGAATTTAGATCATTCGATTATATTGGTAAGCTACTTTTAAGTACTTTTGTCTAGCACGTAAGTAACGTAGAATGAATTAATAAAAATGCATTAAAACCTAATGCATGCTATTGGCGATAGTGTGGTAGAAGAGCCGTCAAACTCGACTCGTCATCCAGGTAGTCAACAGGTATATCCTCCACCTGTTGACTACCTGGATAGAAGATATGGGACTCAAGATTCGTGCCTTTACTCTCAAGCCGTCTACATACTTACCCCAAAAATTATGCGTCACGGCACTACATTTCTCCCTTTCCAACTGCATCCGCACACTTGTGAAAAATTTGATATGTATCTTCAATTAAAATCGTCCAAAAATGTTGTGATTATATGCATAAGCTCGTCAATGAAGTAAACATTACTGGCTATTGCGGTAGAAAATATCGATAAATGTGTTTTGGCCAATCCAACGAGTTTGAAGATGAGGAATTGAAGGATGTACAGATCATTCACCTCGGTACTGCTTCTTGATAAACATCAGAGGAAGGGGCTTTCTCGCCAACTAATGCGTTTGAGCCGTGCCTTGCGTGAACACGCTCACAAATGATCGAAATGCATGACAAGGTGATTTTTCAACATGATCGGCCCCACATGGGTCCGTCATTTAAAATAATACCTGACAACGCAGAAATAGGAGGTTTTGCCCCACCCGCCGTATTCTCTAGACCATGCTCCTTCGGAATACTACGAAGGATGGAAAACGATTTGGTGTGTCACCGATTCTGAAGAAATCTAAGAATGTTTCAATGGATCAATCCCAGAGAGGACTAATTTTTAGAGATGGTATTCGAAAATTACAAGAGAGATTGGAAAAAAGTAGTTACTTCTGATGGACAATATTTTGAGTGAATTTTTTCAATAAAAAAAAATACTTGGACACAAAAACAAACATACCAAAATAATTTGTTTTCCCAACATATTATTTATTATGTGTTAGATAAACAATAAAATTTTCTTAAATATTATTTATTTCTTAATAACTTGTAATATATAATTTATCAAGTTCTACTTATTGACCATTGTTTGTTACTCCTTATTATTCTAGAAATAAATATCTATTATTTATAAAGCTTTGGTTTTTTAACTTAAAATTTTTATTAAGGAGCAAACTTTGATTTCACTGAAGTGATTTTATTATGGATCCTCACCAATGTCATTTCCAAACCATTGTTTTCCCGCCGCCGCTGTATATAAGGGGAAACATTATTTCATACTTGTTGATTTTAAATGAAGGGGATTCCACTAGTACTTTTGGCTACCTAATTGAAAACTGTCAAGTTCTCTTTCAATACCCCAATTTACTCTTTTCCAATCATTTACTGCTAAGTGTTTCAAATCATTACAGCAATCCAAGATTCGGCTTTTTCTTAAGTTGGCGTTTCTTTAAGTACACGTCTAGCTGTTCATATATAGTGCATGTGTACGAGATTTTTTTTTAAAGATTTGGTAGTGATGTTGGGTCCTGCTTCGCTATCAGAAATAATTTTAAGTCCACCTCAAGGTTGCAATGATCCACCTACGTACAGCGTAAAAAGAAACTCACTTCAATAATTTACAACAAAACACTTATAATACCTCTTGTATAGGTTTTTTCTTCAAGCTGCATCGTCAACACCAAAAGTGCTAAGCTGGATTCTTGCCATAAAATTGCATACGGAAGCAGAATTCTCTAAAATATTTATCAGCGTTTCCGTCTCTCTAGCAATAACTCTTTCCTGTCCGTGTCTTGTATTTTCGCCCCTTTTGTTATTCGTTTCCTCTGGGTCACCGTCTCAAAAGCTAATAAGTCTTAATGCAACATTAATTGGAATACATTTTCTAGCAGCTTGCCATACGCTAAGCAAAAGATTAGTGTACTATACATATCCCGGCCATTTTAACCTCAAGGGATGCTTAAATCTACTGCACTCAGTAGCAGATGGTTCCTCTAACCGACGAAGGCGAAGGACATGCAGGATCTTTTCATGGGGGTTGGTTGAATAAGGACGTTTGCGCCTGGAAGGGTGCGCCATTAATTGCCCTGGTACCTCGGCAATTATGATGCAGCTATGAAAACGATAAAGTTGTCTAGCGCAGATAAAACAAAACACATTATATCACTTTTTTTGTTTCCTTTCTCTTGAGTGAGGATTGGATTACATCTTCCGATGGTGTTCCGCAAAACACGCATTACTCAGCAGATGGGGAAGCCACGCAATGCCATGGTCAGGGCATTTAGGGGCAACTACCGAAATAAATGGAAACGAATGATGATGATGTCTTGGGTTTCTGTTGTGTTGTGTTTACTTTGTGCTGCTATTTTGGTCATGTCCGTATTGCGGGACAAGATGTAACACTGGATACTGCCTGGCAAGATAAATTTGAGCACGAGCTGTTGTTAGTCCTAATTGTGTTCCATTGAATTTGTTTCTCTCGCTCATTTTGTTAATTTGGAAGACAATTTGGCTCTCTTCGAAATTCAATGACCTTTCAAATGAGGATATTTGCTGTCTGAATGGTAAGAACATGAAAGAAAATTTCCGTGACAGTAAGGCTTTAAGGTTTTCCTTTAGCAAAAATCTTAACATATATTTCCAAGCCTGACCTTGACTTTGATGTATTCATTGCAATGCAACATCGGTTGTTAACACACTATACAGTGAAGTCTCAGTCATATGAGCTCTCAGTTATATGCATTATTCCAATATATGAACCGCAAGATGTTCAAACTCGAAAATAGTAAGAAGATACCGATGGTGCGAGGATGATGATTCATTAAGCCATGCTTCTCCAGAAGATAAACAAAACAAAACGAGTTCAGGTTTCAGAGACAAGGAAAGTTTTTAATACACTTATGGATAGGCCTATGACTCAACCATTTGCATCATCAGTTGTCTACAATTTGCACACTCTGAAGTCGTTCAACACTTGTATGCGTCACCTTAAAAGGGGGGGGGGGGGGTGACTTGGATTTCACGACTCTTCAGACTGCAGCTGTGTTTTCAAATAAAATCACAAAACGTCTTGAGCATTGTGTCCGTAAACGCTTAAGTTCGTTGTTAAATATTCACTTCATTCGACTTTTATAACGTCCAGCTTTCTGTGCCATAGAATTGGAGAAGAATGGTCACAGAGTTGCACAAGCCATTTACATTACACAATCATTTGCCTCTTGATCACAAAGAAACAGCGATTGGCACATCTACGCTTGATTTCGATACTGATATTGTGTTTCCTATTTATTGCGGCATTGTGGTAAACGAATTTCAAGCCTGCTTCAAAGTTGCTGTCCATTGTAATATTCGGTTATTGCGAACTTTTTCTTTGTCTACCGCCAGACCCCTTTTACCTGCTTTGTTTTGATGCAAGTAAATCACGTCACGTCGTCTATGTATTATCGTCGTCTATATTTTATCTAGCCATAAAATATCATTCTTCTGTATATCTTGTGAGCTTCGTACGATATTCTCAAGAATAATATTAAAAATATCACATGACAGCCATTGCCTTGATGAAAATCTTTTTTTTTCACAATCCAACCGTCCTATATCGAAATTTGCCTTTGGACCCCGGATCGCCTTGCTTGATATATTTGGCTTCCAGCTTATATGCAACCCAAGATAACCCCAATTTTTTTTAGCGGGCAGGCCAATTGCGGATGATCCTCATGTAGAATATTAGCTAAGTTTTCAATGAACTGACATCAAACTAACGTAGGACTGTAATTACGTTTTAATACCCATTAAATCTTATCCTAGTAGAATTGAGGATAGACTAGAACACAAGCCCCCTGTTGTGTTCAGCATTCCTGTATTAATTTCTCGTTTTTTGGAGGCTGTCTTACAAATGTTTGGAGGTACAAAATTTTGTGTTTATGTTTGATGAAGACATGATTTAAAGTCTGTCGCTTAGCTGTCGCAGTGTGCGCCAACCTCCGATATCCTGACATTCTCTCATTGGGCAATGTTGCCACAAGGAAATCGTCGGAATCGATATTTTCCCCTCTGAATATCTTAACATAGAGAATATATGACGCAGTCTTTGCGTTCATATGCAGTTAATAAATTTGATTGGCAGTTTGACCATCACAAAACAGATTCCTGTGCTTGTACGTATGCACTGCCGTGAAATTCTTCAGAGGACAATTTAAATAATTGCATTATATTAATTTTAAATAATTGAAAGACAAAAATTGGGTTCCAATAATTCAAAGTATGACCGCTCATGGAATTCCATCAATGGAATTGAAAAAATGGATCTCATCATTCATTGGAACTGCCTATATAAATTTATTTCACACATAAAATATAGCTTAAGCATTTATCTTCAATCGGATAAGGCTATCGGTTGTTATTACTCGTTTATAGAACATAATTAGAAAAAGTCCTCATTTATATTATATAATCAATCAAACAGCTCAAATCAATGAAAAAATTCTACAAATGAGACGTGTAATTACTCTTCTTCACAAGGCGGCAGCAATTGCTATGGTATTAACGTTGATTAGAAGTCGTTCATAATCCCGAAACCATATTTTCTCTACGACCACAATTGAACGTCAATACTGAACAGATGACCAATCTAAGCCCAACAACATCTCATTCAATTGTGCCCGGCCTTCGGTGCTCATCATGTTGATGCTCAACCGTTGTCCTAAGTGAAACCAATATATCTCACAAATTGAGCCATTTTCAGTATCTGGTCGTCGCATTTCAGCAGCCAAATCCACAAGGGCTCCCTTGTTTCACCTCAGAGGCGTCGGCGAGAAAAAAAAAGAACATGTTCGAAAGCCAAGCTGCCACTTGATATATCCCCACATATCTTCGTTTCAATTGATTTATCATCGTTGCAATCATTTTCTATTTCTCCAAGACCCCAAGATTCGCAGAACAATCACGACAGTTCTCTCCATCTCTCTCTATCCCGCATTCGCAGGATATTCACCTAAGAATTCTCGAATTGCCATATTTCATTTGACTTATCACTTGAGCTCGCGTGTGTCTTACTTTTCTCAGATGGCGTTACACTCGTATAGTATTTTTTCCTCTCGACTGTTCTTGCTATCCCTATCGGAGACAATCCAATTTGTCATCTCGGAGGTGGCCTTTTAGGCTGGTGCTGGCTGGTGCGACGAGCACGTTTGATATACGATTTTCGTTAGAAGGTATTTGTCAGCTGTACTTTTCCGGTTCTCTTTGTGTCTTTTTTTTATTTTCCGCAATATTATTCGGATTTTTTTTCGGAGCAGCCTGCCAAACTAAACAGGAAACATTCTCTTAGTAACAACGAATAAATCATATTAACTGGGGAAAGGAAGTCGCAATGAGATGACGGAAGAGTCTATCTAAAAGCACACACATGTTCTGGGGCAAATAGATTTAATGGGTTTTCTTGGTCGTGCAATCAATGTGTCATGTAAAGGATATCATTTGAACCTGATTAATTATAATGATGTTTTGTTTTTCCTCCGAGCTGGTTAAATGTTTGAGTAAAGTGAACATTTGATCGATAATTTGGGAAAGACAGATTATTACCCATTCGATATTACCCAATACGACATTATGAATTTTTATCACGACTTACTCCCTAATAGCTACTTAGTAGCACCTGGACGTGTCTCATCGAAAGCAGAAGTGCGACCACGGTGAAAGTCGTTAAACCAGTTTTTAACGGCCGCCGTTGAAAAAGAGTACACAACATCCAAGCATTTTTTGTTTCGCTGATCACATTCCTATGCAAAAACAAAAATTTAATTAATAATAATTGAGTGGCACTACAGCCCACAAGGGACCAGGGCCGAGCTTCTACAACAACTACTCGTGTTGTGCGTGCTACTGTTCTCTCACGAGTAGAAGGGACCTACAGTTTTTTGCCGACTCCGAACGCAGAAATTTGAGAAGCTTTTCATAGACAATTGATACTCTTTGAGTGTTGTTAGCAACTCGAAGGAGGTGGTGCGTGAAAAATTCGAGGTGTCCCGTCCGGGAATCGAACCTGGACTTTCTGCTCGGCGATCGACGCACTTACCACTACGCCACGGCAACCATTTCATTTTTCTAAGCTCTCCAGATACGGCTGAAATTAAATTAATTTTACATTTTACAAAGACGTCTGCGAGAATATGCTTCATTTCTTTGCCATCGCGATTCTAGGAGATACGTCAATTTGAAATATCGATTAAACATAAATGAGGACCACCAAAAATGATCAACTTAAATACCTGACTAATTGGCAACAGATAAACGAAAAGTCGCAAGCCCTACGTGAGAGAATCAACCGTCAACTAATTGAAAAGCTCTGAAATCATACATCTAATTTGCACCGACCTTATCGATAATTACGGCTTTCTCAGCTACAATTATACTAAATTAACCGTAACATAAAGTCAATGCTCCTACAAGCTTCTTCCCAAGAGGATATAATCTACGAATCCAATTACAACAATAACAGCACACACGAAGGTCATACACCTATCTTAGCTTTCGACAATCGATACCATTTGCTCTCTTGACGAGCTCACTAATCACCGATAATTAAGCGAAACAAAGGATCCCTAACGCACATAAACAGACCCAGACACACATACACATGTGCTGCTATTACTTTGGCTTGCACTATTCCACCATTAGCCAGCTCTTGTTCAAATCATCACGAATTTAATTAGAGTAGCGGGGGATCTGTTGTTTTCCAACTCAGTTGGCAGCCACCCTTCCTATAACCGGCAGTGATTTGCACTTCTGTCCTGAGGTGTATGCTTGGACGGGTGGATGAGAGCAAAATAGGTGTACGAGGTGAATCCTCTGCAGGAATCAGGGTATACATCAAAATGAGGCACGTTACTGACGGGAGAAGAACGTTTATCACGGCGACCTGATTTCAACTCCTAATGGATTTTCGTGTTTTCTTTTTTCCTGCTTGGAGCCAATATTCGGGGACAAAGCGGTTTCGTTCGTACAGTACACGTTTTTCCTGCGATAATTTTAATCCGAAAAGTTGAAGCTTATCGAGGAATTTGTGAATGAGGCTTATTGCCTCGACACTGACGGAAACTCTGGCATAATTGGCGTTTATTTTTCCGAGAAAGGATAACCTGGGAAGTCCATTGTGCCTGTTGTTGGATGAATAGGAGATTAGTGTGAAAGCACAAACTCTTCAAATTAAATATGCACGGCTGAAAGGTGATTTTGACCGTGGCCACGGGATTAGCATAATATGATTCGTTAAGGTTTAGGGATATTCTCTTCTGACTAGTTTGTGACAGGCCAGCGAACGGCTTTCGGTTTAGTGAAGCACAATTATTGTTTCATAAGCCTAAAAGAAACACTTAGCAGTTTGCCTTCCAGCAAAAATTGTGTACTGGAATTTAAAGATGATGATTGATGGCTTCTAGAGTAGCACAGAATGCAAAGAAAGGAACCTATTATACGGTACGTACGGACACCTGTTAAAGTTGCTAAAGGAATCCTCATATATCAGGATGGTGTAGATATTAACGTATTTCAAAAAATAATAAAGGACAGACATATTGATCGTTACGATCGAGGAATAATTTGGGTATTCTCACTCCACTCCAACCGGTTCAACAGTGAAACCTCTTCGGATTAGTATATGCTAATATTACTTTTAATAATACAGTACAGCGATTTCTGCCCGCAATAGAGTAGTTTCTGACAAGGAACGGTTTTTCTACTGGTGGTTACACTAGAAACAGTCTTCGATTTTAGCGTTCACATTTTAGCAAAAAAAAAAAAAAAACACGGAGAAAACGACTTCCTAGGGCCAACTTTCATAGATTAAAATATGTAGCTCTTAACATATGAAAAGGTTAATGACAAAACTAAACAAAAGGACAAGTCGAATCGAACCCTCGAAGCAGTTCTGATATGCACTTTTGGGAATGCCCTTGAGCTCTCTCAGCGATGAGGCATGATTACGGTGTTGTTTTTGACCAAAAAAATACGAACACGCAATAGTGGTCAATGGTGAAAATTTCGCAATTTTGGAATGAACTTCGCTGCCACACACTTCGTGCCCAAATGAGCCAACCGATATGCCAACATCATCAGCAATTTTTCTTATAGTGATTCGACGATTCTCTAAAACAATTTTCTTTGCTTTCATATTCAACATGTTCATAGGTTGTTGACGTGCTGGGGCGACCGGAGTGAGCGCCGTCTTTCACATCTGCTGGACATTCATTGAGAAAGGTTGCACCACTTGTAAACTTCCTTTTGACTCACAGTAACTTACCCTATGCCTCTGTCAACATATCAAGTGGTTTTGTGCACTTAATTCCATTTTTCATACAAAATTGAATGCAAATTCGTTGATCCATTTTTGTCGACAGCAGGACATCGCCGAACACCCAAAACACGTCTAACTTTTGTGCCTCTTACAAAAAAATATGTTATATACTAGCTAAGACAGAAAACATACGTTCGAGACGATTGTATCAACATAACAAAATAAAAAAACAATCGATAATCTAATGAACGTAGCCCAAAAAATTTTAAAATTCACCTTACTCGTATTTTTTATACCCAACTACAAAAACTTTCCCCCCTCATTCTTCCCTTTGCAGAAAAGTAGTAGAAATTCGGTCTCTTTGAGCACTCTTGTAAACACGCACGGTGTGTGCAATTTCCTCCTATACCTAGATTTGCTTTTTTACCTGAACGTTAAAGAATATAGCTCTCGTCGCGTCGATAACGTGAAGTGGACAAGAATCATATTTTATGGGCCGGTTGCCGCACAGAAAAATGCACAGAACTAAAATTCCTTCGTATTTTTCTTTTTCCCACAAGACAAAATCGTTCTCGTGTGAAAGCACCTTTAGATATACTGACCTTCCATCAGTAATAGATTTCATTGTATAGGAAACGTAATATAGATCACCATTTAATAGAAGATCACCACCGAGAGGCTCAGTAAACCGTACCATTAAAAAAAGAAATGTTGATTGGGGGCCGTGATCTTCACAGACTTTTGCCTCTCTGCAGAAAAAAAAGAGAACAGGGGAAAGACTTCTCAATAACTGCAATAAAAAATATTCGCATTGAGGTGATCTATTCACTTCAAAAGCAATTAGTTATATGAAATAAAATTAAAATGTATGTATATTACAATGGAAAACATTGAATACATAAAAAAAGTTATTTGAATTTTTTATTGTAGCAAAATGGCCACAATACCCTACAATTGTCAATTGAGTTTTGATCAGTCTTAAGTGGGACGCTTTTTACTACGCCTAAAGCATTTTAAAGATTGTTGAGAGTACTATTGAAAATATATCAAGACTTATTGTTCATAATAAAACCGCATGCTTTTTGTTTGTTTTTTTGAAAACCAACAAAAGATAAATATACAAAAAGTTAAAATATATAATTGAATGGGTAGCAAGCGGTTTTAATCAGCCATGAGCGTGGGACATCGCTAAAATGAAAAGTATAAAAGAGTTTGGACATTCGTTAATCAAAAAATGAGACCTTGGAGGACTGAAGTGGAGAAGGGTTTCGTATGAACAGTGGTTGATCAGGAGTTAGTCGGTCCTAAGTTTAAGGCGAAAGCTGAAAATGTTTAAGTTGAATGTTGAATTTTATGTAAATTACGGCATTTTCCATATTTTCCTTGTAGGATATATGTATTTAAAAGCAAGTCGCGCCGTGTTTGTTTGATATTGCAATATTTGCTTGTGTGTATTTTATGTATTTTGAAAGTTCCATTTGTTCGTCACTTTTAAAATCAACATAATGTGCATTTGGAAGATGGTAAATACTGTGTACTGGTTTCATGTAGAAAGAACAAAAAGTTGCGCTCACTCTCTATGTGGCAGAACGTGGCTGAATTAAGGTGCCGACTATGGAAAAGTGGATTTTGGTGAACAACTTGACCGTTTTAAAATTTTTCTATCCAGCTGCACTCGATATTTCTGCTGGTTCTGCATCAGTGTCACTTATCATACCATTGATAGCTGTGCTGAACATAAAACTTGCAGTAAAAGAAAACGATTCCGAAGAGATAAATATTGTAAAAACTCGCTTGTGTGAGTCTGTCAATAAACGCTTTTCCTGCATAAAAGGATTTTCTGAATTATCTATTGCAACGATTATCGACCCACGATTTAAAACCAAATATTTAACCAATGATGAAGTAATAATCTGCAAGACTGATACTTTAATTTTTTTTAACTTGCAAAATTATCTGATAATAAGAAAATAAATGAACCAGTTGTTCCTTCAACTTCTTCAAATCCTAATCCTGAAATCGAAAATCTGTGGAATTCGCTTGACAATATGTATGTCGCCAATAAATGAGAAACATCTCAAATCTTATTTAAATGAACCGCTGCTTACAAGGAACGCAGACATTTTTCATTACTGGGCTTCAAGTCCTTATAGTCCTTATACCTACTTAAAAATGGCAGCAATAAAATATTTATCAGCTCCTGCAACTAACGTAGCGAGCGAGCAACTATTTAGTCCTGCGGGCTAGTTTACACGGAGAAAATCTTTATGAACCTTTATTTGTGTACAATATCAAGTTGTTTAATTTGAATTATTAACTAGTTTTCATTTTCACCATTTGTACTGTTATTGTTTACTTTTTTTTTCATTCAAAGTAACTTAATAGTACTTTGCTGACTAAGTTTTTCTTAATTAATTAATTTAAAATAAAATAAAGTGTTTTTTTTAATTTTTATATTCCTTAGTATTTCCTTATATATATATATACCATCATATTCGGCTTCAGCTTCGGCCGAAGGTGATCAAAAGCTGAAGTTCGGTTCAGCTTCGGGCGAAAAAAGGCCACCTTCGGTCAGACTCACCGTACAATTATTTTATTTTGGCATGTCTATCCTTTTTTTATTGCTAAATAATGTTATAACTAACGTGAAGATGTTACTTGAATTCACTATTATACGTTTGTAAAAGCATTTTATCAAGAGTTCCGCCACCCACAACAACTTCATCATCGGCAGCCTTACCACGTCAATTAAACGGATAAACTGCCACTGCCGAAAGCCATCAAGACGTACGACTTTTATTCGAAAAAACAATTGCGATAATGGCGCCAACAATAGTTGTTACTGCAAGCAAAAAAAATCGTTCAATAGTAAATTAACCGCTTTGGTGAGCCGGTACAATGGCACTTACATTCCGCCAAAGTTAAGTCCATCCATCATCTGCTTAAACCGTCACCCCATTCACGTTATCTAAATTCGATACGATTGCCGACTTATCACTTCACAAAAAAAACTCCACCTTTCAACGGTCAGTTGTAGATAAATTCCTTGATACTGTTGACAATTGAAACTGACGTCCAAGTGACATGGCACAACAACTGGAGTAAATATAAATATTAGGAAAAAAACTCATCAAACTTGTCAAGAAACAAATTGTGTGCGCTTGTTGCCTTATCTTAAAGACATTATCCACGCTAGGTTACCATCCGCTGCCGGATATTACGTGCTATAAAGCCTGCTTACAAAGATTTTCACGCCGGAAAATCACCCTTGCACATGAATAATTAAAAATTTTGCACTCTTGCAGGGTTTAGGAAATCCTGTAAAAAGTTAATCCTTCCAACGGGATGCTACAGATCCGTAACTCCTTTTTCATTGACAGCAGCACGCATTGCCTTATTCTTCGTCTTTCCCTGTCTCCTTCTTATTTATATCTTGGGAGCGCAACAGCCACATCTTGGGCCATAATTAACGCTTTAAGTCAATCCAATATATCGTACGCCTCTCCTTCAATAATCAGACACATTCATGAAAATTACTCTTCATCCCCCTTCGTGAATTTCACTACCAAAGTTACAATACATAAATAATTATCCCATCACAGCCAGTACACCGAAACACCCACCTGCTAGTGTACCGAAATGATTAAACAACGTCGATGCTACAATCTCGGCATTGCGCGCCGTGTCGGTCGCCTACAGGCAGTAATACGGCCTAAATGCGAAAATATAGAAGATTTAATATTTAACGAAATGAACCGGAAACTGATGTTCATTAATGGCAAACCGGACGAGAAATCATTATAATCATCAGTCTACAGTCAGAGGGGCGAGCGCGATGCCCCTTCAAGGGCAGGACTGGGTGATAACTTCGTCAAACATTGCTGCCAAGGCTGGCGCCATCGCCCACGCTATGCCTGGTTTACCTATTTCTTTTCGGTGGAACTTTCATCCCTTGAGGGCGATTCGCGAATGAGAGTCAGAAAAATCCACCCTGTGAGTGGTTGAGTATGTACAAGTATTTGCGATCGCAAATCAAACGGTGATTACTTTATAATTTGGACACATTAACGCAGACATCACTGGGGAAGGAGTGGAGCTGTAAAGCTGGCGTTTACAATGTATATGTATGTACCCCATTGAGGACAGGACGACTCTAGGGCTATTACGAGTTTTACGCTTCGCTGAGGAATTATATTTCAATTTTCCATAAACCAAGGGAAATTCAATATTCCTCGCCTCCGGATGGACGAAGTCAGTCTTTCGGGTATTTGCGAAATTATAGCCAAGGATTACTTTTGATTACTTGGCGGGACCGATGGGGTGGATGGCAGCGCCCAAAGATACAACACGCTACACCTAGTGCTCACGGAATGTCCCTCGCCATTAAATGAGATAAAAATTTAATGTGCAAACTGTACGAAATTTTTTCTTTTTAATTTATTTCCTGCGTCGTCGTAAAAAAGTTTCCCTCTTCGTTTCATTTTGTTGCGAACCATTTCGCGCGAACCAAGCGACCGAGATAGGGTTTCTCTCTCTCTCTGTCACCCCCACGTTTTACGCCAAGGTGCAATCGAATCCCAAGGATTCGGTTTGATTATGACACACAGTGACACAGCGCATTCCTGCAATTTAATTGCCATTTGGAAGTTGAGAGGTGGAATTTCTTGGATTACAGTTAAATTTAATTTCCTTTACTTCGTCATAGAAGGTGGATACCTACAGACGATTGTTTGGGAGTTACGCTCAACTCGTTTGTTGGCTGCGACACTTGTCCGAAGAAAAGTTTTTTCTTATTGCGTGCAACAGTGAAAAGAAAGACATTAAAATCACTAAATATGATGTGTTGTGCTCGTTATTGCAGAGGTTGATAGGTGGTCTTTAAACTAGAGTTTGGTTAACTGGCATTTTTTGTGTTATATTTTTTAACTATTTATTTTAAAAGCCATTTCTAGTAGGCTAGATACAAGACCATTATTGGGTGGCATGTTATTTGGAACCTGCCGAACTAAGCTGTAATTTGAAATGCCAGAATGTTAGCAGAATGTAAACTTTATAATAGAAGGATCGGACAATCGAGTAACGCATTTAAATTATTATATTAAGACTTACTGGTGGTGCGAGCAATTGACAATATTGTGAAGACATTCAAGTTGACATTCGAACAAAGTTGTAAATGCAAGTCTTGCTGACGATACGAATTTATCGGCTTTTCGGTGAGCATCTACAAAAACTGCCGCAGGCAGAATGTTGGGCTTCTGCCACCTCATTTGTGTAAAATGGCCGGAGAAAAACTTTTCGGCATGCTTTGACATGCAAAATGACACTAAGAAGAAATTCGACAAAAATAAGACACTTTGGTAGATTGGGTCAACTACCTATTTGCCACCTCGAGGAACTGTCCTCCTTGTGGAACTGTCGTGCTGGTTGTAGTTTAATACTCGAAATGGCGGGCAGAGGCGAGCCGTGCAGACTGGTTTGCTTACCTTTCTGGCTCAGACCAGACGGTTATGGGGACTTTCGCTTAGTGTAGAGTTGTAGCGCCACTGTTTCTTTGTATCCCTTAAAATTTTGTTTTACAGAGCCAGGTTGTTGCTCGATTCTGGAAGTTCGATTTACCAGTGAATGGTGAAAATCATTAAAAAAAACTTGCGGGGATCCCAAATTCGGTGTAATTTTTGATGTTCCGTTGCTGGAGTACGTTGATAATCGCAACTTTCGCGGCTTTTGTGTAAATGGCAGGTTATCCTCGAACGCGAAAAAGAGCTGCATGAACACTATCAGCTAGTAGAGAAGGCTTGCCAGCCGAAAGCACGGAGTTTTGAATGTTCATTATTCATTACTTCATTTGGGAGGTGCCGAATCGCAATAATCGGTATTTCGTCTATTATAGTCCACTTGAAAATTGTTATGTTTTCCATGTAATGGTACAGTCGTTGACTCGTTTAGCTGATACACTTTCAGGAAAATCCCTTCCTTTTTTTAGGATCCTCGACTGTAAGATTGTGCCTTTTACCAGCTTGCGGCAATTATACTTGCCGATTGCTAAAACGTTAATTTTGGCAAAATAATGAACGATTGACATGAGAGCTTACATGAAATGTTTTTTTTTTTCAAACCTTACCAACAAATTGCAAAAAAGATGACATCACGTACTTTTTAGAACCGCTTCTATTATTTCAAAAGGCCATCCCTGCTCCAACCACTTAACACCAATCAAATCAAAGCATTAAATTTCAACGAGCTAGGTCTTTGCCATCGCCTGCTGGATATATCTGCCGGAATGGGGATTTTCCGCACTTCCGGTTTTTCCATTTGCCACTTTTTTAGAGGAAAAGTATGTACATTCGTAAGACCCAGCAAGAATAAGTAAAAAATAAATCAATCTCGCATGAGTTTCAACTTTTCAGATGCATCATCGTCAAGAAGAACGTGTTGAATACAGGATCATTCGTATCCACGCCACAATCCCCTGCCAGGATAGTGTATGCGTCCTACTGCTATCCCTTGCAGCTTTAGTCATGTATTATGCATTGGTTGCTCGGTGAGGATATGAAGTGTGGTGTGACGGTTACAGTTCATCACCTCGTATACGATGCTAGTGCTGAAAACTTCTACCAGCCTCCGTGTTTAGTCAGCGAAAATCTTGGTCTTGGCTCAGCATAGCGAAGTGAAATTTCTTTCTCAAAAGTTTGTGATTCTTACTTGTTTGTCCTTGAAGGAGGAAAAACAAAATTGAGGGTGGCAAATGGTTGATTCAGAGTAGAGGAAGATAATGCTGGATGAATGTGTGAAAGTCGAAAGAGCTTGTGACAGAAGTTGGAGGAACTTGACGTCTTTTGATGGCTCTCCATCTTTCATTTGTGTACTAGACACTCAAGTGGGCAAGTCATTCCATTTCTATCTGTGTTTACGTTTATATACATTTTTTGCAATGAAAAATAAATCAAATTTAAAGTGAAAATGAATCAATAAAGTTGAAATGAGAAAATTATAACAAGTTTTAATTTTTTTTTATATATTTTAGCAGCACTCCGATGAACCTTTTGGGGCGGGACCTGAACTTTAGCTAATAACCAATATGGCTCGATATTATGTCTGCAGTTTATGCCAAATTGATTGAACCACCACATTAATCATGGACAGTTCTTCGGCGTTGAACTATTACGTAGTTAGAATTCTCGACTCTTCAATCCGAGACTACTTTATTCGTCCACTTTTCAAACCACTCTGACCGGCAATACCATATTCAAACTAAAATCGAAAATGAGAGTAATCATGACTCTTTAGTGGTCACCATTGACTTTAACGATCTGACCAAGTTGGTTTTTGAAAAATACAAACCAATCCTCCAACCGATAAAGCTCACCAAAAAGTCATGTGGATGTAACGGTGTCCCAGCATCGGGTGTGACCTGGGCTTCTCTTGATTGAGGCCCAGACCCCTCCGCACTGTAGCGCCAGTTAAAGCAGAAGAAAAACGGTGTCTCAACATATAGTATTATAGCCAATGAGTAGTGATAAGTAAACTTCATATCAGAACAAAATTCGTTTTTAAACAAATTTGACAATTTGGCGTTCTTCATGTGTCAGTTTATTCACGTTGAAACGCCAAACCAAACTAACTTACATCAGACTAAATGGCCTCCAGGTAAAAAACGGTTGTCAACTTGAAATTCTATATTATAGTAAAAATGTACGCAAACAGAAAATACGTTTCAGCACGAACAATGAGAGAAGTCATAAAAAACAACTAGTGTTCATAAAGCATACTTTTTATATACCATTTTTTTTGGTGTATTAAGATACATACATATGTGGTCGCCGTGGCGTAGCGGGCATAGCCGTTAAAGGGTACCAATCGTCTATGACAAGCTTCTCAAGTCTCTGCGTCCGAAATTGGCAAAATAAAAAACGACCCCTCTATTCGTGAGGGAACAGTAGCACACATAGCACGAGTAGTTATTCTAACATAGAAGCTTTGTCCTTGCAGCCCGTAGTGCCACTCAATTATAATTATTAAATTAAAATAATAAGGGAGTGGATTTTTGACTGTATGAAGGAAAATAATTTTTGCTTCTTTTCGACTAAATATAACTGAACTGAATATACACTATTGCAAATGTATGAAAGCTAACTGATTTTTGTTTGCGAATATCGAAAAATGTGCCCATTCTCTGGGTGTACGGTGGGCACGAATGCAAAAATCAATATACCTACCTTGACTTCACAAATCAAAATTTAAGCCTTGCGAGGTTTACATTTTACAAATTTAAGTTTACAAATTAACAAAGTAAAAATAGCTCATAATTGAATGTGAAATGATTTTGAAAGGACGTTGTGGCTTGTTTTTTGTCACAGAATAGGAGCATTTTAACAGAGTAGATGGTAAGTGCATACAGGATCTCAAAGTAAATATTTCACATACATATTATTTTCCATACTAACCCAGCGCTGTTGTAGTAAATGCACCAGTCTTCTTGGTAAAAATGTGGTTGAAAACTTAAAAATTTGGTAAATGCATGCATTCATCTCACGAAATTCTCGGATTGGCCATTATATATGCAGATGAGGGGTCAAAACTTTTAAAAGATAGGTATGTCTTTCACTCATTTACCCTAGTTTCATGAAACCGAAAAAAATGTGTATTTTCTTCGATAGCTAACTATCCTGGAAAATTTATGTATGACGGAAAGGTGTTATTATCCAGCTTTTTCTTACAGGAGTAGATTTCAACATCAATTTTCAAAAAGCCACAAGTGAGAGTGCCGTCACTCCCAAAAGCAAACAGCAACAACTTTAGTTCAGCTTTGCTTGTAGGTTATACTCCCCTTTACAAACTTACAACTTAGCTTTTCTGCAAAAATATTGCTTTAATCCAAATATACCAGTTCAATAAACATACATACCGATGTGAAACAATGCGTTTAATAATTCTTCATAAGGTGTAACCAGACTGTTATCCATCAATTTTATGAAGAATTTAAAATAAAAAACTGTATATCATTTTTCATTTTTTTCATTTCATTTATTTATTTGTACGTAAATACTACAAGATATAATATCTTATTTAAGTATTGAGAATAATTTGACAATATATCATTGAATGACTCATATAATATATAAATAGCAATAAGTTATAATTTATTAGTTTAAGTTATGTTTGGGTTGACATATGTAACAGTAGATTTTTCTGGAAAACAGTTGATGAAGTTGTTCTCTGCAATGCGGCTGGTAAATTATTCCACAGCCGTATAGCTGAGACAAGGAAGGAACGCTCTGCTACTGTGTGCATAAAACGAGGAAAGATTAAATATACACCTCTACGACATTGAACAAAATTGATCATATCCTTGAGGTACAAAGGACATTCATAGTAAATAATTTTGTGTAACTGTGAGAGAATTTTGTAATCACGGTATTGATTCAACTCTATTCCTAGTAATATAGTTTTAAACTAGCTGACACTAGCGTTTCTAGGGAGATTAAAAACGCAACGGAGACAATCACTGAACGCGACGTTAAGTTTACGATTACACATGCAGTCTAAGCAAGGATATACACAAAAATTAAACTAAAAGAAAGTTTTTTATCAATCTGATTTTCATATCAGGATTGAGAAGATAAGTTGAGTACCTTAAGCTACATAGCCCAAAGTAAACTCTTTTCACACTTTCTGAAATAGCATCACAACAGGAGAGTGACTCATTTATAACAAAGCCAAGGTAGTTTACCTTATTAACATACTCTATAATGTCACCGTATAAGACAATAGGCGGAAGACTATCCATGTTAATAACATTGTTAGTACAAAGCATTGCAAGGGTTTTTGTGTGTTTAGTCGTAGTTTGTTCTACTCTCACCATGCTTGTATTCTACGCAAGTCATAATTTACTGTTGAAACACCTGCAGATATTGAGTTTTTACTACAAGGCATACCGATCCTTGAGAAACGCCACAATTGACAAAATATATATCAGACATACCAACAGAGGTTACAGTAGTCAACGAATGGTCCGTTAAATATTTAGTCATTAGCTTGATTGCAGAGAGTCCGAAGTTAGAATTGTCTTTCAATTTAATCAGTAAGATTGAAATCTAAAAGTATTAACAAAGCAGCACCATGTAAGTTCTTTCGGGTACGCAAGTCAGTTGTCACTTTGATAACAGCAGATTCACAGTCATGTTTTTGTCTGATGCCTGACTACCGTTCTGAGAGTAGACCCTTCGTATTAATAAAATACTGTATCTGACTAGAGTTTATGTTTTCAAAAACTTTTGCAATATATGGTAAGATACTAATGAGTCTATAGTCCGATGGTCTTGAAGGGTTAGTTTTTTTAGGGACAGGTATAATTTTTGCTCTTTTCCACTGGCTTGGGAAACTACAACTATGAATATATGAACATAACAGAGAATCAATAGTTATATGAGTTTTAAAAATTTGCACATAACAAATGTATCAGATAATGTTGATAGAACATATAGCAATAAAATAAACAAACTTTGCTTACGTTTTAACAAATAAGCGGCATTCTGCGGCCTCCAGGCCGCACGATCTTTCGCCATCGACTCTAACTCATCATGAGCTATTTCCAAGCGCAATCAGGCGAGTTTTTGGACTCGATCCATCCACCTCGTCCACCTTCATCTCTGTTTTTGTGACGGTTGCATTGTTTCTATTTCACTTCGATAAAATCAAGTTTTTTTTTTATATACAGACCAGTTTACTTGAGATTTATTTTAATTAAATATTTGTTTTTAAGCCCAATATTCTAATGAAATTTTCTCGAGGTACATTCAGTTTGGGATAGAAAAAAAGCCTTGAAATCGTGAAAAAATTCCATTCACATCCAAGTAAAAAGAAATGTCAAATCTGTAAAATCTGATATGTGTGAAAGTTCGCATTATTTGGATTCCGAACATTCCAAAGATCTAACAGTAAACAACAGCAGGTTGCATACCTATTATTACGTTATTTAGGTCTTAGATTTAAGATTAAGGACTTTTGTTACCTTTCATCTTGGATTCGTAATTCCAAAGCAATGTAGTTCTTTACTTCCTGGCAGCATATTTTTGCCAGTGTATGCCTTGTTGAAAACATGTCATGTGAATGAATTTCCAGTTTTTTGAATAGCGTACATCAAGTTATGTCAGTCAGTTACATAAACTTAAGTATGACATGAATATTATGACAAGATGGCGTGTCATCTGCATTTTTTATGGTTTCGTTCAAAAAAGAATTATTGGAAAATGGGTTCGTTAGCTTATTCATTTGTGCATGCATAAAATGGGTCAAGCAAATAATTTTATTGTACACCAACAGATCCTTTGATAAGAATATTATGCTTCCCGTCAAGCTTTTTGATCTGAATTGCAGTGTCTTACCCCTTCCAATTTCTATATACGAATAGTTGCACCTGAACATCTGAAAAATTTACAAAATATTGTGCTCTACAGGAACTTTCAATATATGTAAATTGTTTTGAGCAAACAGCTTTGGCGTTATTGCCCAATATAATTATGGAAATTTCACAATTACTAAGTATGCACCCAATGAAGAATTTAGAATTTAAGTGGCGTCTCACGCATTGATCTCAACCGCTAAATGCGTACTCGCAAATTGTTGGCTTAGGATAGACGGCGTTTGGTGGGTGCTATGTTGGCACGGGTGCATGATATGGAGTATCGAGTAAGAATGTGAATATCTGCGCGGAGGTATGTTTATATATTTGTAAATTCCTCTGTTCATGTTGGTTCGGTACAAGATATGTAGCATGAAGCGGTTTTACTGAATAATTATGCAACTCCCGGGTTTATTAATAACATATTCCAGAGAAATACCTATTCAGAAACCTTTAATTTAGTATTGTATGTATGTATATTAATAAAATAAAGAATCCGTGTAAATGCGAAAATAACTCCCACCTACCGAGTATATTTTTCACTCAACAACAGCCCATTATACAAGGTCTGTTCGAAAAATAAGGTGAATTTTTAAATTTCGCGGGCTGCGTACATTCGATTATCGACTTTTTTTATTTTGTTATGTTGGTACTGTAGTAGGCTCTGAAATTCAACTGTTCATATTTCAAATATGAATCGCAGTACATATGCTCCGGATTCAAACGCTTTTCTCAGAAAAATAACAACCGCGAAAATGTAAAGGAGCTAGCGAATAGGAATAGTAGAGAACATTCATTCGTTTGTGAACAGTCGGATAAGTAAGACGTGACGTGTGAAAATAAAAGTTGAAAAGTAGAAAGTATTTTTGTATTTTTATTCCTATTATAACTTCAGAAGGGGGATTCCGATGGCTGATATTGGAAAATATAAAGTTTACACGGCGCTACAACTTGAATTATGGCTTGCTAAGTTGAACAACAGGCAACAAAAGAGAGCTGTTGCTGCGTCTATTATCTGGAACAAGGTAATTTCCCCGAAATGTGCATTGGCGGCGTCTCCGATGTGCCGACAGTAGACGGGGAACCCCAGGATAACGAGCGAGAAGATGACGATGGTGAGGATGACGAGCGAGAAGATGCAGAGCGAGAAGATAAAGAGGAAGAAGATGACGAGCGAGGAGATGAGAGCAGCATAAGCGAAGACGATGAGGAACTAGATGATGAAGAAAAAAATGAAGATCGTATGACGAGTGGTAAAATGAGTGACAACACGAAAATGAAGAACAAGAAGAGAGTAAAGATGAGTGGTGAAAAGAAAAATGATGAGTGGAAACTTATGAAGAGAGAGCTGGAAATAATGCGCAAGGAATTGGATTTGCGTAAACGTGAGAACAATCTCCTCAAAAGGGAGAATAAATGGTTACATAGAAAAAGTCAAGAGAATGAATTTGAACAAAACGACAGCAGTAGCAGGATCGTAGAGAATTTCACCAATATCAAAGATTTGCTGGCAGAATTCTCCGGAGAGGCGGAATTGTTCATTCGTTCATAGACGAAGATGCAATGTTTCTGCACAAAGCATCAGTTGATGGAAGCTTTCAGCAAAACTTACAAATATGAATCCATGGGGTATTTAAACAAAACGAAATTTTCAAGGAAATCGGGACGATTTGGAGTCAGAAGGGCCGAGTTGTAGTAGGCTCTGAAATTCAACTGTTCATATTTCAAATATGAATCGCAGTATGCTCTGGATTCAAACGCTTTCCTCAGAAAAATAACAACCACGAAGATGTAAACGAACTACCGGATAGGAATAGGAGAGAACATTCATTCGTTTGTGAACAGTCGGATAAGTAAGACGTGACGTATGAAAATAAAAGTTGAAAAGTAGAAAGTATTTTAGTATTTTTATTCCTTTATAGTACACTCATCTCGAGCATATGTTTACAGTTTCAGCTATATAACATAATTATTTTGTTTGTAAGAGGCAAACAATTTAAGCGTGGTTTGCGTGTTCCGCGAATTCCTGCTGTCGACACAAATGGACAGTGGCATACTCTGAGTCAAAAACAAATTTTTACAAGTGGTACAAGCTTTTCAAAGAAAGTCGAGAAGATGTGAATAACCACGCTCGTCCTGGACGAACATCAACAGCCGATGAAAATGTTGTGACAGTGAAGAAAATTATTATAGAGAATCGTCGAATCTAATAGTAATGAGAATGTTGCTAAAAACATCTGCTTTTTGGTGCAATTGTTTCGGAAATTTTGGGCTTAAAGCGTGGCAGCGAAGTTCGTTCCAAAAACAACACCGTTATCACGCCTCATCGCTGAGAGAGCTCTAGGGCGTTCCAAAAAGTGCATATTAGAATTGTTTCGGGGATCGGAAAAAAACGCTGGCACAAGTTTAATATATCTGAGGGGAAGCAAATAGAAATTGATAAATATATAAATATTTTATGAGAATAATGAAAATTCACATTATTTTTAAACAGACCTCGTTAAGCACCAAACGTTTCCATCACCATCTTACAATATGTGATAATAATAAAAATTATTACTGCATACTTTTTTACTGCGACTACTCTGATGGATTGTTTGCTGCACTGGTAATGGCCTACATCTGATATCAGTGACGAGGACTTGTGAGAGGTAAAGCGACAATTTTGGTGAAGATTATAATATTTTTCGACTTTTCTTGTCACTGAATCGGAATATTGAAAACGAATTTATTCATTATCATCAAAGGTTTTTCATTATTGACACAGAAATTCTAAAGAAAATGAAAATAAATTCATATATAAGATTGCTAGCCGAAGCATAAATATGACATAAGCCTTCAAATCTTACCATTTCCTTGCTTCAGTGTACAAGCGACTACGATAAAAAAAGGAGGATATCGTAAACAAAATAATTTGCAAGGAAAATGATTGATATCTGTACTATGCGGGGACAATGAAGCAATCTCTACTTCAAAAACTAGGTAGCTGCAAGTCGGAAAACAAAACTCGACAACAAGCAGCACTATCCATTACTTAGAAAAAAAAACCATCAGCCAGATGTTAATGAAGATATTCAAATCCTGCCGATGAAAAAAAAAGAAAACAAGACATGTAGAACATTTTTGCCGTTAACTCTTCCTCGATAGATGCTAAGAAACTTTAAATATAAGAAAATTCAAAGTAAGATCTTCGTTAAAAAAGTTGTAAGCAAGTGCAATAAATTAAATATAAACGTCTAAGTAAACGCAATTTCAAATTTTCTAATAGTCACGTGTCACATATTTTTATTAAATTCAATTAGTTTAAATTTTATTGTCACATGCAGATATGGTCTCCGTGGCGTAGTGGGTAAGTGCATCGACTCAGGTCAAATGTGCGATTTCCACACTGAACACATCGCATTTTTTCACGGCGCCACCTTTTTCGATTTGAAAACTCTCAAAGAGTACTAGTTGTCTATGAAAAGCTTCTCAATCTCGCCGTTCGGAGTCGGCAAAAAATGTACATTCCTTCTACTCGTGAAAGAACAAAAGCACACACAATACGTGGGCTGTAGTGTCCCTCAATTATTAACATTATTGAATGTGTAAGAAGTTACCTTCCAATTGGACGTCAGCGGTAAGACACATTCAGTCAAGCTTCGTTGTTGCTACTTTTTTATTAAGGGTGGATTCAAGAAAACAAACCAACTATTTACCATTAAGCTCTTTTGAACTCAAATTAGTCAGCAGCGAATAGTATGCAGACCCTTATGTCCTCAAAAAATATTTAATAATTTAAATCTCAAGCGAAAAAATACTACAATAACAGTACAAGCCTTTACCAATACCTTAACCTACACTACAGCTCCACATATTTTCACTTTAAAATGCTTAAGCTTTTTTTATTTGTAGCGAATACTGCCTATATTGCAGTTCCCGTAATATAATCAAAGACCTCGTCCCAACTAAGCTGTGGAAGCACATTCTACCACATACAATGCAAAAGTGTTTTGTATGTCTTAATGCAAAGAGTCAACATGCAACCAAACCATAAATTCAATACTTTAAAGTGCAAACTGAATACAATGCATCACATGACTGAATTAGGACCCACCCCTTTGTATAACGAAGACATCCTTGTATCGTCCCAAGCCATGACATCGGAACAATTTTAAGTGAACTTCCGTTGCAGGTGGAACCATCTCTTTTTCTAACACATTGGAGGGTCAGGCATCTATTGTCGGGCTCTTAAATAATTTTCGCTTTGAATAATATACGCATCTCCGTCAAATGACAAACGGTATCACCGACAAAATGCATGGTCACTCACATGTGCACTCAGACGTGCACCCACCACCCTGTGATCAACCATGGTCGGAAGTGAAGTTTCGTTGCAACAATAAATCCACACTCTGGACGGTATCGCCAGCACTGTGTGCATCACAGACCGCAAACTCATAAAATATTGTATCTCCTGAAAGGATAGTTGAAGAAGACCTCCAGGGTATCAGAGTGAATATGAATAAGTGAGCGCTGCCCGACGAAGTGCTTCATCGTCATGTGTGCGTATACGTGTTGAATGAGTACAGCAAGTAATGTATTCTACTTCCCTGGTGTCTTGGTAATGGAATTAATGAAGCCAAATCACTACCACCGCTGTGGTAGTGTAATTGGCAAATCTCGTGTAATTAATATCGATATGTTGCTTGTGGCTTCGAGATTATGGAATAAATTAGCTTCAAGTGCGCCTTGGTGACTTGAAGTCTAATTCAGATTTGCTTTCGACTACATAAGTCCCTGCACTCTGGTAAATACATAATTCTTGTTGTTTTATGTGCAACGTTCGTTGAAGCCTGTACACTCACACACTGTTGCGCTACCTTACCATCCCGTTCAAATGTGAACTAAGTAAAGACAAGAACCTGTGTGTAGTGACATCTAGTAAGAACTGTTTGAAACCTATTTTCTAATGGGCACAGAAAATTATGTACAGATGTCGCACCCTGAACAGAATGCAGGTTCAAGTTATGAAAAACCAACCGACAAAAACTAAAACAGAATCGTTGGGGGTGTAAATAAAAGACGCGACTAAAACGAAGGCTGTTTATTAACTGCCTAGTGTTTTACATTTTACTTAAAACAAAGAAGAAGTTCTCTAGGACCAATGACAATTTGGGTAACAGGTTCTATATATTAATTGAAATACTTTATTTAGTTAAAATACTGAACGTAGAGTCTACGTTTAAATTAGGTGTACCAATCCGAAAATGACTACGATAAAATACCTACTTATGTTGTCTATAGTTGTTGGTATTTTTCACTTGGCACTTTAAACGTGTACTGATATTCCGTGTGCTATTCCTTAAAAAAAATACAACAATCTTGTTCGGGCACACAAAAGTTCTCTACATCTTAGAGATCTGACTACTAGTTTTGTAAGAATTGTAGAAAACTGAAATACTAATGTGACTTTTGTGACATAAACGAGGCCACATTATATATGTATGTATATTTTATTTTATTCAGTATTTTTTTCTGCTATTGTTTATTATTTTTTGCTTAAAATTAGTACTGTTTATTTACATTTTTTTGAATAGTGACGCTCCTATAATTATCTGGAATGCTTCATCACTGATGGCAACGTGTTTCTTTTTGGGTTCAAACCTCAGACTAAGTAACATATGAGTCTCAAGATTCCAGTAGTGAAAAACATGGCTGCATGCGATGCGATGAAATGATGCTTTGATGTTGAAATGCATCACGATGCTTTAGTTTTGTTGTTATGACGATTCTTTTAAATAATTTAATAAATAACGTTGGTTGTTATAAAGCCAATATGTTGAAGGCTATCTTAGATATCAAAAGAGGCAACTAATCAGAAAAACATTGTCAGCTTCTTCATCAATAAGCAAAACTAGGTGTATACAGAAGTACAAACATTTTTTTTGTTATAAAAAATAAATAAACATTCCGATGATGTTTTTTTCGTCCCATTTTCGCATGAAAATGAAAACAGTTTTGGAAAATGAATAAAAAAAATATTAAAATTTCTTAAAATTTCTTTTAAAGCCCTGCAGAAGATTCTAAAAATTGTAAGTCTCCACGCAATGGTAGCCCAAGTTTCTCCTTACAATAGTGCTTATATGTAACGCTTTGGAAACTTGCTAATCAATGTAGTTTTCGAGAAGTATCTGATCGGCTTGGAATTGGAAAGGGTGCAGTACACAAAATAAGAAAAGATACAATAGCGCGCATCATAAAATTAAAGAAGCGGTTAATTAAATGGCCAAGGACAAGAGAAACGCAGCAAAACATTATAGAAGAATTTGAAAACCAACGTTTTAATTCATTCCCATATGTATTGGGGTGTTTGGATGGGGCAAATTTTGAAATTTCATGCCCAAAAGGAGATTCTGCAAGTTATTACAATAGAAAATATAAATATAAATAATGCAATCACATTTCTGAAAATTATTTTAACATACATTTTTCAATAGGGTGTGTGTGTTAGTAACCTTGTTTTTTCTAGATACATTCGTTGGATATAGAATGCCATCTCCTCGGTGACTACCCTTTTAAAATTAATTTAATGGTTGCTTATAAAGATTGTGGAAATGTAACGCCAGAACAAAATTCATTTAATTATTGTCTTAGTTCCTCTATGTATTTATTGAACAGGCATTTGGAGTTTTAAAAAAGAAATTCCTAATATTGAACAATTTACATGCACAAACAATTTCTATTTCAAAACAAATCGTGATGGCATGTCATAATTTTATCACTATGCATGTACAAGCAGTTTCTTCAAATATCTCTGAAAGTTACCCACAAATAGATGACCAAAATTAGGAACTTCCAATCTTAAACAATTAAGCTAATGCTAAAAGGGAACAGTTGACTTCTCTATTTTCAGCCAAATGTCGAAATCAGTAAGAGCACTAAAGTAATAGATAGAAAAATGTATTACAAAATAATTTAAAAAAAGACTTAATATCAATTAGTAACAATTTATTGCGTTTAAAACAAATAACATTTCACAACCTCACTTTTCTGATATCGTAGTAAGCTGTTGGTAAGTTGCTCAAATGCACAATTTGTAGTCTAGAGTCTAAGTCTAGCCATTATTTCATCAATTCGTCTTCTTTGTGAATTATTTTATAAAATTTGTTAGAATGTCACATTAAGTTTAGGAGAGAAATATGAGTCAAGTTTATTTTTTACCTGCTGTAATTTTTTTTTGAGGATCTTTTGGAAACGAGTTGTAAACAAACATGTGTTATACATATGTTAGCTGCATAGCCTATTTGGGAGATTTACGACCTGGATTTCCTCAGGTTTGGACGGTAAGTCTACAGCTACTTAAATATTGTTGTTTCTAAAGCTTCCACTCCTTTACTATATCTTTGTAATACTCGATGATTAAAGGCTTGGGTGGACGGAATAACCGAACCTTTCATTTTATAAAATTATATCCTTTTCTTGATATATATTTTAATTATGTTCACTTGAGGGTTTCGACACCATGTAAATTACTCGGGTGATCTATGAAGTAAAATCCTGAATGGTTTCATTGCTGTTTTTTAACAACTAAGAAAGAATGTAGCAAATTCAAATTAGATATTAAGACTAACATTTTTGTAACAAACATTAAGTTTCAACTTCAGGTCCTCCCATTGTCACAAACTGTAGTAAAATTTTAAAATAAAGCAGATCTTTTTTTTAACTTTAGTGAAAACGATCAAACTCACTCGAAATAAGAAATAAATTTGTTGGTTTTTGCCGTGCATGCCCCAATATGCTTCATACGCAGGAGCGATTGCTCTCAGTCAGCTAGTTTATCGGACCTGAACCAAGTTATTAAAGGAATATATTCACTGAAATACACTAAATGTGTGGAAATATATTGGAGTTTTTTTTTTATTGTAATTACAATTATTGGAATACTCATTGACAAATATCAAAATCTTCGTACATACGTACATATGTGTGTGCTTAAATTTTTAGCATATTTTCATTGTGCAACATAAAGCTCTGACACGAAACGTCTCCTTGGAAACATTCTAAGGAAACCCAGCCAGGTATGGAGAAGAGTCAGATCGCAATCCGAAATTCGTATTTCTTTATTCTATTTTCGGACTTCCATCACTCCCAAAAACGTAGAAACGACTTTGAACGATAGAAAATAACCGAATTAGCGATTGACCAGCGTTCATCACAGTAGATTGGTTAACGTGTAAAACACAGGTGGTACTCACTAATTTGACGTGGTCAACGAATATCGTTTTTATAATATCTTCCAATTCATCAAACTACCAGTTGGACAATATCCAGCCAAAATGAAGAGCCAGAAGTGATCGAGGAAGTAAAGCGAAAATCCAATGTCTAACAATGTGTCTGAGAAAAATTAAATTTATATAATAATTTCTGAAGTCAATGGAGTTGTAGTTGTGGGGTGCTTTGCTGGTGACTGATTCTTTAGGCCTCTAAGCAAAATGGAAACTATCCAAATGAAATGTGTAGAAAGCAAAAAAAGTAGTGTTAATAAAGCAAGAGGAGTATCATCAGATGATATCACGGAGACATTATTTTTTTGCCCCACCCCCATACGTACTACGAAGTGTACTGAAATTCCTGTTATAATAAAAAATAAAAAACTCCACCTTCCTAAAATGCTATAATTTCTTATTGTATTCGTTGATTGATAAATTTTATTGTGCCAAAACAAAAAACGTAAAATAAATCAATTTTTAATTTGCATGGAGACGGCCGAAGAAATCATCGCACCCTGCACGCTGCACGTGGCACGTGGCGCTGTGGTATTGTAGCAGAGCGATGTAGAAATAACGCTAAACTCCTTAGGTGCAGTGGCTCTTCGTCGTGTACAGAGAGTATCATATCAAATACAATCTTAGAAAGTTTCAAAGAATCGGTACCAAGAAAAAGGAAAAACTTATCAAGATCCAATTATTAGTCCAGATGGATCCGAATGATAAATCCTTTCTGTTTTATGCAGCATAAAAATATGAAATCGTTGATTAAAAACGCTGTTGCAAACTTTAGAACGGAAACGTGGAGGGAAACACTTCAAAGTATAGATGAAATTAGCAACGCATTCTGAAATTTACTTAATGGCTCTATTATACTCTTCTGCACTGAAAGAGCCAACGCACTCGGCAACATATTTTTTCTAAGCTATTCAATCACAAGTAGCATGGTCATGATGTCTCCTAGTAAATGCTTCAAAAACATTACAAACAAAGTTGTGTCTTTCGCGGAGTCTTTCGTGGAGAGCAATTATACAATTTCTCCATAGCAAATTGATTTCAAAGGGAAACCTTGGATTTTCGATTTGTGAGACGACGCACCAACTCACTAAGTCACGGAGACCACCATATAAATGTTTAGTGTTAAATGTCCTAATATACAGGTGCTATATGAAATGATTTATGTATTTCAATTAAAACAATTTGTCATTCAATTGTAGAATCTTTATCTTATTATTCTGTTGGGAATGGAAATGGAAAATGGAACTAATTTAGGCGGAAATGGAAGTGTCAAACGCAACAAAATTTAAAAGTTGACCAACTTCGTAGTGAAGCATTCAACTTAATGTATCTTTCTCACCTATTGTCAAATTTCTGAAACCATCCACGCAGGCACTTTAAAGCCAGAGGTGAATTTTTATTCAAAAAATGTATTTAAAAGGTGCCAAAAGGTATGCAATGGTTGATTAAATTTAAATAATGATTAAATATATAATCACTTGCTACCTCAGAACACCTACTTTGCAACTGACCAAAATACCCCAAAAGATAGAATACCATAGTTCACACATGTAAATATGTCTTTTGGGTTCGTCGATTTTCTACAGAAAAAAATTATTTTCGAAAGCAATTTTAGTGATTGAAAATTGCTCGGCATTATTATTTGCTTAAGGTATCAATCAAAAAATGTATGAATGGAACTCGAGTTCATTTCGCGAGCACGTTTGCAGCGGTGGACCGCTATAATAATTGAGTAGCACTACAGCCCACAAGGGCCTTGCTTCTAAAACAACTACTCGGGTTGTGTGTGCTACTGTTCTCTCACGAGTAAAAGGCGCCTACAGTTTTTTGCCAACTCCGAACGGTGAGATTTTAGAAACTTTTCATAGACAATTGATACTCATTGAGTGTTGTCAGCAATTTCAAAAAATTTTGGTGCCGTGAAAAAATGGAAGGTGTTCCGTCGTTCCGGGAATCGAACCTAGACCTTTTGCGTGTTGTAAGTGCGTCGCTTATCCACTACGCCACGACGACCACGCAGCGGTCTATTAGTCTAACTAATCGCAGCGGTCGATTCGTTGGACACAAACACAACCGGCTAATAATGCATATTTTGCTTATTGGCGAACCCATTGATGGGAATGGATTGGTCCACTGGCTTCTACTCTTAAGTCAGCTTGATCTTATATGGGTGTAAACCAAGATCTTTATGCAATATACGCTATAACATGTTAGGAGCGATGCCCAATCCTTGAGAACGCCGTGGAATTGACTCATTTCGATCAGCAGCGATCTTTTCGCCAATTCGACCAACCCGATATCACACTGACACTGCAACTTCACACAGCGAATATGTAGACAAAATTGATGTTAAAGTTACGGTCACCAATTCCGAATTTCATTAGTAAATTTTTAAAATTTGCAGACGTTGTTCATTCCACATCTGCAAACACATGTATTATATGCATGCATGTGCATATATACATATGTACACACATGGCCGCAATCATTTCTTGAAATTTTGAGGGATTTATTTGCAATAAGTTAATTTCGGGTGCCTTTTGGTTAGTTCTTGACATTATATAATGTTCGAAAATCTTCCATTTTGTGCATATATTTGGTATTTTTAGAATGTGCTTATGGAGATTATTATTTACACTTTTCATTTAATGTGGCACAGCGTATGGGACGTATTTGTAATGTCGTCAAATAGCTTACTGCTTAATGGACGCCGCATAACGCCTTCATATTCAGTTTCAATTCACTGCATTTATGGACTAAGTTTTTTACCTCAGATTCAAGTTATTGTTTAGAAAGCTTGTTTACAGCCTCCAAAAAGTTGCGGACGATGAAAACAGACACAGAATCTACATAGCCTTCAATAGCATCTTTAGTTTTTATATATGTGAGATCGGTTTATATTTGTGTATATATATAACCAAAAATGTGTATTCTTGCCCATCCATAGGTACAAAAGAAAAATGCTTTTCGTAACATAATAGATAATTATTATAATTATAATTAATTACAATGAAAACATACCATACAGAAAAAAAATCCTTTCAATCATAAAATATAACCTCTTTCGTAGAAAAGATATTGCAAACTGCAAGGAGTGGTGCAAATTATATAAGTACCATATTTCAAGAAATCTAACCCATCACTATAGCGTTTAGCGACCATTCGTCTGTATTCTTTTTATATATATTTTTCTACACAATATTGTTCTTGACTCTTTTTGACTTATGAAAAGCTTTTGTTGGCTAGGTGGCGCGAACCAGTATTTTGTTAAGGGTGAGACATACAAATATACACATATTATTGTCAGAAATTTGTCTTTTAATAGACTTTGAAAATTGAACATCCCACCTGACAAAAAAATATACACATCAATCCGATTTTCGAAGAAGTACCAAACAAATTTTAAATATAGCACACCTGAATAGTAATATTTACTTCAAACGAAGAATGTAATATGGTAACCCTAGGAAAAGATCAATTATATCAGTAATTCAAAGAATTGGAATTTGCAAAACACGTGATCGTTTTCGCATGTGATGTAATCACAAACTACAATAGATAAACCAGATTCAATTCAATTTTTGTTTCTTTGTATTGAGGAAAAGGTTAGTTTATTTTATTTTAATTGTTTGCCTTCAAAATAAATGGAAAAAAACGACTTAGGCTTACGAAAAGCCTAAAAAATTACTGCAAAACAGCACAGCGAGCTTTGGTTTTAACGCACAGAAAATCTATCTCTACGTAAAATACATGTATGGGACGGTCACTTAGTCTTGTGCAAAATGTATTTAAAAACACTCCAAGTACAGAATCTCTTCAGAGGATGATCAACGAATGAAAATATTTTCGATTTCCTCAGAAATTTATAAATCTACTACAGCTCCAACAGTTTGTCGTCCCTTAAAAAAGAAAATTTTATGAAGTTCCTCTTATGAGGAAAAAAATTAACTTGAGGTTAAAGTTTGGCAAGAAACATGCAAACTGGGCTGGTGATATCGGTGGAAGAAAATGACAAAATATCTACGAAACAAAGATTAATTTGTTTTCAAACTTCATAGCCGCTATACAAACAAAAAATTTGAAGCATGGCGGCGGTTGTATGATGGTTTGAGGATGTTTCTCCGGGAATATTGTCGGCCCAATATTTCAGACCACAAACCTTGTACTTGCTGAGTAGAAGGATATATTGGAAATGGTAATGTGATCATACACAGAGGAATACATGGCACTGCATTGGGTTTTCAGCAGGATAACGACCCAGAGCATATTTTCAGACCTGAAAGGAAATGCTTTGTTGACAATAATGTCGAACTTCCAGCTTGACCAAATCAATGCCCAGACATGTGGTCGCATTTCAAACAGAAATAGGTTAGGCAAACATTAACTAATAAGGACAAAGTGTGGCAGTTTGTTCAGAAGACATGATACGAACTACCAATAGAGACACGTAAAGCTTCAATGAGCAGTATGCTTAAGAGAACGGCGAAAATTGCAGGGCAAAAAGGTTAGCTTCACAGTGTAGTGTAAATGTTTTTAAAACTTAAAGAAACACACATTTAAGCTCTTTATTTTGCATATTTTAAGACAACCTAATGTATAATGCATCTATTTTTGATCAGCTGTTTTTTTTACGCTAACACAATTCATTCATCAAAAGAAAGTTTTTTTGAATAAATATTGAAACTACATTTAAGTTATAAGTTTGTAATATATTTACAGAACATAAATATATAAGCCTTTTTCTATGAACTTTTACCATATCGCTTATTCGCTTAATGTCAAGCATGTGCAAGTGTGTCTATTTTTTGATCGGATGTGTATAATGCTACCACAAAAATGAGAAGACTTACTTACATGACAAAATGGCTATCAAATCAAAAAAAAGTCAAAATGAAATTTCTCAAGAAGATACAAAACTAAAATATAATTTCTTAAATGCATTTCGGTTTAAAAAAATGTAATTAAATAAAATTGATTTTCCGTTTCCGCTCATGACTTCAAAAATAAGATACAAATGAACGAAAAAAACCCCACCAAAATTCCCTCACGATATATTCCCTAATAGCTCAATTTGGTGAATATCTGCGAAATATTTCAGCCAATATTTGTGTCCACGATAAGTGATTTAATCAACTGCAAGAACCATGCTCTGCGCATACTCACTAAAATCACAACCTATGCTGACACTTTGCTGCTCTCAAATTATTCTCTAGCAACACGAACATCCTCCCAAGCAACATTTACGTCCATCAACACCATTGCATTGTGATCTACAAGCATGTATGCGTAATGTATCTGTAAAATATCTCGCTCGCGCACATAAGGTTCGTTGAGAGCCGCAGCCATCCAGCAGATTCATTAGTCCATGATTAGCGAACAAGTAAAGAAGTAAATTTGATTCGTTCGTTGTTGAGTTCAAAAAAAATTGTTTTTGGTTTCTTTATTTTTTTTTTGTTTTTGCCTATTTCTTGTGACTACTCGCTCCCTTAAGTGAACAGTGGTATATGAGAATGTTCGCCAGCGTATCTGACGTCTCCGCCGTTGTCGTTTGCATCGTCGCGCGGTGTTAAACTCTGCATACTGTCTTATGTTTTTATTAATACCCCTTCATCAACCCTGGATTATAATATAAACACGCAACTAGCAGTTACAACAATCAGCATCAACGTTCGCATCGTTTGTCAACGTTGCCGTCGACGCAGTCGCCTTCGTCAGCATAAAAATGTAATAATTTCATGAATTAATTGTTTTTATGTTTTTTTTTTGCTTTCTCGAATTTATTTTCTGCTCGTTCTCTGTGCAAAGTATCTCAAAGATTGTGATATCTCATTTTCGCAATGCAAGCCATGTGAAGAGAAAAGGCAAATAAAAAAAATGATTGCTGTATACTTAACTAGATTGGAATTTCAAGTGAAAATTATTGTGTCACACCAACACTTCGATGGGTGGTGTTTACTATACCAAAATATATGTGGATTTAAGTGAATGTTGCATTTAGATGTGTAAGTGTGCGTGTGCTTGTACTATGTGTGTAAATTGAGAAGAACGTTGAAAATGAAAAAAAAAAGTAAAAATTGTTCCAAAAAATAGTCACACTCAATTGCGGGAATACCAGTCTGGAATGTTGCTCTGCAGTGTTGGTGCTGATGGATACAAGGCTCACACGAAAAGTCTTTTTCAAATAGTGCTAGGCAAAAAAAGTCTAAATTATGTAGGAACAAGATCTAAA
Source organism: Eristalinus sepulchralis (assembly GCA_944738645.1). NCBI lineage: Eukaryota > Metazoa > Arthropoda > Insecta > Diptera > Syrphidae > Eristalinus > Eristalinus sepulchralis. The sequence goes on from OX122882.1 coordinate 54,795,483, forward strand.
TGGTGTCTAATTTATGCGGCATGGATACATACAAAGCAACTTTCATGATAACTATACATTTTCATGTGATGTTTGCAACAACAGTAGCAGCAACATAGATACATCTGCGCTATCTCCGTGTATACAATAGAAATATCAAGCAAACAAGAAAATCATAAAAACGATACTGATACTCTTCTCCTATAGAAGAATGTTGAGGAGGAGTAGTGTCCAAAAAGGGGGAGGATTGAAAATACAAAGAAGAAGAAGGCAAAAATAAACGTAGACGAGAGAAAAAATCATTTGTAGCATTTGTGTTGCGCGCGGTGGCAACCGACAACGACCCATTCGTTCTTATGGATACATTTTTGTTGTTGTCGAATGGAATTTCCTTGCGAGGCATAGGCGCGCGCTCACACGCTTCTATACATACGATTGTCTCTTATTTGACATTCGTACAATTGGAATGCGCACACAAACACGCGTACGCCTGTACATTGCGCGCTCTCTATACACGATAAAGTGAGAAATTCGTGTGTGTAAATACATAGTTGGGAGAGTATGTGTGCAATGTGGCTGATCCACTCACTGATCGCTTATTATGAGGCCGCATGGTGTTGCCAGTTGTTTAGCTTGAAATGTTTAAAAGAAATAATATTTGAATATGACAGCAATTATTATTTAATGTATCGTCCAAACTCTAGTGTGATATTTAAATTAAGCATGTAAAACTTCGCCCGGGTTCCTGTCTCAAATTTTACAGGATCATGCGTTAAAGTCCTTAAGTTTATGTTTGTTGCCTTAGTATTGTGTTTAGAAAAGTCATACAGTGGTGCACGGATATGTGCTTTCAAATGGAAAGTTTGTTAAGTTTTCAAAGTTTACAATTATTGTCAGTTCCGGAAATGTATTGTGAGTTGTACTGGACATTTGGAGACAAAAATCAATCCACAGATACATTTCTACGAAAGTATAACATGGAATTATTTGTTAAATTGAGATAGATTTTGAACTTTAATCAATTTTTATAAATTATGCGTTCACTGAAGACAAACCCTTCGCCAATTGACTTGTGCTCAGTGCTACATATTTCTCAAAATTGATTAAACCGTTAAACTATGGAACTAATTTACACAAAGCCCTTAACTAGGGCTCGATTCTCCACATAAACTTTGGTTTGCAATTTATACAACTGCCTGAATCTAGCGGGAAAAGTCATCGGATTAAATGCTTAAGAAGCATGGTTACAATGATTTATTAAATGTCGTCTTCATGTAAACATACCAGACAGATTCTGGCGTTGATTGGCATAAATGCAAAATTTCTTCATTGGTTGAATAAAAATCAATAGATACTGTCCAACTAGTCCTTTATGGAAAATGTCTCAATTCAACATGACTTAGGTTTACTTTCTGATGACAATTTAACCAAAACAAAGTGTTTCAATCTTCCTTCTTCAACTCAATCGTCAATCGCTTTCCTTTAATGCATTTACATTGCTCGTATGCTGATATTTTCATATCGCCCGTATATTTTTTAGGCACCTTTTCCTGCCGCTTCTTATTTTACATCCACACATTCCCATCTGTACGTGCATGTGCAGTTGTGCATGGATCTCTCTTCACAATCAACTCGTTCATCGCTTCGTCCAGTTACTTCTTCGTCTCTCTTTCATAGTGTGCGCTTTTGGGAAGTTGCTGCACGCTGTGAATTGCTCTTTGTAGTATAGTGTACACCCTGCGTAAACGAGTGTGTGTTGGATTGTAGATGGTTGTGTGAATTCTCTTATGAATCGTTGTTGTTGTCGATCGGAATGCATTGCAAGCCGAATGAGATGAAGCAACCCTGTAAAGATGGATAATTCCCTATTTTTCATTGAATAAAACAACAACACGACGACATAATAGCAAATTACACATCGCCTAGCGTTAAGTGAGCGAGACGGAGAGACTAGTTGGTAGTGTGTTACACATGACGAGGCGGAGCGGGAGGGCTGCAACTGCAACCGTTGTATGTTTATTTGTTTTCCTCAAGGAAGTTACAACAAGGAATCAATTTACACATCAGTGTATAGACTTTGAGGGTAGTAGGGGGTTGCTTGGACAGAGTTGACGCAGATGTTTTTATAAATTCTATAACTTTAAATTTCGTTGTAAATTTTATCTAATATCTACTTTTCTCTCTGTTCTAGATACAAAAAATTGTGAAAATGAGAAAAAAATTATAAAATCAGAAATGCAATTGTAATCTAACCGGAAAAGAAATGAAACTCATGGATACAAATTTAATTCCATCGAGTAAGTTTTATACTACGCGTGTGTTGTTCGTCCGCCGATACGATCGTGTGAAATAAATTATCGTAAATACAAAAAAAGGAATATCTCACTCCTTTCCGAAAAGCGAAAAAAAGAAAGAAAAAACAGTGAAAATCCCAAGAGAAAAGTCGAAGTCGAAAGCCGAAACAAAAAAAAAATAATAACAAAAAGCACGGAGGAGAATTCGTGGAAATATCTAAATTCATTTCTCCCGTTCGAAATCCGCTTGAAATTATGCCAAAAACACACAATCATGGTGAATTTCCACTGCCAGATGGTTGGGATGTTGCTAAAGATTATGATGGAAAAATTTACTACATTGACCACAATACGAAGAAGACAACATGGCTGGATCCACGCGATCGGTATGTACCCTACTTCTCCGTTTCTCAACTGAATTACATATATTTATGTACCGTACATCAATTCGTATTATTTTTCTTATTTTTTTTTTGTTTTGTTTTCAACAAAACTGTGATTTTGCTGTCAAAAATCACATCATGTGAAGACTCTTTGGACATAATAACATATTTTGATATGTTTCTTTTTTTGGTCATATGGTGACCCCTCTTTCTATCCAATCCCATCAACGAGACATGAATTATTGATAACTGAATATAATAAAAGAAAATAAAAATAATTGTCCTCTCCTTCGAGAGTGCCGTTGCCGTTGGTGTGGTGCTGAGATGCCTTGTGTGTTGGCTTGTTATCAACATGTTTATAGAAGAAATCAGTGAAATAGTGCTCATAAATTGAGTGGTGGAGTGGTTGAAATGGATAGACTTGATATGTGTGTGCAGAGCAAGCAGGATGGAAGAATACAATTTACGACATAACCTATGGGGGCTACGGATCGCATTCCATTCGAGCATTGCCAGATCTGTTTTATGTTATTTTCTTCGTTTTCATTTATTGAAATTGATTTCAAATGGCAACTGATGTGGAGAGGGGTTACCTTGAAAGCCAATTATTGAATCTGTGTTCTCGTTATTGTTGCGTGTTGACTGACGTACATATTTGTGAGCGCGCGATGGTGATGATGGTGGTCGTGAATTCAGTCAGACAAAAAAAAAAAAAAAAAACAACGAGCCAACATTCCACATCTGTTGTTTTCGAAGGAATTTGAAGGGAATGATTAAGTTTATACATAAAGTATATATGTTTTTTTTTTTCTCTTTCTTTTATTTTTTTTATATTTACAACGATGAGGGGATTTTTTTGTATTTGGTTTGCTCTGTGGAATTCTGCCGTGGATTTTGAACTTTAACTTCGGCTTCAAATTGATTGTGAAAAGGGGGATTGATGTGTTCCTTGCTTTAAGTCACAATGGGGGCGTAGAGTGACTTGGTGAAAGATTTATTTTTATTCGGGAAAAGATTTAAGAAGGGGTTAGTTCACATAAATAGAAGTTTGATAAATTTTCTTAGCATTTGTGTTTATTTGCATGTATGAATATTTTTTTGAAAAGTACATGGAGTACATTATTCGAATGCTTTGTATGTCCAAAAATATTAAATTGTGTTCACTGCTAGTTCATTCTTTACAAAACACAAGCCTACTCATTCTGGTGTCAGACATTGCAAATGCACACACAGGAATCATAAGACAATCACACTACTCGTCATCCCAACAGCAGTGTACCTTAATCGTCGGTCTTGTGCTAAGTGTTTGCATGTAATAAACATAGTTTTCTCCTTTTGATTTATTTTAATTTTTATTTTTTCAGTGCAAACAACCACGTGATCAGGTAAACAATGAACACATTTTTAACGTTAAAATATTCACAAGTGTGTTTTGTTTAAAATTTTTGAGCAAATTCCTCCTGGTTGATTCTCATGAAATCATGTTAAAACTTTTTATCACACTGTGAAACCCTGGTAACACTAATCCACACGGTCAATTACAATATACGCAAGCGAATTGCAGAAAAAAAATCAACCTCAGAGAGCAGAATAACTTGCTAGCAGCAACCAACAGCAGGGCAGCACACAGCTCGCGTGTACACACCACAGTATAGAGAGTGTTTATTATCTCTATACTTGGACTGTTAATCATCGCATTGGAATTTAAACGTTCGCTTAAGTATACACAACAGTAAAACGCGCTCATTAGATATCTCTATCTGGCCCGTCCGCGCTGCCGTTTGTTCGTTCGTTCATTCGTCTGCCCGTTCAGATCTTTACCGCTCTGTCAGGCGCAGCACATCTCTCCTTGCATGGTTTGTCGCTATCACCACCATCATCTTCATCATCACCACCACCGCTGCCGCCACCGCCACCACCACCACCAACACCACTACTAGCACATAGTGGGCACTACTACCGCCCAAAAAAACGCAATTGCCTTTAGGTCTGAAGGAGAGCTTGTGCTATGCTGTTTGCACAACTAGGGGCTTGTGGCAGCTAGGTCGCGAGCATGCGTTGAAGTTTCAAGTAAACACCACGCAACTTATGCTGTATTTAGCACTTTCTTGGTATCTTTGAATATCTTTGACTGGATCGATTGAAGGGAATTTTGTCTCGTCTACTTTATTGTTATTTGACATTTTTTTGTCTATTTATTAGATCGTATATTAAATAATGATTGGTTGTGTGAAGAGGAATTGGCAACAAGTTGCCGGTATCCACTTCCTCTTCGTAGTGGTCAGACAATAAAACAATTTTGCGTACATTCCAATGTATTGAGTTGGAGGAAAGTTTTTGAATAGAATGAGTGCTTAAAGAACAAAGAAGCTTTTCGTTTCCATTGCCATTTCACATTCTTCTTTCAATTTGGTTTTGTTAAATTTTTTTCTCTTTCTTTTCTTCTTTTTTTGCGGAAGTGGATGACATTATATGCCGTGTGTAGGTGAATAAAAAATGTTGACAGACATTTTGGACATTTGCCATTTGTCGGTCAAGAGGGTCAGTGTGGCTGCTTTGACTTACTCTTTGGCTGACAGTGACGTTAGGAAAATGCTCTTCGTTTTCATTTACTTTTTAGAATGGTTTGCACCTTGCTTTAGACTTGGTGACGCGGGCATAAATTTTGTGCAAACATCCCATGAATATACGATTTTGAATCCGTTTATTGAAGCCCATTTGTTCTTGCTGAGTATGATGATGACGCACATTTTTTATGCAAACTGTGTAAATACCGTATGTACGTCACAAAAGTTACCGCCATCAGTCATAAACATTTTTGAACGAACGCTGACTGAACCAGATAAGTTCGACATAGAGAGGACAAAGCTAAGTCGAGAAATAAAAACATGCATACATACATACATATGTATATGAACAACTTTTTTTTATTTTTTTCAATAAGGCTTTTAATACTTTTTCATGTACATGGTAAAACATCAGTTATGTAATTGTTAATAATTGTATTGAAAGTCTAAGAATGAGCAGTTTTGATATAATTTAAAATTCCACATAATTGGTAAAATAAAAAGAAGCGGATAATTGCAATATATGTATGATATTAAGACGTTTCTGTCGGTAGGTTTAATTTTCCAAGACAATTTCAATAGGTAACCTTTAAAAAAACTCCTTTAATTTCTTTCTCCATGTATGAAAATTCCTGACTAAAAGATTGTAAAATTTCGTTCAGCTACAACATCGGTATTATTATATTCGTTGATGTCTACGAATTATGAGCTCTTTTCAAAATACATGGTTTGAATTCCTAAATCGATATCGAACTATATTGAATCTTTTTGTTATATTTAGATCAACGCGAACGGCTAATATAAACTTCTGGTAATCCTAGTATCCGTGTTTTAAAATCCTGACACTATAGTATCACATAGTACATAGCTGATTAAACAATTTAGTAATTAAAAGTAAAGCTCTAAAAATTGCAATAGTTTATCCGTTATTATATTTTACCATCCCAGTTCTTTTACATTTTAAACAAAAAACAAATAATCTTATCCATAAAAGGTAAGATTTTGTGATTCTATCTCTACCGCTGGATAGCGATTAAATGAATGCCACATGCAACTTTCGAGGAATTGTCTTATCTTATAGAATTTTTTTAGTAGAAAATACCAATCACAATCTGGTTTTATTTGGTCGATAAGTAAGAATTTCCGATTTCAATATGAAACTTCCATATGGAACTATTCTTGTCCAAATGTTTCCTTTTGACCCAGTGGTTGCATGCCTAAGTCTTTCATTTTTTTTTTATTCTGAGATTGAATATCATAAACTTGTGTTTTATCATCACCAAATTCCAGTTTTAGAATTTCATAAGAGATAAAAACAATTTGGTGATAATTTTTCATGTATATTGCCTTTTGTTGTTATCTTTTCACAAGTGTAGATATATCCCAGGGAAGACAAACACGCATTCATTTGTATTTGTTATCAAAATCTTTAAAATCGATTTACTTGCACAAAAATACAGAAACTACAGACTACTCCAAAGATGATAAAATCTTTTATTGCAACACAAATTCTTGTTTTTATAATTAATCTGTTATAATTCAAATGAACATGATTTTATTTTTAGAAATTCCAGTACTATATACAATGATACACTCGACGCAAGATTTTATTTACCCCATATGCCAACACTCATAAATTCGGAATGCGTTGCTTTCTTTTGACGTAATTCACAGAAATGAGTATGGATTCACGTATGCGTGTCTCAGAAGCGACTTTATTCCGCAGTCATATTAAATAACTCCTTACAAAGAGCATCGATAGAAATGATCAATGTGTCATATTAAAAACACCGGCTCAGTAGGATCTCTTAATGGTGTCAATTAATCAATCTATCATCAAAGATATGTTAAGCAAAATAAAAGGCAAAAAGTGCCTGTCTGTCTAAAAATACAAATCAGGGTTAAATATGTTTGTTTATATAAACAAGAACAGTTTATGGAGGAAGTTTGAATCTTTTTTAAAGGCACCTTGAAGCCGTAAAAAAGTTGAGGGAATTCATATGTAAGGATATTTGGTTGTATAAATTAATTTCTTAATTTTGTTAACGTCAATAGTAACCGTGAGCAGCATATATGTACCTAGAATATATCACATAACTCTATTTTTAAACGGAACAATGTACGTTTCTTGCGCACGTGAATCATTGGAATGCCTATGAAGAACAAGAAGTTATGTTATGAGATGATCTTAGTTTTTGTTCTCTTCATCTGTTCAGTGAACCTCTCAGTCCATATTCGATTATTCTTGTGATTGCTTGGTTCGTTTCTAATGTTTGTGGCTTAATAATTCATTTATCTAAAAATAACGTTTTAATTAAAATTAAATTAGAATAATCTGCTTATGAAATAAACCAGTCTTACTAGATACGAGAAAGAATTCATGATATAATAAGATCTACGTCATCACGTAAGTTCGCCTCCGTGGTACCTACTATTCAATACGAAGACTTGACTTTTTCTTTTAACCAAGCATCTCGTCGCTGTGTCAGAGAGTATCCACTTTTTTGTTTTATTTAAGCTTTCCTGCATATATTATTTCTCACCAGCAATATATTAGCGCCCACATATGTACCTGTCGTAGACAATTATCATTTTATTCCCACATTTTTTTATACGGAGTATGGACATGAGTCGCCTTTCCCTTCGCTTTTCCGGCACTTGCGATGAATAAATTCTGAATGTAAAGGAATTCAATGCACATAAAGTAAGTAGTCACGCTTTTTACGTTCTTCTTTAGACAAGAACGATGAGAGTTTTGAGAAGGTTTGAAGGAAGAATATCATCTAGCTTTGCTGAGAAAAATCACTTTTCTTTAATCCTTTGTTCGGTTGCTTAGTGCCTACAATTTTCAAAAGGGTTTGACTCAAAATTTACTTCAGCTAAGCACCATGCCGCCAGTTATATGCGTAAATGAAATAAAAATCATTTCATTCCACATTTGTTGCGTGTTTATTTTAGTTGTTGTTGCTGTCTGGGTTTTGTGGTCACAAAAAAGTTATGTCACTTCTCAACTTAACACCCACCCACTGTTTGCACGCAAAACCCCTTTGAGTGGCTTACTTCAACTTTTCAAAAGAAGCAGAGAAAAAATAAAAACCACAATAAGGAGGGGAAACGAAACCACATGAACGAATATTGAGGTATTTAAAATATTTAGCACACGCATCACATAAATTGTTTTGTACTTGGGCGGTGATTACAAGTAAATGTGTAGAAAATATTTGCTCATCGAAGGCCAAGTGTGGCGAGTTATTTATTTTTTATATCTTGGTGTTGTAACACATCATCACTCAATTTAGTGTGTCAAAAATTTTGTTTAATGGGTACCTAAATATTTCTACTATTTGACGACTAGAGCTTTTAGTGAATTGGCATTGAGGTGTTCGATTTTGAATATAAAACTCCCCAAGCATCTCTCTGTTATTAGTCACTCAGCAATGTGGGTAAGAAATCAACTGTTTAATGAACTAGCGAACAAAAAACTTTGATTCAGTCGTAAACAGGTTTCTGTGGATGCTCCGACTTATGCGAAAATTGTGTTGATTGGAATTTTGTCCTGTCTTAGATTTTTATTGAATTCGCATAATTGGTATTTTGTAAGAGTAATGGATAATGACTGTCTTTAAAGAAATGTAATAATTTTTTTTTAAATGAGTTTAAAAGTTTTATTATTATTAAAACCGTTGTGGAGGGAATTTACTTTCTTCTACATTTTCAAGGATTAATATTCTATTATAATAAGAACACAATTCTAAATCAAAGTTTGTGAGAAGAAACGTGAAGCTTAAAATGGGCGGCTAGGCAGATTTTTAATCCTCACAACCTTATATAATTTGTATTGGAAAAACCATATGTAATTTTATGTAGTACAAAATAAAATAAAGGATCCAATGACAAACTGAACTGAACTGAACTTATAAATCCTATTTCCATACATTTACACAAATGTATGTTTGCATTTAATTGGACTTTGCGTAGGAAGTAGCTGATAATATAAAACAAAAATAAAACTAGTAAATTACTGTGAAATTAATTAGCATCATTCTCTGTTTAGTTGATTATTGGAAAGTAAAACATTTTGCTGTTTTTGTTTTCGCTTCAATCATAACAAATAATATGAATGCCAAAAAAAAAGAGATGGCGAGACATGTTTTAATTAGTAATGTTTATTGAAAGGTCAATATTGTTTATGTCACGTAGTATGTGTTCTATATCTCACTGCTCATTGTAATTAAAAAATATTAAAAATTCCATCCAGTTGTGTAATTCATGTTGTTTCAACGTCATAAAGAAACCTAAAGCAAATGATTTCATATGAATTCCACAGATTCCTGATATAAAATTGAAGAAAAAAAAACTGTGGAATCCAATTAATCTACTCCCACAACCAAGCGTACAAACACAAATTCCATGTGGCTGTAGCCTTTCCTTTCCTGTAAGTATCTTACTTCGAATTCCATTCTATGCGTTCGTCTGTTCTTTAAAATCATAAATTGTCGAATCCCAATCAGGGGAAAGGAATTCTTTTTTTGATTGCGAAGAATCAGAGAAGTTCTCGTTTCTCTTATTTTTACTTCGTTCTGTGTGCATCTGTTTCTTCTCTGCCACTGTTTAAATGTATAGGAGCACGCGCGTGTACGCTTTATTGCTAAAGGTTGCCCCAAAGGTGAAAATCAATAATAATCATTACAATTGAATGAGAATAAAATGGAAAATAAAATGAAACATATACATTCTACTTTATGTTCAACACGATATGTGGAGTGAAAAAGTACAGGATATTGTGCTACTGAAAAATAATCGAATCACAGAAATTGTATGGGAAAAAAATGAAACAGAAACAGTATCTGTATCTCTACAAACAATACAGCAAGATCACACAGCATGGGTGGAATTTTGGGAATTCAAGATAAACCGGCTGCCATTTAAAAATGATCGACAGAGAGACGGACCAAACACACTAACCAGCAGCACCAGCAGAAGCAAAGCACCAACAACAAAATTGTTTTGTATACAGACATTTTTGTTTGCCTTTTTGTTGAGATACTGCTGCGGGTGCTACTTTCCATCTGGAGCTGATCGAATAAGAAAATACCAATGAAAAGATACAGCAGAGAACTTCGTCCGAGATCTCATTCGTTTCCCACCTTGTCTCTTCATTTCCTCCTCCACCCCAACATCCACATCATCATCAAATTGTACATTTTTTCATTGAAGGAAAACGAGCATTTGTAGGTAGTTCGATTTGATCTCCAGTGTAATAACAAATATGTTTCAAAGAAATTAATAATTTTTCTGCCAAGTAGTAGCAGTCAAGACAGGAAAAGAAGAAAAAATTAACAGCAACATAAATAAGTTCGTCTACATATTTCTAAGCAGGTAATACCCATGCATGTATCCAAGCACTATCATTTTATATTTCCTCCCTTTCATTTCAATGAGGGGAGAACGTCGTCAATAACACAACAAAAAATGAATAAAAAAAAACTTAAATTACATCAGTAGTCAGAATGCATAGATACAAATGCATATAATTACCAACAAAATGCTTATGTTGCTAGATATTCGTACTCGTGGAAAGATGAACAGAGATGGAGAGCGCGCGAATGGGAGAGGTGGGGAGTGTAACGTTGTGTAGATAGGATGTATGAAATGGGTGTCTAAAGGGGGGAAATAGAATGGAATGCGGTCTTGACGAGTTCTTCGACATCAACTGTGAGTCGACTCAGTCGTTGTCGCCATAGTCGTTGCTGTTGCTACGTTATCGTCGTCTTCGTCTTCGACTTCGACTTGAAGTTATTATTGAAAAGCTCTCTGTTGGTGGACAAATTTACAGTGGGTATTGTAAGTGATACTGGAATTTATTTTAAATAGATCTATTTTACATTCCAGCAAGTAATCGTTCAGTCAATTCAAGTTCTCACAAGATATACGTGCCCCGTTGTCCTAAATCTCTGTTTGGTTAAATATAGTGTTTTCCACTAAATTATTATTTTTTAACTGAGCGAACCACTAAGCTATGCAATGAGAGCAGGTGAGAATACCAGTGCTGATTCTAATCATGTTTCTACAGCAGCAGGAGGCTACGATTTTTCGTGAACTGCTGCAGCAAACATTTACTATCAACTACCTTCTCTTTGGTGCAACGACGGTAGCCTAGCACACCGCTAGCAGCATCAATTCAGGAATTTTGTTGTTGCAATATATTTGACAGGGCAAAGAGAGACAACGAGAGAAGCAGGATGAGTGTAGTCGCCATAAGAGACATTGTGAAGTGGATGAACGTAGGATAGAAATATATTGCAGATGAGATTGTTGCACTCCCATGCTGTCACTGTAGCATGCCGCCTGTTTTAGCTTTTACTTGTTTCATTTCTTTTTTATACTATACATATATTTTTTTAACTTTGAGTCACCCTACGAGTTAATTCAACCATTCAACTTCCCTGCCTGTTGTTATATTGCTGATTTTGCCTGTTCAGCTTACTTTATTGCTATTTGATGATGGTCGTCGTCGCTGGCTGGTTACATTCTATGGCCACCGTACCAGTTATACGCGAATGTATGTATATGCACACACTTGTATCTATGAAGCCAAATACGGATCAAAAAGTAGTTAGTGTGTTCAAGGAAAAGTGGTAGATAGAGCGGTTGGTTGGAGCGTGGGGAAGGGGCAAAAAGAGGCGGTAAGCGGCACACAACTATTCAAGTATGTGGCAAGGCACATAGTGCAGTTGATTAGATATACAACTTTTTGCATCCGCAAGGTATGGAATTCAACATTCCATTCTCTCTTTCTCCTCGTGGACAGAGTGTATGGGAACGGGGTTGATGGGTGTTGTGAGAAGGGAGAGGCATTATGAATGCAGCAATGAAAGACAACGTCAAGTTTGGGGGCTCGTATACACCCAATTGACAGGAATGCGCGCTGTATTGTTTGTTGTTGTGACTGCTTTACGTTTGCGAGCATAGATAAAGCAATTTAACATTACATGTAGGTATGTACATATGTACGATGATTGTAGATATTCTGCAACTGCAATTTATTAAATTTATAACAACAAATAAAAAAAAAAGAACACATGCCTAAAAGTACTTCAGATATTGTTGGTTAGTAAACGCACCACATAAGAGGAAAAGCTGAATATATTAGGCGCTTGGCTTAGACATTACAAGAGGTGTGTGTCCAAGCGGGTGAGCAAAAGCAAAAAATAACCTGCATTGGAAACAGTGAATTTGATTATCCAACAACATGTACGCATGTAGTTTGGAGAGTGAAATTAGTGAAGAAATTCGAGTTAATCTATACGCTAATATGTCTACAACATATCTTTGCACACATGATTAATTTTTTAAATTAGCCTTTTATCTATCATGCAAGATATTTGAACACCTTTAATAAACAAGTAATAATAAAGTAAAGAAAAAACAGCATTCACGTAAAGACACTGAGATTCCAACTAAACCAGTCAAATAAAAATACTAATAAAAAAAATTATGAGTTAGAATATTTAATAATAAACCAATTCTAACTCAGATTGAGGATACACTTCAATTTGAAATTTACTAGCGGCGGTCAATTGCACTCCACACATACATCGACAACACGAAGCGCGTTTAACTGTCTAGAGAAGTGAGTTTTCATTTTCACACATAAACCGTATAGCGGGCCTATTAAATTTATTCAAAAAGCAAGCGAAATACATACGTGCACAGTACATTTCGAAGCCAAAATAGCCGCCATCATGACCGAATGACGTATGAGGTTGAGGAATTTATTTCTCGCATTCTTTCTGGTTTATTTGCGTCTGTGGCACATTTCTGTGCCGTATTTTTACTCTTAAGTATAATACTTGTTGTTTTTTTGTTTTTTTTTTAAATCTAGTTATTTGGTTTTTGTTTATTTTTTTGTGTTTCAGTCTGTGTTTATATACACATATGTATGTACATATTTCTTTTTCGCAAGAGGAGACTCACAGGCGTATGGCAAATATGTGCGCGCTACGCTAGTTCTTTGGCATTTTGCTCTGGGGGACAAATATATCTGCCACTGAAGTGGATACAGAAGCATTCCAAAGGGGTGTACCACATGAGAAAAGAGGCAGAGATGCACAGAAGTTAAATTAAGAAAATATTTGCAATTTAATTAAATAAAGCAGATGGAAAGAAAGACTAAAATAAAATTAAAATTAATTGGGGAAAATTAAGTAACTTTTATCTTTTCTTCATTGTTACTCTTCTTATTTCGATTTATGTATGTGCATTCGGATTGCCTATTTGTTTCAGTTTTCTTAATAGTTTTAACATTTGGGGTCAATTGAGGTGATAATTTAATTAAAGAATTTATGTGGAGGTTTTTGTCTTCTGTTGTTGTGTTCATCGTTTGGACGTCAGTGACATTTTTACATATACAAATCTCTGTTTGGTATTAAATACGAGACATAGCGCACTCTTCGCATTAACACATTAATTAAAATCTGTAAACTGTTTTTATAAGATGTTTTTTTTTAAGTTTAGATTTCTTTTGCTTCAGACCTGTTTTTCGTGAAGAACTCATTTTCAGGTTTATGTTAAGAGGATGGATAGGAAGGAATGGAATGAAATGAATTTTTCTGAGTTCCTAATTTGTAAGAACTTTGTACTGTTGTTGTATAGATTCATTGAATAACTGAATGAATTGCGTGAGACCCCCAGCACAAATTAATCTACTTTATAGTTGAAAAAAGGAAAATCTTATTATCTTTGTACGCCAATGTTGTTTGCTTTAATTAAGTATTGAAAAATGTTTTTGAAATAATTTTTACATTGATGTCCCCCAATTCCAGTAGATGAAATATAATCCGATATTCGGCTATTTCGTTTCTACTTAGAGAAATCTCAAAACCTAATAGGAACATTTATTGATGCTAACAGAATTCGTTAGTTTCTTTAAAAAAAATCCTTTAATATGTAATAACTTTAAATAGCAATATTTTTGGTATTAATTCAGACAACTGGAGCCCGTCCCTTATTCATAGAATTTAAGATCAAGATCTTTTATCTAACATTTAAATTTAAATTTATCTGTGGTATAAATATTAATTTCATACGAAAAATCAGGTAAATCGTCCCATTCAACCATTGCAGTCATATTTGTCTGTTAAAGGGAATCGTTCTCTTAAGCAGGATGTGTTCATTAAGCTGGAGCACACTATACTCGTTTACTTATGTATGTATATATTTAAGGCAAACAAGCAAAACCTTTATTCTGCTTTAACGTATAAGCCATAGATGGGTATAACAAGAAAATAAAACTACAACCCACTTAAAATTATCTTTTTAGATATATACTAGTCATTGCGTGTTACAAAAGCTCATTCATTTGTTTCCATTTCGTTTTTTGCTTATCATGAACACACGATCTTCACATGAGCGCGCATCAATAAAATTTTATGTGTTAGCAGCTTCTATCTAAGCTTCATCTTATTTCTAATGTTGCAATATGTTAGCTTAATATCTCTTTATAACACAAACCGCTAAAAATACTAAAACTTCCATTCATGTCATAAACAAACAACAATCCGAAAATAATCATAAAAATAATAAAAAAAAACGGCCATGGACCCCAAAGTCGAGTTCCACACCAAATCCACAACAAACCATAAAACTTTAACAAGATGATACATAACGAAAATTTGATACATAAATAAATTCAGTATTTTACATCTCTTGTAAAAAGTACATTTAAGTATTTTCTGTTTCCACTTATTTTAAATACATTAAACAACAACAGCAAGAAATGATCATAAAACCTAATTTCCTATTTGTTTTGTGTGACCAATAAAGAAAATATACTTATTCTAGTAATAAAGTGTCAACACAATATAAGCTTTCAACCGTGTAACAAATACCCTAACTTGTAACAAGTTTAAGAAATAAAAATAATAAACGTCGAATCCGGCAATCCATATCCCAAGCACGCACGTGAGTGGTTCGGTTTCAGTTAAAAATCAATGTAAAGAAATTCAAAAATAAAAACGATCTTCAACAGCCAAAGCCTAAAAGCAGACGAGACTTCGAATAAAGTGTATGACCCACGAAGGGAACAAAATATAAACCCTATAACCCCTATAGAAACATGTTCGAAATACTATTTAGTTCTTTTGCTGTGGGTAAACAATAACAGCAAATTTGGAATTCCGATAGGGACAAATGGTGCTTAAGTTAAACGCCCTTTGAGAAACAACTGAAAAGAAATTCTGTTTTTTATAATATCGGAAACTAATTAGATATTTCTGGGGCTACTTTAAGGGGATACAATTTAGAAAATTATATAAAGAATATTTAAAGAAATACAAATCGAAGACGAAATAGAAATAACTGCGGTATAACTCTGATATGGAAATGGGGCGGAACTATTATTTTACACGCACTTAGGTTATATATTATGTTTTGTATATTTAGAATAGATTGTTTTACTAAACCCCCCGGGGTTTCTAAAAACTTGTTATCTGCAGGTTAATTCCTTAATACATGACATATTTTGGTGTCTGCTGCTGAACTTACAAATGTCATCTAAACCGATATGGCGGCCAAAAATAAAAAACACTCAGAGGATTGTAAATATTAGAATTTTTTAACAACATATTGAAAAGTTATACGTCAAAAATGCCAATATTCATCGTTCATACCTTTGAAGGATCAAGCATATTTATTCTTTTAAGACCGTAAGAACAACAAAGTTTTTAAAAAAATCGTTAAGAAATTAACACGAAATGTTATACTATACGAAATTTATTTTGTGTATGTTTGACATAAGCATATGATCATGGAAATATCTGTTTTCCTTTTTTCGTGATATCACAACTTCAAGACATGGATTTCATTGATAGTTATGATGGCGCGTCTATGTTGTTTTTCTTCTCTGATTGTAGCATTTTTATTAATGTCTACAAGGGTAAATAAGTATGGAATCAAAAATCAAAAAAAATCTGTGAGCTTGGTTGTTAAGATACTGAACTCAATGTTATAGCAATGTGTGTGCATTTTAAAATATTCGACGACGTTTTGTTTTATTTTTCCTTTTATAAATCACAACAGAAAAGAGGAGAAACAAAATCACCAAAAAAGGGTGTGTGTGTGTATGCAATGGAATTTCTGCCCCCGTTTGTGAAATCGGATTAAACAGAATACTCGTATAATATGCATATAAATTCGTTCATTTTTTTGAGTTCACGTATTTTGATAAGTCGTTGGATTTATTACTATTATGCTTCTGCATAAATTTGACTATTTTCTCACAAAAAGAAGAGTGTGGAAGCGTTGTGACATGAATTGTGGATTTGGGATTTTTGTAGAGATATTTCAGCGGGCATGAAATAGTGACAAAATTGATTTTGAATTCTTCATGACAATGCCTCTTTTTGTGTATGAAATAATACCATTAAGAGATATTTTATAAAAAAAATAATGAGTTTTACTTTCACATCTTTCATGTTCAACGGAATAGACGATTTCGATTATTTCTTTCGGAATAATGCTAAAAGTGAAACCATAAATCAATTCATTTTAAACTTTAATTACCTACCATCTGATTTTCAAGTGAAAATCTCTTTATCATAAAGATTACATTTTCTGTCTTATAGAGCTTGGTAGTAGAATTTCGATTTTTTAAGGCCCCTAACAGATGAGTGAAAGACGTCGAATTAAAGTGGAACATTTTGATGAGACACCTTTCAGAAATATTACTAAACGAAATTCAACTCATTACGGCTTGAGAGATAAACAAAATAACACAGCCATCAAGTAAATTAAATGCATTTAAAAAAATTATTAAAAATTAATAGTTGGTATGAAAATTGTTGATTTGTAGTAAGCAAATTTCTTGTAAAAATATACCTATCACATAGCCTGTCATTGCTTTCTGTTGATGTGTTACATCTGTTGAACAAGGGAGATGATAATTAAATGTAAATAGTCTCAAAGGGAAAAAGGCAGGAAAAAAAAGCAAATGAAGTGAATTGATCGACCGACATACCAACCTTCCCAACCTATTAAATTGCTTCTCGTAATTTGTGTTTCTTGTTTTGTTTTTTTATTATTATTATTCATGCATTCCATTGGTGTGTGTCGATGGAACCCCATAGAGTCAGCGGTGCGGCGGCGGCACCACCCTATACACACCAATGCGCTATGCTACCTAATTGTGAGCTGTATTGTTGTATCTGCTCAATCGTCACATTGTTTGTGGTATCTGTATGAATGAAATCTATAATTTTGAACCAAACAAAAAAATATCACGTCGCATTAAATGAATAAATTCTAAACATTCCAATGGTCAGTATTCACACACGTTGAAATAGCAGCTTGTTTTTAAATGGCGTACGTTTTTATTCTATAGGATTATTTTTTGTACGACTGTCTGATAATCGTAGATACTTTTTTATCAGTTTGCAAATGATTATTGGTTTCTGTGGTATAATTGTGGATATTAATTGATTGCACTTTAAGCCTTGATATAAAAACAAATATATGTAGATAGGGAGAAATGATAAAAATAGGCTAAAATTAGTATATTACTCATTTTTGACGGTCATTCTGTTTCAGTCAAAAGTACCACATCGCATCACATTTGCATCGAAAGATCTTTCCAACAATTTTCTATTCGCAAAACTTACAAAAACATTTAACCACAATCCCAAACTATAAATTCCCATCAGCAAAATCCTTAAATGTATCTTTAAGATAAAAACATTTGAATAACTCCATCTACTAACACTGCTTACATCTATGGAATGTAAATACTTTTAATGATTCCCAATTCTTATATTCGTTTATAACATTTCAAATTCGCAAAAAAATAACTTGATTTGTACCTTGATTAAGACAAATTGGAAAAGATATTCAATCTTCTGCTAGATCTATTCCTTTTCTTCATTTGCTCTCACTCTTTCAGTAAGTACAAACATATAGATATATGTACATACATATGTATCCTCAAATGTATCTGTATCTAACAAAAAACTAATCGCGATCGCGCAAATAGTTGATTTTTCTTGTTGTGTTGTACTTTTTTTCTAAATAATGGTGTTGCTTGCTTTTGCACTCTCTTATATGGAGGGGCTGTCATTAAAATACGGAGAGGAGAAAAAAAGCAACAACTGCTGCGACCTTCGCATTCCAGAGCATACGAGGTTTTTAATGGTTCGATGGTGGCAAGCGGGCGCGCAAACCGTGGAAGAGGGGATTGGCCGGCAGCAAAACGGACAGCTGAATTTAACACAAAATAGCAAGTGTATTGCTATTTATGTTATTTTGTTGGTATTTATGTATTTATGATGTGTATGTATCGGTGAAGTATGATTTCTATTTAATATTCTTGTTGAATATTGTAATGACACACCAGCCGCCGGCGGGAGTAAGTAAGAAAATCAAATCACTGAACAGAGAAAGAGAGTATGTATATAATGGACGGAATTTGCATTTATGTACGTTACTCAAGTGGAAAATGAGGAATTTATTTTTTCGATTTTATGTTTTGCCCTTAAAAATCGGAAATCAGTTCGTGGTTAAGATATTGACGTAAATAATTATTTTCTTTTTATTTGCACACACATTATAATTCAATCAAGGACTGAAACGGTTTGTTTTTATGACTGAGCGGTGAAGAATTTGGGGAATTTCAATCGAAAAAAAAATTGGTGATTGAGGAGTGAATGGTCTTTTTCGTACATACGTGCATACATAAGTAGGTGTATTGTACATGGTTTAGAAAGGAAGTTCGCAGACGATGAAGACTAAGACCTGAATTGTTTTTGGTTCCGATCGGCGCATTAACTGAGATCAATCAGAATATCTTCATTGACAAAATTCATGTTTTTCCTGAATTAAAAAAATCGTTCAAGGTTCCGTCATCTGACATCATTTGAAAGGTCTCCAGTCATCATTTCCGAATGCAAAAAGGGAGGATGGTGTTTTACTTTTAAAATATCAAAATGCAATACATCTAATCAGGTTATTTGTTTATTTTTAAAGAATTAAGTATTAGGACATAATAATCTAACGTTGAGTTAATAAGTATCTAATTACACACAACGCTCATTGATATTAACTTTCTACAAAAATTAATATTTAAGGTAATTATATTAGTTTATATTTTCCTTCACAATCCCCACATATAACATCACAATATTTACCTGTGTTATACAAATTAAATGTTATTAGGCAAAATAGTGTCATACACACGCAGATAAACTTCGAATTTCATCATCAGCATACAAAACAAATGAAAAAGTGTTCAATAGTCTTATTTCAGTTGAAGACCTACATACAAACGGTAACTATCTTCATTTTTTGCTCGAACCTGAAAAATACTTCAAAATCGCATACTTACAAATATATTTATATCTGAATCGCCATCTATTTTGTTTCCATTGTGCTATCTTGACATTCCATTCGTATTATTTGACTATCAAAGTAAATATCAAAACGAGATAAATAAATTCCACGAATTCCGACAAAACAAAAATAAAGCAAACACATTTTTACCAATACTTATCTGCATCCAATAAAAGCGATTGTTATTGACTTTAGGGAAAAAAGTGTACAACTATGTGGGTTTTTCAAAGGTCAATGGCATAACTTATCGTCGGTATGATGGTATGTCTTTACTAATTATTATTCAGATTGAAGTCCATGAATAATTATGAAGGGATTAGAAATAAATTAAATTCAAATTTACACCGGAACTTCCATCTCATGACACGACCATTCGACATTCAACGGCCCACCCCTATCTTGGCAATGACACAGGAAATTTCATTAGAAATTCTTCATATTTGCTTGTTTCACATTTTTGTGAACTTAAGAGTATCCATCTCTTTCATTAAAGTAAATATCTAATCTTGAGAGTGAATTTTTAACCAAGGTATGAAAGATAAGATATGAAATTCTTATTATATACGCAATCGTGTAAACTCTTTGTTTTTGTACATATTTTACTTCGATTGTCTTGTGTTCTATTCGTAGATCTACGTTTAATTGTTAACACGTTTAAGTATTTTTCTTTTTTAGCTAAGGTATGCCAAGGTGACAATATTTAAATGAGTATCTCTCCACATCTCGTTTCCTTTCGTAACTTTTTCAGCTTTTGTATCAGTTTCCTTTGGGTCGTACTTGAGAGAGTTCAATTACAATGAATGTACAATGGTGTTTCGGTTTTTTTGATGCTTTTGACAATGAAAAAAAAAGAAATATGTACGTGCCATGTAAACCGAATGAAGGTGAGGAACTTAAACTCTGCGGATTGACAAGTAATCAGAGACGAGATAAAGATAAAAAATGTTTGCTTCCTTTATGAAATACATACAGACATATGCATAGATAACTTCCGGTTTAATCAAGCGGCTAATTTGAATAAAAATCTCATAACTGAATCAAAACTAATATAAATTTTGTTTTCAACCGAATTGTTGCTTTGCTATTTATGAGAAAATAACAAAAAATGTGCATACATATGTATATCTACAAAACATGTATTTATTCAAATTAAAAGCACACGAGTCGCAGAGATGAAGATTCCTGAGACAAAAAAACTTAAAAAGTGTGTTTTTTACAAGTGGTCGTGTATTTGTATTCCTTTTTTGGAGAGAAAGAATTTATTTTCTATTTTTTTTTCTTTTCTTTGATGACTGTGTCTTATTGGTGATTAGCTGGTTTGTATGTGTTGGCTAAAATTTATATGCAGATTGAGATACACGTGGTTCTATTTTAAGAGAAGCAAACATCCACTTAAATGTTTAGCAACATTCCTCATACGATTTTTTTCTTTTGTTTTTTAATTAACTTGGTGGAATTTATATGGGATAAAAGTACTAATCATAACCTATCATAAATCGACTGAAAATGTTATATCCATCAGTGTTGTGGTTTCCCAGAATACAATTTGTTAATTTATTTTGAAATGTAATGGATATCCCTTTTTTGAGTTTTGGTTTGTTGGGTGTTTCTTTTCTGAAATTTTTTTAATGAACATATTTATTTCCTCTACACCTCGGGCAGATTTTACCCGCTTAACCTTTCGACTATAGATTTATTAAAATTTTGCTCAAGTGTGTATATTTTCTCTAGGAGAATTGTAACTCATTCGGTAATATTGATGCTATTGTAAGCTAAAAAGTTTAAAAGTGACTTAATTACTAGAAGTTATTACGAGGTAAGAACAACCCAAACCCAGCAACAATTCAATTATCTTTAAAAATAGTTATCCATAAGGATGTTAAGAGTTAGAAATATCAATTAGTTTGCGTTTCAATTAGATAAATACATATGGGCATACAAAGCATAGCAATCAAGTGCAAAACAATTCACAAATCTTCCCCATTCCGAAAACGAATTGAATGTCAGACCGCAAGTCTACCCATAAACGTCAAGCATACATAGTCATGCACACGTACTTTCGAGCAAACATTCACATTCCACTTATATAAGAAGACTTCCGAACAAGTCATGCGAAGCTTAACCCTCTCGAAAAATAAGTTAAAATCATGTGTTTGACTGATATGCCCGCATTGACGCAATTAATTGCTTGAATCGGTACGAATTTTACAACCTGCACCCGCCTCATCATTAATTTTTTGCTGAAATCATTAACTGCCACATGCGTCTATGTATGTATGTGCATACATATGCAAGTGTGTACCTGTTCCCTTTTTGAGAAACAAAATAAACCCACGGCTTTTACTGTCCACTAATAATTAAGATATTCTAACCGCGTCAATTTCGTCGTTATTGCTCAGCTGACAGTAAATAGAATTTTTGTTGTCTACTTGACTTTGACTTTTTAGTAAACGCCTTGAAGTGCCTTCAATTATGACTTCTCTCGTGTGTGAAATGTCTCTGTGTGTGCACTATCCCACGGTTAGTAATCGTTTGTACAAACCAACTACGTAACAATTTTAGTAATCAAACGTAATAATTGGAAAGGAATTTGTCCGATACTAGCAGTTAATCGGGTTCTTAAAACCCCGTGTCTATCTCACAGGTATTGTCAAAGTAGAACAGAGGTACGTATCGATATACCGTGAGGATTGGCACGTAAGAATAGCCAGCAATTGAGACTACCGGTTGTCGTCATCTAATAAAGGTTTCTAAGCATGCATTCTTGGAATTCCTTTTGTCACACATTTTTTACGTTTTTTTCTGAATTTTATATTACTGTCGGTTTATTTGCTCCCATAAAAAAAGAGTGCAAAAGAAAGAAAAACGAGGAAACAATGGCAAAACTGAAAAGGATAGCTCAAGAACGGGAACGATTACGACGACGAGAATAACAGCAACAGAAGAAGTGCAGAAGTCGCGCTCTGTAAATGGCAAAAGTTGCTGACTTCTACTAGGTTCAGGGAATAATAATTAAATTCTGTGGAATTATTTTACATGCCTTCAGTCAGAGGCCATGGTATTAGGCTTGGTATGTGCCATATTTGTTCTGGTGTGTACTTAAGTGACCCGTTGGCTTTGCTGGGCGAGGGTAGAGATGCAATAAGAAAAGTATGTACGGGGTTGCGGGAAAGAACACCCTTGTAGAACTAAATTGGATTCAGACTTCTCACTGGTGTGGGTGGTGGTCAGTGAAGGGCTGCGCTCAACCGCAACGAAGCTTGATATTCTGCACACATTCAACTAAGCAGCCGTATCTAAATACATATACAAACATGACATATAAGATTCTTAGATACCTAAAGTGAAATAAAAGTCACAGAGTTTGGTATTTGAAATTCTATCGGGGCGCGCGGACTGGCTTTTCGTTTCTTATGTGGCTTCTTTTGTTAGCCATTTTTATGCCGGGCGGGTGAGAATGTAAATTTCCCTCTTCTTTTTTTTGTTGTTTTTTCTTTTTGATTTCTTTACGTTCTGCGTTTTTGAATTTCTTTGCACCTTGTGTTTGTGTTACTCTCTGACTTACTAGTGATGGGTTGGTAATCCTTAAAACCCCCATCTTAAGCAAATTAATTATTTTTGATGAGTTTTGCAATTTGAGTGTACAGGTGATAGAAAATTGCGAAACGAGTTTAAGGTTACGTAATGCATTTATTTAGGTGACTGAAAAGCAATGAAAAACGTGAAATAAAGCCCGTTTAACTTGGTTGTGCTCAATTGGTTCAAACGAAGAATAGCTGAATACTTTAAATTATGCTGCACTGACATTGCTTAATTGTACATATGTAAGAAGTCCTTTGCAAATTCCTTATCATATATTTTACAAAATTTAGAATGATGGTCTATGGTACAACGATGGAAACGTGCTTCATTAAAAACTCTCACTATGAAGTCGTTAAAAGAATATAGAACTATTAAACATTATTCCTTGTACATGTTTAGTCGTCATTCCCTACAATTTTAGACGTATTTATAGATGCTTTCGCCTATCGGTTCCTTATTTCTTGTCTGTAAAAAAAATTCTCCTTGCCGACAACTAAATTGTTGCCCTCAAATGCTCACATCATGGAGCTGATTTTAATTTTTAAACCTTAAGGCTATGTCATGTACTCTGGAAAAAAAAACTCTATTGTAGAATTGTGGCTTAATCACGAGCTAACTATAAATCAGGCTAGTATTTAATTATGCCTACTATGTACAATTGATTTTTTACTCAACTTAAATGGACCCACATTGTGGTATCATCAATATCATTTCTTTATTCCGTATAAGATTCAGCTCCTAAATCGTCATGGTAATCTATCAAAACAGCTAAATGTATCAGTTCAAATTTTGTAAGAACCAGACTTAACAAATACAATGCTTGTACCTAAAATTGTATGTATACAAACACATGTACATCCAACAGGAAATCATAAATTTCTTTCAGATAAACTAAAATAAAATGACAAAAAGATACACGAATTTGCATTTTCTTCTATTCCTAAGCCAGCGTGATGTAAGAGCTTAAATATGTGGGCTTTTTGCTCATCAAGCTGTGTCATTTAAAAAAAATATAAGCGGGTTTTATGAATAAACAATTAAAAGTTTTTTTCACCAAAACAAAAAAAAAATATCGATAAAACGAAATAAATACATTTTTCTTTTTCTTTTTGCAGATACACAAAGCCACAATCTTTTGAAGATTGTATTGGCGATGAGTTACCCGTTGGTTGGGAAGAGGCCTACGATACAAATATCGGTCGTTATTATATTAATCACATTAGTCAGACCACACAACTGGAGGATCCACGACAGGAATGGAAAAGTGTCCAGGAAGCGATGCTTCGAGATTATCTCAACGCCGCACAGGACGTTTTGGAGAAGAAGAGAGAAATGTATGATGTTAAGCAGCAGCGTTTACTCATAGCTCAAGATGAATTCAATCATTTGAACACATTAGCTGCCAGTCGAAGTAGTTGTAAGTATATCATTTCTGTTTTCCCTTAATTGTGTGTGTTTTTAAGTTCTTCTGGAGGTTAATAAACCTATAGATTTCTTAGATATACTGAATTTGTCTCAGAAGTGTCGTTACATAAAGTCTTAACGGGGAACTTATCTGCATACAAATAAAACTTGTATCTATTTTATCTACCGGTTGTCAGAGACCTTTGAGCAAATTTTTTGATACTTTCGGCCTTTGAAAAACAGTTGATACCGACACGCCTTCCTTTTCGTTTAATGAGGAAATGGCTGTAGGAATATTTAATGTCATGATAAATTAAAAAAAAAGGACGGTAGCACTAATTACGCAATTGTCTTATTTATGTATTGTTATTTTACATTGTTAAGCATGAAGATACGTGTGTGTTTTTATTTACACATGTATGTATGTACATACATATATGTTATGTGTATATTTAATATTTGCAATTTATTAAAATTCATTCTGTTATTTGCTTTCAGTATGCTCGTCATCAAGTTCAATCAACACCCGCCACGATCCTGAACTTCTGCGTGCCGATCTAGTCCTAGCCAAGGAGCGCGTTCGCCGTCTTAAACAAGAACTTAATCACATTAACAATGATATCTCGTATACACAGCGTGGCGTTAATACACTATATTCAGTTGGTGAAAAAATCAACGCCCGTCAAAATGGTTGCTATGACATTGCTGAAGTTCAAGCTATACGTGAAGAAATGCTTAAGGTGCAAAAATCGCTGGTGTCCGGTGAAAAAGTACGCGAAGAACTTATGCGTAGTCTAGTGCAAATTAAAAATGAACTCAGTCGACAACAGTATAGCGAGGAAGCAGCTGCTGATCTTCTTAATGCCACATCACCATTTGATCGTGTATGTGTAGCATCGCAAACAGATCTATGTGGAGCGAATAATGACATCGTTAATAGCGGTGCTAGATTCGCTGAAATGTTCAAAACGAAATTGCAATACAGTGAGTGGCGTAAGAGGATTAAGCAATTGCAACAGCAATTAGCTGACCATGTAGAACGTATTGAACCAGGTCAACTAGAATCAGACAAAGATCGTTTGTTGCTGATTCAGGAGAAGGAAAAACTACTGAACGAACTGAAGAGTATTTCGTTGAAATCAAAGTCACAGCAAGAGATACATGTTATTCAACAGACTAGGCGAAAACTGGAAGAGGACCTTAACGAAGCGTATGAGGCTTCAAACCAATGCATCGCAAATCGATTACGATTGCAATATGAAAAGCAAACGCTACTTGATAAACTGCAAGAAGCTTTGAAATCCACAAAAATGCTTGAGGAACGACTAAAATCGTTCTCATCAGAGAGTACATTCTCCATAAGTAGTGGATCCAGTCTGGGTTCATTATCTACTGCAAGCAGTAAGAGTGCGTTGAGCTTCACAGATATTTATCTTGACCCACTGTCAGTAGATCCGCATATAGATGTTGATTTACATAGAAGATCACAGGGATTATTCCAAATGCAATCCGCGATGTCATTGTCTCCTCGAAGCAGTCTTTCAATGGAAACTCCACCAGCGTCACCAATGAAGTATACCGATGCTCTAAAAGAGGAACCCACATACGCGAACGCTTCGAACTTCAATCTACCTGCGGCGACTGCTGGACAGATAGCTGCACCACATCAAAAACCACCAAACTACGATTTAGATTCAGCCGTGTTGGATGTTATGATGCTGGAAGAAAAATTGCATGATTTGAAGACAGTGCCTATTAATTTAGCTGCCCCGCTTTCTCCCATTTACGAGAAGCCATCATTACTCGATCTGCCCCAAGAAATGCTAAGTCGGTCGTCGTCAACTTCAAATACGCGTTCTGTATCAGCTGCAGTTAGTAATGAATCAGTAGCTGGAGATTCTGGCGTTTTTGAGGCTTCTAGGGCGCACCTGCCCCGTAAGGAATTAGCACAAGTTCAAATAGGATTAAAATATTTCAAAAACGAAGGAATATTTGTGGTTTCTCTAGAGAGGGCAAACAATCTAGCAGCTTTGCTGACCACAGCGACGGACAATTCACAAGTGTAAGTTGAATTTGAGTTTCTGGTATTTAAGAACTATGAACTAATCTCACGTCTGCTTTATTACAGGTATCTTCGTGCTGCTCTCCTACCAAACTCACTTCAATCCATACGAACGAAGAGCGTGCCTGATTTCCACAAGCCAATGTTTGGTGATAATTTCGCTGTGCCAATCTCTTTAAGCAAACTACTGACGAAAAGTCTTCATGTAACAGTAATAAGTGTCAGTGGGCAAAAGGAGGAAATCATTGTAAGTGAAAATGTTTTAACAACTTTCGGGATCTTCTTTAACGCAGTAATTTTTGTGTAGGGGACCGTTCAAATCAGCATGGCTGAATTCAATGCGGACGATTCCACCCTCAAGTGGTACAATGTTCTAAGCTCGAGATTTATACCAAGCTTTGATGGACTAGAACTGCCTGCAGCCTGCAAAGAAGAATCATCCGACGAGTCGACAATAACCTCATCACAAACGTCGACATTGACAAGAAATCAAGCCCCAGCATTTGAAATGCAAGCCCAAATCGCAGAAGAACTGAAGGAGCAGTTAAACCTAAACGACGAGGGGGAAGAAGATGACGAAGAAGATGAACCAGAAGACGATGAGGAGGACGATGGTAATGGCGATTATGGTAAATAAAACTTCAAACCTTGTATGCTTTTCCACATCCTAAAATTCCATTTTTATTCACAGCTGAATTAACGAGGAAAATGTTAGACGAATATATGAATAACGTTAAGCAAGAGTACGTCGACAAAGAAACGAATACCGAATGTGCCTTCCCGCCAGAAAAATGCCGAGCTCGGCTAAGTGATCCCACCTCCCAACAACAGCAGTCTGCTGATGACAGACCTGTTAAACGATCACAAACCTTCACACCCAGCGCTGCTGTTGGTAAAAGTCGTTACATCTGCCGACTTAATCGTAGTGATTCGGATTCTGCTATGCATTTCGGTGTAACCCCACATCAATTCCATAGAGGAGCTGTCGAAAGGAGATCATTACGATTCCATACGAAGACTTCAAAGCCAGTCACAAGTAAGATTTATCAGCAATACGTGTTCCTGTCATTTGTGTAACTTGTATATTATATTGTCTTTTAACAGAATTACACCATACACATATACCCAGAACAAGCTTGGACCTGGAATTAGATTTACAAGCGCAACATAGCAAATTAGATTTCCTAAATGATGAAATCATCAAATTACAAAATTTGAAGCAAACGTACGTATACCCAGAAAATAAAAATATGTAATAGAATATGTACCTATGGTTGGTGTTACTTTTTACAGACTCGAACAAGCCCGTGATAACCGAGATGCACGCATCGCTGCCTGGGCAATGGAAAATGAAGAATTCCAGCGGTTGGTTGAAAGAGCCGATCCGGCTAAGTGTCCCGAGGAAAAACAATTACAGCGATTGCTTCACAAGACATCAAAGGAAATCTACAAATTGCGCAAGACAAAAGTCGCTAAAGGATCTGTAGATTTAGTTTCTTTCAAGTAAGTGTTGACAGTTTTTTCAATTATACTCATAACTTCCTTTTTGTTTGCAACTACTTACTTATCAAAATGATATAATTAATGTTCTTTCCAGAGAGAAAATTGCATTTTTCACCCGCAAAGGACTTTCTGTACCCGAACTACCACTCGAATTTATTGTCCCAGAGGAAGTAGTCATCGAAGAAGATGAGGCCGAGTACGAAAATGATAGTGGCAGCAGAAATCAATCACCCGCCATTGCCGTTAATACTGCTTTAGTAGAAGCGACCGCTAATAAGCAAATAATCAAGAATCTCATAACATCATTACCATCGACGCCGTCGCCATCCCCATCCCCTGCATTACCACCAACATCGTCATCAACATCGTCATCATCAGCAACAACGATGGCAATACCAGTCTCTGCCAATTGTATGCCAAGGGAGTTACCTTCCTACGCGGCAGCTACAGCTGCCTCTAAATCCCGTGCTGCAGCTGCAGCATTAGCTGCGATGAGGGCAAGCCAGCCATCTACATCAGCGGCAGCCATAGCAGCTGCAGCCTCCACATCAACAACGACACAGATGTCCAACAATGCAGACCCTTCTGCCTCTGAAAACAATCGATTCGACTACGTTGTAGATCGCACGTACGGTGTTGAGGTGTGAGAGGTTTTATTTATGGAATTTAAATAATTTGAACTGCTTTGTTTTATAAAGAAAATTGTTAATATTTAATAATTATTGATAACAAAATGAGTGAAACGTTTTAATGAGAATATAGAAAAAGAAAACTGATAATCTACTGTGCCTTAGAGAGGATTAGTTTTTTTTAATTGAAATTAATTTATAAGGGACAAGAAAGAAGTCGAAAGGAATTTGAACCATTTGAATTTGAATAAATGATACAAACATTTTGTAAGGTTAAGTTTATTTAATTTAAATTATAAATGAAAAGAATCAAATATAATATTGATATATTTTTGTACACATTAAAGTTATAAGTAAAGAAAGAAATGAATTTGATGCAAAATACTAAGAAAACTAATTGTGTATATATACATATATATATATACAACATACAAACATACATTTAATAAGGCTTGCGTTTTTGTTGAGCTAAGATATTCTAAAGAAATAGATTTAAATTTATTATTATTATTTGTAGTAGTTAGCAAAGATATTACTATGTAGTTTAGAAGACCTATTCACTGTTATTATAGTTGTAGCTTGTAAAACTATATAAATTAAATTATAAAATAAAATTAAACAAATCAGTTTAACAAAAGAAAAACACAAAAACAAATGGTTTACTAATTCTACGTAATTTTCCTCTTCATTTATTAATATTTTTATATTAAAAATACAAGAAAAACCATATAACAAACTTTTAGGGTAGACCGCTGTTTCCACCTTCCTAATTGATCCCTGCGTTTAAGTGATTGAAATTGTTAGTGTGCAATAAAACAATGAAATATAAAAAAGGAAAGAAATGACTAATTTTTTTTTCATGAATTATCATTATTTTGTTTATAAGCCAACTAAAGAGAACCATGTGTCTGTATTTAACCAGAACAAATTAATTTAATTTTTGTCTTGTATGTGTCGTAGAATGTGAAGTGAATTGATGAATATACATATAAATATATTATGTATGAGAGAGAACCAAACTGTTAAAACTAAAAGGAAACAAAAAAAGCTTAAATCTGCAGTGAAATTTGTTAAAAATTTGCTTTAGCCCAAGTTGAACATTTGTTTTATGGAACTCCGAAAATGAGGAGGTGCATAAATCAGTTAACTTGGGTTTTGTAATATATGATGAATGATTTTGAATTGATGAAATGATTAGAAATTTAGTTAACATAATTATATTAATATATAAACCATACATACACATATTATGCCAATTGATGAAAATATACAAATATGACATAAAACCAAAAAAACATGTATTTTATTTTATTTCATTCGGTCGCCTATACATTTTCTTTAAGAAGAAAAGTCTGTCGGTACATCCGTAATTCCATATTTCGAAGAATTTTTAACCCAAAGTTACAGAATGAGCAGCTGAAACATCAATGGTATCGGTAGTGAAAAACTCACGCCTACATTGATAGTTTATCAGAAAGACTATTGAAAGCTTTTAAAGCTCCAAACTGCCTTTGTGCAGTAGAGACATTTTCTTAAAAAGTTAAATTCAAAGATAATCTGGAAGCAATAAATGTATAATAGATTAAATTCCTATTATACTAGGCCATCCATAATACTGTCAACTGGATTAGACCCCAAGTTAAATAAGAGTTGTTGTAATAAGATGATAATGAGCCTTATTCTGACATTCGAACGATTCGAATAATCCTTCGAAAGTTAATCGATTTCGAACAGATTGTATTCTGAGATTCGAACGATTCGAAAGTTCACTCTCATTTCGAAAGTTCATTTTTCAGGCTATTCTGACATTCGAATGATTCGAATGAAACGTCATTTTTCTTTCGTTCGTTATTTTCCCTTCGTTTTACCTTTGCTTAACATGTAAGTAGAGATATTTTGTTGCATCTTTAAATTTTATGAATTGAATCGTGACTTTATTAACGTATGTAGGTCGCAATCGCATTCAAATTGGACCAACCAGGAGAGCGTTTTCATTATTAATAAATAAAACAATTGCCATTGTATTTTACTGTGGTTACGATTTTATTCCAATTGTGTATGAAATTTGAAACAGCTGATATGGTAAATGTCAAATTCATTGAAGTGTTCATTCGATTCGAGGCTGAATACCATAAATCTTAACAAGATGATAAAATACATATACAAGATCCTATTTGCCGTATTGTGTGAACTCCTGAAAACGTTCGTCAACGCCCTAATAAGTCCTTATTAGCGTGGTTTCAGACCAGGGAAGTCCACCATCGACCAAATCTTCACACTACGGCAGATCCTGGAAAAGACCCAAGAAGTGCAAATCGACCCTCACCACCTATTCGTCGATTTCAAGGGCGCATTTGACAGTGCATGGAGACGAGCTATACAGTGCCATGACTAGTTTTGGCATTCCTACCAAACTCGTCAGATTGTTTAGGATGACAATGGAGAACTCTCGCTGCTACGTCAAGGTCGGGAACTAACTCACAGAGACCTTCAATGTCAAAAAGGGTTTTAGACAATGCGACGCACTATCACGTGACTTTTTAAACATCATTCTTGAAAATATCGTGCGTAACTCACAAGTCAACACCAGAGGCACGGTCCTCCGAAAGTCAGTTTAAATGCTAACTTACGCCGACGACATTGCCGTGATTGGACAAACACAGCGAGCCGTCATTGAGGCGTTTGCTGGCATTGAAGCAGAAGCGGCTAAATTAAATAATAATATATTTTATATGCCAAATATTACACTATGCCATCCATAATACTGTCAACTGTATTAGATCCCATGTTAAAGAAAAGTTATTTTTGAACTCCACAGAAAGATGATAATGTTATATAAATTTTATCAAGATGATAATGTAAATCCACTGCTGACATGAGGATATCAAAATTTTACCAACATCGAGCAAAAAGCAACAACGGAAAATAAAGCAAAAAATTGAGTAATCCAATTACTAATATTCGGCAATAATTGGAGAAGCCGTTCCTGAACAATTACTATTCTTTTCTTCGATCGTTCGAAAACATCGAAATTTCTTTTAATTTAACAAACATCTAATATAAATAAATTCGGTGGCTTTAGTTATATTCTTCAACAACTACACGTTGTGTGCGTTACCGCTGCTTATTATTAGTACCGACTCCGAATAGCGAAATTTGAGAAGTTTCAGAGAGACAATCAGTACTCCTTGAATGTTGTCAAGTAATCGGACCAGGAACCGAACCTACAGCATTTGGCTGACAAGTTGTTGAAAATGAGCAAAGACAAGTTGATCAAAATGAAGTGAAAATTTACGAAAAACTGGCAATGGATTTGTTAACTTCTTTCAATATGTGCATTTTCGTATTTAAAAATACTTAAGAAAAGAACAATCAAAATACAAATTGATTTGTCCAAATTTCTCTTGAGGTAAGTATTCCTGAAAAGACGTACATATGTATATATAGTACATTAAAATCCGCAAAAGAAACATATTTGTGCTATATTAATTATTTGAACCATTATATGAATAATAACGGTCTTTAATGTGACCAACTCTTAAAATTTTCTTCAACCCATGGTTCCATCTCGTTTTCTATTATACCCATATATTTTCCTTTGTGGGAGTTGCCATTAATTCAATGGACTAAACCAACGCCATTTCATAAGAAGCATCTCTACACATTAATGGAACCACCACCATGTTTGGCATGGGGAGTGTATTTCGGAATTCACCTTTACTGTTACGGTTCTTCCCTTCAAAAGGTATGGCCATATGTTGAGTTCCGATGCATCAATGTATACTCGAAATTTATAAGTGCTTATAAATATGCACAGTGTAACAGATATGATGCGCGGAGAGACAAACGAATAGAAACTATAAACATTCACCCCTATTCCGGGAGTCGTTTAGTGACATGTCACTTTATGAGTGTGAGAAATCGGTATTCCCATAGTCATTTAAGAATTCATAAAATGACACTAGTCATTTTGCTCCTGTCAGCTCCTGTGGAACCCATTTACCACTCGACATGTCTCATTTTTTGGTATTCCCGGAGTCACTAAACGACAGGAAAAGTGACAAAAACAGTCGATTTCAAATTAATAAACTAAAAATGTCTAAAGAGTAAGTTTCTTTTGTTTTTTTCTTATTTTTGTGTTTCTTCATATATATTTGCTTATTATTTGTGGTTTCCAAAGGTTAAAGGTATCAACACCTTCCCAAATCACTAGATTGATTGAGCTCATGGAAGAGAACGTGACTCTTGCCAAAAATTTTAAAAGAGGCGTTACTCAGAGTGAGGACATAAGAATTGGCTGGAAGGAGGTTGCGGCAATTTTAAACAGTTTAGGACCACCTGTGCGTAATGAGAAGGAATGGCAGAAGGTATGTTCAATTGACTATACGTATACATATGTACATACGAACATTTAAATTATTTGTTTTGAAATACTTCATAGGTTTGGTTCGATTTAAAGTCAAAAGTTAAAAAAATTTGACGCGCAACAAAAGGGAATCTGAGGCAACGGAGGAGCACCCTTTAAACAAACATTTTAACGGAGCTGGACGAAACGGTGGCCAAACTTCTATCAATGCATGAGACAGTGGACTCACCTGGAAGAGTTTTCGGCTTTAAAGAAACTCATCAACGTGGAGTCAACAATGCATTATTAGGCAATCCGTCTACATCTACATCTACAAACAGAGCTATGCTGTCCATGTTTTCAAATAAAACACTTAAAGATTATTTAAAAGTTATTTTATTGAAGAATTCAAAATATAAACATAGTGTAAGCATATGACATTTTGCATTTGACAGGCGGCTTTTGTTGTGGAACATATTCCACAAGTCATTTTAGTTTCGGAATACCGATGAAAAAATGAGATGACTTTAAAAATGACAATAGTCACTAAAATGAGATGACTCCCGGAATAGGGGTGATTAACTTCTTTTGAAACAACACCAAGAAAATTTAACCTACACAGATATAGTTATGGTTCTTTGAAAATCAAATCTGAGCTCTGTGTACGAGGCCTGTTCAAAAGTTAGGTGAATTTTCCTTTTTCTTAAGAAAATATTAATTTATTCATCAGTTTCAAAGTAGTCCCAGGGGCTAAATCGTATTCGTTGAGGCATGATTACGGTGTTGTTTTCGGTCAAAAAAATAAGTACAAGCAAAAGCAAATTCAGCAATTTTGGAACGAACATCGCTGCCACAGTCTTCATGCCCAAAATTCCCAAAAAAATTACATTGCATGAGCCAATAGATATTTTGAAATCTTCAAAACTTCTCGATTAGTTCGACGATTCCCCATAACAATTTTCTTCACTTTGTCAACATTTTCATCGGTTATTGGTGTGCTGGAGTGTCCAAGACGAGCGTGGTCATTCACATCTTCTTAACTATCTTTGAAAAGCAAGTGGTACAACCACTTGTAAAAATTTGTTTGCCTCAGAGTATACTCACCGTATGCCAGTATCAACATTTCAAGTGCTTTTGAGCACTTAATTTCATTTTTCTTACAAAATTGAATCCAAATTCTTTGATCCATTTTTGTCGACAGCAGGAACACGCAAAACACGTCTAACATTTATGCCTCTTACGAAAAACGATCCTATATATGTAGCTAAAACTGAAAACATACGTTAGAGACGATTGGATCAAAATAACAAAATAAAAAAAAATCGATAATCACGGACCGTAATCCGCGAAATTAGAATCTATTTTTTGTTTGTATATTTTTCTGAATTGGGATGATGCTGGTTTCTCTAATTGAATTATGTCCATAGTGGCGCCAAGCTTATAGCTTCTTAAACAAGGCAGCTGAAGTCCATTTAGTCCGCGGATGGGACTAATGTGATGCTAAATGATCGGAGAATTTTAGTTAACATATCTAGATCGTATTTTTGAAGCAATCTCCCATCGTCCGTTTCCATTACTTTTAATATCATATGTTTTGTATGTTTTTGTAGGATATCAGAGGTTTTTATGAGTATAGAATAATCCGACAGAAGCGTTCACCATAACCTGTAACAGGTAGTAATCGCTTGGTGACGAGGACGCACTATATGGGTGGAGGCATGAAAAGTTCCCAATTGAGTTGCCGGATCTTCTGACAAGTAACTATTGACGTGTGTGACCTGACGTTATCCTGATAAAATACATCTCTTCTTCTATTGGCCAAAGTCGACCGCTTAAGAGGGCCTGATTGTTGACAGTACGTATGTCTAAGGAGTTTGGCCGTAGGGGAATAGCCCGTAGAAGTTGATCGGCTGCCAATACCATTTTTCTTTAAATTTGGTATTTATTTATTTTCTACTTGCTTTTGCGGAAGTACCTTCCCTTTTCATTCAGCTTAAATAAGCTTAACAATTCTATAAGCTTCAATTCTACTATACAATTTGCAATATTATTTACAGTTTAGTAATACTTGAGACCAAAATCATCTCCAATTTTGAAATTTTCAACTACGGATGGTAATTGGTAGGTAAAGTGGATCTTTATTTGAAAATTCAAGATATTGTGAAAAGAGGTGCACGTGAATTCCCTCTTGTAAAATATTGTCTAAAGCTTCACGAGTCTGTAAAACAAATTTCTTTAATTTTTTAAGTTTATACAAATTGTAGCATTTTCACAAGAAAGAAACTCGTTGCGACGATTAAACAAAAATTTGTAACCAGAATGAGGACAAACCAAAGTTAAGATATGCATTTTTGAAAAAAAAACGAAACACTGGTAAATTTTCACCAACCCATGGTTCCATCTCATTTTCTATTATACGCAAGTATTTTAATTGGCGAAGATGCCTTAAAATTCGATGCACTAAACCACCGTCATTTCATAAGAATATTTCTAAACATTGATGGAACCACCGCGGTGTTTGGCATGGTGAGGTATTTTTGCGATCTCACCTTCGTTGTAGCGGAACCTCCCTACAAAAGGTATGACCATATGCCGAGGTACGATGCAGTTTTGCTGCAAACTTTGTACGGGAGTAAACACCAATTATGCTCAAACATAAATAAAACAATAAAAAGCGAAAACTAAAGGCAGCAACAGTTACTATTTGGAAATTTAAATTTTTCGTGAACTGTAGTACCGACCTTAAACTTAGTTTTGTCTAATCCCAAAAGTATGCAAAATATTTTAAGTATAATTTTAGAGATTCCGAAATAAAAATATCACTTATTTCTAATTAAATTATATGTACTTATCTTTATCAGTGATACTGCATAGGGCAAAACTCTCTTCATTGTGTCCATCTTTCTTTACATTCGTAAATTTAAAAATAAAA
Source organism: Eristalinus sepulchralis (assembly GCA_944738645.1). Taxonomy (NCBI): domain Eukaryota; kingdom Metazoa; phylum Arthropoda; class Insecta; order Diptera; family Syrphidae; genus Eristalinus; species Eristalinus sepulchralis. The sequence goes on from OX122882.1 coordinate 54,831,539, forward strand.
TTCTATAACTAATAACACTTATAAGACAATACTTTGCATAGCAGTAATTAGAGTTTGAGAACAGAAATAGGCACACATATTCGAATAAAATGATCAAACTTCAAGCTACGCGCTACTGGCATTCAAATAGACATTCGTAAACGCTATAACTCTCAAGCAATTCTTCGTATCCTTAATATCCTTGATATCCATAATATCCTTGATATCCATAATATCCTTGATATCCTTAATATCCTCAATATATTTAATATCATGGTCAATTCATAAAAAAACATTCATCGATAAAAGTAATAAGTTAAAAGGGCTTTAATATGAAAAAGATCATCTTAAACATGATTCACCTTCTTGTGATAACTTATACAATATACACGGCTAATGTAGGTGTTACAAGGATCAGAGGAAGGCATATCAGAAGCTTCTTCTAAGGAAGAATTGAAATGAATGGATTGGTTGTGATTTAGGGCTGTATGACAGCCTCTGGTCAGATTAAGTGTTCCAAAATTCGACGATTAACCTTGTGATGGCAAGCAGAGTTATCCATGATCCAACTTATTAAAATATACGTCCCAGAGATATTTGTTTTCACTTCAAAATAATAGTAATGAGTGGCACTACAGCCCACAAGGGACCAGGGCCTAGCTTCTATAACAACTATTCGTGTAGTGCTTGCTACTGTTCTCTTGCGAGAAGAAGAGACCTACAGTTTTTTGCAAACTAAAGGGAAAAAGATGTGGTACCGGGAAAAAATGATAGGTGTTCCGTCCAGAAATCGACGCACTTACCCACTACGCCACAGCGACCATATTTACTTAAGTTTAAATAACTAACTAAATACAATGCAAGAAGGATTGGTCCGTTCCGTAATGTGTACAAATTCATTACCATCTGTTTCCAATTTCCATCCTAGGGAGGCATTTATGCACCATATAGAGACGCAAAGGGCATTGAGCCGTTGAAAAATGTTCAGAGTTAAAAATCAAACCTTCTAAAAGAATGGAATATTGGACCACGAATCATCATGGTTTATATCTGGACACCATATATTTTCTTTTTTTGTTTTTATAATAAAGAAATATGCACTTTAAATATATGATACGAATGATACACCTTCGCAAAAAAAAAAAAACAAGGAGCAATCTACAAGTTGATTTTCGTGGAAAGCTCATTGTGTCCAATAAGTTTAGCATACTTGCCATCATTCAAATAAACTTGAAGAAATGCGCCTTGATCGTATGAACTTAATCGGTTTATACGAAGTTTTTGGACAGTTCACTCAGGTATTCAAATAGTTTGATCCATCCTTGTATTGTGTTGTTTTTACATTTCCAGAATATCTGTCTCATCTTTCTTCTGACAAAGAAGAATAACGTACGCCACTCACTGTTCTTGAAAATAAGCCATTGAAAAACGAGCACAAAAGGCTAGCTGTTTTTGTGTTTTTGTTTGTTTTTTAGGTATACGATTTTCAGTTGGAAACAGTTGTTAAATGATTTATTTTTAGTTTGGTTTTCATATCATTTTTCAAATTTATAAAATTAATAGACTGACGCTGGAACATAAACAATGCTTCTAAATTGAGCAAATTTATTTTGTAGATCATTAGATGCTGTATGTTACTTAGACTTACCTTGCATGCTTTATAATTTAGCTTTGCACAAGGTAGATGCAATATGAAGTGAAAGACTGAAACCCTTTCGTCTAAAAGGAAGAGGCGGACGAGCATTTAAACTGGACAATGTTGTGGCTAAATTATGACAGAGCTTACCATGTACATTTTAATTATCATTGGGGAATGAGAAGTAAGATTTACAGCTTCATCTTAGTGCATTTTTTCTCGACGTCTTCTCATATAAAAACAGCTCAATCTTATCACAACATTTTCATATCCAACTTTTCCTTTTGCTCCTTTTCAGCCATTTTAAAACGCTGGTACAAATCCTTTTTCTTATCCTCTGTAGAGAAACCTTTTTCCTGAAGCCAATGTTTCAACTCCTTCCCAAAGACTTTTTTTTACGCAGGAGAAGTCATCCGATGTAAGAACACACGTCCAGCTTCCGCCAAACTCCACAACCGACCCTCACTTTTGTTTCTTCTTGTATCCCGTTTGCTAAAATAGTGCCTTTGCTACTTTCTTTCTCGCCACACAGGCGCCAGTATCAAAACAAATTCTACCCCTATTGCTAAACACAATGTTGGACAATGTTGTGGCTAAATTATGACATGTTCATTTTAATTATTATCCGGGAATGAGAAGTAAGATTTGCAGCTTCATGTTGATGCATTTTTTCTCGACGTCTTCTCATAAAAAACAGCTCACTCTTATAACCAGGTTTTCTCACTTGCGATGTGGGCAAGTGCGTTGATCCACAGGCCTCAAGTTCGATTCCCGTACCAAACATCTTGCATTTTTTTCACATTTTTCAAGTTGCTTACAATACTTAAAAAATACTACTTACTTGACTATGAAAATCTTTTCAAATCTCGGCGTTCGGGGTTGGCAAAAAACTGTCGGTCACGAGTATTTGCTGAAGAAGTAAGGCCTCGGTCCCTTTTGGGCTATAATGCCATCCAATTTATACTCCTACTTTAAATGCAAATACATTACCCAAGAGCCTTAAGCTCTTTTAAGGTACGACTGTAAAACATACATATTTATCTTTCTGAATTTGACTAAATATACCCAAAAAATAAATAACAACCAATTTATTTACAAAAACGTTTATTGATAATAAATAATCAGAATATAACGACTCGCTGAAAATAATTTAAAATAAAAAACATAAGGCAAACAAACATAAAATCAAAAACTAAAACAAACATATGACAAATATATGGGGTGAAACTGGTTTAACAATAAAAACAATTTCTTTTTAAAAAATGTTAAAATGGATATCGGACGGAAACTACAAATAATTGTATTTACATTCATTCATTGTGATCATCTTACTTGTGTGGCTTGATAAGTGTTTATAAAACTTTTTATAATACTACTACTACTAATATAAAATTAAAAATTTTTCAACTCCAAGGGTGAACTAAAACAAAAGGTTATTTTATATGAAAGTTAATTTAGAAATCAATTACATTTTTACTTGCGTTGCGCCTATTTTTTTACATTTTTTTTATTAGAATTTGTTTTATTTTAATATTGGGTGATAGTTCAGGATGCCGAACGCAGCCAAAAATCCGCTTTTAAAGCAAAAGAAACTTAACCAGAAAAGGCAAAATAGATGGTTAGTTTTATGCAACACTCCTGCACAGTGTATGGTAAGAGTCCAAGATGGGTGGGCATGTAGGAAACGAACATCTGTAGGGAATGCTTAAATGAGGAGAAAAGATGAAATTGTCCATCTTTTAAAGCAATTAGAGATATACTGATGTTGGGCTTCTTCTAGAATTGCTTAAGTCAACTAACTGTTGTCAGCATAGAGAACATCGCACAATTTAATTTATACACTTCAAATTTTGAAATTTTAAAAAGGTATGTGGTTATGTGGTTATAAGGTTATGTGGCACCACCATTTGCCAACTTCCTTCTGCTAATGATTCATTGTTCACAACCCACAATGTTTACTTAAAAAAGAGCTTACAACAATTTTGAACAAGCAACATTTGATTTTGGTAAAATATTGGTAACTATTGGAAAACAGATGTTTTGCAAAACTTTGGTTAGAAAATCAGTAAAAGAAGCGAAAAATATTGGTGAAAATACTTGGTACAACAATTTTCGTGACAAGTTTTTCTTGTTAATTCCCTGTTTGGTTTCGGTACATATTATCCTTTTAATGTTACCCTTAAGCGGTTCTATTAAAGTCGTGTCTTATATAATTTCATGTTGGGTTTCCCCGTGTCTATTGTAATGTGCTAAAAGTCCGGTATTTAATTTTCTTTAGCCAGCAAACGCTCAGTGAGATAAAAGTGAAGTGAAGTCTTGAAAGCATTTGTAAACATTTTTCTTTACCAATCGTGACTTTCACTCCTTGATGCAATGCATTCTTGATGTGAAAGACTTACACGTGCAAGAAACCGTTATCAGATGTCTTTGAAAAAAGAACTTGTGGGTACTACATCATCTGATATAAGAGTATTTCAATCTGAGCCAACCGAAGAGAGGACATCCTCAAATAGAGACAAGTCCGATATCAAGCAACTTTCGAAATTGAAGGTAGCTGGCGAGACCATCCCAACTGTAGATGCTTCGTTTATTTAAGCACCGCCAAAAGTGACCATAAAAACATAAGGTCGATTATATTATAGGCGAAGAGTCACGTTAACATATAAAGTTAAATTCAACCTAATCAGAGCAGGTGAAAAACACACAGTGCGACATAACAAGTTTGAGATATTCTGTCCTGAGTTATGAAAAAATTAGAAGTTGTATTTAAAGTTAAAATTTAGGCGACAGGCGATCCTACGTGCTAGAAAATTGATGAAACTTAATTTACAAGATACTGTGCCTTCATATAAAGCTATTTTGCTATTTACGGGACTAGCAGCTTCTGGCCCACCAGATCGACGAGAAACCAAACATCAAAGATCCTTCAAAGCATTCATCGCCAGGAGCTTTTTAATACGATGCTGCCAACTCAACCCAGATTGACAGCTAACACATTGATATAGAAAAGGTGCTTTACTACCTGGAAACTACTCCACGAATGACATATTTTTGAAGCTCTAATGTAGAATTCACTTGACTGATGTTATTTCGGTCTTTCAAAACAGCTTGAATCAAAACTATTAACTCAAAGGATTAAGATTACCCAACTAGTATTGTTGTGTGGAGCTTAATGCTGGGCAATGAGCGGATGACGAAAGAGAAGTTTTCCTTCGAATACATATATAAAGCAGAGAATGTCTCTTTTAAGAATTTCAACAAAAAAGTAGACGCGTCTTAATAGGGATTCAAAGAAGGCTTCTTCTTCTTATTGTTTGTGATTAAAATTCCAAGACATTCAATGTTGTTTGTTAATGCTACAAACAATTGTTTTAGAAAGTTGAGGAGGACTTTTCCTGCTATTGACTTGTCTAAGAAGAAGGTGAATGGAGGTGAAGTAAGATCTGCGGAATCTACCAATTGCACCGATGTGGATGAAGTGTGGATGCCAAACATTCTAGCCTGACGACAACTAGAATCATCATGCCTAAGACCGTTAAGGATGGATGGCTGCTTTTGCTTAGTTTGAAATCATTCAAGGATCGCTACCCTGATAAGTAAGGAAGTTTATAGTCAATATTTATGTTTTGGAATTGAAGGTTTCATCAGCTTGGTCCATCATAGGTTCAGCACAGTCATAAAGAATGTGTGGACTATAAATGTAACATCAAAAATGGAATTTATGAGGAATTTGCGGAAAATTCGCTCTACTGTTGCATATAACATTATGAAAATCACTTACTAGAGATTTCGTAGACTATGAAACTTGTGTGAAAGATACCAAATGCCTGACTTTTTTTTAATTATTTTGGTATCCCACAAAGGACAATATTATCTTAAGTTTGTTATCTGCAACGCCTTTTGCTGTTGAAGGTTTTAATTGGCCCAGAAAACAGAATTAGAATTGAAAGCTAACGGCAAGCTTAAATGCAACTAAATTTAGCACCAAGAAACCCTGATATACTTACGCTTCTAAGAAAGCTTACACACTAAAAAATTTTAAAAACGTTTCATGCATGGAGATAGAAAAAGAAAGAGCTGGGTGCAGAAGATGATGAAAACATAACTACGTGCATTTCACTCATGGGTGCAGCCCTAGAATCCAGCCTGTCCGGACTGGTATCTCAGATTCTGTGGTGCGTACGGATTGATACCGTGATTCAGTGCTAAAACTTTACTAATTATATTCAGTTCGGGTATATGATTTGATTGTATACCTGATTGGTAAGCAGCAGCTACACTCTGTAGCTGATTGTTGTTAGGGGTAGTTAGTTGCTGCCGGTAAAAGTTTTGATTCTGAGCGGAGGTAAATTGGTTTATGCCAAAGTTGCCGGTGCCAGTTTCCTGACGAAACTGACGAGTGCGGTGCAATTGCTGCAGTTGTTGTTGTTGCTGCTGCAGGAGTTGCTGTTGCTGCAGTAATTGTTGTTGCTGCTGTGCAAGGAGATTGTTGCTGCCACTGAGGAAGGGGAGATTCTGAAAAGCGTTGTTATAGTTGGTCTGTGGAAGACTTTGGTATGGCGATAGCTCTGCAGGTTGCGCCACCAGTGTTTGCTGGGCGTTGGGGATAAATGGGATTTGATTTGATTGTTGTATTTGAACAGTAGACTGCTGTGGTTTATTAAATCGCTGTAGACCATTGTTGGCAAGAACGTCAGGGTTACCGTTTAGTGTGAAGACCAAGTTAGCGGCAGAGTTTCCAGCAAATGTATTGGAACTAAACAGATTGTTATTTTGTTCGCCATTGAATTTGGAAGTCTCTTTAATGGGCAATTGCTGGTTATTGGCGAAGTTGACGGAGTTGGGTGACGTGGTCACTGGCGGGATAAACTCAATCGATGGTCGTATGGTGTACCCGCCCTTCTGACCTGCACTGGCTGAAGGAGGTGGTAAAATTGTTTGAGGCGGCAGCTGTTGTTGTTGTTGTTGTTGCTGCTGCTGGCGTTGATGATTTTGTTGTTCCAAAATTTGCAATTGTCGGGTTATTTGCTCTTGCTGCTGCTTGGCTTGAAGCTGCAATTGGTAGATTTGCTGTTCTAGAGCACGCTGTCTTTCTATGAGGTAGTTGTTCACTAAAGGAAAGTCGGATGCTTGTTGTTGCTGTTGTTGTAAGGCCTGAAATAAAATACAATAATTTCCAGGTCAAAGAAAATTGAAAATTTATTTTTCAAACCAAATCAGCTCGTAGAGAATTAGACACCGGAAGACGTGAGTTACTTGTCTTTGGAACTTCATTGGTCCTGAATTGTGCAAGGTTCTCAGTTGGCAGTGCAGTTGGAAGCAAATTACCAGCTGGTAGTACATTCAATCGTGCAATTGTGGGTCCGGCACTGGAGTCTGCCAACTGTACATTGGATTTGGAACCGGTGACAGTTGAATCGATTATTGGAATAACATTCTTTGCAGCGCCGCTTTCATCAAGATCGACGGTGAATGCTGTTACCAAAGGCGCCGCTTGGATCTTTATGTCATTTTTGTCCACCAACTCAATATTTTCACCATCTTCATTGTGCGTCGGTCGCGGGGTAGTAGTAGTGGTAGTGGTACTCGTAGTTGTGGTTTTAACAGTCGTTGTTGAAACAGGCTTCTTCTTTAATTTTGTGATTTCAAACTGAACCTCGGACTTACTTTCCGAAGAGATCTCGTTTGTACTATCTGATGCTATGCTTCTGGTTGCTGGGTGAGTATCTGCAACGGCAGCAGTCCCGTTCACCACGTCCGGGGAGCCAAGGTTCAATTGAGACTGGGGTTTGTTTTTCAGTTGTTTCTCTTTGCTGATGAATGACAAAAGAGGTTGTTCTTGGGAGAGTTTCTCATCAAATGTTGCAGTGAAAAATTGCACAGTTGGTGCTACATCGCCAGTTGTGCTCTCTTCAAGAATCTCATCAACAGAATTGGGGGTGGAGATTTGAACAACTTGTGCTTGAATTTGTGGTTCCTCTTCATCTCCTGCTGAAGAATCTTCGTCGGACGTGTACGACTCGGCGGCTTGTTTTTCTAACTTATCAATGGCACGAAGAAGTGCTTGCCGAACAGTGTCGTCGATTTTCTTGATTTTCTCTTTCGGAATAATCTCATTATTTTCCGTTGACGTGTCCTCTTCGCAAATGGCAGAAGACAGCATAAGCAACAAAATGCATGGCAAAAATTTCTAAAATAAAAAAAAAAATGAGAATCAAGTAAATGTTTGCATAATTGAACATCAGAAACATTAAATAGCTAATACATATGTAGATCTGTAGTTTTCCTACGACCTCTATGCCTTTGTCAAAATTTCTGTTAAAATTTAATTAAATTTCACCTGCTACTGCGCACAATCGCTTATCCAAAAAATATGTCAATTTCACAAGGCGTCAGAGCGTAGCAATTCAAAGGGTCACCTTATCCAACTCAGCATTGTCTGTTAGGTGTCACAAGAAGAATTTTCTCATGCACTTGCATACATACTCTCAGTGGGGTATATTCAAGTCTCCGTACATGCAACGCTGTTTTGAAATTTTCAAGTGTTCGGATTAGACATCTCTTATGGTCAGATTGGCCATCGCAAGCAAATCTTCACAGCCGCAGTGAAATTACTTTTTTTTTTCTGGTGAATTGAACTGCCATAGCAAAGGTTATTCAGATATACAATACCAAACACACACACACGAATTTTTTCACGCAGACCTCACAGCAGGTGCTTGAATATTCAATTTGGTCTCACCTCTCCAACCCAGACGTACCCACGACAATTTCAAGAAATTAAGCACGAAATCAGTCTGGAGGATGGTAATTTCACATAATTGCTGATACTTGATAGTATTTAGAAACCGAAACGACACTTGAGGGGTTTCACTCCCACTAAGGCACGATTAATGATGGGGGGACTTGGAAAAATGGGTCACGGTGTTATGCAAGTGGAGTGTTTGTTTCTGTCAAAACCTTGCCTTGTCAAATTTTGTTTTGTCTCAGCTTTTAGTGATGGTTTACCACTACCTGTTGGTGCGAACTTTCGGAGTGTCTTATGCTCACTGAGGTGGTTAATGATTCTTGTGCAAGGTGTTCATGATTGAATTTAAGGCAAATGGTCATTGGTTTAGCATCGAATTAGGCATTTTTTCGGACAAGCTTGATTTTAGGTAGTTAATAAAATTGATTTTTTTAATGAAAGAAAAACTTAAAGTTAGTGGTGATTTAAGAGAAAGCAATTAATCCTAAGTGAATAACACCAAATCGACCCATTTCCTGGCGATTTCGTTGGTACTAAGACCTATGTTGACTTAAAACTGTTTTCCTTAAGAACATTAGTGTAAGAGTATACCAAGGAAGGAACATTTTAATTACTCTATAAAGTGACAAGTACATTAACATATTTCAGTTCAGTTTAGACTAGAATGATGCTACTCTATAGATGATGCACCAATATTTTAATGCCGCGCTACCCTATTCCATTTTTTTTACTATGACAGGTCTGTAGGTTTAAAGTGCAATATTAATAAATAGGCCTGGATTATTTTCTAATTAGGTTGGACTTTCTTAAAGTATTTGTCAATTATCTATCTGTAACCTCATTCAATGACAAACAAATATGTGCCATAATTTGTTTCGCTTGAAAACTCATTACTTTGCGATTCTATTAGTTTTGTTTTTTGGACAAATAAACCAATAATCTGTTGTCTATGTACTACAATTCATGAACATATGTATAGATCGCCTTCTACATATTTAAAGCTTAAAATTCTACGCTCATATAGACATAAACATTTTACTTTTCTACACAACTTTTAATCTATAGAAGGAGCCTCCTAAGCTAGCCTTTCGGAGTCAGCATTAAACTGTAGGTCCTCTCTATTAGGAAAAATAACTTACTTGATTTTATTACATACACAACCAAGTTATTGGTTTCATTTAATGGAAATGTGAAATTCGGAGAATTTGATTACTATTTCTCTCGCCACGTTGGCGATTCACACAACATATAAATCACAATGCACCAAAATTGTATGTAATTATCAAATTTAGATTAGTATTTTATACCTCTAGCTATCTTTTTTGAGAACTTATTAATTAAAAATTTTAAAGTTGAAGTTTTGAAATTGTTTTTCATGAAATTTCCCGAGTATTGTCGATTGCGTAAATGTCACACGACAAGGAAGCGTAAATGCTATCCCAATATGACATAAATACCAAAGACATGACCTTAGTGTACTACAGAAAATTATTTTGATTTATTAGGAGCACATTCGGCACTATTTTATGGGCGAATAAATCAATGCTCATTATTTAAGAGGAAAAATGACAATAGAAATATGTTTCGGTCTGTTAAAAAGCTGCCAGTTTTTCAGCACATTACACAGCTTCCTTAAAAAAACCATTAAGCACCATGTCGTAACTTTTATTAATTTAAAACAATCTGCATATTTTCGTTCACATGAATCCGAAACACGCCACGAGTCATAAATAACCAATTTCTTTCAACTCCATTTAATATTCAAACTTCACTGCGACTTTGCTGACAGATAACGAAGAAACTTCTACCTGTTCGAAGGAATTTTTTTGTCCAAAAATGTTCAGTAGCTGCCCATAACACAACTTAAACATATCTCTGTCATCATTAGGCCGTGCCCCAAGCCAATTTGCCTTCTGACCCCATGCGTTCAGCTTAAACATTGATTTGTCGGATAATTTGAATTAAATCAATTCGAAGTCTACCCTCTGGTGGTAGTGTTTTGTTCAAAATCGACAGAATTTGCATTTGACCATCAATCAAACTAAGGTGAAAATAAATTTATTTTCAAATTTCTATGGAGTTAAAATCAATTACTATAAAGGTAAGGAGTAATATTTTTTTTTGAAGTTGCAAGTGGCATGTAACTTGACAACAAGAAAGATTGCTTTATATTGCCTATACAATCAAAAGTGTCGTAGAACGTGATGTCGTCTTGTATTATCACTAAGTTCGATATTTATGTTACTCATTGTACTCAAATAGATGCTTGACCTCATTGAATTTAATGATGAACTGCTTATGTAGTCACTTTTAGCAGAGCAACGCAACAACCATTTTAATTTGTGTTGGGGTGTACACAGAATAAAGCATTAGTAAGTGTTTTTTTAATTGTTTTGAGTTCTACAAAATAAATTATGAATATCTAAGAACTACAACCTCGAAACCTACAATTAGACCAAATATAGACAAACAAGTTCAGACATCGACAATTTTCACAACAAGTTTACTCACCCTAGTGCTGAAAACGAAACGGGGGCGTTTTAGTGAATATAAAGTAGTAAACAGAAAGTACTTCTTTGAGCAAAAACAAAAAAAAAGAAAATTGAATTTAATATTAATAAAAATTATAATACTATCACTGACATCTGCACCAAATTTCATATCGAAATATTCTTAATTGCTTAAAATATTTGGATTTCTAAAAACGGAAGTATGGAAGAGGAAAACCATAAAGAAAGAGAAGAAATTAGTTTAAACGAGTAAAAGTATTTTCGAAAGATAAAAGAACTCAATTTTTGGAAATTAATACCGATTTAGAAAACAAAAACAGTAATAAAATTTAGACCACCCAGTTGCAAAGAAGAGATCAGAAGTTATTTTGGATTGATCATCTATCATGGAAAGTTCAATCATTTTTAAGCAGACGAAACGGAATCTTAAAGATAAATCTGAATCATTTCAGCGGTTGAAAGAGGCACTTGATTATTAATTTTAATTTTGAGATTACAAGACACTGGAAGCCATATTCAATTCAATATCCAAGCCTCCAGCATGGTACGTTTAAAGTCATTCAAATTTAGAGTTGTCTACAATAAAGAAAAAAATAATATTGATGATTCACTCTCTGGAATGTGTCATATTTTCATTTTCATCATTATCCTAGTTGATGAAATAATTGTAAAATTAGATAATGCTTCATCTAACAGAGACATAAAGATGTCAGCATCGAAATTAAAATTTAAAAAAATTTGCAGGATATGCAACCCTGTGATGGTTAACATAATTGAACAAGCAACCTGGAACTTTTTTCATGCTCTTTTGTTGTTTGTTAAAAAGTTGTATTTGAATAAAATAATCAATTAACTGTTACAACTACAAGTAACTTAAAATCAAAGTCTGCCTTAAACTGCCCACTTATTAAAGTCTCGAAATCTATATCCACTTAATGCTAAGAGAAAGAAGATAAATAGGATATAGTTTCTAAAGGGTGATTTTTTAGCTATTATCTTTTTGGCAACACTGGTTCAAAGCACGTTTCGCGTTTTGTTTCACTGTCAAACATCTTCAGTTTGGTCTATAATTTAACCATGAATTGTCTTACAAACGAACAACGCTTGGAAATTATTGAATTTTATTATCAAAATGCGTGCTTTGTTAAGAAAGTTCATCGCGCGCTTCTTCCATTTTATGGTCAGTTTAATCGACCCACTAAAGCGTCTATTCGGGCTATTGTGACTTAATTTCGCAATAAAATTTACATTGTTGGACATCCAACCACCTACACGTTCACGTAGAGTGCGAACTGAAGAAAATATCGCAGCTGCATCGGCCAGTGTTAATGATGACCATCAATTATCGATTCGTCACCGTTTGCAGTAATTGGGCCTCTGTTCCCCAACAACGCGGAAAATTTTGCGGAAGGATTCAGGTGGATGCCTTTCAAAATACAGCTGGTGCAAGAAGCCGAACGATCTACCGCAACGTAAAATTTTTTGTGAACGGGCTCTTAGAAAGTTGGCCGAAGATCCATTTTTTTATCGAAAAATTGTGTTCACTTCGGGTACGTAAATAAGCAAAATTGTCGATCTTGGAGTGAATATCAGCCAGAAGCATTGCAAGAGCTACAAATGCATCCAGAAAAAGTCACAGTTTGGTGCGGTTTATGGGCTGGTGGCATAATTGGATCGTACTTCTTCAAAGATGATGCAAATCGTAACGTAACTGTGAATAGTGAGCGCTACCTCAAGATGATATTAAATTTTTTTGTGAAAAATGCAAGAACTTGTCTTGCATGACATGTAGTTTCAACAAGACGGTGCCACATGCCACACAGCACACCCAACAATGGACTTATTGAGAGGCGAGTTGGGTGAACATTTTATTTCACGTTCGGGACCGCTTAGTTGGTCGCCTAGATCGTGCGATTTAACACCTTTAGATTTGATGTGGGCTATGACATGTAGTTTCAACAAGACGGTGCCACATGCCACACAGCACACCCAACAATGGACTTATTGAGAGGCGAGTTGTGTGAACATTTTATTTCACGTTCGGGACCGCTTAGTTGGTCGCCTAGATCGTGCGATTTAACACCTTTAGATTTGATGTGGGCTATGACATGAGCTTTGTCTATACAGCCAAGCCCGCAACAACATTGAAGCTTTTATTCCGATACCGGCCGAAATGTTGGAAAGAGTATGTATGTATTGGACTAAGCGGATGGACCATTTGAGGCGCAGTCAAGGTTAACATTTGCATGAAATAATCTTCAAACATTAATTTATATGGATTCTTATATGGAAGGATTCATGTATTTTTCTGAATTCTATGTATTTTTTTTTTTTTTTGAGAAACTTTCCTATAGCTTTTAAAACATCACCCTTTAGAATTCATTTCTATGTAATTTTTTTTAAGACTGATCCGAGGTACACAACTTCCCCTTATGAATTAAAAGAACTGAGTGATGAACTAATTGATGAATGAATTAAATGTTTTGTCAAAAACAAGACCCTCTTAGGGATTATAATAGGATATCCTAGTAGTTCTTTCAAAGAAATCGTGGTAAAAAATTGCCCAACCACTTCGAAATCTGCAGAAGTAACTAATAAATCCTATAATCCCTATAAAGAAGCTCTGTCTATGACATGATACACACGCAAACGAGTGGACGTACTTACGTATTTGAATCAAGATTGTTCTTAAGCAATTTGAATCATTAATATTGAAATAACCTCCGCACATTTCAGCACTCGCCAATTCGATGTTTTACTAACTCAAAAGTTATTTTTGCACAAAACAAAACATTGGAATATTAGCTGTCTGTATAAAGATTTCGTGGTGGACAAAGATTTAACATAAAATCAATACAGTTTTTAATTGTTTAGATTTCAAAAGCTTTGACAAATATACACGTTTACAATGTTGTATATATTAAACTTTCCTCCTCTTTTTTTCAATTGCACATGAGATCTTATATTTTTAAGGCAATTACATTGTTTGTTCTTAATACTTCCTGTTCCTATTCAGGAAAAACGGATCAGTTGAAGCTACGTTAAGTTAACTGAACAACATCACAATCGTATTATATACTAAACAGACAACACAAATTCGCACCAAAGTTGATGCGATAAAAAAGGCAAAAAACTTGTTTCTAAATATTCGGGTCGATAATCCTTAAATCAATATATTTTCATTGATATTAGGTTTTATTAAATTGCGATCATTATTCACCATGAATTCGTATAACCGGCATCTATTCCATTAACACCATTTGGCCCCTGTTGTGATTATTGCTAATGGTTGCACGTCTAACATATTAATTTTGGGGCCTGGGGCCGGTCTGTGGATATTCGGACAACAAGCGAGCAATTATTTCGTCAAACAATAAACTCAACCACCTGATGAGTGTAAATGTCTTAAAATTGTAAATACGAACCAGTTGTGATGTTATACTCATAATCTTGGAATGTATCTACATGTGTAGCGGTTAATTAAGCAGGGGACACAACAAACAACTGAAGATAACATCCGTACAACAATCAACATTACAAGCCGGCATTGTGCAACAGCTGGACCAGATCTGCATAATCTAGCCCGATATTAATACAAATATCTATTTGATTGGCCAATTAAATTCGATCAGGCATTCGCACTTGACCAAGTGGGATAAGGAGAGATAAGCGATGTGCTTTCGCGTTAAGCGGGATGCACGATCGTATTATCCCGCAGGTTACATCAAAAGCGTTGGTTAACATCTTGCCGCGCTACTAAGTCATTATGTTCAACTCATTCATAACTTGAAACCGATAGAGCACGGTTTTTTAATGAAGAGCTCATGTTTATTTAAATCTTGATCCCGATTAGCCCCATAACATGATAGCGATGATTTATATTAAGTGTTTTATGCAGATCAGGGCTACCCATTGATGAAATCATTATCACAGCCCCTCGTCTCGGTTGAGTAGACCTCGAGGGCCTTGTCACGGGCCGATGATATGCCTCGTGTTGGTGTGGTGTAAAGGAACTGTTTTCAATTCGGTGTTTGCACTATTCATATGAATGCGGAGATTCACTTGAATGCAGCGTCGGGTGCGGGTTTCACTCTCCACAACCGGTATATCATGCAACATGGAAATCAATTTCACTTTTTGTTTGCATTTTTTCAATCATTATTCAATATGCAAGTATACACTTTTATGAGGACTTTATATACAAAAGTGCGCTTATTTATGTTCCTAACATTGGCACTGGTGGGTGAAGTGTGCAAAGCATTTTAGGAATTTGCTTTCTCCTTTTTGACGTTTGGTCATAATATAAATTAAACAAAATGAAAAAAATATTCGTTCCTAAAGCATTCAACAAGTTAATAATCGATTTTTTTTTGCTAAGTCTAGAAATCATTTTATATAAAACAATGCTGGACTTCTGCATCATTCACATTGGGGTTTATATGGTTGTGAATTAGTAAATGTGCGAATTTAAGTTTAAAATTTTCATGTTGAAGCTTAATAATAATAATAATAATAATTGAGTGGCACTACAGCCCATAACGGACCAGGGCCTAGCTTCTACAACAACTACTCGTGTTGTGCATGCTATTGTTCTTCACGAGTAGAAGGGACCTACAGTTTTTTGCCGATTCCGAACGGCGAGATTTGAGAAGCTTTCCATAGACAATTAATACTCCTTGAGTGTTGTCAGCAACTCGAAAGAGGTGGTGCCGTGAAAAAATGCTAAGTGTCCCGTTCGGGAATCGAACCCAGACTTTTCTGCGCCGCAGTCGATGCACTTACCACTGCGCTACGGCGACCACCATGTTGAAGCTTAGTCTAGTTAAAAAGAAAATAGATTAATTCTTTAGAAAAACTGTCAACAGATGATGAACAGCCGTCACCTCTCGTCGGATATCAGAAGAAATGTGGGTAAAATTCGTCTTTAATACTACAGGGTGTAAATTGCAAATATATCAGATCCGACATCCGATTTCAAACATTATCCCTTCAGTGGATACCTGACGAGGCTTCCCTTCGTATTTTTTTTTACCGATTTCTTACTTATCATAACATACTCGTAAAAGGGGTGCATGCATCAGTAAATATTTTTCTATCTCCATTTTTTCTCGACTCAAACTCAATTATCGACTCAGCGTTTTTTTCGTATCAAATATGTATTTTTTTTTTTGTTTACACCACAATTTTTTACTGACAATGATTTTTATTACATGAAATTACTGGTCTTTTAAGAAATTATTATTGTTATAATTTGCAAATCATTAATTTCAGGTAAATACAGAGAACATATAATATTATTTTCTAATTTAAAAAGTATACAAAATAATATGAAATATCATATAAAAACGAGAAATAAATATCGAATACAATTCCCCCATAACTTTATGTATTATTTATTAAGAGTTTAACCCTTAATCTTAAATCTTACTATTTTCTATTGTCATTTTGTTAAAAGGAAGTTGTTGTTGTAATAAAATAAAATGTCCTTTGAGAGAATGGAATTTATTTTCATTTATTTTATTGCCACTAAGTGTGCAACATGTACTTTCCATCTCATATGGTTATCAATTATAGTCCCAAAATATTTGTATTTTATATATAAGAAAGATTCTTAGTACCAATTAGAAGCACATGTTTGATCCCAAACAGTTTCTTACAAAAATTTTTCTTAGTTTTAAAATAATAAATAATAGTTTTTATTAATAAAAATAATTAGCAATGACGCCGAAAGGCAAAAATAAAATAATAGTTTAGCTTAGAGCGCCCGATTTCATTTCTGTCGTACTTAGGTTAAGCATTTTGTATCTAGTTTTAAAATACTATTAGATAAAAAAAATGCCTTTAAAAAAAAAAACAGTTTCTAACAGAAAGATGCATGGAATTATTTTGTTGTATAGCGCAACAATGCTGATGGTCATCAATTGTACCATATTTTCAATACCCAGTACACTTCGAACTCCACTCATATATACATCGGGTTAATCGAGGATTTTTTATCTCTTACTGTACATGGATGGAACTAATTTTACAGAAGAATCTGAAAATGATAGAGAGTATGCATGCTGCATGCATGCTTCAAATATTCTTCGGTTATATTGACCTAGAAGTCTTTTTGCATGTTGTGCAATACCTTAAGCATTGTTCCGGATTTCGGCACGGATGCTTTGTCCATTTTCCTGAATTATTCTTTGAGGATGTGATTTTTTATAGCACCATCAACATCTCCTGGTATGCAGTACTTACATTATTGTTCCCGCTTCTGCAGGTATTCATATACAATCTTGGATTTAAGGTTGGAATTAAAGAAATGATAGAAGCGTGACTATCTAACATTATCCCTGTGTTGCTGTTCCTTACTCCCTCTCATTTTACATTTCTGCTTGGAAGATGCTGGTTCTCTTCCCAAAGGTTCGTAGTATTTCACCTTTAGTCCAAATACTCCGGCCTCAGTTCTTATATCTGTTCTATTGTATTACTTAGTGTGCGAATAAATTCTTTACTCCACTCACCTCTTGTGCTGAGTTTAATGCAGGGTGGTTTTCCTGGAAGTTGACAAAATCTTGGCCAGTAATGTGAATTTTTCGACAAGTGCATCGAAGTGTATCGGCGAATTTTGAAAGATACCGCATATGCACTGTAAATATGTTTTTTTTTTGTGCAATAGCGGTAAAGGAAAAACTTTACTGGTGTGCCACATCCACTGGATGGATATAATGACCTTATTTGTTTCAAAGCTAGAAGGATTTATTTTATTAAATTTTTTTTAAAACGTCCAGTAACTATTTGTTATTCTTCATTCATATTCAGTTTTTAGTAGTAAATCCTTAGTGCTTCATTGTCTGTGTTTACGTCTACATTTTCTTCCAAATACCTTTTTCTTATTTAGTTTTATGAGTAACTTGGATCAATCTAAGGTTTCGTTAAGTATTTTGGTTTTAAAATGCTAGTGAATCTATCGTATGGGGATTGCTTTCAGCACAGACTTACTGTTTCCTAGAATTCGCACTGCAAGTGCACTATTAAATCTCAGTTCCTTTTATTTATTCTGAGTGTTAAAAGGCACGTAATTATCTATGAGCTTGCGTTGACAATTCTTTCGTTTAAATTTGATCTGTAACCATAAAATTAAACACTTCACCCGAAAATTTATGAGTAAATTTTGAATTTAATTAATCAAATATTGCTTATTCTGTCGCCTGTACATCGTTCTACGCATCACTGTCAAATATTCTCCAACTATACGAAAGCTTCAAACGTCTGAATGCCCTCTATGAAAAACTTCTCAAATCGCCTTTCGGAGTAGACACAAAACTGTAGGATTGATGCAGAATCTGTAGATTTTAATGCATTTTTATTAGTTAATTCTACATGCTACTCAATTTTTATTCTTATTTCACTTTTGTGCGCAAATTAGGGCAGCCGAAAAATGTGACACAATTTCTTCTCTTACAGACAAAAATCGAAATAAGTTATTCAAACGATGTTTTTTTGTTCTTAACTATTAAAAATAGGTGGGAACTTAATTTTAGAGCAACATTTAGACTTTTGCTTCTTTAGATGGCATCGTGTCTAGACAGTTGTCTCAAGTTGCTCACGCTTAGTTGATTGAGGTCCTTCTCCACTTGCTTATTGCATCACAAAAAAAGTAAAATTTTTCGCGTTTTCCTATTGACTCCAAGTCAAGTAGTCACTCTAGATATTGCATGTGTAGACCTTTGAGAAGTTGGCGGTGAGAATAATTTTAATTTACAGTTCGTAGAGTTCGTAGTTGAATCTTCTCCTCAGTTGAATCTTCTCCAACACCATTAACATAAAGAGTCTGAATAATTTTTTTTCTATGTTAGTTTTATTCTCATTTTCTTTTGAAAGAACAAAAGGCCACAGTGCGTACAACATGCTCTACACACATTAAACAATTCTTCTCTGATCAATATCAAATCAAATATGTTCATAAAGCTCATGATATGCAAAGTTCATCGATAGATGGTCTTCCCATACTATGCAGTAAGGTTTATCAAACACAGTCTTAATTCGAAGAAGGTTTTTTTAACGCCTGAGTTTTCCACTTATGTGGGTGAACATCCACTTAAGTGGGTGAAATTCCTGCTACAGTTCCGAAAAGTATCACTCCAGACATGTGTAATTTATCGTGTAAAAACTATAATATTTGACAGACTACTAAACATTAAACCCAACACTTTTATCTTTATGTTGACTTTTATGATTTTCTCACAAATTAACACGCTGATCAGCCAAACCAAAAACTCACTCTCATGAAGATGCAGGAGAAATCCATAAACATGTGAAATACATTAAGTAAACCCAGAGATGTTTTTTCTCTCTCCGCTTAAGTTGGTGTTGACTTTAAATATTAAACAATCGCATCGTACACGGGAGAGATTTGAATATTTATGAACTCTGCAGACTTGTTTAGACAAACAGTTCACTATGAGCATAGAAATTGGCTCAATAAATATGCGTGCCGATTCGGTGACCATAACTCTGCGTGAAAATCTACGGCAAGGGTATCGCCACAACAGTGTTCGATGAAAATTTATTCAAGATTTCATTGCTTGATGTGGAAAGAGCTGAAGTAAATTGGCAGAAGGTCGTCTGTTGGCTGTTGTTTGGTGTCATTGTTAAGTTTTATGTTATAAGAAATATATTTCAAATTTTTGTTACTGTATCTATACCAAAAAGAAACGCTGTGGCAAATATCGATAATATGGGAAATTTCTACATATAAATTTAACACAAACGTTACCGTTATTTTACAATCCACTAATTGTGTACAAAATACACATGGCGTAGTACATAAGAAATCATAAGGAGAGGAAGGGATGCGACACCGGTTGGTCTTGAATGTCCGTGGATTGAAATAGAAAAAAAACATTGAGTTGGCGTGAGGCGGTAAATTCATCTTAAACAGTGACAAGGACGAGGCATTTCAGCCAAATCAGAGGAGAAGATATATGCCTTCCGTAGTTCTAAGAAAATTAGACACATCGCAGACTGATTATTTTTAAAAACGCCTGAGTGATTGTAGATAGCATTCAGTTTTGAAAATGTACTAAACATACGCAGCAGTTCCATGTCTTCGACCGATGATCAGGGTTTTGAGCCAAGCTGACGTGAAAGGTATAATCATCGGTGGAGGGGTGGATTAGATTATAAGTACGTAGCAGACAAGAGAAAGATTTTCAGCGACAAAACATAACTCTAAGGAAAGCCAGTTTTAAAGAAGCGGAAGTGAATATAGACATGAATATGATATCGAAAGTAATATATGTGCTACCTATACATATATCATTTATATGATATGTTATATATCTTATTATATTGGGGATAAAATAAAGCATAGAGTATCCCACTCGAAATTATTATAGTCTAGTTGTAAGCTTGCATTGGGGCAATAAGATTCGGGCT
The DNA here is from genome assembly GCA_944738645.1 of Eristalinus sepulchralis. NCBI lineage: Eukaryota > Metazoa > Arthropoda > Insecta > Diptera > Syrphidae > Eristalinus > Eristalinus sepulchralis. The sequence goes on from OX122882.1 coordinate 54,851,838, forward strand.
GTAAGATCTAACAACTCGAGCATGTTCCCGCAAGTAAATCAAATCTTCCGCAGGAGAGATCATAATGACAATCAGTGCGTTCGACTTGACAGAACAACAGACAACGCCAACTTACTTACATCAGTTGGCATCGATCCAGGCGGGGCTGTGCTTGACAACAACTCTTTCGTAGTGGAAGATCCCCAGGACAAGGTTAATGCAATTGGTGCTGTTTTCCAGAAAGTGTACACGGTCAACGAGACTCGTAGCCCGAACCACGACCTGGAGAGCATGGCCTTGCTGAACCACTTCTACCTTCGGAACGAAATAAGTCAATGGTGATCCGAGAATCTTGGTCTTACCAGATTGCCGTCGCCGACGATGGAAACAACTGCATCCTTATTTCGAAAGATGAACTCCAACTCACTGATGAATAAGATGTCAGTGGGAATCGATGGGATATCAAATGTTGTTCTGCGCCATCTACCTGAAGCGGTGGATTTATACTCAACACTGTTTAACAATCCGTTGAGTAATGCATATTACCCGAAGCATTGGAAAACAGTTGTGGTACAGCCAATTCCCAAACGGGACATAGGCAAATCCATCCCGACAAATCTCTGGTCTATAAGTCTTCTTCCGTGCATAAGCAAGGTTTTTGAGAAGATAGTCATAAGAGCTCTGAAAGAATGGGTTGAGGAAAAACAAATAATACCGGAAAATCCATTTGGCCTTCATGCCGCGTCTAAATTGGTTTCCGACATACAGTGGAATAGAAATAAGACCCAGTGTACAGGAGCCTGCCTGATCGACATGGAGAAGGCGTTCGACACCGTATGGTTAGAAGGTCTCTTCCTTAAGTTGGTCAGGCTCTGCATCAATAAAACATTGCTATATATGATCTATGACATGATCACAGGTAGGAAGTTTGTTGTGAAGAATGGCAACGAAATTTCGACTTCTGCGGTCCATATAAGAAAGGGGCTGCAACAGGGGGCTGTTAGTTCGCCGATCCTGTTCAGTATTCGATCTCATAGGTTCTATGCCTAACATCATAGCGTTTGTCGATGATCTAATCGCGTACAGTTCAGGCCCGAAGGTAAAGGTAATAAATGTCTTGTTGCAACGCGACGTCGATACAATTAAACGATTTTGCGACGACTGGAAGTTGAAAATCAACTACCAGAATTGTAAAACTATCCTATTCAGAACCCCGCTGTCCAGGGCTTCAAGGGACACGAAAATTAAAAGAATTTAACAGAAAGGTTAAAAAGAATGGTGCACCACGGCGTATAAGATATATATGTTAAGCATTATAAATAACACATACGCCCTGGAGCACGCGTCCGTACATATTTCGGACATAGTTAAGTTTTATGTAAATAGTTAAGTAGTTTAGTAAGTAGTTAGTAAGTAATTAGTAATTGTATATAGGTATATATATGTTAAAGTCTAGGTTTAGGTAGCATAGTTAGGTAATGTACTTATATAAGTAAGGTTAAGAACAGAAATGACTTAGAATTTTTTTTTTTTCAATTTTCTTGGAGGAATTGCAAAAAAAAAATCATAGGTTTAAGGTATGAATTTAAATAACATAAGAGTCCGAAAGGCTGACAAAAACATGAAGCCTAGATTAGTTTAGAGTACTTGTGAAGAGTCAGTTAATTAGAATTAAGATAAGCTGCTGTCTAGCATGCAAGGAAAATGAAAGAGAAAGAAAAAATAAAAATGCACTGAAATCTAATCAAATCTAATCGAAATAATTTTTGCCGAAACATGAAATCGTACATACAAACAGATACTAATTTGTGTCAATACGGAGCACTGTTGAGTAGGAACATATGTCACTACTATTTTTTTCGTACGTCTTTTTTCATAGTCATAATGATGAGATGAAAATTAAATCAAAATTTTGAATCTTCGCAGCTGTCGAGTATTTTCAAAAGAATAATTTTCAAACGATTCAAACGAACGCACAAAATTGTTTTGTTGTATATACTTTGCATCTGTCATTGTTCCATTATATGCTCATGCAATCTCATTCGTTTAATTTACATACACAGCATATAATCTAAAATTTTGTCGGCAAAAAGTAGTAAGCTGTTAACTTAAAAAAAAATAAAAAATAATTTTAGATTTAAAGGAGTAGTCTGTAGATAAGATCAAGTCGTTCCTATTATCCTTTTGAATTTAACAAAAATTAAGACAAAATGGAAGATGTTTCAATATTCGTCTGTTCTTACGAATGTAAGGATACCTAAAGTGAGGAAGTGAGACGTAAAATGAGTTCTGACTTCTCCTTCAAGCAGTTTAAACAATAAACAAACTTTCAATATTACCTGTTTTTATATTTTTCGCATACTTTTACCTAAAGATCACAACGCTCCTCATCTAATATTTCTATCTTTAACACGATGCATATCCGCCGTCTTCAAAATGATACCAGTATCCCTCTGTACGAACAGTAGAAAGCTGACCAAGATAGAGTTTAATTATTTCCCAATTACACCCGGTAGTACCCGCACACGTCCGGTTAGTTCCTGCCCAACAAATTCCGTTTTCATTATTCGCTCTTCGTGACTTCAAAGGGTCAAAGGTCGCAAGCCAAACTTGAACAACAGCGCATGCTTCATATTGATGCTAAATGAAAAATTAATTCGAGACCGTACAATGCTTTATTAACACCGACAGCCATCCACGCCTTTTCCAGTAGAAGTCCAACACTGTTGCCTAAAGATGTTACCACTACCACTCTTTGTTTGTACCGCGAAAAGTGAAACCAAACTCTATTGAGGTGCCATTGACATTGGAGTTGCCCGCTAAGTTCCCACACCGATGGCATCTTTGCAAAAAAAAAAATTCCTTGTACCAATGGCAGTCATTGAAAGCCCAGAAGCAGCAACTTGTCTCTCAGCATCATTTGAGTTCGTTGAATAGCATTGATAGCAGAAACTTTCACAAAATTAATTTAATCTTCGACTTGTGGCCCTTTTTACGAAAAACCATTCCAAATATCATAGTCGTCATTTTTTTAACCGAAGGAAAATATTGAGAACAAAGTAATCGTTTAAGTTGATGTAACCGAAACAGGTTTCCGACTCCTGCCTCCTCTGCACGGGGAGAAAGTTCACTGGAATGTATCCTCGACATGCACGTCTTCTTTTGCGAAGTTTCAGCTCATCTGCTTACTTGCATGAGCATTACCAATCTGTTTACGTAAGGTTGTGTGGCAATATAAAATAAACAAGGCGATACTTGCAGAGGGGCGTCGAAAGGTAATTTGAGTTGTAAAAAATCTCATATCGCTTATAACCGGAATGCAATTGAATTGCAGGTTACTTGGCGAAAATGTTGCCTTTTTTCTCTTGATTAAATGTTGAAAAAGAGAGTCTATTACTTACATAAGAAGAGCTTGCCGAAACGCCAAGGGCTGATGGTTTATATTTAGTGTCTACAAGAATATTATTATATTAAGACTGAAAAATGCAAGTTCGTACCTAATATCAGTTCCTTTGGTCGATTGTTGGAATAGCTTATCATTTAACGGCAACCATTTAATGAAACCACACTGTTCCACAAGATTAAATCGAGTGACGTCAAATCGATTGAAAATTAAGTGATCCATTCGATGATAAAATGGTAATGTCGTTAAAAGCTGGCCGAAATAAGTTTGTGATTTTACGAACAGACCTTAAAACTGTCCCAAAATGCATCTACGATTTGAATTTTGTGCTATTTGGGGAGCGAAGAGTTACTAGCTGCCCGACAGACGACAGTTCACGGTTATCATTGTTGGACAAGATTGAATAATAAATAAAATAAAAAAAATGTGATGTTCCATTTCCATACTCATAGATATTTTTACGCAAAAACTGGCGGAAAATAGTTAGAAAATGTTTAGATGGAGTACCTGCTAAAAATTTACAAATTCGCAAAATCAATATTCTAAATTTATAGAAAACTATTTTATTGAAGCATGCTTACGTATGTAAAAATACTGTTAAGCATATACGTGTACTATGGACTTTGTAAAGCTGAGGACTTACACGTTATAACCATATCCTTATACCATGTCTGGACTTTTTTCCAACCTTTAATAGAATTGCTATTTAAGTTACATTAATTCTCTATTTCCTTAATATTGGTTCTACATAGAATCTGTCTGATAATATAGTTTTTTAATTTTAAGATCCGACAGTGTTAACCATTTCTTAACCATTTCTTATTATTAAGAGAATACTGTATACTAAACATTTTTTTTTTTTGAAAAATGCCATATACATATACTATAATTTCTAAAGACATTTTATGTGAAATTTATTCAAAATAACGGTAGTACAGGACATACGGCGCTCAAATGAAATCTTTTACGTTTTAATGTGTGTCTTGTTACAAGCTCTTTATAGCATTGCTCGGCCCAAACACATCGATTGAGATTTTCGATTCCTCCCTCAACTCGGACCTCCTGACCTCCTCGGTGCAATATCCTGCTTGGGACCGATATTGGTGGTACCAAATCAGTACATACCGAACGGGATTAAAACACCAATATGGAAAAATACAAAATTGCCAGTTACTTAGTGAAATTAATGTTAATTATTTAATTTATTTGTTTATTTATTAGCACTGTGTATTTTTCTTACACAGTAGGACTTAATTAGAAATTGCTTTATATTTTTATATTGCTATATTATTTTTTATGTACTGGAGCTATTTGATTTAACGTGTACTCAGCATATGATTAATTATTGCTATTGTGTCTGTTTTGTTTAAATGTCAAAACAATGGGATCCCAGATTTCTGCTTCGGACAATGCACTGAATTTTTCTGCAATACTAATTATTTGAAAAAGTGTATTAACTACCTTAAGAAGCAAGATGTAACGTGCACAATTTAAAATATTACTTCAGACTAAAACAAAGCTAATCATTTAGATAAAGGTAATGCAAGCTATGAAAAATGGGACTAGTCGATAAAACCATTTATAGACCATGGTAGTAATACCCCTACATTTTTATTGACACAATTTTTTTTACAAAGCGAGCATGTCATGTCACACTCTTGACTTACCAAGTTATGCTTGTATACACTAAAATAACGTTTAAATGATTAAATCAGTGATTAAATCAGTTGTGGCTTAAGTTGGTTTAATTTAAGTTGTCGACTCCTAAGCGGAAAAGGGTTGGCCTTTTGAAAACTATGCCAGTCCGAAATTGACACGGATTTGAAATCAAAATTTAGTATGAAAACAAAGATTTTAATGACCATGGAATAAATGATTCGATAACAAACATCTTTTCCATAGCGTAATAGAAACATGAATTCTGCGGCACAAAGAGGAACAACATGCAACATACTAAGCCTAACTAATAACTGCTGAACGACAGTTTTCAATTGTGAGAGAATATATATATGCATATGTATATTGGGTAGTTATTTGTGATAATTTTTCTACGAGTAGAGACGACTTACAATTTATTATCGACTTTTCAAAGACAACTAGAACTCTGTGAGTGTTTTCAATCCTGGAATCGATTTTAGAAATTCTGGCATGTGAGTTGACAGACTTACTAATACGGTGAATCCAAGAATCTGGCATAATTTATCGATTGTAAAGAAATAAGCTGTGGTCGCCGTGGTGAAGTGTAGAAGGTCTAGGTTCGATTCCCAGACGAGACACCTCGCATGTTTTCACGGCACCTCCTTCAAGTTGCTGTCAACACTCAAATAGTAACGTTTCTATGAAAGCTTCTCAAATCTCGCGGTTCGGATTCGGCAAAAAATTGTAGGTCACTTCTATTCGTGAGAGAACAGTATTACACACACACGAGTAATTGTTGTAAAAGCTAGGCCCTGGTCCTTTGTGAGTGTAGTGCCACTCAATTATTATTATTATTAAAGAAGTAAGCGTAGACATTATATGGGTGACATTCTTTAATAACAACAACAATTCCGAATATACTCCTCGCTTACGTGGAGAGGTAATTAAACTAAGTTACGCACCGCACCCTGCCACCGGACTGAGTAGAAAGGGAAGATGAAATGTTCATATCATACATAATGCTCCTCAACTGCAAAACTGATGCCATTCGCTTTCAATTTGGATACATAGCTAAACGAAATCATATATCAATAAATTCAATTAAGTATTTATGTAACCTTAAGTATGTAAGCATATAGTCGTAAAGGTAAATCAACCAGAAGACGAATCATTTTATGTAATTTAAAAAGGCACAGAAGAATCTCATCTTTCTAAATATAAAATTTAACAAAATTGTTTGAAACTGAGAATTAGTATCAATTTAATTATTAATAAATATAATTTATTGAAAATATATTTATAAGTTCACTTTAGCGACATTTTTCGAATCTTAAGACGTCGTCAACACTACTTTGAAATTTATAAGCCGAGAGCTTGTTTCAGCATCATTTTACATCTTTTTCTAGACAAATGGGAAACTATATAATGATAATTCCAAGCTAGGAAAGCAAAATGAGGCAAGAAGTTAATAATACTTTTCGCACACTTACTTGTACCTTTTATGACTTGTCAGTCAAATTTTCTATTGATTTATGCCGTAAAACTTTCACACTTTCTAGTGCTTTTATAATTTAATTATATTCATCTTCACAAATACTTTCTCACGCATAAGTGCTCGTATATCCATTGCAACACCCACGGACCCTACCTTTTCAATAGGGATTTTGACAAAAAACGAAGAAGGAAAAAGGGGGCTACCTTGATAACTGAGACCCATCGATCAACAGCAACCCAACATACGGCTAAAAGGCAACCCCGGGCTATGTTTATCTTCGCCAGCTTACCACGCACTGTCATGGTGTCGATGATGATTTTTCTTGTTTACCCTGCCCACAGGCGGTATCTATTGATGTAAATTATATTCACATGAAGTATCTCGTCAATTGGAATTCCGTTCTCATTCAAGCAAACTTGATAACTCGAAAACAAGAAAGTGAAGACGTCAAATGGGTACAAATGAAGAAGCAACATGCTGATCTCGATCGTAGGATTGAAAGCGAAAAGATGCTAATAATGGTATCAGTGCATCTTCGAATTAATGCTATATGTATTATTGTTCGATTTACCCTACAATGGAATACGATAGATGTGAACTCCTTGCGCATGCAGCAATGACTGAATTCTAAATCACAGCAAGACTTTCCTTTTGTGAGGGAGCCTATTTCCTCAGAGAGTTCACGGATTTGCATGTGAAGGCGTATTTTTTTGATTAGAATCAGTCGAAGGTGTGATTTTTAAACTTGTATGGTATGTGACGAGACTCGTGATTGGCTGCAGACATATAGTTCATACATTGTTCCTTTTATTTCAAAAAGTGAAAAGATGACATCATGTCGTGCTATCAAAGCTATTAAATACATGATACAAATTGGGCATTTAATTGTATCACACAAGCACTTGCTCAAAATGTCAGACAATTTTGTAGTTCGCTGGTTTTCTTACAGTTAAAAGGGACCAAAACAAAACGCGTTAAAAATATACCAAATTATTTTGAAAGTGTAAGTTGCTAGTGGTGGTCGCCGTAGCGCAGTGGTAAGTGCATCGACTGCGGCGCAGAAAAGGGGGGGGGGGGGACACCTAGCATTTTTTCACGGCACCACCTCTTTCGAGTTGCTGACAACACTCAAGGAGTATTAATTGTCTATGGAAAGCTTCTCAAATCTCGCCGTTCGGAATCGGCAAAAAACTGTAGGCCCCTTCTACTCGTGAAGAACAATAGCATGCACAACACGAGTAGTTGTTGTAGAAGCTAGGCCCTGGTCCGTTATGGGCTGTAGTGCCACTCAATTATTATTATTAAGTTGCTAGTGATTACTGGGAATTTTTTTTCGAAAATGTTGATGTAGCTGATGATAAAGTTGTTAACTGACGCAGAGCGTAAAATGACTTGGAACAAGAAGAGCGGAAAAGCTAAATATGTATTGGTCTCTTGTAGGTTGTAGTTGCACCCAGTTTTAAAATAAGAAGAATATCACTTGTGTTTTTGAACACGTAAGAAATAGTAGTTTTCAGGCGTTTTTATGAGGAGGTAATTTTAAAAATTGATGCTGAAGATGCAGTGTTTCTCTTCGAAAACGTATTCGCGATAAGGTTGACTATTAGAAATTTCGTTATATCGAATACAATAGAGTACACTGGTCTATATTATCACAGGCTCGTAAACATTCGTTTGTATAGAATGTTCGAACGATACTCATTTAAAGTGCTAAAGTACCTTAAAAATGCATACCTTACGATCTGAACAATAGTCTGACTCAATTTATCACTTACTACTCCTGGCTATTCAAATGTTTTAACAATTGAGTGGCGCCACAGCCCACAAGGTACCAGGGCCTAGCTTCTACAACAACTACTCGTGTTGTGCGTGCTACTGTTCTCTCACGAGTAGAAGGGACCTACAGTTTTTTGCCGAATCCGAACGGCGAAATTTGAGAAGCTTTTTATAGACAACTGATACCCTTTGAGTGCTGTCAGTAACCCGAAAGAGGTGGTGCCGTGAAAAAATGTGAGGTGTCCTGCCCGGGAATCAAACCTAGACCTTCTGCGTGTGGGTCGACGCACTTTCCCCCTTCGCCACGGCAATTCTATTTTCGTTCACTGATGTATTATGTTAAAAACGTATCCACCTTTGTTCGCTTTAGCGTGAGAGCTTCTCGCCTTTAGTAAGCCAATCGTTGCATGTCAGATTTTATAGAAATATATTTTGTTTTTTTTCCTCAGTGTATCTCAATGTAATCATTTAATGAAATTAAAGCAATGTAATTCCTTTTTTATATTACAATTTTCAAATAATTATGAATTCGCAAATCATGTATTATACAAATTTGTTTTGCTTAGTCCGCAAACTCCTGATAGGGTACAAATAAGCATTTGAAGAGACATAATCTGCTTAAATTCATTATTGTTTTATTTATTCAGGCATTCGGATCTCATGCCGTCAAAATTCCGCACCTAGAGCTGTTGAACCGCTAGCACATTAATCTTATTGCTATCAAATTTCTTCGACCTTCTCATATTAAGTCAACACCTTAGACCCACCACGTCTCGCATAACTCATGAAATTCGTATCTTATTAGTAACCAAAGGTCGATTATAATATGATATTCCTGAACACCGGGTGCCGTATCGCACAGTTTTAAATAAAATACTTCTTTTGTGAAGCTACGCTATTAAGCGTTGCATGAATATTCCCAATGTCATTCGATCAGTGGGCATTAAAGTTTCAAAATCATACAAATTAATTTTCAAGACATATCGCTCTCCGTCATCAGTTATATTGATTTACAACGGGGGCCATTGTCGTTTTCTTTTTTTAATATGTAATCAGCTTTGAATAAATTAATATTTCCAATAAACCTAGTAAATGAGAAAATTTTCAATTCAACCACATATTTGTTAGTTGACTCGCATGAATTGTTTCATTACTGCCAAGAGCAATTTTATTATAAAGCAGATAACTATTCAGACGCTCCAACCCCTAATAAAGCACAATTTTCACTTTGAATCACTTAAGACAGTAAATAGTTGCTTAATTGTTACTAGACCATGTTGGCTTCTTTTCAGACATACGCATGAAAACTGTCTTGTGAAAGTGATGATGGTGAGACCTATCTGCTGTACAATGAAACACGTCACTGACAAAGGGGTCAAATGAATGAGAGTACAGTCTGGATCATGAGATGGCCCAGTGTAAGAAAGTTGTTACTAAACGCGAGACTATGGAATTTAACTCATAAAATGTGCAACTAGGTGAATGTGGACCTTTCAACATGCACGTAATTTGTTTTCCGGTTTTTCGATGAAGACGCCGAGCATGTTGCCATCAACTGTGGCGAGATGATGATCCGATTATACGCTTGTTTTAGTTTTATTGTATTTTAATGGCTTAATTGAGACTAGCTATCACTTAAGACGGATGGACAATAAATTCATGTCAAGGTCATCGGAACAAGGCAAAGAAACACTAACGTGGTGGTTGATTTACGATGCCATTACCACCTGCTATGGGGTTACAGATTTGAATAGTTTTAAATAAGGAGTGCTGGTTAGCATTGAAAAAACCGGTCAGTGTTAGTTGTGTCCATGAGTCGTGGGTTCCTAATTGCAATTAAAAAATTATTGAACTCTGCCTTTTAAAGTCAAGGGCAATTTGGAAAGTCTATTTATAGTTGTCAATACCTTAAAATCAGTATATTTTAAAAAACCAACTGAAAACTTAAGCACTCAGACTTAAAAAATGCCGTAGTTTCCGCAGAAATACCAGCATGTGCTTTTGTGAGAAGGCTGCAGCAACATTACCTCTTACCGAGCAATTTCGGGTCAGTGAAAGAGGGATAGTTCTGCGGTGTCGTTGTCCTCTCCGCCGGCGTCGCGGAGGGTTTCACACAATGGGGTTTGTTGAAGACGTAATGGCCGTTAATACGTCGGAAGTTATCTGCACTTTTTTCTGTCAGATAATAACAAACTAAGACATGCCTTTGATTTGCCTAAATCCTGCAGAGCTATGCCACCTCCGATTGTTCTCTCGAGAAGTCCACTCGAAAATTGGTCCATTGTAATAAACATGTAATGTAATAAACATTTTTTTGTTGGAATTTAAGTCTTAAGTTTCACGCAAATATTTTTCAGAAAAGGAGGAGAGTCATTTCTTATGACCCGGGCTCGCTTTTGAAAAATTACTTATTGAATTAATGCAACTATGCACCCAGGCCGCGTAAAGCATTTAAAACGTAGCCCAAGGCGGAGAATCCGGGGTGACACACATAGAAGAGAGCCTTAACGAACTTGATGTACAAAACTGGACGCAGCTAAGGTTAGGCGGTACTACCCATAGAGGTTTTTTAATCGAGGTCTAATTCCAACTCCGATTGAGGCGCCAGATAAAAAAAGGAGAATACCGAAATATAAATTCAAAGTCCGAATTTCCCATCACCCATCGATTTTAATATGAAATATTTGGTTTTCACCGAACACCCCGGTGAACTAAGTCCTTCACAAAGATATAAGTCTCTGCTGAAGATATTTAATTTCATAATTTTATGAAAATGATTTCATATCGATATAAGTTTTGATAAATATGCGGCTTAAAGAGACATATTGTTGTTATCGATGGTCTTTAACAAACCAGATTTGATACTACTCGTAAGCGCCAAAAATTTCGACAAACTACTGATATCCAATGCCAAGGCGTCTGGATAAACAAAGCTAAGTACTGCAATAACCTTGCACTAGATTCAAAATACACTTATCTGTGCACATGTAATCATCAAGTGCCTTGTCTCTTATTGACAATAATTTTTTGAGTACTCTACAAAACTGTCATCAATCAAAAAATTAAAATACACAAAATAAACACACAAATTTCCAACCGCACGAAGTTAACAAGAAACTTCACCCTTAACGATATTTTTCCACTTTTCTCTTACAAAAGCCGCTGTACGTTGACTTAATTAATTCGTTAAAGCTGTTGATCTAACCAGCCTCCGCCCGCGCCGTCTTTCGTCTATCAATCGCATCCAATTGCATTGTTTGTGTGTGCCTCAGATTATGAGAAAAGCTAGTTAATTTAATAAAATTTAATTATTTAGGGGCAACCCTCGCATTGAGCATTAAACTTTCTGGGTCAGGTGCGTCCACGTTGGTTCGCAGTCGCCTTGCCATCTTTGTATGGTAATTCAAAGATATTTCCCAAACAAGAAAAGACGCTCTAATGATGTGTTTATTTTATGAGATTCTGTGGTATTCGTGACAACCAGACACCTTCCCTTTCTGATGAGGAAAGACTCTTTTGTTTGTTAGAGTCAAACAGATGATGCCACTTGCAAGCTGCTTGGCATGGTATCTACATAGGCATACAAAAGTTGGCGATGCACGATGGACACGTGGTATGAATAGTGGTGGTACTAGAGATTTATTATGAATTCGTCGTTATCCCTGCCTCCGTACGGAGCATTGCCGCTTGTGTATCTTGGAGAAATTTTTAAAATTCCTTCACACTAAACTGTGAGGCATCAATAGTCTTATGATACACACCCTCAGATGTGATGTATTGTTGTAGATATGTTTGAAGGCGGCACACATAAGGTTTCTGAGGAGCTGTTCGAATGAGGATTGATGAGTATACGCCGCTGTGCGCCGCCGCGAAAGTTGCGTATGGAATTTATTCATGAGCGCATGACTCCTCAATAGCTTTTTTTTGCAATCTTAGACATTTTAAGAAGAGCAGATGAGTCGGGCCTGAGAAAAAGTATTACAAAACACTTTTTTTACTTAAATAGTTTCGCAAAGAAAAGGGTTTGGTCGTTATTAGCTCATCGTGGAGTAAGCGATGATTGGGACATGCACAAGAATTCGCAGCCATCACGAAAGTTGCTCGCTAGTAAATCGTTATTTCTCTTCAATGGATATACCTTAATGGTTGTCGGCAAGTCACCATTTTTTTTAAACAAATATTTAACAGAAACTGAGTGAGTCTTGATTCGAAATGACGTCACAGTGCTCAGTGTATTCAAGTTTATATATGTAATTTCTTATTTTTAACAGATGGGCCTAAGTGGAATGCACACATATATCATTTTAATGTATGTTGTTGTTTGTTTGCTTATTAGGCCCATGAGGGGTGTGAGCCTCACGGTCCCGAGCACGCTGCTTCCAGTTATCAAGACCAAGCTCTTTAGCGTTCGCAATAACTTGGTTTCTATACCGGAGCTTCGGGCTTCCTCTTTTTCTCGAACCGAGAGGCTGCGATTTGAAGACCCTCTTAGCTGGAGCATTGTTGTCCATTCACTCGATGTGGCCGAGCCATATATGTTGAAACTAACAAACACCGGCTCATGTTCTGGATGGTACGTCAGTCATTAAGTCAATCTCTTACGTAGGGGTACTTTACTTATTTAATTAATAATATACATACATAAGACCTGTGACAAGCTTTCCCTGATGACTTTACCTACAAACAATTCATACAAAAATGTTTGTTGAGGGATATGTAAAGACAATGTAAACCACACTGAACCTGATTTTTCTATGCCTTCTATAATTTCCTCTACTCCTGTCTTGGACTTGTGTAGGATACTTATTCGATCAACTAACGTAATTTTCTTTTTATTTTTTCAAAAGTTGAAGTTGGTTTTAGCGACCAAATGTACTACAATTGCAAACCGCCAGTGCTCACTAAATATGAAAGTACATTTCATCTTATTTCTAAAGTTTTCAATTGGTTTTCTCAACGAACAATGCTCTGAAAAAATATAACGGAACCTACGGCAGTACTACGTAAAATAGACCGCTCATTCAACTGATTAATTTTCAATTTGAAAAAGTACGATTGTAGCGCCACATTAGAAGCAACAGTAACATTTACATACATTTTATTTTTCATTTATTAATACGGTAAATAAATACATGTAAACCATGGCTCCGATTCATTCAAAATATTGCATACAAAACTTTTAACTTACACCCTTTAGAAAACTGATGCAAAGATTGTTCAACAAAAATTTTATTACAATACAATAATACAAAAAAAATTTGTAAAACTTAAAAAAATTAATTCAATATTTCTCTTAAACTATTTAGAGTAAAAAAACGTTAACGCTTAAGGAATTAAGCTTTGTAATAAATATAATGGCCACTACGACAGCTACTTCCAGCCTAATTTTGATGCATTGGCAGAACTAAGACGATAGCAATGGCACAACCAATGAAATCGAAAACAATGCTCTACGCAAGGGCAGTAGGTGACAGCAATATTACAAAGCAAAGATGGTTCTACATTCATTCTCGCTTAATTGAGTCATCAACCGGGAACCGAGCAAATTATATTATATCATTGACATTCAACTGATCATCATCACAGGAAACACTGTGCAGTTCAGAGGTCGAATTAAATGAATGATTTTTTGAAACAGTTTACACACAAATCCTGAACTAAATTTTGTTATGTTGTTCATAGTACTTCTTAGTACTTTGTTTTCACAGCCAAACAAAACAGGAAACAAATCCTGCTAATTTTCGTATCAGCTTAGAATAAAATTAGAAGCTGTATTATACTAATAAGTATATAGTTCGTTCGAACACAGGACTTCTCTAAAATAACTCAATGCGAGATTTACTTAGACATTTTCTTAAGTTAGCAGCCACTTTCAGCAATATTGAAATCTAATGGTAAAAATATTTTTGCGCTTCAGATTATTCGGTTACCGTTTAAATCAACTCACTTTATTTCACCCAACTTTTGTTGGCTAAAAAAGCAATATTATTCCTTCAATTGTTATAAAACTATTTTTAATGCATTTTTACTGTGGAAATAAATTACCATATGAAATAAAACGAATGATTTAAAAAAACCTTCAATCCTCCCCAAATCGTCACGAAGTCATAGTGTGGTGTGGGCGAATGCAATACTAGTTCTTAATTTATTTACTTCACCGAGTTATCTGTATGCTGATTGCAGCTAATGTGAACTCATTTCTGAACTTAGTCTCCTTCGGCTGGAACCATATTTTTAAAATAGCGTAAAAGAATACCAGAAACATATATCATTATTATCGATGCTTATACTGAATATTCTAAATAAAGAAAAAACAAAAATGCACCCTATTTTTAAAGAAAAGTGGTGAAAAATTATGTGTCAACTGACTTCCGAGAGCACAAAATATAAACTGCTTGAGTAATAATTTGCCACCATTCCAACAAGGAAATTCACTTGACAAGATAAAGGATACGGGTTTACCTAGCCGAATAAGGAAATTTATTTGCTTAACTATTCTGAACTCATCGAAATATATATTGCTTAAGTATATGTATGTTTTTTTTTGAATATACTGTCATTTGTCAAGCAAGCGTTTTGCCATCGAAAATAGATGAGATATAATCTCAATGGGCTATTAACCTGTCACCCAGGCACCTACTAGATCATAAAATCGTGCAGCGAAACAAAACTGAAATCACTAATGTCAGAAATTATAAATTTAACGCTTTAGCTGTCAGTTTAAATTACACAAAAATGAATTATGGCGTGTAAGGCCAGTAGCAAGGCTCTTACAACAAAAAGAGAACTACACAATGTGTTTTTTTCCCACATTTATCTTCGCGTAGTTTCTCGAAGCACAACAAAGAAGACTCCGTCAATCAAAAAAACTTACCCACAACTGCATCTTTAATAATCCAACGATCTCTCTCGCTCCACTTGATGGACAATTGAGGACCAAAGTGATAGAGATTATGGCTGTTCACTCGAAAATAAACAATTTCTACAAACAACAGACCACCAGTTCAGGGTAAACACCAGCGCCAACGAAATACCGGAAGCAGCGGGAATCGTGTCTATTGCTAATTGCAAATGGGCACTTTGCGAAAAGTTGAACCAAACAATAAACAAACAATATGTGGACACAATTTAAACCAGAGTCTTATTCGCGCCCGATTTCGGATAGTCACCACCGAGGAACCTTAGCTTTACACGAGTTTGATGTCATCAATGCAGTGCGATGTGCATGAAAACTGGATTCCGTGAGGAACGAACAGTGCTTATCGTTGGAGGGTTATTTGCAGACTGTTGGTCTGGGAAATCACAGGCTATAACTGATGCTCCGCCGTTTCATACAAGTCAACCGCTGTAGGAGATGTTCGACTGCAGCTCGTTTTCTACCCCACCAAGAAATAGTTTCTGCGTTCATGGCCGCACAAGAGATGACACTCATTCCAATAGCCACCGAACTCGGTGGTGCTTGCCTGAGAAGACACTGCGCTTCCAGCTCACGGTGTGATTCCAGTCTCGCCGACTGTTTCGACGAACACTTTCGTTGATAGTTTCGCTTTCATCTGCCTGAGGAAAACCTTCAAGCAAAAGCAAAGCGAAGAGGCGTGTTTGTGGGTATTAGAGTCACATTCGCGGTCTGATAACACTCTGTCATCGGAAAATTTTCAAGTAATCTGGCTTATTGTTTCCTCCATACAAATACAGCCGACTCGCAAGAGGCACGGCCTTATCCCATTTCATGCATACTTCTCTAACAGCACTAAGCCGATTCAAAAGTAGTATGATTGATGTTGGTGACACAGGAAATGCTCTTTGACATTGTGCAATGGATAAGTCATTGAAGATATTGGGAAATGATGTCCAATGGTGGACATTGAATAGATATTAATTATTATTATTTGAGAAGTTTGAGATTTCAATTCCCTTTGAAGCAGAAAAATTTTAGGTGAGGTCGATCTGAATGCATGAGTCTGGTCTGGAGTGTGGAAGTTATGAATTCTTGATTTGAATAACGTCCGTAAGCCCATACTCTTCTTTCACAAGCACCGATAGGGACCGCATTAATTTTAATAGAAATAGTATTGTAAATATTTCAAAGAAAGTGTTACGAGTAATTTATCTTGTCTATAACTTTGCGATCATCAAATTAAACTGTAGCAAAAAGTATTAGCTTATTTTAACAATAACCACAGCAGTGTACTTCCATAAAATTTGAGTCAGGAAAGATATTTTCATACATTACATACAGTGGTCGCCGTGGCGCAGTGGTAAGTGCATCGACTGCGGCGCAGAAAGTCTGGGTTCGATCCCCGGACGGGACACCTAGCATTTTTTCGCGGCACCACCTCTTTCGAGTTGCTGACAACACTCAAAGAGTATTAATTGTCTATGGAAAGCTTCTCAAATCGCGCCGTTCGGAGTCGGCAAAAAACTGTAGGTCCCTTCTACTCGTGAAGAACAATATCATGCACAACACGAGTAGTTGTTGTAGAAGCTAGGCCCTGGTCCGTTATGGGCTGTAGTGCCACTCAATTATTATTATTACATACAGTTTTCAGTATCTCACAATTATGAAAGAATAGTGAAAATTATCAAAATATAAAATAATATAGCTTAGGCGATCAAGGCCCTAGTTCTTCATCATTTAATCCTATTATTAATTATACTCTGTAAAAAACAAATATATTACATTCTTCATTAAATACAGTTTAAAGCATGGTTTTGTTTTTTTATGTGTTGGCGGTTTTTGCCTTTAAGGTAAGTTAGGACTATGTCTAAAAGTTGTCGTGGGTAGGCAATTGTTAAGACATACAATTCTAAAATGTGGATATTCTGAGCCACTGTTTAATTGGCACTATAAAATTCGCAAAATATTATTGTTATCATAAATAAGAAGAATTGACATTAGATTTTCAAATTTTTGTCCTGCATGTACACAAATGTATGCGCAACAGTATTTAAAAGAATATTTAAAAACTTTAATTTCGTCTATACTTATGAATGAATTTTATGTTTCCAACATGGCTTTTCATCGCCAATAATCATATTGTTTTGTTTCAGTAGCAAAGGGCAAATTTATATTCAATCTTTTAAATGTTTAACTTTTTATAGTTTGTTTCTTTGTTTTCTAATTTCGAATGGCCTCAGCTTTGTCATTTGGCAAATGTTCTCTTATAGATGCGTAGCATTGTTATCAGAATGTCTATTATGGTCTGATTTCTTAATTATAAACAGCACGACCAGATGCAAATTTAAGAAATGTCTCGATCCCTCGTTCCTTAAATTTTTAAAATAATTTTTGAGCAGTAATCTTTGAGCATTATAACTTGGGCGTTAGTTTCTTGCAAAATAATATCAGATCGACCATTAACCCCCTCGGTGGTGAATGGTATTGTGACGAAGAGTCTGTGATAAAGAAGAGGTTAAGGTTAATCAAAATTCCTCAATGCTTTCGCCTTTTTCGGGGGAGTACACGTCATGTAGTCCATGCTCTTCACATCTCTAGAACTGATGAAGCAATTTTTATGTATACATAAAAATATAATTAAGTAGCAAAATTGTGGTTGGGTCCCGCATACGTGAACAAGGACAAGGTTGTTAATTGCATCGTACGAGCAGGAAGACATGAAAGTTGGAAAATTTCTGTACATTCTGTACCTTCTTTCTGACATACGTAAGTGACCACAAACCATTAGCAATAACGATTTTAACTTTAATTTTCAAAATTTTAAAAAATATGATAAGATATAAATATTTATATTGTTCGCTTAAATGGATGGATCAATACAAAGCTCGCATGTTTGCGAACACACACACAGTTGGAATAAGGAGTGATCTTTTTTGAGTTTCTTGCTTGGGGGCAAACTTAACATATACATAAATATCATATTCGTGAATGTTTGGAATACGTGTCCGTTTGAAATCTGAATTTGTTAAGTATCTAAGAATGTGGCACTACAGCCCAAAAGGGACCAGGTCCTAGCTTCTACAACAACTACTCGAAAGAGGTTCGTCCGGGAATCGAACCTTGACTTTCTGCGTGGTGGTCGACGCACTTACCACTACGCCATGGCGATCACATTGTAAACAAAACTGATGGCACTATGGTGTGTATGTGTATGGGTACGTACGACTAATTAAATGAATTTATTTTCAGAAACTAAGTTAAAATAAAATAGGGATCGTATTGTTTATTTAATTAAGCCTGAAAACACTTTTTAAATCAAACTTTTAATTTTGTAATGCAGTTTAAATACAATTAACTTTTACTCTAAAAAGTACCCAACAACTTAGTCATTATTTACTGACCGCAATATGTATTTAAAATAAAGCCTATATACACTTTCCATCTGTATGGCCATTAAGCAACAGACGTACACGCTGCGTTGTGTGTTTAAATAAACAAATCCACACCCATTATCACCACAGGATCTGATATAATCTCATCACCTTAGGGCATCATCTGTTAATGCATTATTAATATACGGACTTGACAAATTATGTTGAATTATCTTAATCTCTGAAAGATCCCCCGCATCGTGGAGGAGTATGACCACAGCAGTAGGTAACCCAGTCGACGATTGAAGTATGCTAATCTCAAGATCTATTCGCTTTATTGTGCGAAGAAATATCGATTTTTAACAATATCCCCCAGATTTTAATGACGAATTTCCTTTAACAGACCTCAGACAAATGTGTTGAACTAACACTCATAGAGGGGAATCCGCCTACAAAAGCCGCCAAGCCAAAGCAAGTTCGGGCCACGAAATTCCACACAAACCTGTATGGGATCCAATTTCTAAAGACCTACCATGCTGGGCGCATGATTTATAAGAGGGTTTTGCGAAATGAAACAGCGACTCACCTTCGATGATAAATCACCACTAATCCGTTTATTTATGTCTCAATCATGTTAAACAATATACCACTACGGGGGAAAACGTGCAACTTACTTCCACAAACCTCAAAGAAAGACGCAAATCTAGTCGATCTGCACTTTTCACTCTGAACTTAAGAAGACGAGCACGAACTCTTCTAACCGACGCTTAACGCGACGATATCTTCAAGAGTTGCAAAATGAAGTTGAAAATCATCTTCAACGTCGCCATCATATACAACTCAGAACGTGCAAGAGTGAGCACGTTTGCGTCACTTTGGTGTTGATCAGATATTCAAACTTTGCTTAAAATACATATCTACTTGAACGTGGTTGCAATTTCACTTTTTCTCTGACTGCAAGTAATGTTTACAGAAAATCCGACTTGCCGTTCATCGAACGACGGAAAAGAGAAGATGCAACAAAACATATTACCCATGTCTGGATAGAGGGGTGTGTAGGCAGACGATTCGTTGCCGTCTGCGAGGAATATGAAAACCTGTGCAGATAATTTTCTCGTGGTTCCGACCTCCAACAACCTGCTTTCTTCGTGACTAAAGTTGGTACATCCAACGATAAACGCCATGCATTACTTGCGCATTTGCCAAATGAGAAAAGGAAAAGAGTCAACCGCTGTGAATAACAAAATTGGGTTCGACGAAGTGTGTACAGCTTTGGTGGTTTTTCTGGTCAGCTAAGGTGTTAGTGAAGATGCTCTTACTGGGCGGAAAATACAGCCGGCTTGACGGGATGTGATAAGATAATGTGATTTTGCAACTGATATTATTTGTGGCAAAAGTTAAAGTTGTACAACAACTCATTGCGAGTAACGCTTGCAATTTAATTTCATAGTTGTACTGGTCCGGATTGATATTTTATAGAATTTGAACTTAAAACGATTCGACCAAAAGCTTAAGCGATACAATTACAAAGATTTACGCTTACATAAGCATGCTTTTTGGCATTGTTAATGCTTCTGTGATATAATTTCCAAGATTACTTCTTCGACTCAAATGATGATTTTCGTTAAGTGACATTACAGTGAATGAGTGAGAAATCGGTTTTACGGTTGTTACCTATTCTGCTTCTTCTAGTGGCGCTACAGTCCGGGGTGAACCAGGGCCTCAACCAACATGCCTCTCCAGCCAGCACGATCTTTCACCAGTTGCCTCCACTTGCTCACTCCAAGTTGGTTGAGGTCCTTCTCCACTTGTGGGCGCCACCTTAGCCTAGGCCGTCCTTTGTTGCGTTGTCCCAATGGTACTAATTCGAAGACTTTTCGCGCCGAAGCAGTGGTGTCCATACGCTCTACATGGCCTAGCCATCTTAAGCGTTGTAGACGCTTGACTAGGCGCATGTCGCTGTACAGCCCATAGAGTTCGTCGCTGAGTCTTCTTCTCCAGATGCCAACAACGCAAACAGGACCAAAAAACGGACCCAAAACTTTTCTCTCGGAAAGACTAAGGGCCCGCGCCATAGAGTAGGACTGGGATGATCAGGGTGTTATAAAAAGCAACTTTAGTCCTTCAAGAGAGGGCTTTATTACTCAATTGCCTCTTGAGCCCAAAGAAACTACGATTGTCAAGAGTGATTCTGCGTTTGATTTCGGTACTGGTGTTGTTGTCCCCATTTACCGCGGAGCCGAGGTAGAAGAAGTCCTTGACTACTTCTAAGTTTCTACTGCCTAGTGTGACGCTGTGTAAGAGACGACTTCTTTGATGACAGCATGTACTTCGTTTTGCGGCTTCCGCTTCAGTGCCAGCAAACGCCTCATTGACGACTCGCTGTGTTCGTCCAATCACGTCAATGTTGTCGGCGTAAGCTAGCAAATGAACTGACTTTTGGAAGATCGTGCCTCTGGTGTTGACTTGTGAGTTACGCACGATCTTCTCAAGGATAATGTTAAAGAAGTCACATGACAGCGCGTCGCCTTGTCCAAAACCTTTTTTGACATTGAAGGTCTCGGTGAGCTCGTTCCCGACCTGCACAATCTGACGAGTTTGGTAGAGCTCGTCTCTATAGCTCGTCTCTATGCACACTGTCATATGCGGCCTTGAAATCGACGAATAGGTGGTGAGTGTCGATTTGCACTTCTTGGGTCTTTTCCAGGATCTGCCGTAGTGTGAAGATTTGGTCGATGGTGGACTTCCCTGGCCTAAAACCACAATGATAAGAACCTATTCGACAGATCTTGTACGCAATGTTAAGGAGACTAACCCCTCGACAGTTAGCGCAGTCGAAGGGGATTCCTTTCTTGTGGACCGGAGAGACGACGCTGAGATTCCACTCATGAGGCATGCTTTCCTCCGACCATATCTTACAGATGAGATGGTGCCTGTGCTCTACCAGGTCATATCCCTGTGCTTGAAACAGTTCTGCGGACAGTCCATCCGCTCCAGCAGCTTTGTTCGACTTTAGTCTCGATATCGCTATCTTGACCTCGTATAAGTAGGGGGGACGGAATTCTTGTCTATCATCGTCAAAATTGAGAGGAATATTCCGCCGAACAGCGGGATTTGGGCCGTCATCGCCGTTTAAAAGTCTGCAGAAATGATCTTTGCAGATTCTCAGCATCAATTGCGACCCCACTACTAGGTCTCCATCCCACCGCACTTTCTGGATGGCGGTGATATCTGCTTTGTAGCAGTCAAGGGCCTCCGCAAGTTGTTCGGCTTCACGTGGTCTGTTAAGGGACCTCACATTCCACGTCCAGAACCGAAAATCGTTGTCCTTTGTTCGTCTGCTGGGGTTGTCAACATTAGATCCGTCCATATCCGAGGCATGACTGGTAGGCCAGGCCCATTATTTAACCCTCGTGCATGGCAGCTCGGCATGTTAAGCGCGATCAACGACATAGATATCGTTTTCCCTCCCACTTAGGCTCAACAAAGTTTGGAATCTGTTTATATTCGGTTCCGACCAGAGGGCTCACAATGTGGATTCCGCACTATGTCCGCTAATCGATTTTATATTTCTGCTATGACCTTGTTTTCACTTCATTCACGTGTGCATAAATTAGGGTTATGCATTTTGATATCTCGAACTAAGCAAGTGCATTTGCCTTCTCACCACAAAGGATCGGTTTGTCTCGGTACCCAGCTAAGTGCAACCGCGATCATAAAAAGTATCTCGGTTAAGTTTATCCTCTGCCGTATACAACCCACGCAACGCTTTAACGCCACTTCACTGCTGGAGTAAATGGTAATGATCTTGCTGAACTGCTTGATGAATATTGCTGCCATTTCCACCACCAGGGATTCTTCAATTAGAACTAGTCGTTATTTTAACTCCATTATATTGTTCTCCGAATCCTCACCTGCATTCTATCCGGTTGGACCAAACAGTTTAGGGTCTAATTCGATATTTGCTTGACGGGAAACTGCAAATTTTCTCTCACATGGGGAAAACAATTCTCGCCAATGATCAGTCAGAGGACTGCTTCTTGTCGACATAAAAAGAAGAAAGGAAGAAAGTGCATAATGCAAAGTACCATGTTACCACGATGTTAAATCGTTTAATCCCTAAGACCAAACCACCAAGCAGGTAAGGTGCCCTGGATTTTTAATACTTTCTATGATATTTCCTAATATTTACATTTCCCTACTGATTGATTCCTTGGGTTTTTGTGTTTTGTTCCCATTCATGTGCGTATGAATGTTCCTGTCGATATCTTGCTTCATTTACCCTTTATGACTCACCGTGATCAACAAAACCGAAAGATCCAAAAGGTACCTGAGTCGATCATCGGTCACACTCAAAAGCAAGGTATCTCAAAGTTCTCTTCTCCTTCTTCTTGTGGCGCTACAGTCCGTCGTGAACCTGGGCCTCAACCAACATGCCTCTCCAGCTAGAACGATCTCTCGACAACTGCCTCCAATCGCGCACTCCAAGTTGGTTGAGGTCCTTCTCCACTTGTGTGCGCCATTTCAGTCCGTCCTTCGTTGTCCCAATGACTCGAAGACTTTTCGGGGCAGCAGCAGTGGTGTCCATACGCTCTACACGATCTTGCCATCTCAAGCTATGTATCCGAAGACGTTTGACCAGGCGCATGTTGCTGTACAGCCCATAAAATTCGTCGTTTAATTTTCTCCTCCAGATGCCATCAACGCAAACCGGACCAAGAATCGCATGCAGGACTTTTTTCTCGGAATGACTAAAGTCTTTCTCATCCGCTTTTAGTAAAGTCCAGGTTTCCGCGCCATAGAGCAGGACTGAGATAATCAAGCTGTTATATAAAACAACCATAGTCCTTCAAGAGAGGGCTTTATTACTCAATTGCCTCTTGAGCCCAAAGAAACAACGATTGGCAAGAGTGATACTGCGTTTGATTTCAGTACTGGTGTTGTTGTCCCTATACACCGTGGAGCCGAAGTAGACGAAGTCCTTGACTACCTATCCAAGGCGTCGATGTTGTGCGTCCTTTCTTGATGACAGCATGTACTTTAACCGCTTCCGCTTCAATGCTAGCAAACGCCTCATTGACGGCTCGCTGTGTCCAATCACGTCAATGTCGTCAGCATAAGCTGGCATATGAATGGACTTTTGGAAGATCGTGCCTCTGATGTTGAAAAAGTCACTTTTTTGACATTGAAGGTCTCGGTGAGTTAGTTCCCGACCTTGACGGAGCAGCAAGAGTTCTCCATCGTCATCCTGCACAATCTGACGAGTTTAGTAGGAATGCCAAAACTAGACATGGCACTGTATAGGTCGTATCTATGCACACTGTCATATGCGGCCTTGAAATCGACGAATAGGTGGTGAGTGTCGATTTGCACTTCTTGGGTCTTTTCCAGGATCTGCCGTAGTGTGAAGATTTGGTCGATGGTGGACTACCCTGGCCTGAAACCACACCGATAAGGACCTATCAGGTTGTTGACGAACGCTTTCAGGCGTTCATACAATACGGCAGAGACGATCTTGTACTTCACTTTCTGCTCTATCTTGACCTCGTCTAAGTCGGGGGGACGGAATTCTTGCCTATCATCGTCCAAATTGAGAGGAACATTCTGCCTAACATCGCGAGTTGGGCAGTCATAGCCGTTTAAAAGTCTGACCTTTCCAGGTTCTCAGCATCGATTGCGACTCTACTACTAAGTCTCCGTTTTGATCCTGGCGGGCTTCGGTCCGAACCCTATATCCACCGGATAGCTGTCGCATCTTTCAATAAAACTTTCGGACTTCATTCCTGCCAAAACACATCTCTATCTCTTTAAACGCACGTCTCATGCTCTCTCTTTTTCCTTCTGAGAAGCTGGTTCTCTCCCTTCTTTTCTGTTCGTAAAGCTCACGAACAGCTCTCGTTGTTCGATGCAGCCTTGTAGGCCTCATGTTGAGCTTCATGCGCCTGCCTGTACTCGCCGTCAAACCATGGGTTCCTTCTGGGTGGTGGCGTGAAGCCCAGCATATCAGCGGCATCTTCTTTGATGACTTCTTGACAACGTTTCCATTCTTCTTCTATTGTCAGTGCAGGCAGCGTTTAACTTTGGGAGAGTTTTAGGAAGACTCGGTCGGCAAAGATCCCAACGATCTGTTACGGTTGTAGCTTTCCGACGTTTTTGCCTATCTCGTCACAGTTGCTCTCTCAATTTCCGGGTTCTTACCTTGGCTACAACAATCGGGGGAATAGATTGTATGTTCTTTCTACGAGATCATAAAACTCATTCTTGCTGTTGTCATCCTTCTCCTCTGTCGGGGCGTGAGCGCAAATCAGGCTGATGTTCCCGAACTTAGCCTTAATTCGGATTGGTATGAGTTGTTCGCTTACGGGATCGTAGCTTAAGACTTTTTGCCTAAGTGTGCCTCGAACAATAAATCCGCATCCGAATAAGCGCTACTTTCTCTCCCTGTAGCAGTCGCTGCAGTAAATGTCGCAGTTCTTCATCTTCTTTCTGCCCGGCCCATTCCACCGCACTTCCTGGATGG
Organism: Eristalinus sepulchralis; assembly: GCA_944738645.1. Taxonomy (NCBI): domain Eukaryota; kingdom Metazoa; phylum Arthropoda; class Insecta; order Diptera; family Syrphidae; genus Eristalinus; species Eristalinus sepulchralis. Next base: position 54,876,918 of record OX122882.1, read on the forward strand.
CGGTGATGTCTGCTTTGTAGCAAGGGCCTCCGCAAGTTGTTTGGCTGCACGTGTTCTTTTAAGGGACCTCATATTCCACGTGCAAAACTAAAAATCACAACAGTTGATCCGTTCCTATCCGTGGTGAGTAAATTAACCTCACGCACAACCCACAGACTGGGAGGCCGTTACGATTCCGATACTTGCGACCCCTCGATTGAATAATGCAGTTTTGTAGATCTTAATGAGACGAAAAAAAATTGGGGGGGGGGGGGGGGGGGTAGGAGTCTAATCGGCTTAGTTTAGACGGTATTCGTGTTTAAAAACTGAAAAAAGTCCATAAAAAATTCTTAGAAATATAATTTTCATGTTTCTGCTGCATACATTTTGGCGGAGATATTCATGATCCATTGTAATTTCCTTAAGAAGGGTTTGTGTCTTTAAACAAATACAGATTATTCGTTTCCGAATAATTATGATATGTCATGTACAAAAAAAATCTTGTATTTAAATACAACAATCTACAATACAATATAAAAATAAAAGCTTATTTGTAGGTGGGTGGTAGAGGGGAGATTGAGGAAGGGCCAAATTGGTGTGAAAAACGATTGTTTTGAGGATGTATATATTGAGAGGGGATGTTATAATGGCGATGGTGGTGAAGTGGCTTACTTGAAAAGAGATCAAATTTATCACACTGTTTATCAGACTTGATCGGATAATTTGATCTGCTCAAGCTTGTTTTTGTATATTTATAAATAAGCAAATAAATACACACACACTTGACAGGAATTTACTAAAACGAATATGCTTTGGGAGTTTCGGTAGATACCTGCCTATTAATTGAAGTCTAACTTTATATTCAACAAAATATACATAAAATGTCAATGTATATTTTAATTTCAATTTCAATTCAATATTGTTTTATTTCGAAACGATACCCCTGCATTCTCGAAATTCAAATCGTGATCCCCACACCATGTTGTAAAATAGTAGTTCGTACACACATATTAATATTAGCATAAACAGCCGTAGAATCGTAAAGGTGTCCGTTATGTTGTTTTCTACAGGAGTTTAAATCGGTAACATACTCGCATATAAAATGATCAGAAAATCAAAGGAAACTATAAAAAAGAGAGGAAAATAATTTTTCGAAAGCACAGTGAAGGCAAAAAGTTGAAACAAATATCCTCTAATTTAAACAGACGCATTTTAACAATTTATAGCATTCTAAAATGTAATCAAATCTCAACAGCGATCTGGACGTCCTTCGATATTAAATTTGCCTGAGAAGTCAATTATAATCCGTAAAGTGAAGCATAATCCAAAAAAATTCTGTGGCAAAAATAAATAAAGAAATAGCTAATGAAACTGTGCGTTCTCAGAAATGCTGGCTACCATAGTCGCACTCCACTGTGCAAGCCACTGATAAATGAATTCTGCAAAAGAGCACTTAAATTGTTCAGAAGAGTTTTGGAATAGGGTAATTTTTAGTAACGAAACCTAAATCAATAGTTTTGGACCGAATGAGAAAATAAGGTTTGGAGAAAGGTTGGACAAGCAATGTACCCCAACACCACAATAATAATAATAATAATTGAGTGGCACTACAGCCCAAAAAGGACCAGCGCCTGCCTTCTACAACAACAACTCGTGCTGTGCGTAATACTGTTCTCTCACGAGTAGAAGGAACCTACAGTTTTTTGCCGATTCCGAACGACGAGATTTTGAGAAACTTTTCATAGACAATTGATACTCTTTGAGTTTTGTCAGCAACTCGAAAGAGGTGGTGCCGTGAAAATGCGAGGTGTCCCGCCCAGGAATCTAACCTAGACCTTCTGCGTGTGGGTCCACGCACTAACCTACTACGCCACGGCGACCACCCAACAACACAAACTAACTGCAAAATATGAAGGTGATAACGTTATGCTTTGGGGTTATATGAGTGCGAATGGAGATGAAAAAATATTCATTTAATTGAAAATACGAAGAACTATTATCAAGAATCAATACATAGACATATTTAAAACAAATTTGAAAGTAGTTGAATTTAAATTTGAATGAAGTCGTTGCTTTCGAGTCGTTATACATATATTCCAACACGATATCGGTCGAAAGCCTAAGGCACATAATACAAAAAAACCTGACTTAATTCCTAACCTGAACTCGGTGGTGAGATTTCTAAATTTTAAGACCGTTTCTCTTGATCTTACACCCTCTTTAAACACATCGAACTCACATCAACACACTCGACTATATTCAAACTCCAAATGCTCCCAGATCTTAAATCCCGGGCATTCCTCGATTGTTGATTCTTCCTAACAACCTCAGATGAATGCGGTCCTTCCGACTCATTCAATTTCGAAAACGTCCATCCGGTCACTGCGATCGTCTCCTTGAAAGTCTTTATATCCCTTGGTGTGCGACGAGTAAAAAATTAGAGTTTGATATGATTATATCCTTTGAAATTACTGTTCTAATACAGCTTGTCATTGGTCACGATTTGAAATTCGGTTTGAGTTGAGAAGCTCGTTTGTCAGCTGTAGTCGTCGCACAGGTACTTGTTTAAAGCGTTAGGAATTGCAAGTACATCCATAAAAGAATGTACAAGTTTTAATTAATAACATTAATAACAATGCACTATTTTGAGGTCGGTCTTTAAAATAACTCTTTTGTTAGAAATACAAACTCAAATTCACTCTATTTTAAAATCTTCATCTTACACCAATTTTGAATTAATTTATGTAAAAATCTGTCTCCCAAAATGCTATACAACCTTTGTTGCCAAACCTGGCAATGTTGCTACTTGGCAAAAATGATACGAACTGGACGAAGGCGGCTTTGCAAACGTGGCAATGTTGCTACTTTGCGAAAATGATAAGAAATGAACAAAGGCGGCTATAAATTTGCAAGTTATTGAAAAAATGAGAATTTTTTCATTGCCATTTTAATTGCCGTGAAATAAGGGTTAAAAACGAATTATTTAGTCTTCTTCGTTTCATTGTTGTATTTAATATAATTTTAATTTGAATTTATACGTTGATGAAATAAATACTAAATTTTCAAAGTTGAGTTTGATATTTCGCGGCAACATCCTAAATAATTCTTTAATTAACAAAGAATCGAAACTCACAGATTGAAATTTGCAACAAAAGTGAACAGCGTTATTCTAGAACAATTTGGAAGTTCCTGAAGCAATTCACAATCATCGAATCCACCATCACACCAACGCCATCCATCATTCGCCGTTCTTAAATTCCACCAGGCCGTCACTGTCAGGTAATGTCCATTTTTAATAAATCGACTAAGACATCGCGCTCACCCCCTCCGCTGAAAAGTCGCTCTGCTCCAAGCTCAAAGCAAAGTTCCTTGCAGCGAAATGTAGGCTCTGTTCCTCTAACGGTTAGTTGTAGATTATGTAGCAGGCCCGATGACGATCAAATGGTACAATGTGACAGATGCGACACATGGCATCATTATGCGTGCGTGAACGTTACATCCGACATCGCAAACGAAGACTGGATCTGCCCAAAATGTTCACAAAACACCGAATGTCAAACCGTACCATCATCTGCTGATACACCATCGACCTCTCACGCGAGAACACCTAATTACAATCCGTTAAAGCCAACAAATCAATACACATCACAAGATGCTAATTTGCCGTCGCCTGCATTATTAAAAACAGGATCTCTATACAAAAGTAAGTCTGTAGGTTCAACCAGATCGGTAAGATTAAGCCTTCAGAAATTAGAAGAGGAGAGACTGTTAAAAGAAAAGAGGGATAAGGAATATCTGGATGCAAAATATTGTATTCTAGAACAGGCTTCAGATGAAGAGTGCGAAATGCAGTCTATTTCTAATAAAGAAAGACTTGATGAATGGGTCGCTGAATTGATCACTAACAAGCAGTCTCAAGAGTTAAATGTGCAGTCACAACCAAAACATGAATTAAATACAATTCTAAAACAGCCAGGTATGCAGTCTCAATGTTTCAACAAAAATACTTTTAATATAAATGATGCCTGGGTCGGAGCAGAATCTCAACCTAAGCCACATTTATCTACAGATATGTACAATTTCCACTATGATAATAGTGGATATATAATAGATACTGCTCACCAGTTCAGCCAAAATAATGACAAATTCTCACCTGGTAATAATATGCCAAATTTGAATAGTCAACAATTGGCGTCAAGGCACATAGTGCCAAAGGATTTTTCTGGAAATCCAGAGGAGTGGCCACACTTCATCAGTTGTTATGAGAATACAACTCGTATATGTGGTGTTTCTAATGACGAAAATCTGAGCAGGTTATGCGGTTGTCTCAAAGGAAAAGCATACCAAGCAGTTAAATCACGACTGATGTTTCCAAGTCAAGTACCGAGTGTGATATCGACGTTAAGAATGCTGTTTGGTCGACCAGAAACCGTTATCAACAACTTGGTAACTAAGCTACGAAGGGAACGTCCACCTAAACCAGATCGAATGGACGAATTAGTGGCATATGCATTAGCAGTTGAAAACATTGTGTCGACAATGGAAGCAGAAGGGATGACTTCACACCTTAACAACCCTTTTTTACTAGAGGAATTGGTGGAAAGACTACCTTATCAAACTCGTCTTAATTGGGGTGTTTTTAAAAGGGGAACGCAGGCAGTCAATTTGTCAACATTTAGTGCTTGGTTGTATCAAGTTGCAGAAGCTGCATGTGAAGTTATGGAGAGTACGTCGTCATTTTCTACGGATACAAAGATAGATAAGAGACGCCACACATCGTACCTAAATGCTCATGAAGAAACAGATGCTAATACTGATTTAGAATCTCCTGCCTGCATCATCTGCAATAAAAACTGTAATTCTGTTGATCGATGTAGTCAATTCATTAATGTGCCTTTAAAAGAAAAGTGGAACGAAGTAAAGAAACATTATCTATGTCGTTCCTGCTTAATTCGCCACTACAATCGCAGGTGCACTTTGAATAAAAAATGTGGTATAAATGGATGTGTATTTAGGCATCATAAACTTTTACACAAGTCTATAAACCAAAGTGTGAAAACTTCAGATAAACACAATTGCAATATTCACCAAAATAAAACGAATTTACTCTTTAAAGTTTTGCCAGTAACACTTCACAATAAAAATATTCAGGTGAACACTTTCGCATTTCTTGATGATGGCTCTTCTATAACCTTAATGGACCAAGAGTTGGCGAATATTCTTCAATTAGAGGGTCAAACTCAAGAACTATTTCTAAGATGGACATCTAACACATGCAGAACAGAACAAAATTCGAAATGTGTTAGTTTGAGCATTTCGGCCACAAATAGTACACGGCAATATAAACTCTCGAACATCCGAACAGTTCAATCGCTCAGTCTCCCAATACAGACCATGGATCTTGATATGCTGCAATCAAATTTCCCACATTTAAAGGGTATTCCAGCTGAATCATATATCCAGGCAAAACCTAAATTGGATTGGACTCGACCATATGCATTTGATAAATACATTGAAATACCGAGAAGGCAGTGTTGATCAACCAGTTGCTGTCAAAACAAGATTGGGGTGGATTGTATTCGGTCCAGTTGCAAGACAGGCACAAATAGAGCATTTCGGTTTTCATTTATGTGAATGCCAGGAAAGGTATAACAATAAGCTCCATGAGATGGTAAGGGAATTCTTTGCTGTGGAAAATATTGGATCAAAAAATATTAAACGTTTAATGAATAAAAATGACGTCAGGGCTATTGAAATGTTGGAAAGATCTACAGAGCGTTTCGGAAAACGATTTAAAGTACCATTACTATGGAGAAGTGAGTATGTGCAACTACCAAACAGTAGACCAGCCGCAGAACGTAGGCTGATTTGCTTAGAAAAACGATTAAAAAAGGAACCATTATTAGCAGAAAATCTCCATCGACAAATTTTGGATTATATACAAAAAGGCTACGCTCGAAAGCTTTCTGAAGAAAAGTTAATAGAAAGTAAAGCAAAGAGAATTTGGTATTTGCCAATCTTTCCGGTCATTAATCCTAATAAGCCATCCAAAGTACGCATTGTGTGGGATGCGGCAGCAAATGTGAATGGTATTTCTTTAAACTCTTTACTTCTATCAGGTTCAGATAACTTACCAGCACTTACGGAAGTTTTATTTCGTTTTCGACAAAGGAAGTTTGCAATCTGTGGGAACATAAAAGAAATGTTCCATCAGGTTATGATAATGGAGAAGGATCAAGATGCACAACGATTTTTGTGGAGAAATAAGGAAACTGGACTAGTAGAAGATTATAAAATGCTGGTGTTAACTTTTGGATCTACGTGCTCACCCTGCTGTGCGGAGTTTATAAAAAACAAAAATGCTTTAGAATTTTCTGATAAATATCCTAGAGCAGTGGAGGCAATAACAAAAAACCATTATGTTGACGACTTTTTTGATAGCTTGGATACTGAAGATGAAGTTATATTCATACATAAACAAGGTGGTTTTGAAATAAAAAACTTTATGAGTAACTCGAAGAAAGTTGTTAGTGCGCTCGAAAACAAAGCAGTTACCTATGAAAAGAAATTTGATACAAGTTCAGGTTTTCTTAATACTGAAAAGGTTCTTGGCATGTGGTGGTCACCTGGATCTGATCAGTTTTCATTTTTATATAATACCAACAAACTGAACGTTAATATTCTAAATGGAGAAATTATACCGACCAAACGAGAAATTTTAAAAATATTAATGAGTATTTTTGATCCACTCGGCCTAATTGCACACTTCTTAATTTTACTAAAAATTCTTTTACAAGAAATATGGCGACAACGTACCCAATGGGTTGAAAAAATAGAAAATGAACTTCGTCAAGTTTATCATATTCCAACATTGAGAGTAATCTTAAAGAAAGTACAACAAAATTGCCAAACGTGTAAAAATAACAGAGTAGTTCCAGTACCACCTTTAATGGGTGACCTTCCTCCAGCACGTCTAAAATCCTTTACTAGGCCTTTTCATATGTAGGAATGGATTATTTTGGCCCTATGTTGGTTACAGTTGGCAGGCATACAGAAAAAGGATGGGGGGTTCTCTTCACTTGTATGACAATACGGGCGATACAGATCGAAATAGCACATAGTCTAAATAGTGATTCGTGTATTATGGCAATTAAAAGACTTTGTGCGAAAAAGGGAAAGCCGATAGAATTATGGTGTGATAACGGCACCAATTTTAGAGGAGCGAGCCAGGAACTCAAGGAAACTTTAGAGCAGTTGAGCATAGATAAAATAGCGGAGCGACTTGAAGATAGTAAGATAAGATGGAATTTTATTCCACCAGCGGCACCACATATGGGGGGAAGTTGGGAGAGACTAGTGCGGTCTGTTAAGCAAACGCTTGCAAATACACAATTAAGTCGAAAGCCAAAGGACGAGATTTTACTAACAATGATGTCAGAAGTAGAATATATAATAAACTCGAGACCACTAACATATGTACCATTAGAAGCCGACAGTGACGAAGCTTTAACACCAAATCATTTATTGATGGGATCTTCAAGTGGTGTGAAACTTTCCGGAAAAATGTCAAATGATGGGATGGCTCTTCGAAAAAAATTGGATTTTGTGTGAACAATATGCAGAGCATTTTTGGAGACGTTGGCTAAAAGAGTATTTACCCTCTCTCACGAAAAGAACGAAGTGGTTTAAGTCAGCAAAGCCAATATCAGAAGGAGACATTGTGGTTATAGTGGACCCCAATAATCCGAGAAGTACCTGGCCGAAAGGAGTGGTTATACAAACACATCAAGGCACAGATGGACAAGTGAGGTCAGCTGTTGTCCAAACAGCGTCAGGAGTCTATACTAGAACTTCTGCAAAGTTCGCAGTAATGGATGTACACCGGTTTGGCGATATTGGTAACCCGGAAAAACAATCCAGCTTACCGGGGGGGAGTGTTGCCAAACCTGGCAATGTTGCTACTTGGCAAAAATGATACGAACTGGACGAAGGCGGCTTTGCAAAAGTGGCAATGTTGCTACTTTGCGAAAATGATAAGAAATTAACAAAGGCGGCTATAAATTTGCAAGTTATTGAAAAAATGAGAATTTTTTCATTGCCATTTTAATTGCCGTGAAATAAGGGTTAAAAACGAATTATTTAGTCTTCTTCGTTTCATTGTTGTATTTAATATAATTATAATTTGAATTTATACGTTGATGAAATAAATACTAAATTTTCAAAGTTGAGTTTGATATTTCGCGGCAACAACCTTCTTCAAACAAGGAAGTCCTTTTCACTGACTGTCTTTCCTATTGCGGTCTTCCTTGCGGAAGTCCTTTTCACTGACTGTCTTTCCTATTGCGGTCTTTATCAGTTAAAGACATTTGACACACAGATCATTGGGTTGTCTCGAAAACTGTTCACCTTCTCTTTTTTGATCGTTACCATCCATCTTTCTCGCTGACCAAACGTAATGATTTTAAATGTTAACTGTCATTTCTGAAAAGTTATACAACTTCAATTTTCGAAAGCTAACTTCAAAAAACTAAATGATATGTTGAGAGCAAGTAGGTAATGATTTCAGATGCCTTAATCTGCTGGATATAACTGCGGCTGAGCATTCACCTAAATCGTATTCAATTCTGTTGCTTTTTTTGTTACTGTATATAAAGTCTGACTTTAATTCATAGGCAGGTGTCTAACGAAACTCCCAAAGCATATTCGTTTTATTAAATTTCTGTCAAGTGTATTTATTTGCTTATTTATAAATATACAGAAACAAGCTTGAGCAAATCAAATTATCCAATGAAGTCTGATAAACAGTGCGATAAATTTTATTTCTTTTCAAGTAAGCCACTTCACCACCATCGCCATTATAGCATCCCCTCTCAATATGTACATCCTCAAAATAATCATTTTTCACACCAATAAATAAATTAAAGCTTATAAAAAATAAATAAGCTTTTATTTTTATATTGTATTGTAGATTGTTGTACTTAAATACATGATATATCTTATTTATTCGGAAACGAACAAGTCATTTCCTTTAAAAGGACACAAGCCTTCTAAAGGAAATTACAATGGATCATGAATATCTCCGCTGCTTTTTTGTATGTACTTTTTTCAGTTTTAAAACACGAATACCGTCTTAACTAAGCCGATTAGACCTCCTACCCATACAATTGTTTCTTCGTCTCATTAAGATCTACAAAACTGCATCATTCAATGATGGGGCCGCAAGTATCGGAATCATGCCGCAACACCAACAGCAGCTTTCTAGTCCAGGTCACACCTGAGTGCATGCTTAAGGTTCTTAATCTCCTTACTTAGCAAGCACCATACAGTTACTTATTTGCGCAAGATGCCAAGCCTTCGGACATGCAGCAGTAAACGGAAGGAAAGATCGCGCTTGAAATGGGTGCATTGCGGTGAGAGCGGACTTCCCTGCCCTTCATTAGAAAAAGGTTACGCCAAAAGATCATGTTTTGCGGTGAAGTGCGGAATTTCCATGTGCTAGAAGCGCGTATTGCATGCATTTCTCTCCAAGGTGAAAAAAAATTTTAATTTTTCCTCAAACTTAATCACAAAGCTTGAGACAATTTTTCAAAAGCTTCTTCTCTGATCGGAGGATAACTGTTTTATAATTACCGACGATTTGAACGCGAGGCATAAGGAATAGAGTAATTTTGTGCCAAGTCCAAGGGAAAATTTCGGAGTGGTTAACGCAGCACTCTTATGAGTTTAATCTGAATTTGCTTGCGACCTGTAGACCTATTTTTCCCAGAAGTGAGTTTTATCTTATTACATATACACATAATACAAGACGCCAACAAACTAGAATCTGCTTAACAACGGTGGAGTAAGATCAGTTCATATATTATACCAAAAAATGAGACAAGTCGAGTGGTAAATGCGTTCCACAGAAGCTGACAGGAGCAAAATGACTAGTGTCATTTTATGAATTCTTAAATGACTATGGGAATACCGATTTCTCATACTCATAAAGTGGCATGTCACTAAACGACTCCCGAAATAGGGGTGAATATTTCTGAGAGAGTCCTTCACATCTTTGTGAAAACTTTCTTGGGCGCCCATTTGTTTTCTTAATAACGCCTTCATTTCGTCTCTAGCGTTTTGGGATCCGGTAGATCTCACTGATCTTAACAATGTTTCTGTTGGTGTGCGGCAATTTCCCTCCTCCGTAAAAAGCATATCCTAAACTTGGCAGGTAGACTTTTTTGGTGTATGAACCGGACCTGATGTAGACGGATTGTCTAATAATGCATTGTTGACTCCACGCTGATGAGTTTCTTTAAAGCCGAAAACTCTTCCAGTTGGGTCCACTGTCTCATGCATTGATAGAAGTTTGGCCACCGTTTCGTCCAGCTCCGTTAAAATATTTGTTTAAAGGGTCCTCATCCGGTTGCCTCAGATTCTCTTTTGTTATGCGTTTTTTTAACTTTTGACTTTAAGTCGAACCAAACCTAAGAAATATTTCAAAACAAATAATTTAAATGTTCGTATGTACATATATGTATAGTCAATTACACATACCTTGTGCCATTCTTTCTCATTACGCACAGGTGGTCATATACTGTTTAATATTGCCGTAACCTCCTTTAAGCCAATTCTTATGTCCACTTTGAGTAATGCCTCTTTTGAAATTTTTGGCAAGAGTCACGTTCTCTTCCATGAGTCCCACCAAGCGAATGGTTTGCGAAGGTGTTGATACCTTTAACCTTTGGAAACCATAAATAATAAGCAAATATATATCAAGAAACACAAAAATAAGAAAAAAAACAAAAGAAACTTACTCTTTAGACATTTTTTGTTTTATGTCGTGTACTAATTTCAAATCGACTGTTTTTGTCACTTTTCCTGTCGTTTAGTGACTCCGGGAAAACCAAAAAATGAGACATGTCGAGTGGTAAATGCGTTCCACAGGAGCTGACAGGAGCAATATGACTAGTGTCATTTTATGAATTCTTAAATGACTATGGGAATACCGATTTCTCACACTCATAAAGTGACATGTCACTAAACGACTGCCGGAATAGTGGTGAACGTCAATTCTATAAATGTTCTCACTTACAGATCTGAAATAACATCTTATGATAATAGTTCTTTATCTCATAATGAACTCATAAGTCAGTCAGTTATGATATTCGTTATGACTTCGAACATCGACGGACCGTGAATTTTTTTTTTATTTTGTTATTCGGTATTGAAACAACTCGGGAATTCATTGAGAGACGAACTTCTTCTTTTTCTTTTGGCGCTACAGTCCGGGGTGGACCTGGGTCATAACTAATATGCCTCTCCAGCCAGCACGATCTTTCGCCAGTTGCGCACCCCAAGTTGGTTGAGGTCCTTCTCCACTTGTGTGCGCCACCTTAGCCAAGGGCGTCCTCTGTTGCGTTGTCCCAATGTCTCAGATTCGAAGACTGAAGAGAGACGGACTAGTTTAAGTAAAAAATTTTGGATTCAATCGAGTCACATAGGTATATGTAAATACATATGTACTTAAGATAATTTTTTTAGATAATAATAATAATTGAGGTGCCACTTAATACAGCTTACAAGGGACCAGGGCCTAGCTTCTAAAACAACAACTCGTGCTATGCGTGATACTGTTCTCTCACGAGTAGAAGGGACCTACAGTTTTTTGGCGATTCCGAACGACGGGTTTTTGAAAAGCTTTTCATAAACAGTTAATGCTCTTTGAATGTTGACAGCAACGCTAAAGAGGTGCTGAAAGAAGCGCCGTGAAAAAATGCGGGATGTAACGTCCGGGAATCGAACTTAGACCTTCTGTGTGTGGGTCGACGCGCTTATCCACTACATCACGGCTACCACAATTTTGTTAGGTTATGATATTTAACAAATGCTGTTGGAAGAAAACCCCGTCGTATCTCTATCGCAAAATTTGGTTTCCGTGATCATACTGAGAAAAATCACGTGGCACCCAAGCTATTCCGCGACTTTTCTCCAAGCTGATCGAGCCAGTATTTCCTCTGACTCTTATTGTTGTCAATGATAGTTTAGTACCTCTGATTGCATGCCTCGTGCGTAAGTCAGTGTGCCCGTGTGACCTGAAAAGTGAACGTCTCTTCGTAATTTTCGTAGGATTAAGCTACTGTCTAATTATCTTAATTGGTACAATGTATTGACCATAAGTTTCCTCAGTCAGGACGTTTTTCTTCTTCTATTTTACGACTGAAGTCGCAAGAAGTTTCACGCTTTCTTTGCACCACGCCCAGTCGATGTAACGTTCCTTGGTTAGGTTACATTTGACCTTTAAGCAATACCCGAGTACTATCAGGATAGAGGATTATCAATTTTTGCCTTCGACGGAGACTAGGGCCTTCGAAAATCTGTTAAACAGATCATTAAGCTGGTAAACGGACAACTTCATTTGAAGCCAAATACCAGTCTTCAGTTAGACACCTTCATGAAGTTGTGATGCGAAAAGCGTGCCACGAACGGCGCACATCCGTACCATATACATATATACATAAAGACAGGAAATATTACAAACAAGAAGTATTTGAAATATTTCACCCCATCACACTTCTCAGCGTTAGAAATAATAAATTAGCACAAAATAAGAGCCAATAAGAGCTCCGGGAACTTCTACATGGTAAAAAGAGCAATGGGATTATCACACCACCAGGCAATTTATTTATTCATTTGACTTTAAGGTATATGTCCTTCCATTAACTGCCTGGTGGATTTTTTGTTTAAAAAAAAACAAGGAACATATAAGCAAAAGGAAAGACGGAACATAAGGAGAGTACAGAAGTAAGTCATAAAAAGGAAAAAATAAGTAAAGAAAAGAACGACGAAGGAAGAAAGAAAGGAGTTGCTGCAGGGCCCGATCAACAACAATGAACAAACGGAAAAGTACCTATACGTGGGATTATGTAGATTTATTAAATTTTTCTTCATAGCGATTAGACTGAACTAAAGTCACTTCAAAAGTGGATGGCTTCCTAATTTGGGCATCTCTTCCAAAATGGTCTTCAAGAAGAACTTCTCAATCAGCATGCTCTATAGGGCCAAATTGGACTCTTACTCACAATAGGTGGACGGTCCCCTGCGAGTCTTCACGGACAAAATGAGAAAATTGGAATTGGCATTCACTTTAGTCACTTTAATATACATTTTTCGTTTAATCTCCCAATGTATTGTTCCGCTACTCAGGTCAAAAGGATAGCGATTAAGAAGGCGCTCTCCTGGTCAAAGAACAACTTGATACCTAAAATGGATATAAATATTTTTACTGATAGCCAGGCTATCAAATTCCTAGGTAGTATCACATTCAATAGCAAAACATCTCTAATGTGCCTCAAATCACATACCGAGATGCCTTAGTTCTACATTATTCCTCTCTTTTGAGAGTCAGGACGCTATGACAATATGGGGAGTTGTAAACCTGATGAAAATACTAATCGAAGTTAAAATATCTCAAAACTATTCCCGAGCTGATAAAAATAAAGTAGCATACAAATTGTACGCTTAAAAGTACGTGACTTCACTCTTTCCAAACTTCAAATATATAATTCAATCTTTTTACGATGAAAACAGGGATATTGTGGTGTTTATGTTTTTGGTAGCGAAACATAAAACATAACCTTTAGCGCTTGTGTTCTTGGGTTTCCCTTTGAAAATGCTTTCTTACTGGCCTGACCAAACCCAGTCTTATATTACAACTACTTGACTTTTTACATAATAACAAAAGTGTCCCACTTATCTCATTTCTGTAACAAGTGTTAATGAAATTACAATTTATAACAATATAATGAGTTTATTGAAAATTAGGTAATATAAATCTTAGATTTAGATTATTCTAAAAATTCTCTTAAATATCGAAATACACTTTCTAAAACCGTTTCTCAAAATTCGATTTGCACTGCCCGATTTACACATTTTCTAGGTTTTAAACAAAATATATATTATATCTCTCTAGTTGTTGCATTTATATTAATACTAACGAATTACACCTATATAATATACACTTTCAACAGATAAAAAGGAGTAAATATTAAATACAAAAATCTCACCACGAAGTCAGGAAAATTTAAATTCGCGTGTGCTTGGACATTGTTTCATCTATTCAAGTCAATACATGTGTGTAAACACCTTTTTTTAAACATTATTGTCTTTTAGAGAGACGAGACAATCCAGTAAAAGAATGGAACAATTTTTCTCTATGATTATGTATGTATATGGAATGATTATTTTTCAGGAAGACATAATATTCGATGGAATTATTTTCCATAGCTTGACACTGATTGTGTGTCTGATTTTGAGTCGTCAGTATCTGATTGACTCAGCTTAGTGCGTTTTTTTGCTGCCCATTCGACAATGCAGAAGCCCGCTGTGCCAATAGTTCCGAATATAACAAGAATACCAAGTTGTGCGCGTAGTCCCAAGTACGGTGAATAAAAAAAGCTTATCGCTGCAGCAACAGACTAAAAAAAGAGTAAAAAGTTCAGTTCCCATACTAAAAATTTATTTTCAAAACCCTTACCTGTGTGAATTTAAACAGAGCAAACGCTCCAACAGAGTTCTTAACGAAAACACCTCCCAACATTGAGTAGATTTGTGTATTGAAGCAAGCATCCCCAAAGCCGAGTAGGAAAGCACACAGTAGAGCCAACCAAGGTAGTGGGGGATCCAGGACGGACACATCTGTTGTAGTGCGGAAGGGTGCACTATTTGGCAGGTTTAGGAATATAAGGAAGAATGAAATCAAGTGAATAATATATCCAGCAATGACGATTGGATCCCGTCCAAATTTAGTGGTTTTCGATCCTAATAGGCCAAAAAGACCTCCACCAAGCACTTCACCAGCTCCAATGCAAATACCAGCTAATCCAACGATTTCCTTTGGAGTGTCTGAAATAGCCGAGGTGAAGCCGATCGATGAGCCATATACTCCGCTGAAGAATGAAAGTTCAAGACCTAAAATCGAAGAGTTTAATTACAAACTATTTTCTGCTAGCACCAGAGCATACATCATACCTGAATAAAAAAACGCTAAACTTAAAAGCAACATATCCCTGGTCATGAAAAGTTCGCCAGCGCACTTCATGGCATAAATCGCACTGCCGAATCCAGATTGAGCTTCTTGTAACTCCCTATCATCTGATGAGTTATCCTCCACAGATCTCAGGGTGGAGAGAAAAACAATGCCCAACACAGCTACCGCAATTAAAACGCCAATAACAAGTTGACGAGTCTTCGCGTCGATAGTTGTCTTGTCTTGGAACTGATAGTAGACAAATAGGTTTCCAAAAAACATGCTGCACTGCAGTAAGGCCCAGAAAATTCCAGAATTCCGCGATATGTTTGTTTGGTCACTACACCGCGCTAGGAAAGTGCCTTGACCGGTCCAGGTTACCGAAGCTCCAGCGCCAAGGATAGCACTTGCCAAATACAGAAGCCATGTGCGTGGCCACAGGAAAGTAATCATAAAAAGACTGAAGATGACATTTTTATTGACATATTTAGTAAAGAGAATATATTTATACTCACGTGTATGTAACGGAACCGACTAGCATTGCGCATCTTGGTCCAGTAAATGATAAAAATGATGGTGCCAACCAATTGCTTATAGCAAATGAGGCGTATATCACAGCCAGACTGATGTATCCATCACCCTTAAAACTTTCGTCTTCTTCGGAAATGCTATCAAGGATGGTTTTCTACAATGAAATGGAATATGTTTTGATAATTTCTTTAAGAAGTGGGTTGAATTAACAAGGCAAGTATTGATTGGCAAAATGTATATTCAAATAAAATCGACTTTAACGAATTTTAAAAGAAAGTATAGTACGTCGCTTCACATGCCGAGGTCCCAGGTTCAATTCCCGAACGAAACCAAATCTTTTAATTTACTGACAACTCTAAAAGAGTCTATGAAAAGCTTCTTAAATCTCGCGGTTCGGAGTCGGCAGAAAACTGTGGGTCTCCTCTACTCGTGAAAGAACAATATTATGTTCAACACGAGAAGTTGTTGCAGAAGCTAGGCCCTGGTCCTTTGTGGGCTATAATGCCACTCAATTATTAATCAATTCAAAAAAACAGGAAAGCCACGGCCAGGATAAGGTATTAATGCGATATAAATATTAAAGAAGAAGCCAATGTATTTAAACATTACTAAATTCTTTAACGCTAACTTTATCAAGGCAGAATAAAGCGGCGCGCTGTAAACAAGTCTATAAATGAAGCGCACGATTTTCGCATATTTTATAGACTACGAAAAAGTATTTGACAAAGTCCAATATAAGAAGATGGTATATTCCAATAAAGGCAAAATAATCGAAAACTTCTATTGGAACCAAGCTTACGAAAAGAACAACGAAAAAATAGAAGTTTTCGAAATGTGGATATGTAAAAGAATTTGAAGAATTTCGTGATCGGACAGAGTTACAAACGAGGAATTATTAAGGATAAACAGGAAAAACAAAATAATTTTCATAATAAAAAAACTAAAACTTGAATAGTGTGGCCACATACTTAGGAAAAAACGGAAATCAACTGTTGCATATTATTCTGCAAGGAAGAATAGAAGAAACGAGGACAAGAGGCACACGGACAGCAAATTTGAGAGAGTGTGTAAATGTCTTAATACCGGAATTATTTTAGGACGTAATGGACAAAGAGCCAAAACGATGATTTCCAATGTAAGTTTTTTATAGAAAATTCAGTGCAATCCTATGGAAGATTTCCTGATTTTACTTTGAAATATATGTACGTACATATATGAGCGAGGCACAAAAGTCTTCATACAATACCTACTCTTTTTCAGATTATTTTGATTTGATTAAGTACTTTATGATAACTTTAACTGAAAATAAAACTTAATCGTGCAATCGGATTTAAAAGTTGAAGGTATATTTAATTTATATACTAACTGCACGGAAAACTATCAGATAATAGGGAAGAAACTATAATAAAAGTTAAGAACGTTCTTCGCCAGACTGGACGAAATACGATTCTGTATACTTACAATGCATTTTTAAGGCTTCTTTTCTAAAATTTAGCGATTTTTAGATACAAATTGACTTGACAATGATCAATAGTAGTATTGTATGTACAGTGAACCATAAAAAAACTGGGACACATATTACACTTGAGTTTAAGTTAGAATATGCAAGTATATTTTTTTTTAACGCCAACAACATAACATTGTTTTTTTATTTTGTCTTATAGCATTAATAAAAAGAATTCGTGAAATTTCTCCAATTGTGAATAAACCAAGGTTAGCTATTTTTAACATAGTGAAATCGTTTAAAAAGAATGGTTATCTTCATCGTATTTCTGGAAGTGGAAGGCCTTTAAAAAATTTCAAGCCAAATTTCGAACTAAATGAGGAATATTAAGAATTATAGAGAAGAATCCAAAGGAATCAGCCAAAACCATGAAAAGGGATAAAATGACAGAAATTTATCCGCAAACAGTGCGTAATTTCCTGCATAAAAAAGTGTACAAAACCCACATACCTCGTAACAAACCGACTTTATCGGAACGAAATAAAAAGGAGCGACTGAAATATGCGATGGAGTATGTGCAAAAAATGGATGATGTTTCAAACCAGGTGATATATTGCAAAGAATCCAAATTCAACAATTTTGATTGCAACGATCGAAGTTTTGTGTGGAGGAGGGATGGAACAGCTTTGGATCCAAAAAATGTTACTCCCACAGTTAAACACGGTGGTGGAAACATAATTGTTTGGGGTGTAATGACAGTAAACGGAGTTGGTCCCCTTCATATGAAGGGAATTTAACAAATTAATAAAATTTGGATATGCTGACAATCTGAAACATTATATCCCCGAAACCAAAGAAAATTTGGGGTAAGCACCATGTGTAATACAAGTCTATGAAAATGATCCAAAACACACGAAAAAGAACAGTTAATTCTACAGAAGAGAAGAACAGCCTAACTTGAAAAATGACAACAAATTCCAGCATCTGTGACAAGAAATCTGGTCGGATCGATGAACAAAAGATTGAAAGAAGTTTTAAGAGTAAAAGGTGAGTACACGAGGTATTAAATTTAATTATTATTGTCATTTTTTGTTACTGTCCCACTTTTTTACCGATCAATTTGTAGTAATTTTAGTTTTAATTTCTTTAGAGAATTTGAAAAACTGTTATGTTATTGGAACAGAACAAAAATATGCTTTCATTTGCAGTTTATTTTGTTTCAATATTTGCAAAGATGGCTTCAATACTTAGTTTGTTTTACTTTGTTTAAAATTTGACGTTTGGACGTTTTCGTTAATTTTGAAAGAGTCACTAAAGAATGTTTCCTTAAAGTAGGTTTCGTACATAGTATTGTGGTTTTTTTGCGAATTTACCTAAGTCAGGTTGGCGTCGATAGAAAATTTAATTAATTTAGACAAAAAATCGCAGTTTATGATTAAGAACTAGACGTTCATATCGCCAGTGTCCATAAACGCATCTAACAATTACGTATTGTCTCACAACTTATGATCTGTGAATAAATCGAGTTTGCTTCAAATAGGGTTTTTATTTTCAAATAACCATGTGACAAACTGTAGATGGCTCATTTGATTAGACGAAATTAATTCATAGAAAACTAAATTTTCTTTTTGTTTGTATGCATTCATTTATCTCATGAGCCCGAAGAAACAGAGATTGACAGAAATGATTCTATGCTTTATTTTCGTATCGGCAATCTGGTCTTCCTTATGCATGTTAACACGGAATACGCTGAGCCCAGCCACCAGGTGCAGCGTCAACACAACCTGAGCGCATTCAACCCATCAAAACCAGCGGCGAACCATTCCCACACTTCACTGTAATTCGAGGAATAACTTCCACCTGCTGCAAGCTCCAGACATAGTGACAACAGAACGTCGAGAAGTCACCGCCGGAATATTGCTGTTGTGTCAGCAACAATTAGTCTATAAGTAGCTGAAATCAATATTGTAAAATTGAGTCTTCTGTTGGTCTTCTTCAAGTCGTGTAATAAACTGGACAGTTGCCCCACGAATTTTTAATTGTATTTTTTTTTCGTTTCACCGCGTGAAAAACCATAACTTGCACAACAGTAGAAATCGTTGACTAAAGAGATCGCCTAATAAAATATCTAATTTTGCAAAAATGTATTATTTAGTGTTTCAAGGAAGCACATTTTAATGCATCGAGTCCTCAAGGTCTATGGAATATATACAAGCTGTTTTAGTTGTTTAACAAAGAGTTATAGATGGCAGAACATATTTTAATTACTTTGCGGGTTAATCAGTTATCATCATCCGTACGAAATATATTAGCTTTTGATTAATTATGCGTCGATTGCTTAAGATATAACATAACAACACTTTTTAGTGTCACGTACATACCTGAATATATCTTAAATCAAAGTCGTACGTCTAAATGGAAGGTTAACTCATTGCTAAGACCCAGCATACATGTGTGCATTGACACTGCAAAATTTATCAGAATCATACGAAATCTATAATAAATTCTATACGCGTTTACGTCGGCAGTTAAAACAAAACTTGCGAACGTAATAAATAAATAATAATAAATGTAACCTTGTGATGTAGCATTTTAGGCGCATGATATGTAAAATATTTAAGAGAAAATGAAGTATAAGATCGATTGGTACATTTAAGAGAGACAACATATTTTTTATTTCTGTAGTGTGTGTATAAGAGGTAAATTGTATGTGAAGATCGGATATCAAATTATTCTCTTCATGTGAAAAAAAGTATACTAACTAATAATATATATACATATATATATATATATATATATATATATATATATATATATATATATATATTATTATGTTCACATATAAAAAAAGATAATGATATTTATATTAGAGTAAGGTACGAGTATATTGCATTTAGTATTTTATGTTCAGGGTGGGAGTTTTTTTATTTTATATATTAATGACATTTAGACTAAATATGTATATTGTGATAAGATATTTCTCTTAAACCACCACATTGGAAATAACAAGGAAGTGTCTTACAAACAAGCAATGTGCGGCTTGTAGGAATATCTTTCGAAGAATATTTCTGATTTATTAAATCTTACACACGTTTAAAAAAAAGTCCTGGGTCCAGTGGAGCCACACACAGTCCTTCAATGTGTGACATAACGAAACAGTCACCGCAGCTTGAGTTCCATAAATTGGTTTTTTACAAACTTGTTTTATTTTGTTTAAGTATTAAATGAAAAAATAAATAATAAAAAAAAATATTTATTTTTATTGACATGGCCCAGTGGACGCATGACGTAAGAAACGTTTACGGCTTTAGTTAAGGGTTAAATAAGAAAATATTTTAATTGACGAGGCAGACAAACTAAAATCTATTATATTTGGCATTGTACTCACTGATTTTATTAATGAATCCAAGTTCGATTGTTATATTTAATTTGATTAACATGTATGTACATGTTGTGATTCTTCGATGTGCTAAGCCTGATAATTCTAGCCAATTGAGGTTATCATTCAAGTGTGAAATATAGAAAACATGTCATAGATTAATCTAAAGTCACGTTTGGCCATTTGCTCAATGTAAAAAAAGAAAGTTATTCCGTCGTAATACTATAAGCGTATGGCTAAATTTTATCTGACTGCTGTGATCGACACTTTCTGATTAGAAACAGATTTGCGTGAAGATTAACCAGTCTTTTTTTATTATTGCAACCATTTTCGAGAATAAAAAAAAATAATGCAAATCAAATAAATCAGACACCGGAATTAACATTGAACTTACGAATGTGGTAGGCAATGACTGTGCTGTTTCGGCACAACGTCAAAATAGTATTAGAATTAGCGATTCAAGAGCGATTCAACTATAAACAAAAATTGCACGTACACCCCTGACTTTTAAATACAAACAGCATAACTTTGAAAAAGTGTTTTGTATTTTAACAAAATATAATAACAATAATACTACTACAGCCCACAAGGGCCCAGTTTCCAAAACAACAACTCGTGCATGTTACTCGTGAGAGAACACGAGTAGAGGGTACAGCTTTTGGCGACTCTGAACGGCAAGATTTGAGAAGCTTTTCATAGATAATTAGAAGCAAGGTGTTTCATCCGGGAATCGAGTCTGGGACATTGGCGTGTCAGTCAACGCACTTACCCACTACAACACAGTGACCTCTTTAACAAGGTATACATCACATTAATCAATAATTTTAACTAAGATACATAATTTTTCACATACGATAACGTCGCACATAAAGTGAAACAAGTGTATTATTTGTTTTCACAGAGAATTCAGGATTCTCCATATAATTTAGCCAATTTCTGTTAGACCATAGTCCCTTGTGGTTGCAATGCCGTTCAATTATTCATTTAATATAAATATTTTATTTACTTTAAAGCATATCTTGTAAGCCCAAGGTTTCCCGCATTTAAAGCAGCTTCAAGTGAGCTCAATGAAGTCGATAAAGCAGATCTTAAGCGAACAGACCAAATCTGATGTATAAACTTAATCTTATGACGAACACTATGCTATTTCGCTTGAAGTAATATCATTCCACTGCAGACAAGACACACCCACCTCTTTCGTCGAGACTTTTGAGTGGATTTTATTTTCTTTACGTACAATTACTTCTAAATGTTAATTCATGTGAAAAGGTATGATATATAGAACTTGTGTGTGTAGTGTTGTAAATTTTATAGTTCAATTAACTCCTGTGTTTCTTGAAACTTGTTAGGTTTCACTCAGAAAATCAAAACTGGTTTGATGCTAAGACACGCAGACACGACATTGCCAAGTAATCTCTTTTTAGTGACGCACTTCAGACAACTTGAACTGTTCTATAATACGGTATAACAATATCAAGGTTACTTTAAAGAATATTTGCGCACTCGCTGCTACACACAAGACAGACAGGGACGCGATATTGCCAAAAACAATAATGATACCAGTTTTTTATTCGTGCGCCGTAACACATTTACGGTTTGTATATGATATTTATTGATTTATACTGAGTTCTTGGCCAGTTTGATTGTGTTCTGATCACTAAACATGGGATTACCAATTGACACTCTACATAAAAAAACTATCTATTTGTACGACTTTGATAAAATCGCTATAAAATACATTGCCGATTTGAAATCAATTAGTTTAAGTTCATATTTGCAAGGACAGACGCTATGTGATTGCCATGCAGGTATCAGTAGTAAAATTAGATTTAAGAGAAGATAGAATTTTATCTATGTCTCACTTCTAGATCCGAAAGGATTATCTTTTTTCGCTTCCAGATTTAAAGAAATCTGACTTTTTGCATAAGCCTTTGTAAGGGTGATGCAACAAATCATTTTTCATTTCTCACTACAAATACTCAATTCCATTTTAATTGATATTAAAATCGGGCATTTCGACATTTTGGGTTGGGGCAAGTTAAATTAAAAAAAAAGTATCAAATTGCAATGGGTTAGGGGCCCATGTTTGCTATTTCTCTTGATTTGCCAATACCATAGCGAATATATGGTGCGCAAATGTAAATTTTTAGGAAAGTTGAATCAAACTGTTGAAATAAATGAAATCGGCTTGGATTTCATAACCTTTTTAGTAAACAAAACTTTGAATGCAAATCGATTTTTGGTTCTGTTCAAAATACACAAAATACAAAATCATGTCCAACTACACCAAAGGTGAAAGTAATATTGGAAATTTGTTTCTATCAGGTATAGTGAATAAATTTGAAAATAAAAAGGAAAACAAATCGGAAATTTACAAAACAACACAAGAAGTTTGCCATACAATGTTTAAAGTTCAAAATCCCACGATTATTCACGTGCTTAAAATTAACTTCCGTAATTGATTAATCGGTAAGAAGTGACCAACTTCGAGTTTTGATTTTATTACATCATATATAAATTATATTGTGCAATACCAATCACTACAAAAGTTGTGGTAATAAGACCAATAAAAAAATAAAATAGAAAATTAAGATTAGGTTTTATTACCAAATAGTAATATAACCTTATCTTATGTTCCGGTACCAGATTTTGGGGAATGCATAAGAACCTAAGATCTTTATAAAAGTTAATATTTGAAAATGTGAGTATGCAAAAAATCAGGGAACAGATATATGGAAAAAGCTGGCACGAAAAGGATGGATATAAAGTAAGTTGGTATTTGCGACATTCGCACATAACTCAATCTTCAAGTAGAAGGGTTGCAGGGGCGCACCATGCAGGCATACCTACACCTTAATTTCTTATCCTGACACAAGAAAAAGACCTTATTGTTACAAAATTCCTCGTTATTATGCTCGGCGCTATTTCACTACACCCGACAAGACATATCCATTTCATGGAAAAAGATTAGTCCAAAATTTTACTGTAGTCAGAGGCATCTTATTTCGCAGTACTGTTTGTTTAAGTTAAATTTTTAAATTGAACATATAGCCTTTTACAAAAAATTGATTTTCTAAAGATTTGATTTACACAAGTATACATGGCTGGCAACAGTGTGGGTGAAGTCTGAGAGGACGAAAATGGAAAACTAAGTACAGTCATAGCACAACATACTTTGCCAACTGCAATAAAGATATCAGACAGAATTTGCATTCAATTTGGACAAAAACAGTTAAGAATTCCTCCCTTTCAATTTAGACGATACCAAAGCATGTACAAATATCAAAACTAAAATCACGCGAAACTATTAGAGCCGACTGCCACTCGCAATCTTTAAAGCAGCTGGGTGTGTAGACGAGTTTAACCTCAGCCCAATCCACAAGATTGGGAAGAAGGAAATCCCTTTCTCCCTATAGAGGTAAACAACCTGATCTCGTGCAAAAATAGACAACTTTGGCCGCAAAAATTGTTATTGTGATGACCAAGAGAGTTGTTATGTTGGTCTCAATATAATTTCCCAGTCGAACAATATGCAATATGGGGAACTTAAGTAAGGAGGTTCATCAAAGACCAAAAAAACCCGAAATGATATATTTTATTTCCTTAAAATTTGTGGTGGAAAGCGAGATTCGAGGTAAATGCCGGATGTACTTAAAAAACATAAGACGTTCCACTCCAGGTCATATCTTTAATATACTAAGATACTATCGGCTTTTTGCAATAGCGTATATGTTTAGGTTTTTTTTTTTAAACGAGTGATAGGTGTGGAAATGTCAGCAAAACTTATTATCGAATTTAAGTACAAACTTAATTCCGTTTTAAACGAATTTTAATCTGCTTATAACTTATGTAATTTCATTAGCTTTTATTACAATTGCCCTTTATATTCAAATATTTTTGGTATTCTGCGCCCTGATTTACCTTATATGTTTAAACAAAACCTTGTCAGCCTTCTGGTAGTGTAACTATCTATGAATTTTATTTTCAATCGTATTCTGCAGAAGAAACAGTTCCATAGTAAGCAGCCATATTAGGCGGATGCTGTAGTCCTCAGTCGTCTTATTAAAAGACGTTGAAGTTGAGATCCTCAGAATCATCCCGTGGTCAGATAAACATAGGTAGAATGCTGATCAAGACGTATTTTTCTGCAAAATGAACTCGAGTATAGTACCTAATAAAACTGGCGGATATTTTCTTTACTAATGCTTTTTATCGAACCGCTGACGAGGAACTGGGCTGATCTGGGTACAGGATTTGCTATAGTACAGTTCACAGCTGGTGAAGGGAAATAACAATACATACATGTTAATTTAGTGTCGATGTCCAAGTTTTCATCTAATGTCATTCTTACAGCAATAAAGAGGGTCTCTTAGACCGCCGTTAGCTGTTGAGTTGTTTTGTCAGTTATAAGACAAAACAACTCAACTTTGTAGTCACTATATATTACGAATAGAACTCATTTGAAGATTTTTGAGGAGATCGATGTTTTCAAATATCGTTTCAACGGTGAGCTATAAAGTTGCAACCAACCTTTAATTTTTTTGTATAAGATGTAAAACGTAGCACAAAAGTAAACATTAATAAAAGTCATTTGATCAAGCCTTTGTTGCACTCTGAAGTAATGCGAAAGCAGTTTCGGTGTGGATTGTGATTGATGTTGTGTGGAGTTTGAATGTAAGCCTCACAGTACTCGGTTTTTGTTTCGAGTCCCATCATGGTTTTCCTTCGTCCCAAAGGCACAAAAAAATCTTTGTTGCAAAAAAACTCAATCGCTTTTCTACCGTTTGTTGGGATAGGTTTCGAGGTGCCGACTTGAAGTTTTTCAAGGATTTAGCTTTATTGAAAACATGGTTAATATTTGTATGTATATAAGCATATAAGTAAATGCTAAAAACGTTACCCCGCATTAACTGCTCAATAATTAATATTGACTCTTCAAAACAACGACTGATAAATTTAATCTAAAGCTACAGTTTCAGTTGTGATTAAGTATGTGTGTATAGTAAATACAAATCGGAGTTCATAACAAACAATAAGCGGTACTATCAGAATTATTCCATATTACAACCTATCACAACGATTACCAGACCTGCTGCACTCGGAAAAAACATATTATCAGACACACACGATCAATGACTTTATTTCAAAAGCTTCTGTGAAGCTATGATTATCTATGTAGTACATCTTGTAGTACAGTTTTATTCAGCCCATTAGCTGAAGAACTCCACATCGATTTTAAGTAAATATTAAGTCTTATATTCCTGCTCTCAATACTAAATTGTCTTATCACCATTCAATATAGGTTATATTTGAATCAGACGTTATTGTTGTATGTTTTTTGGTTCGATTGCCACTTAAGGAAAGCACACTTTTCCCAATTCCCCACAGATTGATGGAACGCAATTAAAGAACTTTGTTGAGTTGTCTTATCGTTATGGTGGAGCAATCACACATTTCCCTTACTCCACCTGCCAGAGACATTGACAAGAATATCAATTAAGAGCGTTCACTTGTTTGCAATGCGCTTGTGACATTGTCTTGTTCGCCTGCATTTGTTGAAGCAAAGAATTTAAGATGTATGGACTGAAATTTGATTAAATCGTGGGCAATTGGAATTTATTGCCACTTTACTTTTATTATAGCTATAAAAATATGTGTAATCGAGTTAAGCTGAGATTAATGTGTGTCGTTTATAGAGAAGACATTTGGACTGCAGATTATTGACTTCAAAAGTGCTAGGTCAACGCAATTTCGAAAACGATGGACTGGGCTCCTTGGAAATGACATCACAATGCACAATAGATGATTTACTTTGTTAAGAAAACGGAGAAATATTAAATTCGCAAAATGTTAACCGATAAGGAATAATTATCAACCACAAATGAAGGAACTTATCGCTTTTAATTGCATATTAGTCGGAATTCGGAACTACATAATTATGTTCATCAATTGTCGTTCATGAAAAGAGAATTAATGATTCAATGAATTAGAATTTTGTTTAGCCTTTCAACGTTCACATGATATGTAGCTAGATTTTCAAAAAACAAACAATGAAACTTTAGCAAGTGTTTTCTTTTTAACTAAGGCAAGAGTTAAACGGACTGATTTATACTGCATTCATTCATTCTGAGATTTAAATTAATATGTTAAATAAAACATACTATAATAATAATAATTGAGTGGCACTACAGACCACAACGGACCAGGGCCTAGCTTCTACAATAACTACTCGTGTTGTGCGTGCTACTGTTCTCTCACGAGTAGAAGGACTCCGAACGACCAGATTTAAGAAGCTTTTCATAGACAATTTATACTCTTTGAGTGTTTTCAGCAACTCGAAAGAGGTGGTGCCGTGAAAAAATGCGAGGTGCCCCGTCCGGGAATCGAACCCAGACTTTCTGCGCGGCGGTCGACGCACTTACCACTACGCCACGCCGACCACGATAAAACATATAAATTTTCTTAAAATTTGTATTGTCTATTAACCATGGCCAATAATATATCTGAAATGGTCCATTCTAAAGGTCTAATTTCAGGCGACTCGTTCGGGCATAGCGACAAGTTCTTGTGAATAAAACGAGTCAGTTCCATATTACCTATCCTTAGAGAATGAAGTCCACAGGTGAGATATCGCACGATGTAGACGACCAATTTATTGTAGTAAAACGCGAAATAAAGTAATAACAAAAATGATATCTCAACAAGTCCATTGTGCCGCTAAAAATGCAAGGTGTCCCATCCGGGAATCGAACCTAGATTTTCTGCGTGTGGGTCGACGGACTTACGCACTACTCACTAAGGCGACCACGCACCATATAAAATGGGATCTTTCACTGAAGAAAATTTCAGGATAAAACACCCGATTTTCATTCAGTTTTTCCAAATCCCATTTAATGAAAATATGACGTAAATTCAAGTCGCCTGGCTTAAATTATTGAAAAATTTAAATTTTATACGTTTTAGGCCGAGATCCTCACGCCGCTGGCTGGCTTGCTGAGAACAACGACGATTTCATTCGTCACCGTCTTCGCGTAAACTCTCAACTACAGCTACTTTAGTCTCATCGCTGGACGTGGTTTTACCGGTCGAGTATTATCCACTTATGTAAACTGGGACTCAAATTTGCGAATGGTATTGGCAATAGTGAAAATCAAATATAAAGGGGTTATGTATAATATGTGAGTAGAAATGACTAATCTGCCAATTCATCGCATTCGATGTAATTAAGCCCTTTACTTTATTTATACACAGTTGGGGAACTGCGTATGTTATCAAAATAACATACTCTCGAATAATACAATGCACAATAAGGAGTGTGGTGTTTATCTATCTCTAACTTTGATCATTTAATAATTTAGACTTTCATACACATTATCATATTAAAAACACATTTTAAAGTTTGGATTATAAAGAATGCTTTTAAGAAGTATAGAACTTCTTCTCCTCTGGCAGGAGTTTTGTTGTTTGACGTATCCGTGATGACGAAAATTTAATCAATGGCGATAGTTTGGAACAAATTTCCACAATTTCAATTTTGATTATGTTGCCAACTTAAAATTATATTCCCCTAAAAAAAATTACACCAGTGCCTAGTCGAAAAGGGATTGCAAGCTTTATTTGTTTATCTTAACTTAAAAACACCTTTTTATTAATACATTTAACCAATAATAAAAAACATATTCATTATAAACATAGTAATATACTATATTGCACACGCAACGCGATGGACATCAGACTGCAGCCATCAAATGTTTCGGTAATCAATCTTTTTCCTACAAGGTTACCATCACCCCTCTCATCTCCACGCTCACGTTCACAGTTTTGCCGTCAAGGCCGACTGAATTCGCGAATTTCTGGTTTGACAGGTTAATTGCGGTATTTACCAGGGTGTCAAGCGCATTTATGGGGAGAATATATACTTTTTCCCATTACAACACTTTTCACATGAGGTGGTAAAAGCTCTCCTATGGAAGGGGCATTCGTATACTTTAATCCTTTTCTGTTTCTTGTTGTGCAAAATAAATGCGAAGTAGTTGATTTGGATTACCATTCACCGTAAAATTCTGGTGAAGGTGCCCTCATTCGACTCGTAGTCGGTAAAGCGAAACCACATAAAATCGAAATGGAAACTGTTTCGAGGTATTGGCGGCAGTGAAAATTGTGCACAAAAGCCAACCAACCACTAACTCAGTGTAAACAGAAGTCGATTTAACTTGAGTTCGAAACGGTAAATTACTCATTGAGAGACCGTTGAACTTATATCGGCTTCAGTCTCGATAAAGTGTAAAATACAAACGGAGAAAAAGATTGTTTACGTGGTGAAAAAGCGAAAGATGAAAGTATGCGGTGGAAGAAGCGGGGATATGGATGACAGATGAAGGTGGTTTTGATTATGATGCACTTCGTTACTTTCATTCGCGTTAACTTTCGCAAAAAGATTTATGAGCTTTGAATAAATCAAAAATTATAAACTTTAGATTAATAAAATTGGTTTAAGTAAGGAACTTTAATTTTAATGCCCTAAGTACTTTTTTGAGAGACACTTTTTCGACTTTTTCTTTTTTCTGTCATTTTCCATGCGTCCAAAAGTCTATCGATATTACGGGAAGCTATGTCAGCGCGGATTGTCGATTCCCGGACTAAGCACATCGCATTTTTCACGGCACCACCTGTTTCGAGTTGCTAACAACACTTAAGTGTCTATGAAATGCTTCTCAAATCTCGCCGTTCGGAGTCGGCAAACAAATGTAGGCTCCCTTTACTCGTGAAAGAACACTAACTCGTACAACACGAGTAGCAGCTGAAGAAACATTGTCTTTGGGTCCGTCAGTAAATCCGTTGACACTAATTTTAGTGTTACAGATGTGATTTTGAGTTCCATGATTCATACATCTAGTCACATCATCTGGTGTTTGAGAAGCAATGTCTTCGGTGTTGTATCAAAAAGTAGTGAATCCCAAAATATGGGTACTATAACAATGAGGTCTTGTATAACAAAGCCAACGTAAAGAAGGTGAACTGTATTGTATGTATGCAACGTGTGCCATAAATTTGAAGATTTGGTCTAAGCGGGTACTACCCAAATGAAGGGTGTCACGAAAGTTTTCGACAGAATGGTTTTATTCCACCTAGGGCATTTGTGTACACATTGGATTTATCTTAGAAGCTGAGGGGTGTGTATTAATTTAGCACGCAGGGCGTAGGACGGTGAATTAAAGACTTCTCTGCGAAAACGATGGTGTTAGGGTCAGTGCAGAAAATCTTCGGTTTGACAAAATGTCATCCCTTAGCCAATTAATGCTTTAAACCTGCAGTCGAAGTTGCTTTCTATCATTTGCTAAAGACGACGCAAGATCTTTTTCAATTGATGATGATATAGATTTTGTAGGTCCCATTTGATTGAGATTAGGTGTAATTTCTATTTGGGACAAGAATGTTAAGTGTCTTTTGTCTTTGTTTGACCGAGTGCTTCGTGCAGTGGTTGTTCAAATTTGTGTCAGTTACTTTGATATATGTTTGTGATACATTATTTATATTTTCTTGTTGTCTGAATTGAACTTTTCCGATACAGAACTAAATTGAGATTTAACTGAGAACGCATTCTACCACTAAAATTGTTTCTCTTGTTAATATATACATCTATATTTCATATCACTTCCCCAAGACACCCTTAGTCGCATTGAGCTAGTCACACAGCAGGAGATTATCACTCAAATGTCGTATGTGTTTTCCGGTTTAACTGGTTAAAATATATTCGATAATGAATGCTAACCAACAAACCAACTTGTTTGCTTCATAATCCAACCCAGCGATTTTTTGAATACAATATGGAAATACATAGAAACTTAGTCAATATATTTTTTATTAGAAAGATGTGGGCAAAAGAAAAGAGAGTATAAATACGAACATATTTGCTTTATGATGTACTTATTAAAAAGGTTTTACCCACTATCTGCTCTTCCCTCTTTTATGTTCTCTGTCATTCATTCTTTAAACTTTAAGTAGTTAATTGCCCAATTTGAGTTATCATATCAACTATCAGTTACAATTTGATAACAGCTATATGAGCAAATATTATATCACTACGTATAGTATGGAATGCATTTTCTAGTCTTAATTGATTTTAACTCGATAAATTGTTCAACTAAATATGTTAAACTCAATTAAAGAACGAACTATCCATTGAAGGCATTTTCTTAGGATTAAAAATAGCTCAACTGAAGTTGAACATAATAACTGAATGTGTACAGACATTAAAACATTTGAAAAAAAAGAAATCAGAATTCATTAAAGCAAATTGACTGTGTCGTATATTGGGGTATTCCCTATGATAATTTGTGCTTCGAACTGAAGCAATCAAAATTATTCCTAAAGCATTTCGCCTGTTTTCAGTGCCAATTAATAAAAAAAATTACATTT
The DNA here is from genome assembly GCA_944738645.1 of Eristalinus sepulchralis. Taxonomy (NCBI): domain Eukaryota; kingdom Metazoa; phylum Arthropoda; class Insecta; order Diptera; family Syrphidae; genus Eristalinus; species Eristalinus sepulchralis. The sequence goes on from OX122882.1 coordinate 54,907,677, forward strand.
CATTTAATTCTTCGTACACCTTTTAAAAAACTAATAGCTTGTTGGACCTCCAGCAGATTTGAGGACGGTTTTCAGTCTCCCCGACCCTTAACAAACCAAGTGCTGGGTTAAGACTTCGGGTACCCGATGTCATTCTGATTAACAGAGCTCCCTTGAGTATAACTTTTGAAGTTATTGTGTATTTGTGCAGTTGTTTCTCTAGAAAGCCCCACAAATGCTCAATGGGATTAAAATTTGGACTCTATGAAGGAGAATTCAACTATCTGTGGGGATAGTTAAATAGCTATTCCTTAACTTTTCGAAATATGTGGCAACGGTCGTTATTTTCAGACACAGATACATATATATGTTAGTTTATACTTCCTTCAATAAATACCATCTTTTTGTTTCCAAAGCTGTGCCACTCTTTCACCATACTTTCCATGGATTTTTGTTGCCGAAAATGTCATGTTATTTTAATAAGAATCGACTACCACTTGTCGAAAATCTACCGAGGCTTCTTTTTTCGCCGTTGTTTGCACCTGTAAACTTAGTCGCTGGTTCCTATGCAAAATATAGGGGAAACCACTCGGTAGGTCTTTGACGTTTGAAGTGGAATTTCATTGTGTCGGAATAAAACTATCGCACATTTCACAGAAACAGCTGATAGTTTTGGGTAGAGCTACTCTTTACTCAGTCGACCGTTTCGATAGCTGAGAAATACATATACCCTTTTAATATTTGCTCGTAAAATTAAATCTTTCGCGAGCTGTTGCGAGTTTGAAACGTTAGAAAGGAAGTACCAGATTGTGTGTAATAATAATAATTGAGTGGCACTACAGCCCATGACGGACCAGGACCTAGCTTCTACAACAACTACTCGTGTTGTGCATGCTATTGTTCTTCACGAGTAGAAGGGACCTAAAGTTTTTTGCCGATTCCGAACGGCGAGATTTTGAGAAGCTTTCCAAAGACAATTAATACTCTTTGAGTGTTGTCAGCAACTCGAAAGAGGTGGTGCCGTGAAAAAATGCGAGGTGTCCCGTCCGGGAATCGAACCCAGACTTTCTGCGCCGCAGTCGATGCACTTACCACTGCGCCACGGCGACCACGTTTGTGTGTATTCGACACATTTTGGTACTTGCCGACGCGATGAGTAACAGGTATAAAGAAAATGCTTTGATAAAATATTACTTTATAAGGGTGAGAACGATTTTGCATAGAAATATTTAGGTAATTTATAGTGAATAATTTTGATGAGTGGGACACATAATCCGTATGCTAAGAAAGCATTCAGTTAACATCCTCTCAGTATTCGGCGTTGCTCGTGAAAGATAACGTGGTGTGATATTGATAGCTTTTAATAATTTTTGAATCAGCAAGTAAGCGAGGTCAACAAACAATTCACACACGTAAGATAGTATTTTTATACATATATAGTTTGGTACATATACAATTTACTATACATCACTATTTCACATAAGACCTAAGGCGGGGAGTTAGAAAGGAAAGTCCGATGTTTGAAACATGGAATATGTTTGGTTATGTCAGGATTGAGCAAGAGGGCGTTTTAAGGTCCACAAGATGAATCACAGATCCTGGTTTATATTAGCAATCTTCAACCCTACCAAGCGGATATCCGGTAGATTTAAGCACCATCTGTAGACATACATATGTGAAGTACAAGGTGGGACAAGCTAAAGAAACATACATGTACATACTTCAAATAACTACCGTGAAATACTCAGAGATAGAAATGTCACTAAGACGCGTCGCTCAATTACCGACCAGAAGCCCCTACGACGTATACACAAAAGCAAAAAACGGAATAAAATGAGGGTATGGGTCAAGCATATCACAATAATATGCATTCAATGAAATAAAGAATCTGTCGCCCGATATTTAAAAACGGTGACCATTACTAAATTTATAAGTGCATTGTTATTAATTAAATCTATGTATTTCAATATAAATATATCGCAAGTAGAGTGAAATGATTCGCTCGGCCACTTAAGTTTAAGTTTACAGCATGTGCAAATACGAATCTGAAACAATATACAAATGTACGTACAAATGTAAGTACATATAAACTGATTTACTACATCAACAAACCACTGCAAAGAGCATGTTAACAGAATTTCTCTTAAATAACCCCAAATCCATTGTAGGTGAAGGTATTGCGTAAAATACCAGAAAGGGTATGCGAAACAAAAAGCAAAAAAAACTTATTTAAATCATTAATGAAGCAAGACTAATAAAACACCATCCACTACACCTACAGACAAAAGAGAAAGTAAACTTTTCCAAACTCTGATTCGATTAATGTATTGACGTACAGTATTAATTCTCTATAAAGGAATGATCGTCGAACTGGAATTTAAAATACGCCAAATATACACCACCTACCTCGATGTTTCCCATCGTTTGAAACGATGTAAAAACAAACATGAAACCAAACCCAAGAATCAGAACGTTGACCAGTTTCATATCCATGATGCGGCTGGTTTTTCTTTTAATCAAAGTAAGAAATCCGTTTTTTATATAAATACAATGAACACAACAGTACTATTTTAGGCGCAGTAACTGCAAAGCATCACTTTTTCAGATTAACAAGATTTACACGATAATTCAGTTTAATTGATATGAACAATCAGGATATATTCTTCATTTGTAGGGGGCAGATTGTGTTATTACAAAAACAAAGAAAATTCCCGAGGAATGTGGGGAGATTACGGAATGCACAAAATAAAACAACTTAGGAAGTGTATACTGCACACATCGAGAAGAGAAAATGTAATGAATCTGTGAATGAAAACAAAATAGGGGGAGGACTTTGTTGTGCTTTTCAGTGAACCAGTGTTGGCATTTCACTATGCAGTGCCAGTGGGATTCTAGCAACAACAAAACGCTGAATTTAGCCCCCTGCTTCACATCGAACAACGAATGGGATTTCAATGAAATTGATAACTGTCAACAAAAAGGAATTGCATATCACTTATTATAGAACTGTTCGTTAACAAGCGCAGACTGATTTTGTTATTTTGTTCTTTTCATCTTTGGTTTATTGCAGAAACCTCCCCTTATTGGTTTCTGGTTTATTCATTTTCGGTGGAGGGGACGGAATAACGTGGAAAAGTGTAAGAACAGCAAAATCGCAATCTGATATTAGAGATATTACAACTTCAAGATGCTGCCAAAGAACGATCTAGAAGAATTATTTGAACAAGATTCCTGATTAATACACGAACAAGACTTGTACATTTTTTTAGCGAACGCGGGCAGGTTTTGTATACTAAAACAAACCTCTATCTAACTGCATACCCACTACCTTTTTGGAATGTGTCGGTAAGGGAGATCATGTAGAAAAACAAAAGTTTTAGAGGAAAACCTGAACTTAGTATTCCTTAACCACATGATAAATAGTATTATAAACTCAATTATATGAAAATTTCACTATTAATAAAATAACTCATTCGATTTTCGTCAAATTAGGACCAAAATCACCGTCCCAATCCCTTAGACCCAAACAAGATAGACGTACAAACATTTTAATAACGAACCCAATATATCAAAATTTACACAAAATTTAATATAACATGTTATTCGATTAGCTTTATTAAGTTTCAATCCCATTTACAAACAGAAAATATGAAATAAATTTCTTGTTCGGTAAGTAAGTGACCGACAATTTGAAATACGTGCAATGCTTGCATCAATTTACGCCTATTTTGCTAAATATCTACACGTCATTTCTTAAGAAAGTTTTTTAAAATAAAATAACGTGTGTTCCCTTAGTCATTAGTTCTTAGTTTTGTTATGGATGATTGTAAGACATGATAGACATCATATGCATATGTACATTGTATTATAATCTTTTCGTATTCCACCATGATTTCTTTTCGTTCCCTACTTCATTCCTTTTTAAAAGAACTGCAATCAACACGCAATTCTTTAATATTTCATTAGTTAAATTTTATATGTGCTAAACGCAATGGCTCTATTGTGCCTTTTTCCTATCGAATACTTCCTATGTCAAACAACTTAAGACATTCGTTCAAGATCACGGTGGAAATACATCAAAGTTCAAGATTATTTTCTAAAATAATATTTACATGTACAATTTTTATACATATTCAAGGACAAAGCTCGCTCATGTGCTGCTTCAATTCATGAACTCTTGTAACCGTTCCCTCTATGCCATACCTGTTCCATGATTCAACACAGTATTGCTTGGAGGCTGAATATGGTGACTACGTGACGCGTGTACCGTTGACATGTTGTTTTCTACTTCGCTCTAGCAGCTGCAAGCAAAAATACTTTGATCGCCACACACCACAAATGCCAATTCTGACATTTCCCTTCGCAAATGGTGGACGTCTTTGTATATTTTCGTGTTGTCTTAAGTTGAAATCGAACATTTTGTACTCGCGCGAATCGAAAAAGAAAAAAAATAACGATATAACCGTGCGAAATAAGTGAAAATTATTGAAAAGTACATTGAAATAAAATAGTATATTTTCAATAGATTTTCACTTTTGTGTATGATTGTGTGTGCGCTGAGTTTCATATAATGTCAGCTAACCGCCTCAACGCAGCTGAAAAAGACCTCGAAAAATTCATAAAATTCCTTGCTCTGAAATCGACACAAGTTGTAGTTCAATCGCGACTAGGTGAAAAGATTAAAACACAATGCAATCCTCTCGCGACTGGTAACGACTGGTTCAATATTGTTATTCAGGATCATCCAGATGTTTTTGCTGAAACGAAGAAAGCATTAAATTTATCAGCTGGAGAAACAATACTTACTCGTTTGCCAATCTGTGTGGAAATTTCACTGAAAACCGTCGAGGGAGATCAGATGATCCTGGAAGTTTGGTCATTGGACTTGCAACCGCTCGCGGAAGGAAAAAACGAACAGGTTCTAAGAGCTGCCCACGCCATTTACAATCGCATGGGTATTTTGCTGAAGTCGTTGATTTCACTTACTCGAGCAACACCCGCATACAAATTATCGCGTCGGCAGTGCCCTGAATCATACAGCATCTACTACAGAGTGTACGTTGATAAACCCCAAGTGCATACACTTGGTGAAGGATATAAAAACGTTAAGATTGGGCAGTTAAACACAATTGTAGGAAGCTTAACTATGTCTGTGGCATATCGAACCAAAATGACATTTTCACCAACAACTCAACATTCAGATACAGCAATGATGCTAAAAAGTGATCACTTCCTGACGGATCAAAGTCCCAAACACATCCGATATCATCACATCAAGAAGGCGGGTGAGAAGAAAATCATCGACATTGATAAGCCACTTAGGCCTGGCGCCTTTGTTGACGTATCTAAAATCAAGCAATACACCGAAGATGACTTCATTTTGCCGGAGAAACCGCCCTTCGACTGGCTGGTGAAGAGGAACCGCGCTGAGAGTGAGAGTTCGCTAAATGAGGATGGGACACAATCGCCAATCATCACTTCAAATAATAACAATAATGTTAACTTTAAAAATTACGAGCAGCAGTCTCCCATCAAGAGTTTACTTGTTCCTGTCACGTTTGAAGAGAAAAAGAGCAGAAAACCCTCGAGAACTTCCCTTCCTCCCGACGACGAGAATCTACTAAAGGAGCTAATATTTCCATTTGCCAGCCCCACATCGCATACCAACGATTTAGCAAAGTTCTTCCGCGATTGCTATCATGCTCCGCCACTGCACTCCTGCGAATTGAACGAATCAACGGAAACCGAAGGTCCTACAACAGACCTAGTAAACGACCTATCAAAGCAGTTAGAACAGTTCGAAACCTCATTGGAGGACTACGAAATCCTTGTATCACAGTTGGGCTGTTCCACGACGTCTTCGAAAAGTAGCAGCACGAAAAGTAACTAGACTGTTTTAAACAAGGAGAGAGTCGCTGATATTAATGAATCATTGAGATGGCTTCTGACTATTTTTTGACGTATTTATCACTAGATAGGGATATTTTATTATATTATCGCGTTAATTTTGTGTACACTCATATGTATTTACTGAACGTTACTCAATCGAGGGAGAGAATGTTATTAGATTATTATTAAAACTAAATACAAAAAGTAAAATACAATTTAACTACACAGACTTGTGTGTAGATCATGTCAAGATCTACCTACGGATGCATGATGTTTACTTAATTGATTGTTATTTTAAACTTGTTTATTTCAGTTTCGACTATGTGAGAGATTCCCGTTGCATACATATATTGTATTTCATTTCATTATTTTATTTCGTTCTCTTGTAACACCTTTTCGATACACATACAATTTAGGCTACCGACATTTTTGTAAATATATACATACGATAATAAAAAACGAACATTTTTAGCTAATAATGGAGCTTAAGAAGAAAACAACAATTTGTTTAAATTCTATCATCTCCTTTGCTTTGAGTGAATGTTGTTTAGGTTTATGTGCCCTCTTTGATCTGGCGCCCCATTCAGTTGACACCACGTCGTCGTTTTCATTTACTTGCTTTCTTGCTTTGCCATTGGCAACAAGTCGTGTTCAGTTTCAGCTGCACTCTGTTTCGCGCTTTTGTTTTTTTTTTTCTTATATTTTTTTCGCTAATTTTTTTAGCGATTTAAAAATGTGTAAGTTTTGTTGGTTGAGATTGTCATTATCGTTGTGTTGGACAATTAAATAATTTTATTATTCGCCGGGCCAATGTTTACGTGGAGCGTTTATTTTTAGAATTTACTTGCTGAAGAGAAAAGGAACAGCAAAATGCCGCATATCGTGTAGAAAAGAATATGCATATGTATAGTATGTACATATGAATGTGTTTTCTTGGCTTAACTATTCAAGAGTATTTTATTTGCATTTGGTTTTTGAATTTATTTAGCTTGTTGCTATCGGCATTTGAACACACACATAAATCCATATACATGAACGAATTCTTCCTTGTATTGAATATCTTTTAAAAGGGCGTATTCTTATTTGGATTCAATGCTTGAATGGGCTTGCATACACAAATGTACATAATTGTATTTTTGCTGCATTTTTGTTTATTATTTTGTTCTTTTTCTAGCCATCTGTCGTGCGCTGGTTTATTAATTGCCTTCTTCCTCTTGATAGAAGCGGAATGCAATGCGTTTCGGGTAGAGCGGCAGAAACCGGTCGAATACGGATGATTTATCAGTTCGTAATGTGTTTTCTTGTTGTTTTGTTTTTTGGGTTGGATTCACTTACGCTCAGTGGCTTCTTGCATAATTTGTAGCTAGTTGTTTTGCTAAATTGTCCTTCAACTGGTCGATTACCTTTCGAATGTACATTTTTCTTTCTATTTTTTGCGGTATTATATGCGTGATAGCATGATAAGATAAAAAATTGATTTCGAGAAAACAACAAGTAATCTACTGCACGTGATTATTTCCATGCACGCCCCAGAATGACCTTGAGAATGAGAAAGAGTATTTACTTTTAAAAATGGGTTTTTGTTCCTACATACAGTATCCGAATTCTCTGCCATAATATGCTCGGTTGGAAATGAATAAGTAAATTTAAATACAGGTCCCGCACTTGATTAAGCGAAGGTACCCACGGCGGATAATATCAGCGAACAAGCTTACCAGATAGGCAACGTAATTAGATTGTCATTTATGTGATGCTAACCGGTATTATTCACCGATGTTTAAAATTCAAAACACATATTTCAAATAACTACTTTATTTTGCTATTTAAAATGACTCATGATCGATCAGCTGTAATGGCGAGTACACAGGGTTATTTCCAAATATGTTTTGATACGATTTGTTTACGGAAATGTGTAACCGAGGTTAACAATACTTAAGGTTCTTCTTTGTAATGTGTACAGTTCGGTCTTTTGTTTTTGTGTTTATTTAAATTTGGCATTTGGAACCACACGTTCTTCTTTGGCGATAAAAATTGCTTATTCTAACTAAGTATATATTTTTGTTTATCAGAATATTTCTCTAACTCGTTTTCTATACGTTGAATACACGTGACTCTGAATACTCCAACCATCTCCAGCAGCTGCAACTTTTTTTACCTGCAGTACAACCGAACATTAGAGACTTGAGGAATTTACTACATAAAGAGCGCGACAGGATGTTCGGCGTGTAGGCTTCATATGTACATATATGTATGTATACTGGGTGCAATGGATATTTGATGCTGGGGGCAATATGTGTGCCTGTCTGTCAGGTGTGTACTTGATCCAGTTGGTGTTGTTATCATATAATTTCAGTTCTATGTACATATGTTGAAACGAAGAGAAAAGAAGCTTTGAAATATAAATAAGACTGTTTAATGTACCATATGCGAGAGAAAATGTTTAATATTCAGATGTATTCTTTTGACGCTGAACCCTAGGGGGATGGGCTATTACATATGTATGTATGTATGTCGTTCATCGCGCGCACAACTCGGCGAGTTGCCAACACTATCCCTGTTAGTTCACAGGTCCTACTCGTGGCGCCAATTGGATAGCTATCACTACAGGCTTTGTATGCAATCACCCTCTGCCGGAAGTTTTTAATCCAGCTTAGAGACGAACGAATTCCTCGGATGTAGATTGATCCACAATTAACGATCTCTGCAAACAAACAAAAGACAGTGTTTTCCGGTTCTGCACTTGAAACGTAATGTAATACATACATATAACCGACCACGTGCAGTCGAATAACTTGCACAGGCGCTGGAATGCTGGAATGTCGATGGCGGGCGTAAGAAGGAGAATAATTGGTACATATACTGCAGTGATTTCTTATGAGAGGTAAAATACATGCAGAGCCATCTTTGCAGACCTATCAGAGAACACTGTCTGCGCGATAACGCATCTGATAGAAGATTTAGTATGGTGGACTTCACCACCAGGCGAAATTCTTTGTAGTTATTAGGCGGATCCCATACTACGACATGCATAAAAGGACCAGCTAGTTTGATCACACTGCTATCGATGGCAGACACTCTTTCTATTGATAGGTCGATCATGAATTTCTCATTTAACAAAATCATATCCGTGCAACACCATTTACTTAAACATGTGTCTGCAATATGTATATCAAGGAATGGAATGGAGTTAAATACATAGTTTTTCTGAACTAATTCCCGGAACAACATTCTTTTTAAAAATGTTCCGTTCCATGTTTGTTACAGCAAAAAAAAAAACATATTTTGCGCAATTCTAGTTCTAGGTTTCAAAAAAAAGTTGCCACTGTGTTGGGTGTTACGAAGCCACCTTGAGGAAACTTCGTTGTGATGCAGACAACTATTTGGACACTAAATTCATCCAATTTAGAATAAATTTTGCTGCTCGATCCACAAAAGACTTCGATTCCCAGCTTATTTTGAAAAGACTGAAAATCCTTTTTCTTCATGTTGCTCAATAGCATTCCTTGAAATAAAGCGATTTTTCAATGATAACGTAAAGGCATTGCAGTGCCTTTATTATAATCCTTACTCGCCATTTTAATGAAATCTAAACTTTCATTTTCATCAACGTTGTTGACGTTTCTGTAAATACTGCACTAACTTTTACACCTATCGGATAGCTTTGATAACATTGTAAACCACATCAATATGTTTATAAATGTTGGCCTGGAAAATTGATAAGATTGATCCATTAGCAAGTATAATACTTCAAATACACATGCAGGTTAAATTTAAAACCTTTATTTGCGCCTAAGTGTCTTCTTATAGTGTTTGCAACTATAGTCAACTATAGTATATTTCTACGGTGGGCGTTAACATCAAGGGGCTTTTAAATTTCAAGGACTATTGAAAAGACTCACTTATACATATCGTTTGCGCTTGAAACTGCATTTTACAGCATCAAATTAATCTGTAGTACTTTTTTTAAATCCACGACCGCACATAAGCTTAAAGACTCATTACATCTATACTATACATACAGACAATTTGAAATGTTAAAGTGTGCTACTCGTACATTGATAGCCCCATTTTTCCGTTAACCTTACCACAATTTTTGATAATTTTATCCATATCATGGTCTCTTGCTATCAAATCGCCTTTTCTTATCATTGCTATAGACCTCTGGAAATATGTATTTAATGTGGCTTGTAAATATATGTATGTAGAAAAAAGAGTGAATTGAAAAGAGTGAATACATAGTTGGGACACCGAAACAAACCAACGTTGATTGTTAATGTAAATACAAAGGTGAGAAGTAATGCTGAACTGTAATACATACTGAAGCAAGTACGGTGCAATTAAAATATGATGACACTAAATGTGACCGGTCAAGTACAAGACAGAGACCCCGAAACCTTTTAAATAATGTAATGTCGAGGTGATTATGCGACATCACACACGTCGAGAAATCCCCTATACGTAGATAGATTTGTGGAATGGTTGCGTCTTGTTATAAACAATGTTATAAACAACATATAACATATTCAACATACATATGTGTGTTGAAAATTAAAATAGCTTAGTATATATATTTGATATTTTTTTAAATAAGTGTTTTTTATGATGTCTTGAAAATTTCTCTTGGCTAGAGGTAAGACTAAGCTCTGAACTTGTGTCATGAGTTTTTCCAGAGTTTTGCTTTCAATGGCTATGTGCCAATGTTTGCTTCATTTAATTTGACTACTGTGTGACATGTTGCACGAGAGGGTCTGCCTACAGCATTTACATTACACGAATATCCGTGTGACCCCTTAGCACTTTGCTGCACTGTACAGTAGTTGGTAACTTTTGTCGATTGTAGAGACGAAGTCGGCCATACAGTATTTGCCAATCTTGTTCGGTTAAGAACAATGTACAATAATGTGCAGTAGGTTATACCTTTTTGAGGGTGTTGTAAAGTAATGTAAATATTATATGGTTTGTTTTGTTTTGTTAAGGACAAAGCTCCAGTACACCCAATGATTTAACTTGGTAAACCCAAGCAACATATCATCTACAGTTACAGCATGGTGAGTTTTTTGACAACGGAATAGATAAATTGGCTATATGTAATAAAAAGGCTGAGCTAATACCCCGAATTCGAAGACTTCTTAGCATGGAGATGTGTTATCCAAACGCTTTACATGTCCTTGAGCTTTATGTTTCTGTGGCAGCTTTGTGCTTCTGTGGCAGAATATGTTTATTATGTTCACGTTTCGTTTTTTGTAAAAACAAACAAGAAATCTCTATACTCGTTCCAATCCATCCATCCTGATTAATTTGTGAGGTATTTTCTGGCAAATCTTCTTCGGTATCATTAAGAAATGTTGGCGCTGTAAATCAGTAATACTGGGACATTTTATTTGATGAAACATACAATTCTGTACCTCCAATTGATAACACTGGTGGTTTCCTATATGATGAATTACCCCTTTGTTGCTTTTGCGTCTGATTTCAACCCTTCTAAAATAGTTACAAAGTCAGTGCAGTAAGTAATGTCTTCATTCTCAAATATGCTATTGCTGCACTACAATGTTGACTTATAATGACGAAAACATTAATTTGAATATCAGCCCCATGATGGTTTCTCGTGGTCTTGAAGCCAACAACTTTCTCGATTTTATCGTCCCAATTTACCTTTGAACGCAAAATTTTCAGCATCAACACTCTTGAAAACTTGTGAAACCAATGACCTATGTATTTAACCTTACGGAGCAACATTTGACAACAATTCCCTTTTTGTTTGTCGTTGTCGCATATTTATGTCACTTTTGTTAAATTTAACAGAACATGTTTGAATGCACTTACTTTACTTTAAGAACCATTTCGTGCTCTGTTTCTCTCTCTCTCTCTGTGAGAGTAATTTGTTCCTGTTGTCATTTTATTTTTCATATTGATTTTAGTTCTCATCTTTGTTTAGCCTTTGATCAAATAAGTTAAGTGAACATATCGACATCGGTAAACTGTCTGGCAAATTCACATAGTCTTGTTACTTTTGCCTTTGAAATTTATTTTACTCTCCATTTGAGCTCTGGCCCGGCAAAGGGCTTTAAAACGCAAGTCGTTTTTTAAAATTATCTACTAAATTGTTGAATTGTTTCATCGGTTGGTGTAATCTCTTATCATCAGGTTCGGTTTCTACATAGTAGTTTTTACTTTTGTTTGGATCGAAAGACTGACCATTCTAACCTGCAGGACTCTTAGACTAACTGTAAGACATGTTGCCGATTTTGTGATTCATTATCCGTGCTGTGCATAAGGTTTCGACTACAACCTATTACATTACACCAACTTCATAAGTATTCGTAATAAATAATATATGTATGTACATATATTTCGTCCAAAGGATGATTTCTTGAAAACTTCATAGAACAATGTGTATACATATATGTCCATTTCTTGGATCAAACTGTTCATGAACTTTGAGAATACTTTCACTGTATAGTTTTCAAGCTGCTACTTACTTTTGCGTGGTCGTGGTCGCCGTGGCGTAGTGGTAAGTGCGTCGACCGCCGCGCAGAAAGTCTAGGTTCGATTCCTGGAAGGGACACCCCGCATTTTTCTCGGCACCACCTCTTTCGAGGTGCTGACAACACTCAAAGAGTATCAATCGTCTATGTAAAGCTTCTTAAAATCTCGCCATTCGGAGTCGGCAAAAAACTGTAGGTCCCTTCTACTCGTGAGAGAACAGTAGCGCGCACAACACGAGCAGTTGTTGTAGAAGCTAGGCCCTGGTCCCTTGTGGGCTGTAGTGCCACTCAATTATTATTATTATAGTAGTTTTGCCAATTAATGATTAAATGCGGGACCTTCATCCTCTAAGAGTTCGGGTGCTAATTCATTTTGGGGCATACATCTCCTTTGTAAGAAGGGACACCCTGGTCTAGTAGGTCTAGTTTTAAAATTTTTGTGACGAAGATTGCGAGTCAGGAGCGGTGTTTCATAACTATGGAACTGGAAGTGAAACTCCTTTGTAGGTATCGTCGAAACCTACAATCAATTTATCATTTTCCACATTTAGTGCATAATAAGGAAGTTTTTCTAAATATATATAATTCTGTACTGTTTTCTTGAGTTATCAATTCCATTTGTAAGATGGTACAATTGCCTTAGCCATCTGTCAAGTCCCTTTAGTAGTTTATGTGGTAACCCCATTAGCAGGAACAGTATCTAAATTAGAATACACAAAACGAAACCCTTTTAAGCGTTCCTCGTCACAGTATAAAAGGTTTTATGGTTTTATGGTTTTCCACAGATGGTATACTTTGATTGATCGCTGCTTTGATTGATTGTTTTTGTTGATCAGCCACATAAGCTCCTGCTTCGTGGTCACTGTATTGAAACATGGTGCTTCGTCTTCCTTTTTTGGGTAAATTGATGAAATATTTATATGTGTTCATTGTTTGTTTGGCCTCACTGTATAGTTCTTGAACTCCGATACTTTTTATTTATACCTACTTGCACTTTTTTGCTTGTAGTTTAAAAATGCATGAAGGACAACCATATAGGTACTTGAGCCAGTAGAAGCAGCTAAGTCGACTCCAAGTCACGTGTAGTGACTGGTCGGGTACTGGTGCACCTTCCCTATTCCGTAGTCATTCCATGGAATTAAGGAAAAACTTGAAAATGTAAGGATGAATATCTCTACAATTTTAACGTTATAAGGATGTTTCGTTATTTCCTATAAAATATGTTATGTATGTATGTTCATATTTTTTAGCCTCTACGAATATGGAACAGACTGCAGCTGGCGAGTCCATAGATTGTTATTAACCAACGATTTTGGGTTATGGTACCATAGCGTTAGACTTTCTAAGCCATATTCTTGCAATCAAAAGAGGAAACAGTGCAATTAAAAGTTTATACAAATAAATAAAACTGCTAAGGAATGTAACAAATGAAATTAATGCATTTGATTAGTATCACATTTTGCAAAGGAAAAATAAACGCGTCTGGATCGGATCAAAGCCTTCATTTATAATAAGGTGGATACGTTTGAGATGCTTAAAGTAGGACAATGTGTTAGGTGGCCTGTACCAGTACTGTACCTGTACACAGTTTGAATACAAAAATTTTTATAGTAATTTGACTTTTTCGCAGCTACTAAATGATACGTCCACCCTCAGAATACTCGCCGTAGTCGTTGATATTTTAAGAATTTAGCAGAATTTCTCCAAAGGGTCTATATGTTTATTTTATATGCATGTGAATGTCCGAATAGTGTAGCTAAAAAAGTAAGGAAATTATTACCAAAAACAAAAATCAAAGCAACCGACTGCAAAATGCAGCAAGATCTAAAAAATAAACTTTTTCATTACGAAATCGCACATTAATGATATAATTGGCGCCAGACACATTAATTTATTTGCAACGTGACTGACAAAAGGCGCTAAATATTTCTAAGGGATTACTTTTTGTCTTTGCTGTTTTTGGCATGTGTATACATATGTATGTACATTTGTACGTCCACACATACTTAACGTACAGCTAAGAAGGCCGATAAACAAGTCGCTTTATCAGAACATAAAGAGGTATATTTCTTCGGGTGTGCTGATTTCTTTCAAACGAATAAACAATAGTAGGAGTAAGTGTTGGATTTTGATAGGAAATAATCAGTTAAATTATTTTCATAACACACCTTTCGACCCCCCGCCATACACAAATGTGTATTCAACTAAATGGTGCCTCGCGACAAGATAGTTGTTTGAGTTGTGAGCTTTCAGAATTCTGAGATTACCTTTGCAAATGTGTTATCTCTGCCAGCCAAAATAAAAGAAATTATAACCTTGTTTTTAGAGATTTTTAATCTAATTAGTTTACTCGAGTAGTCATGGTTCAGATGGCAAGAGTGCAAAGTAGTTTGCAAAAAAGAAATAATTTTTCCAAGCATATGAAAAACATAAATTTCAAGAGTGGTGGCCTTGCGATTAGCCAATTCTTACTTCGAATAATTCTCATAAAACTTAGGATAAAAACAATAAAAATAAAAATAAATTATTCACAAAATAACAAAAAACATTTGTAATAAAAAATAATATTGAGTGCCACTAACGCCCACAAGGGACCAGAGCCTAGCTTCTACAACAACTACTCGTGTTGTGCGTGCTACTATTCTCTCACGAGTAGAAGTGACCTACAGTTTTTTACCGACTCCGGACGGCAAGATTTGAGAAGTTCTCATAGACAATTAGTACTCTTTGAGTGTGGTCAGCAACTCGAAACACTTGTACCTCTTAGATATTCCTTGAGAGACTTTATAAACGAGCCGGAAAGATATTAACATAAAAATCCGATGAAGAAAGTGACAATGGATTTGGTACATCGTGCGGTGCAATACATGCAATGCAGGCCGGAATAATAATTAGGAATCAATTAAGTTGGATACGTCCGCGTAATCGTAATATCGTTCCAATTAAATATGTATGTAGATAATATTTATCGCTATCGGAAAGAAGCGCAGATACTTCAAAGCAATGAAAGTTGTGTCGGTTACATATACTTTTATAAAACTCGTACGTATGTGTTTAACATCTTTCTTCTCCTTTCCATGACGCTACAGTCCGGGATTGACCTGTAGCGCCATGGTGGCATAGCCATCTAAAGGCTTGTATCGGAAGATACTTGACCAGGTGCATGCCCCTGTAAAACCTTTAAAGATCTTCGTTAAATCTTCTCTTCAAGATGCTGTCAACGAAAACAGGATCAAAAATTACAAGCAGAACTTTTGTATCGAAAACATGTTCTCTCCGTAAGTGACAGTCTATCCGCACCAGCACCTTTGTTCGATTTCACTCTCGATATTGCTATTTTGACATGGAACATTGTGCCCAACAGGGCGATTTGGGTCTTCAACGCCGTTTAGGAGTCTGCAGAAATGATCTTTCCAGATTCTCAGCATCGTTTGCGATTATACTACCATTTGTCAATTTCAATCCCGGAAGGCTTCGGTCCGAACCCCTTTATCCACCGGATGTTGTTTCATCTTTCGGTAAAACTTTCGAACTTCATTCCTGCTATAGCGTCTCTCCATCTCTCCGACCGGGAGCTTTTTATGCTCTGTCATTTCCTTCTGTGAAGCAACTTTAAAAATATGTAATCTTACATGATTGTAATGACTTCAAATTCTAATCTAATCTAAATAATTTCAAAAATAAATAAATTGGGTGACAATACAGGCACAACGACGCAGGATCCAGCTTATTAAGTATACTCGTGTTATAGGTCTTATTTTTCTATTATGACATGGGATCTAGTCCATGTCCTAGTGCATAGAGCTAAGCCTATATGAGCCGATGAACTTACCCAATATACTACGGCTATCATGAAGGATATTAGGGTTTACATTTTTTCGTACATTATGAAATTATTTGAATTGATTATCTCCGTATTTTTACTTATTTGGTTTACAATTAAATGTTGTCATCTCCCTCAACACTTTTTTTTATTCGTATCTATCAGTATATAATTGTTTTCTCACATGCTAAAAACCATCTTGTTAGGATCATCAAATTACCTTACATACACGAATTTATCGTAAAAGCCAACATGTTTGGTTTGTCTGGTTTGTCACATCAAAGAATATGAAATTGCATCGTTTTTTTAATCTTTATTAAATGCACTCATAGCACTCCATAAAATCGAATAAACAAACATAAGTATTTATGTATTTATAAGCCAGTTTTATGCGATTAACCATGTGAATGAATGGTAAAATAAAGCTAGCAGACATTCGATACAGTTGCGCATACTAATGATCGATGTCATGTAAATGAAGAATGTCTAGACAGTAGCACCTAATAATACCAACCATGGTCTACATACAAATTAATGAATGTATTCAATTTCGGATGGTTGACAAGCTGAGATTGTTATTGTATATTGCAGAGAACCGTCTTGAACGCTAGTCATAATGTTTCTGGTTGGAATCCGGCTGTTATTTTTTTGTGCGTTCATATTTACCATATTTTTAGAAAATCAATCTTTTCGGAATTAAATAGGTATACCGGTAGAAATTTTTTTCGAATGCCATTTAAAAACATAGCAGCGTGGAAAGTAAGAATGAATTAAAAACATTTTAAAAGATTTAGCACAAGATTATTAAGAATATCGATGTGTTGGTACCACATGAATTAAATATTGAATTCTTTGATGAACGTGAATTCGAGCAGACGGAAGACATAAATCTTACATTTTCTAAATCTTATATTTTCTCTTAGATGAGTCGGGTATACTTTTAAGGGGAATTATGTGTGGCGACTTGTATCGACAATTTTTACTGTATTTTGTTTCGGCTAATATTTCATTTCATGGTCGCCGTGGCGCAGTGGTAAGTGCATCGACTGCGGCGCAGAAAGTTTGGGTTCGATTCCCGGACGGGACACCTAGCATTTTTTCACGGCACCACCTCTTTCGAGTTGCTGACAACACTCAAAGAGTATTAATTGTCTATGGAAAGCTTCTCAAATCTCGCCGTTCGAAATCGACAAAAAACTGTAGGTCCTTTCTACTCGTGAAGAACAATAGCATGCACAACACGAGTAGTTGTTGTAGAAGCTAGGCCCTGGTCCGTTATGGGCTGTAGTGCCACTCAATTATTATTATTATTAATATTTCATCTTATTGGAATTGACAGAAATATTTGAATTTTAGTATCTACCTTTGTACCTGTGTTTTAAGCGTTTCAATAATCCCACCAGATATTAATTCTCCACAGTATTCTCCATTTGAAATTTATTCAGATAACAGTTCAATTTAAATTCAATGTACATATATAAATGAAGCGTAATACGGGCAAGGGCATAGGAAACTCGAAAGTAACGGCAGATAACTGAAAGGGACATTCAGGCTTTCTATTTATTACTCTCTCATTATTTCTTAGCACTTAAGCACTCAATCCTGCAATGTTACAAAACGAAACAATTTCGCAAACAGCGATAAAGAAATGAAAGAGATATTTATGTGGTACTATGAGATATTTATGTTCATGAATTGTCTTATTATATCGGAAACTCCTGGTGGATAACACATATAATTACAAGATTCCTGGATTATCGATCAAGTTTAACCGAGATCCTGTCGATGGGTAACAATAACAATAATGCTTGAAAATTCACTTTAACATAAATGGCAGCCAATCGGTAGATTCACAGCAGTAGTAGTTCAATTTCTATGGATTTAGGTTAGTGAAGGTTAGTGTTCGCAAATGAAAACAGTATAAAGAATTATTTGAAAAAAAACGCGATTGAATACACCATGTATGTTTGTAACTGGATTTATTTCATTTTTTTTATATTTACTGTTGCATTTATACTTAGTTCTATGATGAGATTTGGGAAATCTGAAAAGTAGGACTGGGATGATCAAGGAGTTATATAAAGCAAGCTTAGGCTTTCGAGAGAGGGCTTTATTACTCAATTGGCTCTTGAGCCCAAAGAAACAGCGATTGGCAAGAGTGATTCTGAGTTTGATTTCGGTACTGGTGTTGTTGTCCCTATTTACCGCGGAGCCGAAGTAGACGAAGTCCTTGACTACCTCGAAGTTTCTGCTGCCTAGTGTGACGCTCTGTCCGAGACGCCGATGTTTTGTGTCCTTCCTTGATGACAGCATGTACTTCGGTTTGCCCTCATTTACCACCAGACCCATTTTAGCCGCTTCCGCTTCAATGCCAGCAAACGCGTCATTGACGACTCGCTGTGTTCGTCCAATCACGTCAATGTCGTCGGCGTAAGCTAGCAATTGAACTGACTTTTGGAAGATCGTGCCTCTGGTGTTGATCAGTGAGTTACGCACGATCTTCTCAAGGATGATGTTAAAGAATTCACATGACAGTGCGTCGCCTTGTCTAAAACCTTTTTTGACATTGAAGATCTCGGTGAGTTCGTTCCCGACCTTGACGGAGCAGCGAGAGTTCTCCATCGTCATCCTACACAATCTGACGAGTTTGGTAGGAATGCCAAAACTAGATATGGCACTGTATAGCTCGTATCTATGCACACTGTCATATGCGGTCTTGAAATCGACGAAAAGGTGGTGAGACTTGATTTGCATTTCTTGTGTGAAGATTTGGTCGATGGGTCAACGACCAATCAGATTGTTGACAAACGATTTTAGGCGTTCACACAAGACAGCAGAAAGAATCTTGTATGCGATGTTAAGGAGACTAATCCCTCGAAAGATGGTGCAGTCGAAGGGGTCTCCTTTCTTGTGGACCGGACAGACGACGCTGAGATTCCACTCATCGGGCATGCTTTCCTCCGACCATATCTTACAGATGAGCTGGTGCATGCGCCCAACCAGGTCATCTCCAGCTGCTTTAAACAGTTCTGCGCACAGTCCATCCGCTCCAGCGGCTTTATTCGACTTCAGTCTCGGTATTGTTATCTTGACCTCGTCTAAGTCGGGGGGACGGAGTTCTTGTCCATCGTTGTCCAAATTGAGTGGAACATTCTGCCTAACAGCGGGATTTAAGCCGTCATCGCCGTTTAAGTGTCTGCAGAAATGATCTTTCCAGATTCTCAGAATCGATTGCGACTTTACTACGAAGTTTCCGTTTTGGTCCCGGCAGGCTTCGGTCCGAACCCTGTATCCACCGGATAGGTGTTTCACCTTTCGGTAAAACTTTCGGACTTCATTCCTGCCATAACACCTCTCCATCTCTTCGACCGCGCGCTTCTCATGCTCTCTCTTTTCCCTTCTGAGAAGCCGGTTCTCTTCCCTTCTTTTCTGTTCGTAGAGCTCATGAACAGCTCTCGTTGTCCGATGCAGCGTTGCCTGGTAGGCCTCCTGTTTGGCTGCATGTGCCTGCCTGCACTCGTCGTCAAACCATGGGTTCCTTCTAGGTGGTGGCGCGAAACCCAGCACATCAGTGGCAGCTTCTTTGATGGCTTTTTGACAACGTTTCCATTCTTCTTCTATTGTTAGTGCAGGCAGCGTCGAACTTTGGGAGAGTTTCAGGGAGACTCGGTCGGCAAAGATCCCAGCGACCTGTTGCGATTGTAGCTTTCCGACGTCAAACCGTTTAGGCCTATCTCCACTCCGTTGCTCTCTCGATATCCGGGTTCTTACCTTAGCTACAACAAAATGATGATCCGAGTCGATGTTAGCGCCTCGGAATGTTCCGACATCGAGAATGTAGGAGGAGTGTCTGACGTCGATCGCAACGTGATCAATCTGGTTGACGGTTGATTGATCAGGGGATCGCCAGGTTCCTTTATGGATGTTGAGATGCGAGAACCGCGTACTGCTCACAGAGAGGTTCCGCCCCGTGGCGAAGTCCAACAGCCTGAATCCGTTTTCGGAGGTGGTGTCGTGCAGGCTGTGTTTCCCGATGACGCCAGCAAAGATGTCCTCTTTCCCCAGCTGAGCATTGAGATCTCCTAGAACGATCTTGGTGTCGTAGCTGGGGCATCGATCGTATGTTCTTTCTAGGAGATCATAGAACTCATCCTTGCTGTTGTCATCCTTCTCTTCTGTCGGGACGTGAACGCAAATCAGGCTAATGTTCTCGAATTTACCCTTAATGCGGATTGTCATGAGGCGTTCGCTTACGGGATAGTAGCTTATGACTTTTTGCCTAAGTCTGCCTCGAACAAAAAATCCGCATCCGAATAGGCGCTGCCTTCTCTCCCTGTATCAGTCGCTGTAGTATATGTCGCAGTTCTTCATATTCTTTCTGCCCGGCCCATCCCACCGCACTTCCTGGATGGCGGTGATATCTGCTTTGTAGCAGTCAAGGGCCTTCGCAAGTTGTTCAGTTGCACGTGGTCTGTCTGTTAAAGGACCTCACATTCCACGAGTAGAGCCGAAAATCGTTGTCCTTTATACGTTAGCTGGGGTCGTCAACATTGGATCCGTCCATATCTGAGGCATGTTCTCGTTTCTGAACTCGATTCTTTTTTTTTGTGGTGAGGGAGTTAGCCTCACGCACAACCTACAGACTGGTAGGCCAGTCGCTGCATACATTTGTTCACCACACAACGGATGCTGTGATGGCTATCCAGGGGGCGCCACGAGGAGGCTGTATGTCAACTTGACCTATGCACGGACGAGAATAGCCTTTGCAGCTCGCCATGTTGAGCGCGATCAAAGACATTGCCTCGTGTGCATAGGCCCATGCCCCCCATGCAATACCTTTCACAATACAATATTCTTTTTGCTCTTATAATTTGTAAGTTATATTAATATACATGCAGAAAAGAAACATACATTTTTGAAAACACATATTCTAAAACTGAAATGAAATCGAACAAACTACAAATTTATTTACTTCGATAAGAGAAGCAGGGAAACTTAAGACAATTCTCATGTATTCATGGACACGAAGTCAAACACAGTGTCAGTTGAAATCAAGGGGCAAAACGAAAGAACTTTTATATTTCCTTGCTTATCTCTGGGCAATGGAGTAACAGGGTCATTTTTTTACTATTTAATCTCCTACAACCAACTTAGACAAGTTAAAAAACGGAAAAGTTGGGTAAATTTAAATACTTGACAGCAGAAGAAAGAAAGGCAATTAAAAAGCTTTACCAATACGGCCAAACAATACGATATATTGCTGAATTATTTGAAAAATCACCGACAGAAATCTTAAAGGTCATTAAAGTATTTAAATCTGAATATAGAGTCGATCCTGTTACCTCAAGGATGAAATTAATTTCAAATGCTGATCCCTCTCTCCCAGTTCCCAAGATCAGAGCTATTCTGCAAGAATGACTCAACGTCGCCATCAAACCAAACTATTCGTCGTGGATTGCAAAAAGTAACAAGTTGCGTACAAAGTTCCGTACATAATCAAACAAAAGTGTGGTGAAAAGATTTAAATTCGACACGAATTTGGACAGATGAGTCAATGATGCGCTTAAAGCACTGCCATGGCCGAAATTACATGTGGCGAAAGAAGGAGGAAGTTTTGGCATACAATTGTATTAAACCCACATTAAAAGGACAAGATAAATGTATTATGATGTGGGTATGCCTTTGCTCCAAAGGCGTTGACAAAATTGTTTTCTTGGAGGGATAAGTAACAGCTGCTGTATATTTAAATATTTTAAAAGACGTAGTAATACCTGAAGGACAGAGATTAATAGGATGTGATTTTTTTCTACAACAAGATAATTCATCGTGTGAAAATTGTTCAAAAATATATTGAAAAGAACAATATTAACGTCTTAGAATGGCCACCACTCCAACCTGTCACCAATTTACTAAAACTAAGAATTGCTGAAAAGATGGAATTAAAGTCGTCCATCGAATTAGAGTGAACGAAAATAGCACACATCAGTACACCCGCAGTACAGTATACAGAGTTTCGAAAATGTCTAGCTAATTCAGTGCATTTTTATTTAATTCATTTTTCTTACATGCTAGACAAAAATACTTAAAACTAGCTTACAAATACAATGTACTAATCTTAATTCTAACTTACTGACTCTTCACAAGTATTCTAAGCTAATCTAGGATATTTTTCTATTTGCCTTTCGGCCTCTTATATTTTTTAATTCATAGTCTAAAACTAATTACGTTTTTTTAATTTCTTCAAGAAAATTTTTTAAAAACTTAGAATTCAGTGTTGTTTTTTCTTTTTACCCTAACTTAAAAAACTACATAATAAAACTATATTACCTAAAACTAAACTAAAACTTATAACTTTTTACAATTAAATTACTCTTAAACTTAACTCTTCTTAATTACTTACAGTAAACCTAACTATGTCCGTAAAACTATACGGACGGGTGCACCAGGGCGTATGTGTTATTTATATGCTTTATATGTATATCGAATACGCCGTGATGCACTTTTGTTTTTTCATTTTTGTGTTTTGTTGTTCTTTTTGTATGTTTTTATATTTTTTTTATGTCTAGCTTAAAAGGGGGACACTGTGGTCATTACTTTAATGTTAACCTACTTTTGGAACATATAAAAAAATAGGTTTTATTTGTGACAGAAACATATTTTTTTTGTATTTTGAAGTAGTTAGTATGTATTGATTTGATGGCTTGGCCAAGTAGAGCGTATTGACACCACTGCTCCGGCCCGAAAAGTTTTCGAATCTGAGCCATTGGGACAACGCAACAAAGGACGGTCAAACTAAGGTGGCGCACACGAGTGGAGAAGGACCTCAACCAACTTGGAGTGTGCAACTGGCGGCTACTGGCGAAAGATCGTGCTGGCTGAAGAGGCGTGTTGGTTGAGGCCCAGGTCTTGTAGCGCCACAAGAAGAAGAAGAAGAAAAAGAGGAACTAGTGTGTATTGTCATAAGTTTAGATTAATAAAAAATTTATTACAGCACATACAACTCAAGACGATTTAGCTCAGAGCATAAACAACTGCAACATGGCGACCTTACAGAAGTGGAACATTCTTTGTTTGGCTTGGCATTTTCTATCCAACTAGGATGAACAGTTTCCAACAAAGCAGCAGTTCTTGTAGCTGTGAATGTCAACATGCCTTCATTGCTTGTTTTTGCCCACATAAATATAGAAGAATCGAGGGCAGTCTGAAGGATCTTGATATTTTCGTAGTATTGTGGGATGATTTTAGTGTGAAAGTACGAGAATCTTTTATCGTCGTCGAAGCGTGCCTAGCATATTCTTTTGACCAGATTCCCCACGTATTATTTACCACTCATGTTTGTTTTGAACACAAAGCATACACCAAATATTCTGCGGGGCTTCCTTGATTATGATACAATACACATGTATGTACATACTACCGGGACCCGAATTTAAATATTAAATTTCAAACATCGATGTTTTCGATAGCATGTAAACAACGATTTTTAGTTTCGAAAGTAAGGTACACACAGCGATACATTTTTAATGAAGTTTGAACTTTGCCATATAGTGTGAAAATAATATCATTCAAACATCAAACCTTGTCATTAAGTGTCATATCAAACTCGGGAAGATTCGAAGTATGCGATTATTCTAAGGTAATTTGGATAGTTACTTAAGTAATGTTGGTTTTTAATGCGTTTAGAGTTTGAGTATTATTCGCATAAACACGGTCTTTTGTATAGCCCCACAGAAAAGATCTAACAGTGTCCAATCGTATGATTTGGTCACCAAAACGTGAAATTACGGGACCAGGAAACTTCTCCCACAATTAAACTTTAATTGGCTGTGTTGGTTGGATTATTTCCCTGTCCCATTGTTATCACATATCGCCCAAGTCATAATCTTTAGTCTCCGGCCGAAATAAAGTCAGTTATTGTACAATATTATTCGATCATATCGACATATAGGTATGTATTGTAATGGAAACTATCTGAATATTTTGGGAAACATGAAACAAACAACACATTCAGTACAAGTGCAATCAATCATACATATTACTAACTTAATTTCTTTCGCTTCAGTGATTTCATATTTCTGTTTCATGTTTCTTTCCAAAAAACCTTCAATTTTGCCAAGCTGTTATCACTTATTGAAGTTTTGTGACCTCTGCTGCAATATATAATATGTTAATTTTTAAGTAGTTTCTTCGAAGAAAATTATAATACCGCATAAACTATCTTTCTATTATTTATAGTGAGCATCTAATTTCGGAAATATTGAGACACTTCAAACCATATTTGATATACGTATTAAGCAATCGCCCACACGAATTAAAAAAAAAAACTTTGTGGGTTGACAAGGTGTTTGCATATCCAAAGATATTATCAAGCATAAAAACTTTAATAACCTTCCGACCATATGCCAAACGAATTTAGTTTGACCTAGTAATAATTTGGAACACGTCACCCAAATCTGCAAATGCAAATAATTTTATCAGTCAATATAACAAACGAGTGGTTATGCTCACTCAAACAACTGCCGATATTTGAAAATGATTTTCATTATTCAAAAAGTTTTGAAAAAATTCACTTTTTAGGTTAAACCATTTAAACGCTTCCTTTGTAAAGAAATACAAGCGAATACACTAAGAGTCATATGCTTAAAACTAGTTTTCAGGACTTCATTTGGTTGATATTAAATAATCTTACTGGCCCTTTGTAGGCTCTCTAAGATAAACTTAATTTAAATTTGCTTTTCAGCGACATTATTTATTTTGTAGGAAAATTAATTCCTTCTTAAACGACTACAATTATTAAGAAAACATATAAAAAAAAACTTAACAACTGAATATTTTTGCACTCTCCACTTGCATGGTGAAAATTTGAAGAAAAAGGAAAAAGTGATATTATTAATAACAAAATGTTAAGATACAATGCTTCATTATTAATTGAAAGTGACAGTAAAAATTTTGAAAAAATAGAAATTATAAGTAGGAATAGAACCCTTGGAGATGAATCAGACCCTTTAAACATTTCTACAATATAATAATAATATACATAATTTAATATAATTTAAATACAAATCGTGTTTTTATAAATCTTTGATGATTTCAGTTTGATTCAACGGATCCGAATATCTAAAGAGGAATGTGTGTCAGTTTTGAGTACTTTAAATTTAGAAGTTGGTTCTAGGTCTGTATAACTGTGTACAAAATAAAATGATAGACGAGACGATAGTGGTTGTGTTAGGTAATGCAAATTATCGACGATATCGTTTTGGTGGATCGTTCGGACGATAGTTGTTTGAAAAGTTACGTGATTGCAGCACAGATGAATACAATGGTTATGTTTAGATACATTTATTGTCACTATCTTTACTGGTTTAACATGGACGGATGGATGTAACTCTTTTCTGCAAAATCAGTGTCGATGATAAGGTAAGTGAAATGGGTTACTATGTCATCAAAAAATGGTGCAACTTCCTTATCAGATATTCTATTAGAAATATAGGGTAACGTATTGTTTACGGTTAAAATTGAATTGTATCCATATGCAGGCACCCCACTTCCCAAAAATCGGTACATTCAAACTTAAACCCGAAACTGATGAGTCAGTCCTCAAAGATGCTGAGTAATAGATAAGAGAAAGATATTGAATATCACAACACAGCAGGGATGAATCTTACGTCCGAAGGAGCATTACCTTATTGAACCTTAACCCGAAACTGATGAGTCAGGACTAAAAATTTCTGAGAGTTGGGAAGTACAAGGAAAACGGCGATGTACTCCTAGTCATAACTCCCTGACTAAGCGGAAGGCTCTGCGACAAGTTCATCGCATTTGAATTTATTTGTTTCAACTCTGCCTAGGGGAGTGCTCATTTGCTTTCCTTTCATAGGGCCAGTAAGGCAGTTTAAATAATAATAACAAAATTTGCAACTATTTTAAGTATTTTTTATTTTTAGATTTAAGGAATTAGAAAAAATGAATACGAAAAAGAATTATTCCAAAATGTTGTAACAGTATGGACTAATTCTTTTTCATTAAATTATCTCTTAGTTCCATTAACAGGTTTTACATTCAGAAAATTGAAATGGATGGAGACGGCTAGAATCTGCACTGGATGTGGATATTAATATGCAACTGGTTGAACGTTGTATATATGGGTTCGAGCTAGGTAGAAATTGCTTGTAACCCCTTCATAGGCATCGCAATGGGAACTCTGGGACCTAAGGTGAAACTCTGCTTATACTACCCGCCATTCAATAAGACAAACAATCCTTTGTAAAAAAATGACTTGTGAAATGTTTGCAAAGATAATAACACGAAACTTTCACATTACGTTTAGGTAAATGGTTGCAATTGGCTACAAAATTATTGCCTTGTTTTTATTTTAGAAAATTCAAGATTCTTCTTCTTCTTGTGGCGCTAAAGTCCGGGGCGGACCTGGGTCTCTACCAACATGCCTCTCCAGCCAGCACGATCTTTCGCCAGCTGCCGCCAGTTACGCACTCCAAGTTGGTTGAGGTCCTTCTCCACTTCTGTGCACCACCTTATCCTAGGACGTCCTCTGTTGCGTTGTCACAATGGCTCAGATTCGAAGACTTTTCGGGCCGGAGCAGTAGTGTCAATGCGCTCTACATGGCCTAGCCATCGAAAGCGTTGTATCCGAAGACGCTTGACTACTCACATGTCGATGTTGTGTGTCCTTCCTTGATGACAGCATGTACTTCGTTTTGCCCTCATTTACCACCAGACCCATTTTAGCCGCTTCCGCTTCAATGCCAGCAAACGCATCATTGACGGCTCGCTGTGTTCGACCAATCACATCAATGTCGTCGGCGTAAGCTAGCAATTGAACTGACTTTTGGAAGATCGTGCCTCTGGTGTTGATCAGTGAGTTACGCACGTTCTTCTCAAGGATGAGATCCAAGATTGTGCAAGAAATATAATATTAATTCGGCAGGTCAAGGACTGCAAGATGCCTAGAAATAACAATTTCGAGTTTGTGTTCATTGGGTAATGCAAGCAAACAAATTTCTTTTTCTGTCATAGTTAATAATAATAATAATTGAGTGGCACTACAGCCCACATTATTACTCTTTGAGTGTTTTCAGCAACTCGAAAAAGGTGGTACCGTGAAAAATTCGAAGTGTTCCATCTGGGAATCGAACATAGACCTTCTGCGCGTGGGTCGACGCACTTACCCACTGAGCCACGGCGACCGCCCTTCTTCATATCTTGTCGAAATTTGCAGTCAAGTGCTTGTCGACATAATGACATTAACGCTTGGTAAGGTTAATTTAAATGGCGGAAAGGAATTTGTATGTTTTTATTGTGAATCAACAAATCAAAACAAGAATAATACTGTATTCCTTTTGAAGTCAATGGTTTATGCAGTTAAATATTTTTCATAATCAATTTTTAATAAATGTATACTACAATATGCAACATAGAAATTGAATCGAAATAGATAAACATTTTTCTTTGTGATTTTTACGCACATAAAAGCATCAAATACATCTCGCTATTTTATATTCAGATTTCTTTGAAACTGGCAAATTAATGATAATTCTTTAAAGATATTCGCTGGGCAAAAAAAATGTTCCTTTATAACTGTCAGAATATAAATGAGAATAAAGGTGAGTTATTTATTCAACTTCAAAGTAAAACATGTTATGTAGTAATATTTCGTTTTTGTAATTTTCTCTATTTGAATTATTGTAAAATTTAACTTGCCAAAATTCGGGTTGGTTATAATCGGAATTGAAACCATATTCCTATATGAAATGAAAATATTTATTATATTTATTTAAGTGAAATTGCACAAATTACTTCATTTACACATCATTTCAGGGATAAAGATTAGTGCTTGGAACAAAATCATTCGATACAATTGCGCTAAGATCTTAGGACTGTAAAAATTCCTCTGAAGCCACATATGGCTGCTTTATTTTTAAAATAAGTAACAGACCATTGATATTTTCCCTCATCAAGTTCAGAGGGTGCCATCAATTCAGCGCTGTTTTCTATAGGCTGAACATTGAAGGTGCCCTATAAAATATTAAAATTTAGCAACTAACTTGGAAGTGATGTGAAGTGGAAGTGAACAAAGAACTTACCGGATTCAAGGGACAAAATGTTTCTTGAGAAGGAAAATTGCTATGCGATCCAATAATCGGCAACAAGTATGTCGGCCGAATGTTTTCTAAATAATAGCAAATGTTTCGAAAACCTTTGGCAATAGTCTTTGATCCATCATCTGTCATCATTTTGATATCATAATAAGCCTATGAGATATAAATACAGGTATTGACGAACTTAAAACACACTTATTAGTCATACATCATATGAACTATCAACAACGGCTTTCACTTTATACGGACCAGTAATGTAGTGATATGTCTTATCTCCTTCTTCCAGAATTGAAAGTTTTTGTTCCGAGGCGTCAATTACATCAGTACTCCCTTCAAAAGTGAAATATTCCCAATTAAAAATGCAGTTTTTGGCATCATCCTTCTGAAAAATTCCTCTTAATAGTTTAGTTTAGGCACGTAAAAACGATGTTTACCGAAAACACAGAGATGCACATTCCGCAAAAAATTATCGCCACAACTAGTTTAGTCATTTTGCCCGGTAACTACCTTCATTTTGCTTGTTTGTGCGATTTATATACCCGGCTATCGGAAGCAAACAAAGATAGCAAAGGTGGAATAAGCTAATATATTTTGATTATATAACAGATTTTATATTTTATAAACTAAAAGATAAAAATAATTATATGTTATAATAAGTCAAAAATGGTTTTAAAAAATGATCATGTGCGAGTTATACTGGCGTGTCTGGAATTTTTCAATACGTAATTTAAATACGATCATGTTAACGGCATGTATGTGACGCAGTGATCTGGCAGCATTAATCAAACGATTGTTTTGTGCAAAATTACAAAATTGTGTTTTTTTTGTTAAAAATGATTAAAAAGATGAGTCATGTGAATTGTGGCTGCTTAAACTAAAAAGATAAATATGTGTACGCAAGTGTGATATTGAATTTTGAGAGAAAAAGTGTGCTTTCGGTTTACGGAAGAATAGCCAAATTCTGCAGATATAGAGGATAGCAGCAATAAGTATAGCCGCCCATGATGATTAGACAAACAAACTAGTCCTAATGTAATCCTGTTATCCATGTGATCTCGAATACGTTATCTACGCTGCGAAATTATATTTTTATGGAGCTAAAAAACAGATATTTATTCTGCCCTTTAAGATTCAAAGCGCTGAAAATAAGAGAAAGCCAACTTATCATAACCGATTAATTCAAAAATGATTTGTTCTACGGAATGTATATACTCGTATGTTACAGATCAACTCGCCTTAACAGTTTTGTTCAAGACTCTACAAAAAACTATCGGTAAATTTTTTTTTTAAATTCCGGTAGGGACAAATGTTTTTATTTTGATGTAGGCACTACTATAAATGTAACATCTGCGCTAAACTGTATTTTAAAATTTAGAGAATTGTTGGTAATGTCCTAAAAATTAAAAAAAGAAGGGTCCAGAGAGTGTTGACACTAACTTGTTCAGGAATTTTCCATGCCCCAGGTGTGGAATATCCCGTATTGGATCATTACGTTCAGAATTTCAACGAATGAAGATAGTCGGTACCACTCTAATGGTATGTTATAAATTCGCGTTCGGACGGAATGAAGATTTGAATGCGATTTCCTTTGCGTACCTAACCTTGTAATAGCGACGAACCAGAAGTTCGCGCATCGATTCCACAAACTCAATAACCTATAAGGAAATTTACACATTGTGATTTGCTTGATGTCTCTTAGCTGGATTTTCTCCACTTCATACAAGTAACATTAAATATTAATGGTAATTTGCATGAAATTTCGTAAAATTTCTACATCAGCATTAACGTTGATTACAACCTCTGATGGGTCAGTGTTGCTACTACGAGGCTCCCTTTTAGCATGAGGTTTAATTTCAGGATTTGAAAGTAATACTTTTTCTTAGATAGAGCATTGGCAATGAGATTTGAATTTTTTAATTCACTTTCTATTTCCACAAGCTGCCGCATTCTTTAATTTGGCAACTTTTAAAAATATCTGTAACATTTATCCGTACATTTTTTTCTGTAGTTTGCTTTAAACTGTGTTTTGTGGGAAAATACCATTTAAGGTTCATTTAATCTATCAACATTTCAATTATCTTCAGAAGAAGCGAGTAAATGCTGATTCGTTGAAAGTATTTGGGACTGGATCCCTTTTGGATAGAATAAATATTACCCTACACTTCTTCTTACACTTACACTTCTTAAGTACATATGGTATGTTCAGAAAATAAGATGAATTTTAATTTTTCTCACTAAAAATTAATTTATTCATCAATTTCTATTCACAATACAGTTGTGCCAGCGTTTTTTCTAATCCTCCAAGCAGTCGATATGCATTTTTTGGTATGCCCTTGAGCTCTCTTAGCGATTCTGTTTGTACTCGTATCTCCTTAATCGTCGTAATACGATATCCTTTCATGGTTTCTTTAATATCGGGCACAGGGAAAAATCGAAGGGTGAATCTGGTGAATACGGTGACTGAGGCATGATTCTCCGGGGGGAATCACAGTCCGGGGTGGACCTGGGCCTCAACCAACATGCCTCTCCAGCCAGCACGATCTTTCGCCAACTGCCGCCAGTTGCGCACTCCAAGTTGGTTGAGGTCCTTCTCCACTTGTGTGCGCCACCTTATTCTGGGCCGTCCTCTGTTGCGTTGTCCCAATGGCTCAGATTCGAAGACTTTTCGGGCCGGAGCAGTGGTGTCCATACGCTCTACATGGCCTAGCCATCTTAAGCGTTGTATCCGTAGACGCTTGACTAGGCTCATGCCGCTGTACAGCCCATACAGTTCGTGGTTGAATCTTCTCCTCCAGATGCCATCAACGCAAACAGGACCAAAAATCGCACGCAGAACTTTTCTCTCGAAGAGACCAAAGGCATCCTCATCCGCTTTTAGTAGTGTCCA
This sequence comes from Eristalinus sepulchralis, assembly GCA_944738645.1. Classification (NCBI taxonomy): domain Eukaryota; kingdom Metazoa; phylum Arthropoda; class Insecta; order Diptera; family Syrphidae; genus Eristalinus; species Eristalinus sepulchralis. The sequence continues at coordinate 54,938,859 of OX122882.1, forward strand.
GGTTTCCGCGCCATAAAGTAGGACTGGGATGATCAAGGTGTTATATAAAGCAAGCTTAGGCTTTCGAGAGAGGGCTTTATTACTCAATTGGCTCTTGAGCCCAAAGAAACAGCGATTGGCAAGAGTGATTCTGAGTTTGATTTCGGTACTGGTGTTGTTGTCCCTATTTACCGCGGAGCCGAAGTAGACGAAGTCCTTGACTACCTCGAAGTTTCTGCTGCCTAGTGTGACGCTCTGTCCGAGACGCCGATGTTGTGTGTCCTTCCTTGATGACAGCATGTACTTCGTTTTTCCCTCATTTACCACCAGACCCATATTAGCCGCTTCCGCTTCAATGCCAGCAAACGCGTCATTGACGACTCGCTGTGTTCGTCCAATCACGTTAATGTCGTCGGCGTAAGCTAGCAATTGAACTGACTTTTGGAAGATCGTGCCTCTGGTGTTTATCAGTGAGTTACGCACGATCTTCTCAAGGATGATGTTAAAGAATTCACATGACAGCGCGTCGCCTTGTCTAAAACCTTTTTTGACATTGAAGATCTCGGTGAGTTCGTTCCCGACCTTGACGGAGCAGCGAGAGTTCTCCATCGTCATCCTACACAATCTGACGAGTTTGGTAGGAATGCCAAAACTAGATATGGCACTGTATAGCTCGTATCTATGCACACTGTCATATGCGGTCTTGAAATCGACGAAAAGGTGGTGAGACTTGATTTGCATTTCTTGTGTGAAGATTTGGTCGATGGGTCAACGACCAATCAGATTGTTGACAAACGATTTTAGGCGTTCACACAATACAGCAGAAAGAATCTTGTATGCGATGTTAAGGAGACTAATCCCTCGATAGATGGTGCAGTCGAAGGGGTCTCCTTTCTTGTGGACCGGACAGACGACGCTTAGATTCCACTCATCGGGCATGCTTTCCTCCGACCATATCTTACAGATGAGCTGGTGCATGCGCCCAACCAGGTCATCTCCAGCTGCTTTAAACAGTTCTGCGCACAGTCCATCCGCTCCAGCGGCTTTATTCGACTTCAGTCTCGATATTGCTATCTTGACCTCGTCTAAGTCGGGGGGACGGAATTCTTGCCTATCATCGTCCAAATTAAGTGGAACATTCTGCCTAACAGCGGGATTTGGGCCGTCATCGCCGTTTAAGTGTCTGCAGAAATGATCTTTCCAGATTCTCAGAATCGATTGCGACTCTACTACGAGGTTTCCGTTTTGGTCCCGGCAGGCTTCGGTCCGAACCCTGTATCCACCGGATAGCTGTTTCACCTTTCGGTAAAACTTTCGGACTTCATTCCTGCCATAACACCTCTCCATCGCTTCGACCGCGCGCTTCTCATGCTCTCTCTTTTCCCTTCTGAGAAGCTGGTTCTCTTCCCTTCTTTTCTGTTCGTAGAGCTCATGAACAGCTCTCGTTGTCCGATGCAGCGTTGCCTGGTAGGCCTCCTGTTTGGCTGCATGTGCCTGCCTGCACTCGTCGTCAAACCATGGGTTCCTTCTAGGTGGTGGCGCGAAACCCAGCACATCAGTGGCAGCTTCTTTGATGGCTTTTTGACAACGTTTCCATTCTTCTTCTATTGTTAGTGCAGGCAGCGTCGAACTTTGGGAGAGTTTCAGGGAGACTCGGTCGGCAAAGATCCCAGCGACCTGTTGCGATTGTAGCTTTCCGACGTCAAATAGTTTCGGCCTATCTCGACTCCGTTGTTCTCTCGGTATCCGGGTTCTTACCTTGGCTACAACAAGGTGATGATCCTAGTCGATGTGAGCGCCTCGGAATGTTCAGACATCGATAATGTAGGAGGAGTGTCTGACGTCGATCGCAACGTGATCAATCTGGTTGACGGTTGATTGATCAGGGGATCGCCAGGTTCCTTTATGGATGTTGCGATTTGGGAACCGCGTACTGCTCATAGAGAGGTTCCGCCTCGCGGCGAAGTCCAGCAGCCTGAGTCCGTTTCCGGAAGTCGTGTCGTGCAGGCTGTGTTTCTCGATGACGCCAGCAAAGATGTCCTCTTTCCCCAGCTGAGCATTGAAATCTCCTAGAACGATCTTGGTGTCATAGCTGGGGCATCGATCGTATGTTCTTTCTAGGAGACCATAGAACTCATCCTTGCTGTTGTCATCCTTCTCTTCTGTCGGGGCGTGAGCGCATATCAGGCTGATGTTCCCGAATTTAGCCTTAATGCGGATTGTCATGAGGCGTTCGCTTACGGGATCGTAGCTTATGACTTTTTGCCTAAGTCTGCCTCGAACAACAAATCAGCATACGAATAGGCGCTGCCTTCTCTCCCTGTAGCAGTCGCTGTAGTAAATGTCGCAGTTCTTCATCTTCTTTCTGCCCAGCCCATCCCACCGGTGATATCTGCTTTGTAGCAGTCAAGGGCCTCCGCAAGTTGTTCGGCTGCACGTGGTCTGTTAAGGGACCTCACATTCCACGAGTAGAACCGAAAATCGTTGTCCTTTGTACGTTTGCCGGGGTCGTCAACATTGGATCCGTCCATATCCGAGGCAAGTTGTCGTTGCTGAACTCGTTTATTTTTGTGTGGTGAGGGAGTTAGCCTCACCCACAACCTACAGACTGGTAGGCCAGTCGCTGCATACATTGGTTCACCACACAGGCTGTATGTCAACTTGACCTACGCACGGACGAGGATAGTCTTGGCAGCTCGCCATGTTGAGCGCGATCAAGGACATTGCCTCGTGTGCATAGGCCCATGCCCCCCACTGAGGCATGATTACAGTGTTGCTTTTGGCCAAGAAATTAAGAACAAACAAAAGCAAATTCAGCAATTTTGGAACGAACTTCGCTGTCACACGCCTTATGCCTAAAATTTCCGAAAATGTTGGATGGCATGAGCCAACTGATTAGCCGCTATATAGCTGAAATTGTAAACATATGATCGAACGAGTGTACCAACATAACCAAATAAAACATTAAAAATTCAGATTATTTTTTGAACAGACCTCCTAATTCGCTTGAATGCTGGTTCTTATGATTTTCACAATTTGTTTACACATATGTCGAGCATACAGAAACGTCGATAAAATAGACGTTTGTAATAATACAAATCGTTTGACTTTCCGTTGTTTCGGTTTTTTTCCATTTAGACGGTAGATTGGTTCCAGAAAAACACTTGGTAATAAGAAAAAGTGTAAAAAAGACATCAATTTTATGCAGAAACAGGTGATTGGTTCCGCATGTCTAAAACCTACTGAAATTTGAAATTTTAAAAACAAGGAAAACAAACAGTGATAATTTACAAAATATTAACATATTTCATTTGGTCTGGCAAGCTACTTGCTCGTATGCGCAAACAAAGAATTCCCCTGAATTTGTGAACACATTTCGGAAAAATTAAAATTGACAAAAAAATGTTAACCTAAAAGATTTTGAATCGTGCCACATGGAATAAAATCGTTAAAAAAAGCGTTAAAGTTTTTATTTTAAAACCATGTTAAATCAAAACCGTCTTAAAAAAGATCTAGTGAAAACAGAATAAGTTGTACGAATACTTACAAAAAAAAACGTCGGTTTTGTTCCCGCAAAGCTGCTTACATATGTATGTACAGTGACGAGCATAACTGTCCGGATGTTTAGAACTTCCATGTTCATTGTATCAACTACACTACTATATTTATGTATGTATTAGAAACCAATAAGGGTACCTGTATATATCCTGTCACATGGGTCATAAATCCATTGTGGACTTCTGATTTGTGGACATACACATGTATGTATGTTGATACATCGTAAATTATCTCTTTATGCCTGTCCAGACGAGTTGTGCACAAAACGTTGTGTCGGTAGTTTCTGAGCAAATGCGGTGGGCAAGAAAGAGAGAGGATGCTCCTGCTTGGGCAGTACAGTTCCATTCTCAATTCGCTCCGATTTTCTCATAAGTTTCTTGTCCCAAAGTTGGAAGGATGCCTGCGCAGCCTCTAAACTTTTGCCTTTCCTTTCCTTTCCTTATGTGTTTTTGTCATCTTTATCTTTCGGCGGTAATAATACATTTGCTGCTACTCATATTACATTCGCACATACAAGTTTATTCTTTTCATTCATCTTAATAAAATAAATAAATAAGGCCCATTCGCTAGAAACTTAAAACGACTCGACAATTTTTTTCATTCCGCATAACAAAGTGGAAAAGGCTGTGATATACATTATCCCAGGCAGTCACAGTTTGGTGAAAATTTTTTCCTGCTCATTTGCTGACAACCTTTGAAAACATGTCTGTCACACGAGATTGCTGTCGCTTGTCTCCTTCTTCTACTTTTTTGCTATTTGCATATTTTTGACAACATTTCACCTTCAAATCCTGTAATGAGAAATATACTAAACCAGCTCTGTAATTAATAGATTTCCCAGTGTTATATTTAAGTACATAGAAGAATAACAAAATAATCACAAAGGTGACACAAGGACTGACAATATATCGTTGATGAGTATAATAAGAGTCGAAGTGAAACCCGAACCATGCAGGGAGGGCACAGCGGGATCTAGAATACAGATTAATGTAACCTGATTCTAATTTGCTTTGACTTTACCTTGGAAATGATGTATTTCCCTTCTTTATGGGGGATGGGATATTTTACGCACATATGATTCAATGAGCCGTAGGTTGCATCATGCTTAAGTCTAAATACGGCTTAATATTTTTTGAGCATCAAAATCGGTACGCGCCGCTTTTTTATGCTTGAAGACTTGAACAGAAACAAACTTTTAGGGCAAAATGTAATTTTCTCTTCTACTCGTTATTGTTATTATTATATTTGAGCCTTTAAAAAAAACCTCCCAAAAATGTATGTTAGTTGTAAGAATGAAAAAAAAATAAAGGTTAATGATGTAGAGTACAATTAATTTTTAACAATGATCGGCGGTTAAGTTGGAAAAGATTAGCCGCAGACATATGTCATTTATCACTTGCGGAGTTAACGAGCATTCCCGGTTAATAGGTGTCTAAACGAGGGCGTACCATAAAATAGTCGAACGATCTATCATCCTTTCAAGGATAACAGTCATTTATAATCATATTCAACACAATGAGTATATATTTTTCTCTAACTTATTAAGTGGAATGGAACAAAGCACAATTTTGGCTGTAGTTATACCACCAAAAATGTAATGGTGCCTCTTACCACCGCATTTTTGATTCGCGAAAATAATCCGCGAAATCCGACAACATTTTCTGGGTGCTGGAAATAAAACTTTTGATACAACATGCATACAAACTTAGTTTTAAGTATTTAATATAAATAAATAAAATCAAGTGCATGTGTGGTGTGCCGCTACAACTCTTCGGTTGAAGCCGATATATGTTTTAATTTAATAATCATTATTCACAACTTCTCACATTGCGCCGAATGAGTATCTATATCAATATTTTATGTAATTATATTTTCAAAAATATGTTTAACTTGTTGAAATTCCATATGAAAATTTGAACAACCAACAACTGCTGAATTCTTTAAAACCTGTATTAGCATTCATCTATAAGTGAGTTTGGCATCACTGAAAATTATTAGAAAGATCAAACGTTGCCAGGTACCAAAAGCATCATTTGACAGTTGTCAATTTACCAGAGAAAACTGCACAATTTATTTTAGAAATCACATTTTAATTCATCTTATTTATGTTATAATTCCTACATCCTAATTTTTAAAGGTAAATAATTTCAAGTGATAACTCTCCCAAAGTTGTACAATTATATATTCTTCTTCCTTCTGACGCTTCAGCGTTGTGTGGTAAATGAAAATAACTCCTACGTCAGAAAATTTTTTTTCATCCGCCTTCAACCAAATTAGGGAGAGGCTGTTTCGTCGACATTCATCATCGGTTTTTGAGAGGAAAGATCTATTCATCTTGATTACATCGTCGCTATAATGCCACCCGTTGTTCAGTAAGCAATCACTTGTGCAAACCATTCTAATCCACAATCATTCTTTTTTTTAACAAAACATTTGTTATGCGATAATAACAACAAAAAATGGGTTGCTCTCTATAGCATTCCTAAGACCTTGTACGGAGTCAATACTTTTCGCACTTATAATTCTTGTCTTTATCATTAAAATTGAGTAAATATTACAATTCTATTTTTATAAATAATATGTATGCTTTCTTACGTCGTTATAACCGCTCTATGCTTTTTGTTTTCTTTGAGAATAAATTCACTTTGGAGCTATGAGACAGATGTTCTTGTAAGGCGGGTGACGTCATGTTTATTTTATTTCTTCAATGACTGAAACACAATTCTGTATGAGCGCTAAGAATTGAAGGAGTTTTGTTGCAAAACAAAACGAAACTAACGTTGCTTGCAATCACGAACAAAATTTACGCGGAATAAATGCAATATCGGCAGTTTCGCTGAGAATAAGAACTAAAGGTGGCTCCCGTTTGAAAGAAGCTTATAATATGATTCATATCGTTTGAAGTACTTTTTAAGATAAGGAAAGCCTGAAATTGCCTTGCTTAAGTATATGACAGTTTTAATTCGAAGCTTTAACGGAGTTGACGGAATTTCTTTAAATTTCAATTTTAAATTTTTCTTTTAACAATAAAAATGATGTACTCAAAGGCTGAAGTGTAATGTTCACATTCATTTGCTTTAATTTAACAAAATATATATAATGTAGTCTTTTTCATGGTTTATTTTTTTGAATTGCTCCTTTCCACAGAACTACGGCAGAAAATATGTCCCTGGGTACAATGCATTGTACTCGGTGTTCAGAGGGATTTGAAGCACACGAGAAAATCGTCAACTCCACCGGAGAACTCTGGCATACGCAATGTTTTGTGTAGGTCTCCTCAAATCACTCGGTCCCTAAAAAATGTTCCTAATTCAACTAATTCTACATTTCAGCTGTGCTCAATGTTTCCGACCATTTCAAGACGGAATATTTTACGAATTCGAAGGTAGGAAATATTGTGAGCGTGATTTTCACGTACTCTTTGCTCCATGTTGTAATAAATGTGGGGAATTCGTCATTGGGCGTGTGATTAAAGCAATGTCAGCGAACTGGCACCCACACTGTTTCCGCTGTCAGATGTGCGCCAAGGAGTTGGCAGACTGTGGATTTATACGAAACCAAAACCGAGCATTGTGCCATGAATGCAATGCTCAGGTTAAAGCAGTAGGAACTGGTAAATACGTGTGCCAAAAGTGTCAGTAAGTATATTTAAATTATCTTCGCCGAAAGAAACATGAACTTATGGTTTCCATACTTTTAGTGGCCTCATTGATGATGAACCCTTGCGATTTAGAGGTGAAGTTTATCACGGATATCATTTTAATTGTACCGCTTGCGGTGTAGAATTGGACTACACTGCCCGAGAAGTAAAGAGTAGACCTGGATTCGCAGCCAATGATATGGTAAATATAGGTAATCTCGGTTTTTCATAAGGACGAAGAATAATTTTATACAAATTTAAATAGAATGAGTTGTACTGCCTGCGCTGTCACGATAAAATGGGCATTCCCATATGTGGTGCGTGCCGTCGTCCAATCGAGGAGCGTGTGGTCACTGCTCTGGGAAAACATTGGCATGTGGAAGTAAGTTGAAATTGTTCTCATCAAAGTGCGATGTTTATACAATCTCAAATTATTTTCAGCACTTTGTTTGTGCCAAATGTGAGAAACCTTTCTTGGGTCATCGTCACTACGAAAAACGAGGGCTGGCATACTGCGAAACTCATTATCACCAATTGTTTGGCAACTTGTGCTTCGTGTGTAATCAAGTCATTGCTGGCGATGGTGAGAAAATTTTATTTTTTTAATGCAGCCAAAATAAATATTATTTTTTCTCATTCGTTTTAGTTTTCACAGCACTTAACAAAGCCTGGTGTGTTCATCACTTCGCTTGTTCTGTTTGCGATTCAAAAATGACACAGAAATCGAAGTTCTACGAATATGACGAAAAGCCCGTATGTAAAAAGTGCTACGATCGTTTTCCCAACGAATTACGGCGGCGTCTGCGTACGGCACATGAAATGACCATGAAAAAGAATATATAATATATGACCATTTACCCATAGTTGTCACCGTAAATGTGCCTAAAGAGCAAAGCCAATGATATGTTGTTGTATTTGTTTTTAATGTTGTATTTTCTTAACCCGTACTAAGAAATTTTGCCGAAACAGAGAAGACTCTTAACATCTCGAAGTGCCCTTAAATAGGAATTTATTAATAAACGTAATTACGATTACTGTACTCACAGAAAACTGCATCAAAAGCTATTTTTTATATAAAGTTTATTTATATATATATATTTTTTTTTCGTAACATATTGCATTGTTTTTTCTTTTGTAAACATTAACAATTTTTGTTAGTGTGATTTTGATTCTTATAAGTACACTGTTTTAACAAACAACAAGTATAGCATATTGCAGCTTCTTATTTAAATAAAACTTACAATGTAATTAATATTGTTAGAAATAATCGAGTATTCAGTTGTTAACATAAACAGAAACTAATAAAAAAAAATGATAACATAAATGTTTTCATACTTTTTAAGTGAGGCGAGGAGAGATTACCAGAGACAGTTATAAATATCATAATAATAAATCGGCAGCAAATACATAACATGTGTAACTCAATTTATATGTGTATGCAGTGTGAAATATAGATAGAATGTCGTATCGAATTTTAAAGAACGGAATGAAGAATAATCCAACTTATATATAATCTGCCAGTTAGTAAGGATCACATTCCAACGCTAACCTAATACGCAATTATTGATATGATACACTCTAAGGTGGATTGCTACGGTTTTGCGAAAATGCTTAGAAAGGAAGTGATAACCCGAATAAATTGAGGTATATACTACATGAAAACCAATGCTATGTTTTCATCGAACATTCAAGACTCATTTTATTGCATCATGCTAGGTATACGCTTGTTCGCAGACACTTGTAACCTCTTCCATAAAGTACAATTTTTTCAAAAAGTAAGGATGTAAGAGTAGCTGCGAAATACTGGTGTGTAGTCAAATGTGCTAATTTACACAATACATTATGAGAAAATAGTATAAAAGAATAGTACAAGCCTTGAAACAAAACTAAAAAGTTTGCATCAAGCTTCGGGAAAAATATCCAGAATTTAACATACTCGGAAGCCTCAGCTTAATGCGTTATAGAACAGCAAAGTCATAAATGCAATTGTCTTGCCTTAAAGTACATTTACTTTTGCGGGCGACATAAAGACAGAAAATGAATATACAGCTAATTATCTTAAGACAACTGAAGAGCTCATAGAAACTAAAAAGAAATAAAAATATGTGACATTTTTTGAAGCCACCAATCACAATACAAATTCTAAAGAAAATCTCTTCGGCAAGTGTATGTAGATCCGACTTTATGACAAATACTAGCGTTTTTTACTAAAAGGTTATTTAATAACTGCGAAAATCGCTGCTGTTTACTGAAAATTTACTTTTATTTCTAATTGCTCAAGACGAAATGATTGTCATCATCAGTAATATGGACGTAATATCAGTAATATGGTTTAAACGGAGTTTGCTTTTATGAATAAAACATGTGCCACTAAAGCTGTTGTCGTTTAGTGACATCTGACTTAATGAAATGTGAAAGGTTGGTACGAAGGTTGTCCCTAACACTGTAAAAGTTACAGACCCAGTAGAGCAGAACTTTGTAAATGAGATCAGTTAAGTCGAATTTTTTATGTTTTTCGTTCGTTATTATCTATTTCACTTATTTAGGGGATTATATGCTTCTTAAGGTTCAAAATATCATATACATACATATGTACATGTGGACTCGAAGGAACTTCCTTATAGTGAAATTTTCTTTCTACCCAATTTGATTTTGTCACAAACTTGAAAAAAATGTTGCTATGATTTTCTGTTAATAATTTTAATTTTTCATGTATTGTATGTGTAGTAGAAATTTAAAACAAAGCTTAATATAACTTTATGATGAAAATGTGTACCTGTGCAGTATATGTACATACAACTGCTCCGAACCTTATGTATAATTTTCCACTACTCAATAGGGATATCGGCATATTCAGAAAAAATTGGAGATACAAAAATTACATGACTTTTAAAGCGAGCCAAGTTACTCAATTTACAATGAATAGGGACGACATTCTAACTGATATTCAGAGTAGCTTATATTAAATGAATTCCTGCAACAGACAACAGATAGGAAATAACTTTTCAGATAATTTTCTACAGCCGATAAATCTTAACAAAGCTAATGAAACTTATGATGTATGGACTGCTTTTTTAAATAGTCCAAAAAAAACTGTCATATCAAGTGTACATGATTAAACAACTTTGAATAAATTAAATGAGAAAAAAGTTTCCTTAGTTTCTAAAATTTAATTTAAGTACCATGTTGGGACTCAACCCCAATTTGATGGTTATTCGATTTCAGAGCAACTGTGCGAGGACTAAAAAAAACTATAAAACAAGCCTAAAAGGGTAAAGCGCAATTGACATTTTTGAAATGTATACATATGAATAAATATTACATAATCAGTGATAAGAAATACGACCCAAAGAAAATAAAAATTCAAGGCATTACATGCAAGGAAAGAGATGAGTTACCTCTAATCCTGTTTGCCCAAATGCTCTAACAAAGGGCCAACAAGCTCCAAATTTCTTACCGCGATCAAACCACCGGCGTTACACTTAACTTCGTCATCTAGATACGACACCGGCACAGGCTCTTTTGTTTCAATGCTTTTTTTGTAGTTGAATATATCGCCACCAAGTGATTTCAAGATTGCTTGTGGTGCACAAGTATCCCACTTGAATGTTGATCCTTTGCTCAGCAAATATAAATCCACTTCACCGGTTATTACTTTTAAGGCCTTGTGACCTGCTCCAGCGGAAAATGCAAATTCATATCCGATATCTAACATTCCTTGTAGTAAGTCTGAATTCTCTGAGCTAGAAAATATTCCTAATTTACTTGGTCTTGGAGAAATATCTGTGGGACAATTATGCGCTTGAAGGTTTTCCATACAAACTCCCCAAAACAGAGAACTTTCATACAAGTTTTCCGCAATTTTCCTTTTAAATGGTTGTGAAACAATCCCAATTATTGGGATTCCAGAACTTTTGTCATACGCTCCTATAAGTACTGTTACACAATCCAATCCAGTAGATGTTATGCCAGGAAAGTTTGTGAAAATCGAGTCGCCGGATATGTACTCAGCAGTAGCATCTAAATTATACATATTTTTATTTGTTCTTAATTACATTGAATTTAATTTACCGATTGGATCAATCCATATGCCTAAGTTAGAGTAGTCAATGTCGTTTTCAAATTCGGGGATATGTCCCACTGTGTCCGCATAGTTAACTTCTCTGTGCACTTCACTTGCCAAAGCCTCGGCGGCATCTCTGTCTCCATCCAATACTTTTTCTAAGCAATCAGCAGTAGATTCAACCGAATCTCCAATTTCAACACAGACAGTTTCGCCCAATGAATTGGTAAATGATGAGGACTCTTCACCCTTGATTTGCTCTTGAAGTTCTGGAAACTATAAACAGAGTTACAGGAGTTGTCCAAATATTTTAAACTATTACCTCTACACCAATATCATGCCGAACTGTTTCTTGTATAAGGACATCTGCCAACGTTTTGAAGTCGTGTACAAATCTTGCGTTAGATTCATCACCGGTTTTCTCTTGAACAAGTAGCGCCAGAAGATTTTCATTTGCCCGACATGTCCTTGCAATATTAGCCGCCTTTTCGGAGGCATTTATTATGCTCCTCAGTAGATTTCTTGACATGGCGATCTCACAATAAATATATACCTTACGCTTATTGCGGTAAAAACGAATACTTGCGTGTTTTGGTTGGCACTAAAGTATTTTGTTAACCGGAGGACAAAACAGTCTAAAAATCCAATTAGGAACTATGGCATGGAAGAAATGTGTTAGTGCTGGATGGGTATTGTTCCGGGATGGGAAATCTATTATGAACTGAAAAATTAAAAAATAAACTTTCTTATTCGATTAGGGGTGGTTTTGTAAGTGGGCTTTATGGCATAGGCATAGTTCTTTCAATTGCGGCTTCACCTGTTTGGGAGCTTTTGTTAACAAAAATCAAACAAAATTATCAATTACTACACAAGTTTCAGAGAGTGACAGTTTATAATAAGAATAAAAAATGATTTAAGTTCTGAATGAATTCAGCGCACATAAAACTATTGTAAGCAGTGCGTGTTAAAAAAAAAATGCGCAACTTTGCAATGTAATTTGTTTTCCAGCTATACAATTTTAACTCACAAGTTTGCTCAAATAATGAGCACAACAATCATAAACAATCATTGTAACCGAAACACATGTTTTAGGATACATGACAAAGCTTGCACATTTATTTCCACCTTAAGATTAAAGTACGAGTGCCATATTTCACTAATAGATGGAACACCTGTAGATTTGATATGTCATCCTACCGTCTACATGTTTTTAAAATATTAGTTTATTTCTTGTTTTATTGACCAAACAAGTTACATATTTATTTGTTGGTTTTTATTAATTTTGTTTGTTATCCGTTCGGAATGTCGATTCAGGAACCATCAAATTGTTCTGAAAAGCGGCGCCAATTCGATATTCGGACTTCCGCCTTCGCTAATTCAGTATACGATGAACAATTTCGTGACCAAATTTTGAAAAATGTATTCAAGCAAAGAACAATGGAGAATCCTCACCGTAGAAATATTAAATATAGCATTGATCTATGCACTGAATTAAAGGACGACCAACGAAAGAAGTTTGTTGAAGAAAAACGTCGTCAACAGCTTCGCGAAAACAATGAAGAGTTAAAAAAGTTAGGACAGCAAATTCGAGCAGGGTACGTGATGAGGACTGTCCAAGCCCAAATATTTGAAAAAGAAGCACTAGCACGAAATCTTAAAGCTAAGGAAGACGCAGAATCTACACAAATGCAAATGGCCCAATTAGAACTACAGGTTGCAATAGATGAAGAGAAGGCGAGGGCTAAAAAGGAAGAGATAAAGAAGGAACTTGCTGAGCAAATTATCCAGAAGAAAGAACTCAATCGCCAGAAATACCAAGAACTATTAAAAGAAAGGCAGATAATGGAAGAAGCTATAGAAAAATACAAAGCTGATCTAGAAGCGGAAGAACGCGAAGGGCGTGAGAAAGTAGAAAAAACAAGAAGAGATTTAGATGATCATGTTAAGACTAAAATTCAGTTGGGAATGGAACAAGATCAAGCTTGGGAAGAGGAGGAGAAACGATATAAGCAGCTACTTATGAAACGGGAAGAAGAGCGTCAGAAAATTAAGGAGGCAAAGAGGAAACAAGTTCTGCAAAAACAACTAATTAGTGAAGAGATAGGAAATCATATTCACGCTATCGAAGTAAGTTGAAACCTTTGTTCCGCAGGACAATATAATAATATTTTTTTAAGGTAGAAAAAGCTAAGAAGAGGGACCTTCTCGCGGACTTGCTTTGCAATGAGCGTGATGCTAAAGATGCTTTACAAATGAAGGAGCATCTGAAGAAACAACAGCACAATAAAATGCAATCTCTTCTTGAAATGGAGCGAGTACGGATAAAAAAGGAAGAGGAAAAGTTAGAAGAAAGGAAAGCGGAAGAAGCTTACTTACAGGAACAAATGCGCATTTTAGCCGAGCGAGATAAACTGGAACAGTTGTCTGATGAAAAACGTAGAAAAAAACAAATGGAACACAGGAAGGCCTTACAAGATGCTTTTAATAACCAAAAGCTTAGAAAAGCTGAGGAGATGAGAGATATGATACGCACACGGGAGGAATTCATTAAGGAAGATGAAAAACGGTAAGAGCGATACAAAGAATACTTAGCGGAACTAAAAAAAAAATTAAATGTCCTTTTTGTTTATTAGGGAACGACTTGTTCGGGAGGAAAGAATTCGAATGCTAAAAGAACATGCAAATATTCTGAAGTATTGTGCACCAGGCGTAATACGTGATTCTGAGAAAACAGTATTGAAAGTTCAGCCGATTCCAAATTGAAAAGAGTTTTTAATAAAATTAACGTTCAAAAAGTGAATGAATGTATTTTATTCAATGCTGGTAGTGGGGAAAAGTGCAAAAGATTAGTAACACCTAGCCACGTTCCTCAAAATGTTTTCCTATATGTAACCACTTTGAGGATAATATTTAAGCACACTAGAGAAAAGCAATAATACATTACACCGATTTTGGGCACCCTACAACATGCTTGACCACAGGTAGGATATGGTTAAGTGCAAGATTGGATGGCTCTGAAACACAAAATAAATTGCAACCAAAGAAAATAAATATGAAAGTGACATAAGACTGAATTCTGAATGGTTATTGTGCTCGGAGCTATTTCCCGGCACTATACAACCGTTTGCTTTCTTTAAATGAGTAAAGTACTTCAGAGATTCTGCAGAATTATAAAAACCTGATAAATAAAATTATCTCCACATTCCTGGACTGAGCATCTAGCATATTTTCACGACTGACAACGCTCAAAGAGTACTAATTGTCTATGAAAAGCTTCCCAAATCTCAGCGTTTGGGGACGGTCCCCTCTATTCGTGATGGAACAAAACGTCGTCTTGTTGCAGAAGCTAGGACATTATTATCTCTACATGCATATTCTCTCCAAATACTGCTTTGGTTATTTCTTGTTACTGGAAATTGTTAACATAATAAAAACTACCAAGTTCCTCACACATAATGACACGAAAGTGTCAAACATATAGTGAAACCTAGCTATAAAAGGGATTAATGGAAAAATTTCAGATTAATTTAAACAAATATCAATACGGCTCCTCCAAAAAATAAATAAGTTTCTGAATTTTGTTCAAAAAATAGTTAGGGATGAAAAAAGAAAAAATTACAGACTTGTGAAAAATGGTATAATAATTTTTTCAATCTATATAAAAAGCTAAGTTTAAGAATATTTGAATTGTTATGCAAAACAAGGGCAACTATAACGGGAGAAAATATTAGACAATGGAAAGATTTCAAAACGAACTTCAAAATTATTTTGCACACGATTATTGCTGTTTATGGCATTTTGAATCGGGATTCAAGATTGCGTAAATATAGCTGAAATTCATCTAGACATTAGTTGAATATTACTATGTACAAACGCTTTTTGACACAACGAAAAACACGAAGTACATGCAGATGCATGTTTTAATGGACTGTCTGGAAACCTACTGCAACGTTAATTAAATGGATTCCAACCAGTATCGTACTTCGGTAGTCTATGAAGGCAATAAACTAGGAACGATATTTCGCGTCATCACAGATCTTAATTACCGCAGCAGTTATTAATTTGTTGAACGAAGTCATGCCAGTATTTGGTCGATCACTACGAATTACATCACACAGGAGTACTGGATATTTAGTAACTAGGGCGAATGGACAAACCAAAAAAATATAACCCTCCTTGCCTTTGACCGCTAAGGACTGGGACTCAGGATTGCAGGGTATTTAATGTAATTTGGTGATAAAGTACAGCCCGAGCTACACATATTTTATTTCAATTTTAAAGACGTCAGCCAAAACCGGTTAATTCGAGCTGCTCACCAACGCTATCGACCACGTGAATTAAAATTTTTCTCAAAAAATATTTCTTTATTCATCAATTTCTATTATGTACCCCCAAATATAATACACTTGTGTCATTTCTTTTCCACCCTTGAGCTCTCTCATCTATTCGGTTTGTATTATCTTAATCATTGTATCTCTTAAATCTTGGGAACAGGAAAAAATCGCAGGGGGCTAAATTTGGTGAATACGGTGGCTGAGGCGTGATTACTGTGTTGTTTTGGCCAAAAAATTACGTTAAAATTCAGCAATTTTTGAACGAAATTCGCTGCCACACGCTTCATGCCCGAAATTTCCTAAAATATAGCATAACATAAGCCAAGCGATATACCGTCATCTTCAACATCTCTTGTAGTGAATCGAGGATTCTCTGTAACAATTTTCTTCACTTTCTCCATATTTTCATCGGTTGTTGATGTGCTGGGGAGTCCAGGGCGAGCGTCGTTATTCACATCTTATCGACCTTCTTTGAAAAGCGTGTATCACCTGTAAACATTTATTTTGACAGCAAGGTACGGCAAGAGTGTTAAAAAAACTAAATCTAGGTTCGATATAAACATAGCCAGGCCCATGAGCGTCAAACAATTCTAGGATACTCATACTCTAGGATGAATGATATCAAAATTTGCCAGTATTTTCAGCATATTTTAATTTGTCTCAGGTTACAGAAGGGTACTTACTTAAGGTACAAAGCTAATGTGTGCCATTCTTCTGCAGGTATATGGCGCAAAGGTGTAAGTTATTAAGTAATTTAAGTTCGATAAATACAACAAATACAGAGTTCATCAGCAAGTATTTTACATTTCATTAAATATTTCTCTCAGTAGCTGTAGAGAAATATCTCATTAATAATATACGCACATATTAGCACCGAACTGCGGCAATCTCTATATTTTATATATCTTGTTAAATACTCGTAAATGTATTAAATGCCAACTTCATTTGAAATGTTTACGAAAATCACGACTACATGCTTTGACGAGTTTAGAAGGGAAAACAATAAAGCTAATAGCCAATTCATTATGAAAGTTCGAGAAGAAGACCGCCGAGATAAAATATTATCAGATGTGTTTATGCGAAGCACAGAAGAAAACCCATATACCAAACAGATTGCAACCAATATTGCCCTATGCAAAGCGGTTGCAGAAGAAAATTATTCAAGACAAACTGCAGAGAGAAGAAGAATGTTGCGAAGACGTACGAATGAGGACTTACGACATCTGGAATATAAACTTCGAGCTGCTTACACATCAAAGGCAGTTGCTGCACAGAGTTTTGAGGCTAAGCAATTATCGGTAGAGGAGAAGGCAAAAACACATCACGAAAATCAAGGACTTCAAGCTGCACGTATACAGCCTCACGAACATAGCAAATTTCGAATTGCCAAAACACAAGAAAAAAAGAAAGCTCTTAAAAGTGTTCTACAAGCGCAAATAGCTTCAAAAGAAGCGAAACATCGAATGGAGCAACTGTCCAAAATGGAAGATAAGAAACAAATGGACGAAGCCGTAAGACAATATAAAAACGAGATATTGGAAAATGAAAGAGCTTTAAGTGAAAAAAAGAAAAGGATCAAAAAAGAGATGGACGATTTTGAAGCGCTTCAAGCAAAATGGAAAACAGATCGCAATAAAATTGATAAAAAAGTACAGCTAGGATATGAGAAATTCTCCTCGCAACATGGAGAAAGTCGTCAACTGCTTTTACAAAAGAAGAAAGAGCTAAAGGATAAAAAAGCTTTAATAAGTGAACAAATCGGAAAAGAAATCCACAAACTAGCGGTAGGTAGAAATGAAGGTGCATATTTATAAATAAATGGTATTTTCATTTTTGAAAAGGAGATAAAAAGGAAATCATTTGATTTCTTAACTGAACTACTTGTTGATGAGCGTAATGCAAATGAAGATATGAAGTATACAAGAGAAAATCAAAAAAAATTACTCGACAAGATCAACATTCGTAATGATCTCATTGCTCAGCATAAGCTTAAGGAAAAGCAGAAAATGGATGAAAAAATGCAAGAGGACAAATTACACAGGGAAACATTGCTTGTTTTAGAAGAACGGGATGTAGCACAACGAAGAATAGAAGATATGAAAAGAAAAGCTACCGAAGATCATCAATACGCACTTCTACACGCCCTGAATGAAAAGAAACGTTTAAAAGTAAAGGAAATGAAAAGGCTGTTAACTGTCGAAAAGAATGAACAAGTCGATTTCAAGCGAAAGTAAGTTAATATTGAAAACTGATAGTGTTCCTACTTATATAACCAATTCTCTTTCGATTTTTGTAGGAAAATGGAAATTGAGAATTCAAAGGAGGAAATAATACGGGAGCATGCACCTGCACTTAAAGAATTTATTATTTCTAAAGTTTTATGCGAAGGTTAATCTCAAATTTTATGTCTTCGGAAAGCAAATCAAAAATTTACATAGATCAGCATTATTTCCTTACCTCCCAATAAAAGATCACTTTATTTCGGAAGTAGGAAAAGCAAAATAAGTCCCTGCTCATATAATTCTTTTGAAATTAACTATGAAAAAATATCCACTTTAATTACTTGTTTTCTTCTTGGTTTACATAAGGCCTTACGATGAGAAGAGGGGACGTGTAGTTTATTACCGATTTGGTAGCGCGAAATTAGAAAAACCTTTCTTCCTTTCTGCAATTAGTACTTCTAGAGCGTTGTCGACCATGGAGTCCCAGAGACTTCAATTGCATGCAGGCGACTTTAAGTGTATGGTAAAGACTGCTATGTGGTTTTGAAGAAGGTTATGTTATTCCAAAGACTGATCCAGACAGAACTTCAAAAAGAATGGAAGATTTCTAAGCTGAAGTCTTAATTCAAAAACTAATTAAGAATAAAAACAAAAGCATAAATCATATTTTACAACTCTGGCAGCATCGAATCGATATGTCGGATCAGAAGCTGAATTGGTACATACATGAGTGCTTTGCAAAACATAAACATGACCTTGTAGATTCCGTTCGGCAGGTATATATATATAAAGATAGTTCTTAAATAAGGATCTGCAAGTTATATTCTTCATTTTAATTTTGTGGCGCTATAGTCCGAGTTAAGCAAAAAGCCCTTCCATCTCTCTCCAAGTTTCGCCAGCAGCTTCACCACTTGTATGCTCCAGCGGTTCCGTGGGTATCCTCTTTAGCGCTGTCCCATTCGCTCACACACGCTCTAGATATAGATAGATACAGATAGATATACATAGCCATCTTACTCGTAAGTGTTGTTCACGTAGACGGTTGACTATGCGCATGTTGTCGTACAACCTTAGGAGTTCCATGTTTATTTTTCTCCTCTAGACGCCATCAAAGCACACCGGACCAAAGTTTGAAGTCATAACTTTTCTCTCGCCATGACCATCCGCAGCAGTACGGAGATGATAAGTTGTTATATAATATAAGTCTTTCGAGAGAGGGCACCACTAACTAATTTATCTACGTAGTCCAACACTGCCTGTTACAGCGAATCGACGATGTTCTGTGTTCTTTCCTAATGACAGCATATTCATTTTTCACTCGTTCATCGCCTAACCCATTTTGACCGGCTCCGATGTAATAAAAGCACATGCTTCATTAACCGCTCGCTAAGAGTGACCATTCACGACAGTATCCATGCATACTACCATACTACTACACATTACTTGTGCAGCAAGTAAGGCTGGCATGCAACTAGCTTTGTCCATGAGGTTTTCACTTAGAAGCTGAAGGCTCTTGCAACAACTCAACTAGTGATCGGTTATAGATACATTAGGCAAATTTCCCATGCACCGCTCTGAATTCTATTATCGCCTCAAGGCAGAAAATGCATTGCCTCACCAAACCAATTAGAATTCTTTTCTTCACATTTTCGTCACATGTATCACTTCTCCCCAATAATAAATAAAAAATAACAAAAACTGTTCATAGTTTTTTTTTCATGTTTAATGTTCTGTGGATGCAAGATAATAGAAACTATGTACTGTGGAACAGAATTGGGCATAAAATAACATAATGACTAATGACAAAAGAAATATGACTAAACGTTAGTCATGACAAAATTATTTGCCAGATTTATTCACTACTACGCTTTAGTCATGAATTTTCGTTATTCACACATATGATTGACGGTTAGTCATGATTAATCTTTAGTCATGACTTTGTATCATAATTACCCACCAATCGCGGGCATGTCTATATTTATTTGCATTTAATCTATAAATGAAAAAAGCTTTATGTTTTTATTTATTCTTTAATGTAAAAGTGAATTTATGTATTAATAATTATTTTTAAGCTTATGTTTGACTTTATTTTTTTACGGAACATATTTTATTTATTTGTGAAGTAGAATTACTTTGTTTCGAAAATTAAAAAAAAACTCATTTGAAATAACTAAATAGGTACTTTGTTTTTTGTATGAACAGAGATATGACTTGAATAAATACTCGTATTAAGTGATAAATGACTAATGATTAACTGTTAGTCGTGACTTATGAGTAATGATTAATTTAGTCATGAGTAACTTCTACGAATAAAGAATAATTTAGTCATTAGTCATTATTCGAATAAAATTTGCTCAATACTGCTGTTGAGTTGCACGTCGGTGCTCACTACATTAATACATACATTCTCTTAAGGATGAGAAAATGAGCGTGGTTTTATATTATATTAAAATTGGCACACGATGGCACATTGTGGCACAGGATGGAAAATGGTTCCATGATGGGACATTTTACCAGGATGGGACATTGTGCACGGATATGGCATTGTTTCAGTATGGGACATTGTTGTAGGTTGTAGTACATTGGATTAAGTAGAGAAAATGAGAACAGAAGCTTTTCGAATTTATGGTTCAAGAGCCCGTACAGAATTTAACAGAGAGAAGAAATAGGTTGGGGGGTAAATAAATTAAAATAAATAAAATTAATATTTACTTTTTATTTAGACAGTTAAATATTACAATAAAAACAAACAACATGTTCGTTATCGTGTTGGAATATATAATATAATCACCCAAAAGCAAAATTTTATCAGCATTGGCATTGAAATTAGCTTTAAATGTGTCAGCTGGCGATCTTGAATATGAAGCAATTTATTGTAAGTGTTAATCAGGTATAATGTAAGATTATAATGTTCAAGGAATTTTTAAAATGCGGTCCCTTAGTTTCGGCACTTATTCAATGCATCAGACCAAAACCATAATCAATTTTTTTTTATTAATATGTATATATATATAAGTAAAAGTATAAGTATAAATAACAAAATATGAAATACATTAAACATATTAATACAAAACGACACAAAATAACAGTTGCATAATGAGCTGTCTTCCCTGTCGTACTGCTCGCAATTGTGCAGACGGATTTGTTTAAGCAAAATGTATTGTTATCTTACGCAGGGGTGTTACCGAAGGAGTGCCAAATTAAATAGTATTGTTCCCAATTTTTGCAAGGACTATTGCCTGCACTATTTTATTGAAAAATATTGCATTTAATGGATGAATTTTGTGCTAAAAAATGTATAACTTCTTTATTGGTGGCGAAAAACTTCCTTATGAAAAGCACATTCTGCAAAATATGATCCATGTCTGACATAAAATTACTTATAAGTCTCACCCAGTAGTGCGTGGGGAACATTAAAAAAAACGTTCGTTACTCTCGAAGGAACCATTCATATGCTACGTATGTAATTTTGATAATTCACTCCAAATTGCCAATGTAATCAGCAAGCCAATATATACAAGTACTAGAAACCATTTTAATCCACTTTCAAATACTTAATGTTTTGAAAGATCCACAATATTGACCATGCCCATGGATGAACGAAGAAGGAGATACACAGCTTCCCAGCTGATCGATCAGCTGATTTCCCCTACATCCTACAAACGTTTGACAGTTATTGACGAATTGTGGTGGATTTAGGTTTATTTCTGAAAGTTATTTACGAACCATCGAACATTTTTTCATGTTACCCACACTTGTTTACGTTTCCCCTCCAAAATTTGCAACATGTCGACCATTTCCTGAATTTTTGCCCACAATAGTGTCAAACATTCGTAAATTGCCCACGTATTTCCTGTATTCGTCAACCATTATGAGATTTTATTCGGAGTAGGTTCGTAAGTAACCAAATAAATTTTCCTTGAAATTAGTATCATCTAAACTTTAATTAATTAATATATAAAGATTTTAAATTATTATTAAATAGATATTCAGTATTATATTATACATCCAATGGCTTGTGAAATATGTACAAAAAAGGAAAGGATGCATATTTGCAATTCCACTCTTTTTTAATAATGGGCTATAAATTATAAAAAATAACTTACTCTTTTTGATTCTATACCACTACATTACATTTATTAAAATGTATATAGTAATGCCAATGTGTAACTAATTACAACCTAAAACAACGATGTAAAATTTATATTTATTTGTATATCACATGACTTATAAAAACAGAAATGAATGTACGATTAAAGACATTTACGCATGTTCGGAATTTCATGTTCTTGTTTTGTATATTATTGATTTCATTTTTATTAATATTTCGACTTGGTAGTATTATAAAGCTAAAGCTATAACTAACGAAAAGACGTATCTACATCGATTCTTATAAAATCAATAATTTAGTGGAATTCAATATTTTTCTAATCACATCTACAGTATGACGAACACAATTATTAAATAACATATTTATACTTAAAGTAATAGAGCGATTTATGATAATTTTTCATTTTAAACATAAGTCTGTAGTAGCGTTTTGTATTCATTTTATAAGGGAAGCATTGTAATATTGTATGTATAAAATTATGTATGCAATTTTAATTTATAATTTAGCAACAAGGTCTATTGATATGAATAAATTCAAAATTATTTACACACATATAATATGTTAAAACATTTCTTAAAAGTATGCCTTAAGTGCAACTGCTGCGTTACTGGTGCACCTTCTGAACACGCACTCCCTCCGCCATGTTCTTGAATTTTTTGGTGGTGAGAAATATTGCCGGTAATTTAAATTCACTTTAAATTTTTAATCAGTTGAACTGTGTAAAATGTCTTAAAACAACAAAAAATAACAAAAAAAAATTATGTTTCCACATTCCGCAGAATTTATCACAGGAATCAGCATTCTATGACATTAAATGAAATTGGCAAAAAATAACGACTTTTTTTCATATTAAAAACCACCCCAATAGTTTGAGCGGGAAGGTAATCGGCAGATTGAGTAGCTCACACGTATTCTCATTTCGGAGAGAAACCCTGTCTGTGAATTTGGCTCTCCGATCAGCTGTTCAAGAAGGGGAAATGTTATAAAAAACGCTGTCAAATTTTCCCCAAGGGCGGGAGACGAAGAAGCTGTGTATCTCCTTCCTTGTTCATCCATGACCATGCCACAACATACCTACCTTATCCTACGGTCCCTACCTTACCGACACATAAGACTTTTTCACATCGTTATATGTTAAAGTTTATTTGTCAAAATCGTGAGTAGTCGCCACACGTGTGTTTTGCATCGAGTAATTCTTTCACTGTAGTTTAATTTATTAGTTGAAAAATAAACCTGCAATGCCACCCGTTATTAAAAAAAATAAAAATCTTCAAAAAAAGAATGCGAAAAATGAGAAAAATAAATCAGCAGAAGAACCAGAAGAAAATCTTGCGATTTCCGGACAGGTATAGTCTAACAGCACATATCTTTACCGCTCAATATGATTTACGCATTTTCTTCCAGTTGGACAAAAAATTGAAAAAATCGCAAGCTCGTATCGACAGACAAAGAGGTGTTGTAGTCGTCCGTCGGCTTCCACATGGTTTCTTCGAAGATCAGTTAAAGAATTATTTCCAACAGTTTGGAAAGGTGACACGGTTACGGCTGGCCCGTTCAAAGCGTACCGGTGGAAGTAAAGGCTTTGCGTTTGTTGAATTTGAATTTCCCGAAGTTGCAAAAGTGGCTGCAGAAACAATGGACAACTATTTGATGTTTCAGAAAGTAGTTAAGGCACACTATATACCACCAGAAGAACAGCGCTTTAACTACTTTAGGTCGTCAGTTCGTCAGGTGGTTAATAAGGTAGATAGGAGTGTGTGAAGAATGTTTTACTCTTTATTGACATTGTTTAATAAATCCATTGGTATGCAGGTCGGAAAGCCAATTTATGTATCCAGTCGAACAGCCGCGATTCAAAAACAGACGGATAAATTCAACAAATGGACGGATCAGGACTACGAGAAACGAATTTCCGCTAACGTGCGGAAATTAAAGATATTTAAGAAAAAGTATGCAGATCTTGGAATAGACTTTGATAAGTTCATAGTGAGGGCAAAACGTCAGCCCGTCACTAAAGATGAAAAAACAAATGAAACTGAAGATACAGAAAAGGAAACTGAAGCAGACGATGCAAAGTCTGAGCCTGGAAGCCTTCTCTTAATAAAGAAGCCTAAAGTGGAAAGCAGGAAAGCAAAGGAGAAAAAAACAGGCAGTAAATTGGAGTTGAAGGATCTTTTGGAGGACACTTTAAGGGATGAAGGCTCTTCTGAGGATGAAGACTTTATTCCTATAGCAGAAGGTGATCCGGATGAAACCTCCGATGAAGAAAGCTACGGTATATTTGATACGGACAAAAGGGAAGGGAGTAACAGTGAGGAAGAAAGCTATGCAAGTGAGGAGGAAAGTACACAGCAGCCCAAAGAGAACGTCAAAAGTTTTGAGAAATCATCAAAAGTCGATCGTATGGCGGAACTTCTTAAGCGGAAACCAAATGCTGGTGGCATCAAAAAAATCGCCAAGAAAAATCTGAAAGACAAATTAAAGCAGCCGAAACCTAGTTTGATTAAGAACAACTTAAAACTTGCAGCGGTGAATGCAATGAAGGAGCAAGGAAAAATGGTGCAGTTGAAGAAGAAGGTTTTAAAAAAAAATAAAAATCAGAAAAAATAGTCCTTTCGTTTTTCGTTTATGTTTATTAGGTCTATAAATAATAAATATATCTTAGTACAATATCCTGTTTTTATTTACTCATTTGTTTATTAGTCTTTTGTTTGCTTTGAGTGCTCTTGATATACCAGTTTGTTCCAGTGCGAGACGCTTCCATTTCATTCTGCGATTTTGAAACCAAACTTTTACCTGAAAGAGAGAAACAGAATCTCAATAAAAATATAGAGCATATGAATATTAAAATTTGTGAGGGGATGTAGCTCAGATGGTAGAGCGCTCGCTTAGCATGTGAGAGGTACGGGGATCGATGCCCCGCATCTCCAAATTTTTTTTAATTTTTTTTATATAGTACATTGTTTCCTCAATTATCGTTTTAAACTCTTATATGAAGTACATACGAGTATGTAATTTAATCATGAATAAAGTATTACAAAACTTTCGCCTGTCTGTCTAATAAATAAAGGACAACGATTTTCGGTTCGGCACGTGGAATTTGAGGTCCCTTTACAGACCACGTGCAGCCGAACAACTTGCGGAGCCCCCTGACTTCTACTACTGCGACTGCTACAGGGAGAGAAGGCAGCGCTTATTAGGATGCGAATTTGTTGATCGAGGCAGACTTAGGCAAAAAGCAACGTAGTCGAGATAAGCCAAAACGGTTTGACGTCGGAAAGCTACAACCGCAACAGATCGTTGGGATCTTTGCCGACCGAGTCTTCCTAAAACTCTCCCAAAGTTAAACGCTGCCTGCACTGACAATAAAAGAAGTATGGAAACGTTGTCAGGAAGTCATCAAAGAAGCTGCCGCTGATATGCTGGGCTTCACGCCACCACCCAGAAGGAACCCATGGTTTGACGACGAACACAGGCAGGCACATGCAGCTAAACAGGAAGCCTACCAGTCAACGCTGCATCGGACAACAAGAACTGTTCGTGATCTCTACGAACAGAAAAGAAGGGAAGAGAACCGGCTTCTCAGAAGGAAAAAGATAGAGCATGAGAAGCGCGCGGTCGAAGAGATGGAGAGGTGTTATGAGAGCAATATCGAGACGAAGTCGAACAAAGCTTTTGGAGCAGATGAACTGTCCGCAGAACTGTTTAAAGCAGCTGGAGAGGACCTGGTTGCGCACATGCACCAGGTCATCTGTAAAATATGGTCGGAGGAAAGCATACCCGATGAGTGGAATCTCAGCATCATCCTTCCGGTCCACAAGAAAGGAGGCCCTTTAGACTGCGCCAACTATCGAGGGATAAGTCTCCTTAACATCGCGTACAAGATCCTCTCTACCGTATTATGTAAACGCCTGAAACCGTTCGTCAACAACCTGATAGGTCCTTATCAGTGTGGTTTCAGGCCAGTGAAGTCCACCGTCGAGCAAATCTTCACACTACGGCAGATCCTGAAAAAGACCCAAGAAATGCAAATCGACACTCACCACCTATTCGTCGATTTCAAGGCCGCATATGACAGTGTGCATAGAGACGAGCTATACAGTGCAATGTCTAGTTTTGACATTCCTACCAAACTCGTCAGATTGTGAAGGATGACGATGCTGCTCCGTCAAGGTCGGGAATGAACTCACCGAGACCTTCAATGTCAAAAAAGGTTTTAGACAAGGCGACGCACTGTCATGTGAATTCTTAACATCATCCTTGAGAAGATCGTGCGTAACTCACTGATCAACACCAGAGGCACGATCTTCCAAAAGTCAGTTCAATTGCTAGCTTACGCCGACGACATTGACGTGATTGGACGAACACAGCGAGTCGTCAAAGACGCGTTTGCGGGCATTGAAGCGGAAGCGGTTAAAATGGGTCTGGTGGTAAATGAGGGCAAAACGAAGTCCATGCTGTCATCAAAGAAGGGCGTACAACATCGACGTCTCGGACAGAGCGTCACACTAGGCAGCAGAAACTTCGGGATAGCCAAGGACTTCGAAATGAAAAGCATTAGGTGCAATGAAACGCTCATGTCGAGGAGTTCGTATCTTTGAAACGGATAATTTCGGCATCAAAAGGAGAGGTAAAAAAACCTATGTGATGAAAACCATAAGCTTGTCAAATGTAACCATTTCACTCATTTATCTATAGGAAAGAGATGGAAGTTAATAAGCAATTGGAAGATTTGCGAATCATGTTTGGCACATTTCATAAAGTGTCGTAACGTGAATATTTGTGGTTTATGTGGCTGCAGATCATTATCTTCTGTTTATATGGACAACGAGAATACATCAAGTTGTAAAGAATTCCGAGTGCTATGAGCATCTTATATATTTTTCACATATTTTATCGTATATAATTTTCACATATTTTTCACCAACATAAAACATTGTGCTTAAAGTGGGCACCAGATACCACGCGTTTCAAACAACAATCAAATGTGATGGCCCCAAGCAAGGAAGCCAATTGCTAAAGAATGTGCGAACTGTAAGTTTACTATCACTGCACTGGCAATCTGCGGATCCAATTTACATAAGACAAAAGTATCCGTATTGAATTGTGTGCCTTTACCATCGTACATCGTACAATAACTAGGATAAGCACTACCTCTCTAGTGGCTTGTTGTTATGGTACGATGATATAGTGCTTCCAGAAAGTTATTTAATGGCTTGAAAAAAGCTTAATTATCAGGAAAAGAATTTAGCGACAGATATTTCACAGTGTGGGATGCTGCAGCGTCAACGCTGGGCACTTCACTAAGTATTGTTTTTTTTTTTTTAAAGGAGTGTGCTAGCTGATGTTTTGTATGTGTTTTGTAAAAATAGAATTTCAGTTGTTGGAGACATTGAGGAAATGTTTCATCCAATGAAATTTCGTAAAGGAAGATCAGCAGCCTCAGAGTGTCTGTTCCGCGATGGTGAAACAATACGGATCTGGATGTAAATCTTATGCAAGTTTTAACTATCGGAGCAATATGTACCCATATTATTGCCCAGTTCGGAAAAAACAAAAATACAAGGGACTTTTTCTAGAGGAATAGCAGGGAAAAACATAGACCATCATATATATGTTGATGATCTTTAGTCCAGTGTTGAAATTGTCAAAAAAATGCATCAGTTAGTCAGAGAAGTAAAGTACATCCTTTTAAAAACTGGCTTTAATATTCGTCACTGCCATTCTAATTTCAAGGAAGTTCCTCAGGGCTTAACTAATTTCCGAGCATGAACAAAGTTTTTGAAGAGCATATAGGTAACATCAAGGAAACCTCAAATATCCTTCAAGAAGACATATTTTCTTTTTCCTTGAAATACACAAAGGGGCACGAATATTTTTTGACAGGACAACAAAAAAACACAAAACAAGACATTTTAAAAGATCTTATGCCAATTTATTACCTACTTGCTTTTTTATCGTTCTTCTTATTACGTTTGAAGTTACTGCTATACATATAGAAGTGACCTACAATCTGATTTGATTTATGCATAATGTGCATACGAAACTTCATGAATAGAAGAGTTGTTTCAAATAATATCTCTTCGGACAACGACCCTTGAAAGGATGGACAAACACGTAATACAAAACAAATGCGAAAATGGAATAGTTGCTAAGTCCACCTGCAACGCCATATATGAATGGTTGTTGTCAGTAAAAAAGGTGCTTATGGCGGCCAATCGAAATCAACAACTTTAGGATTAGTCCAGCATCCATTTTATTCTTGCATCATCAAGCGGCGTTTAATCACCAGGAGAGTTCAATGATAAGGATTTACTTTTACGGAAGAGATGGAGAATCAGTCAACAAATTGGCAATTGGTTTTGGCAAAGATGGATTCGTGATCATATTCCTACCCTTAATGGTTCGAATAGGTAACAAATATTTCAGAGGGAAATGTTGTCATCATTATAGGCGAGAATTTGCCGAGAAATACTTGGCCAAAGGGGATCGTCGTCAAACTAAGGTGCGGATAGTAGTATTTACGAACAGCCAGCTGTCAAATTGAATATGTGCATGTCAGCAAAATAAGGTCGGTAAGCCTACCTCACTTGCAGGGGACAAATGCTGCTGATAAAACTGCATTCTGCATAATGAGGAGGAGGTAATAGATGAGAGCGAAAATTTCATATGTTGGTAGATCGAAAGGGACTTTTTATTAAAATTTTCAAATAAATAGATTTGACTTTGTTTTGGATTCATTATGGATTAAAGCGACTTAAATTATAGTTTTTTATAAAGTTCTTTTCACTTATAATGTGTGTTTGTGTCCCGACTGCCCGTTCTTGCACTTAAATATGACACGTAATCATTATGAATAAAATCCAATTGGACTGTCTGACCATAGCATACGGCTTTCTGGACACTGGAGTATTTTATTTATTTATTTTTACGAAACCTAGAAAGGTATTGTCTAAAGGCTTTTTGCTCTTGAAAATATTTATTAACTAAATAAATCACTTTTTAATTTTTTTTCAATCAACATACATACAAATATATATATATATATATATATATATATATATATATATATACATATATATATTAATATATATATATATTAATTGTCAAGTCATTGTATCTCAATACACACCTGCCTCTCTGATAAATCCAATGCAACCGCTATTTCATATCGCCTTAACCTCGTTAAGTAATTCGAATGCAGAAATTCTGCTTCGAGTTCTAAGATTTGATCCTTTGTGAAAGTGGTCCGCTCCTTCCGGTTTGCAGATGTTGAACATTTTTGCTCTCCGTTTGCCTTCAATGTGTCTGGTATTATTGTGGCTGTGAAAAGAAAACAAAACATTATTTCATAATTTACGACTTTTATGATTTCAGTATGCACTAATTATGACGCATTCTTCCGTCCACTTGAGATGCAATAGTAAATAGAACGTACGGTAAGGACGTAAGGTGTCAGACACCCTCTTGTGTGTAAACTGGTTAAGTGGTTACGCAATAAGAATGATATTTTGTTTAGGGGTACGTTCTTTTTTTATTTTCATTTTCTTACGTCTGTACTCTTTGTTGACTGAAAGTGAACAAATAAATTTTCATTGCTAATAAATTGCTATTATATTCAAAACATCTATTTTGATTGAGAATATTTTGTCTTGTAATAGATCTTAATTTGTCCTTATGATTTTTTTAAAACGAACGCATTTGAAGATGTTACATAAAAGTAGGAGGACTAAAAATGTAAAAAAAAATTAGAAAAAGTAAAAAAAAAGACTTGTTCTTCAGAAGATCGTTAGGAACTCACAAGTCAACGCCAGAGGCACGATCTTCCAAAAGTCCGTTCAACTGCTAGCTTACGCCAAAGACATTGACGAACACAGCGAACCGGCTAAAATAGGTTTGGTGATAAATGAGAGCAAGACAAATGTAAATGCAGAATCAATCTTTCCAATGGTATGGACACCATTGCCCGAACAATTTTCGAATCAACGTAACAGAGAACGGCCGTGGTTGAGATGCCGCACACAAGTGAAGAAGGACCTCAACAAGCCTGGAGGTCGCACAACTGGCGGCGAGAGATCGTCTTAGCTAGAGAAGCAGGTTTTTTGAGGCCCAGGTCCACCCCAGGCTGTAGTGCCAGTAAAAGAGAATTTGTATATTTTTCGTGTTTCTCTGCGCTTAAGGTTCGAAGTTTTTAAAGTATTAAAATTGTTATCGAAAATGTATCGCTGTAATTGTGTTATTAAGCGATGGGTAACCCCTTTTAAATTACAGTTAAAAGTTATTTATTCATGTGAAAACATTTGGCAAAAATATAACTAAAAAAGATATAAAACAAATCCATGCTTAATAGTTACTTTGATAGCTAGTTCATTTTAAAATATTTAATAATTTGTCAGTATAATTTTAGGCCAAACGTATAATAGTAGGCGAAATAATAATAATAATGGGCCAAACGTCATGCACTTTGCAATGAGAAATTGAAAATTTGTTTTTTTTTTTAAGCCACGCATCTAAATGTTGCCAGTAAATACTGCTTGACCTAAGGAAATATATTTTTGTCAATTTATAATGGAATGGCAATAAACTAAAATGTCAACAGATTTTCGGTACATCATCCTGACATAAATTTGCCCTTCAAAAATGCGTACTAATGCGTAATTTTTTATAAATTTTTCAAATACCTTCGGAAATAAAAAGATTCGTAGGTACTTATTCGGTAAACTGAATCCTCCTTTAATATAGGTAGCGTATCTCAGGGCGTTTTGGAGTGTTCCAGAAAAATACTGTTATTCTAAGTATAACTAAAATATATCAATGTATAACTGGTTGAATTGGAATTCTTAATGTAACACTTACTTTCGACACGTTGAAACCAGTATTTTTTTTGTTATTTTCGAAACGCAATTTTTGAGGTGCGGTTGAATTATTTTGCTCGGGTAAAAAAAAATGTATGATACAAACAAAAAGTGGGGTATTCCTTATAAGTAAATATTGAACCTATATAATAGGTTCAATGGTATCTTAAGTAGAACAATCCGACGCGACGGCAGTCTTTAAAATCGTATCTTTTTTTTATCTTGTAATTTTCAGTTATAAGAATTTAACGTTTAACATGTGCTTCAAAACAAACGTTTTGTATGCTTGACAAGATGATCAGAAGAAACTGCTTCGGCAGTTTGCATCTTAATGGCGGCACCAAATGCAAATCCATTACCTTCGTTTTAAACAGCGAAGGAAGTTTGCATCTCAATTGCGGAAGAAAATGCAAGCTTTATGTTTTCACTTTCTAGATGTTTTACGTTTGTTTTAAACAGTAAATATTGAAGAAGAGTTAATTATTAATTTATATTTATAGATTGTTTCCTCTATGTTTTTCTGAATGTCTTAGCAACAAAATACCGAATTCCTGTTAAAAAGTAAGCTAACTCCGCCACTTTACTTTAAACATTTTAGAATACCACTGAGAAATAAACGATTATTGTAAATTCAAACTCTGTTAATTCACAATGACATGTTCAGGGTTCAACTTAAACCAATTGAGGACTTTTTTAAAAGTTGTTTTCTTTCCTTTTCTACACGAATCAATAATTAAAAGAAACGTGGAAGTATACCTTTAGAAAAATGGGTTTGCTTATTCACATCATTTTCAATCCATCCAATATTTTCCGTTTCAAAATAACTCTTTGAACTGATGTCGCCTCCTGGACCTCCTGAACCGCTTCCGGTATTTAGAAACTCCCACTGTTCCTCAGAAAGACGACAGCAATTGAAGTCAGCATCTGCGAAATGTGTATCACTCTTATTGCAATCCTTGCAGTCCTTTGTACACTCCACACTGTCAATAGTGCTTTCATCGCTAGCATGCCGCAGAGAACAAGTATTATGATTTTGAACAAAATCCAAGTAATTCTTTAGAGTGGGTGTATCCGTGTATACGTAACTTTGATTCCCATTGTAGTGCTGTTGCTGATCACCGGTGTATCCACATTGATTTGGTAAGTTTACCGAAGGATAATAAGTATATTCACTGGGATAAATATTGCCGCCACACATGCGTTGAGCTTGAATATCATTTTCCAAGTCATTCTCCACAATTTTTTGGTTAAATCGCAGGTAATAGTCAAGGGTATCGAACTTAAGATTGGGATGATTTGCAGCCATTGAGTACATTATAAATACCGAAATACACTTGTCCAGCAATTACCAGACGAACACATTCACTTGAAGTCGCAACCGAAACTGCAGCACTACTCAGAATTGAATCTGCAGACATTTCTTTCAATGAGTGCTCGTGCTTGTTGTTTTTTTTCGATTCTTATTTGGATCTGTACCCTAGTAGCCAATTGCTGAGATCTATCTCGAGCGGCACGCAGTTTGTTATGCTTAAACCGAGTGCTGATTGGTCCGTCTGGTTTTTCGATCGAGATCTTTGGACTGTGATACGTGGATGTTATCTTTTGTTAGTGTGTTCTGTATTTATGATCCATTGAATTGAAGGCATACGACGGCATTTATTTGTTGTCATACCGGATTGATGGGGATCATTTATATTTCAACTGATTGGGAGGGATTTTAAATGCGATCGAACGCAAGTAGATTTAACATTTTTCAACTAAAAGAATTGTTTTTTTATTTCATTAAGTTGTTCAATACATTTTTATTATTATTTTATTATTATATTATTTTTTCTAATGATCAGCCTTGACATATCTAAGTTATTTCAACAACGTAGTTGTGAACGAATTGTTTTTTCTTACTGACGGTTGATACACAAGTCTTCAACATTTTTGATACAGAGATTCCAAGGCGTAGACAAAATTCGTGTTCTTTCGGCAAGTTTTACCTTGAGATGTGTGTGTAACATCCATCTAAAAACTTTTGATAAAATCCACGAATTTTAACTGCTCTTTCATACTTTTTTCTATTTGTTATTTATTTCTATAAGTGGTAGTAACAAAACTGAAAGAATAAACAGAAACATAACAATTTCTCTGATGTACTACATAAGCTTTAAATAAAACATTGTGGTCATCTTTAATGGAAGATGACATGCAGTATAGTACGTTATATCATTTTCGTCGGATTGGGCCTATTGGACTTTAATTGCGCCATAATGGTTAACATTTTTGGGCCTGTTTGCGAATTTTCACTTTCATTCACCTTTTGGCTTAGAAATGTTTTATTATGTTCTTATAAGTCCTCGTAACCTCCACATATACAAATAAATCGAGGAATTCTTGCGTGAGCATTTCCTCCCACTTCGCAAATTTGTAAAATAAAGTTAAGGCAGTTGGTAATGCAGTTTAACCAGTATCAAATATCGTCTCTAATTACTCGTACAAGCTTATAATAATAATTGAATGGCATTACAGCCCACAAAGGACCAGAGCCTAGCTTCTAAAACAACAACTCGTGTTGTGCGTGCTACTGTAGTTTTTGCCGACTCCGAACGGCAGGATTGGAGAAGGTTTTTCATAGACAATTGATACTATTTGAGTGTTGTCAGCAACTCGAAAGAGGTGGTGCCGTGTAAAAATGCGAGGTGTCAGCCTTCTGCGTGTGGGTCTACAAATACAAAAGCTAGTACACTGAAAATAAGGTAATTTGCCTTACTTTCAAAGTACCCCACATAAATTAACGAATTTTGTATCTTTGAACTGGAAAAACGTTTTAACTTATCCAAAGTGTATTTTCACTACACTTAACAAATAACCGTTCAAAGACTCTTAATCGGGAGAGCAATTAAAATATAATAATATTAATGTTAATTATCACAAGCAAAAATAAGCTTGTAATAATAAAATAAAAATATTTTATCACGTGGATGTAAATTGTCAATTAATTTCATTTTTGGCAAGATTTCTTAAACTATTTACTAATTTATGTTTGTTCTATTTAATAGCAAGTCATTTGTCATTTTTATAAGTATTCACGTTTACATAAAAATAGGTTTTTTTGAAGTCTTGTTTGTAGAATTTGGTAGTGAGTTTTCATCAGCTGTCATATGCAATTGTTATCCACTTTTATTTTTATAATTGTCTTCAAACGCGCCCGAAAACTTAGATTGGCATGTACTGCATCAATTACGAAGATGATGAAGAACAACACTGCTGTCGCAAATTGCGATTTGACCGATCTTAAAAAAACTAAGTGAATTAAGTTGAGTAGAGTCTCTGAACTTAATTGTACGTCCGAAAGACGGATTAATGGTATTTCCGGGAGGAATGAAGCTGTCAAATCATTGGATCATCTTTTGGTAAAATGGCGATAAAAGTTTTATAATGACGAAACATTTCATAGGCGGTGGCAATATTTTTGTCTTCAAATAGTTTTATCGCTCGCTTTTAGATTTTATGCAGTAGGTGTAGGGTGGTCTTTAGAGCATCAGCACCAGAGCGTTGTACTTAAGCTTAGGGCGAAAACATGCCTTATATTTTGTAGCCAAATCCGAGTGAATAAACAATTTCTTGTATCATTTTAAGAAACTTAGACATTTTACACCACTAATGGCGATATCAAATATGTGATCGTTCCAAATAAGTGTTGAGTTGATACACAAACGTCATCAATAGATAACGCTTATTAGACGGCATGAAGTTTGGATTAAGTTTAAAATGTATTGATTCTAATTTCCTTGATAAGGTTGTGCTTAACACACGCCACCGTTCCGAGTCTACGATTGAAGAGGAGGGACGTGGGTCAAGCAACAAAAATGCAAAGGTGATTGTTCTGTTATAAGCGAAGGAGTGGACTGTTTTATAATTGTCAAAAAAGAGATCATTTCTTAAAATGTGGAAGAGCGTAGGAGACAAAAATGCGCTGATGGGTAAAAATATTAATATTATTGTTATTAGAATTAAATTCAATCCAAAGAAACTTGTATTGAATGGTTCGAAATGTAACTTGTAATCTATAGAAGGAGAGACTCATGGCATCGCCATAAGCACGCATTTTGGGCAAAAAAGCCTTATACCACAATCTGCCAAATATCTTTGAAATATCGAGCGCAACAATCTTGCTTTCACCTCCATTGTGCAGGTATTGGTTACAATTTCGGTGATTTAAGATATTTTCTGAGATAACAGATCTAAGTAAAAAGGGACCTAAGTTATATGGGTCGGTAGTGGCCTTATTTGTTCACCACAAATGCTGTTTTCCACTTTCAAGAAAGAGCGGTAAATATGAAGACTGATACAAAAGTTAGAGTAGGATGATACACAGAAGAATAGGGCGGTTATTATCCTGGCCAGCAGATTTGTGCATTCGAGTCCTAGACAGCTGAAATCTTGTTGTAAATTAGGGTACATGGGATCGAAAACGAGGCTGTATTTGGTAGGTTCGTTACCAATTTCCACCTCTGGTGTGGTTTCGGTGTGATACCTTGCACGAGTTTAGAATCATATTATCAACTACATTGTTCTTACTAAACTGACTCCGTCGTACTCTGTCGAAACATAGTTTGACATTCAACGCTTACTAGATTTACAGCGGGACTAATCAAATTTGGACAAACAAATAATCCGGGAAAGAGGACGCTTTAGTTCATGTGGCCACAATGAGTAAACAAGTAGGCGAATAATAATAATAATAATAATAATAAGCGAGTGGCACTACAGCCCACAACGGACCAGGGCCTAGCTTCTATAACAACTATTCGTGTTGTGCGCGCTACTGTTCTCTCACGAGCAGAAGGGGACCTACAGTTTTTTGCCGATTCCGAACGGCGAGATGCTATGTGAAAAAATGCTATGTGTTCCGTCCGGGAATCGAACCCAGACTTTCTGCGCGGCGGTCGACGCACTTACCACAACGCCACGGTAGTAGGCGAATAAGCAATTAGGAAAAGACGCTTTAGATAACTTCAATAGACAATGGGTTTATGCGGGAGGAAAAGGGTGACATTATTTCTTAGCATTGACGCGTAAACAACAAACAAATATGTGGAAAAAGAATGCAAAAAGACGTTTTACGTATAAACAAATAGGGATACTAAGGAATAGGGAAACGAGAATCAAGTGAGTTTATGTTGCTAGATGACCAGGGTTACCAAGGCGTTTTTTAACTCACGGGGTGAGGAATGGAGGATTTCATTCGAGCCAGAGGTAGCAATATGTCTACAGAATATTCATTTGGATGAGGTGTCAAAACAAGTCCAAGGTTTTGTCGGATTGATTGTAAACTTAGGTTTTCGTTCGGGCTCATTTTCAAGCTGGGCCAAATTGTTTAGCCCAGCGTAAATTTAAACATACCTTCCTTGAGTTGCATATACGACGATAGAATTCTAGCAATGAAATACGGTATGTACCTGTGTTTTGGCTAGCGCCATATTGCTAACATCAGGTTCAAGTTCCCGTACAAAATAAAAACATTAGAACACCAATAACGATGTTGCAGTTGGTGCAGTTAACAGGACTATCGGTAATCTACCTTCGTCTTGTTCAGGAAACTTACTTGACGCCATGGAAAATACTCAGCATAGTCCTCAAATGTAAATCAAAACATAGCATAGTCATCTAGTGTTCATCAAAACACATGAATCTTTTCTATGCATTGTAGTATTTTGTTTACATTGATACATCCCGTAGCAACTGTCAGTCAACCTCGTGACAATCTTTGGCACTTGCACTCATGTCGTTCTTCGGTGCATGAAATATATCAACTCTGCGCCAAAGAAAATAAATATCCCCCAACCGGCAAGATGATACACATCCGATTAAGAAAACATGACGCAAAATGAATGATTTGTTTTGTCCAAAGTCACACGGCTTCCCTAAGACATCTTCCATATGGCAAATATGTTTTCCGAGGTGGAGCTAGTGGCCTTATTGCAAGTGAATGTGGAACAAAAGGGCGTTGAGTCGGGATATGCACATGAGTACGCTGTTACTGAAAATCTAATAAGAAAATCTTAACGTAATTCACATTCGGTTGAAAGGGAGAGGACATAAAGTCAATGGTGGGAATGTGCATAACTGTATACGCACATACATCCCATCTAGACGTTTGGTCTACAAGAAATCATGTGCCCCTACTGGGTTTTAATGGGTGAGTAAATCTTTATAGCAATTGCATTGCATTCGTTCTGTTGGGAACTACGGTAACTTAGCACAGCTGCAACGGAAACTGCGGAAGGAATACGGAAGGAGAGCGGACACAATTAAGTTATTCTTCATAGTGAAAAATGATTTAAATTGTTGCATAGGTCCAGTTGTCGTGATAGAACATGTTCCCTAAAGTATACTCACTATATGTTTGACACATTGATTATAAAATATTATTGCATATTTTTTGGAGCAAGGGAAGCTGCTCTATATTATATGGAAAGTTAGACAAAATAACCGTCGTGCCCGGCTAGCTCAGTCGGTAGAGCATGAGACTCTTAATCTCAGGGTCGTGGGTTCGAGCCCCACGTTGGGCGAGTTAATTTTTTAAATGTTTGCTTTTTTGTGCCATTCTTAAATCATAAGAGGTTTCCGAAGAAATTGCTCCATGTGCCCTTT
Source organism: Eristalinus sepulchralis (assembly GCA_944738645.1). Taxonomy (NCBI): domain Eukaryota; kingdom Metazoa; phylum Arthropoda; class Insecta; order Diptera; family Syrphidae; genus Eristalinus; species Eristalinus sepulchralis. Next base: position 54,976,266 of record OX122882.1, read on the forward strand.
CTGAGGATAATATAAACTGAGTTTTTATAAGCCAACATTGACGTCAGGACCAGTTCATATTACCTCTTTTTCAATTTCCCTTAATGTTATCATTATGACACGTTGGAACGCGTGACGATGTCAATATCAACTGCATATCCCTACAGTTGGATCAACTTGTAGAGGAAAGCGCATAATCTTTCTCAGCATCAAATTGAAGGAATCACGCGATAACGCGTTTAATTGCCGAAACTTGGTGCATGTTTCCAACGAAGTCCTTGTGCCGAAATGCTCTGTGGATCATGTATTTGATAGAATGGTGCGGCACAACCGTATTCAATGCTGCCGTATGGTGATTTTAGAAAAATCGATAAAAAGTAGCTGCGCATCCATTTGGCGTTTCCAAAATTTGCTTATTGTGAAGTTTTATGTAACCGATTCCTCGGGACGGAAACCGCGCAGGTTCATGCCAATTAGTGAGGTCCGGTTTTAGACATTCACACCGTACTCTGAAAAGGATCTTGCAGGAATCATTGTGCAGGGAGATATCATATTTTTTGTGGATGTTGTATAGGGAGGTGATATTTTAATCGCGAGGTATGCTCCCAGCTGAACATCTTCCATATCAACATCTTCCCTTTAAAGTACCCTGTTGATAAGACATATGTTCTTGCGGACCTGTTGTTTTTCAGCCTTTAATAACTTTATTGACTTTATCAAAGCTACAAAGGAAGGAGGACTACTTTATCGGCTGGATTCTTGGTAGAAGCTTCGCTTATATGTATCCACTATTCCCTGCGGGTCAGTAACTACTTTCATAGTTCGAAAGATTCTGGAAGCCTTTCCTAATGTCAGTGGCGAAGCTTTCGGTTTTTTTTTATGAAAGTTCCTAGACTCTGCAATATCGGTCAGTTTAGAATACATATCAATAGAAAAATACAAAGTCAGTTAGATGGCTGTGCGATAAAAGTCTGATTCCTTATTTTGGCTCCACCTAAAGTGATGCTCTACGCTAAATAGAAGAAATGCGCGTCCGCGATTGATTTTACTGTACCAACAGTGAAAATTGAAATGGCCAGCACTATTTATCTTTATAATTTCTTCATTAACGGGAGTATATGAATATGTCTGTTGTAAAAGACGTCTGAAAGCCATCTGCCTCTGGCACCACACATGATAAGTTTTATTTATTAATTTTTCTTTACGAAGAGGTGAATTTTTTCTAATATTTTGAAAATTTTGAAAACGATATAAGAGGGTATAGTTAATACAACTATTACTTCATTGCGTCTATCAATGTTGTTTTCCAAAATTTTAAAATTTGATAGCGGCCATAGCGTTTCTGAATAACGAACACCGACTTCATCCCCAAAGTAACATGCGCTGAAAAATCTGTTTCCGAAATCGATAGTACCACTTGGTATAGTACACGTGTTGATCTATTGTTGTATTCTTATGAAATACTAAATTTACTATTCCAGCAGATGACATACACTCTCAAGCCATCAGTCCTTCACCACCATGGTTCATACTTTTAATCGTTTGGGATTGAAGGCATATCTCGTATTCTTCCACACTTTAAGACGGCCTTTTGCTCCATATATGGAAACTTAAAAAAATCGGAGAAAATAACTTTAATTCAATCATCAGTAGATCAAGAAATATAAACTCATGCAAACGCAATTCGTTTTTTCTTGTTAGTTTTAGGTATAAATTGTTTTTTGCTTGGTGTTTGGGAAGGAGTACGGTTTTTAAATAACTTGCGTTCATATGCAATTTTTGTCTAACTTGTCCTTGAAGTGTCTGTATGGATTTTTTCACCATACGGACAATTCATCTCTTGGTTTGTTTTCTTTACTTTCTGGCGACATTCTGATCTAGAAGCGTTCATCATATCATTCTCCTAGCGATGAATTAGTTTCTAGATAATATAATAGAACCAGATCGAACGCGTAAAAAACCATAACCACCAAGCTCAAGACTGAATTTGAATTTGAATGCATTTTTATTTTTTCACTCTTCATTACTTATATACTAGACAAAAATACTTAAAACTAGCTTACTTATTGAATCCATTGATCTTAAATCTAACTTACTGACTCTTCACGAGTACTCTAAGCTAATCTAGGGTTTTTTATTTACGCCTTTGGCCTCTTGTATTTTTTAAATTCATTGCTTAAAACTAATTACACTTTTTTTAATTCCTCCAAGAAAATTTAAAAAAATTTGGAAAACTTGGTTATATTTTTTCTTAACCTAACTTAAGAATAAAAAAAAAACAGCTATATAACAACCCTATTCTACCTAAAACTAAAGTTAAACTTAACATTATTAACAATTAAATTTGCCTAAAACTTAACTCTACTTAAATATATACATTAAACTTAACTATGTCCGTAAAGCTATACGGACGCGTGCACCAGGGCGTATATGGTATTTATATGCTTTACATATATATCTAATACGCCGTTACGCACCTTTTTTCCATTATTATTTTTTGTTTTTTTTGTGTTTTTATATTTTTAATTTTTTTTTGTATTTCGTGCTTTTGTATTTTTTTATAATTAAATGCTTAAAAACTACTTTAACCTATGTGAGTTGACCCTGTGGACTCAACTACCCCGTCTATTTGTTTGAGAAGTTGGCGGTATCGAACGCTGGTTCTGGTGTAACCACCAGTAGAAAAGCCGTTCTTTGGCAGAAACTGCTCTGTCGCGGGCAGAAATCGCTCTACTGAACCGTAGGAGTTCCTTATGGCTGCGAGCGACGTCCGGCTCGTATTGAAGTTGCCTTTCTACTGTTCGGCGTGCGACGTGGAAGATGATAGGGCAGCCTTCCCCATCTTTTATCAAGCCTTTAGCGTCCAAATAGAGGAAAGCTTCAGGCGGAATGAAGCCGTTAAGACGTACCCGTTCATGGTACATTTCATTTGGGTAGTAAGCCCCAAAGATCAGACTGTTGGTTAAAGCCATGCCTCGAGCTGTGTGACTTCGTATCAACTTGATAATAAAATTATCTATCCTTATAAGGTTTGCCTCGTTGTACAGAACCTCGTTGGGGTAGAATTTCTTGTACCGGGATTCTGGTGTTCGATATAAACGGAGACAGGCCCGAAGACACTGCCTCTCGAACTTGCACCAGTTCATTTTCGTTTCTCTTGAGGCCCTCGACAGGGGGGTACTGAAAAGGATAGTTTCACACTTCTGGTAGTTGATTTTCAACTTCCAGTCGTCGCAAAATCGTTGAATTGTATCGAAGTAGCGTTGCAACAAGACATTTATTACCTCTACCTTCGGACCTGATCTGTACGCGATTAGATCATTGGCAAACGCTATGATGTTAGGCAAAGAACATGAGATCCTGTGACCATGTCATAGATCATATATAGCAATGTTTTATTGATGCCGAGCCTGACCAGCTTAAGGAAGAGACCTTCTAACCATACGGTGTCGAACGCCTTTTCCATGTCGATCAGGCAGGCGCCTGTACACTGGGTCTTGTTTCTATTCCACGGTATGTCGGAAACCAATTTAGACGCGGCATGAATGGTGTCGTGCCCCGTCCTGAAGCCAAATTGGTTTTCCGGTATTATTTGTTTTTCCTCAACCCAATCTTTCAGGGCTCTAATGACTATCTTCTCGAATACCTTGCTTATGCACGGAAGAAGACTTATAGACCGGAGATTTGTCGGGATGGAAGTATCTTTGTCCCGTTTTGGAATTGGCTGTACCACAATTGTTTTCCAATGCTTCGGGTAATATGCATTACTCAACGCATTGTTAAACAGTGTTGTGTATACATCCACCGCCTCAGAGGGTAGATGGCGCAGAACAATATTTGGTATCCCATCAATTCCCACTGACTTCTTATTCTTCAGTGAGTTGAGGATACCCTGGAGTTCATCTTTTGAAATAAGGATGGAGTTGTTTCCATCGTCGGCGACGACATTATTTGCCAGAAGATCTTCACTGAATCTGGTAAAACCAGGATTCTCGGATCGCCATTGACTTATTTCGTTCCGAAGGTTGAAGTGGTTCAGCAAGGCCCTGTTCTCCAGGTCGTGGTTCGGACAGCGACTCTCGTTGACCGTGTACACTTTCTGGAAAACAGCACCAATTGCATTAACCTTCTCCTGGGGATCTTCCACTACGTAGAAGTCGTTGTCAAGCACAGCCCCGTCTGGATTACTTACGTCAGTTGGCATTGTCTGTTATTCTGTCAAGTCGAACGCACTGAGTGTCATTAGGATCTCTCCTCCGGAAGATTTGATTTACTTGCGGGAACATGCTCGGGTTGTTCGATCTTACAGCTCGAATCTTATTGCCCCAATGCAAGCTTACAGCTAGACTGTAATTTTGTCTTATTAACTGTTGGAGTACTTTGATCTGTGACTTCAGAGAGCGAATCTCTGCACTCTGTGGATCTGTAAACCGCCTGTACAAGAGTTTTAGTATTGACAGGAGTCTACTTTTTTGCACGTGAAGTGCATCGATTTCAGAGTTCCGATAGATGTCTCCATAATCAGTTTGTGACACCTTCGGGATCGTCCTGTCGATTGTACGTTTAATGACCTCGTCCATTTGTGTGAGGTACCTGTCAACCTCTTCGTTCGTAAGATTTCTGTTTGTAGGAGGATTGATCACACTCGAACTTATTTCTCTCGATAAGGCTCTAGAGAAAAACGTGGCCAGCGCACCTTATTGTAATTATAAGAATGCGTTTGAATATATTCTTCTAGTTCCACCAGCTCGTTCGGGAGCTGTATTACCGCGGCGAGACCACAGTGATCACTGTCATACTTGACCGTAGTTAAACAGTTCCTCGTGCGTCGCTCCACGTTAAATATCGTCAGTCGTCTGTCGATTAGCATAACATCCAGATAGGACCCGCTTCGAGGAAAGGATGGTCTATAGGTTGCAAGCAAATCTAACCTGAACTCGATATTGTTCTGCTCCATCCACTCTAAGCAAGCGTTTCCTCTCTCATTTGGAACAATGTTGTCCCATTGACCGTGTTCAGCGTTCAAATCTCCGGCTAATATATAGTAGTTTTCTTCCGCGTTCAAGCAGAGGCAAGTGAAGAGAGCTCAGAAAGAAAATTAGGGCCTTGAGGTTCTGATGCATAAGCAGCGATCACTAACAGCTTCTTTCCACCTTGGAGAGAGATGCGTGCGATGGATGCTTCTAGCACACTAAATCTACGTACAACATTGCTATAAACGACCTTGTGAAAAATGTTCTTTTTAATCAAGAGAGCGACCCCGCCACCTCGAGTGGATTGGGGTCGGTCTCTTCTGATTATGTGGTAATTTTTGTACCTGAGAATGCGCGTCTGGTTTAGCTTAGTTTCGCTAGCCATCAGCACGTCAGGATTGTGGGTTTGCAACAAGTTGGAGAGCGTTAATTTTCGTTCAATCCTAATCAGCGAATTAACATTCACTGCTAGGATCTTAAGGGTTCTTACCTCGCGTGAGCCCATTATATCTGCGAGCGTTGGTTCACAGGCAGCTTAGAGAAGAGGAAATCTACTCTAGCCGTCTGTGCAAGGAAGCTGGTCTGTAATTCGACCATCTGTTTCTGCAAGGCAATCATCTGCGCTTGCATCGACTGGATGGAGGACATTACGTCCCTTATGGAGGGCTCTGCCTCGGGTTGCCTGGCCATTGGAGCCGGGGCAACCTTCGGCACTGTCCGTTGTGCCGGTTCCCTGCCTGACACCATTTGGGCGTAGGAGATAGCCGGCGTAACAGCAGTAGCTACAGCACGGGCCAATGGCCTGGCTGCTACCTTTTTCTCGTTCCTAACCTCTTTTACTCTCTGCCGGAGTTATTTTATTCGTGGACACCCCAAATAGGTTGCAGGGTGTCCATTTCCTCCGCAGAGTACACATTTGAGGAGCGCCTTATCCTCGACTTCATCCGTACGTAAAGGGCATACCCCTTTATTGTGGCTGAAGGTGCATCGTGCGCAGCGGAACTCCATGTTGCAGTTCTCCGCCACGTGCCCCAGCCTTCTGCACCTCGCACATTGAAGTACGTTTCCAGTCTTCTTCAATTTTCCCATTTAACACTCAAACCACCTACGAAACGGATTTTCCGTAGGTTGTCGATTTTGGTGTCATGTGATACCTGTATTAAGAAAAAGGGAAGTGCCTTATTCTTCGCCTTCGCTGCCGCAGTAATGAAAGGATTAACCCTACGAAGTGGACCTCGTCGCTCTCAACTTGGCGCAGCTTGTTGAGGAGGACCTTCGGGTCAGTAGAGGGGTTTATGCCTTTGAGGAGCATGGTCTGTGGCCTTTCTCCTCTGGGGGTGTACGTGTAGAAGTCAGCGTTCGATGCCGCTAATTCTTTTAGAAATCTAAAACCGTCCATTGTTAAGCAGTGGACGGTGTGAATTTGGGGAGTCTTGTATTTAATATCAAATAATTTGCTCCCTACGGCCATCTCACATAGTGTCTCCAGCTCGTCGGTCCCCATGTCGAAGACATTGATAGGCGGGCAGCGCGCTTTGGATTTCTGCCGCTCTTACTGTGGCCGTTGTTCCTTCTGTTGTTGTTGCTGAGGTTCCTGATGATTCTGCTGCTGCTGGTGGCAAGCTCAAGACTGGTAGTGTCAATATGCCCCCCTTATTGCATCATAGAATTGGAGTCCCGTCCGGGAATCGAACCCAGACTTTCTGCGCCGCAGTCGGTGCACTTACCACTGCGCCACGGCGACCACACTATAATTAATGAGAGCCAATAAACGGAAGATATTTTATCGTATCAGCCAAAGCACCTCAGAAGCAGTCGCAGTAAGGAAGTGTTATAACTGTAATAAAACGAAAGCAGCATACATACGTATAATCTCGCACCTACCTCAAATCTTATCTACTCCCAAGTTTTCTGTAAATAAAACTTTCAACGTACCTAGTAATATCGACATAATACAAAACCCTACATATTAACTAGAATAAGTTTTTGTGGAATTTGTGATATTTTTGCCCCCCTCCCCCACGATTTCTGTACTTATGACTTGTGGACCGTTATGGCTCTGCACCGTTATTGACTTGAAATGGCTTTTGTCGAGAATACTTAAACGCGATTAAAGAACGCTCTGACATTGCGTTAGCACTATACAAGGTGTGGATCACGATTTCTTAAAATGTGCCCTGCATGAACAAATAAGACATATATTGCAAAACAATTTTTGTAAGCAGTCATCGTCTGACTATATTGTTATGTATATGTTAGAATTCATAAGATCATTCGGCCGTAGTAAACGAAATAGGAATATGAATAATAACAGACCTAAGAAATACAGAACTATAACGGAGTTTGAATTTGGAAAGTACTCCGTTATGAAACAAGAAACTCCAATCTGTCCCTCGCGAATTAATACTGAGCACTATTTTCGCTCGATATAAACGTCCCTAGGGATGTGGTGTTAGACGGAATCAAGTTAAGTTTCTTGACGAATAAAATAAAAATAAATTTCCCATATTTAAGTTAAATTAAGATACAGTAGGCCGAAAAGCAAATTAAATGTAAAGTAGATTAACTTAGAGCACCCGCGAAGGTCAGTAAGTTAGATATAAGATCGAAAGTTCACATAATATAAGCTAGTTTTAAGTATTTTTAGCTAGAATATAAGTAAAGGAATTTAAATTTAAATAAAAATACAATAAAAAGTTAAAAAGTTAAGGTGTTAGACGGAACAGATATGATACTACTAATTTAAGTTAGACAATTGGTGTCAGATCGAATCCTTACCACCTTCTCACAAAAAAAACATAAATAAATAAATAAATAAAGACACTGACAAACAAAATGATGCATGACAATGACGACAATGAAATGAAACATGACAATGACGACAATAATTAATGAGCTAGTTTGAATTTGCCAATTAAAATAAAATTCCAGACATCATAACAAAAAATAATATTCGCTAGACTGTCTGCAGACCAACCTCAAATGCCCCAGTATATGTCGTAACCTAATTATTGATTTAGTCTGTCCCCACATTTATGGTGAGAGAGTTTCATTTAAAACACTGCGTTGAGACGTTTCCTACTATAAAAAAGAAACAATTCACACACTGGGGAGTTGGCTGATATCACACAAGTTTGACCCAAATCCAAGGAATGACAAATTGTCCTTCTTCATACCTCGACCTCACACATCCAAATACACGAATAGGAGAAGCCCTTCTTGGATTTCAGCCATCAAGTAATTGCATTATCCTGGTTCAGGAATGGTTTGACCCAGTTTTATGAATTTTCTATTTTCGCTCCCAGAACACAACAACCTCAACATTGATTGCTGAAAACATAGTCTGCCACTGACTCTGGCGCCGAACTGACTCAGTCTATGGGCGGAGGGACTTTAACCGCTTTTCGTGACCTTTTCGTCGAAATTCATGGTGGTTGAAGTACCAGAGGCAGTGCTTCCTATCGGATTTATTCAAATTACATCGATTTGCCGATTCGTCAGAGTGATAATGAATTTAATGAAGTACCCAGTGGTTCATGATGACCGTCATAAACATGACAAATTGTCGTCAATGAAAGCTTAGTGCATCTTCGCCGCTGAATCTTTATTGTTTTTATCTGTTCACCTATTGATTGCCGACAATTAAGCCAATTCAATAAAAATTTCGGGATGGCACTATTGAGAACTAATTGTCATATTGATTTTCAATATGTTGAGAATGGTTGCAAGAGCGTTGACGTATTCGAATTATGACAGACAGCTTGATGTTTGAAAACAACCCTGAAACTCAATTTATACTTTCAGTCTGATTGAATGGGGAAAGAAAAGAATGATTAAGGGAGAAACAAACAAAAATTGATAGCACGGAGTTTAAATGTCACCTTGATCGATATCAATACTGTGAATTGTGAATATGAGTTTGAACTCACAGCTGGTCAGATATAAATTGTAATAGTCATTGTAAAAGAAGTTTCTCACTGTCGAACGCACATTGCAAGTTCAATGAACTGTCTGTAACTGTAATTTTATATTTATTATTGTTTGTTTGTTTTCAGTTTAGACACTCTTAAATTGTAAAAACTTAAGTTCAAGCGTATAAGGCGTTCGTTTTAAAAAATAATGGAATGACTAAATTATTGTTGACTTGACTTTATCAAAATTTAACAATGAGCATGGAATCATAAATTATGCAGAGGAAGTGAGGAAATTATTTTAATACGATATTCGCATGCATTTCTCATAAAATGTTGTCACGTTTTTCATGCCTTATAAGTTCGACGTTCTGTCACGCTAATGGAAACTCATGCATGTAGGTAATAAGACTTCACATATATCTCTTGAATCTTTGTCCTTCAACTAAATAAATAAAAAATGAAATAAGAGAATGATATAAACATTTAAGTACTCCATTAACTTTATTCTTAAACTGCAAATGGCTTGATTTTTTGATAAATTTTTTATTATACTCTTGCTAATGCAGATGAAGTTCGAATTAAAGTTTTGAGAGGGTTTATTTTCTTTATGATCGGATGTAGGTATTGTTGCCGGTTTTGGTTTCTAATCTGTTGATGTTAAGTGTTTAGTTGATACGTAAAAAATATGCAGTTTGGCAAGCCTGACAAATTTGAAAAGTGGTGTACTATAATTTCATGAAATTTTCTTTACGCTGTCTTAGGCATTGTATATTCCGCCAGGTAACTTCACCAGAATTTAGCAGTTAATATATACAACAAAACAGCACTTTCACACCATTAATTTACCGAGACGATTGGATGGTTTTCTCAATTAACTATGTGCATCTTCAATTTGCGGCCATAGGGAATCCTCTTTAACAGAGAAGGTTGAAGCAACGTAGATGTCGCTAAGCAATTAAATTTACGCCTCTGCTGTGTACATCCCGGGAAGATATACGTAATATAAAATTAAGGTATCAGTCAAGCTCGACATAAGCATTCTCATAATGCAGAAAGACAACAATGTAGACACTGTTCTCGCCGTGTGCAAGATTAATTTGCACTTAGTACACCAGAATTTTTGTGAGATTTAAAAGGAAATATGGCCCACTGTTCAAACGTTGCGTTGAAAAGTTGGGATATCTGGATTCCATTAAAAGACTTGAAAAAGTTGCATGGACTTGAAATCATTCTCCGTTTTCTCTGAGTCTGTCCGACCTTTTACTATCACGAACAAACATTAATGCAGTCTTTAGACTGCAGTTACAGGTGTGGTTCTAGGTTCTTCAGGAACTACTACAGCAACTACTGTTGTGCCATTCTATTGTTCTCTCATAAGAAGAGGTGACCTGAAGTTTATTGCCGACTCCGTGCGGCGAAAATTTAGAAACATTTATATTTAGAGCTCGTTGAGTATTGTCACATGAAATAGGTGCTGTCGTGCAAGAATACTTCCAGAGTGCAGGTCGACACACTTTGACGGCAAAATTTGAGAAGCTTTTCCATAAACAACCAGTTCTCTGGGCGTTGGCAATAACTTCAAAGTCGTGGAAGCGCAAACAATTTAAGTTGACTAGTAGTTCGTGGAACTGAAAGGTATGTTCATTTTACACTAATATATGCCAGTTTACATCCTTTTTTTTCAACGCCCTGCATAACGGAATTCGGAAATGTGATTTTACACTTTTTCATTAACTTCCACTCATCGCAAGACGAGTAAATCTTGTTGAAGTCAAGTTGCAGGAGGATATTGTTCACCTCGACCTTCGACGCTATTCCACACTTCACTAAATCGTAGGCATACGCAATCTCGTGCTGCCTACTACCATTTCTGTAACACGAACGGGATCGATGAGTGACCCCGTTTTTTATGTGATTCGTTACACTTTTCCACTAACAAGGACTACCACAAAATTTCATATACATCAAAGCAAATAAGAATATGGTACCATCAATTCAACAAACAATAAATTCTGGTGGTGCTGAAAACTGGTATTTACATAGAGAGTGCACTAAAGTAGGACAAAATAAAAGAGAACTTTCGGAGGAGGTAAAATGTCTAGTGACATTTTAATGTTAATCAGAATGGATCATTTGCTTTGCGTTTATAAATTTTTCTGTCCGCAATTGTCTGTTGGTTTTGTCCACTATTTAAATTTCTAAGTATATCTTATCATATTCGCACTTTGGTTTATAAAATAAGTAAAGCCGCTAAATTGCATTTTTAAATGAAGAGACCGTAGGTTTTAAGACTACAATAAACATCTCTGGGTTGTCATTATTAATGTATGGAAAAGTACAGGATTATCAAGTGTTAAGACAAAGGGAACCAACAAGGCGTTGTTTAGATATGAGGTGATATCATCATCACACAATCTTTCGCCCCGTTTCACCTTGATCTCACTGAAGGAGAATGTGATACCTTTTCAACGCTATTAAAAACAACACAGCCGATAATTTTTCATAAAAAATCTGATAACATGGGTAAACGCGGCCACATATTTATACGACAGTGACGTCAAGCATTGTTTAAGACGAAAGACTTTCACTGAGTCAACACGCGATTCAAAGTCATTTGCATGAATTGATCTCCTCTTTGACCCAAGACTTGAGTCATGATGATTTAATGACCAAACCAAAACCCGCCGAATTGCGGTTTGTTTCAGGTTGCAAGTTACTCATGGACCTCATGGTGTCATCTAATATTTTTAAATTTAAGAACTGCTCAAGCTCACCGCACAGCAATGGCGTAAGCCGTAGAAATCATCCCAGAAATGTGTGTTTCAGCTTCGAAGGATTACCTCATGGAACTGATCACGATGATTCATGCTTGTGCAGCTGCACCTAATCCGTTGGTTGCATGTTAGAGAGAAGTACATGTGATGAGAACAACTGATTCAACGGTTTATGGTTTTGCCAGCTTTGATGACACCTTTAATGAGATCATCTATCTTGATGGCGATAAGGTTCTAAAATATTTACTCCGAGCTAATAAATTTTTTGCGTGGTCTCGTTTTATTTATAACTTTCAGCAGAACAGAATGTGTAAACAACTGGACTTTGTTTGGACTTGGTATTTGCAAATATATAATACTTGTAAATATGCTAAAGACACTCGATATATAGTCCATATTTCAAGAGTCCAAGAAAAAGTCTGTTTATGGTTTTATCCCTGGTGTACTTTGTATGCCATAAGGTTGAGTGAGGGCATGTGCAAATTATATGGTAAGGCTACATGTAACTCAAAAGTGTTGAAATTTCTGATGAATAGGATATAAATAACTGTCGCTTATGGAACTTAATAGTCGGTATTCATAATCCCGACGGGATAATATGTATCGACCCAAAAATTGAACTTCAATAAAAAACCGATAGTATGTGGAAAGAATATAAACTGCGTACCTCAAAATATGTGAAACCTTACTTAAAGATAGCATTTTCGGGCAAAGCTTTCGTTTTGATATTAAGATAGGTGGCCGCCGAAGATTCCAGAACTAAACACTTCTCATTTTTTGTTCCCGGCACTTCCTCTTTCGATTTGATGACAACACTGGAAGGGTAACAACTATCTGACGCTTCTTAAATCACGGTGTACGCAGTCGGTAATAAATTGTAGTCAACATTTGCTCGTGAGAAAACAAAAGTACACACAACACCAATGATTGTTGAATAATTGTAATTAATAAAAATTCATCTACAGCTAATAACAAAGAGCCTGAAGCATGGTCGGTTCAAGGCTTAACTCGCAAAAACATTGGCCGTGAACTCAGTCATTCACTTCAAAGTAATAGATGTTCTTAAGTAGGTACCTACATACATACATATATGTATAAAGGATATTGTTTAGCAATAATAAAAATAAGAGATTTCGATCTAGATTTCGATCGGGATTTCGGTTCTATTGCAGCAATGAAGGTTTTCTTGCAGTTAAGATTCATTAATAGTGAATAATAAACCCATTACTTTAAGGTCAGGCGCAAACAAATATGAGTCTTTCAAGGACATCCCCAGAATCGACGCCGACGATAAATTCAGGAATCGCAAAACAACTCCGGCCTCCCACTGATCAATTATAGTTTGATGTGATTTTTCATAAGCCGCACAGTAGCATAAGCAATTTAAATATTTGTGATTACGATTCACTTCGGTTGCAACGCACTGAAGTTGAAGTACGTGACGTGTATATGATTCAGTTTCTTATTAAATTCATATTTTTAGACGCCTTGCCTAATTTGATTGATAATATCAAAACAAACATGAACAAAATTTTAAGAAAAGCAACGACTTATTTTGTGGTTGAATTCTGCACAACTTTGTTGAAAAGTTTCTTATTTATGGAAGTGATATTCATTTACATATTTCTGAATGAGTGAACGGTCAAACATATCTCCAGAAATTCGATACTATTTCTGTTGCAATCTAAAGAACTTAGTCATGTCAGAGGGTAGGTTTAGAAATACTTTCTAGGGATTCTTTTTTTGGTCTCTCTCTCTTTTTTGCGATTTTTTTAATTACAAAATATATGAATTTTTATCTTATCTTATTTATGTACGCAGTATTAGTGGAAAATCTCTAGTTGCTCATTTATGTATTTATTTATATCTCATCTCACTAAAGTAATGCAACAGATTGTAGATGTAATTCTTATACATATTTTACATCAATGCTCAAAGCAATCTTTTGACACTGTGTAAACTCTACAATGATATTGGTCAAATTTTATGAAGATAATGGATTATTAAGAGAACTATAAGCTTTGCTGAATGTATTAAAATCGAGGTCATGTTAATAATTGTTTTTATCACATCTACTAACACTCAAAAAGAAGATGTTAGCGAAAATATATCAGAATACTGTGACAATTATTCCGACGGAAGAAAGAGGAAAGCGAATATACAGCTGCTGTCTTCTTCCATAAGACTTCAGTTTTTCATAGTCAGTCATAATGTAATAAGAAAAATAAATTTCCCGAAAATATGTCTTTCTAGATTTTACTCAAAGAAAGATTAGGGCTTAGAATTTAGATTTTTCTAGAAAACAGGCATTTTTGCCAAAATGCAATCCAGATGACGAGGAAGTGAGTACAAACTAGGCCACTTGTGCCTAGTAGTGTAATAATACATTTAATGTATTAATATATTTAGAAAACAATATTAATATTATTATTTCCTTCAATGTTATTAATTTATAATAAGTACACAATTGTTGGGCACAAATGTGATGTGATATACAGATAATTGCTTGAAGCACTTAATGTTATTATTTTTTTAAACCTATTTAAGAATCACATTCCGTAAGTTAATGCCAAAAAATATTTCAAACATTAGCCACTTTTCCCTTGGCAATGCTCGCTAAAAAATAAAACTACTCATATCTCATCCAACTCATTTCATCGCGCTCATTTCTTATTTTCTGATGATAGCAAATGCATGGAATTTCACTCAGCAGAATGTAAACAAAACGCCCGCATACTCGTCAATCTGGCTTCACAACCATGCAACTTAAGCAACTCAATCGTCATACACTGAGCTTCAGCATTGCGCATTCAATCCAACACGAATTCAGAACCAACAAGCAAGCGAAGACGACCTGACGACTAGTTGGCTGGTATCCACTCGAACCGAACCAATTGAAATCAGTCTGCAGCCAGACTTTGCGTCCATCGGTCGTGTGCGCGTCGCAAAGTTTCTGTGAGCGTGTGTGTATTTCTAATTGTGTGTATCTTTCGAGCCGAACAACTTGTATCTCATCCCTAGTTAAGTCGGTTTGTTTTGATTCGCGTCAAACTTGAGATACCGCTGCGTGCAGAAAGTTCAGCCAATTGACACATCCTCGTGTCAACTGTCATTGCCAGTGGTGCAAGTGTCCTTAAAGAAGTGTGCTTCCACCAAGAGTCCTTGGCACAGCTAAAATTTCTTAACAGTTTTCATTTCGTTTGATTCTTCTCATAACTCGCGAGTGTGCATTCGTGGGTGCTGTGAAAGCAACTGTATACGTTCAGGTTGGTTAATTTAAATTTCTCAGCTTTAAAAAAAATTAATTTTAATACCTTAACTGTGGTGTGTCGCTCATCGTTTTTGGTGTCTGAGTGATTTCATGGTCGTTTCGGATGGGTTCATTTTTGGTTTTTCATTTTTATGCACAGGTGAGGTATTTATTAAAGTTCTACACGGATGACATACAGAATCTATGAAATGTAATTTGGGATGCCTCAGGCACTAGCAGTGAAGTTGAATATCAACCCTCGACCGGTGCGGTAGTTCCATATTAGCAGTACACCCGCCCCTCTGAAATAGGAAAATTCAATAAACCATTATCATAGCAGTCGGGAAAGTGGACTACTTATCGATTTGTAAAGGGGCAAGGACATTCTGCTGCTGGTGGTATTGCAGCATTTGCTGTGTTGTATTTGTAGTTGAAGAACTCATGTGTAAGGGATGTGTTGGTGTTTTACGTAAACAGTGCCACAAGTTTTTTTGTTTTTTTTTTTGCCTCCTTCAGCCTTGCGGATGCCGGATTTCTAAAATGTGGACTTTTGCATCTTTGCAGTTTCGTAATATTGCCAGTGTTGCCGATAGACAAGGCCACAATTAATATAGAAAATTTTGTTGGTATAATATGTACATTCATATGTAAAATTAAAAGAATGGCAAATAAACGATAATAATAATAATTTAGTGGCACTACAGCTCACAAGGGACTAGGGCCTAGCTTCTAAAACAACTACTCGTGTTGTGCGTGCTACTGTTCTCTCACGAATATAATAGAAGGAACCTACAATTTTTTGCCGACTCAAAACGGCGAGATTTGAGAAGACAATTGATACTCTTTAAGTGTTATCAGCAATTCGAAAGAGGTGAAAAAATGCTAGATGTCCCGTCCGGGAATCGAACCTAGGCAAATAAACAAACAAAATATAATAGTGCTTATAAATAGTATGTTAAGAAAAGAAGGGGGTAGCAAAGTCGTTTCCTTTCTGATTGTAGGTATACCAAAGTTCATTCTATTAATATGAAAACAATATTGTTTATTGCAGTACATATGTAGATATGTATGTAAGGAAGGCATTCTGCAGTACATCTGACATTTTCTTAATGACAATCAAAATTGTACTTTATGCAGTATAGAAATGAGTTGAAATTGTAATTTGAAAGCAATTGTTTCTGTAGTTTTAGAAGACGTTACATTTGGCTTCTAACTCTGGCCCAATTTCGGTTCAAGGATAATTTGAAAGTGACAGGGATTCTGTTGCAACAACAGGTACATATAGTACATATGTGTTCATTTACAATAACCGCATATGTACTCTACGAAATTTGAAAAACACCAGGACCTTCTTAAACAACTACTCATCTTTCTGTTCGTTTGTTCTTTAACGAACTGGGGGCATCTTATGCCCAATTTTCCAAAGTTCATTCTAGGCAGTTAAAGGATATACCATTGTGTAGAAATTTGTTCCGGGTGTTTTTACTCGTATGAGTAGGTTTTTAACAGACATGTTAAAATTTAGAGGCCACTCCAATTTTTTAAAAAATAATGTAAACACAAAAGTATAAACGATTATATTTTTAAATATTGCAATGTTTAAACTGCAATTTACGTGTCTATAAACAAATCTATTTTGCAAGGGATGTAACCATCTGACGCTGGGGTTTATTAAAGTGATCATCCAGTCTAATATGATGCCAAAAAATGTTCGATTGTCAATTTGGGCTTTCAAAGAATTTCTTAATCGATGCTATATGTTTTGTGCTTTTCTCAATTTATTGATAATATTAACGCGGCATGTACTAGCTAGAAAAATTCACTGTTCAAAAGCAGTCATTATAAGCGTACGCCTCACCTGCTTCTGCCTTGGGTCCCTTCTCCAAGGCTGATTGAATTTTCACCTTTTTCTCCTTTTTAATTTTTTTCGGTTTTAATTTATTTTGCCACCACATTTTAGAACCCTTTTCTCAGAACACAAACAACAAGTTGGGAAATGAGGATATTTCTTTATACAAAGTAAAGCACATATTAGGGATACGACCAAATCTTTCACTGTGACGTCATCGCATTGTCGCAAAGAGAAAGAACTTGCTTGAGTAAAACCACCTTGAACTTGACACTCAGCTCATGTCATCTATTAATTCTTTTTTCCTCACCCCAAACATAGATAGCATACAAAAATAAAAATTGCATTTTATCACACTACTTTATTATACGCCATGCTCAAAATAACATTTGAGGGAACTTTACGAAAAGTAAAGCACATCTGACACGGAGGCGCGTCAAGTATCGAATGATATTTTCCCTTGTTGCATGACGGTCTGTCATTATTTGGAAATGTGAAACACAGTATCATTTACGTCAAAAGGAATCACGAACCTGTGTCTAATTGCTTATTGAAACTCATCGAGAAATTGAAGTTTTTACCGTTCACGCTTTACTACTATTGTACTACGTGTTTCAAAGTGATTTCGTAGAATGGAAACAAATGATACTTACCGATGCTCTTAATGTGACACTAATCAAACGGCATCAACTTAGGATTATATGGGTCATAAGGTAATACAGGCTATATTATTTTTTGTTTCCTAAAATTCAAATATTCTTGTAAACTTTTATTGACAAAAAACAACATTTCTGATAATAGGTTTTCTTTTTATTTGTTTTTGTAGCTATAAAATTTAATATGATCTTACGTTGACTCTGTATTATGCCTTTTATAAGTTGGGCTAATGAGTTGCTTATTTTACTTAAAAGGTAAATTGCTGAAAAAAGTGCTTTATTTTTTTGTTTTTTCTATCCTTCATTATTCTTTGTGAATGTTTTTCTATGATCAAGATACAGCTCACGATTGGAATAGCCTTCTGTGATAACCATTTTGAAAATGCAGGAAATTTATTAAAATTTGGAACCACAATTAACTAAAAGAAATACATGCACTATCGGTATTGTCGGATAAATAATTCGATCCGGTTGACCGATATCTTGGTTGAAGTATATTCCTTTGTTCTGAGTTTGAACTGTAGCGTATAAAAATAAAATTTAAAAAAATGACTTCAGATCCTGCCTGGTCCTATATAAGTAAATAAAGTGCATAGAGAAAAGGAAATTCTTGATAAGATCTTATTTTATAATAGTTTCAATTGAGTCTACATCATGTGGCCATTCATACCTCCTATATTTGGTTACACATTTAGCATCATTTTGTAATTTAGATCTTATCAGCTTCCCCACAGTGACATTTCTTTTACAAGCAACTGTCAGTTAGCTATATAAACGATATTGTTTCCAATACAATGGCAACTGTGAGGAATGCAGTACGCTCCCCTAGCGAATGTTGATGACAATAGAACGGAAGTACATTTGTATCCTTTTGTGCTCCTGCTGCTCTTCTGCTTATCCACTAACCCAGCTCTTTTATCTCGACGCGTCTGATTCAGTTTGCTGTGTACACAGTCAGAGTCCTTTTCTTGTTCAATTTTATTGTGTCTGGTGACATTGGTGTGCGAAACTACCGCATTGAGAGCGATGGCGTGTGCTGCATAGTCAACGATTTGGCGCAGAATTCACGTGTGTATCTGATGTGGGGTGCGTGTGGGATGTGCGTAGACAATGTGTAAAGATGGTGCCTTGTCAGAGAAGCAAACAACACTTACAATTACCATTTCTTCACCATGGTAATGACTGTTGGTCTTTAAAGACCATTACTTCACCCTACCATGTGCTGTGCTGAATTACCTCGCCCATTAGGTTTATGGTCTGGCTTCTCAAGTACTTTACGGCTGAGATGAGAAGACGCATGTGTTTATGACTCAAAAAAATTGAAATTTAGATTAGGGGGCAGTTTTGAAGGACAACTGGGATATCGCGCTCAATTCACACAATTTAACATGGTGAATGTAAGTGGCATAAGGTGAAGGACATAACTTCTGGCTCCATTACAAAGTTCGCAGCCTTAAATTTATAATTAGCAAATAAATCAAAAAGAAAAATGCGGAACTGTACACATAATCACATGGTGTGTAGATTTAATGGATTTCTCGAATGTTGCCCAACAAGTGCAAGTAATAATAATTGAATTGTATTCAGAAAACAGTAATTGTAATATGAATTAAGAGATGAATGAATTCTCCACAGTAACCCTTCTCACTGCGAACTGCGAACATAAAGAATAAAACAAGAATTAAGAAATTAAAGAAGAGACTTTTAAATACACAAACGGATGGAAGACGGAAAAAAAAGAGAAAAAAAAGGAAAAACACTTATCTCATCAAGTATCTGCACTTAATGACTTTATCTGAGATACTGCGGTGGGTGCTGAATATAGTCATTAACATACTTTTTATTGCCCATGTCTGTATTTTCTCTCTTTCCATTTCAATTTAAGGTGTCTTTTGGCTAATTAAGATTTAAGTTGTAGTTCATGAGAATATTGACACAAAACTTAACTGATCTGAACGTATTTGAAGCGGTGTTGGGTGAACTCCAACATCTTATCTTATATATTGTACCATAATTGTAATGACGATGTTTGCCAATTTTAGTGTTAAAATTAATGGCCAAAAATCGAGAAGTGGAGGCAAATTAAATGTCACTTAATGTAAATATAAGAAGAACCAAAGCTGCTAGACAGAACAGGAAGTCTAGAGAGCTAAAATGCTTTTGGGGTCCTGAATATGTGCAGAAGAATCGGAAAGGCGAAGACCTTCATCGGAGTGCTTACTCAGATCTGAAAAAATTAATTTTACCAGTTCGAAAACCAAGATGCAACTGTTTCACTGAAACGTAAAATCAGCGCTGCATCATATATGCACTTCCTGGAAATTGGAATTGTTTAAGAAATATTCTGCAGAATCATACGTAGTGAAGACATCTCCAATTCGAACTACGCTATGCTGTGGAGCTGTTTTCCCAAGATGACAGTATAGAGGTATGCATTAACTTAAAAATATGGGGTACAAGCGTGATTCATGGATACAAGTACATATGTGGGTATTATCCCATGTTTTTTAACGTTCTTGCCTTTTTTCAATGAAAACGCTTTTTTCATACGAAACTGTTGTATAAACTAGGGATATTCGCTACTATGTATGTATGTGTATCGGAGGGAACTACTTGGTTTCGGATCGTAGCTGCATTAGTAAGCACTAGTACTCGTTCTATTGTTTTTGTATGAGGCTAAATAGAGCTAACTCTCTAAAGGCTAAAAAGAGCAACTCGAAATTCCTTATTTAGTCTATTTTTGCGGAATACCAGTGGATCCAGTTTACGTCGGCGGTTATGGAAAGATCCATTGGATTGCGCTTAAATAGTATCAAACACTTTTCACTGGATGTGCAGTGAGGGAAAACGTAACATCTATCATGCACAGATAGTTTTCTCATTCCCAATATTTCATGTCAATCCTACAGGACCATGCGTTTTTTTCGAAAAACTTTTTATCTTATTCAACAAGAAAGGCGTTATAATTTGCTATTAAAACTACTCCTATTCGTTACTTAACGACGCCTACAACTCTCTTGTCTGATATTTTCACATTCTCCAACAATATTTTCAATTGTCATCATTAAGAAGGTAACCTAGGCAGGTATCACAATACGAAATGTATACGGTGTCATTCATTGAACACTTTACCGAAGTCGCCTCCATATCATGTAAATGAAATGTATTTAAGTGACAACTCATTCCATCTATGCAATTTGGCACACCTTCCTATTCTTCCAACTCATATGCGAACGTGATCTGCCATCCCGCTGTCGAAAATAATCAACATGTTCCATTAAATGTCTCCTGACCCATTCGATGAAAGGCAATAGAAGATAAAATATTTATATTCAGGCCATATTCTTTTCAACTCTAACAAGAGGGCGAGTTACGATTTACTTCACTTACTTTTGAATGTACCTGGGGTTCACCGAGATCATGAAATTCAATCGGATTAACATTATTTATTACCGAACGTGTTCTTTTTTTAGAAAATAAAATACAACCAAAAGAGAAATAATCTACACCGATGTATGTACATACATATGAAGGTTTGCAGTTGATGTGAAGCAACCCCGAAGTTTCACCCCAAAAGCTATTAACCACCACACACATCATATCGATTCGCATTATCATTAATTAAAAGAAAGGAACATCCAATTTCAACCACGGTATTTTGGCCACGGTTTTAAATTTCTAAAGAAGTTATCGACCAGGTGGAAAAAAATCCGGTAACGCCGCTAAATGTCGCCCCTGTCACCAGAAGAGTCATCGAAGCGTGAAAACCTTTTTTCCCTCACCTAAAATAGAGGACTTAGTTTTTGTCCTGGACAGTTATTTCCCATAAAAATAAAAATAATGACAGAATAAAACTGTGATATACTGGGAATCCTTATAAGTTAAGGATTTATTTTGACAGGAATGTACACATTGTTATGTCACCGTGTCCTTGTCGCGTGCTGTGAGCAAAATGCGATTTGATGTGGCTTGGCTGCATGACAAAGGTACGCGAGTGCGAAAAAAGAAAAATTAAATTCTGGTAATGTCACAAGTTTGACTTTGATTTCGAGTGAAGGGGAATCTACTCTAACAATTCTTACAATCCTCTTCGGATTTTGTTTGTCAGAGAAATGAATCAGTTTACGAGAATAGAACCACGCTAATTATAACGACATTTTCGCGGAACAGTAGCGATGTCTGTGTTCGGGTAGAGCGTATGATATTCACCATAAGTCTACTGAAATGACCCAGTTTTCGTTTTCTTTTGTTACTCAACGAAAATGTTCGCCCCCACTGGGCCTGCAAAGTAAGTGGAAATTGGAATTTTGGATAGAATATGGCACATGAGACATCTAACCGTCATGAGGGTTTGAATGTCAACTACCATACGTTCGCTCTTTCTTTATTGAAGACAGAAAAGAGATTGAGGTGTCAGCTGATGTCTGCAAAAAGTGTGAATGAGTCAAGATTTGTTTTGCATTTGAGAGGAAATACAAGAAAAACACTCACCAACTACAAGCGCGTTGATGTAGAAAATTCAAAGTGTGGAGACACACTGAAAATACGATGCAGAGCATCTCTGTAGTGTTGCTGGTGTTTGTTTATAAAATCTATAAATAATTGTGATCTTATTATCACAATAAGTTATCACCTAAATGAAATTCGATGTGGTTTCCACTGACTATGTGTGTTTTTGTGGGATTTTTTATTCTATCTCCGGCGTCAGTGTCTAATTGGCGGATATCGTGTTCAGCATGAAATTGAAAATTGTTTGTAACAGTTAACAATGAAATGTATGATTGATATGACAGGTGCCTTCCCAGTAATAACTGTGTCGCAATGTGGCTGGAGAGTGTGATGTAATTGAATGAACTGCGTTGGCAATGAAGCTTGAGCTTGTTGTATGTGTGTATATTATGTGCATCTGATACGAGAGCAAAAAGCATAAAATTTAATGACTGTAGAAGTCTTAAAAATGAACTTAATAGCTTTTAGTGACCTCTTCTTTGCCATCTTGACAAATAGTAAACTGCTGCATCTGTCAAAGATGAGGGTGAGAGTTCATTACTCCGTGTGAGGCTAAACTGACAAAATGTTTTTTTTTTAATTTTATCAATGACAAATTTCGCGACCTTTTATTTCTCACACTCTGGTGATATTATATATTGTATAAATAAGAAATATAGAGATAGGAAGAGTATTTTAGTTCACGGATATCTAAATGCCGGGTACAATGTTACTTACACAACGGAGTTAGAGCTATATGCAGAGAAATATAACCACGATTAACTTTTAATTAAGTAGGCAATAAATTTTTTTTTTTTATATGGTATACAGATGCGGGGTTTTGGGAAATTCAAGAGTCCCAAGGCCTGCATTCCCATGATGACATGTACGAAGAGGCTAAAATTTTATTTTTGGGGACTCCTGATCAATTCAAATTTGTCTGGGCTTTTGCTTACTTACTTACTTATCAGGCCGGCGACCCATGAAGGGTCAGAGCCTGAGCGATTGCTGCCTTCCATCGCTGACGGTCCTGGGCACGCTGCTTCCAGTCATCAAGGCCAAGCTGTTTTATGTCTGCGATGACTTGGTCTCTATACCGGAGGTTCTTCTCGAACCAGGAGGCTCAGATTCGAAGACCCTCTTCGCTGGAGCGTTGCTGTCCATGCGTTCAATGTGGCCGAGTCAGTGTAGTCGACAGATTTGTTTATCGTCCAGCTTTCAGCTCCATAAAGCAGGACTGGCAGTATAAGGGTCTTGTAGAGCATGACTTTGGTCCTTCGAGTCAGAAGTTTTGACCCCAGTTGTTTCCACAAACCGAAGTAGCATCGGCTGCCAAGGGTGGTTCTACGTCGGATCTCCACTGTGATGTTATTTATGGAGTTAACGTTTGCCCCGAGGAAACACCTTTACTACCTCAAAAATATAGTTGTCGATTCTTACATTTTGTCCTAGGTGTTGTGTGACGGAACGTTTCTTAGTCGACAGCATATACTTTGTTTTCCCCTCGTTGATCTTAAAACCAGCTCGCTTCGCCTCTTCTTCAATTGCCGCAAAAGTTTCCGCTACGGCACGTTGGGAACGCGCGACGATATCGATGTCGTCCGCATCAGCTGGACTGTTTTGTACAAGATAGTGCCTTCCGTGTTTACCTTGGCCCGCCGCACTATCTTCTCCAGTACCAAATTGAAGAAGTCACACGACAGCGCATCTCCTTGCCGAAATCCGGTGCAGGTTTCAAACGGCTCAGATGTCCTCGAGCCGAACTGCACGGTGCATCGCGTATTTATTAGCGTGGTGCGACATAAGCGGATCAATTTTTCCGGGATCCCGAATTCGGCCATCGCCTCGAAAAGTTCGTTGCGATGAATGCTGTCGTATGCGGCTTTGAAATCGATAAACAGATGGTGCGTATCGATTTGAAACTCGCTGGTCTTCTCCAGGATTTGCCTTAGTAGTTGTTGCACGAGGTAGGATCGCCTTTTTTGTAGATGGGGCATATGGAGCTGATATTCCAGTCGTCGGGTATGCTTTCATCGTCCCATATTCGGCAGATGATCTGGTGCATGCTCCCTATCAGAACATTGCCACCAGCCTTGAAGAGCTCCAACAACCAAGTTATTGGATGCTTATCCGACGTTGTTTATCGTTTGGTGGACATCGCAAATGTCCACGATTCAGTAGGCAGACGTATAAGTCGAATTGATTAGAAAAAAACCCAAAAAAGTGTCTAGCAGGGTCAAAGTGCACAATATCGGTGGTCAGTTCACATCGCATACAGGTTAGGTGACCATTGTTACCATGCTAGCTCGGATTGCCTTTTATGACATGTACCACACGTATTTCATTCATGAAATTCACGCTAAAGTGATCCCTCTTTATTAACTGTCGAAATTCACCTGCGGGTCATTTAAAAAAACCTTATCTAGTCTACATCAAAACGAAAAAAGGTACGATAAGAAACCTCATTATATTTGCACCAATCGTGTCTTTAAAAAGCACTTATTTTTCCTCACACTTTTGTTTTTCAAAATTATGTTTTCAGATATACAAAAGAATACTAGTCTAACCACATCCATCAATACTGTCGATTAAAAATACAAATTCATCGTGTGTTCCTAACAAAGCACAGACGCCACAGACCGCCCCCAAATAAGCTCACACATCACTACGAATCGGGGAATCACTGTCAAATACAAATTCGCTAATTTCAACATCAAAGTGTGCATATCAAATATCACACTCGTGACGCATTAGCATCTTGCCTCACTGCCACACTGCCTTAGTGACTGACAGTAGCCAAATGATGATTGATGTAACACTTGACCATTCAGTCGCTTGCGGGCCCATTCCATCATCCAGACAGACAGATGATAAGTTAGAGCGGATCTCATCCTCCTCCGTCATCATCAAATAGATTTTCACACAGCGCAACGTCACGCCCTCTTGATGTGTTCAGTTTTGACAAACAACTGTCACAGTCTGTTGGTCATGCCTGGCCAACGGGTGCAGTGAGTGTGAGCTACTGCTTGGGTAAGCGTCTAATCCGTTCCTTCAACCTACATCTGGTTCACATGGTCTTTCTATAGCATAATGACGTTGCTAAAGCGCAATAGTGAAAATACTTTCACTGACGGTTGAGAGTACTGAAGGGTGATAATCTAATGTTACTGAGGTGTGCGTTGAGAAAGACTGGTTGTATATGTCATTTCAAATTTCGACTGCAGTCTGTCTAGCCTAGTTGAAACGACCAGTCTGAAGTGGCTTCGTTTTCGAGTGGGCCTTTGTTGTGAGAATCTCAATAAGAAAACCGCCGCCAGTCAATTAAGCACACATTAGGGCTTTGTGACAAAGGCCAACAAAATCTTCTGAGGTTTCTCTCTTATCCATTCGTCTGTCATGTGCTTCTGATCGAAAACTGACCGAGACGACGTCATAGAGCAGGCGACTCAGGCGATAAGGTTCAATTGATCAGAAAGTCATTATAAATGACGCGAATTAATAGATAAGATAAGCATTTTGCTGTGAAATGTAAAACAAGTTTAAAGTACGATTAAACATGTTCGTGGCGCTATTCCTAGACCCCACTTATGGATAACGGTGCACAAATTAAGATTTTTCAATCGATTAAGTGAACGCGCAAATTAAATGCTATAAAAAAATAATAAAGTACACACTTGCGAATTTCAATACTGTGTACTACGTTAGTTGTGCAACTAGCACTGAGAGTGACATACATCACAAATTGAAGATGCGATAGTTGATGGAATTCCTATCTAATTGTGTCAGTGTACCGTGATATGAGCATGCTTAGACTCGATGACGACGACGATACAGCATCTTATTACTACATTTTGACTTATTTACCAACGAAAATAAATAATAATAATAATAATAATTGAGTGGCACTACAGCCCATAACGGACCAGGGCCTAGCTTCTACAACAACTACTCGTGTTGTGCATGCTATTGTTCTTCACGAGTAGAAGGGACCTACAGTTTTTTGCCGATTCCGAACGGCGAGATTTGAGAAGCTTTCCATAGACAATTAATACTCTTTGAGTGTTGTCAGCAACTCGAAAGAGGTGGTGCCGTGAAAAAATGCTAGGTGTCCCGCCGGGAATCGAACCCAGACTTTCTGCGCCGCAGTCGATGCACTTACCACTGCGCCACGGCGACCACGAAAAAAAAAAATAAATAAAAAATAAAATAAAAAAAATAAATAAAAATAGAAAAAAATACTAGAAAACAAATAAGACAAATAACAACCATTACGGAGTATCGAATGACTACATGTGTTTATATACACGGAATATAGATCCCTGAAGTAGCGCTAAATAATGTAAACGTTTTTTGCAAATAGGTTTTTGATGTTTTCTCAAAATTTTAGAAAAAATGTTTTGTGCTATTTGAAGCGAAATTTTTTTTTATACATATGAACTACAAGCACTCACATGAATTTCATCATTCAAATAGGAATGAGCAATAAAGAAGTAAATAAACTCATATAAGAAATATTTTTGGATGTGGGCAATCATCATTTCCATTATAAAAGTTCGTGTGGCCCTTCAATAAAATAAAGTAATTTTAAGATTCCCCATTATTTTACATTTAAATATCAAATGTGTCTAAATAATGAGTATAAGGTATGTACAAGAATGTACGCAGATTTTCTAAGAGTTAATAAATTGATACCTTAGCGGGTTTATCAATTTTATTATTATAAAGTACATCTGTTCATTATAACAATATATATGTAAATCCGTTTATGAGGGCAATTCGATGGTGCATTATTTTGTATGCAGAAATATGTGCATAGACGTCCCGTATTTTAGAAAATTTTAATTTTTTCTAGTATATCATTTAATATTTTACACATTAAGAAGTTAAAATTTAATGAATAAAATTCTTATATCGACGTTTCAGTCGCTTTTGGATAACACTCTGTGTCATTCCATAAAAAATATCAAATACTTTAATGGGGCATTTACTGGAACTGGTTACATGTTACACTCATAAAATCACATCATAAGGAATGACGATCTTGTCAAGAATAAGGTTATGTGGTAACCTGTTGTTTGGCCACAGATAATGTATGGAAGAGTTTTTTGCTGTAATAGATGCTTTTGAGGATGTAAAGACCTTCGATCTCGCAAGTTTTATTGCCATTTAGAAAGCTAAGGATGTTGCGCGTTTGCATAAAACATTCCAATTAATAATATCAATAAAACGCTTAAGTTTCAGGCAATTATTATAAAATTCAGTCGTAGAAAATGAGCATTTTTACTAAGGGAGCGCTGAAAATTTTAGAAGTTCGCAGCTAAGCCCTATGCGAACTGCTTAAAAATAAACGAACATTTCATGCAATGTGTAAATATTTGATTTTTGCTTTTAATAGGAGTGCTTCTTTTTTATTCGCCTTTTGAATTATAGATTAAAACCAGTTTTTACTAGATCGTTATTTTAAGTAAACAAAAATGTAAATATTATAGCAAATAAAACAAAATAAAATTAAAAGAAATTTGTTGGAAAACTTGTGGCGCTACAGTCAGGGGTGGACCTGGGCCTCAACCAACATGCCTCTCCAGCCAGCACGATCTTTCGCCAGCTGCCGCCAGTTGCGCAATCCAAGTTGATTGCGGTCCTTCTCCACTTGTGTCCGCTAAATTAGCCTAGGCCGTCCTCTGTTGCGTTATCCCAATGGCTCAGATTCGAAGACGGGCCGGAGCAGTGGTGTCCATGCGCTCTACATGGCCTAGCCATCCCAAGCGTTTTATCCGAAAACGCTTGACTAGGCGCATGTCGCTGTACAGCCCATAGAGTTCGTCGTTAAATCTTCTTCTCCAGATGCCATCAACGCAAAAAGGTCTAAAAATCGCACGCAAAACTTTTCTCTCGGAAAGACTAAGGGCTTCCTCAGTAATTTTCCCTATGATACTGCTTAAAGTTATGCCGACTTTTAATGACAAGTCATATGTTATTGTAAATTCGTCTCGGAACGTTTGATTTTTACGCGATATTTTTCTAGCAACAGCAACAAATCTCACTCTAAAGTTAGATATCCTGTCAAGGTAAAAACTTAATCCCATTTACATAGACTCAGTTACGTACGAATAGGAAGGCTTTTTCTGGATATCTCAAAGAATAGTTTATATCGACAAACATGTAAATAACCAGTGAAGTTTAATTTAGACGAAACGTCTAAATGAAATATTCTCATTAAGAGAAAAGAGTTCTTGGAAACTTAGTTTCATCGACCAGGCTGGGATTTAAATTCAGGATTCGAGTGGACTTATGTCTTATAATACAATACAATATATATGATATTTATTTTTATTATAAATGAATTTTTGATATTTACATCCCCTGAACTATGTTTCCGGTATCGAGACATAGACCTTCAGCATCAACTCTTAATTATCAACAGTAGAACGCGTTTTTGTTGATTAATTCCTTAAAAAAATACGATTTTACAATATTTATTTGCATTTAGATCTCTCGCTTTATCAGTACGATAGAAATGCTAACCGGCGTCATCGTTTTGCATTATTTTTAAGCTTGTGTGGCCAGTGAATTGATAAACATTCATCTAAAAGAAGCCTGTGTGGATTTAAGATTTTATGTTTTTATTTGTTTCGCGAATTTATTGGCGTATGATGACCAGTGCGATAAAATAATCTAACTTCCCCTATAACGCAAACGACGCGTAGGCAGCTCAGGCACCTGTTTGCGTATTTACTCGAATGATGGCCGGAGCCATAATCTGAGCTAATCCATCCTCCTACGTTGATGAGAAACGATATCGAAGGAGATCACAATCAAAACCGATGAAGTCATACTCACTGCGGGAACCCATGACACAGTTAATCGACGAAGGCGTTCTCTCGTATGAGACTAGTACACATCTTGTCCATTATATCATTAGGCACACGATGACAAATATCCAATCGACGCTCACTTAATTGGGTGAAACAGAAAGAATTTCTCATGAAGTTCAAAAAATCGACGTTGAACTTCGCCATGGCATTATATTGGGCGGAGGGGTTCATTGGGTCTGAACATAGAAATTTCGGACTTTTCATGTTGCCCCCTTGTCTGCGAACAAACGCACCGTTAAAAATACGAGTAGGAAAGAACAAATAATTCACAAACTGATACTACTGCGTTGCGTCACCGACTTGAGTCTGTATCCACACTATAGGACTTCAAAATAATACGCGTCGGAGGTTAGGCTAACCTTGCTCTTTTTACACAACAGATGTGAATGCAGTGTTAAATGAAAATACGATGTGGGTTGTTTTTAAGAGTAAAAATTGTACTTCAGCTCTCCATTCACCAGCATCAAATGGGTCCGAAAATATGTCTGTAAAGAAACAGAGATTTGCGTGTGATACCCAGGGCGAGTGGTCGCATTTAATCATTGTTGACGGGGCATAAATTGTCGTCTGGCATTGGATAGTCATCAATCATTGTGAACTGGGGGCCAGTGAAGCTGTTGGTCTCTTTATATTCTCGAAAAACAAAACATAAAAGAGTATAATACTTAGAAGTCTGGAAGACGGCTAAATTGGTTTTGGAATTTGTGTCAATCGAGAATTATATTTCGGCTTTGGTTATTTATGTGTGTTTGTTTTGAAAAATTGACATTTGCCTCGGTTCACGTTGCAAACAAGAGGTCAAGTTATATTATTCGAAGAAAAAGTATTGAAAATTTCTAAGAAATGTGAATGTATGCATTATCAATTTTGTTACAAATACATGGTTAACGATGGTCACATAATTTGAAACTGTCTCAATTATAAGATGGTAAGAAACTCATATACACTTTATACAATGTGTTATTTTGCTCAGGGCTTTTATCTATGCCTTTCGTTAGTCGCAGCTAGCGCACGCAAGCATATTGAGAAAAAATGTTGCTTTAATATATGAAATGCAAATTAATTACAAATTTTGCTCCAAAATCATGTTTTCTTGTTAAAGCTGTTACGAGTATTAGTATTTTTAATTCGAAAAATCCTGGGGGGAGAATAGCGTCAAATGTTATCTTAATTTAAATAAGCTAGGTATGGTTCTCAAATAAGGCACAAGACCTTCAAGAAATTATAATAAAATAAGATCAAAAATTGGGCAACTGAAAAGTAGATATTGTATATAATATTCGTATCTTAAGTTCCACCTGCTTAAACGGAAACTTATTCAAATTATATAAATATTTTGTTTAATAGTACTAGTAAGCTGCAATATAACTCTATATTTTTGCCGTAACTTGATTTGGATGAAAAAAATTGAAGTTCGCCTCATATTGCATTAAATGTAATAATAAAATTGTCTAATAATTTCGATTTCGGCAGAAATTTGCAAAACCGACCTAAAATTGTAATATTTCTAAACCTTTATGATCATGCTTGCAAATGTTAAACAAATGATAAAAATAAGTTTAGAGAAATTTTGGAACAGAAGGGGATATAACAAACACCCTATACTTTGTCCAAATATAATATTAACAGCCAAATCCATATTTTGTGCTGTCACGCGCAAAATAAATATGTATTCCTCTTTTTTACTATGCAATACATTCCAAATTTATTGCAATAATAATTTAATCAAAACAAAAAATTGAAACCACATAAAAAAATAAAACACGCGGAAGGAAGACACATTTGATCAACCCGTGCACATTAACGTTTCCGAATGCAGAATTTGTGTCATGTGTTTTAGCTTTAAATTTTCCTATCAATAAATTCTACCCCTTCTTCCGAAGCATCCCCTACTCGTGTTCATTGCCAACTGACGTTATCACATAAGAAAACTCATTTATTGCAAGTAAAGGAGGAAGAACTCGGTCATTTTTTTTTTTTGCTTTTCTAAGAATTAACACTAACACTCAGCGAGGTATTTATACTTAACATTTCAGATAAATTATATTTAAGTATTTCGCACAAAAATGAGGAAATTTATTTGTAATGATTCATTGCACAAGGTGTTCTTTACTATTTTTACTTACTCTCGCTAATAAAGACTAAGACCGAGTATTTAAATTTTAAGTTCATTCTTGATTTGATTACCCCGCTAATAGTATAACTGCTTTGAAGTCGTATGCAAGGGTCAAATATTTTTCAGTTTCTTAAAATTTCGCTTTTATGTTGATGGCACTTGGTTTGGCAGCTGTTGGGTTAGTGGTACTGAGAATTTATTGTGCGACAGAAAACTATGTACTCGGTGATGCATCATTCACTTTTAGAAACTGTATGATACAATTCGTGTTAAATTCTGTGCTTACAAGAATAGATTTTATTTTAAATACAAAACAACTGGAAAGATGAAAAGGATCAAATTCACTGGCGAAAAAATACAAAGAATTCTTTGAGACAATTGATAAAAGTGGTGTTAAATTTTATCATTTGATTATGTTTTAAGTTCACACCTTTCATCTGAATATTATTAGTCACATCAATTGTGTTTTATACTCTTAGTCTTAGCCTGCGTGTCACACTGCTAATTCTCTGTCGACCATAGGCGCGGTGGATAATTTAAATGGAATATTTATTTTAATCGATTCTTTCGAAACATGAAATTCCATAAATTATTTGTTATATTATAGTTGACATTTAAAAGGCAATACATGTCTCGTTTACCGTATGCCAATGCAAAAGCACGTCTGAAGATGACTGAAATATGCGAAAAAGCTTTTAAAAATGCACATAAGGCAACAATATTAAGGAATGATATTTTTGTTGTCGTGTGATTCTGAATAATTTTAAGATAACAAAATGCTAACCTTCCTACCTGTAGTCGAGAGCTTTGTTATTCTACACAAATGCAACTTCCAATGCTCGTTACAGACTACGAATAAAGAATTCAGTTCTTTAACGTTCAAAACGGACACATTTCCAGATATGTGCTGGTAGGACGGTTAGGAAATTTTAAGTTTGTAGTGGAATGCAACATTATTCAACTAAACTTCAAAGAAAGTGTGACAGCGCACAATTGTGAGTATTATTATGTTATAAGAGGTGTATTTCTTTGATAGTATTTTTAGAATTTTGAATTGAAATTGGTTCTGATTATATGAGAGCGGAGTCTTCATTTTGTCATAGACGGTCACTCATAGAAATGTTCCGAAACCCAAAATTTTGGAACTTGGAATAAAATAATGATGATAAGGGTCTACCTTAGGACTTTATCCCACACCTTCCAAAGAAGGATAGAATCATGCTTTCACTATGGTACGGGGGTTACAACAATAACGCTTTAAATAACCAAATGTTCTATCATGTCATAAATTACAAATTAAGTAAATAAAAATAGAAGTAGTAAAACTGCAATTCCATGTAAAAATTGGATTTTTATGGGAAGTCATCGAAAACAATTAGCAAATGCGGCATTTTAGTTTATTGGTAACTATTTGCGCACTTTATTGAATAATATGTTGTGAAGTATGCCGCAGAATAAAATCGTTTATTATATTTTCTTTGGATTTTGTAAATTAAAATACAAAAAACATTCAAATTTTTATCAACATGATTAATTAATCAATCTTATCATATAATTTAAAAAAAAAACAAATATAAATCTCTTTACTTATTGTTTTCAATACAAATACAATCAAATTATGAAGACCAGTAACCTTAGAATTTGTTTGCGTTGGTGAGATGCCCACTTCTTTTGTTTTTCCGTTGTTACGAACATCATTTCTTTCATTACTGATACACGTTTAGTTTATCATGTTGACAGTTTTTCATACATACCTAAACTAAAGGCGCAACGAATAAGACACGGGTATTGTAATTTTCTTTGGGAATAATTAAAAAATAAAGTTGGAGAATGAAGATTAAGTTGAAGTGTGTGTTCTATAATGTGCGATAAAATATCACCAATTTAACTATCGATTTGTGGAACTTGTCAATAAATAATTTTAGATACATATATTAAAAAATACAACAGAACAAAATCATTTGAAAGCAAAATTTAGATCAGATTTATAAAACCGCATTTGGGTACACCCTTAATTAGCATACTACAATTCTATTCTTTCCGCTAATGAAGTGCAACCCACCTCGGTGCTAATCCGTAGACGCCTTCTTTTAAATTTTCCTCAGTCGGATATGCAAGCATATGCGCACTTATGCATTCCATTGGTTTTCTATTTTTAAATGCAAAAACAGACATTGCACAAGATGTTCCGTAAATTGTTGACGCACTAATGGATCACCTCAAGAATTGTTTGTGTTACTTTGGATGATTGCAAAAGAAAGAGATGTATATATGTGTACGCTCTGCTATAAAGAGATGATCGTATTTCATTTTCATTTCTTGAGTATCCTGGATCCGTGCTTGTTAAGGGGCACCATTTCGTTGTTGCATTGAAGTAATGATTGTAAAATTAATTTGTCATGGGAAACGAATTAGCTAAAATTGGGGACAGATACAGTTTGACTAATATAGATTCATGTATGTGGGTCGAAGACAGAGATTACGTTTACATCCAAACTAAAGTGCATTTCTCAGTGCACTTAGACTAAATTAAAACTCTCCACTTGCACTCTGGATGCAAATTCGCAAACATCTATTTCTGTCCTTCTTCTCAATCTTCTTTCATATGACATCAAACGGTCCCTGTGATGTCATCTCCCCTTAACTCTAACCACATCAGACTTGTGTATAATTTCTCATGCAGCAGCAAGTGAAATCTGCTGCTGAATGCACCCAAAATAGATGCACATGATCCAGAAGGGAGAGGCGCTCCCCTCCGTCTTTGCATTTTGATTCGCGCAGTGACCTTCTCTCAGAACAGCTCCGACGCAGTACAGAGCTATGAATACAAATGTCAAGGCAGACCAGGGCATAAGCCAGCCGGCCCATTAAACGTGAACTTACACACGTATCGTGTCGTGCATAGCCACCGCAGGATAGATAGTCCACCAAAGGAGAAATGTTTTTGTTCTTGTATAATATTTGAAACAGTGCGGATATGATCATGACAGCGAATTAATGTTCGCATTTAAAATCCATTCAGAGATGATCTAATGGCGTGTGCAAATAAATATGTTACAATGGTGTTCATGTGCAATGTTTTATTTTCTCTTTTCAGGTTCTATTACAGAACGGCAACCGCAAATAGGACGGCATCTGGCAGGAAATAGATGTACTGAGAACACAGGCATACAATTGTATAAACTGAGAAGGAAGTCTTCATCTAGAGTTGCGGAAAGAAACATCATACCTTAACGACGCATCAATTTGTACCTCGGTTAGACTTAGAAAGAAATTATGGAAATTGAATGCGCGAATCGATAGGCGGGCATCCTAAGAGCAGTATATTCGTTTGATGGTGCCTTTGAATACCCGGGTACCTGTTAGGCGAAATTGTGAAATTAAATTTCTCCTAAGTGCTTTAAGTGTGCGGAGTGTATTCGTTTGTGTTTTTCAATACAATTACCCTAGTTAAATATTTCCAAACGTGCCCTGTGGCAATGTTCAACTGAATCTGGTGGGGCGTATCTGTAGTAGAGAAGTAGCAACACAGCAACAAGTCAAGCAGAAACAAGATTGTGCTTCAATAGGAAGTGCCTACTAGAAGAATACTACGCTCAAGGGGACAGAGGTACTCCTAGACACACTCACCATGGACGGAGGATACATAAACGAAGGTAAGCTGAATGTCGTTGACAGTATTTTATCGATGATGGCATCTTGTAGTTATATACTTATTTTGTATTTCTTTGTACGGATTTCTGTTTGCTTTTGCATGCAACCAGGGAATAGTTTAGTGTTACTGTACCATGAGCATCAGTTCAGTGGTTATTGTGAGGAGACGTAACATGCGGAAGAATGAATGGGCTTTGTGGGATGAAGAGTTGGTTTTGTAGAGGTTTTCTATTTATCTCGTTAATGGTGATCTATGCAGATGATAACATAGGATGAGGATTTTGCTGCATGCTGTAAAATTAGATTTGTTGAATTCGCTTGACTTGGCATGTTCGTAGATTGTATTTCCGGTTTCCTATGTCTTACGTGGGAACCTGCCCTCCTGCGAGTTTTCTTCTACGTGATCTGCCCGTTTGATAACTTCAGGGCTAAGAATACTTAGTGGCGCAGATGATAGATATAAGAGGGAATTTTCGTGGGTGTTCTTCTTTGTCAGCGGGCATCTACTAAGCAAAGCAACCTCAAACATTGTATAATTTCCATTTTCATGGTTTCTTGAATGTTGAAATTGTATATGCCTTGATCCTGACTAATGCAGCTGTCATCGAACGTGCTGCAGCGTTAATTTACCTCAGACTGAAGTAAAGCGCGAAACGTGTCTAATGAGTTTTCAATAATAATGTTTTCAACTAAGGAGGTGAACAGTGAATTATTTTAAGAAAAATAAAGCTTCGTTGCTCTTGAGAAAAATAATAGTTTACTTATTGGGGTTTGAATATACATATATCCCTAATGATTCCCATAGATAATTTGCATTGTACTGTAAGAAACGCTTCCAAAGCTGTGATCAGCACCCAAATAATTATTCCTTCTACTTATTGTGACTGCTGAGGCTAGAATATTGGAAAAAACATTTTAAAATCACTACTTGAATTTATTAATTTCAAAAATTTCAGACAAAATTAGAAGAAAAATATGTTTTCTTACTATAATCATGGTGATGGTGCCGTTAGAAATAATATAAAATGGCGTCATGTGTCTGTCCAAAATTTGCAATGAACAATTACATTCTATTCTATTACATTCACCCCGTAGTCCAATATTGCAATTCTATAACAAACAAAATCGGCAATCGTGTGCATAGTGACATCACATTGACTCTTTGAAACAGCTTTTGCTTCTGTATGTATGTATGCTTAATTTTTCATGTCTCCATTTCTTAATTTTTTTTTAAGAATGCATTTGCAATGGTACAGTAATATGGAAATGTATTTCAATTAATTTTATAGAAGAACCGGAACACCATGTCAAGGTCAAATATTTTACTATTTTTCTTCGTTTTTCATACACAGATTTTCAACTTTCTGTTTTGTTCACAGAGATTACATTGTTTATGTCCTCATACCCGGGAGCAAGAAATTTTTTTTTTTCAGACCGATAGCCTTATATGAAAGTTTGGACGCAGCTTTTGTATCTTAATTAAGTCATATTAAGAACCGTTCTACTAACGGACGGTTAAGGCTATCACATTATCCCAGTTACCGTTCATTGGTCTTGTATACTCATATTTACTAAGATTAATTATGCTCTTTTGTAGACACATGCGTTATTGTTTTACGCTTTCGCCCGCAAAGTCTTTTTAAATACATAAAACCACATCTTAGCCTTGTCTGAATAAGCATTGAAACATCGCATCGCAGTTGTCAAAACAGCAAATAATTTAAATGAAGGCAGCAAATACTGTTTCCTATAGTAATTTTAAAGCAACATTTTTGCCTAATTCATCTTTCTCAATCATTCCATGTACTACTTTGCACATTATAAAAGCAAAAGTAGCGGATATTAAGAATACAATGTTCACTCTGTATACGAAAACAGATCCAACAGACTCATCATTCATACAGACGTGAATTTCATTTACAGTAAAAATGCTTCAGAATACTTTAGTGGCGTGAATGCATTCACTGAGTATATTCTGAAATGTATACCTTTTGTTTGGCATGCAGAGCTTACTTTTTTCTCTGTATTATTTAGCTTTCGAAATTTTGTGTGTGTAATATTCTATTCTTTTGTTAATTATGTTGTAAATTTATCTTATTCATGCTGGCAAACAGAGGATTCAGATGCTATTATTGGAGTGGATAGTCCAGGTATGACGGTATTGCATTTTGTTTTCAAATTGTTGATTACATTTTTAATTGATATTGTAAATTGTGTGATGAAATCTACAATTTAAATATTGTTACAAGAAGCATAAAAATAATTTATGAATTACATAACAATATGTATTTAAATACTTTATTTAAGAAAATACTTACTAATTACTAATTCTTTTTTGAAAGTCTGTGTGATGAAAAACAATGAAAGACAATGGGGTAATACAAATCTGAATTTTAAAAAGATGGAGAAAGGAAACAATATTATGTGAAGTATTTGAAAATAAATTTTATGCACATACGTTTTTGGAATTGCAATATATCAACAGCTCTAATAAACAGTTCTCTATTTATCAACATTATCTTCGGTCCGGAAAGTAAAGTAATACACACACAACGATAAAGTTTTGACGCTCGGGAAGATTCGCAACAGGCGATTCTTACGGGTAATTTTATGCATGTTGGTTTTTGCAAGACCAGCACATAAGCAGGGTTTCGAATCAATTTAACATTTACACTTGTAGAACGAAACGAAATTGAAATATAACTGCAACGAATGTGAGCGATGATAAGTAAATCACAAACTATCGTAATGTGTGACAACGAATATACTTTTTAACGTTTCTTTACTCTTATTAAATGTTAATAATTAATTATGAAAAAAATTCTGACTGGTACATAGTTCCCAGCACCCAACTATTAGTTTACATTTGTGTGAATTTAAGATAACTACGGTATGAAGTAGATAGAAAATAAAAGCAAAATATACACCCTTTGAAAACGAACGCCTCCTACATAATTTTATTGTATAGTATTCTCTCTCTAGTACCGCTCTCTACCAACGAATGAAGATTCATTGAGTTTCGCTGTTTGTTTTTTTCGATGCAGTTTCAATCCCATAAATTGCGTCGATTTACAATTACTAATTCTGGTATTTTTGCTGATTGAATGTATTTATTTTGTTTTAGACACCGTGTATGTAACAACATATGTAAGCGTTGGGTCTGTCAGCTACTCCAAGAACTTACATTCAGTGATCACATAGCAAGTCATGGCCGCTCAAAAATGCTCAAAAGACACAATGATTGCTTAACAAATAGCTTTCGGAAGCATTAATGTCTTTGGTTTTATTCATTTCTTCGAAAGGTCTAGCATTCGGCTGGGGGTATAATAAATGTCAAATTATTGTCGACCCTCAAATGTGGCCCAGAGATCCTCTAATGTGGTCACAAAATATGTATTTTTTCGCAGATCTTACGAAAGATCGTCTACAGATCTCTTTGTTGCTGCACTTCCCAGAGAATCGCTGTCAGCACATTGTTGAAACATAAAAAAGTCATTCAGACCCATAGTCCGATGCATTCTGCAAGGCAACTAATACCACGGACTGATTCTCTGAATATAAAAAAGGCTATAACTATTTTTATGGATCTTAAAGATATTTTTATTAATTATGTACCACTTGTTGCAAAACATCAAATCACCAGATCATGCATTTCGGACGCAGACTTTTTAATCGTGTTTGTCAGTCAACGTGACAACGACTGTAGCGCCTGCATAACACAAATGCATTCTCTACCGGCCACAGATATTGCTGTTAATATCTCAAATGTCACATAAAATATACAAACTGTGGAATCTTCTATATTTTTACGCATGTTTCTTCTCTTAACGACAAAACTGCAGTAAAAGCTTGGTTATAAAATTTTGTGTTGGGACAAGTAGAAGAGTTGTTATCGAAATCAAGAATGAACGTGTCAACGAGCGTCATCTTGTGCTCATTTTGTAAATTAGGCACCGACTTCAACCACTGCAAAAGTAATTTCGCACGAAATCGACATCGTTTTACTTCTGCGCAACAACCACCAGAATGTCAATGAATTCGGCAAAAAGTGGCACGCGCACGACGCAAGGTATGTGGTCATCGTCAAATAGAATAATATTAACTCCCGTTAGAATGTGCATTATTGCGGTATTCCTAAATGTATGCCAAACGTTATTTTCAGCGCAATTTAATATGTATGTATGTAGGTAATATGATAAAATTTACAATTAAAAGTTGTAAAATCTAAATCAATACAAATCATACAGGTGTTTTGTGTCATGAAGTGTCGTGTTAAATAGGCTTGTGTGTTTTTGATCTTATCGAATAATAGGATGTATTGGGTAATAAATCTTGGGATTCGGTTCATAAAAATTGCAATAAAATTTTTATGATTCATTTTTAAATTACAGGTACGCAAGCATAGCTGTGAAAATACAGCATATCTCTACGTGCCGATTTTTCTTTAAATGAAGTCCAAGATTATAAGAACTTTGACTTTCAGATTAAATCCTTTGACATGCTTCAATTACCTTCAAGAGTCATTGACAATCATGAAGTGTACAAATGTTTAACACGAAGAATGCAAATTTGACGGATGAAAAATAGTTCTCGGAAATAGTGCCTGGCATCATTCTTAGCTCCGACACATATAATTTATTGGTTTATATGTTTTATTTGTCATTTAATTTGATGAAGATGATTTCAATTCTGCTTAAATGTGTCATTGAATCTTAAAGTGAAACTTTTCCTCATGCGACAATCCTATGACAACAGCGCTGCGTTGCAAAAGCAAAGATGAGTGAAAAGATGTCATGGTTTAATTAACCGTTTAACATTAAATATCAGTTTACCGTCGAATGGGTTTCATTTTTTATGACACTATGTTTTAACAATAAGAGACTGCTTAATTACTATACTTGCGGTAATTGAATGCGGATTGTTGTTAAGGAGAGAGGATTCTTACATCTTATGCAGTAAAACATGAAATAAGCGTTATAATACGCAGTGATTAAGATCACATTGAGTACAATGCTCTGCTTTATCGATTGTTCATCTAGATTGGTTAATTTTCCAAAAGTGTCCTTAGTATAAATTTCACTTGACACAATTGACATGAGTAAGGCATATGCTAAAAAGTCGGTTAAGCTTATTGAACTATCGCAGTACTGAATGAAGTTGTTCCATCTCCTTTAGTTGCAAAATATACTGAAACAATGATTCCTTTTGTTTGATATGGAAATTCAATCCGATTTGAAAAGAGATTTCGTGTCACCTCAACGCTTACATTGACGGTTCTGCGGCTATTATGTGCTGGATGGGTCTTAGAAATTTGAAATTTGTATGGAATGGTAATTGAATTAAAATGTTGATGGATTGCTGGGGATGTGAGAAGGCTGATGGCATTCATTCAATAAATAAGTCAATAAAAGATGTATGTTCGGATGGGTAATGATGTGTTAAATGTGAGTTCAGTGAGTTCGCTCGTGTTTTTAAAATCGTGACCCGAATTTTTGAGACGAGAGTTTGTTTTGTTATTCAGATTTCAACATGTATGTTTCAAACGTGCGAGTTTTAATTGGAGTTGTTGTGAGAATGCTTGTAACGCATCTACATGGAATGTGTGATTAAACAAAAACATATAACGTGCGTATGATTTGGAACGGCTGCTGACATAACGGGCTTCAGTGACAATTTCTTAACAAAAGCCGAGCAGTTTTTTTAAGAGCTGTTGTATGTGGAGATAAGTCTTTGAACGACTATTAGATGGATACACTTATAAGGCATTTCTCAACTAAGGAAAGTTAAATAAAAACGGTTTTTTCATAAACTTGTCATTGTTTTTTGTTTAAAATCTAATAATAACGTATGTTAATATTAATTGAGGGCACATTGTACGCGTGTCCACCCACAAAATGTACATACATATATGCTTAACTAGAAATTAATTCTTCGTTGACGATTTTTCCATTGACGGTTAAGATATCTGCCCAAAAAGTGAATAGTCAATATGAACTTTAAATGTGATGTAATAATCTTACTTTTTAGGTAGTCTTAACATTTGCAAGACATAGATTTTCATGAATTAGGTGGATAAATGTACTGCTTCATGCACTTGTTAATTTGGACTACAACTTCACATCATTCTTGCTCGATTGATGTGAGGATATATAATATTAAACATGTCATTTTACCCACTGGTATTTGAACGCTCTTTTCTTTAATCAGAATAAAAAAACTGTAAAATTGTAATTAATATTTAGATAGATTCTGTGAAAATTTTGTATTTTCAATTATTAAACCCTGCACACAATACTGGAATTTCGTAAAAATAGGTTAATATATTCAAGACATTTTCCAGTAAACAAACTGATGAAAACTATTAAGTTCATTCTTGCAATAATATAAATTTCAAACTTGTATGACGTTTCTTTATTTAATTAAAGAAAAAACCTGTGCTAAAAAACAGTCAGGTAGTTAGAAGCGACGTAAATCATTAAAATTTTATTTCACTATTATTGTTTATTGCTCCCAACCTGGGGAATCCGCTTGAACAAAAAAACAATTAAACACGTGAACCAAAAACGCTAACCGACAATATTTCGGTAATTTCCGTAATTTCGGTTTATTCCTGTCCGAAACTAGAAAAATTGCAATTAAATCGTTATAGCTTTGACACCA
This sequence comes from Eristalinus sepulchralis, assembly GCA_944738645.1. NCBI lineage: Eukaryota > Metazoa > Arthropoda > Insecta > Diptera > Syrphidae > Eristalinus > Eristalinus sepulchralis. Next base: position 55,017,454 of record OX122882.1, read on the forward strand.
TTACCATTTTTAAACGATGTAACTTAGAAAAATGAAAAAAAAGTGATTTGCAAAATGAATTAAATATTTTTCTCGAAATCAATACAGAATCCCAGAACTCAAATTCAATGCAATGTTGAACAAACAATCACATTTTACTTTACTTTGACTTAACTTAATAATATATTCATAACGAGTTTTTATGCATTATCCGAATTTTGACAATTATCCGAACCTTGACATATGCACTTGGGTTCATAAAGGTAAGATTGGGCAGTGCTGTTGTCCGCAAGGAACCCTTTAAAAACTCGGGAAACGTCGAATTGTAAAGAGATATTCGCTTCCGAAGCTGTCAACAGTGAAAATGTATAAGACCCAGGAAAAGTCAGAATATTTCCATAGAAATGGATTATTATATAATTTTTGATTATATATGTTTTTGCAAAGTAAAATGGTTTTTAAAGAATATAAAGATGATATTTTTTTGTAATAAACATTTTCAAAGCTTAGTTAAGACCAAAAAAGGTTTTATTTATATAAGCGGTTCAAAATATTCAAAATATTACATAATATAAAAATACACACATTTAAAAAAATCTGAAATTTGCATATTTTTTAGGTAACCTTACGTGTCCTTTTAGATTGAATGGTTTGTATTTTATCTGCAAGTACGATCTTCATTATTTCAATTATTTTCTCAAATTCCTACCTACCTGAATTGTTAGATTTATCAACTTCTAGCCGTTTTTTAATGGGCTTTTTGCAAGAAGTCCCTGATGTTTTGATCAGTTTACAACAAGAAATTGAGGTCACTTTCGCAGAAATTTCCGGCGTACAATACCTTCTTGCGCTTTTGGGTATACTATGTCTTTTGAGTGTAAATAGATAAGAACCTGTTAATGAACTTAAAATATACACATAGTATGTGCCATATACCGTTCGTCAATAAAGTAATAATGATCTTTAAGTCGTGTTGAATCGATTCGAATATCCGGCAGATAAGTCAAGCATTCACTTAGAATATTTAAACCTAGCTTGCTGAGGTTGGGAATCAATGCCGAGAATCTGATTGGTTTCGCCTTCGGAAAAGTAAACTTGTGTTTTCTAAAAGAGAAAACACTGAAAATTGCAATGGGATGCAGAAAATTAAAATACCATACAAATGTCGAAATCTCTTTAAAGTAGTTGGACTGGGGTCGCCTAAAATTTTGTGAATTACATGCAACTGATCCAATGAGCTTTCTCCCGGGAATATTGGAGCCAATGTAAGCATTTCATAAAATATACACCCGGCAGCCCAAACATCCATTTTAGGACCGTAGTACCCGTTGGTAAGAATACATTCAGGTGGTCGGTACCATCTTGTAGCTACATACTCCGTCAACGGATATTCATGTTCAATGCTCTTCACTGATCCAAAGTCTGCCAACTTTAGCAGGGTCTGAGTTTTTTCCTTTAAATCCGGTGATCAGTTTTTATACAGTTCTGATATACGTGTCAAACCTGTGCTTTGCCCCCAACAGTTTTGGAAAACTTTAGCAAGATATTTTCTGGCTTGACATCTCTGTGGAAAATTCCATTTATATGCAAATGATTAATTCCGCATACAATCTGATGAAAAAAAGTCCTTGCAATCGATTCAGAAAGGGGTCTTTGTTTGTTTCGGAGAAATTCATAGAGATTCCTGTCCATTAGTTCAAATACAAGGATAATATTACACGGAAAGGTGTTGCTTTTGAGAAAGAAAATTAGTATAGTGGCAACCTATTTTGAATATTCTGTAAAGATTCTTACCAGATGAGATCTCTTAAATTCAAAATATTAGGATGATCTTCTATGCGTTTCATTACGTTTATTTCTTGGCAATTGATAATGTCGACTTTGCTGTGTGACAAAAAGTTAGCATTGGTGGGAGTAGCATGCATGTAATGGAACTCACCTTGTAAATGTAATATTTTTCAAGAACTTAGCAGCAAACTTCTCGCCCGTGACCTTATGTTGAATTTCGAAGACATGTGAGAATGTTCCTTCTCCAAGCACATTTTGAACTTTGTAATCTACAGACATGTAAATTAGATATAAGATGATTTGAAATATCTAACGCCGCATACCACTATCCATCAAAGTCATTATGTGATATGTATTTAGTTAGGAATAAATTAAATGCAAATATAATATCATGTATGAATATACATACATGTGTACATATGTATGTATTTTTTGTTAGCAAATTCTAGGCACACTCATCAAATGCGTCTAGTAACATGAAATAAAAATTTCAATAATATTTTAAAATTGAAATTAAATCAGCCCACTAGGGCAGTAGCATCATATTAATTACGCAACATTTTGTAATTTATTGCGTAATTAATATGATGTGGCTATTTCGCCAAAAAACTGCTTTTGCTTGCATTATGATTTCATAACGCATGCCATCAACAGATAAGTGCACTTTCTGTATGGTTATTAGATATATACGAAAAACACTTCTTATACTAAGGTACATAATCGTTTCTAGGAGTTCTTTTACGAAATTTTCGAAATAGGCGAATAACAAAGAATTTGAGATGCCATGAAGATATTAGAGGCAGATTGTAGAATAAGTATAATTGTATAGGAAGTAGCAAAGGTGTCCTAGTTTTAGCTTCCAAGTTTTAAGAAATTAGTAACATATGTAATTTGGATGCTTACACGAAGGCCTCCAAAGGAGCTGTAATCTACTTTTACTCACTTTTAAGGAATGAAAAAAAGGTTGATATAATTTAAGGATGATCTCGAATGGCACTTCGAATATCTTTAAGTCTGTTCTTGAAAACTATATCTCAAATTGCATTCATATTTTATAAAGCATGCGCCTTTAGTCGTCGAATTTCAAGCAGGAATGATTGGCTTCAATAGACTCACAAAGGGCTTATTATGATAGCCCTTTGTGTAACTTCGCAGACGGATCAAAAAAAGATAAAAGATTCTTATTAGATGCTAATTTCAACGACTTGAACTTGAAAACTCTGCTCTAACTAAAAACTTCAAAATTTCGCTTCTGATGTCTTTACCTACAGACAAACAATTCAATCACATTACCATGGGGCTTAGTTTGGTTATTTCAATAACACACAATATCTTTCTATCTATATACTATTCAAGATCTAAATACGACTAAAACATGTGCTCAAATTGACTATACTTATGTATATACATATTTGCAAAAGTTTTTGTTTTTGACGAAATGCAAGGATGTGTCGTTTTGTTTTTGTTTATCGTGTATTAAACTCAAACAAGTTCCATTAAATATTTGATTTTACCTAAATATACAGATAGCATGACATAAGTGTTTTATAAGGTCCACCATAAGACACCCACCGAGCAATAATTTCAAAACCTAAATCGTTAAAACTTAAATCAAATGCCATTAATCCATAAACACCGTCAAATTAAATATACCCGTCAAAAAAGGAAACATTTAAATTAAGATCATAATTCACCGCATTTTATTTTGGTCTATTAGCCATCCAGTCAGGTCTGTTTCATGCCAATTTCGAGTCACTCCTGCTCAACTGGCACAGCAGCAACCTAACACAATTTACGCAATCATTCCAAACTTTCCCCGTCTCGGGTGTAGGGTATCTTCAAGACACCTATATAAAATCTCCTCATATCAATCGTGGCAATAAACAGGAAAAATACGTCAACAAATATCTATGGTTATATACGAGAATACGTACATACCATATTTTTGCAAGCCTATAACAACCTTAGAACAACAAATTTGGTTATGTCATCTTATCATTTGCCGCTTATCACCTACACTATGGCATCGAACCCGATTTCCGCAAACTAGGTGTACTCCGCAAAAGAAATACTGTCTCCAGACTGAAATACACATGTTGTGCGATAAGATAAAACCTAATCTGCCTCCAGAATTTTCTATCATTAATCATCACCTCGCTAAAACGTGCTTACACTATTTTCACTATCCGTTATGCACAAACAAAACCAGAAACAATCGACAGCAATGTGGGCGATTATTTTCGATACTGGAAAGAAAGAGAAGAGAATGTAATCCAATGGATACATTATTTTTAGACACATGAGTTGAGGAAAGTGATGTAGGTGTGCAGCTTACAACCTGATCAAGACATGAGACAGGGTGTGTACCTCCATTTCTTTTTCAATTGGCATTGATCCAAGGGAAGAACGTGTATGTGTCAACACTCTTCACATATGTGCGAATACATAGAAAGCTCGCACCATCAGCGGCATCACTGGATCAAGGTCAATAGTAAAATAGACGGAGATACGGAAAGAGACGATTGTTTTTCATCGAAATAAATTAAAGCAAAATTATTAATTCTTTGACCTAATAAATTCTAAATCCCGCTAAAGTAAGCGAATTAAAACAATCCACCCCTCATTGAATGAGTGTGTACATGTGTACGTTCATAGTTGCACAGAACTGGAGCACTGGAGAAATATATATTCAACTTGTTATAACGCCCCTCGTCGAGGTGAGTAATATTTTATTGCTTAAATGCTGTGGCTGTAGGATGTTATCAGCACTCTGGTAGTTTAAAATTTTATTACAGCCCTATGTCGAGTGGGGCTTCATGCACCAGGTGCACTTTTGTTGAGTGCTTGTTCGAAAAGGTGGAAAGAAATGTGCCGTGTGTGGAACCAGAAGAAGTTTGAAGTTTGGAATTTGTACAGTTCAATGGACTACTAGCGTTGCATAGGTTTAAGGCTAACTTGAAGTTAAATTTTTCTATATATTTTCTTGAGAGCTACATAATAAATTATATGGATAATTAGTCTCTCAGAAACCAAGGGATAAAGAAATTTGTATTTACATTGCCATATAGAACAGTGTAATCGCAAAATACTTTAAGGCTGTGGAAATAGTGCCAATAAAAATTCAAGTTACAAAACAATAGAAGTTATAATACATACATATATAACTGTCATTAGTGGTTTTATGCTCGATTATCACAAGTACCTCCAACTAAGATGAGAAAAAATTAGCCAAGACCTAATTAGACGAGCTGCCCTCTATAAGCATAAATAAAATCAGTCAATGTCACTGCCAAACTCAGTTGTAACTTAAAATATCAAAATTTGTGGAGATTCAAACGTAGTCACTTTTTTCGAACATGTTTGTTTTCTTCAGTTATGCTGTACATTTGTCACTCGGTGAGTATGTAAACAAACAAAATTGCATGCTCAAAAACCCACTAGTGACAAAAGAGGTGCCTTTGCATCCAGACAGGGTGACAGTTTGGTCGAAAGCTGTCATTGGTCCGTATTCGTAATGATGGAACGACAATTGTTTAACCTTTTTTTTTTACCGGATTATGATTTGGACAATATATAGTACGAGTAATTATGACTTGATTGCGTTAGAAATTTTCTGGTCGCATAACTTCACGTTTTCCCGAGTATTACCTAGGCAGCAAAAAAAAAAACTTTATAAGGAATCGCCGTTTCCTAATTTCTCATAAAGTAGGTCAAAGTCAACTTGTATTTATATACTATTAAATCATATTTTCATCGAAAGATCAATCTTAAAGCTACATAATTTGACTCAAAAGCATGAGTCATTTGCAAATGCTTCATTTATACAGCAGTGTCTTTCTATTCCAACTAAAACCTCAATAAATTACGACTTCATTCACTATTTCTCTTGGCACTTCTTGCATAAATAACATTATATATGGCAATGGGGTGTAGCCGCATGCCTTCAAGCTGAACAACAAACCCATTTATGAATCTGCCAGACAAATTTACTGCAAGGATCCCGTTTAGCGATTTTTTTCATTCAACACGTTGCCAGAGAACCTTTTTTCCCACTTTGCTTTTGTTCTAATTCCCAGAAGAAATGATCTCATCAACAGAGGCGGCGTTTGCTTCTGCGTCTGTCTGCACAGGTACACTTAAGCTAATCTCAGATCGGCGGACTTAATTACGAAAGCCAATCTACTGCCAACCAAAGATGGAACGACAATAATAAAGTTTGCTAGTATACGAGTTACTGGTGATGGTACAACATTTGATATCAACTTCCTGTCGTCAGATTTCAAAGAGTAACAAGAATAAAAACCGACCATACTACATGCAGACGTGTGCAATTTTTAGACATCTTCTGGTGGTGTACAGTGAGCACAATTTCAAATTGTTGACTTTGTTGGTGAATTTTTTTATTGTATGAAATTGCGTGCGTATTTTAAATTCAAAACTCTCAACTTGTTGTTAACACTTAACTTGCAAAAAATTACAGGTCATGTCCATGTTCTGACTTATCCGTTGTGTCATGTGAGTACAAAGTGCATTTAATGTAGCCGTACAACCTTATTTAGAAAAGATTCTAATTTGCGTAATTAAATAACTCCGACATTTCTAAGCTCATGAAATTTATCATAGATTGCTGGGAAAATTTGTTTGCAATTAAATAATTCATTAAATTTTCGATTTTCATTTCACATTTAACTCACTGTACCTCAAAAGACAGCGCGCCTTCGCTGTGCTAGGGGTTTGTTGCAACCGTAATTAGTATTCATAGTGCCACTCATATTCCGCACGGAATTTCAAACACATTCTAACATCCATTGGACATTTGCTTAATTTCTCCTCTCAGCTAATTTGCAGAACACCTTATGCGGGCAACAACAGACAACCGTATGCAGTCATTGCTTGTTCAGCAGCACCAAAGCGAACAAACTGTCGAGCAGTCATCCGCCGCTGCTGGCTCTCGCTAGGCCTCTACTTTGTTGACACAGACTTATTGGCTAGCAGCAGCAGTGACAGTTGGCGGCGTTCAATTATGCAAGACGAATGCTAATTCTAATATTCGATTACAATCACTTGTTGCCGTGCTTCTCTTTGGTTCTTCTCGAAATGAAAGAGTGGATATTATACTCATTGGCGCCACATAATTGTGCTCTGAAACTTTTGCGGTGTAGGCGATTGCACTCGGAATAGGCGTGCTCTGCACAGCGGAATCTTAACCTGTTTTTTTTTTTTTTTTTTTGTTGGTACACAAAGATGTTTGTCGGCATCGTGTGTAGATGAACGCGCTGCTGCCGCCACTAGAACGTGATGCCGGCATGCGCTCCATTAGATACTCACTGACCGTGTAATGGAATTAGATGGCAGGCGGTGATCGGAGGCTGTGCCACATGTTGCTGAATGATTTTATTCATCATGCTGGAAAATTGATTCAGTAAATTAAGAAATTATTTAGCGTTTTGTTGTAGAGGTACGGAGAGATCTGTGACGGTAGAGCTATAAGGTAGACAGGCTTAATAAATATGGTAATCGAAGCAGACACATGAATTGAATTGGTTTGCACTTTTGGGGACGAATACTGTGGAATATTGACGTTTACTTTGCGTTTGAAAGTAAAAATCGCTGTCCTTTCAATTTCTTGACACTAGCGTGGTGCTTACGCAATGTAGGTTTTCATGTTAATAAATGAGTAGAGTGATGTCTATATTGAAAAGCATTCTTGTATAGAAAGAACTTGTAGGAACTTGTGGCCTTTTATGATTTTCTTTAGATCGTAATCGTGATCGTTTAACCATGGAAGTCTTCAAGAATTGTGAGAATATTGTTTCAGAGAAATTCCGAGGCGTTCCTATTGATTACAATTTATAAAAAATGTACCGTTAGGAATGCTATGTTGCACTTTTGAGAGAATGGACAACAATCCATGCATTTAAACGCCTTCGAATCTTTTCCAATCCTATATGTGGAACAAAACCAATGTTACATAAAAGTGGCAGAAATTAATAAGAAAACAACAAGATACTTTTATAAAAATGTCTTCTAATTTTAAAAGTTTGAGATTATTTTTTAGATTTTTTTTAGAGAGTAGAAGGCACCATCACAGGGCATCGTCTGACTTTTGCAGAAACTGAAGAATTTAAAAAAAAATGTTTTATATGTGCTTGCTTATCTTTACATTTGTATTTAAGTAGTCGCAATAAGTTCTGTAGTCCAAGAAAAAAATAAAATAATAAAATATCATACAAACTTCCATAGGATACTTTGTTAATTTTTTAACAGTCAAAAACGGCATTAGTTTTCATTAGAATATATGATCTAGCAATGTTTTACTGAAAAGATTTTCTCATATACATACAACTATTGTAATTAATACATTGGCCCACAAGCCCCACTTAATTACATTAAAACCGATGTGAGCCAAGTTTTAGTTTTTATCTCGTGCGACGTCTCGTCGAACAAGATCACAATGACTACTTGAATCCATAAAAATAGGCAACAGACTATAGTCCACTGCATTTACGACCACAAAGATGAAAGTTTGTTTGTTTAATGATATTTTAACGCGCCTTATTGGGCATATTATCAACTCCAATTGACTTAAGTCGATGATTAACTTGTCCAATATGAAATCTTTTAGGAATTCGTTTCACCCTTGATTGTAGCAGAGGTGTGTTAGCTGTCTACCCAACCTGTCTCCCATCCAGACGTTCTAATTGGTTGTAAGACGGCAGCCGTAACAAACGGACATCCTATTAAATCTCTTAATAAAATCGATTCAAAAGTTATTGCCCAATAAAATGGCAGTAAATTTCTCAAAGAAAACGTGCCAGGATGGTCGCGCCGTGTCTAATCTCTTCTCTGTTTTACAGCTTTCATAATGCCACATAAAATTGCTCTCACGTCTGGGCTTTCCCGAGAAGAAAAAGATTCCTAAAGTCACTACATCCTCCATCATTTGCTTGTAATAAACACATTAATCCATATATTATGCACCGCATCAGCAGTCAGCCGCGTCGTGGCTTCATTTGCATGACAAATGTCAGGTGACATACATTCCCGTTGGCGAGTGTTCTGTTTTTCTCTTTTCCTCCGGAAAAACACCTAAACAGCCGCAAAGTGGCTCTGAAGATCGCATCAGGTTTCATGCGCTCTCCGCTGGTGGGCTAGTGTTCAGGTGCTAAGACGGGCTACGCACATTTGAAGAAATTGACTCTTCAAGTATGCTTCAGGCGTCTACATCCGAGCAAACCAATCAGCTCCAGATATTTGGAAACTAGGTGAACCGATTAGAAATTCCTCAGGTCTATGTTTTTGTTTACGTTTTGCGTTTGCACAGTCAGTGGGCGCCTCCGTGTGGTGCCCGAAAACGGTCTTCATGAGTGAATGGATTATTTTTAGAATTTGTTGAGGATGTAGCACCGTACTGGTGGGACAATGAACGACGAGTTTCTTAAGTGTGAACAGTGAAAATTACGAAAGCCGTGGTGGCACGTCGATAGCAATGAGTGGTTGATAATTGTGACCAAATGGCAGTTCTAATGGGCGCCACCATTAGTCAAGAGGAGGGCTGGCGGTGAGTCAGAAAGAACTGTTACTATCAATTGTTGGACACACGTAATTAATTAGAATTCAGTGGGCACATCCGAGGGGGTCTTCCAAAAAAAGGTTGAGAATGAGCGAGGCGCGGCTTAGCAAATATGAGGTGTTTGCCAGTCGGTCGACGAAAGACAGTACGATTTCCTTGAGAATACGTACGGCATTGTCGCCATATATCCTTTCTTTGTTGTGTGTGAAAGATGTCGAAGGTATTGCTATGATTAATGACTCGATGTCAAGTTTATTTGTTTTCCTTGAATTCTCTCTTCTATAAATACACGCGGGTGTAGAGGATCTTTTCGTCGGCGACAGCAAACCTCACTTTGCTTTGGAGCCTTAATTTACTTGAATGTTACGTGAGGTACATGTTGGACATTTTTTTTACACCCCCTCAAGTTACTGGAAATGTTCACATGTTATTGTGTGAATTTCAATGTTTGCATTTTTTCTAGGCTCTATAGACTTCTTCGTGCCTCCAGATGGAGTCGCATAAAGTTGCATGTGTTTTGAAGCACATGCTTCTTGAAGTGAAGTGGAAAGAAACTCCTTTCACAGTAAATCTGATGGAGTGTGTGTTGTTGAATCGTGGAAAGAACACTTCTTCGTGAATTGTTCTCTCTTCATTTGGTCGGTAGTCTGGAATGCTCATGCAATGTGCAGTCCTATAGTTCCTTTGTATTTAACATATCGTGCGTTGCAAGTTCTAATCGTAGTTACGCTCTTGGTAGGAGGCCTTTCCTTTTATTTATCTAGTTTTGTGAAAAGAAGCAAGCAATTATATAAGAAATCGACACTTCAAATTGGATTGAATTTTGTTAAATATTGAGGCATGTTTGTATTCCCTTAGTTAATTAATTAAATCAGCTCGCCCAGTATGTATCTTTTCCTGCCACCTTAATTAGAATGTACCTCGCAGCCAGGCTTATTATATTATTTTTGTAGATAGTATGATTTCATCGATTTTTTCATCAAGCGTTTTTAAATTTGAAATAAAGAAACGTCAAAATTCATATTAGCTAGTATATCACTCTTTTTTAACGGGAGTGCCTCTGCAACGTGTCAATATATAAACTGGGACAAATCAGTAGTCAATGTTATGCAAACATGATCCTGATCATTGAAATAATGAAGAAGAGCGGATCATGAATAATTGTAATTTTTGTATCTTGATACGAGTTTGTTATTAGCCTGTATGTACCTGTTTAGAAATTGAAATATGTAGAGGGAGTTAAGTCGTACTACAGTAAAGGAAGTATAAGTAAACTCTGGGTATATGGCGTTATCTTTGGCCTTGGTTGGCTCACATGCCATAGGTCCCAAATTCGATTTCTGGATTGTTCGAGCATATTTTTGTTTTTACCCTGCCACCTAAGTGGAGTTCCTTAGATTTAACTAATTAGCAATAAAATGCTTCTTAGAACTCGTCTTTTAGAGTTGGCAAGAGCATGCGCATGGCTAGAAGTAGTTTCTGAAGAAGCAAAGTGAGCCGTGTTGTCCTCCAATTTATTTTTATGTATTTTTCTGTCAAAATATAACGAAAGGAACGACTTAAAATGTGTGTAAAATTTTAGTTGATATATGTTGCTCTGGCCTGAATACATCTTTTTGCAGATTTGTACTCGTCTGTATTACTCTCGTATCGCACAAAAGATACTCAAATGAATTGTCCAGCTGCATTCCTGCCCTTCAAGAATTCACCAGCAATACCCATCTCTATCGGAATGCCTATCAGTTCAACCTTAAGTCCATTTTCGTAAAGTTGAGCTTAGAGACAAAAAAATAAAGCCGTCGATGTTTTCCGACATAACAATCCACAGGTATTTAAGACAAATGTGCTTTATAACTCTTACACTCTCCTTCCCTTATATCTTCGCCCCGCGCTTTAAGGGTGCTCGAAACGTAAAAACGTGAAAGACCTTACTCCGCTATTATTGTTACTTTAAAATGTTTTATATGTAACTTCAACCATCAAAAATTCGGTTCTCAAATGTAAAAATATTACAGCTGTTATATTAATAGATCATTACCTTTTCTTGAATATTTGGCGAAAAGCCTACAAAACAAGAAAAGCTGCTGCTTGTGCGTAGCTCTTCAAATTTATTAATGAAATCGAAGTGACAGCTGCCAACTGATAAAATTAGCAGCAAGATTTCCTAGAATAAAACCAAAAATAATTTTGAATATTCAAGTTCATGAGAACAAGATAAAGACAGATCACGAAACGACATTTCACTCTTGACAACAATCACTCACTGTTGACAGTAATCTTATTCCAAAATGTCTTCCCCTATAGTCTGCACTAATTTATTTCGAATAAATTATTCCTAACATATTTTCGCTGACAATCGCCATACACCATTTGTGTTTTCATTAACTCCAATTAAGCGGAAATGTATGTCAAGTTGAGGGTGTTGTAGACGGCTGGCCAACGGGTTGGTTATTGATGTCATATGGTGAATATTCACAACTTTCAATAGCACGCTTTAAAAAGTTCCACAAGATCATGTCAGAAGTCTCTTAAAATAAAAAAACATATATGTATAATTCCCTAATTAATTACATTGAGTAAGAACGCGAGTTAATAGGGCAAACTGACAAGGTCAGTGTTTCAGTAAAATAAAGCGGAAAAAATAGATTTTGCTATGTGTGAAGAGAGCCCTATGAACGCAACATAAATACAAAATAAATAGGAAATTCAAAGAAAAGAATAATTTTGCTGTTATTTTGTGGGAGCTATGGTATGCTTAATCTTCTGGGTGGATGCTTGTGTTGTTTATTCAAATGTGAATGAGTTTTTTTTCGTTTTGGCTATATTTACATTCCCGCGTGAGTTGAGGTAGGTTTGTTTATATTTCGGCTAAGAACCGCTAAGAATAATAACGAGATAGTTAAAGCACGTGGTTGTTAGTTTTTGCAGATTTGCAGTAAATCCCTCTCGAGGATGATGATTTTTTTATAAAAATGTTTAATTAATGACAATACACCTGCATATTGATTAATGATTAACGCTAAATTATTTTAGTTAATTATATTTTATTTGTTCTACAAAGATTAAAAAAAAAACAGCACAATTATTTTTGATGCAAATCCAATCATATTTCGCCTAGTAGAAGTTAAACGTTACTTCAGATATATATTCGGATATTTTCATTGAATATCAAAACCAAACGGATGCGATTCACAGTTGGTCTTAATATCACGAACGCAATTCTTTTCAACGCTATCAACTATCTGACCATAAAGCTTTTAAATGGCATTAGAATTCACACTCGCCTATGTTTAGTGGATATTTATTAACATTCTTTGAATTGTATCCCGTTCATTGCTCTCGTTATAAAACCCGTTTCGCCCACTAATTAGAAATAAGTTTCATTCCACTACAGATCGTTCGTGGTATAAAAGTAAGATGATGATGATCTTTAAAATACTAGTTCATGCTTAACTGATCTATCCACAATCTTTATTCAATCTTTATTCAATCTTGACTTAAATAATTATGTAGTACGAAGGTGATTTCGAGATCCTACACTTCGCTTTAATGTTAAGAGTAAAAAGAGTTTAGCGAGTGTGGGCGCCTTGGTACTGTATAAGAAGTGCTTGCATTCTTATTTCATATTTCACCTCCGAAGTCAATAAAAATCAGTCATTAACCCTCTTTGTGGATAAGGCTATAAAAAGATCGTGCTCCAATTATGCTGCATAAAACTCCTCCCGAGATGATTTTATGTGCGTTGCGCTCATAAATCTCAAAGTTCAAAGCACATTGATAACCACACGAATTACCCTTAAGTACCCCCTAATTTTAACAAACCGAACTCCAATACATTGCACACAAAAATATCGTAAAATCAAAATCGTCTAACGAGCACAAAGAACTCTCGTTTCTGGTCCAGCGGCTATCTACTTAACACAAGCTCAAGTGTAGCTAACTATCTTATCGTGCATCTATGCAGCAGTGAACAGGAAACGCAGGCGCTAGACCGTTACTAAATAAATGCCTCCCGGTCGATTCGTTACACTCTGGCGGCCATAATTCATTCTTTCAAGCTCCGGGTGTGTTCTTTGATGATGCTGCCGATGATGAGCATAGATGGCCTCCGATGGATGCCATTGATAGCCAGTTGTTGTTAGTGGTTTCTACTGATGTCGTCAGCATTTTGATACTTTCAATACGACAACCACAAACTGGTTACATAGATAAAGATACTTTTATCCAGAGCGAGGCACAACTAATAGTTTCTTCAACATGTCAAACATTTCAATGGCACTGATGGTCCGTTTATGGATGACATTACGGCATCATCTATCTGAAGCTCCGCCAATGAAATGTTCTGCGGTTTCTCCTCCACGACCAAGCACATTTCGCATTTGCATGTTTCTTTCATGGGTAATCCAATATACAGAAACCATGTATCTGTTGTGATAGTGTGATATGATTATCTGAGATTGATTTTGCGGTTCATTTTTGCAAAATTAGAGTCATTGAACTGAGTACGTGTGTTCATGTGAGCAAAATGGGGGAGTTGTGTCACTTCTGGTAATTGGCATTTCATTCAAAAGCCATACATTCATCATTGGATCATAGACTGGTATATTACCAATGAATCATGACAGTCTACACGACACGGTGCAATGAACGGTAAAGAGCTTTTGAATAAATGTTTACTAAGACGTGAATAAGTTCATCAAAAAACTAATCATAAGCTCGCAGTAATGCATGAAGGATTAATGACCTTCTGTTTTACATTACGCACATTTTGCAATAAATCTTAGTCCAAATAAGGCTTAGATTAAGACGTTGAATAACGATGAGTCTGTTGAAGTGGTGAAAGGCAGGTATTGTTAAAATCTTGCACATAGAAGGGCTAATCTCAACGGATTAATTAACGACCATTATATTTTAATCTCAAGTAATGATACTTTTTCAGAATTAAGACTTGTTTGAATACAGGAATTAAATAAACATTTATGAAATCAAGGTATATGCAGCAAGGAAACACTCATATGAAACAGACGACATTAGCTTAAAGGCTTCTGCCACCACTTCTCATTTAATATTTAAGAAAAAAGCAATAACTACATCTAACCCTAGTCACCATGTTTCCATTGAACCTTAAGTATTTCTATACTTTGGAAATCCTGAGCACAGTGCAAACTACTAACCGTTTACAGTTGGATTGCGTCTAAAATTTCTGTGGTAGTTATTATGTCACTAAATGTAAAAGGAGATTAAGTTCAAAATGGGGCTTATGATAATTTTGAGAATGATCGGCATGCTCAAAATGACATTGTCTATCTCAACATATTCGTACCTCATCGGTCAAGGTTGTAAATAAAGTAAAATAAAATCCGCTTTTGGATTAAAACAGGTAAAGAAGAAAGTCCGACTTTTGAGGATATTTCTTATCGACTCATTAGCGTAAAGGCAATTTACTTAAGTAACTGAAAAGTTATTAGATTTTACCGATAAAGACTAAAGACAAAACCTACAAAATCTTATCAAAATTATTTGGGCAGTTTCTACGCTAAGCATCTAAACGTCTAACTACAGTTGTAAGAATATATGTATGTATGTATGTACATATGTATTTAATGCGTAACTACAAAAATAAACTTTATAACATCATTATAAATTATATACGTTCATGGCTGCATCATCATGAATCTTCTTTAGGACAAAAGTCGCCGAATTTCACGGTTGCGCACTTGAAGAATTCCCTAAATTCATTGACAAATTGACATCACTGAATTTATTAAGCCTTGATCTCACCCACTAATCGATACTCGAAACGGCATTTATTACGCGAAATTGTTCGCATTCGGCAGATGCTGAGCAATGAATGTGGAACACACATATGTAATATGTCTAGTTAAAAAAATATAGCTTTTGTCTGGCCTCGGATTATGTAAATATATATGTACATATGCTTAAATTAAAAAAAGTCGTCCGGTTTTTAGTTCGACTACATGCGTAGTACACTACGGTTCACCGCATTTGTGTAATTCACAGCTACACGCATCAGCTGTCTGCGTTAAACACCAGCAAAAGCCTCTTCAGTGATCAACATGACACACGGACAAGTGCACACACTTCCAGCACTCACATGTCATATTCATGCTGCGCCTGCTGCCGCTAGTTTGTACATACTCATACTTGTAATATTTTTAATTTTTATGAATGAATTTAATTGCTGCCAGCAGTGTGGCATGACGCGATGACCAACAGAGGCTACCGCAGCGATTATATTGTACATGAGGTTTCCATGAGAAATGTCCACCACTACAGCCAACCCAGGCAGTTTCACACTTTCCATCTATATATGTTGCTTATCGTCTGGCATAACGTCATTCTGTTGACTTGGATCTGACGTTTATTCGCTTGCTTTCTGGTTTCGTTTCCCTGTATTCCATGTCAAACCTACACAAACTTGAATGACGACGCGACGCCGGCGGAGACAGTGTTGATGGCTGTAGTGGCAGTCGGCGGCTGCGGCGCGGCGGTATCGAGTTTAATGTTAATTGCGTCCGCCAAATAGAGGGTGAGTCTGTAATGGCGTTATCTGTCTCCAGCGGCGGGTGTTTGAATGCACCGCCCTTGAGTGACCTTAAATAAGTCAAAAAGAAGGAGAGTCCATAAGGTACACAAGACTGGAGTAAACGCGAAAGTAATGTATTCATTGAACCGCAGGAATTGAGCATGGTAGGCGTTTCTAAACCGGTTTTAGCTCTTTGATGCATCAGATATGCATAACATAACGACTAAATAAGTCGCTGGTAGAGCTTAGAGCATGGGCGTTGAATGGCTCTGAAGGAAAGGAGCGTTTTACCTGGTCTAATATATGTGAAGCTGAGGGTGTAGGAAAACACAGACTCTCGAGCAAACAGTCAGATTGAAAAAAAATCGTCTTTTCTTTTGTAAAGTAAGTCAGATGCCACTTAGGATAAGATAAGATTCTTTTCTATTAAAAAATAACAGCGATTGTATTATTTTTTTTTGTTGTCGTATCTCGTCTCACAGGAGGTTGAATTATTAATATGAAACCTTTGTTCTTGGGTGACGTACAGTTGTTAAATGAGTTTGAAAAATAAAAAACTGCTTACATACTTATACATACTATGATATAAATAAGAAAAAAGTATACGAGGTGGCGCTACAGTGCAAAGGACTTGAATACACTACCCACATCTACCTTTCTTGTTTACTCACAAGTTGTGGAAGTGCAATGTTCAAAGAAAACTTTACTGGAAAGTTTTGTGATCTCTTTTAGAAAGCTTACACCCTCTAAACATTGTCCATAAATCGAGATGTGTGGAACCCGGATTGATGTGTCCCGGACTTGACACCTCGCATTTTTCACGGCACCACCTCTTGCGAGCTGCTGACAGCACTCAAAGAGTAACAATTGTCTATGAAAGAAATCGTAGGTCCCTTCTACTCGTGAGAGAACAGTAGCATGCACAACACGAGTAATTGTTGTAGAAGCTAGGCCCTGGTCCTTTGTGGGCTGTTTATTATTATTATTAAAATGAAACAAAAGCTGAAGATTGAAACGCAACCCCAACATACGGTCTAAATTTTGTGCTCATTGCTTTATATTTACTCATGATTATCCACTGCGTATTACATTAATTTCAATGTCTTAATTTCTGATTAATTTTTGCCATCATTGCATAGATTAGAATTTACTTTCATTAGAATGCCAGTTCACACACACCAATACACATGAATTGATTGTGAATTACCTAATTACGAGTGCAACGCCAAGAATGGCTGTGTGCAGAGTAAATCGGTCAAACTTAGTTCATAAACGCTTTCCTCCAAATATTCATTTAGATGTAACTCCTATATACACCGTCATGGAGCACGAATGTATCCATTTGAGGTAATTTCAATTTTATTTCTTTTATTGCGTCCCTTAGTTTTTTCCAAAATCCTTTAATTTATTCGCAGAAGTGCGGCGATGCTGACGTGTGTTTGTAATACAGCCCAACTGTATTACGTGACTCAAGTAAAGTCTCACGATAAAAGCACAAATAAGCACCCATTTTTTTTTTTTTTTGCAAAGACACGCCTGACAATTGTGGTTTCGTAAACCATTTAGAAGTACATTTCGTTTCTGCCTTCCGTTCCTAAAAAGATTTTTGCATGCTCTTTGCATGTCTTTTCTTTGGCAAATTATTCAGCTGCACGCGCTATTCAATTTATTCACAATTGAATTGAGTGAAGGAATGAATTGTGTGATCCCCATCTGTCAACTGTGACTGTAGTTATAACTTCTCGTGGCACTTGAGGCATGTCTTCTTGAGAAGCCCGCCTACAAGCGCTTGAGTTTCAATTTATTTACTCTGACTTCTAGAGCAGGGTTCATTTTAACAAGCTGACAGGAAATAGTAATCAAAACATTTTGATTTGACAAATATCTTCTGCTAAATTCTGAAGAAATGCTTTTGTATCTGTTGTTCTTATAACTTCCGTAGTGCTCCTATGAAAGCCCTTCGCCATGAACTTGGAGCTCGAACAGATGCCATTCATTTCAGGTAAGCCCACGTTTATTGGCCTCTGTTTGTGTAGGGGGAAATGCATCCCGAGATTGGAGTGTTTGGTGTAAGACAAGTCAGGCTGGAAATTTGAATACATATTGATTATGTTTAATTAAAAGATATAAGATAAATTCAAATTAGGAGCCCGTAAACACTCGATCATTGTTCTCGATTATGCATAACCAATTGGTAACTGGTGCTCGTGAAACCAACAGATGCTCTTTCTACGTCTGCATACGAATATATGTTAATTCATGGGCTTATTATTTATAAGTTTCGATAACGATTGCGTGTACAACGGTGTGAAACGTAAAACGTTATTGCTTTGGCGTCGTCGTCGTCCGAAAAAAAAGAACGATGGAGGACTGAGAGCGACGCCATATGTTGTCAAAATACAATTCTGTTGTGAGCAGTGAGTTAAGGGATAGTTAATAACTGTTGACGTTCATGGAGACGCGATAGTTTTTGTCGGTTTCACCTTTGAAAAGCCGCGAGATGGCTGATGAATTTTGCTTCATTAACAAACTCGAATGGGCATTTTTGTAAATCATACATCTGCATAATTAATTTTTATGTTTCGTTTTTAATAGGTTTTAAACACAGTCAGGCGGCAATTTAGTGAAAACATATCCATTACAGGTCCGTGATTTAATGTGGGTACTGTCACATACTCTCCAAACTTTGAATCGATTTCATTTTAACTTTTGTAAATTTAAATATTCAGGTTTGTTGGAAAATTCAATGTATTGTAATGAAAGAAAACTTATTTTCAGATCTTATTTCCAGCAAACTTAAACGGCAGTTTCTATAAATAATTGATTTGTGCAATGACATATTTTACCTTAGTTCACATGTTCTTTTGTAGATCTCTCTAATTCTCCACATCTGACTCCGCTTAGACGCAAACAATCCACTTTAAAATAGTTTGCAATTACGAGTATAGTTATACTTAATATTGCGATGTAATGTTTTTTGTTAAGCGATTAATTCTGTATCGAAAAAAATCGATCGGTGTATCAGCAAATAGATCTAATTTTTGATCATAATTGAGAACTGCTGCTCAGTTAAGCCATGTTGCCTTGAACAAAAGCAGCCGTGCCATTTTTCGGTCATTGTTCCTTCAATGATCGGCTAAAACGAATCAACTTTCGTCCTGGACCTTCGCTCATTTAGTTGCAGCAGCTCATAATGCGTGAAAATCTAGGTTCGATTCCCGGACGGGACACCCCGCATTTTTTCGCGGCACCACCTCTTTCGAGTTGCTGACAACACTCAAAGAGTATCAATTGTCAACGAAAAGCTTCTCAAATCTCGCCCTTCGGAGTCGGCAAAAAATCTGTAGGTCAGAGTAGTTGTTGTAGAAGCTAGGTCCTGGTCCCTTGTGGGCTGTACTGCCTTTTAATTATTATTTCTAGCTCATAATGCACCACTTCCAGCAAGTAAACTTCTGACCGTGAATTCAACACTTGTTGTAGTTAAAGAACGCGCCACTTTCGCATTAATTCGAGTTTAAAAATGTTCAATTATCATGGTCTACTATTTGTTTTTCCTCATTCGAATGCTGTGTTAAAAAAGTGCTAAACTTTCATTGGGTATATATTCTTCTTCCATAAACGTTTTGCAACGTAGTTTTGGGAAACTATAATTTATATGGGGATGACTAAATATGGTCCCGCATCGACACCTTTGTCATGGTCAAAATCTAATGTAGGATATGATCCATCCGAACTACTAACACAGTCATCTCACGCTCGTTCATTTGACGGTCTGCTAATACGAGGCCGTTGATTTGTATCACGTTACCCTCCGTACTATCCATTTTATGTCTGCTAGGCGTGGCTCATCAAGAGCAACGTGCGGTTGAGTTAGAACTCGTTATATAAATTTTTGGCAGTCGCCATTCAAGCAAAAAAAAACCGTCTTTTGGGCTTTTCTAAAATAAAATCAAAGTCTCCCTATATGTCAACCTTTTTTTTAAAAGCCCGTTCTCCTAAATTACTGAAGCCATAAACTTGAGTGAATGGCATCTAAAAATTTAATGATTATTATCAATAATTTCTTTTATTCCATTTGAACAAAAAAAATATTTTCAATTTGATGCGACTAACCATTCTCGAGTTGTTATCGTTTTTTGGACATTCCATTGTTCTAACTAACAACTAACATCAAGTATTGTCGTTAATGTCGATTTAAAAAATCGAGTTGTCCTAAGGCAGTTTGGCTAGTTTTTCGACCTTTGTTAACTTAGAAGGAAAACATAAATTTATGTACATTTTTCGAAGGCGAAGTTGTGCGTATCCATTGTACTACATTCGCTCAAAAAAAAAAAAAACGTTCAATTAATTTATCTCAGTACACAATTGCTGAATTGTTAATTCACGTGGAAGAAAAAAAAAATTAATCTCGGAAGTTTCCTTTCTTAGCTAAAAGAAAAAAAAAGTAAATTTTAAGAACATTCTTCATTAACTTTCTTTCACGGATCTGTCTCATTCTATTACATGACAACAGCTCGCTGTCATTGGCAGGCGCATTTAATTTCCTGCAGAATAATGCATTTTGACAGCGTTCGTATGGGCCAAGAGAATGACACACTTTTACTTATTCGCCACTTCATTTATCATGGTGAGTGGTCGACATACTTCTTTTAATTTTTTAACCGCGACGAAATCGCATGCCTTGGAGTGCCCAATGTTAAATTAATATTTTATAGAATTTCCTTTTCCCTTGATTCCGTGAAATTAATCAACTCTTTTTCTTTTCAGGTAAATGTCAAACTTGAACCGCAGTTCAAATGTCAATTCTGATGGTAATGTATGAACCGCACCAAAGCGAAAAAATGAAGTATTTTACAAGCACCTAAACTCAGTAAGCAACGCGTTCAAAGTGCATATATAACCGCCCAGCGTCTATGCACTTTAAATTCACAAACAACACACCACAGTTCTTTCACATTTTTTAGGTCACACTTAAAGAGATAACCAGCCGTGCGTTTTATCTGACAAGAGTCACTGGAGTGCTTAATGTGGGGCACACTCAGAGAGACCCACGAGTACCTAAGTATGATTAAATATTTGTCTTCAAGTGCAATAACCAGTTGTTCCATTCTATATCTGGATTTCGCAATCACAGAAAACATATTGCAGGGCGTCAAATAAAAACCTTCTTCGTATCTTATCTTCGGCTATGTTCACCAGTTACGCAATAAACTTTCCCTAGATCGATATTGTAAGGGACAGTCTATTGCGGTCTTATCAGGGATTTGGTGAAAACTGATTTTCTGTGTATTAATTGGGTTTTGGGTGCAGCTGGGGCCAGATGATATTGTATTGAATTGAAATGAAAGCCAAATTAGAGTGAAGACGATTTGTATGTTTGTTTTGATTATGGCGTCGTCGATCAGAGGTTAGTTCCATGAACATGACACAGGAACGTGTTATCTGGAAAAGTTTGTAGCTTTTGAAATGTTGATTAGATGTTATGTGTTAAAAAAATAAAGCTACATAATTGTACTTGGATGAGTGAGACACAATTTGGATTTTTTTAAGTTGAATTATATCAGTCAAATGAGATTTTACTCATCAAATACGAAAGCTTGGCTATCAACAGCATATTAAGGCTTGGTGATAAGGACAGACATCTAATTGGTCATTAACTTAACAACTGCATTTCGTGAAATCTTTTGTTTCAGGTTGGTTCTTATAAGAAGAAGAAGAAACAATGTTTCTTGTTGTTATAATCTGTTAAACTGTGGCTTTTAACGATATCTAATTGAACGCTGCTAGTAAAGATTGTACTGATACGAACAATAGTTGTACCCATTGACTGTAAGTGTTGTCAGGTTGGCAGTGAAAAAAAAAATAACGTTCAATTCATGAATCGAATCTAGGATCCCCTCCTTCTTCCTTTCATTTGAAGGTAGTTTGTTTGAATCATCCATTAAACTAGTCTGATGTTTTATGGAGAAATTGTGCTGCCTCCACTAGATTTCAACCCACCATGAAAGCACATAAAAATTGATGCACATAATCTTTTACTTGAATAGTTTTTCGCCTTTATATTTGGAATACATCCTCCACAGGTCAAAAATGTCGTTTTTAGTAACATATCCCTCTCTCAGAATTCTTAAGTAACCTTAATACATTGGACTAACTTTCAGTGTGTGTGTGTAAACTTTTACAATGGAAACTTACAGGACAATGTTAAGCGCAGTTTGAACTTCGAGGATATCCATATAGATTTCTTTCTCTCTCTCTCTCTCTCTCTCTCTCTCAATTGGCCTATTTAAACAGGAGTAGTTCAACCAAAGTGATACTCAATGTCCCTTTTACCTCATCGATATGGGATAACAGTTAACAAGTGAATTCATTAATATGTTGAGTTAAAATTTTTACCAACTGTCTATCTAGATTGAATGCCTTTTCGACAATAATGCGGCGGTCATATTTATTTTTTTTAATCTATAATCAGTATCAAGTCTTTAAACAAATTCTCAATTTTGCGCAAAACTAAAATAAATAGACTTGTTTTTTTGAAGTCGAATGCACATTTTGTAAGTGTACCTCGAACCAAACTTAAGTTTTTTTGGTTCAAAAAAATTTCAGAGCTAATTTCTTATGAAGCAGACTCACTGCTCTAAAATGTTCTAAAACTTGCGAACTTGTTGCTATAAAATGCTTAATTTGTAGTGGTACGTAAAAATTATAAAAAACATATAAACGCGAGGAATGACGACCAATTGATGTGCACTAGGTCCAAGGTACAAACCGTTCCCCTACTAATGTTAACTATTTTCCATGTGAAAGTAGTCAACCCACAGTCTATTAAATAGACTCTGTTGCATCGCCTTTTTTCACGAAGTAACATCCAATCCTAATGCCTATTCCAATATAGACTGAAATGATAGACTATCGGAACAACTGGCATAATTCGAGTGTATATTCAACGTGAAGTAAGATACATATATCGGTACTCCTTAAACAGAATTTGATACCTTAAAGTGAATTCCTTAGATTTTGTTTACATTCTTTTAACTCTCGTGAATTAGTCTGATCCATCTATCGACTCATATTTCTTATTTGCACGTTTAAGATCTTAAGATCCGCACAATCGCTTACCCAAATGACATAAAATCGATCATAACAATATTTATTTTTCAGTGAAATTAATGTCATAAACATTTTATTCTTTCGAAATAGATACATTGTTCAGCATCTTGATTTCATTCGAATGATATATGTACATATGTATATGGATGTTGTCTAAGTTCATACGAATGTTTTCTTTTCAGTGGCGCATGTATGTTTATAAATAATTTGGTGCCGAACTATAGAATGATCGTCATTATCAACCACACGAATGGTTTCATCACTAATTACCTAAAATACAATATAGAATGATAATTAACATTATTTTTTCGTAATGAGCGACTACTTAAAGACTTCACGAATCACGCTTAAGTTGTCAACATTATAAGTCTGTTTTCCCTTGCATCAGAATATTTATTCTCAAAACCCTAAAGATTCAGTCACCGAAAGCTGAAAAAGTAACATGATCTCATTCTTAAAATAAAAAAAAAATATCACTTCATTTGCCTGCAGGTATTAAACAAGGACAACACTATATCATTGATCTCAATCGCTGTTTTAATCTGATTCACGATCATTGTAATAAATTGCAAGCATTACATTACCTCGAGCGCACATAAAATCAACTCTTCTTTTAAAATGTTGCCATAAAATGCTGCCTTGACTTTGTAATTTAGGTTTCAAAAGAAGTTTCTCACATAAAATTCTTTTAAGACGTCCACAGCCCACGTCTTCTAATGAGTCAAACCATAAATGCTTGGCAATCAACATACAATTTAGGGTAGTTGCGTAAGTCAACGTATTCATGTCTCATGCGCTACTGGAATTCGTTAAAAACCTCCACTTCAATGAATGAATCTTAAAGCATTATATTCATTTAAAGTCGTTACTCCTAATCCCAAATCATTCACAGCAGCCAAAGCCGCCCCTGATTAGTCCGGATGTATTTGATTTTGGGTTTACCAATGAATTCTAGTTCAAAATCAATCTCTCTTACTTTCTTCTTTCTGAATACTTAGTCCGGAGTTCGAGAACTGTTTTAGTTTGTTCTGTACAGTGGCAGTCATAAGTGATGACTTTCAGCAAATACACTGTGATATTGAAGATATTGATATTCTAGGTTTGAATTTTACTTTCACGTGTATGCTGTAATCAGATACGGTTATATAAGATACTTAATACAAATGAAGCAGTTCCATTTTCAGGAAACAGTTCACCCACCCGATAATTTAAATTTATTCGCTAATAAAATAAAGTAAAATTAGAGAAGCACAAAAACAAAAAGGAACATTTACGACTTTAATTTTACGATGTGACTAAAAAGGGGAAATCAGTTCTTCGCGAGAAGAGATAATTTTTTCCGCAATTCTTTTTCTTTACACTGCGAATCTTGTCTCCATTTGAAATGTGGTTGAGAAATTCTATTGACTTGAAGATAAGTACCCTAGAGTGAAAAGTAAAGTAGTTAATATATGAGAAATGCCCTGAAGATCTGAACAGTGGCAGCATACTTGAGAGATATGAATATAAGGCAAAATAAACTGAAAATAAATATAAACTGAATAAAATAAACTGCAATCGACACTCCCAGCAGTAGGACTCATAATTGTGTTCGTGCACAATATTTGGGTTACCAATTAACCAAAGCGATTCTTAATTGAGGCGCCAGTTTAGTTAACGTTAACGCCTGAGTGCTAGATTCTTCCGTCTGTAGCGTGATATAGTTCACTTTGACTGTTTACATTTTAATTGATGATCTTCTTCTCATGTGGAAATAGATTTTATTGCGTCAGATTAGACAGGATCGTTTCACTTTACTGCCAGAGCTCGTTTGAACTCTGAAGTATTAAGTAGTTGTGTTTGTCTTTAGGGAGCTGGTTTGTCCCGGGACAAATTTACACCTAAGCATCTGTAAAGCAATTAATTTTGAACCCTGGTTCCAAACCATATGATGGAAAAGGCTTGATAAAGCGCAATCATCCACAGACTGTAGTCGTTTTTAGCGCTTACAGCTACAGTTTAAAAACAGATGTTTAAATTGAGCGTTAGCTGTGGTAAATTTAAGTAAATTAAGTTGTGGACTTTAGAGCTACAAGGTTGTACTTGATTAAGTATTACAATTCATCTTTTAATCAGCAGAATCTGAGCTTGGCCAGTTTTGGTTTTGTGTAATTATTCAATACTATTGGGACCGCCACAGGGGCGACTTCTTTCTAAACTGTTTTGTCAATCCTGAAAAGATTTGAAGGCTTTCATAGCAGAAAGGTGTTTCAACATTTTAAATTTGTTTATCAATGAAATTCGATATTAAGCGTTGACGGAATGGGAAATGCAATGCGACCGTATAATCGATGCTAAGATCGACCTACAACTCCTGAGTTTAGTTCAAGATCTATTTAGGTTTGAGGTTCGCTGGCTGTAATACATACCACTGAACGACATATTGTTTGTACATCGAGGTCTACCGGATGTATTCTTATAATGTGAGCTAATACCTTTACCTAATTACGTTTTTTATTTGGTTATTTTAGGCTATTGGGATTCTTCTTCTTCTTATGGCGCTACAGTCCGGGGCGGACCTGGGCCTCAATCAACATGCCTCTCCAGCCAGTACGATTTTTCACCAGCTGTCGCCAGTTGCGCACTCTAAGTTGGATGAGGCCCTTCTCCACTTGTGTGCGCCACCTTAGCCTAGGCCGTCCTCTGTTGCATTGTCCCAATGGCTCAGATTCAAAGATTTTTTGGGCCGGAGCAGTAATGTCCATGCAATGAATATAAACTCTAGGCTATTGGGATTACAAAAGTTTATTTCGGATCACATTTAAATTACAGACTGCTTTCGGAAGCGTGGTACAAGAAGTCATGCAACCGCAGTCGAAAATTTATGATAGGGTGCATTGAATGATCGACTTTGTAAAAGATCCTTTTTATATTTATCGATTGGGGTAGTGATGTTCGTTGTCTTTACATTCACTCAAATAAATTTCATCGGTTTTTAGTCTCTTCAGGGATGCTTTGATTACGAATAAAAATATTTATTCTTATAGACGCAAAAGGGAACGTTATTATGTTATGTGTATGAGTTAGCGGATGTGACTTACGAACTTGTTCTATTTTAAAACTATGTGACACTAAAAAGCATTTTAAAAAAGGAAGAGATATAGAAACTCTATAATCTATTGACTAAATTAAAATTTAAACTATATAATATATTTATTGCATTTGCACAAAAGCTTGTTGGAGAACAAACGTGATTCGGTTTCAATTAATTAAGCCCAGTGTTACTCAAGTACCAAAAACAACATAAATATATAAACAAAATACAAAGAGCGTAGCTCAGGCGACGACTCAATTTATCACGTAGTAGGCAGGATAGACAATTTACAAAGAAAGCGATGTCTGGAAGGCCAATGCACACGATCTTCGGTTTAGTAGAATTTTACTTGTGGCAACAGAAACACCAAGTGTCCCATTTATTGTTGAATGTGGCATCTGCAGAATGAGTACCGATGTTTTTTTTGAATAAGTAAAACGAAAACTAAAATGCAAAACATATATAATATATATATTTTTATATATATAATATATAAACATATTTTATATGGTATTGTATATATATATATTATATATATAAATATATATATATATATATATATATAATAACAACAGTAAAGCGCTAACTACCAGGGTCTTGCACTAATTGAGATATTTATATACTTTAATATATATACATATATATATATATATATATATATATTATTCGAATTTGTGTTTGCGACTATTAGAACTTTCTTATTACTACCGCAGACAGAAAATACTGATTCTTCGAACAAAATTTTTTTTGGTTACAAAGCTTATTTCTGACTCAGTGTGTATGTAAAGAGACAAAATTGAGGCATGTGGGGGGATGGGGGTGCTATTGCATCCGAACATATGTACATACATCGTTACTTTTGGTGTGCTCTTTGGTAAAATTTGTCCTGGCATTTCTTCTAGGTATGTATGTTCGAGTGATAACCTGTGATTGAGTATTTTACCTTGGATGCTATGTGGTTTTTACCAAAAGGGACAACAAGCCACAAAACACGCGTTTTCCTGTGTGAGAAGTTTCCTGATAGCGTAATATCAAGTTTTGGCGATATCGATTGGGCACCAAGTTCAATCGACTTTACAACATTTTCCTGAAAATATTCATTAGAAATTAAACCCTGTGTTTTACTTTCGAAATCAAAAAATTAATGACCCTATACAATACCATCATCAGTTCTCAAGTACTCAAATTTTTGGTGACACATATTTTGTTTTTCAAAATGTAATGAACACATTTTGGCATTAATACGTGTTTTAGTTCAGACAATATTGTATTGGATTTGGACAGATACAAACATATGTAAATCATATACATGCATAATTACAGTACATGCATAAATTAAATTCGTAGCACAAATACAAGGATCTTTCACTCAATCTGGAGTTTGTCTCTCCGAAGAACCCTCGAATTTAATCATCCTAAACAACAACAACACAAAATGTCTAAATAGGAGTACACAATACGATATTCCTCTTTTACGACCTCAACATATGAAGCCACCATTTACTGAAATTGTAGGCTAACCCAGCTATTAACCAGCAAAACCCATAACTATTACAGTTGTCGCATCTGACAAGCCACACTGCATATGCACATACATACTTTCATGCGCGCATAACATTCTTCTTCGCGCACATAAAAAAAAAGCATATTAAAAGTGGGATATGTGCACATGAATTAAATGCACATACATATCAACCCATTCATCAGTGTATTTCTTTTATTTTTTGTGAACAGTTCGCTGACCCCTAATTATTTTCCGCTTCCTACAGAACATCCTCATTCTTGTTGTTCTTCCTCTTATGTCTGCCTAGTCGAAAAAGATGAAATTAATGATGAGGGCAGAGAAAAATATCTTCAATGCAAGCGGCAAAAACCACACATAATAACAGAGAAAAATCACAACAATAATGACAGATGAACTTTTTAGCCACGCGATATACCAAACAAACGTCACCCAACCCATGTGCAGAGTGCTGCTACATTGCTTTAGAACGGCATGCAAGATGTTTTTTTTCCTAAGCTGACGGCGTTTTTCTTCTCGTTTGTTTTTGTTAGTTCTTATGTTTATTTATTCTGGCCGGAATTGTGGAGTATTCGTGGTCTTTAGAGCTGCAGCATATAAAATATTGCAACCAACAATAACCAAACAATGACGGTAAGACGAAGAAACCGAAGGGTGTGCATCTGGAAGACGCATTTCTGACAAATTGTTCGTACAAAGTTGAACAAACTAGTGGAGCACGCACATTTTATATTTTCAGAGTTAGAAAATTCCAATCCGTCACCCGTTGAGTGTGTAGTACAATCGCCAAACCCATTTAAGGAGTGCACTACACGAGTTGACAATTTGAAAGGGAAACGCAGCAATTGTATTCCTTCACCACTGCCTGCTTCGATATCTAATCACCAGATAAACTACAGCTCATATTTCAATCAGTTGTCAGCTGACATTGTGGATATATCAGATCTGCAGGCGGGTGTTTTGTCAATCCTACATCAGAAGGCGATTTGTTATGAAGAATATGATTGAAAGTTATGTCACGTAGACTTTTTGATATCTGTTTGTAAGATGGTTTTGCTTGCTTTTTAACGTTAAGAATATAATTTATTCAGGATTTCGGATGAAGAACGGGAATTCTTGGAAAAGCTAATTTCTTGCATATATAATTCTTGCAATATAATTTCTTACTTGTAAAATTTAACTTCTCCAAATTATTGTATGAAATACGAGTAGTTCGAACAGAAGTATAGAATTGAAGTATTTAATATTTCACCCACTTAAAATAAATTTGATTTCTTGTTTTTGGACTACATCCAAAATAAAATTCCAGTTTTCACAAAAATATTTGTTTGTTTTTTTGCACCGAGTCGTTGGTTGACTTTCGTTTTTCGATTGGCTCTTAATTTAATATACGATATTAAACTTTTGACTCTGTTGAACTTTATTTATTATTATGGTGAACGAAATAATTAAGTTTTTTGATTGTGCTGTGATTATTCGCGTTAGCAACAGAATTTACAAACATTTCTTTAGGGAATAGGACATGTTCTTGGAAGATTTGTTGTCTTGCAAAATACTACACAAATACGTTTGTCGCGTAGAATTTGTATAATTACTCCGCAATCAGCTGTATCGATTGTAGGAGGGGATGGTTTTCTTACGACTTATGCCAAGTCTTTAAAAAACAAGTTTAACTCGGTGTCCGTTGTAATGTAATGTAATTTAATAGATTTTGCCTTTAGTGAAATATTTTTTATTAGGGCTAAGCTATCATAAGATAATTTTCGGTAGACGTCTTACATTCTAGTTGAAATTTCTAAGGAATATTTAAAATGTGAGTAAGATTATTCATGTATTTATATACATGTATATAAATACCTTTGTTCTGTGTTAACTTTGTATATAATATCATAATATTTACTTATTTTGCTTCTGCTTCCTTTTGATGGAGTCCTTAAGCAGCCAAAACTGGCAATATTTTGACCACTGGCTTGGTTTTGGCTTAATTGAGATCAGGAGATGGCGTAGATCAATAAGGTCTTTTCTATTTTTATTTTCCCACATTTACTAGGAATGCAGTTAACAATTGATCTACGACATACATACATTTTGTTTTCCAAATGTATATTTTTATATAGCTAATTTTTTCTAATTCCTTAAATCTAGAAGTAAAAATACTTAAACTAGTTACAAATTTCTTAATTTTTATTAAAACTATCTTACTGGCCCTATTCGGGCGCTCTAAGTTAATTTTAATATTTATTACTAGTGCCTTTCGGCGTTGTCTTTTGTATTTTACGTTTGCAGTATTCTATGCACTATTTGTAGATATTATTAAAACTAAGAAAATTGTTACAGAAAAAACTTAGCTATCTAAACGACATACATACATATGTACCTAATATGAATCACATGGTGTTAACAAAACGTTTAAGCAATTCAGTATAAGTAAATAGTGCGAACTATAAACTTGGCCAACTCGGCAATCAAACTGATTCTCTCAAATTTAAGACTTCACACATATATAATCTGCTCTAACACCCTTGCATTTTAAAGCAACTATTCTCGCAACGAAACGTTAAAATAAAGACAATATTAAGTTTACGCAATTCACCGCCGGAACTGCATAAACAATTGCTTATTCACTTGTGTACCAACCTAAACCACGTACATACTGTATACCCATCCATGACAAACTCCATTGATGGACGAACTCATCAAAAACTGCAAATAGACACTCATGAGTTTTTGTTTGCTAACGATTCTTCATTCACTAGTCAAAGCTGAAAGGCGACGCAACAAGTATCCTCGTCACGTGAAAAAAAAGAAAACGTCATATAGTTGGTTAAGCGTTTCTGCACCTGCCGAGACTAATATTTAATAGATTTTAATGTTCACATTAAACAACTAGCACCCGTGCCATACTCAAGCTGCCATCAGTGACACCACAACGTCTATTAGCTTTCTTCGACCCCATTCCTCTTATGAACTTCGGTTTTCATTGCATTCACAGGCAAGCTAGGCGTGACCACTTGTCACAAACTACTTATTACCGGCGTCAACAACTAACCCAATTCAACCAAAGCTAGACCACTTGGGTGGTCCAAAATTACCAAGTTATCTGCCAAATTATGTACTTTGTAATTCTATTCACAAATACACAGTTGAACAAAAGCGATTACTTGACTTACGACTGACTTCGTTCAGTTCGCGATTATTAGCGTAATTCAATCCACTTCTCGACGCCCATCGTCGAGCGGACAATCACATCACTCCATTGGTATTTAGTTCCACTCTCGCTGAGGTCAATTCCAGTTTGTTTACCTTCCCGCCATGTATGCCATACTGTAAGCCGTCATCCGCGAAGCAAGATAACTTCTCGACCTTGGTCTAACGTTGTGATTCAATGAAACAGAACAAGTTACTCACGGTTGCGATACGTTCGTCATCGATTCAAGTTCAACAGACGGAATATGTATCCATTACCACCAGTACAGCCGGCGGCAGACCATTCTTGAACTCACCACCATCGCACTTTGGCAATAGCGTCGATTACGTATGTTCGCTCTTGGTGTGGTTAACTGACTGGCTTGCTTCAGGGACTGCAACAACTATCGCGCTGGTTTGGTGTCTTGTCACGTTTTGCGATCGTCCAAAGACAAAAAGAGCACTGAGCCAAAGACCGGTTCCACACGACTGAATTATATGGGTCTGTCCGCCTTTGGTTCGTATTGTGATCTTGCAAGCTTGTTGATGGTTTTTGTTACCGTGCGAGGAGAACAAATTTGCATGAATTTTATCTCATCATCGGCGATAGAGTATGTTTTTTCCTATTGAATGAAAGTATAGCGTCACAATGAAGCATTTGTGCGGAAGTGATAGAGTCGAAGAGTTTTTTTTTTTTTTGAAAATTGGCCATAAACCAGATTACATCGTTCAATACAATATGCCCGAATCAATTTCACATGATATAAGGGAATGATTATGAGTCCAAAAGGTCTAAATACGTGAAAAAAATTCTTAAAGGAAATCAAGATTAAGAAGCACGTTTGAAACAAGAAATAGTCATTGCAATGAAGAATCCTGGGTTTTTTTTTGCAAATGGACATTTGATCGTTTGAATACTCATAAAACTCGTGGATGTACGGAAATCGCAGAGTTTGAGTACATTCAACCATTGAACATTAACGGTCTTCAGGTTAAAATGACGATCTTAGGTGAAATTTTAGGGAACAAAGTATTTTTTGCCCAAAATATATTTTTGAAAAATCGTCCTTCGCCAGGTAAAATCATAGTTTCCAAATGTAACTGAAAACGTTATGAGTGGGTAATTTTTTTTTCAACGGGAGGAGTGGAGTACATTGATTTGACCGTACCGTTGTCTGAGTGTAACGGTACCGCGCTGTTTAACGTAACAAATTAAAAAAAAAATCTTGCAATTCAGAAACAGAAATTTTCGAATCTTCAGAAAGTAGATTCTAAAAGTGATTCGGGTTTAAGGTTTAATGTTTATTTCTCGTCTTTACGATCAACATCATTCCTTCCGCCTACCTTACTTTTTTTTTTTTTTTTTTTTATTGTTTATTTTCCATCACAGAGTTACACAAAACACTACGTTCTCTAAATGTAAGCTCTCAGTATCGCTTTACACAGCAGATGTTTGCTGAGCGACTAAGGATCATCTACCGACTTTATCGTCTAACAGATTACTTCAAGAATTAATATTAATTAAGAAACATTGCAAAAAGCATGTTTTTAAACTCTACCCGTGACAGGCTATAATCAATTTCGTTGCATAGATCATTGAACGTGTTTATGCACCTTGTAATAGGTTCATTGCAACCATAGTTGGTTCTATGCCTTTTTTCGAAAAGTAAGCTTCTCACCCGAAGAGATCTTTGGGGAGCATATATATTCATGAGAAAAAGTATTTCTGGTGAATTTATATGATAATTAATAATGTCGCGGATAAACATGGCTGACGTTGCCTTACGCCTGAAACTTAAGGTTTGCAAGCCAATTGTTCTACATCTTTCGTCATAATTAGGTAATTCTTCGCAGGAATATAACTTTCTGAAAGCATATCTCGTGAAATTCTTTTGAACTCGTTCGAGTCTAAGTTCTTGATTGTCGTAGGGTGAGTCCCAGATAATGGAAGAGTATTCCAAATAGGGTCTAACTAACGAAACAAAGATTGCTTTCAAACTAAATATGTCGCGAAAATCCTTACTGTTTCTTTTCAAAAATCCTAACATTGCGTTAGACTTCGCAATAGTGTAATCATAATGTGATGCAAAATCCCTTTAATCCACTACGATGAAATTTTACTCCTAAACGGCGATGAAGACACAAATCCCGCTGTTAGGCAGAATGTTCCACTCAATTTGGACGATGATGGACAAGAATTCCGTCCCCCCGACCTCGACGAGGTCAAGATAGCAATATCGAGACTGAAGTCGAACAAAGCTGCTGGCGCGGATTGACTATCCGCAGAGCTGTTCAAAGCGGCTGGGGATGAGCTGGTTGGGTGCATGCACCAGCTCATCTGTGAGATATGGTCGGAGGAAAGCATGCCCGACGAGTGGAATCTCAGCATCGTATGTCCGGTCCACAAGAAAGGAGACCCCTTCGACTGCGCCAACTATCGAGGGATCAGTCTCCTTAATATCGCATATAAGATTCTCTCTGCCGTATTGTGTGAGCGCCTGAAACCTTTCGTCAACAACCTGATAGGTCCTTATCAGTGTGGTTTCAGGCCAGGGAAGTCCACAATCGACCAGATGTTCACACTGCGGCAAATCCTGGAGAAGTCCCAAGAAGTACAAATCGACACCCACCATCTTTTTGTCGATTTCAAGGCCGCGTATGACAGCGTGCATAGAGACGAGCTATACAGTGCCATGTCTAGTTTTGGCATCCCTACCAAACTCGTCAGATTGTGTAGGATGACGATGGAGAACTCTCGCTGCTCCGTCAAGGTCGGTAGCGAACTCACCGAGACCTTCGATGTCAAAAAAGGATTAAGACAAGGCGACGCGCTGTCATGCGACTTCTTTAACATCATTCTTGAGGGGATCGTGCGTAACTCACACGTCAACACCAGAGGCACGATCTTCCACAAGTCCGTTCAACTGCTAGCTTATGCGGATGACATTGACGTGATCGGCCGAACTCAGCGAGCCGTCAATGAGGCGTTTGCTAGCATCGAAGCGGAAGCGGCTAAAGTGGGACTGGTGGTAAACGAGGGCAAAACAAAGTATATGCTGTCATCAAAGAAGGACGCAGAACATCGACGTCTCGGACAGAGCGTAACTATGGGCAGCAGACGTTTCGAGGTAGTCAAGGACTTCGTCTACCTCGGCTCCGCGGTGAATAGGGACAACAACATCAGTACCGAAATCAAGCGCAGAATCACTCCTGCCAATCGCTGTTTCTTTGGGCTTAAGAGGCAATTGAGTAATAAAGCCCTCTCCCGAACGACCAAAGTGACTTTGTACAACACCTTGATCATCCCAGTCCTGCTTTACGGCGCAGAAACCTGGACGTTACTAAAAGCGGATGAGGAAGCCTGTTCTGTTCGAGAGAAAAGTTCTGCGTGCGATTTTTGGTCCTGTTTGCGTTGATGGCATCTGGAGGAGAAGATTCAACCACGAACTGTATGTGCTGTACGGCGGCATGAACCTAGTCAAGCGTCTACGGATACAACGCTTAAGGTGGCTAGGCCATGTAGAGTGGATGGACAACACTGCTCCGGCCCGAAGAGTCTTCGAATCCGAGCCACAGGGACAACGCAACAGAGGACGTCCTAGACTGAGATGGCGCACACAAGTGGAAAAGGACCTCAACCAACTTGGAGTGCGCAACTGGAGGCAGCTGGCAAGAGATCGTACTAGCTGGAGAGGCATGTTGGTTGAGGCCCAGGTCCACCCCGGACTGTAGCGCCATCCGAAGAAGAAGAAGATGAAATTTTATATTTTTTACCGCACCTTGTGCATGCGCCAGCCCCAATGTCCCTCAGTTATAAAATTTCGTTTCCAAATAATGTTTTTTTTATCTGTATCTATTGTTATTCCAAGATTTTTTTTAAGGAGATACGTGAAACAGTATGGCAAACCCCTTTCCTTTGTTTCCCCGAATGTAATTCGTGAAATCTGGTAGTCATTCATTCTTGGATGTGTATCCCTACAAAGCACTTGTCTAAATTTGTTTTCTCGGTGTTCACAGATATTCAAGAAGAAACAACATTTATGAGGCTTAAGCCTTATGCGCCTTTGATAGTTTCAGACTCTATAAAGCCACCGCTAGTTAGCATTTCTACGAAGACCGGGAACAATTGCAGTATTGTGTGCACATTCGTAACGGGAATGTCATCCATATTTTGCGCCCAGTACCTTTCGTGTTTACTTGTGTCACTTACAAACTGCACATAGCATTAGTTCCCCCTGTTGACATTTCAACACAACACATAACAACAGTAGCCAACTCGGTTGCAGTTGGTTAACCACTGCTTTCATCGATAAAAATAGCAACGCCGCGTTGGGGTTCAGCCATTTAGCGCGAGTGCATCCAGATACACAAGACAATGCGCTCATTAAGTTGTATACAGAATACATATTGAATTATTCGAACTCGTTCATGGAAAATCTTCATCAGACAATGGAACGGGCCACATAAACAAATATCAGGCGGTCTGCTAGCCAGATGTTTCACAACTCATAGACGAATACAACTTCAATAGACCACAAATTGATCAACAAAATGTGAGCTGTGCAATTGACCAGAATGACAGCAAACACTGCCAGCTATAAGTCCACCCCGGTCTCAAGAAAGAAACAATGAACTTCACAGGAAAGCTCAACTCACCGCCCACCTGTGCATACACGCCAACTTGCAGCATGACATAATATGAAGCTGTCATTGAGTCAATGCCACTCGCATGGATAATGATGGCGGCCACTGCTGACCTCGAAGCATGTGTCACTTTCGATTGAATCACCGCTCACTCAGTCTCTTACTGCACACTACCACACTAACCGATTGCATTTAGCGCAGATTGTTGACCCCAGAGCATAAGCTATACGATTTTCCGCGTTCTATATATAGAAGCGCGTTCTGAGAATGTATCTAGCACTTCTCTCGCGCCAAGCAATTCACCCACTTTCCGTATTCTGTTTAGATAATTGCTGTTCTAATTATCATTATTGATGATCTAACGTGAGGTATCGGGCGGCTTTTGCTTTTTAAGGGTGCATTCATAATTATGATTACTTTTCCGCACTTAGCACCTCAACACAGCGTATGGTTGCTGTTTGTCCTCACACCTTTCTACCCATTCCCTTCTTTAATGAGCTTCGCGATTCGAAATCCATCTAATTACATAATTCCTCTTTATTTAAACTGAGATATATGTTGGCCTAGTATCCAACATATACGCATTTCTCACGTAATGAACAATTGAGTTAAGGAAAAATTTTCATTTTTTTCCGAAATTCTGTAAACAATCGTAGACATGTGTATGTGTGCCCAAAGAGTGAAATGAACTTCACGCTTTTTTGGTTCTTTGTTCATATTTTTTTTCTATCATCCATCAGATTGTCCGTTTCAAACAGGGTGGGGGTTGATTTATTTCGAAATAAAAGAAGCCACTCAGGGATTTCTATTAATTTCGATAATTTATGACTTGACTTTTATTTTATTAACTTGGTCAAGGTTGGAGACGTTTATGCGAAAAGTATTAGTGAATTGCACACGTGGGATTTGTTTTGCACACGATTGTGAGAATTTATGATATTCTGCTGAGTGTTTTCCTTCGTTTACATTCACTGAATTTCAATAAGTGTTGTGTTGAATATTTTTTAATGCGCTGTGTTGAACAGCGGGGGTTCCTAAAAGTTTTTCATGCTTCCATGTCAGCTTGTTTCGCTTTTACTTTGAAACACATTGAAGGGTTTATGACAGTCGTTTAAACTTGTCTATGCAAATCGGTATGAATGACAAATGATACACATGGGATAGTGTAGGGCGTCTCCGGGTTTATAGCGATGCATAGTTTACGGAAAACTGAAGATAGAAACGCTTGTGCTCGTCAAAATTCTCATCAATCGTTTTCGTTTCTCATTGTGCTAGTATCTTGAGAACATGAACATATTTTAATGAACAATAAAATTTTGATTCAAATGTTTATTTCTTTTTTCTAAAATTTGTTGGCCTTAAAGGACCAAGTAAATTAGGTTTAAGGCAAATAAAACTAGAAGAGTAGATAAGAGAATAAATTGTTTCTTTTATTAAATATGTAAATCTCTTTGTGCGTTTTCAGTCTATAAATAGACAATGCTTCCAACCTGACTTAAAAAAAACCTAAATTAGTTTTGAATTTTATGTGAGAAAATCCTCGGTCAACTTGTTCTTTGGGCACAATGAATGCTGACATTGTTCTCCGAAAGGGTTTATATACGACAAGTGAAACTCAATAAAAAGAAGTTG
This sequence comes from Eristalinus sepulchralis, assembly GCA_944738645.1. Lineage (NCBI taxonomy): Eukaryota > Metazoa > Arthropoda > Insecta > Diptera > Syrphidae > Eristalinus > Eristalinus sepulchralis. Next base: position 55,054,508 of record OX122882.1, read on the forward strand.
AACTTTTCTTTTTATACTGCAGAATGTGGGTTTAGTTTGAGTGTAATAGTCTGTGGTAAATTGGTAGCCCTTAGCGACAATTTGTGGTGTTTTGTATTGTACTTCTTGATAATTGTCACTGTTTAAATAAAAGGGACGCCATATTTTCTTTATAAAACCGAGGCATTTCCTTACTACTGCATGAAGATAATTCGAATTCTTATTTGCCTAATTAATCATGTGATCGGCGTGCCGTAGTAGGCAAGTGCGTCGACTCACACACCAAGGTTCCAGGTTCGATTACCAGACGAAACATCTTTCGAAAAGCTTTTCAAATCTCGCCGTTCGAAATCGCAGAAGATTGTAGGTCTCTTCTACTCGTTTGAGAACAGCATCATGCACAACACGAGTAGTGGTAGCAGAAGCTAGGCCCTGGTAGCTTGTGGGCAATCGAAAACCCAGCGAAAACGCTATATACAAAAATAATTTCTAAGATTTTTTGCTGACTACTTCAGGAACATGTCTCAAATGTATAGAAGGTTTTACTGGGCACAGTGTGCTGAACTTGCAAGAATACATCTACCGTTGACAAACGCATACGTAAGAAGAAGAAAGACGTTTATAAGTAGATCAAACTTGCTTACGCAGTAAACAGTTTGAAACAAAAGATATTATCAACATTACAATAGTTTCATTCCTGAGCAATTTGGGCAATGAGGTACGTTTAAATGCAGGTAAACTTACTGGGTATTGTCGAATAGGAAACAATGCAAGGCTAGTATTCCCATATCATGTTCTGTAGAAGTTGACGAAACGATAATTAAGAATAGACCTTTCCTGACTAACTTGGAACCCTCACATCTCGAAACTACTTCTATAAGAGTCTAGTCGAGTTTTAAATTTTTATTATTTTTTTCCTTATTGAACAAAATATTTATAATTTGAAAATTTTGAAGTATGAGACTATAATGAATATATATAGGCCCGACGGATGAACAATTGTCTTACAGTCTCAGTCAGTCACATCATCATCTAACTCAGGCAGTCACATCAACATTTTCTAACCTAATTTAACCAAAAAATGTCGTACCGCTATAAAAATACACTATTCTAATCTATATAACAAGGAACATGGAAATGGACAAACAATTTCAAGTCACATAATGGTTAACATTATTAAATGTATATATTACTTTCTATGATGTAACTAATTCTTATTTTAATAATTTCTATTGGATTATTGTCAACTACTCTTACACTGTGAAAATCTTTCTCGAAACTGTTCTGGTAAGTGAGTAGAAACCCAACTTTCGTTTACATTTTTTTGTCAAATAAATTTGTTTTTGTTTTTTAGACTTATTTTTTAAATGCGCTAGTGAATACTGTCACCCAGTTGTCATGCACTCGCACTTTTAGTGTTAAGTACACCCCACCAAAGAAACGGTCAAAACTTAATTATGCATGCCTAATACATAGATCATTTCATGGTCACCGCTTCCCTTATCCATTCAAACTTTTTATCACCACAGAACAAAAATCTATCACTCTTCATTTATTTCAGCCATCACTTGTAATAGTAACAGCGACAAGATACCATCATCATCTACCACATCCAAGGGTGGCATATTCTCACTCAAAAAACTCGACGATTGGTTGCACGTTGAATTGTTTTCCAAGGATTCTCCGGGTATGTGTGTTGTCATTTTCATCCATCTTCTTCTCCGTGTTGTTATAAAAGTGTTGTAACTCTTTGATATTTCGTAGATGTTGGCTAACGTAAACCTGTTGTACTCCTGTGTTTTGTTTTTTTGCATGAATTTCACTTTTTTCCTATTCGATTTTTGATTTGACATGTTATGTATATTTCATATGTTTGGGTCAACCATAGAAAATAATTCATCACTTTCTTCTACTGGGTCCGAAAGCCGATGCATCGGACAAATCATTTCCCCAACACCCACCGACTGAATGATTAAAATTCTTTTAGAAAGTGTCGGCTAACGATTGTTAATTGGTGTCATCAGATTGTCTGTTTACATCAAACGCCCACCATAAACCAAATACAGCAGTTCATAGGCGGCCGAACAAAGATATAAAGAAAACAGACCAAATGCGGAACAGTGTAACGGAACGATAAACAATCAAACTTTACGAGAAACATATTTCTTTGCATTCACCTTCGAATCATAATTTTGAAGTTCCCCTATAGAGGACGCGAGGAAGATTAGAAATCGGGGGGCGGCCTACCAACGGATAACGACGACAAAATGCATCTGTTCGAGAGTTTATTTTCAATTTCCATACCAGGCGTAGCTAGGTGTTTGACAGGGCGCGTGATTAAAATGCATAAGAATACTTGAAAGATACACCGGAGATAGGAGCGTTTACGACGCTGTTTGTGGTACCTTTTGCGAAACCAAACGATTAAGCAGTTTTATAGCCGGTTCAAAGTGTCATCGCTTTAAGTAACGCTTCGACAGATACACAAAATACACAAATGGATGCTAATTTTGGCTTGAATCTGTAGAGGCGTCACAAGTTGTATACACCGCAAAAATTAAATACAAAGTTGTCATCACGTCACTTGATTTAAGTTAGTTTCATTTTGTTTTTATTTTTACGAGTCACTATCAGGGTTTTGTGTAGACAATTGTGTTATTGGAAAACAGGAACGAACAAGTGGTGGTATGAATAGTTTGGTCTATGTAGAGGATTGTTTATGGCATTTCTTTGGTTAAATTGAGATACCTGTTTTTTTTTTTTTTTTTTGAAGATAAAATTTGCAAAATTGGTTTAAACTGGAATTTAAAATGGAAACTGATATTATCTTTTAGATTTCTGTTTCTCTGGAATTTAAACAATTCTCTTGCTTGTCCAATTCGAAAAGTAAAGAAAGATCTTGGAGATAACTTAACAATGGACGAATTACAATAGTTCCCTATGTCTACAAAATGCTTAATAACTTTTATTTCATTATTCTAATTTGTTGGTTGAAATAGCTACTGTTCGTAGCATAAATGTAAACATATTAAAGCAAATCCTATTCTAAACTAAAACCACAAAACGAATATACTTCAGTTCGCTATAAGCATTGCGAATTGTAAGTTAGATATTCAGATTTATCTTCTCTGACAATCACTGTATTTAGGTCAGCGTTTATGTCATTCATAGAGCAAACACTGTTACTACCAACGGTCTCAGGTATAGAGCGGCGTTAACCGTGTTTCATACCTTCAATATATGAACAAGTTATGGGGTAAAGTTTGATCTTCAATTTTAAGCATGGTATAATGATCATGTTTAATGTTGAGGGTATGGTGAAGGGATTTTTATTGTGTAAGATATGGATATCTACTGGCTGAGTAGGTATGATGTGGCGGATAAGAATGTGCATGTATTTATATACATATTTGAATCTCAATTGGATGTGGAAACCTTAACATATTCCAGTTAAATACTTACCTATATATTAAGTAATTTTAAATGCAAGATTGAATTGTTTGTATCAATTGCTAGTGTAACTCACTCTTGCTCAGTTTCATAGTTTTATGTCAGTGTTATAATGGCTTGAGAAGTGAGTCACATGTTTTACGGATTAAATATAGTAAACGAAAAAGAGAGGCGAATTGGTTCACCGTAGAACTGTCATTTGACCTCCCATCTATCATAAAGTTCAGTACATCAAATAAGAATTTATCTATATCTTAAAGCGATGGAATGTGTAAATATAGTAAGGCAACATTGAGGAATTGAAGATAAGTTCTTCAAACGCCGATCATCTTGTATTGTTTATTTTAAACAATTCCGAAATCGAAAACCATTCACGTTTGAAGCAACGTTAGGGAAATTCTGTTCATATCGTGTAAACATCGAGATCTCTTAGTTTAACTTTCACACGTAAATTTTAAATGCAATTTAACAGGAAATGCATGTTATACCACAAACAAATCGCTCAGCGTTTTGTCCTCGGAAAACGTATACTTTAAATTAAAGTTAATTTCTAATGCGTGACTGCAACACGATTTTAATTTTTTGCCGTTAACTTACAACTAATTAACGTTATCAAGTTTTAAATGAATCCGGTCGCCCGAACTTAATTTCGGCACGTGTCAACGGCAGACACAATCAAAACGAGTCACGAAAATATGGGAATGTTTGAGCTAATTTGAAATACTCTATCACATCGTCTTTGTGCTGGTCATCGTGTAATGACTCATTCTCCACTCCATAATTGCACCAAGTATAAAATTAACTGCCAAGTAGGTGTATCTAATTGATTTTCCATTATGACTGCAACAATTGATTGCATCTACGCATTCGAAATGCAAATGCAAACGGAAGTGAATGAAATCATAGCACCTGACTCAATGCTGATATATCTCGGTGTGGTTATAGGTTCAACGCGTTTAATTGAACCGGCCCCACAACCTTACCCGGTTTTGTAGTAAGAAAAAAAAAATATTTTTTTGAGTCGTCAAAAAGTGACACAGGGACACAGTTCGTATATCTTTAAATTACTCAAAGACGCTCTGTCGGTATTTGTAGGAAATTGCAAACATTCACCACTGGGGGAAGGGGCAGTCCATTAAGAATAACAGACATTCACCATCTGCAACTGCGTGTCGGAGTATTTGGTGCCACACATGTTGGGGACACAAACATATTTGTCTTGCGGCTTGTTTCGCGATTCTGCACTTAATTTCTGTATGCAACGGCATGAGAATCGGAATGCTTTTCGGAAAGGAATGATTGCGAATATGTTCCCACACTTCTGGGTTATGGTCTTCCTTGAGTTAGTTTAGCATTTTGTCATTGTAATAATATGAAGAAAGAAAGAGTGGATACAAATTAAGGCTTGAAATTCTTTCTCGGCATGCGAGTCGTTAAAGTTGCGAGTTGTTAAAGGATAGAACAATGTGTCGAGTTACGACAGGTATGTGTGATTTAAAAAATAACCAAAAATAAATTAGATTACTGAAAATTTAGTGTAATAGCAACAGTTTGTTCAAACTCCTGGAATTCCACATTTTTTTCTTTTTGTAATAAGATGAATAACCCATATTATTCAGTGTAAATTGAATGCAATTCATTGCCGACGTCTATCTGTTGATCAATTGTTTAAGCTTAATGAGAGAACATGTTCACTTAAGAACGAATGTAGAATATCTGAGTTTTACTTTCAGTCAAGGTTAACAGATGTAAAAAGGCTTTTTGTCTATTACTTGACGAGACAAGTTGCTTTTCTCCTTAATAAGACAAATGTATTGTTTTAAATGACTGGAAGGCTATGACAAAGTTATTCTACATTTTATATGATATATGATATATCATTGTCGGCTAATTTAAACAAATTTAAGATTATTAAATTGGTCATGGCTCAGGCTCCAGATTTTTTTAATTATTCATTTAAATTTTAAGCTAACTCCGACGGTCTTATCTTATTATCATAATTTTTTTGTATAATACGTTTTTTGGTATACGCTTTTTAATTTCCTCTAAGGATTCTTCTTCGGATAACTTTGGCTGCTCGTTTTTTTTAGATAAAGTTTTTTGTAGATTGTGTGATGGATATACGATAAAGACTACATATTTGACTTAGCTCGACATGTTTAAAATATAAAAGCAGCCACATAGATTTGAATTTACAGTTTAATCCATAAGCTATAAATGTTTATTTACCTACGTAAAATATTTCAATTTTGTCTGCTGTACGATGAATTGAAATATATGGGGCTGCCTAAGCTAGCAATTACATGAGAGCATTGATCTTAAATAAAACAAGCATTTGATTTAATAACTAAAATACATGAGAGAGTATTAAATACACAAAAAGTCATAATTCTGCTACGTCAAGAAACCCGAACTTTTCGAAAATATTATAATACAGGAAATATGAACATTATTAAATAAAATAAGAGATTAGTACCGAAACATTAATTTTCTTAAGAAAAAAATATAATAATAAGAAAATTATTGACAACCTCTTCGTAAATTAAACGATGCATGAACGCACCGGTTGCTACACTAAACACTACATTCTTAATTAATGCAATGTGAAAATGACTTGTCGTGGCATCTGCACATTGCATTAACTAATAGTAAAGGGTAATTTTTTTTTTAAAAGCTATAGGAAAGTTTCACAGAAAAAAAAAAACACATAGAATTCAGAAAAATGTATGAAATCTTTATTTGAATCGATAGTACGGCCCAAATCCCGTTGTTAGGCAGAATGTTCCACTTAATTTGGACGATGATAGACAAGAATTCCGTCCCCCCGACTTAGACGAGCTCAAGATAGCAATATCGAGACTGAAGTCGAATAAAGCTGCTGGAGCGGATGGACTGTCCGCAGAACTGTTTTAAGCAGCTGGGGATGACCTGGTTGGGCGCATGCACCAGCTCATCTGTAAGATATGGTCGGAGGAAAGCATGCCCGATGAGTGGAATCTCAGCGTCGTCTGTCCGGTCCACAAGAAAGGAGACCCCTTCGACTGCGCCAACTATCGAGGGATAAGTCTCCTTAACATCGCATACAAGATCCTTTCTGCCGTACTGTGTGAACGCCTGAAACCGTTTGTCAACAACCTGATTGGTCCTTATCAGTGTGGTTTCAGGCCAGGGAAGTCCACCATCGACCAAATCTTTACACTACGGCAGATCCTGGAAAAGACCCAAGAAATGCAAATCGACACTCACCACCTATTCGTCGATTTCAAGGCCGCATATGACAGTGTGCATAGAGACGAGCTATACAGTGCAATGTCTAGTTTTGGCATTCCTACCAAACTCGTCAGATTGTGTAGGATGACGATGGAGAACTCTTGCTGCTCCGTCAAGGTCGGGAACGATCTCACCGAGACCTTCAATGTCAGTAATAAAGCCCTCTCTCGAAAGACTATGCTTGCTTCATATAACACCTTGATCATCCCAGTCCTACTTTATGGCGCGGAAACTTGGACACTACTAAAAGCGGATGAGGATGCCCTTGGTCTATTCGAGAGAAAAGTTCTGCGTGCGATCTTTGGTCCTGTTTGCGTTGATGGCATCTGGAGGAGAAGATTCAACCACGAACTGTATGGGCTGTACAGCGGCATGAGCCTAGTCAAGCGTCTACGGATACAACGCTTAAGATGGCTAGGCCATGTAGAGCATATGGACACCACTGCTCCGGCCCGAAAAGTCTTCGAATCTGAGCCATTAGGACAACGCAACAGAGGACGGCCCCGGATAAGGTGGCGCACACAAGTGGAGAAGGACCTCAACCAACTTGGAGTGCGCAACTGGCGGCAGCTGGCGAAAGATCGTGCTGGCTGGAGAGGCATGTTGGTTGAGGCCCAGGTCCACCCCCGACTGTAGCGCCACAAGAAGAAGAAGAAGAAGTACGGTCCATATAATTTAATGTTTGAAGATTATTTCATGCAAATATTGAACTTGACTGCGTCTTAAACCGTCCGTCCGCTTAGTCCAATTTTGGCATTCTCTTTCCAACATTTCGGCGGGTATCTCACGAATAAATGCTTCAATGTTGTCTTCCAATGCGTCAATTGAAGGGGTTTTGTCTGTATAGACATAAACTTTAACATAGCCCCACAAAAAATAGTTTAAAGGCGTTAAATCGCATTATCTAGGCGGCCAATTGACCGGTCCCGAACGTGAAATAAAATGTTCACCGAACTCGCCTCTCAATAAGTCCATTGTTGCGCGTGCTGTGTGGCATATGGCACCGTCTTGTTTAAACCAAATGTCATGCAAGTCAAGCTCTTGCAATTTGGGCAAAAAAAGTTGGATATCATCTCACGGTAGCGCTCACCATTCAAAGTTACGTTACGATTCACATCATCTTTGAAGAAGTACGGTCCAATGATGCCACCAGCTCATACACCGCACCAAACTGTGACTTTTTCTGGATGCATTGGTAGCTCTTGTAATGCTTCTGGCTAATATTCACTCCAAAATCGACAATTTTGCTTATTTACACCCATTGAACCAAAAATGAACTGACCATAAAATGCAAGAAGCGCGCGATGAACTTTCTTAACAGAGCACGCATTTTGATAACAAAATTCAATAATTTGCAAGCGTTGTTCGTTTGTAAGACGATTCGTGGTTAAATTATAGACCAAACAGAAGATGTTTGACAGTGAAACAAAACACGAAAAGTGCGTCAGCACTTTAAACCAGTGTTGCCAAAAAGATAACAGCTAAAAAATCACCTTTTAGTATTAGTAGTAATAAAGACAGTAATGAGACCTGCCAAAAAAAACACAAATCCACATCGGGTTGTTCGAACACGAATGAAATTCATATAGCAGCGCCAAAAATATCTTAAATTATCGGTCCTCGCAATTAGTATATAAAGGTTTATATAAGATTAAGACTGAACTTAAGAGTATTAGAAGCTAAATGGGGTTGCAATTTTCATTCTTAAGTGCTGAAATTAAATAATGCGAAAGGCAACTAAACATACGTCCATTATCAAAATCAAACTCACGATCGAAACGAATATGTTCGACTTAAATTCATATGCATTCGTGCGCACAATCGGTAAGGAATCATGCTACACGACTTCAATATCATAACTATTTTGTTTGTTTCCCTTTCGAACATTAATGTTTCATCCTTGACTTTTAAAAGATCAATGAAAATGTTTAACATTGTTGTAAATTATGGATTCATATGCTGTGCTGCGAGGGAAAGGTCACAGTAGCGAATTTTGTTTAAAGCAAATTATCCGTTTAGCGGAAATGCCTATGCAAGCATATGTGTTTGCGTTTACATATGTCGCAAGCGCACACGCACAGATGAACCGAGAAATATTCAAAATTCGTCAGATCACACATGGACTATTAAAAAAATCGCCAAACATTGAGGATGTCATTATAAGCAAACACGATCGATTACATAAAGAAGAAAATTAACACGACAGACACTTTACTGCACGTCTCTATAGAAGAGTTCATACCTTTTCTATTCATCAAAATTATTATTCAAACATAGCAACGTTGGGATTAATTTTTCTTTATTAAGGGAAAGGACAAATGATATGTCTAGCTTGCTCCGTAAGCAGCAGTATTTATCTCAACTTACTACACTGTTTTTGAAACAAATTCTAATACTTTACTAAAATAAGATTTGAAACGCAAGTCAGAAAACATCACATGAAATTGAAATGATTAACGTGCATGTCGAATTGAATTTAATTATCTACAATCTATTAATCTTTCAAGTGTACATAGCCAACAACAAATCATCTGTCTGCCTGAAACCACTTACTTAGCTACAAACCAGCTTAGGTTAAACGATGGTTGTGAGTTACATATCAACCCATGACTTTACTTTATTTATGCACAACGTCGAAACTAATCGGTAATTTTATTTCTGTCTTCACAGGTGGCCAGTTAAAAACTAAAAACGGCCAAAAATATGTTCTCAATGGAAAGCCCGAACGGATGACAAGGTCGTTTGCAATATTGGCAGCTATGGTTTTACTCTTGGCTATCCTAATCGCCTGTCTCATAACATACTTTATAACAGCAAGTGTTTATTCCTCCCAAGGGTAAGTACGATACTTTTACAGAATTTATTTGAAACTAGTTTCATTTTATCATTATGACACTGTACATTTTTGATTTAACAACTAATTTGCATCGCGACCCCATGTCGATTACAGGGAATGTTAATCGGTTGCATGCGATGTCATACTGGCGTCTTTTTCTAAAAGATTTATTTACATTCTTTTAGTTGAATGATATTGTAAACGATTAAATTAAAATTATGTGCAATGGTTACGGATCGGTTAGGTCTAGGCTGAAAGAGAAAATTCAACAGCAGAGGTTTCTCACTGATGTTGCCTTATTGATCGGTCAATTTATATATTATTCTATTAGTTACATTCTTGATATTTTTATCAAGAAAGTATCGATAGAAGATGTTGGATTATAAGGCAGAGACTCCAAAACACAGACACATGTTATCTAAATACCACATAACCTTAAGAGTTGAAAAATTACATAACGAAGGTGGATTGGAATTTTTTTGGTTGTAATCTTTTATTACTGACTATCAATTTCTTTGTAGTGTATTTATATCACTTGTGTATTGAAGGCGCCGATGGCTTGAGATATTAGTAGTAGACTAATTTTCAGTCACAATGGGTATGACTTAATAAGCAAAGTGTATAAGCTAGTTATCAAAAAACAAAAAAAAATGTGACTATTGTTGTTATCTACAAAAAATGCCGACACGTAAAACTACTCTGCTTAACAGTTAAAAGAGTTAGTTTCCAGTGACCTCACACAATGTAGTTATGCAATTTTTTGAAACCTCTTAAAGTAAAAAAGAGAAAGAAGTCCTTCAACTTCTAACCCTTATTGTGGAAACAGTTTTCACACGCAACACTAGTGCTTCCCAATTAGCTCGATAAACCATTTCGAAGAATATACGTTTTCCTGGCAAAACATAGTAACCAGGTCAACACACATCTGGGTCAACGAAGAAGTTTCAAAAAATCGCCCCGACGAAGTGACCGCGCCTTGTTAAGGGAATCGATTCCAATCCTTTATTTGCGAAGATTTACAGCGAATTCTGTCAGAGTGGGTCATGCAAATTAGCGATTAGCAAGGACGTCGGCTTAGGCTGAGTGATAAGGGAAAGTGTCTGAAGAAATCAATTTTAAATTGCTTCCGCTGTCGGTTAATTAATGACTTCCGAAATGGTTGGCAGAGTTTAGGTTTGGGGAGTGTTGATTGGTTGGTGTTAGTTGAAAGGGTTATCACATTTGGTAGTGATGTAGGTTGGGTGCCATTCTCATAGTTCCAATTAGGGGTAGGTCTGCCATGAGTAATCTCTGTTTGGCAGTTCAAATATGTGTGTGTTATCAGGGAATCACAATGAAGTTATGGACTGTAAGCAGGCATTGCTCATATATGAGTGTTTTTATTTCTTTGCAGTAATGTTCAGGAGTTCTAGCAATTTTTTATATCTCAAGGATTAACTCATGTGAACTCACGAGAAAATCTTTATATACACATAATACATTTTGGAGAAATTTGATAAACTGTGCCATGTAACGCAAGCCTTTTGTATTTTTACTATACAATGTACAGGCATAAGTCAGTGTGTGAGAAGCATCTCTGTCTTTTTCTTTTCTTGAATGTTTTAGGAAAAGTAAATAGAAATATTCGACGAACCAGTTTTCGCGTGCTGTTGTGGTCGCCGTGTCACGCGTCGACTCACACACTAAGGTTACTGGTTCAATTCCCTAACGGAACACATTGCATTTTTCATGGCACAACTCTTTCCAGTTGCTGACAACACTCAAAAATACGAATTGTCGATGAAAAACTTCTCAAATCTCGCCGTTCAGAATCGGCAAGAAATGTAGGTTCCTTCTACTCGTGGGAGAACAATAGCACACACGACTCGAGTAATTGTTATGGAATCTAGGCCCTGGTCCCGTGCGGATTAGAGTGCCACTCAATTATTATTATTACAATAGTTGTCGCATGAAGCAATTTGATTTTTCTGGATAACTGTGACCTTTGCGTCGGCATTTGCTATAATTCAAAAATAAACAGACAATATAATTTTTGCCACTTGCCACCAAGTAGGAGATAAATTTAAAGCCAGAGTTGTGTGATCCATTTACTCTACGTATTAAGAATTGTGCAACAAAAACAGGACCAACAATTGTTCGTAGGATCAAATATTTCTAGTGGCTAGTGCATGTCACGAGATAACTGTGTTTTTAAGACATTCATGCAAAGTGTACATTATGAATAACACTGCGCTTTTACTATCCACAAGATATTGCTTATCTGTAGCGCTTGTTGTTGATATTCTAATTTTTATATAATCAAAAGAGAGAAATTGCGAAAGCCATGAATTTGAGTGACTTAAATATTTTCGGACGCTGTTTGTAAATATTTCTTTAAAAGTTACGGATTTAAGTTAAAAGTTACGATTCGCTATTTAAGGCAAGGATCAAAGTTTTCTCCCGTCCGATGATATTACAGTGCTTGGCCCTGGACATCAAGCAACAAACCTTCCCAGGCAATCCTTTTGTCTTAAGTTTAGTTGAACTCTTCTTTAATTTGATGAAAGTTTTGGAACAATTCTCCCACTCATTCAGTTCAGTCCGTAAAACAGTAGACTCTTCCTTTTTCCAATGTTGTGTAAACGAAATCTACAACTTCTTTTATTTAATTTTTGTTTCCTCTCTTTTAGCTGCACCAACGGCAACTACGCCACTATCCCTACATTCAACGGTCATGGTGAGAATATCAGTGCAACTGCGGCCAGTGTCAGTACTTTCTCAATGCCGCCATCACGTTCTTCCGGAACTACTCTAGGCCTCGTTGACAGACGTGACATGTATGAAGAAGAGTCCAATCACACTGACGACATCATCAGTCCCATGGATCGAAAGTTGCGTCTTTACGAGGGATGGACACCGGAGTTGTACACGTAAGTAAAGTAAAATCCCCATGCAGTGTGCCAGTTTTATGCTTCTTGCTACTTCTCGACGTCAACATCAATCTCTGAAATTACCAAAAACAAAAAAAAAAAGAAAATGAAATTTTGTCATAACATCACCAGTGCACGACTATTGGAATGTGTAAGCGTGCTACGTAATTCGTAGAGATGACATCACTTCATTGCTTCTGGGTGGTGTTGGTGTTGGTCGAAATAAAAAAGTTGTCGCGGTGGCCTGATTTTTTTTCTGTTGCTTACAGTGAGTTGATGTATATTCGCTTAATAACGAACAAGGCAGTTCGCCTTGCTTCGCGATGAAGCGGGCACTCAATGGTCCATGCGACCAATGGTGCTCCTTATTGTTGCTGCTTGCTGTGGACATTTACTGAAGTGTTGTTTATTTAAATTTCATGAATTATTGACCATTTTTCGTTGCGGATAGTTTATGATCGGTTTACTGCCCCCATCATTGCTTATTTGGGTCGCTGTGACTTGATTGGAAAAAATCGATACTTAAAGGGCGACCATTTTTAAGTGGACTTAAACTTATTTTCGCAACACTTGGTGGTTTTGTTTTAGATTGTGTATATTCAAAGTGCTCTGGGATATGTCGCTTACATAGTGGCGACTTTATGTTTTAAAATTCATAAACACTTCTGAAGATGCATTAAAGAATTGTGCTGTTGGCAATTTATTCATTTCCAATAGTTTTTAAATAAAGACAGTTAACAGCAAACTATGATTTAAAATATATAAATATAAGACGGAATTGTCAAGAGTAAATGTATTACCATAACACATCGATTTATCTATGATATGTTGATGATAGATGATTATAGCGAATGTTTTATCTCTGATTGCTGAAAGTCAGTTTGTCCCTGAGTGAACAAAAGATTTCCTGATCGGAGTACTTGTGAAAACCGAAATATAATATCCATTATTTCGAGTTGGACTAATTTTTAATAAATATGTTAAAAATGTTAAACATTTTGGACATTTCATTTCGCAACGGCGATCAGACCCATTGATGGGTACTAAAGTGGTACTTGTTCCAGTTTCGAATCCGAAACCTATGCAAGAGATATTAAAACAACAGTTAAAAATTTTCTTTGTTCCCTGACTGTTGCTTGGAGCCTTTCGAGAAACCACTTTTTATAGCCAAAAAGGAAGAGTGTAGGAATAACTAAATAATAAAAGAAAAGAAAAAGTCGTATCCCACACAAAGCCGTACATGTGATGCCTTAAATTCCTCATGCTAGCAAATATAACTTTTTGCAGTGCTCAGCAATCTATCTTCGTCAAGCACTGGGAATCGCTTGTTCTGATTTGAGAGTAAAATGCTGTTTAGTACTTGATTCATACAACAAATAGCCACATGCAATTGAATTGCATCAGTACTGTATCACTCTCTTGGCATGCACCCAAAAGTCTCACATCCTCGCAACAGCAACACCAAGCATCACACGGAATATTCCAGTGGGGGGTCATGGATTTTGCTTGCAAATTGCTTCTCTTTTAATCTGATTCCTTTGCGCCGGGTATTAATAAGCACTGCCTGTCAGACAAACAAGTCAATTCATTTGCGTAGTTCCTGACAGTACAATTCCCAGCCCCCTGGAATGACAGGGAAAGCGGATCGTTGGCCTCTTTTGAAATACATATGTAGTTTTCATTGTTTGTAATGTTGCGGGCGCGGCCTTTGCTCGCGGTGTAGGTGATGACGATGACCAGTCTCCGCGCTAAGTGGATTCTAATCAGTTGTATTTCTATTTTATTTTCCTGTGGCTCGTTGGTCATCGCTTGTTATTTCATTGTAGTATAAATGTGGCGCAAAGTTCTTTGCGCGAAATGCCTAAAATAATTTAAAAGATTATTTTTGTAAAATAAGTAAGAATGAGAAATCTAAATGAGAAAGTCAATATCTCAGTACTCCGTTTTTTACGTAATCAAAGATGACGGAGAACTGGTACAAACACATGGATTGTTGGAAACATCTAGCGTTTGAATTGTTGTGGGACCTTTGTTATTTGGAAGTCTGCTAATGTATTTTTGAATAATTTTATGGGATATTAAAGCGGCATTTTTAAATAGTGCTTTATCTTAAATTTTTGTTGCAAAATTGATATTCTATGGTTTCTTGTTTGTTAGACATTCTGAACACTCGTCGCAATTAAATCCGGTAATCCAAAACTGCTTATGAATGCTTGTGGCTTTGTGGTAAATGCGCTTCAGGATACAAATTATCTTAAATTAAATTAAAGAAAGTGAAACAGTATCAGAATATCAAATTATTCCTTAACATAAAAAGTGCAAGTTCATATGTGCCCATATATCGAAGGTCTCTTTGAGTAATTCTTATCACATTATCATTCTTTCTCAATGTTGGTGCTGAATGACATGGATATGAAAATCATCGATAAACTTCAAGATCTTGTTGCATATTCTAACTGAGTTCAAGTCATAAGGAAGATGCGAAAGTTGAACAAAATAATTTTCTAACCGGATTGTGCTTTTAATGGGATAAATAGTAGGCACATTACCTTGTGCCTCATTGACAAATTTTCTGTACTCTCAAGACAAAGTACACAGTGTTCCTTGCAAAATAAGATAATTATTACAAAAACATTGAAAACCAAATTTAATTATTTATTGGAAACAGGCGATAAAATCACATATTTCTCCATCTTTTATGATCACAACCACTTTAACATATGTGTGCAAACTACTAACGCAAAGTTCTATTCCACGACGACACGTCAACTTAATGACGTAAATCGTTGTTGTAAATAAGAATGTTTACCCTCACTCCTCCACTGGGTTATCGCCCCCAATAAGATTGACATAAATGAGTAGTTGCACATTCAAACATTGTTAGCCAAAATGAAAAATTCTGTAGGAAATCAATTTCCTGCGTTTAAAACTTTTACGACTTGCCAACAATACCTAGCCACAGTTGGTGGTGCTGGTAAAGCGAATAGAATACGATTCAAACGCTCTCCACGTAATAACCAAATAATTGTGTGCATAAAGCCTTGCTCTGACTCGGACATCCCATAAAACCACACTGCCATAAAAAAAGCCTTGGCGCCAATGTATCGAGGTTTCAATAGTCAAACGAAACAATTCCAATTGAACAACAGCATCTAGTCGCTGCGTTAGTGGGACTCATGATTTATGGCACTTTACATAAATTACCCTGTTGCAAGACTGTTGAAGCTCGCACCTAAGCCTAAAGGTGTCCAAGCAAGAAAGGCAAACAAGAAATCAGAACAAAACCAAAACCCACAGAGGACACAATTGTTGTTGGAGTCATTTCCAATCATGCGGGAACGGAGTCCACACAAAGTGTCATAATTAATTGCTCCCACTGAGAATGAAGCAATTAAGCGACTTTCAATGAATGTTGGTCACTGTGTGTTCTGAATGGGGCATCTTCGCTCAATAGGCTGGATCAGGTTCTTTAAGTCAGTGGCGCAATGTGTGCGTGTTTGTCTGTCAATTCAACACGCAATTGATGGCAGACTCCTTGTAGAAAGCATCAACGAGGGAGCAGAAGCTAACGAGGACGCATGACTGAAGTTGACGCTCACTGACCAACCAGGAAGAGATCATGGGTCGTATAAATTCAGCATCTGCTGGCTGTAGGACTCTGTCGGCGGCCGCAAGCAGCCAATGTGGAGTCTGCTGAAGGAATTGCGTGCAGTTATGTAATTAATTTTGGTCGGAAACTTTAATTCCCCCTTAATGCTTGGTGATGGCTGGTTATCTTGGACCACTTAGGCGGTCTTTAATAGATTCATGTATTTGCTCTGTGTATTCGTAGTGATTTCTATGTTCTGTAGATACTATATTATAATTCTATAATAGAGAGCATGCAGCACCGAAGTTGTTGTGAACCATTCAGATGATGATCTGTTACGGTCTTAGACGAAATACGTGGTGTAAGATATGCTGCGGCCACATTAAGTGCAGGATTTAATGTGATGCGAAGTATTGGATAAAAAGTGCAAAGTTTCTCTGCTGGATTGTTTGAAATGTTGAAAAGTTGAAAGTGCGTTACTGGTACTCGATTTGCATTGTGGTACCAATTGTGCGATGGTGCCTCATCTAATTGAATATACATGCGTGTCCTGTTGATTCAACACGAAATCATAAATTAAAAATGCCCGCCATCGTTAAACAATTATGGGCCCATGAATCCGTAATCTGATATTACAAACTCTGACTGAGATAAAGAATTTTTTCTTTTGAGTCCTGGACAATGAAAGTGAGTGAAAATATGAAAGCTTCGGCCTTATACTGATTGCTTGGGAAATTCTTATTACCAAAATATTCCATGACAGCAGTTTACGAAGTGGTTGTTGCAACCACATAGTTCAAGTGGAACTATTATCTGGAAGCTGTTAACTCTTAACTTACGAATAGCTCAGAATCATCTTGATTTGTATCGATGACGTTTTCACACAGTGGTGAATATCAAAATATACATAAGAATATACAGAAGAGATCATCTATTTTATTGAAGGAGTCAGTAATCTCATGAATACCTAAAATTTAGTATACAAAAATGTTATTACGATGATGATGAAGCATCTTTTCGGAAGAATACTGTTAAAAAAGGGTATATTATCTTAACGATGACTCAACGGAAACAAACTCAAGGCTATTCACTCCCATCTATTTTTCTCTGATTTAGCACCCAAATCACAACAATCGCAAAAACATACTTATGACACTTTACTTACGTGAAATGAATAATGCAAAAATATACTGCATGAGATTGAAACACTTGACTGATAGCTTGTAAAAGCGACCTCGATTAAGATATGCATTTTTGAATATACGTATAATGTGCATTACATTATTCTGCTTGCACAGAAGCAACCCTTGACTTATACAGTACCGTTCGAAAAATATTGTTTTCTAATATTATCAAATTTGTCGGATTTTTTTATTTAAGACTTAGTTTCTTTTTCGGTGCCAATCGTGTCCTGATACATTTATTGAACGTTGGCATTTTAAGCATTTGTTGACATTTTAAACACGTCTATCTCATTTTAAGAGATTATTGGAAAATGCTTTATTGGTGTAGCAGTTTTGTTTTCTTTATTTATTTTTAGAAACATTCCCCCTAGTACTTTTTGACCTCCTCTTTTGATTTGCTACAACTGCACATTGGCGAGACATTGACTAAGAAAGTCTTATGCATGTGAAAGCAGAAATTGTGTTCCAAGTTTGAATAAATAAACTTTTGACCAACATTTTTTCAATAGCACTGTATGTGATCGTTGCAATGTCGTAATAGAAATTCCTGAACAACCGCGGGCTTCAACATACGGATATTGCAAAATACTTCTTCTTTTGAGTCATTGATAATTTTCAAAATGGATAACCGTTTTCAACAGGGGCACGTAAATCTGGGCGTTTATATATTGGGTGGCCAGGGGTAATGTCTTCAGTAACATCTTGTGTTTCTTATTCACGAATATACGGAATCTACAGTCTATATCTCTATAGTCTTCAGTCTTATGCCGATCAAGAAGAGTCTCCGATACTATTTAAGTAAACAAACCTAATGTGCAGTAATTGACGCGATGACTCATCACGGGGATGGTCATATTTTTAATTTTTTTTTTTTTAATTTTTTTTTATTAATGAATAATATTTGCTATTTAATTACTATCAAGGTTGATATCATTTTGAAATCATTTATGGGTTGTTGTAATAAATCCCTCCCTGCTTCTTTTCTATCGCATTCTATGTACCTTATTGTGACAACATTGCAATGCTATTAGGCTTACATAAAAGCTCTCAGTATACTATTTATCTTGAGATTTCGGATATCCAAGCCTTGAATACATTAATTTCCAAGAATTCGTACTCTATAAATAGATTTACCTATAAGCAAAAAAATTGAGTTTGTAAATTGTATACGTCATGTTGTTTTCATGTAAAGAATACATCACACGTTTCGCCAAATAGTAAGAGGCAATTTTGAGCTTGGGCAACAATTTAATTGTTAACTGTTATACACCAAAATTATGAAAACATCTTATGCTTGCAATTCACATTCATGAACCCGTAGATTATACGAGAACATAATCAAATTTTTATCAGTTCGGTGATAGCTTTCTTTTGCTCTGTAAAGAGTAGAGGGGCAAACACCCAAACACCCTTCGGCGGTCGTTGACCTCTTTGCATTTTATCTTACAATTACTATTTTTATAGATATCCTACCCTCACGACAATTCCTTTTATACCACATTCATTAAATTAACTTCAAACTATAAAAACAGTATAATGCGCGCCTAGTGAACTTGGCAACAACCTTAACTCTCCTGCCTTCGACTTTGGAAGAGCCAAGAGTAATATTTTATGCTGCATAAATGTTTTTCATGACCTCGCAAATGTTTTTAATTTCTTTTTCTGACAAAACAACATTGGACCTTCAAGCCTTCAAGCAATAATTTCTTTGCTATTATATTATCTTTATAACAGGCATAGTGGCTTCACTTTTGTTCTTAACCCTGCAATAAATTCTTTTATAATACTCCCTACCCCCTTTTTGTGTTGTTATAGCTTTGGCATCATGCATCAGCAATTTTGTTTTTCTTTTCCATAAAAATGCGTCGGATGCCCTTACTTTGCGGTACAAAAGCAACTGATAAGTGGGCATAAAAAGTTTTTTACTGTTTTAAACTTTTAATTAGGAAGTTTTTGTTGCCAATCAAATCATACAGAATAAAATGGTCAACTTTAATTTTGTACAAGTTTGTAAAACTTGTAGAGAACTATTGTTACATGGTACATTTGTTACCTGCATTTTAAGACTGAGCCTATTGCTGGCATATCCTAAAACCCGACTTTTTGGCAAAAAATACTTTTTTATACCATCCCCCTCGACAACAAAGGAGTCGGTATAGCAAGGTACCAGGTATTTACATCATGATGTCCAACAACACGTATTCTAATAACCACCAACATTGTATAATCTTCATAGTCTTCCTGTATGGAATATTTAGCCGTTGGACATTGATATAAGTCAATAGCCATCAAAAAAGGCCTCGTTTTTTTTCGTTTTTGCCAATTTTCCTCCCATGTTAGCCTTTCCCCGAGATCAGTGTTTTTCTTTTGTATGCTGTGCAACGCAAATGTAATTCGAATTTAATTTCTAAATAAATGCAGTTATTATCGTTGACCTAAGATATACAATCTAATCATCACTATGTTGTCGAAGCTTGCCAAAACGAGCTCCTCGTTATTTTCTAACAAACTACTGAAATATAAATAATTTATCATATCAAACTAGGTTTGTGAAACTAAGTTATATAAACCAAAGTAACAGCAGTTGCCAAAAACAATTCTGCATCAAACCACAAATAGTGTGTACAGAACAATTTTTGTTTTGTCGAATCAATCCGGCTGGTCTCACCTAGGTCAACTATCGTGAATACTTTTTCAGCGAAACGCTGGGAAAAACAACTTTCTTGACTACATAGCCTAGCATTTATCGTCTCCAATTCCACATTGCAAAAGTCAACCTAAATGAGATTTTAATCTGGACTAGACTCATCAGATCACAGATCTTCTTTTGATGAATGTTATCGTATTTCTTGTTGCCTGCATTGTGGTTGATAGAAATTAATTCTCTACAGATACTCTTAATCTTACATTTGCATTTTGTGCGTATACCTGACAGGAAACTTTTTATTATCGTTTCTCAAAATAAATAAAATCCGCCACCACAAGTCTAAAGAATGAGGTCATTCCGCACAAATAGATACTCTTCTTAGAAAGAGGGCGAGCAAATCAAAATTTTAAATCTTATGAAATTTTCAAGTGTCAATGCATTAACAATTTACCAACAACAATACACAACCATTAAACCTTCAGTAGTTTTACCACTTGTTGTTGTTTGCTAAAGTCGCCTATACCATTAAATTATTAATTAACTCACTTATGCTTAATGATATTTGCCTAACTACCTCAAGCAAGCGTTTGGTTTTAAATAGGAAAACCCTATTTGCAAAGCCAATTAGCGCGCCCATGCGAAAATAAATTAAATCCACACTCAACCATTGTCAATATGTACCCCTGGTTTGCAAGCACAACTACAATCTCACAAAAACAGCAAATGTTCTCATTCGCGTTGTGTCTCAACTGCATCCGGTGAACACTCTTCTTGTTAATGACGCTATTGACGATTTATTTACATTTTCCACCTTTCATTAATCAGTTTATAATTAAAATAATAATCATTCGTAATTGATGGATTCACAATTCGGAAAATCAAAATACGTCGGCACACGAACGCACACATGACTGAAACACCCGGCGCAACCGTGCCGAATAAATAAACTCATATTCGTCCCCATCCCCAGCCGCGTGGCCTAACACAATTTTTAAATTGTTTGGCCTCACCATTTCTATTTATAAAAGGATACCTAGAATTGAATGGTTAATATACGATATGGGAAGTCTTTCAGCAGAAGCACTTCCGTCTACGAGGTGACTTTTCAATTGTTTATTTTTTTCTCATCCTGAGACACCACATACCGAGTTTTGCCAATCCATTTTGGGTTGATGAAACAGGTGTTTAGTTAAACTTGATGATATATGCCTTTGTTAACTTTTTTTTCACAGACTCCTCATTGAGCCAGATCTGAAAACGTCCACGAACAACGGGTCAATGTCTATTGTAGTTGTTCGTGACTACAGCACTGAAGACCTGCAGCCAATCGTTCTGGATGTCAACAACATCACTATACTTAATGTCCGAGTGACGAAAGATGGACCAGATGAAAGTGATCTGGAGTTTGAGAGCGATTATGGTGACAACAATGCAAGCTTTGTCATAACTGTGCAGTCGGAAGATATTGCTGAGGAAAAAAACCTGCGATTGGTGGTGTACCTGGATTTTGTCAGCGAAATAACAAACACACTGCAGGGTATTTACAAGACAAGTTATATCGATTCGGAGACTTTGAAAACAGAGTAAGTTTTGAACTTAATTCACAAACTCACCGCAGATCTTAAGTCATAATAATGGAATACCTATATACAGGCTAAACTTTTACTGGCTTGTTTTTTTTTTTCATTTTGAAACAAAAAACATTCATGAAGTTTGCTATAACCTACTCAGAACTAATTATGTTTATTGTATCAGTAATACAATAGCTCCTTATATTGTTTGACGGACAGTGTGAGAGCCTAAAAACTTAATACTTACTTAGTGTTGTCAACGATTCGAGAGGATGCATCGTAAAAATGTTTTTTTTTTTTCAAATTCAGGATCGAAATCACATGTGGCGTAGTGGATAGCGTTGACTCATACGCGAAGGTTCAAGGTTCGTTTCTTTTCAAATATTTCACCGCACCACCCTTGGTGCGAAGGTTACTGATTACCCTCAAGGAGTACTAATTGTCTATGAAAAGCTTCTCATTCATAGTTGGTTTGCTTTGCGGCGCCAATAGCGACGAATACAGTTAAAAAAAATATGAGAAGGAGTAACAGAAATAAAATGACGCATCTACAAAACTAAAAAATTTTGTGAACGTAGCAAACTGATATAAAAATGAGACACAGCTTTGAAACCGTTATGATTTTGAAACGATGCGGAACGAAGCAAACAGAGGTTTTGGTGTATTTGTGTAATATTTTCTATTTAAGACATTCTTCCAATTTTAATGACAAATAATCCACGTCAAAGTAACTGTCTTATTAAAAACAAAATGAACAAAATGAATTTCAATTGCAAACATATTAAGTGCCAACCAATATTCGATGTTTGAAAGGTTAGAAAAAAACGAAAAACAATTTTTGGGACAATTTTTTTAAACTCTATAACTTTTGTAAGCGACTTGCGCATAGGTCCGTCTTAGTCAATTAATGTATGTACATATTTGTTATGTACATACATAAATTCACAATTGAATGTGGGCATCATGTTATAAAAATAAAAACAAAACATTTAGTGTGTGTAAATAAAAATCAATTTCACTCAAGTAGATTGTGGAAATTATACGTATTATCTATGACCTTTTGCCATTTTTTGGATAACTTCATAATCATCGGAGTGGAACTGATTGACCAAGCAACTTTCATCGACATTGATAGACCAATTTTTTACCGATAAAAAATTTGGCATTTACCGAAACACATATAATCAAAGGATACAAACGCCTGGGTGAACAGTGGATGCAACAAAATTTTCTAACCAAGTTTTTTAAATTTGTTTGACGAAAGTAACCAAAAATCACACAGTGCTCCCTTCGCCAAGGTTTTGTTAATAGGGCAGAGATGTAACTCATGTCCTGCTGGCTCTTTACGCCCCTATCAGCATAACGAAACTTGAAATACCTCAATATCAGTTCCTTTTCTTTTGGATACCCCCATACATACGAATATGATTTTATTCAATATTCAAGGTTCAGTTATATAATTTGTATATTTCTAATTCTATTCAAATTCTATAATTTTGATATCAACCGTTTTTTGGAGTTGCTTATTTCTTTGTTATCGATTTGTTATTGTTAAAATATTATTATTATTCATCAAATATTCATATGAAAATAAAAAGAAACGTCACAAATACTGGATTACAATTCGTATCGTACTTAGAAAACTGCAGTTTTTAAATTACTTCCTCTAATAACAACTCTCTCTTTATTACGAATTCTTACAAATTATTATTCAAACCTCAACTAGTTTTGATCCCTTGTCCACTTACACACAATCTCATACAACACTGCCCCTAAAAACCGAAATATTATATTTACATTACATTGACAATATAACCATTATTTGTAAAATCTTCTTTTAGATGGATGATCAGCACTCAGTTCTCGCCAATAGATGCACGCCGTGCGTTCCCTTGTTTCGACCGGCCTGATAAAAAAGCAAATTTTTCAATAAGCATTGTGCATGAGAATCGTTTCACAACTGTCCTGTCCAACCAAGAAATTATATCAAAGTCGTATGTTTCCCTTCATTTATCTTAACACCACAAATAACTGTATTAACAATTGTTTTTAGGACTTACCGTCCAAACTACACAAGGACTGACTTCAAAACAACACCAAAAATGGCAACTTACCTAGTAGCATTCGTTGTGTCAAAACTAAAAACTCCTAACTACATAGGAAGTGACAAAGGTAAGGTCGAACCACGCCTGGAATTCTACACACGCTCCGAAGGCATTGACATGACAGTCTATGCTTATCATGTAACCCGCAAAGTTTTACCTTACCTGGAGTCGTTCTTCGGAGTCAAGAATGTAATGCCCAAGATAGATATGGTTACGATTCCCAATTTTGGCTTCGGAGCAATGGAAAACTGGGGACTCGTGACATTTAGGTGAGAGCAACGCATATGACAAGACACATGGTGTACCCGCATCAAGCATTGATTCATCATAATGTAGATGAAATATCCAAGCGGGTACAAACAAGCCATAATTGTCAATCAATTAAGACATCTTCATTGCACGTTCTAATTGCGGTGGGAAATACAATACTTTTCTTTTCAGAGATTCCTCCCTCCTGGTACCCCAAGATCGAGAGAAGACCTCTTCCGCGGAACACACGCAGTTCGTAGCGACAATTGTTGCACATGAGCTTGCGCATCAGTGGTTTGGGAATTTGGTCACGCCCAAGTGGTGGGACGACCTTTGGTTAAAGGAAGGCTTTGCGACGTACATGAGCTACTTGGCCACAAACTTCATTCATCCTGAATGGAACATCATGAACAGTTTCATAATAAATGAATTCCACGAATCAATGAACAAGGACTCCGATAATAGCTCGCACCCTATAGCTTTCGAGGTAGCGTCGCTGAGCGACATTCGACGCATTTTCGATCCGATCTCCTACTCAAAGAGCACAATCCTCTTGAGGATGCTTAACTCGGTCGTTGGTGATGATGCCTTCCGTGATGCCACGAGAGAACTCTTGAGGGTCTTCCAATACAAGAATGCCGACCGTAATGACGTGTGGAGCTTCATGACATTTCATGGCCATGCCAAGCGGACTCTGCCCGTTGATATGCACATCAAGGACATCATGAACTCATGGATCTCTCAGGCTGGATACCCGGTTGTGACAGTCAATCGAAGTTCGACAAATCTCATCATTACCCAAAAACGCTACATGTTGCCCAGGGAGAATTCGACAGATGATACCCGCTGGTATATACCGATAACTTTTGAAACCGACGAAACGAAACGAGGTGATGACATCCCCAAGCATTGGATGACGGCAAATGACAAGCAAATCTTGATAGAGGACGTCTTCAGCAGCGACAACAATTCGGGGAATGTTGTCTATGTGAACTTGAACAGACAAGGATATTATAGAGTCAACTATGACTACCGCTCTTGGCTTGCACTAAAACAGAAGTTTGGCAGCTTGCCACTGGCAACGCGCGCACAGCTAATGGACGATTCGTTCCATTTGGCCCAGGCAGAGTACGTCTCGTATGATATTCCGCTAACCTTCCTTATGGAATTGTACTCAAATGTCGACGATGGACTGTTGTGGGCGTCGGCGCAGCAAGGACTCAACTATTTAATATACATGATGCACAGGGAGCCAGCATATGAGACGTTTAGGGTAATTTAAGCCTTTTTAACTGATGTAGAAAATGATTGATCCAACAAAGTTTCTTGTAGGCCTTCATGAGATTTATTGTACGACCGGCATTCAACCATTATGGGCTGATAGAACCTGAAAACGAATCACACGAACAATTGATGCAGAGATCCAGAGTTGCACAGATGGCTTGCAAGTTCAACTACGACAGATGCACAAACGCAGCTCAATTGAAGTACAGAGAGTGGATGACAAATAAAACAAATCTGTAAGTAGCCAGATGTCAACTTTGTGCCTATCGGTATCGTTCATTCCTTTAGTGCAGATAAATCCAAAGTTTAAATTTGATTTGACAACTATCATCCCTTAATGCAACGATTTGCATTGCCCATTTTTTTTAAATAATTCATTTTCTTTGCATTGAATAATAAGTTTCCTTCAAATATGAGACCAAGTTTTTTGCACTTTTTTATAGTCAGAGTTTAAAATCGTTCTGCATTAATGGACGGTGTTGTTCCGCGAAATCAAGAATTTCGCTTGAATTGTGCAATTTAGTGGAGAAACGTCATATGTATGTAATAATGTCGGCAATAATATAATACATTCACTAAAGCTTACTCGTTTAGCGTTATAAGACCGAAATATCTTTCAGTGATCTAATTTTTGTTGAACCGCAGCTGTGCTAAAAACAATAATTAATGTAAAACTTTTAACAACTACTGTACTAGTTTCTTATAAGATTTTTGGTAATAATTTTTTAAGTGCCCGGCTAGCTCAGTCGGTAGAGCATGAGACTCTTAATCTCAGGGTCGTGGGTTCGAGCCCCACGTTGGGCGAAACTATATTTTTTTTTTGTTTATTTAATATATTTTTTTTTCTTCACAGAATCAAACCCAACCTCAAGGGCACCATTTATTGTACAGCACTGTCGGAGGGCTCATTCCATGAATGGTATTTCGCCTACAACCAATACAAACGCACAACCAGCGCCTCAGAAAAGGAACAAGTTTTACTAGCACTTGGCTGCACAACCCGCCCATGGCTGTTATCAAAGTAAGTCAAAGAGGAATGTTGGCAAAATAGATGCATATTAGCAAATGAGTACAAATGTATAAATATATATATATAATTATATATGGTAAAGTTAAGTTAAAAGAAAAAAAAGCGGGCTAGGTTCTACCGAGATTTGAACTCGGATCGCTGGATTCAAAGTCCAGAGTGCTAACCATTACACCATAGAACCGCAAAAAAATTTTGGTCAAAGTACATACTTGTTATAGAATGAATGAATTTAAACATTAACTTTTAACAATTTTCTTATTGAACAAACAGTAAAGCTTCCTGTTTCGAATTTCAAGGGACCAAATAAATACAAAAAAGTCCCAAAACAAAATTATTTTCAACCACCTTCTCCTATTCTACTAAACTAAACAACACTAAACACAGTGCAGTCCCATTAATCCTACATTACCTTACATTACCTAAACGTCTGCATATCATTTATCAAAATGGAACCACAATTAAAAGTTTATTACTACATTTCAACTATATACTATAAGCATTTTAAGCGGTTGATATATTCAAAACGTATTCTCCGAAGCATAACAATGTTTTGTTATACTCCTCCTCCCATTATAAGCAAGTGTCGAAAACTGCAGCGTGTTTGTGTAATGGTTTCCTCCTTAAGTTTTCGTTTTACAATTCTAATGAAATCCTCATCTGTAAACATTTCTCCTTAGAAAAACGTAGTTGTGTGAGTTTTGTTTGTTACATTTGAAACATCGAGTTACAGAAATATTAGAGATATAGAAGTTCGAGTTGTGGCGCAAACAATATGTGTATAATGCTACTAAAAATCTTCAAAAACGACCTCGAATCAGAAATTTGAATTAGAGATGTTTTACTGTACTTACGGATTTGTGATAAATTAAATGCTTCAATGGACGCCTCAGCGATTCCATGTCGAAAATCCACGAATTTACTTATAAGTTATATAATTCTAAACCGTGCAGACTTAAACATGGGAGGAGGTATTAAGAATCAAGCTATCACCTTCCAAGTGCAAGGTTTCCGTCAAATGTATACAAAGCAGAGATAAAGATTTTCTGTAGTATTTAGATCTGCGTTCAGCTAGCCATCACAACCTGAACTATACGCTTTCCTAAAAACGTAGATGTAAGACACACTTAAGAAGCATATTCTGTTAGAATTGCTATTCTTATCCTAGCTTATCAAAATAAACTTAACCATAATTATTGGTTTGATCTGATAAAATTTAGCAAAACAACCCTATATATTTACTTATATTCCCCCACAATATGATCTTAATACTTTTATTTCCTATTTTTTGACTTCGGGACAGATATAATTTTGGATTTATCGCGACACTGAATATTACTCAGTTCCAATTAATGTGGTCGTTTGCAACTTCCTTATAAATTTCGTTTTGAAGTTTTTCTGTGACTTTTGATGGGCAGAGAGATTACAGTCTTGTTATATTCTGGTAAAGATAATAAATGGATATCTTTAGCAAAACGGGTTATGTACTTTTCTCCAACATTACCCTTTTTTGCTTGAAGCAAGTGAAATGGCCGAACGTCAGGAGGTTACCTTTTTCATATACAAAGGCAAAAATTATGTCATTCTTATACTTAAAGTATTTATATATGCGTAGAGATTAAAAACATAATTGTTTAAGACGCGTTATAAACGATAACAATGAACTCACTGATCCTATTTCTGCAGTAGCTGTTGTAAATTCATTTATGATCGAATTGCATTTATCATCGAACTCCTACCTTTATAATCTGCACAGATGTAGATTCTTCTATTATAATGTTTACATTGTTTTAGTTAAGCTTAAGCAGGGTTTAATTGAAAACTTATTCTATTTCGGTTTAAAAAGTATGTTTATTGTTTGTTTATTATTTTGTTTTTTTTTTTCTTTCAGATACTTAAATATGACAATCGATCCAACCTCTGGAATTCTTAAACAAGATGGCGCAACTGCCTTCAGCGCCGTGGCACGAAATCCCATTGGATTCGAGATTGCCTTTGACTTCCTAGCAACAAATATTAAAGAAATTTCTGAATAGTAAGTTAAACAACTTTGTCCGAACTCAACTAAACCATTTTATTCCTTTGAAGTTTTGGTGATGGATTCTCTACCCTAAAGAAAATGATCGACTCAATCACATCATACATGAATAAAGACTATCACAAGGATCAATTGGAGCGTTTTGCCAAACGCGCCCGTTCACTCGGCCTGATCTCCATCGAGAACACCATATATCTTGCAATGGAACAAGTTAACAATAACATCTTTTGGCGAAATCGATCATACTACAGCCTCAAGTCGTACTTAGAAGCGTTAGTCGGTGAACTCCGCATAAATATTGTTTAAAATTATTTATTTTTTTCTCGCTATTTTTTAAATGTTTCTTTTTCATTTGATTTTGCTGTATGTTTCTATAGAACTAAGTTACGAAAACTGAAATAATTCTGCCTATAGATAGAGATATAGACCCCCTCTCATCATATAAAGAATAGGAATGTTAGAGATATGATTTGCAAACAAGTGATATACATTTTAAGAGTAATTACAAGCTCGCAACGAGCTACTTGGCCTTTTGTAAGATTTATTTTCTTAATTTCATTATTTTCTTCTTTTTTTAATTTATATATACAAATTATTTGTTTCCGAGTGCAAAAGCATCTTAAGACTAATGTTCCTATTATTCATTAAAGTCTTATTTCATTGATTTTTTTTAATGTCATTTGTTGATGCCATTCCAAAAAGGGAGTTTCTTAAGCGGTCAAGAACGAGTTTTGGCCTCCTGACTGATTAAAGAATAAAATATTGTCTAAAAGATAACTGGCCTGTCGCTGCTGATGCGACCGCGTATCTACAATGGACACATATACGCATATATACACATTTTGCACTCGGAATCGAACTTTTCTTTTTGAAATGTTTATGTTTTTTAATGACTAATCTAAGAACAAAGTAATCACATTTTATATCTAAGAAAACTGCCTACGAAAACAAGGAAAATGTTTCGCCAAAATTTAAAAATCTACAATGATGAAGTCCTCTTCTGGATAATTTTTTATACATATGTAAATGTACTTCTATTCTCACAATAAATCTATACTTCGGAACAGAAAGCAAAACTAGAAGAAAAGAAAAATACACGAATCCGTCTCAAAGAATTTAACAAACCAGAAATTAACCAATTAGTTGTAAAGTCTGCAATTACGCTGATGATATCAAAGATGATGATAAAGTTAAGTAAAATAAGTATTTCATTTTTTTACAGATTTTTCTTTCTCTTTGTATCGATCATCAGATTATTTTTTGATTTGATTTTAAAATTGAAATAATTTGTGTAGTTTTTAAGTTCTAAGTCACATTACAAGTATTGTCTGTCCTTGAATTTAATTTTACGTGTCATAACATGAAAAAGTAGAAGATGAAAATGAAAAATGTAGGAATGTAAAAGTATATTCTAAAAGAGCCTTTCAATGAGTGTCCTTAATCAGATATCAAAGTTGTTAGAAGTGGAAGAAATGTAGGGGATGCTTGCTTGAGCTAAATGAATAAGAAGACAATGACCATACCTTTCCTCCCTGCAATGATATCTGAAGTTATAAAATTAATGATAAAGAAGTATGAGTAAGAGATAATCATCCATCATGTTATTTATGTATTATTAATAATGATTAAAAAATAACTGTAAGCGTAACCAATGTATTTTTATTACATTCATTGCATTGTTGAATTTATGATAAAGTAAGTATTTCAAGAACAATCAACTTAATCTTCTTCTTCTTCTTGCGTTACAATGCGGGGTGGACCTGGGCCTCAACCAACATGTCTCTCCAGCCAGCACGATCTTTTGCCAGCTGCCGACAGTTGCGCACTGCAAGTTGGTTGAAGTTCTTTTCCACTTGTGTGCGCCGCCTCAGCCTATGCCGTCCTCTATTGGGTTGTCCCAATGGCTCAGATTCGAAGACTTTTGGGCCGGAGCAGTAGTGTCCATACGCTCTACATGGCCCACCCATCTTAAGCGTTGTATTCGGAGACACTTGACACAGGCGCATGTCGCTGTACAGCCCGTAGGGTTCGTCGTTAAATCTTCTATTTCAGATGCCATCAACGCAAACAGGATCAAAAATCGCATGCAAAACTTTTCTCTCGAAAAGGCTAAGGGCTTCCTCATCCACTTTAGGTAGCGTCCAGGATTCCGCGCCATAGAGTAGGACTGGGATGATCAAGGTCTTATTTATAGCAAGCTTAGTCCTGCGAGAGAGGGCTTTATTACTCAATTGCCTCTTGAGACCTGACCGAGACGTTGATGTTGTGCGCCCTTCTTTGATGACAGCATGTACTTCGTTGTTCCCTCATTAACCACCAGACCCCATTTAACCGCTTCTGCTTCAGTGCCAGGAAACGCGTCATTGACGGCTCGCTGTGTTCGTCCAATCACGTCAATGTCGTCGGCGTAAGCTAGCAATTGAACTGACTTTTGGAAGATCGTCCCTCTGGTGTTGACTTGGGATTTACGCACGATCTTCTCAAGAATGGTGTTAAAGAAGTCACATGACAGTGCGTCGCCTTGTCTTAAACCTTTTTTGTCATTGAAGGTCTCGGTGAGTTCGTTCTTGACCCTGACGGAGCAGCGAGAGATCTCCATAGTCATCCTACACAATCTGACGAGTTTGGTAGGAATGCCAAAACTTGACATGGCACTGTGTATTTTTTTTAGATTTTAATGCATTTTTTATTTTCACTCACTCTTTTCTTGCAAACTAGATAAAAAAAATAAAACTAGATTACCATAGCGTGAAACCCAGCACATTAGCGACAGCTTCTTTGATGGCTTCTTGATAACGTTTCCATTCTTCTTCTACTGTCAGTGCAGGCAGCATCAAACTTTGGGAGAGGTTCAGGAGACTCCCAGCGATCCGTTGCTCTGTCGATATCCGTTCTTACCTTGGCTACAACAAGGTGATGATCCGAGTCGATGTTGGCGACTGGGAAGTGTCTGACGTCGATCGCAACGTGATCAATCTGGTTGACGGTTGATTGATCAGGGGATCGCCAGGTACCTTTATAGATGTTGAGATGTGGGAACCGCGTACTACTCACAGAGAGGTTCCGCCCCGCGGCGAAGTCGTGCAGGCTGTGTTTCCCGATAACGACAGCAAAGATGTCCTCTTTTCCCAGCTGTGCATTGAAATTTCTTAGAACGACCTTGTGTCATAGCTGAGGCATCGATCGTATGTTCTTTCTAGGAGATCATAGAACTCATCCTTGCTATTGTCATCCTTCATCTTTGTCGGGGCGTTAGCGCAAATCAGCCTAATGTTCTCGAATTTAGCCTTAATGCGGATTGTCATGAGACGTTCGCTTACGGGATAGTAGCTTAAGACTTTTTGACTAAGTCTGCCTCGAACAACAAATCCGCATTCGAATAAGCGCTGCCTTCTCTCCCAGTAGCAGTCGCTGTAGAGGATGTCGCAGTTGTTCATCTTTTTTTTTTGCCCGGCCCATCCCACCGCACTTCCTGGATGGCGGTAATATCTGCTTTTTAGCAGTCAAGGGCCTCCGCAAATATTTAAAAAAAAAATTCGATGATGTCAAAACATTAATAGCGGGAGTGCAAAAGAAATTGGAAATAGAAAGCTTGATCTACCTAAGAATTTGCAAAAAGGAAAAAAATTGCCATTCGCAAGAAAATCGTTCCTAAGTTCTCAACTTGTGGCAAAGACATCTTAACATATTTTAAAGAAGAAGGGCAGAAAAATTGTGACTGAAATAAATACCATAGTTGATTCCATCTGAAATATAAGTACATACCTTTCAAAAATGTCCTTCCAAGACGCAAATATAGAGGAGTTCATTTGTATTCATTAATTCTGAACAATTATAGATTTACTTAATTTTTTATTTTTCTTTGTTACCTTTACTTTTATGTAAATAATTAGTTTTTACTTTTAGTTCCCACTTACAATTATTTTTTTGTTTGTTATCTTTTATAATTTTTGGTCAAAGAGTGGTTGAAACCATCATCAGAGGCTTAAAAAATTTTTTTCAATCATTTTTTTGTTAATAGGTTTTGTTTTCTTAATAAAACATGTAAATAAAATGTGTTGAAAAATTAATCATATTTTTATTTGGGTGCCCGAGAAAAGGAGCATTGCTGAATAGTAACTAATTAAAAACTAAATTAACTAAATAAAGCATTTTGTTATAAATTAACATTATTATTTAATCCAGATCAATTTGTAACACTCTTTTTTCAGGAACGAATGGTCCGGTCCCCTTACACTAATACCCATAATGAAGGCTGATCTGGCAAAATATATTCTCCCTACGAAAAACGAACGCTACCGACACACGGATCTGACAATATCGATTGAAAGACAAAACACATCATATGGCATTTTTACTGTTGGTTACACCAGAGCCAGCGTAGTTGAGGGTAGTTGAGTCTATAGGGCCAACTTATATTAATATTATTATTTTCGGATGTTTCTTTTTATGTATTGCCTGAATTAAAATCATCTAATATGCGTTGTTTGGATCCATTTTAATTTTTTTTCTTTTGCAATAAATATCACCGAAGATCTGTTCTCTATGAAAATATTTAAATGAGTGAAATTTCAGAAAAAGGGATCTATACATTTGCTTAATGCAATTTGAAAAAAATAATGGGATTCAGTAATTTTTAGCATGCAAATTACGTCTGATTCCACTATAGTTGCAAATGTTTT
Source organism: Eristalinus sepulchralis (assembly GCA_944738645.1). Classification (NCBI taxonomy): domain Eukaryota; kingdom Metazoa; phylum Arthropoda; class Insecta; order Diptera; family Syrphidae; genus Eristalinus; species Eristalinus sepulchralis. Next base: position 55,087,328 of record OX122882.1, read on the forward strand.
GTCGCTTTAAGTTTGAAGTCACCTAATATTTTAACTAATGGATTATTTTATGTTAGTTTTTGAAATGAAAATTATTATTATTTACTTACAATATATACATACATTTTATTTGATATATGTATATAATGTTACGACTTTTGATAAAATTCTCGTGAATTTGAAGAAATTGCTTGCATTCACTTCTAGTTGCAAATGTTTTGTCCGATACTATACGTGTAAGACATCAGTCGGGCTTTATTGTTGAAAGGACATAAATATACATTTGTTTGTTAAGCATTCAGAACTCTTGTTTTTGTGCAATAAAGAAAATTAAATTGAACAACAACAATGTAATATGAATGCACTGGAAAAGGAATGGCAATGTTAAAAATATGTGCAATTAGCTTTGCTTCACAACAAAATTCAAGCAAAATCTGCAAATAAAAATATTTCGAACCAACAACAACCCCATCTCTATAAATATCCAGTCTGTTTAATTGAATTTTTTTTCATTTTATTTTCCTTATTATCTATGGTAACAGAGTCTGTTCTGAAACAATGCTTATCAAGTATCTAGTTCATCTACTTGTACAATAATAGTATAATGAGGGTTTTATTGGACTTTCAAATATTTGTCTTATTTTTGTAACAAACGGTACAGAAAAATGGATTTCAGCAGTATAATCAAATTCTCTCTGCTGGTACTGCTTTTGTAATTATGAAGTATAATTTAAATTCACCACACTTCATCAATGTCACAATATCTAATCCACCGTACTGTACCAGGAATAATGTAGTAAATACACGAACCAGTTTGTTATTGTTATACAATCGGTAGGGTAGTTTCAAACACAGTGCAAGACAATTGTATATATATATACGGTTATATGATTTTTGTGACATGTCTGCAAATGTTTGATGTGCCTATAATGTTAAAATAGGTCAAAACAGGTAAACCATATACAAAATATTTCACTTTATTTTTAATGAAATATCTTTGACAGAGTTTATTTTTTAATTCTATACTTTTTAAAATATCCATTACGTAGATTTAAAATGCTGTAAAAGATTGAACGGCAACTTCTTTTCGAACTTGTTATAAAGAGGCGACTACTTCACCACCACTTTCACTTGTCCTCTCACTTTCTTCGGGGTCCTTATAATTTGGAAAGGCCATAACATTTTCGTGAAGTAATAACTACCTTTTTCATTTGAGATGCTAATGTTGGGAACTATTCCATGGAGCAAATTTAATGAACCAAAGATAACATGGAAATAAGAAATGAACACAAAAAATTTCTCTAGAAAGTAAAGACGTGTGGCAATCTTAGTGTCGCGAAAATATAGTGGTTTAGCGAATCAAATGTTGCATGAATGGATGGAGTGCAATCGATGGATATTTGTGAAATATAATATCGACTTTACTTTCCATAAAGTCCTCACGCAAAATGAAGAATAATTTGTAGGTATTATTTTATCTCTATCTTCATGTTTCAGGATCGTTTTTTATGAAGGAATTAAGAAATCTTACAATTACTCAAATCCCTGTTCTTAATTTAATTCACAAAAAAATCCTACTGTTGTTGCTTCCATGAAACAAAAATTATATTGAAAACAGGAAAAAAAAAGGTCAGAATGGGTAATAATGTGTATATTTGTATATAACAATTCGAATTTCACAGTTCTTGAACAACTAGAAGTATGCCAAATATTTTTATTTATGAAATATAACAGAGGACTCCGTCTAAGTTGAACTCTCCTTAAAACTAATTTTTGCCTAACTCGAATTTCTTCCCCATATTTTAATATTCCCCCTGCGATCGATTGCCTAACTCGAATTTTTTCCCCGTATTTTAAAATTCCTTCATTTTCCTTCGGTTCTTGGTCTATTGTTTTACCCCTGCAATCGATCATTTGTGAACCGTTGGTTACGATCAATTGTTTGCGCTTTGTTTGAGCATTAGCATTTTGCGACAAGGGTTCTGTTGGGTACAATCGCATATTTGGTGTTAATGTATTCTCCCAACTGTACTGGATTCCACGCGCCAAACAAATATACCTTTTCCGCGTAGAGGACTACTTTTCTTTCTTTGCTAGCTTTTGCTGAGATGTATGGCGGTAGACGATGTTGATTAGGTAGTACATCGTATATCATCTTTTTCTTTTTTCTTCTTCTTTTAATAGCCCAACAGTCCGGGTTGACTTGGGCCACGACCAAAATGTTATCCAGCTAAAACAATCTCTCGCCAGCTGACTCCAGTTGCGCACGCCTAGTTGGTTAAGGTCCTTCTCCATTTGGCCGTCGTCTTTTGCATTGTCCCAATGGCTAAAATTCGAAGACTTTGCGGGCAGAGCAGTAGTGTCCATTAGCTCTACTTGGCCTAGCCATCTTAAGTTTTGTATTCGAAGACCTTTGGACAGAAACATGCCGCCGTACAGCCTATAAAGTTCATCGTTGTTTCATCTCCTCCAAACGCCATCAACGCAAACAGGACCAAAAATTGCACGAAGAACTTTTCTCTCGAAAATACTAAGGGCACCTCATTCGCTTTTAGTAACATCCAACTTTTCGCGGCGTAAAGGCGAACTGAAATGATTAAGTTGTTGTACAAAGACAGTTTAGTACTTCGAGAGACGGCTCTATTACTTAATTGACTATTCAGCCCAAAGAACCAGCGATTGGTAAGAGTGATTCTACGTTTGAAAATAAACAAAAAAAAAAATCATTAAACAAAAAAGAGAAGAAATTTCGACAACCCCATATACATTCCACATAAGGGGAGAAATTGAGATAATGCATATATGTCTCAATTATAGCTACTTCTGAAAACTAACAGGGGCTGTATAGTACCTTCTCGGTGCATGAGCCCTTATTGAAAATTTAGCCCTGGTCAATGAAATAGTTATCTTTGATACTGATTACTTGTCTGAGAAAAATTGTATAAAGTAATACCATACACGCTGTACAAAAAACGGTCAAGAAAGGAGGAGGAAACATCACTCAAAACATAGCTATCGTTTTACTCTTCAGTGCCTTTCCCGCTTGAATACCTAAACAGAATGCATTTCAGATTTTAATAAAATAATGTATTCGCTTTTATTCTCTTTGTGTTAAAATAAATTTCATTGTTTGGTACCTATTGTTTCAGAGTTCCTGTATTAATAACTTTCCTTCTACAGCTTTACTTGGTGAGGCTCCAACAAGCAATTCAATCTCAGGTTTAGATTCTTTAGTCTTTAGGTTAGACATTTTTTCAGCCGCCGGTGGTTTTGTCTTCCCATCTTTATTTGTGGAAACTTTACTTAAGGTCTCCATTGTCTTTGCCAATTTACTCTTCACTACCCTGTTTGGCTTTACAAGTTCTGCTAGATCATAGTCAACGATCTCTGGCCCATTTGCTGTCTTTGGCTTGGTCCGCAGATTTTCGATTTTCTTCGTTTCCCCATTAACGTTCTCATTGTCCGTAATTCTAATTCTTGTCGCATGTAGTGGAGCAACGTCGCCTAACTCAGTTTGAAGATTCTGAAGCGCCTTGCACGCTGCCGTGTTATTAGGGTCAATTAACTTCACTTGTTTGTAAGTCTGATACGCATCGATCTTTTTTCCAAGTTCAAGCAAAGATAGTGCTTTGCGTAGTAATGCCTTCACGTTGGTTGGTTCTCGCTGCAGACAGTATTCGCAATCGGATATAGCGTCAGTATATCGGTTCAGCTTTATATCTAAAAACGTTCGTTGTTGATGTATTAATTCTGGAAATGTGAATGTTAATGTACATACTTGTAATTGCTCTGTTGTTGTAGCCAGGCACTGTAGGTAAGATTTGAATGCATCGTGAGTAGTGCTCCAAAGCTTCTGTATACTCCTTTGATTTAAAGCTTTCATTTCCGCGGATCTTATAACTAGAAGTAGTGAAATTAAAGTACGAATACTCTTGTTAGAAAAAAAATATCCAGACAACATTTTTGTACATATTAGGCTCGAAAGAATAGCCGGAATTGGGTTTTTCTTTTTAAATGTAGGAAAAATAGCGATAACTAGACCTCCACGCCGAGGTAATGCAAACTGGACACCAAGATTGTGCATCTGGAAGTCAAAGGTCCATCCGAATCCGAATAAGTATAGGGGCGGGACATTTACTGTTGTTTTTGTATAATAATAATAATAATAATAATTGATTGGCACTACAGCCCATAACGGACCAGGGCCTAGCTTCTACAACAACTACTCGTGTTGTGCATGCTATTGTTCTTCACGAGTAGAAGGGACCTACAGTTTTTTGCCGATTCCGAACGGCGAGATTTGAGAAGCTTTCCATAGACAATTAATACTCTTTGAGTGTTGTCAGCAACTCGAAAGAGGTGGTGCCGTGAAAAATGCTAGGTATCCCGTCCGGGAATCGAACCCAGACTTTCTGCGCCGCAGTCGATGCACTTACCACTGCGCCACGGCGTATAATCATTACAATTTACTTATTTTGACATTGAAAGCTATTACCCGTTCAAAACCTTGACAGGAGGTCATAGACGCGCCGGGACGAAGTGCCTCGCTTAACGCTTGAACAAACTTTGGAAATATTGAAAACCTCTTTTTGAAATTGAATGTTGTGCAAAAAACTTCAACTTCACACTCAGTCCAATAGACTGAGCAATTGAGGACGCGCGAGCGTCTGCTTCATTGTCGCTTCAAAGTTTGAACCTAAGAGAAGTTTGAATTGGACACAAAACATCTTTTTTACTTAGGCGCATTTTCATCTCGGCGGCTACGTTAACAAGCATAATTGCCCCATCCAAGCCTGGGAAAACCAACACGTGTTTGAGAAGCTAAGGCTGATGGTGACAGACTAAAACGGATTGTGGAGTGGTGACCTTATAGAAACTGGAAACATCTGGTCAACGTTAAAGACTTTAGTTTACTGGTTCATGCTGGAAAGCTTGCCATCCCACACAGTTTGCGCAACGATTGGAATTTCGCCCACCAAATTTCCAATTTATGTTACCAGCGTTCTTGGCGAAGTGAACTGATCACTTGGGAGCTAGGGTGTGAGCCCTTGTGGGAACCGTAAAAGACCGCTGTTATCCCAGCCCCAGATGATGTGACCGGATTTATGTATTACTTAATTCAATATCCCATCCGTAACACTATTATTATTATATACGGAATCGCTGATGGATCAAAAGTCAATTTTGTGGCAAAATGGCGGCTACCATACACAGTTATTGAGGGAACCTGGCAGATAGTGATAGCTTGACCGGAGGCTATATTCTGGTGCCACGAGAGGTCAGGAGCCCTTGGAACTTCGGTTTCAGCCTGGCCTGTCCGTGAGGTATGTCCCCTTATGAGAGTATCGTGGTGGCTGTGGTATAGAAGAGTATCGTGGTGGCTGAGGTACGTGTACTGTGCTGACTGGTCTAGTTTATTGCTAAATTCAGAATTAGGCCAGTCGGTTAGTGGACTTTCCCGGCTAAGTGAGACCCAGAGGACGGCAGAGGTTTTAAAAAGGCCTAAAGATGGCAAACCAAGATGTTTTGATTGTCCCTCAAGCATGTTCTCATGTGGTACTACGGCTCTAGGAAAAATTAACCTGGTTACTGCGAGCCAACTGGTAGCTGCTTGATCGACGCGACGTTGTATTTCATAATTAATGGGGACTTTTTTCCTTACTATTGAAGATATAATATATGGAACCCGTTTAGGCTCTGTCCTTATATAAATTGGGTGTCGCTAAGATCCAGAAGTATATTTATTAACTATTTGCTTTTTGTATGCTACTTCTGTCTCACGACATAGGACCTTCAGCTTAATACTGTCTCCGAACGATATTGTTAGCAACGCGAAATGGAATGTATAGATCCCATCATTTATTTTGAATTTTAATGTAAGAGGCCATTACGAATCTTCGCTAAGTTCTCCTTTGCCAACCACTGCAGGTTATATAAGATAACAGATAACCGTTTAGATCTTCATTGGGATGCAGATTCACTCGCTTATCGAACATACAACAAGACTGGTATCTTGCCTCCTAAGCGAATACAGGTGTTTAATCAAGGTAGTGTTAGTGTGATGCCCTATGCGTGACACATTCAAGAAGGTTTACAGATAAGCTTGAACGCAGTAAGACCTGTAGAACAACGGCGCTGTTCTTATCAGTTTCGCTATTTACACAGATGCATCGAAGACTGAAAATGAAGAAAGCAGAATTTTCTTTGATAACCTAAATCTAAGTAGCTCTCTCGTTTACGTAATCACTGTAGTGCCTTTCAAATGAAAATCAGCGATGCCTTGGCCTGGTTGTGATTGAACGTGATATTTGCATTCTCAGCAGGCCACCGCTTAACATGCAGTTTAGCCATGTAGGCGAAACAGACTGGGTATCATATATCAATCATGAATGTCGTATTTGCCAGTGCAAAAAAACTCTATTTTTATTTTGTTCATTATGAGCTTTTCAATGTCATTGACGTAGGCCATTACACTGCTTCACGAGTATTTTCTTAAAATTTACCCATGGTTATAATACGCGTAAGGTATTGTTCCTCTTGTGTACACCATCAACCGCCAATGAACTGTAGATCAAACATGGTTAGACATCCTCAATAGCAACTAAAGTAACTCGAGCCTTTCTCTCTAAAAAAAACTGGCAACTTGGCTGCAATATGGTGTTGTTTGATCTCTGGATTGCTATTAATCATGTAACACAGTGTAGGGTTTTAGAATAGACAGATTGTATACCCTAGTTTTTAAGAATAAATATGTACAATATGTCAGATCACGAGAACTTAAGCTTATAAATATAACTACATACATTTCAAAGAAATATTTAACGGCGAATATTCTTACATTAGTATAAAAAATCATGTGTCACACTCGATTCTTAAGAATATGGTTTGTTACTACTTACTCTTCCGCGAGTTTCTCCTTTTCAATTAGCGTTAGTTTGCTGTATGCATTCGGTTTTTCCTCCTCAATTGCCGTTTTCATCGAAAGTTCTTTATTGATTCTATTCATCCGCTCGACATGTTCCTTCATTCGCTCATCCTCCAAATCCATTTTCAATATTTCTGCATCAGCATCGTACTTATCCCACTCACGGTAGTTGGTTGCCGCAGGACGTGAAGTTATAATATCATTTCTGGATTTTGTCGCCGAATCCGTAGTCCTGTTTCTCATTGCGCTCATTCGACCACTTTTCCTTATTGGCGGTAAGTCATCCAACAGTGAATCGGAACTCTCTTCTATTGTCGAAAGTGTTGCGTCTTTACTCTTGATTTCTGTCGACCATTTCTGTAAAAACACGCTGATTGCATAACATTGGATCAGTAACAACATGTGTGTACTTACAATTATTGGGGCACTGTGTTTCTCCCACTCCTCTCGACTGAGATTGTTTATAGTTAACGCTCGTTCTTCCTTACGCAACACCCTGCTGTCAGGCTTTAACTTTTTTAACTTTTCTTCAGCACAATTTGTTAAGTCTGGATAATAACCTTCCTCTCCAGACCGCAGAATCATGACGATTCTCTCCAGTTCCTTGGAATTGGTGCACTTCCCAATGTAATCGAAATCTAGATGGGAAAGCGGAATCCCATACTTTTTCAGTAGTGAGCGATTGTCCATGTCGATTGTGACGTTGTACAAGTCGTGAAAAAAAATTCAATTAAGAATAGCCGACGACGGGTCCTTTGGTGAGGAACTCTCAGTTGAAACAAATTATTGATCAAACTTTTGTGTTCGTGAACAGCTGTTTTTCCAAACGATTATTATAGGGAAATTTTACTTCAGTTTGCCTTCGAAGGACTACTTTGCAGTGTTTTGTTTGTTTTTCTCTGACTACAGTATTTTACGGATTTTGTTTTGTAATGTCAGGTGCAAGGGATTATTTTATCAAACGTATAGCCAGCATAGGCATAGCTCATCTTTGGTTAAAAGTACATATAGTTTTCTAGATCTTTTCACAGCTGCGTCATATTAAATATGATATTGATGAATATTAAATTACAATTGCAATAATGTCACTTGATAAAAATTGCATCAACATCCTGTGTCAATGACATAATTCTAAACCTGAAAATTATGTATTTCATTTATCCCAACCAACCCTTAAAAATATATTTGCAAATATATGGTATATGTACATGTAGAGGAACCCATCCCACACATCAGTTGACAATCGCAACATATTCGGTATTTTATAACTGATTTATTAAATTTCCATTGTATTTATAAGTAATAGTAATAACGCACTTCTCTATTTGCATGATTTGTAATTCTAATAAAAATGTTCATTATAAGTTATTAAAAGTAATGCATTGCAAATGGGTTCCCAAGATAGATGCTACGCTTATTATTATGCCCCCTATAACTACTTCACCTTTTGACCGTTCTCTCACACTATTCGTTAAATTGTGAAAAATTGTGCTGTTATTATGTAATGTTTTGATCTTAAGACCTATGAAATTTTATTGACTTGTGGCGCATTCGCTTTGATCAAAAGTATGCAATCGAATTTAGTACATATGTTGCATTCAAGTCGGTCTTAGACTTTTGTCGATGCACCGATCTTATTACAACAAGCCACGTAGAAGTATTGTAATTTAACCTTCCGCCTTGGTGTTACATTCACATTCCTCAAGCAATTGTGAACACATCTGTTCGCATACCACAAGGTTTCTTGCTCGTATGTACATATACTAATCACGGAAGCGCCGCAAATCACGTGTATTTGTCATCATTTATTTTATTTTTCATTACCGTTTATTTGAAAATTTGTTCCGCTATAGCACTGCTATGTGCAAGTGTAAATATGTTTGAAACGCCTATATTATAAACTAATTTTCTAATTTTTTTTAAGTCAAATTAAGTTGACTTTTCATTTAATAATAATAATAAATTGAGTGGCACTACAGCCCACAAGGGACCAGGGCCTAGCTTCTACAACAACTACTCGTGTTGTGCGTGTTACTGTTGTCTCACGAGTAGAAGGGACCTCCAGTTTCTTGCCGACTCCGATCGCCGAGATCTGATCGGCGGTCGACGCACTTACCGACTACGCCACGGCGACCAATGACTTTTCATTTGGTCCACCTTTGAATAATATTCTTCAATATAAGTGATCAGTACAAATTCTTTAAAATCAAGCATCGCTTTCAAAAGCCATTTGTTAGAATAAAGTTACGTAGCTTGTTTATGGGATTTAATTGGAAATAACGGGTTTATTTTATCATTTTACATTTATATATATAAAAAATGTGGGAAAAATATAAAACTAAATACAAATATGTCATGGTCGCTGGGTAAAATTGCGACTAGCGACAACATTGGTACAAATAGTTTGTGTTATTTTTTTTTATTAGAACAGCCAACATTTTCTAAAACTATTTGCTTAATATTTTTTTTATGAAACGACCTAATATAATGAAGGGTCTCTCCTCAAGAATTGCCTTTGGAATTGTTGTTTGAGTTACCTAATAATAAAGGTGAAATTTTGTTATTTTCTCCCTTTCCTTCCGCTTCGATTACATACCTGATCTCCGTTCAGGCGGTTGACCAACGTAACGCATAACTCTCCAGCCTTGATTCCGGTGAAATTTGTGAGTGACGAAAACATTGGTGCTTCCATTTCGATATTGCGCACTCCTAAATCGTACAGCGTCTGTAAGTATACCATCTTCTCCTCTTCACTATATGTACAAGCAGCACCATCTGTCCGACCTTGTCCTGCAAACCATACATATTTAAAAAAAAAAGGAACTTTTCTATCAGTAAGACCTGACGATAGCCGTCATGCGCTAGTAATAACTGTGTACTTTCTACACTAGGATAGCCAGATTTGAATTGTCTTTGATATTTTTACGGGCCTTGTTCTCTCAAATTAGTGATCGTGTTCGGGCAGTATAACATGTTTCTTAACTAACAAAAAGCGTGCGCCACAGTATTTTCTGCTGTAGAAAATCCTGCTGAACTGTAGGGCCGCCCTTCGTACATGTTAAGATCCGGAAACATAAAGGTGCCTGTCTTCATGAACGTACCTTCATAGAAATCGTCAGCACCCATAGTGTTGCCAAGAATCGTTTTAAAATCATCTGTAGGTTCACCGCAAGTGACCAATTTGTTCATGACTTCATCATTAAAGACGGCAGGTCGACATATCTTCTTTCCAAGGATGGCCTGGATATATAGAAAATAGAGCAACATTTTTGGGGACCCCTAAACACAATAAGAATATTTTACTTACAAGTTCGTATTCATTCTTCAAATAGCCGTTGAATGCCTTATTGGACACTACAACAGTTCCAACATCTACGCCTATACCGCCAGACGTACCTAGTCTGATCATTATGGGATCTTTGCATTTGGCGTAATGCACTAACTTAATTAGTTCGTGCAATAGAACACTCATAGAAGCCATGCCAATACCGTGACTTACGCACAAAACAGGTCCAACCTACATATATTCGGATACGAACAATTAAACACTATTGCAATGAACAAATACATTCACTCCACCTTGAACATTGCATAACGATGTGCTCGTTCGCAAAGATCCTCTAGCGTGCATTGCATTTTTAAAAGTGTTTGTAGATACTTGGCCAGGTCCGACATGCGTGACTTTGTTCCACCCATACATATAATCTTAAATGGCATTAATTATACATGTATATTGCAACAAATTGTCTCTTGAAAAAGCTTACCCTAACATCTCCGAACATTTTTTCAAGATTCATAGCATTGGTGTCGAAGCCGAGATGGTAGAGGAAATCTTTTTCCATAAGCTTCAAGTGGGGATTTGGCAACACTGAGCTTTTTATTTACATAACATTTAATTAATTTAAGATTGATATTAATATATTTTATTATATATATATTTAATGAAATCTTTACTGTGCTCTGTAGACTATTACTTACCACATAGACATAACGAAAAATTATGTATTGGTGTCTGGAATTCTGGAAAAGACAAAATTGTTTATATAATCTTTCAAATGATTTCATTGCAAGTGTACATCACTAGCAACTCAAAAGAAGTGCTGCAGTGAAAAAATGTAAGATGCATCGTCTGGGAATCGAACCTGAGACCATGGCGTGTTGGTCGACGCACTTACCCACTACGCCACGGCGACCCCTGCGGTTTAAGATTTTCGAAATTCCCGCAGTAGTTTAGCTTAATAGAATTGCTAGTGACGCCAAAACTAAACTAAATGACGTAAAACAAGTTTTGTTAAAAGTTAGTTTAGTTTTAATAAAAAAAGTTTCTTAACTTTTACATTTAAGTAATATTTTTAGATATTCGGGAAAATTCTTGCATAATTTTCATTTTAGTTGATTCAGGGTTTTCAAGTGTTGGATAATACTTTCAACATTTTCTTTAATTCGTAAGTGTTCATAAGACCCAACATACTGGTATGTAAACGAGAGAAAGTTAATAAAAAGTCAGTTGTTTCTCATAATAATAGTGAATATTAAAAAATTAGAAAATTTCATAAAATATGCATGACACTCTACTATTAGAGGGTATCGTATTTTCTTGGTTAACGACTTCATCAAATGTATGCGCAGTAAGAACACGTATGCATTAGTATTCTCTACGTTTTCACATTTGAAGTGTGAAATGAAGCAGAATAGGAATAATTTACTTATAAACATTTTCGCCTAGAAGGTTATCATCTGACAAGTGAGTCACGATTTGCGTTGCGAACTTATGTGAAAAATGAAACATACCCGAGTAAATTGAAATTGAAACAGGAAACTACTGGAGTAGAAAAAACGGACTTCATTAAACAAATGAAAAGCACAAATTACATGCTCATACTAGTGGGTTAATGGTATCTGTCAAGTAACATACAGTTCCTCATGCTACACAAGGCAATAAAATTGCGTTTACCTCCTCATTGCTTAGTGTTTTCTTATTTTTCGAACAATGTAAGCATATAAAAGAAATGTCAAAATTCCTAAAGCAAACAATTTTTAAGAAACAAATGATAATTTTTATAGATATGGCTGTCTGAAGTTGGTTTTTGGCGAAATATTAGGAAACTGTCATTCGGCGTCGAAACATCCCACTATTATACAGCTTTCTTCGATCGACGTAGGCTTTTGAGATACCTACTATCTCAGCTATCTCGCGCACCTTCAATCGGCATTCTGCCAATAGCGGATTGTAGATTTTTGTTACTGTATGCTGTGTGGTAGCCGTAGTAAATATACTACACGATCAATATTTCTTTTCCGATTTGTGCAATTGTCGCATACCGTTGTATCACCGCGTTATCGCTTTTACGTTTCTTAACTTTTATAAATATTTTAAAAGTTGTCGCTTTCTCTCGCTGTCCAAATGCAGCCAAAATTTAATTAATTTTATTTCCATTTAATTTTTTTATTTTTTTCTAATTGGAGGAAATACATTACACTGAGAATTAAATATGTATTGTAATTTCTGTTTCTGCGACTGCAACTAAAAGTGTGGATTCGGAGCTCGATGATTCAGAAAGAAGACATAATAAAAAAAGGAATTAATGGTACTAAAATCCCTAATACCCCCAATACTACTCTTATCACAGTGAACGTAAAAAATCTTCTTAGGAAAAGGAAACATTTGATTTAAGACCTAGAAGAAATAGCTTTCAAGTTTTTAGTTAAACTTCCAAGAAATTTCTCTGACCTCAGTTCTCCATACATTTTTTTTTATTTACCCAAATAAATAGACGATGAGACGAATTTCTTTCGAATAAAGTAGAACTACAAAAATATTTCAGAATTATCGTATTATCCTTTTTTATTTAATGTTTCAGAATCCAGCACGCAGAAGTTAGTAATAATATGACTTCCAATAATTTTTGGAGGATTCGATATGCTTCACATTTCAACAACAATGTGTTAGCAATAACTGACGAAAACCACACGGACTTTGACAAACTTCACAACATTCGTCCTGTTATCAACGTTCTTATCGGTGCTTGTCAGTCGAAGTAAAAATTTGTGCTTCCAAGACAAAACATCCTCTAAAGCAGTATCTTTCGGCTTTTTGTATTAAGTAGATGGGTGGCAATACCTACCAATTTGAGGCATGCACTGGGTTGAAATATATGGAAGATTAGCATCAAAAAGAAACTTGAGAGCTAGGAGTAGTTCTCATTATTAAAATTTCATCACTGGGTTCAATAGGAAGAAATAGAAATCCAAATTTTAAATTGTCAACAGACCACAACTTTAAGTTTCGGCTTAGAGGCAGAGGTTGTTGAGTTTTACGAAGAGAATGATATTACTTTCATAATTTGGATATAGAAGCTTAATGTTTTCGTAGACTTTTGTGGGTGTTCATCCTGAAATCACATTACAATTTGATAGAGGTCTTCAAAAGTAGATAACCACCAAATGCCCAGTAATCTTCAAGCAATGTAATTACCATATGGGTTTATTAGACAACATGATAGGAAGATATTTAAAGCGTTATTTATATTATTTGCTTGACGTTTCTGTTCCAAATGCATGAGTATTGCATTTTGTTTTCTGGGTCCTAAAAAAGGAAATGGGATCTACACAAGCCATTGAAATTAGATGTAAACAGCAATTTTCTCCTTGGGGCGCAAACAGACTGAGAAACGCAAAAATGATCTTTTGTTTTTTGAATTTCTAAGAAATAGTTCGGTCTTTTTAAGGAGTTTTTGAAACAAACTATTTCATTTCTTAATATTAACTTATTACTGATCACTTTACTTTTGTATGAAAATAAAATAAATCTCCAATCTAAGATGTTTATCCAAGTCAGATGCCAGATTTCTTGCTTTTTATAATAATAAATGACAATATTATGAATTTTCCTAACTAGAAATAAATATGTGTGCTTTTTTTTGAAAATAAGAAATCATGCATCAGTGAATTAACGTTGATGCAAGGTTAGGTATACATTTCGTGGGCAAGTAAATAATTTCGAATTTCACTCAGAGATGGATTTAGTTTAATTTTTAGGTTTGCTGACATAATCGCAATGTCGTACACATTTTGCTATTTGATAGTTGGTACTTTAACTGTCAATCAGTAAAAAATATTTTTGATCAGTTGTGTTGTTTTGTTTGGCGTCTGTTCCGAATGGAAAATCAAAATGAAAATTTTCGTCAAATTTTGCGACCAAATCAAAGCAATGATCGATTCGGATCGTCACAGTACAACACGTGAGATTGCAGAGATGCGTCATGTATCACATACATACATGAATTGCAAATCGCATAAAACAACTGTGCTATATACAAAAACTCGATAAATGGATTCCTTATGAACTGAAAGAAAATCATTTAACACGATGCATTAACACCTGCGATTTATTAAAGAAACGTAACGATAGTGATCCGTTTTTAAAACTATTGATAACTGGTGATGAAAAATGGCTTGTTTACAACAATGTCACTCGGTAAAGATCATAGACCAAGCGAGTTGAACCAGCTTCAACAACAACTAAAGGTGATATTCATCAAAAGAAAGTTATGTTATTAGTTTGGTGGGTTTACAAAGAAATTTTTTACTTTAAACTTTTGCCACCCAACCGAACTATCAATTCAGATGTCAATTCTGAACAACCAAAAAAATTAAACAATGCAGTTGAAGAAAAGCTGTCCGAATTGACAAATCGATAGGGTGTTGTATTCCATGACAATGCAAGGCAACACACATCTTTAGTCAGTCGGCAAAAATTATTGGAGCTTAGTTGGAATGTTTTGCTACATATTGCTCAAATATAGTACAGAATAAAGTTATTTCGTTCTATGTTGTTTCTTAATTTCCTAAAAAAATCCACAACTACTTAGTTGGCAATCCTATATATACATACAAACATATATACCATATTTACAATTTAGATTTTAAGGGCGCAGAATTTTTATATTTGATTCTAGGTTGCATGGACCTACTTATTAAGTTATTCGAAATTTTCTTAAGTTAGATTGCTTGTGTTCCAGTGTAAATGAAATTAATCAATTTCTATTAAATGTTATCAAAAATATCTTGGAGTTTGTCAAGAAGTAAAATAAAAATTAGTAAAAAAAATAATTTTCAACTTTAAATTAACTTAAACAACTTCAATTTCGATTTGTTTCTACATGTGGGTTATACATTAAGGTAAACTGTTTTAGCATTAATAATTATCACATAAAACATTCGACGATATGTAAAATACCAAGCCTTATAACTAATAAATAAAACAGAGAGATTCTTAACATGTTCTAAATATTTCAAGGTAGCATCGGGAAATGCAGCAAAGTTGCACATTTAAAACGAAATTGCTTAAATATGGATCCTATGTACGTCGGTAATGCATTCGATTATATGAGTGTCTCTGAAAAAAAAAACACGAAAAATTAAGATTTAGCGATTTTTTAGCTATTATCTTTTTGGCAACACTGGTTTAAACAGTTGACGCACGTTTCGTATTTTGTTTCACTGTCAAACACCTTCAGTTTGGTCTATAATTTAACCATGAATCGTTTTATAAACGAACAGCGCTTGCAAATTATTGAATTTTATTACTAAAATGCGTGCTCTGCTAAGAAAGTTTATCGCGCGCCTTCATTTTTGTCTCAATGGGTACGTAAATAAGCAGAATTGTCGATTTTGGACTAAATATCAGCCAGAAGCATTGCAAGAGCTCCCAATGCATTCAGAAAAAATCACAGTTTGGTGCAGTTTATGGGCTGGTGGCATCATTGAGAGGCGAGTTCGGTGAACATTTGATTTCACGTTTGGGACCGGTCAATTTGCCGTCCAGATTGTGCGATTAAACGTCTTTAGATTATTTTTTGTGGGGCTATGTTAAAGCTCATGCCTATACAGACAAGCCCGCTTTAATTAACGCATTGGAAGTCGACATTGAAGCATTTATTCGTGAGATACCGGTCGAAATGTTGGAAAGAGTATGACAAAATTGGACTAAGCAATGGACCAATTGAGGCGCAGTCAAGGTCAACATATGCTGTTGAAGTTGAAGTTGAAGTTTATTGAGACAAATATTTACAACTGAAATTCAATTACAATACAAAGCATTATTATGGTGGCTGACTTAAGAAATGTCTAGCTTTATTAATTTTAAAAGGAATATCTATTTTGATATCTAAATCAGGATATCTAATATTATTAATTTCCATTTTTAATTATTGTGTTCCTTAATAATATATATATATATATACTATATATTTCGTGGTCGCCGTGGCGTAGTGGTAAGTGCATCGACCGCGGCGCAGAAAGTCTGGGTTCGATTCCTGGACGGAACACCTAGCATTTTTTCACGGCACCACCTCTTTCGAGTTGCTGACAACACTCAAAGAGTATTAATTGTCTATGGAAAGCTTCTCAAATCTCGCCGTTCGGAGTCGGCAAAAAACTGTAGGTATCTTCTACTCGTAAAGAACCGTAGCCTGCACAACACGAGTAGTTGTTGAAGAAGCTAGGCCCTGTTCCGTTGTGGGCAGTAGTGCCACTCAATTATTATTATTATTACTATATATTCAAGAGAAATTTTCAGGTTTACTGAATTAGACAAAGGTTTAAATAACTTTTCTCTTTTTACACTGTGCTATATTATCCCCGTAACGTTAAGGGTGAAGCTTTCATATAAAATGGAACCGAGAGATTTTCATCAATTTGTTTTACTAATGAAAGCGAACTTGAATTCATAAGATTGAATGGTGAAATGTAGTAATTTTCATGAACACTACTGGTAATATTTAAGTCCATTAAAGATCTAATTAGCGGATTGTTGTGTGAACTTATTCGATTTATTTTTTTGAAAAGAAGATTAATTTGATATGTCATTAGTGGAGTTATTTTAATTGCATCATACAACGTTTTATTAGAAAACCAGTTTTTGTCCGGTTTACTAAATTTACCGCTGCAAAATCTTAAAATCATACATTGGTAGCTCTTGCAATGCTTCCGGTTGATATTCAGTCCAAAATCGACATTATGCCTATTTACGTACCCACTGAGCCAAAAATGATAAACTGACCATAAAATGGAAGAAGGGTGCTATGAACTTTTTTAACAGAGCACGCATTTTGATAATAAAATTCAATAATTTGCAAGCGTTGTTCGGTACCAAACTGAAGATGTTTGAGAGTGAAACAAAACACGAAACGTGCGTCAGCTGTTTAAACCAGTGTTGCCAGAAAGGTAATCGCTAAAAAATCACCCTTTATATGTGAATCAATGGACCTGGAACGCTGAAATTTACAACAATCTAGAAATGGAATAGCTCCAGCAAAATCAAAATGAGGAACCGTTATCTTTATTTGAGTCTTATTATCAGTGTGCGCTGGCTGGGTGTCGGTGAGTTAACGTAGGTTACCAAAGAAGTACTTCCCTAGCTGTTTTAATCTTCTTCTGCAAAAGCTTGGCAGTTCCAAAGGAGACGAAAAACGATTTCATTTCTGAAGTTCCTGCAGAAGACATGGTGGAGAATGCAGAGCTTGGGAGAATGCACTATACCTTTAATGCTTCATAGGGACACATTGAATAAGCTGACAATACATCATTTCGAAATCCTTGAATATCATTGTATACTGGATCCCATGCTCGGTGGATATTACAGCAAGGGAGTTGAATTAATCCAGGGTACTGAAAGGTTCGTATCTTAATTCGGAAAGCCCAGTGGATTTTCCTCCAATTTTTTTTCCTAGAAAATCTAGTGGAGGAGTGTACGAAGGAGTTACTTGCCTTTGTACTCGACAGAGAACTGAGAATTGAGCTTGCAGCAATACAACGCTGTAAAAGTTTCTGTACACGTTCTTAACAGTTTGGTTTTCAGCTTAATGTTCTATCTATGGAAGGTCCCGGTGGGTCCACATAGTGTCAGTATGTCAAAGGGAAAATTTTGTATACTCTTGATTACATGTCCTGGTTCAGACTATCAGCTAGTTAGGGGTCATCTGGATGGTGTGTCTTAACAAATTTACCTGAATAAGCAGGTATACGAGAGAGAGAGAGGAGAAAACACTGCCCTCTGGAGTGCGGCTGCTCCCTGCGATTCCGATTGTGCTGGCACAGTAAGCTGAATGTAATAACATGTGGAACAAAAAAAGATAAAAACATACAGAAAAACAATAAAAAACAAAAATTAAAAAAAGGGTGCATCACGGCGTATTAGATATATATGTTAAGCATATAAATAACACATACGCCCTGGTGCATGCGTCCGTATAGTTCTACGGACATAGTTAGGTTTACTGTAAGTAGTTAAGTAGAGTTAAGCTTAAGAGTATTTAATTGTATATAGTTATAAGTTTTAGTTTAGTTTTAGGTATAGTTTCATCATATAGTTTTAAGTTAGGTTAAGAAGAAAAAACAACACTGAATTTCAAGTTTTTAAAAAATTTTCTTGAAGGAATTAAAAAAAATGTAATTAGTTTTAAGCTATGAATTAAAAAATATAAGAGGCCGAAAGGCAAAAAGAAAAATATACTAGATTAGCTTAGAGTACTCGTGAAGAGTCAGTAAGTTAGAATTAAGATCAGTAGATTTTATTTGTAAGCTAGTTTTAAGTATTTTTGTCTAGCATGTAAGAAAAATGAATTAAATAAAAATGCACTGAAAGAAAAAAAAAAAGAGTAATAACATGTGGGTTTATTACTTAACCTAAGCAAAAAGTTTAACACTTTGAACACATAAAGGATAGCCTAATGGGAATATATTCCCTGACATAGGAGAAAAATAAAAACAGCAAGTTCTTTTTTAAATTGATGAAAATACATAGATTGTACGACGACAAACCCAATTGCGAACTAACACTTGTGTTGTGCAACTTTTGAATATTTTCTTTTCAACTACTAGCACATATGTACATCTGTGCATATTTTGAGAGTTAGTAACACTGGGCAACTTTCACAGTGTAAAACTTTCGGTTTATTGACTAACATAATAATAACCAATTATCAACTATTAATAATAATAATTGAGTGGCACTACAGCCCATAAGGGACCAGGGCCTATCTTCTACAACAACGACTCGTGTTTTGCATGCTATTGTTCTTCACGAGTAGAAGGGACCTACAGTTTTTTGCCGATTCCGAACGGCGAGATTTGAGAAGCTTTCCATAGACAATTCATACTCTTTGAGTGTTGTCAGCAACTCGAAAGAGGTGATGCCGTGAAAATTGCTAGGTGTCCCGTCCGGGAATCGAACCCAGACTTTCTGCGCTGCAGTCGATGCACTTGTGACCTTGGAAACCAAGTGTCCCATTTGTTTTGGCCAATGAGTTTAAACTATTTTGAACTTTACTTATGGTATTAATAATGTAAAAAATATAAGTAAAAGTTATTGAAAATACACTTAGATTAACAATATACATATTTCGGTTTGACATATTTATCTATACAGAATAAAACGGCGGAGACATTTTCATTTGTATAGAATATGTGTCCCTTTTTTGAGTCAATGTAGATAATACAGTAAAATCAAATAGAGGTTAAACAAGTTTTCATAGAAATTTGTATTCCCTACTACGATCATAAAAATCACATTTTTATAAATTCATTTTATTTTATCTAGCTACCAATTAACGCGATACGGCTCTCATGGTTCCAACCGTTTGTTCAATACAATGTACGGAGATACATATATGTATACATAATATTGTGAGTTAAGCAGTTGGCTTTGTAAAATATCCACTAGCAATACCACCATTTCAACTATGAATGACTAAAATAGATTGGCAATATACCTATTTTATGTCAATAACCGGTTAAAAAATTGAAGGTTACCTGCTGACTAGCTGTCGAAGTAAAATTTGCTTTTAAAATGTTCCAACTTATTATAAATGTGCAAATTAATTAGTTTTAGATAACGTCTTCTTCCCACAAATCTAATCACATATCATCAAATTAAGGAAATTAACCAATTCATTCGTATCAACCCTCTCAACTTGCCGAAAAGATAACTACCTACCTGAGACAACTTCTATCTTATCAAACAAATTTTTAGCAACAAACCATTGTATTTGAACAGCTGTTTTCATTCATATTAGCATCAGAATAAAATTTGTCGTCTTGAAAGCCAGAAAGCACGTGTTTCATAAAAATGCATTTCAATGACTGTGAAGACATAACCGGAAAGTAACATTTTAAAATGTAATTAACGGTAACGAAATAACGACACTATCACAAAAAAACAAAAACCTAACACATCTTGCGGTCACACCCTTCGCGGCATTTAAATGCATTATTTCGAACACTGCCGCAGCAATTGCGATATGAGGAATAAATAAAATGAAAAATTTATCACGAGGTCTACCCCATGGCTCGACAAGAACTTAACGCACTCACTTGTGGAAAACGAAAAACTTATTACAATGAATTTGAAAAACTGATCAGCTCAAATTGAAATAAATTTGTGTCGTTGTTGATGTGAGCACAGCTCAAAGAATACTGCCGAGTAGACTGGTTTTGTGAATCATGCTTTGAGAACACTGCATATTCGATCGTTAATTTCAATTCATATTGTGACGCCTATGTGAGGAGATTGTGCGATAACTTTGCGTTATTGTATTATCTAATAATTTTTCTGTTTCTTTGCATGAAGTAACTATTTTGTTATTTTGAATGTTTGTGTTTTAATCTGTAATGGAGAACCGTTGGCTATTGGAGTGAATGCATGAAACGAATTGAAGTGTGAATTTGAAAAAAATTATAAATAAATGCAATTTTTTCTCTTTTTCAAATTGGTAATGAAAGAATGAGAAAGAAATGTTTAACATTGTATTATACTATTGCAATAAATAAATAACGTTAAATTGATTGAATTAAATTTATTGAATTAAAAGTTATAAATATATGTAATATGAATGTGTTGTATTTCCTTTTATAATAAAATATATGTAAATTTTGGGAGTAGTGTATGTGATGCTTAAAAAACAAAATTATTTGTGTTTCTAAAAATTTGAGCTAATTAGGTTTTACTGTCGCCAAGAGAAAAAAGAACCATGGAAATATTTTTCTTGTTGAGTTAAAACTAATTTATTACCAAATTACTAGGAGTGCTAGGAAGATTACTAGGAAGATGTGCAAAGAATTAAAAATATTGCTAGGCTGACGTCGACGCACTCTCCTGCTACACAACGGCTACCATCAAAATAACACAAAGGAACTTCTAAAATTGAAGAATGTAGTTAGAATGTAAGAACCATTCCGAAAAAAATGTTTTTATATGTGCTCTCATTTGGAGAAAAATAAAATAATTACTTTCGTAAATAGAGATCGATTTAAAAGAAACTTCAGTATTCCCAAGAATGAATCTTCATTAAAGTTATATTTGAACGTTCAAATGGGCAAAAACCATCGCTATACGGTCTGATAGATTGCACAAAAGCACTCTACGGGAAGAGGCTTAAGTTATGTCTCGTCCCCTAATCAGCTTCTACGAGTTACTCCCCATCTCTTATCGGCTGGAACTTGTCTTTTAAGTGTTCGACAAATTTGTTGACATGTATTTATACGCGCACTTAAGTATTTTCGCTTTTTTCCACACTGCAATTTAAAATTTTTTTTATTTATTCACATATTAATATTTCTTGTCGTGTGCACACAAGCGCTGTTTTACATATTTAGTCTCGCATATGTGATGAAACTAGCAACTGCGACAACCATTTGTTTGCATTATTACACATTTTCCCCACATTGTAATATTTGTTAACAAGTAAAATTATTTTTTTAATTTTTAATTTTTAAAGATGGCTTGGGCTTGGGCGCGTAATTCAAATCTTATATCATATATACTGTAGTATATATGTATATAGCAATTCACAATAGATTATATATTTTTAAACATTTTATTATTTTTTTTAAATTGCTGTACGCAACACCGGCCGCGTTGAAAGGCCTTAGGCTTCAATAATATTCTTCTGTTGGTATCACTGACAACTTAACGATTGGGTGCCTTATTACGCCGCTCCTGGTCCTCACGTCTGCGACCATGACCTTTCCGTCTTGCCCTGCGACGACTGCGACCACTCGTCCGATTGTCCACTGTATATATATATTTGTGAAGTTCACAAAAAAACATGAGAGCTATTGTGAGCTATGGGAACATGAAGTGCAGACGCGTTATCAGTAATTTTCGCCACTGATAACCGAAAGCAGGAGGTAAAAACGATTACGGACTTCCTTCTTTTTACTATTAACATAAAATTGTTTGTTACTACACTACATCAAAAAAATGTACATACACATAATAAATGAGTGCAATTTTCATTTTTTATTGCACGAAAATATCTTCAATACGGTGCCTGCGAAATTAAATATCATCGAAAGGAACTAGATTCAAAAAGCTACACAAATTGTAAATGGCTGCTCCGCATTACACAATTTATACATTCATTTTACTTGCGAAGGATGAAGTATTAGTTACATATGTTCGTTGTTGAATCTTCTACTCCAGACCCCATAAAAACAAACAGGACCAAAAGTTGCACGCAGAACTTTTCTCGCGTAAAGACTCAAGTCTCATCCACTCCTATTAAGGTCCAAATTGTTGTCCCTATTTACCGCGGTGCCGAGGTAGACGAGGTCCTTGACAATCTTGAAGTTTCTGCCGCCTAGTGGTACGCTCTGTCCGAAACGTCGATGTCCTGCGTCCATTCTTAATGACAGCATATACTTCGCTACCCATTATTCAATGCCCGCAAACGCCACACTACCAGCTCGCTGTGTTCGTTCAATCACGTCAATGTCGTCAGACAGACTTTTGGAAGGTCGTACCTCTGGTGTTGACTTGTAAGTTACGCATGATCTTCTCAAGAATGATGTTGAATAAGTCGCATGACAGCGCGTCGCCCTGTCTAAATCTTTTTTTGATATTGAGGGTCTCTGTGAGATCGTAACCGACGATGCCGGAGCAGAATTCTTTATTGTCATCCTGCACAATCTCACGAGTTTGAAAGGAATGCCAAAAGTTACGTTGGGCTTTTACAGCTCGTCTCTATGTATACTGTCATATGCGGCCTTCAAATTAACGAATAGGTAGTGCGTGTCGATCTGTGCCTTTAGGGTTCTCTCGAGGATCTGCACAATTTCTCTACTTGGTGACACAAGAGCTTACTTAAACTTAATGTTAATAAGTGTTCTCCAACACAGCCAAGAATCTGTAAGATCGACAATAGACTATTCTCTCTGTATCATCATTCTGGGGTCTTGACCGAAAGAGAATTGAATATTCGCTTTTACATTGATGATATAATTAACAGAGCTAATATAATATGACACTCGATTTCGGGAAACATTGATCATACAAATTTGCCGAACTCTACGTCACTAGATCCCGATTTCGAAACTTTCGTGCGCCGAATCCATTCCTTACATAACACAGATTTTTCCGACTCGCTCTTTGAGAGCAATTTAATTTGCCTCCTTATGAAAATCGTCTTACACTACTGAATATGCACTCTCAATTCTCAATTCTTATTCCATTACCCATCCTTAGACTGCAATATTTATGTTAAGTGTAGATTTTAATTTTTTTATTTATTAAGCTTGAATTAAGCTGCTTCGTTTTATGGGCCAGTCTATTCTCAGGTCGTATCATTGGTGAAATGATATGGAAAGCGAAGCTGACATTTTGAGGCGAGGCACTTTTGAGTGAGGACCGAACATGAACCTCTCAGTAAAGTTAACAAAGTGAGCTTAGCTTTTCGTAGATTTTGGGTTTCTTTGTGTGTTCGTGTTGATTTGTGAAGTGGAACAACCATTAAAGTTTACAACAAGGCACTTTTGTAGGCTATCCTGTTTGAGTGTAAGGGAAGTGATATTGAAGCATATATTTATATATATTATCCGTCAAGGAAATAATAAAATGGTTACCTAACCTCTGAAAAATGTAGACAATGAAAACGGAGATGTTTTCTTTTTAAATTTAATTTTATTTAAAATATTGAATATAATGCGTATGTAATGCTAACATTATATACAAATCACAACAACAATAAGTAAGTGCGTTAAAAAATCGCTTAATTGCAGCTAAACATTTAAAAAAATGCAAAAACATATTCAAAACAATAATTTAATGAATTAACATTTTATATAAGCTTTTATTACAATATATTTCAGCACTTTTTTCACTATTTCTTGTTTTGTTTATTTTAATGCAATGTACACATGTAAATGTTATATAAACAATATCTTCTACATTGTACTAATGATTGAGTCAAAACGTGTTTTATTTGGTATTTTTTGTTTTGGCAAACACTTCAAAAAGGTAATTGTAAAACATTGGATATGTAACATTAACGTAGATCTATTTGTATTATAAAGAATTTTGTTTGTGAGTAAAATGGAATGTAAATTTTAATGTATTGTACATAGTATATTTGAAAATTTATGAATTTTCCCCAAAAAAAGAAAGAAACAAATAAAACAACCTTAGAAAACTCTGAATGTAATGCATTGGTACGGCAGTGCACATTCTTTGCATTTTTTAGGTTTTAAATGATGTCAGAAAATTATGTTTAGTACTTGGTCGTTACAGACACGTAAAATATTATACATTGTATTAAAGATATATTGATTCCATTCTGGTCCATAGTTTGGAAATTTAAAAGCCAAATTAATTTCAGTTGTATGTGCCTGTCCAAACCAACCAATAACAAACGAACTACAAATTGAGGAAACTGAAAACTGTTATTTTCTTTTTGGCATTACATTCATAAGGCTTTTACAGCGAATCTCGTGCATTGTATTTGTCGAATTTCACTTGAATATTTTTCATATATGTAAATTAAATGCATAAAATCGGAAAATATATTCCAACTAAATGTGCTAAATGTGATTTTCATTTACAACGGCTTTTTGATACGTGGAAAAGAAGAAAGTTCTGAGGCAAAAATCTTTTTTAAATAATTTTCCATCATCAGAGATATCAAAATTTTATTGGTATTGAAATACCATCCATTCAATAGTTACTAACACATAATTCAGATAGAATAAATATCACTCCGAAATTATATATTTCTAAAATAAATATTTAAGGGTAAATGTTGATACTTTTTATTTAAGTTAGAAACACATATTTCTGAAAGAAAGTCATAACTAATAAAGAAACTTAGAACCAAATTATTTACTTTGTGGCGACTAAGGTAGACACGGCCTGTTGTCATATCTTATATACAAATAAAAACAGCAGAATTTTAACACAGAAAAAGTAACAGGTAACTTAAGTTCCAAATTTATTTATTTTAATACAGCTTAGTTTAAGATTTGACGCTTTCCACAACATGGAAACAGGAAAGTATTAACAACTTTACTCAAGCTGCCGTACATACATATGTGTGTACGTATACAATGTGAATTGCGTTTCAGTTGCCTTTGGTAGTTCGGCGTCGTTTGCAAAAATTCTCTGATTCACATCAGTTCGAATCAGAACTTCTCCCAATAAATGAGAAAATGAAAAATTTGGAGTTAATATTTAGAAAACAGACCTCTTGTGTTGAAGTCGAAGCTATTTCAGATCAACCACTTATCGCCTTCACAATTGCAGATAAGTCTAGAAGTCAATTCACACGTTTCATGGGAAAATGTACTAAGAAACACAAAAATCTGAAACAAAGTAAAAGACCCGTGTGGAGTTATTAATGACAAAAAATCCATTAGTGAAACAAATATAAATAAACTCCAACTGTTGTACATAAATTAATTTACTATTGATGTGTTTATTTGTTCTTCATTTATTCGATAAAATGCAACAAGATTCCAAAATGAAAACCATCTTGACTCAGTCAAGTTGAGTGTTTTATCATAACTTGATCACTGTTTCGTTGGTTTAAGGCTTCTAGTCAAAATTTGTTGTATTTTTATATATTTTTTTGGTGTTCTTCACAACTGGAAGACCTAACGTTTTGTATAATACCATTATTTACTTTAGTATAATTTTATTTTAATAAAATAAAACAAATATTTAAACACAGATTTTTAGGAAAAGATATAGTAACTATGCAAAATATTAACTTTAATATGTTGTACTCGATATGCACAACAAATGAATCATGTATGTAGGTATATAAACAATGTGCGTGCACAATTAAAAAAAATATTATTATATACCTAATGTCATTATTTAAGCGATTTTTGTAGCATTTTTGTGGTTGTACGGGTGGCAAGAGATATCTCCTTTTGGGGTATTTTTTTTGTATCCCGTCACTTTAACATCACAATCATATATGCATATATGTATATATTTTCATATTTTTGGCAAACGCCTTCGATGAACATTTATTTTGTTTTCTTTTAAGGTATGTTTTATCTTTTACCATAAATGTGAGGTTAGATTTTATGTTTTTTTCCTTTTGAGTCTATTTTGATAAGAAATTTGAAAGAATTTATTCATGGGCTTGTGACTCTTGCTGTACAAGTTTTAAACGTCGTGGCGACTTTATGGAGTCTGGATGATCTGACCCTAATCGAAGCTTCTTTTGCGAGAGAACTTTACGAATGTAGCGTGATACAAGAATTTGTGGACGCTGCTGCCATTCCAACAT
Source organism: Eristalinus sepulchralis (assembly GCA_944738645.1). NCBI lineage: Eukaryota > Metazoa > Arthropoda > Insecta > Diptera > Syrphidae > Eristalinus > Eristalinus sepulchralis. The sequence continues at coordinate 55,113,803 of OX122882.1, forward strand.
GACTTCCTTTGGCGAATTAACCTAAAATGAAAAATGTTGTCAAAAATTAACGTACATATATAATATCGATATAAATATAAATATTGAGGTACATAAAGATGAGCTACACAGTGCCATGTCTAGTTTTGGTAGGATAACGATGAAGAACTCTAGCTGGTCCGTCAAGGTCGGGAACGAACTCACCGAGAACTTCAATGTCAAAAAAGGTTTTAGACAATGTGCGGCACTGTCATGTGACTTTTTTAACATCATCCTTTAGCAGATCGTGAGTAACTCACAAGTTAGCACCAGAGGCACGACCTTCCAAAAGTCAGTTCAATTGCTAGCATACGCCGACGACGTTGACGTGATTGGACGGACACAGCGAGCCGTCAATGAGGCGTTTGCTGGCATTGAAGCGGAATCGGCTAAACTGGGTCTGGTGGTTAATGAGAGCAAAACAAAGTACATGCTGTCATCAAGGAAGGACGCACAATATCGACGTCTCGGACAGAGCGTCACACTCGCAGGACTTCGTCTACCTCGGCTCCGCGGTAAATAGGGACAACAACACCAGTACCGAAATAAAACGCAAAATCACTCTTACGAATCGCTCTTTCTTGCTTGCTTTAACTTGCAACTAACTAGCAAAAGATCGTGCTGGCTGGAGAGGCATGTTGGTTAGGGCCCAGGTCAACCCCGGACTGTAGCGCCACAACAAGAAGAAAGGGTACATAAACTCATAGTTGTGAATGAAACTACCTCAACTAATTATGTACATATGTACGGAACGCGGTAGAAAATTCGTCACATATTTAACGAATATGAAAACCTAATGACCTTTAAGGTTTTTGATAAAAAAATTAATAAAAAAATTATCAACTGTACATACCTGATCACCATTAAGTCTGTTTAACAAGGCCACACATACAACAGCCGCTTTAATGCCTGCGTGATGTGTCAACGCTGCAAATACTGTACTCTCCATCTCGATATTTACGACGCCGTTAGAACGCAAGGTTTGTAAATACTCAAGTTTGTCATTCTCCGTGTAATCGCAGAATGCACCATCTAACCGCCCTTGTCCTAAAATAAATTTTTAATATTATCAAGAAGTCTCAAAAAATCACACGTCTGGGCTAACCTTCATAGAAATCATTTGTACATAAAGTCTTTCCAATGACGGTGTCATATGGGTCATCAGGACTAGCTAGGGCTTTTAATTCGCGGGCCACTTTACGATCCAGTTTAGCTGGGCGATGTACAGTCTTACCGAGGATTGTCTAAAATATTTGTATGTATGACAACAAGCACTCAAAGTATAAGACTGTTTAAAATTTACAAATTCTTGAGAATTTCTCAATTGTCCATCTAGCGCATCCTCAGTGATGATCACAGTTCCGCCTTCAACGCCAATGCCACCACATGTGCCAATGCGAATGAAAATTGGATCCTGGCACTTGGCGTGGTACATCAGCTTGATTAGCTCATGCATCAAGATGCTTACTGAGGGTACTCCCATGCCATGACTCACACACAGTACTGGACCAACCTAAAATTAAAAACATACTATCATTATCTTTTCTTATAACTTAAACAGTTCGTGGCTCACCTTGAACATTGAGTATCTGTAGGAAAATTCACTGATATCCTGTAACTGTGTGCCAACGGGCAGGGTGTAGTCAATCTCCTTCATGATATAATGAGCGAACTGTTCCATCCGTCTGGGTGTACCACCCATGCAAACGAACTGCAAAGATAAACGCAACAAAATATAACTCATTTATGGTAGCTCACTCTTTGTTGTTTCAATGATTGTAAGGCCTGTTCGCATGGATAATTCAATTGTGTGCGACTTTTTATTACATATCCTCTGACAATGGCAATAACTGTTCCGCTTTGATTTTGTCGGGAAAATTGCATTTGGAAACGCATCGGGAATGGGTAGAAACAAATTTGGTTGTGTTTTCACACAGAATGTAAAGAAATTAATTACTGCTGCGAAACTAATTGTAACCTAACGAGAATAATGATGCGGTTACCGATGGTGGGACGGATTTGGTAACAATGTCATAAACCGCAGTCGACCGAGCTATAATTGAAGTAATTTAAACTGTTAAACTATACATAGTTGGAAGGTTTTATAAATTTGAAAATAAGAAATAAAAAAATGAGAAATATCAGAACAATATTTCAAAAACGTGGTTATGTAAAGGGTATTGGACCGGGACTTTAACTGCAATTTGGAGTTTGGACAAGGTAGTGGAGGGTGAATGGGACAAGACATTGAATAAGGATTTTAACGGGAACCTCATCAAGAACTTAGGAAAAAATTAACTTCATTATAGGCAAGGACTTAGAAACTAATTTTGATTAAGATAATGTCCTAGTAGGTCACTTACTGTTTGTATTTTCATTACTGTAGCTATACTTATGTATACCAAAATATAAGGTTCTAAACGGTTTTCAATTGAAGGAAAAGTGAAAAAATCGTATACAATACTTTGGATGTATTACTTCATGCATCAAGCCTATAACTTTGAAAGCTCTATTCGTATGCAATTTGGCAGACTTTATTTCACTTAGAAATTATGTGACATAAATGTGCTCTATAGAACAGAGCGGAAAACAAATCACATTCTTTTTAAGCCTTAGGCACAGATTTTAATTTTAATTACAAAAGATTGAAGCTTGTTTACCAAGAAATTATTAGATAATTGAATAGAGGAACAATATGTGAAAATAGTTTTCATGTGATCTCAGCCAGGTTTCGAATGGATTTGAGGCAAGTGTCAAATGGAATCAGGATGGATGTTGTAAGTTGGTTTAAATGATGGTTTGGTGAAGTTTTTTTTGAAGGTATAGCGTCATTAGTTTTACTGTTTCGAAAGTAAGGCTCAATAGAAGCTACACACTGATATATTTTCGACAAAAATTTTAGTTTTTTATAAATATTGGCAACTAAGTGTCCAAAACAACATCAATTAAATGGTCATTATAAGAAGATACGCATAATGCGGTATCTCGGTCATCACTAGAGTAATCGGTGTTTGTTGTCTATTATTCCAACACCGAAGAAGCGTATCTATAGCGATGAGAAAAGTCAGTAGGCTTTGATTAGGGCGTTTGAATAACGATGAAGATGCAAATCTAAATGCAACGTTATTGATAAATTGAAATCATCAGTAACATTTGCACTTACAGCATTACGCTAATGCACAGGTCTTACGACATCTACAACGCTTTCACTCTTCTAAATTTTTTCACAATCTTACCAATTGGTTGTGTATTCGAAAGATTATGACGACAATTATAACCGCATAATGCGCGAAAAGTGGTTACTTTTTTAATAGGTTTTTTTGCGATTATTAACCTCTAAATTTTACTAATATTGCAACAGCTAAGTTTTGCAAATTGCGACCGGTACCAATTTAAAACCACGAAATTAGTGACTCTGTATGGGGTATTTTAACCATCTCATCCGGCTGAATGCACGGCGGAATCAGATGGTGAAGGAGTACGAAGAAAAATCCGATTATGTACGACATAACGAACGCATTGATGCATAATCAGTGAGGACAGCTGAGGCAGACTACTGGCCAACACAAATCATCAATTGACTCTGCAGCCTCAGGATCGAACTTCATGTGATTAGATTGAATTCAACCTAATGACGGAATGGTGAGCAACTTTATCAAGTACATACGCAAGCAGTCCATGAACTTTGGCTGTAATCGAGTTTGAGTGTTATCTCAAAAATCCACAAACATACGTATACAACATCTAATTTGACAGCATTCTTGACCTAAATCTTGATCTCTCTCAGGGAGGTCTAGTTCGAGTAAACTTTCGCATTTGATTTGCTTTTGTTTCGTACTCGGTTTCTGTCAGATAAGTTAACGATAACTTTAATACTTACGTCGCATCGATACCGCTTGGAGATGAAGTCTATGAACTTTTGAACGAACTATAAGGGTGCTTGAGATGAGTAGATATCAATTATATGAGTCAGAAATGGAACACGAGAGAAAAAGTTGTATTTTCCCGGAGGAAATTATGACATAGTTCATAAGGACTTCAGATATCCCATTAAACTATATGGAATGGATACTCAATGATATACACTAACTGATATACATAAGGAAAGTAGGAATTGGAATAACAGCCTTATATCTCAATTTAAGTTAGCGTAATGATTCGAATTATTAAATGTTATCAGCAGGGAGTTACTTTATTTAGCCAAAAGCTATTATTCAACGCAAAAGTGATTAGTGTCGTAATGCTGATTGGATATAATCTTCATTGTCAATATGGATAATTCTGCAGTAATTCATAAGTATTTTATGAAACAAATCTATAATTCAAATTAAAAGTCAAAATCCGATGGAATTAGTTGTCCCCAATTTGTACCTAAGAAAAAATTAAATAGACAGTCTCGAATGAATCTTAAGTCTTCAATCACATTAAGTTTAAGTAGTACAAATATTCTCTCTGAAAATGTGATTTATCCTCAAAATTATCTTAGTAGAAGCTTGACTAAAATCATCCGAAAAATCCAACGGAATGAATTAATCATAAGAGAATATGACAAAACAATCTCTAATTCGCACTGTATGAAACATCGTTGATAGATTGCGTCATTTATTTCGTTTGTGTGCAGAATTCCTTAATTGACGTGCCAAGAGGATATATTTAATACAATACAGATCAGGACTGTAAGGAATGCAAATAGTATAAATTATGCTTTTGCATTAATTTAATTTTATTTGAAGAAGTTTTAAACTTGGAATTCCGTCGTATAGATGGTTTCGTCATAAAAAGATTTATTCATATAAACCCATTGAAAAACTAGATAAGTTATTAGTATAGTACTTGTAAAAATGTGCCAGATGTGAAAACAGACACACGCACAATAATAATAAGTGCAAGACATGGCAATATTACCACAAGAACCTTAATGAGACGCGGTCAAGCAGCGTTAACTTACCAACCAACGTATCGAACCGCATTAAAAAAGATACATTGCAATTAATTGAATTATTTTTGCACAATCTGTTAGGTGAAGTAAGAAAGTCTTGCTATCACGTGAATAACCAAGAAAGAGGGCATTTTTAGAATGGCTTGGTTAGGTTAGTAAATACGTGTTTTTAAATTACATTATTTAAGTTCTACAAGAGAACATTAATTAAAAACGGATTATTTCTAAGGATCAGCATTGTAAAGCCCTCATTAGAAAATTGTAAACTTTATTTCCTCATTTGTAATAAATACTAAAAAATGCGAATGCTATTTCCTTTTCTCAAGTATTTGAAAATAAGCATTCTCTATGCTGACCTTATGTCAGTCAGATGAAATGATGCGCATTTTCTGGGATGCTTCGCTTATGCAAGTGTTTATATTATTACTGATAGACGAGACGCAATGCCGTGTGTAATAGCATTTTACCGCATAAGTTGGTTTCATTCATAACTCATAGCCCTAAAGAATTTAAAATAAGTAATAAGTAGAACTCGAGCCGTTCTCATATTAGTAATTTTTTTTATATATTACTTATCTGAAAAGCTCCTTACAGTTAAACAAAATCATTTGTAAATTATTTTAATATTGCTGGTGATTAAACCTCATTTGTAGCGACAAACACTTAAAAGTTAATCCCAACAAATCCAACTTAGAATAACTTAGAATCTCGACATCACTTTTATATATAATTAATATTATGATAATTCGCGACAGACGTGTGACTGGTATGTGAACCACCAGTGAACCACTTTGAAACAGAAATAGAAATGCTAATACATTTAAATGAGGGTCTTTTGAATCGAACTCGCCAAAAATGGGTTTGCATTCAGATCTCGCTTCAACCAAGTTTACTCGGAGATGACATTAAATTTTTTTCAATCAAATCGATGATTACGTAACATGCATTGATTGTAGTATCTTAATATTAATTTATATATTGCGTTCTAGAAAAAGCATTTTAAAGCATTAAGCTTTTCCCTGTCCCACATTGCGAAAACAAACGATTCGGCAATGATTATAGATCTATGTGTACGACATCAAAAATACACTATAGTTTGATTTAATTTAAAATTGTTGTCAAACAATCCCTTTATGCTTGCCGCTTATCAATTTAATTTTACGACCGTTTAGAAAACAACATCAGATGGTTGTAGAGCGAGAAAGTGTATAGTCGTCAGTGATAAGATAAGAAAGATGAAGCGCTATATTTGATTTTAATTATATACGTATTAAATTCAGAAGAATTGCTGACTGATATTGCAGATACCGATAATGATGGATTACACAAGAGTGGTATTAACGTCACATTTGTGAAGCACTGTGTTTATATTTATGTACACCAAAATGCAATTCCGGAAACTTGATCTTATTAGATGACGTAAACAATATATGCTCATTTTTTTAAATGAATGCTCCATTATACATTTTACAAAAATAAGCACATTTTGGCAGTTCTTAATGGCAATGTGGACAAAATATTTTCACACGACCTTACTTAAGTATTGCCACATATTCATAGAATTTATGGAAATACGGTGTCTACAAATGCCAGGTACATTTCTATACCTAGTACAAGTGCCTGAGATGTTACTCAAACGCACATCCATGCATTGAATTTCGCCTTCAGAGAAATTCTTTTGACACAATTACTTATTTTTTATTCCTTCATTTTTAATGTAAGTTGTTTTTCTTTATCATATTCATGGATAATGGCAAGACTAAGATGTCAAAAAGCATATAAAAAGAGAAAAGACAGACGCTTATGATTTTGTGCCGGGATGACTAATGTCACTCTTAAGTCTATTGCCCCGAATGCTGAAGAGCCTTTAAATTAAATTTAATAGATATAAAATCAACATAAAATAGTAATTTTTTAACCCAAGCTCTCACCTACTATCACTTCAACATACCCCAATCTGAAGTCTGTGCTTCATGTCATGTTACGAATCCGCTACTCCAACATACCCTCAAGGAAGCACGCTAATGTATCAAAAGACTATATTCTGTGTGTGATTAAACACTACTTTTGTATGTGAAAAACAACTTAGGTTGAGAATAAAGAGAGAAAGATTGTGGTAGAAACAAAAATAATCACATTGGTATGCAATGGACTTAAAAGTTGTCCTTGAATTTAAAAAAAAAATATTGAGAACTGATAAAGTATGTACAGATGAAACAGTTGAATCAATAAACAAAATATTTACCTTGATATCGTGGAACATCTCATAGAGATCATGACTTTCACTACCCAATGCCAAATGATAAAGAATATCCTGGTCCATGAGTTCAATATTTGGGTTACGTAGCTTGACACATCCATCTGAATATCTGAAACACACGTAAAAATAAAATTACAACCAAGCCAACAAACGTGAAATTATTTATTATTATATAAATAATAAAATAGAAAGAAAACAAGTTTTCCATGTCTGTCTCCTAACAGTGGAAGTATATAATACAATATTTTATAATTGTTGACCACCGTGGCGTAGTGGGCCAAAGAGTCGGTTCATTTTTTGACAATACCGCCAATTTCTGACAATACTTTAATAAGCTTTTAAAATTTCGCTTTTCTTTAGGACAGTAGAATAGCACACATAAAACCAGTAGCTGCTGTGGAAGCAAGACCTGTCACTAACATCTGTGCCAAGTTTCTCGTCAAAAAATTATTCAGTATTGGGTCGTTTTGTAAACAGCTAAAGATGAATTTATGGTCCAGGATGCAGACATTTTTTAATATTAAAAAATATATATTTAACTGAAGTGAATTGCTACTACTTTGTACTCTATTTTGATGGAATGATATGAGAAGAATTAATAAGGATTTTTTGTGGATATTTTTTTGCCAACTATACTAGTTCCAAGTTTTCCCGATTTTGAAGGATATGGTTAGTTTTTCTTTTAACAAATTACTGTGCGCCGCTTAATTTTTAAATCGTTAAAATTATGCCGCCAAATTCTGTAAAATGCCGCCAAGCAATTACTGGGCCTGCATTGCTGAAGTAACCATTGCAACAGTTACGTGACACTTTAATAAATGAGAATTATTTTTACAGAATCCATTAACCAACATTCTAACAGACACTTGCTTAATCTCTCTGTCAAAAACTCTCATATCGATTTCTTGTACTCATAGCTAACTAACTTTCACTCGGTTCAAACAAATGAGCATTTTTTGTCATTCAAGATATTTTTTCTGGTGTAAGTGTATCAATGATTAATGCTGATGCGATGCCCAAAATGCTCATTTACTTGTCGAAATAATCTGTTAATTAAAAATAAAACGAATTGCGATTTAATTATGTACATGTATTTTTGCACGTTAACGTTGGATATACTCAGACAGGGGACCCGTCTAAGGGTATTGCCTTGACAAGCATGAACTCGACTCGTCTAATTGGTTTCTTACACATACGAGTATTTGAACATCCTCGTGCAAATTACGCACTTTCATTCATGTTCGAAGGGATATTATTCTTAAATTTATGTTCCGCTTTCCTGCTGAAAATTCAGTTCCTAATAGAGCGTGTGTACATTGTCAAGACATTGAAATACAGAAATGACTGACGGGAAATTTCTTTTTTCAATAAGATACGACCTTGGGATGTTACGTGTGCAGATAATAAGGTTCCTTACGGTTTCTAAAGCATTCCTGAATGGTTTCGCATTCTTGACTGAAGTGTGTGGAATATTAATTATGATATACACTGCAAGATTTTGCAAAGAAAGACACGCATACATAAATGGTAGTGCTAAAATCTATTTTCGCATTTGGTGTGAGTAGATACTAAAGAATTAGAGATCTTTAGAATTTGTAATGGTTTTGGGAAAGCTGATGAAAAATTATTAAAACTTTTCGTGTCCATGAAATTAAAATTACCCTAATGCCGATCACCCTAGTTGCAACATGAAACAATTACACAGTCTCTACAGCTTTTTATAGCAATGTTTTTATAGGAATGACAAATCTATTAAATAGCTAATCTATTCATGTTACCACCATTTTTTAAAAAAGAATGATGTCAAAAGTTTTTCGAACTATGTACCTACACCAAAACTGGTAATTTGAAAGCCGACAAACCGTTTTATTACTTGAATCCGGGAATCAGTGTTAGTTAGTTATAATTTATTTAAAAAAAATATATATAGATTAAGTCAATCGTTTAAATTTACAAAAGGTATAATATGGCCTCATGCCGTCTACCGGAAGGACTTTATAATAACTTTAATTTAAATGACGTTGGCGAATATATTCGATTTAAATATCAGTGAATAACATTGTTAAGTAACTAACCCAGAGTTACAGCATAATGCACAATCGGATTCTCAATGGAGTTATTTTTATTATATTGGGTGGGCAAGTATGTAATTGCGGATTTCAATCATAGATGGCTTTAGTTGAATTTTTAGGTTTGCTGTCGTAATCGAAATTTACATACACTTCAACTGTCAGTAAACAAACTCTTTTGGACGGTTAATTAGTTTTTGTTTGCCGTCTGTTGAAAAATGGTAAATCAAAACGAACATTATCGTTCCGGAAAGAAAGAAACACGCGGCAAGTTCACATACTGTTAAATGTACTGGCATTTCACTTTGGAACCACTTTTAATACAATGTCATTTACGAATGTCGTTATATTCATTCTCTATCTGTTACTTTGTTCTAATGGCTAAAAGAACGAACCTAGGGTGGTCATAACAGTTATTTAGAATATCAAATGATGCAATTTCAGTAAATGCCACCATAATGCACCCCAAAAGACAATTCCAACAATATGCTAATGAATTGACTACTAATAGAAATATATAATATACAGAATATCAATAAGCTCAATGAAGCATGTCGCGCTCGTAGAATTTAAATTAAGTTCACTTGTCAGTTGTGTCCCATGTGTCATCAATAGACTCATATCAAATAAATTAAGAACAGTTGAATTTTAACCCAAAGAGTTTTACTTTTCAATCCTCTTCTTAAAAACAAACAGTTTGTTTGAAACCAAAATGAGTATATAAACCTACCACAACTTGTAATTCGTAGAAATAACTAGTAACCCATGCAATTCCTCTGGACTTGAGACAGTCAGTCTATAATTAAATATTTGTGTGGCTATATTTAAAAATAATACGTCATTGTGTTATGACAGTAATAACGTCAGCACCTCTTCTGTTTGTACAATCCAATTCAGTTGTCAGAGGTCTGCGAAATCAGTTTAAATTATTTCTATCTACTTGAAACAAAACATTATTCGTAACGGTTATTTGCAAGGTGAAAGCTGATGGAATTGTTAACATGCATTTTTTATGAATGACACACCCATTTTAATTTTATAACGTGTGTCGAATTTATGGAGTCTGGGTACTAGAAACCCAGTTTTTATTGTTCTTGGTCTAATTCTGAATCACAGTGTCATCTTTTATACGTTTCATGACCCCACGATCAGGGAGTATTGAGTAACTCAAAAAGCATGCCATTCGGAGCTGGCATTAAACTATCGTGAGAGAACAATAATACACTCAACAGGAGTGCTTACTAAATATGTTCGAACTCACTGTGATAAGTGCCGACTCATATATGTCTGACACCTGCACAGTGAAAGTTAAATGGGTTTCAGTTGACCCATTTGTAATAAAGGGCGACTTTTTAGATATTATCTTTTTGACAACACTGGTTTAAACAGCTGACGCACGTTTCGTGTTTTGTTTCACTGTCAAACATCTTTAGTTTGGTCTATAATTTAACCATATCTCTTACAAACGAACAGCGCTTACAAATTATTGAATTTTATTACCAAAATGCGTGCTCTGTTAAGAAAGTTCATCGCGCGCTTTTTCCATTTTATGGTCAGTTCATTTTTGTCTCAATGGGTGAGTAAATAGCAGAATTGTCGATTTTAGAGTGAATATCAGCCAGAAGCATTGCAAGAGCTACCAATAATTAATAATAATTGAGTGGCACTACAGCCCACAAGGGACCATGGCTTAGCTTCTACAACAACTACTCGTGTTGAGCGTGCTACTGTTCTCGCACGAGTAGAAGGGACCTACAGTTTTTTCCCAACTCCGAACGGCGAGATTTGAGAAGCTTTTCATAGACAATTAATACTCTTCGAGTGTTGTCAACAACTCGAAAGAGGTGGTGCCGTGAAAAAATGCGAGGTTGCCGGGAATCGAACCTAGACCTTCTGCGTGTGGGTCGACGCACTTACCCCCTACACCACGGCGACCACTAGAGCTACCAATGCATCCAGAAAAAGTCACAGTTTGGTGCGGTTTATGGGCTGGTGGCATCATTGGGCCGTACTTCTTCAAAGATGATGCGAATCGTAACGTAACTATGAATGGTGAGCGCTACTGTGAGATGATATCCAACTTTTTTTGCTTGACTTGCATGACATGTGGTTTCAACAAGACGGTGTCACATGCCTCACAGCACGCGTAATAATTTTATACGAAAATGTTTCACTTTCTTCTTTTCACCGGGAAACCAAAGTCTTCCGCATATACATAGTTTCTTTGGTACTAGTTGGTTGATGCTTGAAAAATGTTAACGAAAGATGCACCGCATCGGACGCTTTGTCTGTGGGTTTATTTGCACATGGCCGTAGAATGAAAGAACAGTGGTTAATTGTTTTATACGTATCGCGGTTGATTGAAAAGTGAAATTTAAGTTAGAGTTGTGAGAAAGATATCATATACCTACAAGCATTTGTACAACATATGGGGCATTACTTGCTTCGTACTATTCAAATCGGAATATGTCGCTCGCGTGGTGACATACATATCTCATACCTTAGGTCCGACCGAGTAGGGGCACTCCTTACATTCTATATAAGCCAAGTCTTCCAAGTATTTTAACTAGTGTTTCATTAACCAGTTTTTTAAGCTTATTAAGTCAAACCACCAGTCAGCGTTCAACCGTAAATTGATTTTGTTCCCGACCTGTCCATATTGTTAGAGGTCGTTGATTGCATCTTGAATCCGATAATTGAAGTTTATGGTTTTCGTTTTGTAACTATTACAATACTGCTCTTGAATACTTCTTTCAATCAACTTGCCTTGTGCAACATTTTCACGTTTGAGATGTACAAGTATGTAAAGATGTTCATATGTTAATACAAATTTTAAATTTGCAGAAATCTCGTTTCACTCATTTGGCCTTGAAGAAATTACCGCAATGCGACAATTTATAAGAAACCCGAAATGACAGATAAGTTTGTAGTTCTCCTTCACACACGTAGCTGTGTGTGAAAAATGTGTACTTCAAATTTGTGCTTAACTAACGGTTATTTTTTATTTGTATCGCCTCTTAATTTCAGGTTTAATATACTCCAAGATCCAGTGTTTAAGTATTTTCATTTGCTGGTTAAATCACATTTTTTTAATTAAATGCAAACTAAAACGCTTTACTTTATTTCCACATAAATATTATTAGAATTAATTTTGTTTAGTATGTTATGTTAACATAGAATAGTTTCATATGTTTTTAAATAAAATAAATGGGTAAGTAAAAATATATATGCACAAACAAGACAAAAGTTATGCTTTAGAAATCAAAATCAAGTATTCTTTACGGTATGTTTTTCAGTTTTTAAAAGGAAAATTAAGTTCCTCTATATGCCAACTAACTCAATTATCTCTTTGCAAATAACGTTTTAGTTGTATGCGAACATTCATCGTGTAGCCATAGATTTCCCAGACATATACATATGTATAAGTGATTGCTATTATGTTATATGTGTTGTTCAACAAACAGACCAAAACTAAAGCAGAAACTCTACTAAAAACTGTTTCACAGCAGACACATTGAAAGTTTCCAGTTAGGTGTATGGGTGCAAAAGTAAATTCCATTGTGACTTAGAAGAAAATATGCTCCTTCGATACATTTCACCTCTATTTTATATTTGTATTCGTGTCCTTCTTCTTTCTGTAATTGTTCCAATATCAATATTATATATGTATGCACAAATTTCGTAGTTTCGTAGTTATGGAAAAAACAAACCAGTATGGAATACATCCAACATTGTTTGCATATTTCCCATTGTTGGTAAGGTAATTTCTTGCCAAAAAAAAAATAAGCAGTAATCAGAAACATTTACATATCAACAGGTCTTCCACGAAAGACATTTTCAAAAGAGTACGCTCACTTGAAACGCATATCCAAAAAAGACCCGTTTATGTCAACTGGAGACATGAAATGGGCTTGTCTAGAACAGTGTGAAAAAGACTACAACATCTCTTCGAGAACCCCAGGCCCTAAAAACGAATAAAAAGTGGCGAAGTATTCTTTGATCGGATGAATGTAAGATGAATTTCTTGAAATAAGATGGTAAGAGGTGGGTCAAGCGTCCAAAAAGTACAGAAAATCAGCAATTTGTGTGAAATCGTGAAAAAGTCCCATGGTGCCGAAAAACCTAAAATTAGAGAAGAGTGGTGGAGTAAAATTAAAAAAAAAGCTTGGTTCGAAACACCGATAAGCACTTGTTACAGACTAGGTGAATCCACGACAAGTAGAGTGCATGCAGTAGTTAAAATATGTTGTACTAAATATTAGAAAAAATGTAAAGAACATCGCATAATTACTATGAATTTCCAACATTTTTTATATTGGTCTTATTGTTTTGTCCCCTCTTTCTATTTACGTCTTTTTAAAGAATAAATATTTTTCTGACAGAATGTGAATAATTAATAAAACGACATTGAGTGGTCTTATTGTTTTGTCCATAACTGTTTATGTGCTATCAGCTAGCAACATACATCCATATATAGTACATATGTTTTAGGGGTTCAGTAGTGTAGTGGTAAAGAAAATATAAAATCTCTTTCTACATCACTCCTACTTTATTCTCTTAAAATAACTGAAAGAGTCAGTATATCTGCTGCCACCAATAAATCTACTATAACGTCTTGTCACAAAATATATATACACACTTACGTAGGATCCTCATAAACCTATGTCTGAAAAGCATGTTTTCCAAGTATTTATAAAAAAAATCCCCAACTTGTTTCTTCTTTCCGTTAAATAAAGATAAGCCTCTGCTATAACGAGAAACCCACTGGGTGATTCACCGTCAGTAATGGAATTTCTTTAACCAATGTTATTCTGTACCGAATGATTCATTCGGAATTCAAAGACGAAAGCGGCTTATTAATAAAAATATAGATCAAATGTGGAGAATGGGCAGGAAACATTGTTGAAAAATTCAGAAACCCTTTGAACTTCTTGTTTCGACCCTACCTTGTTAATTTATAAATGCAATTATCACTGCAAAAATCAGCCACATCCTTAGCTTCTTCCTCCTGGCACAAACACTTGTTCACTTGTTCACAATGATTGCGCGAACTCTGCTCTTCGATCACAATTCCAGTTGGCGGCATTTTACTAAAGTACACTTATCCCAAAAAAGCACCGAGCAAAATAGAATGTGAACAACTCACGAAACAAATAATACACAGACGATACGAACGCGCCTAACGTTTGAAAATAACTGAGTCCAAACACTTCAAACACTGTCTTTTATGAGTTCTTCCCAATTCATTCAACCGGCGATTAGTGTTACTGTTCGTGTATCATCACCACTGCATCGACTTCCCGCCCTGTCACGAAAAACTCACAGACTCGCGTAGACGACTGATGGAAAGATGAATTTTCTCGATTGGATTGATACTTGTGCGAGCATCAAGCCCCGCTTCCCATGTTGACTGATATGTTTTATTCTTTACACCTGGATTACGACCATACATATACAGCAATACATACGTCTGCAACGGCCTGTGGTGGTATGTAGAGCGGTACGTTTTTTTATATGAATGGCGCACAACTTGCTACACCAGCTGACGAAAGAGGCAGCTGCTTTTGCTAAATTAGATTGCGTTGCGATTCGATAAGAAAAAGGGGCTCGACTATGGTCTTATGAGTGTTGTGTATGTACTTACAGCTACACTCATGCGATGACATTTGTTTACTCAACTCGAATAGACAAGGTCCCATCTTCCTTCTCGAGGCACCGGTCTTTTTGTAATTTGGTCGCATTGTCATTCTCTTCTTCCAGTTATTTAGTATTATTTGTGTAAGTTCAAAATAGGGTGATCAAGAGACGATAGTTCCTAATTTTATTCCTATATGCAAATGGTTAGAATATACCTTTATACCACTGTTCCAAGAAGATGCATTATTTTAATTTGTTTTCCTTTTATGTTTTAGTACAATAATAGTATGACTTGCAGTTCCAGAATTTATGAGAGCTTATAATTTTTTTTTTTTGCATTAGGTAGCAACGTGTCGTTTATACAATGCATAAAAATCTACACTTATGAATAATTGGTGCAAGTACAATACGTAGCTCCTGATGGCAATCCAAAACAAAACGAACAATTTTATCGAAGTGTAAATCTAAAATGTTGTTCATGCTACATCTGAACTTGGCAACACGTATAATTAAAAAAAAAACTAATTATTTGTTAAATTTAATTTTATTTTAAAATATATACATATACATATTCTAGACGAAGGAAGGGCTCAGGGATGCCACAAAAGGCGCCACCAGTGAAAAATTGTGTTTTGGTGCCGCAAAGTCGGCACCCATTTAAGGTTTTGGTGAGTGACCTAAAGGCACTCAGTCCAAAATCATCTAAATTGGACTCAAGACATGTGGAACCCAAATATCAAAATTTGAGTTGCAGGTTGGCGATGGGAGGATTCTTACGTCTTGCGTATAGTTAGATACAAGAATGATCCATCTAAAACTATAAGTGTAATAGTATGGGGATGCTTCTCCCGAAATAAAAAGAGATAGAGTGGTCTTCTTAGAATTGAATGCCACTGCAGAGAGCAATAGGAGGCCCAACAAAGTACTTATCCGATAGAGAATATTCCTGAGAGAAAATCAGAAAAATATTAAACTAATAAAGTACTTTCCTTTAATAAAATAAAATGAGGCATATAAAATACCTAAAAACTTTTATTCAACAAATGGTCTTTCTTGAAGTTTTCTTTTCATTTTTCATTTCATTTATTCATTCATATTCTCAATTGGTTACAATTTGTTGCAATTTGATATAATATCATTAACAATTTAAACAAAAGAGAATAGGGGTAGCATTTTGTATGAATTGAGCAATTATAGTATTAAATACTACTTCATTAGAAAAAAATTATGTCATATGCACGTACACGTGTGTAAAAGAAAGTGAATATAATATTAGCTATTTCTTAGCAAATATTCCTCAATTATTGCATAGACGCAAAAGACAACAAAAGAAATGTTCGTTCATTCGATTAAAGAGTTTCGCAGGCTCGGGAATTTTAAAATTCATTCCAGAAGATGTTACTTTATATGCTTACATGTACATAAGGGTGCAAAATTAAATGATCTTTGCGATGCAATAACTTCGATCTATGAAACAAGTGTAGAGACCGGATTAAAAACATTTTCATATTCAGCCCAGTTTCGGAGTATTCTAACTTAAATCTAGTGAAGATCCAAGCTTTTCGCTGCCTTCTTGCACGGCTATAAAGGAAAAAATTAATTCACGTGAGAAAATAAGTTGACACAATTTTGTGTCACATTTGCCTACTGCGACAACTCTTTTTGGAGGTAATTACGAATGATATATATTTGTTATTGTATCAGATTATTTTTTGTTTCGTGCCTCTCGAAAAAAGTGTATTTTCGCGTAAAGCTGACTGACCTGCAACGTACGTATGAAAGAAAATTTCGAGCACGGAAAACAATTGAAATGAACGTCGAATGGATGCCAAAACAAATCCTTACTTTGCAGGATTGCACAAGCAGCAAATAACTTTACCACAACATTGCTTGCATTGCACTCAAACAAACTCCGCTTGAGACATTTTCAACAACAATTTCTTTTTACCCCTCTCGGTATATAAGTCACTTTGCGTTTATTTTTGTTGCCTTTTAAGGAAACTCGAGAAAAAACCCATGAAGGATGTAGTTGGTAGCAATGAACCCATTAATTAATAGCTATAACCTATTAACTTTTGTCATACTCCTCTATTGACACAGGTAAACGAGAGAAGTGATTTTACTTGCATCTACCCACTTGCCTCGCTAGTAAATATATCGATAAGATACTTCAGTACGTGAAATAAAACAAATTACTTTTCGTTTACACAAAATACCGCTAATAGCTTTGAAAACCAAAAATTCAAACGGAAACTACACTTAAACAATGTATGATAAGATTGCAGCTCTTTAATTGGTATGATTGACTTTGTTACCACGACGCAGTTTTCTGCATTCGTACTTTGGTTTTACGATACCCTAAATAAAGTAATTTCAGATACCACTCGTGTCAACAAGTCTAAAGGAAATGAAGAAAGTAAATTCAAATTGTTATGAAAACGACAAATTCCCCTCTTCTTCCCACTAAGCGTTTGATTTTTTGTCAGACATCTAAACACACGAAGACCTGAATGTGAATAATATGCTAACTATTACAACAACAAATTTTAAATAAATAGAGCATTCTCAGTGGCTTATAAATTGCTTATGTTTAGCAAGTCCAAGCAAAAATCCTTGGACTATATATATATATATATATATATATATATATATATATATATATATATATATATATAGTACTGGGCGATCTTATGCAAACCTAAAATTATGTATAAAACAAATCCGTGAATTGTAAATACTGTTGAAGTAAATACTACAGCGAACCCAACCCGTAGGGCTCAGTTCATGACATCGAAATAATGCACAAAAAATCTCTAGCTCTTAAAGTCTACTCCGATTTCTAAACCCAAGCTTTGTGGAGAAAAGCAGACATTCTTCGTTGCTTGACAGCATTGTCTTGACATCAAGCAAATAATGTCTCTGGAACTTGTCCATGATACTGTATAGAACTTTATCGTAACAAGCAAATGAAGTATGTAACAAGTAGTTTTTTTTTAATATTTAAGTATATTTTAAACACTAAAAGATGAAAACATTATTTTCTTAATTTCATTTCTAGTTTGTCGGCTCTGATTCCCGTACCATGAATAGTAAAAATGTCATCGTCGTGTAGTTGCCAGCTCGCCGATAATTGTTTAAAAGAAAATATTTCTTTTACAGCATTTGCTTAAAAAATCCTTGGACTATAAAGTCTTCAGGTTTATGTTCACCTACAGTTTCGAATAGTCAGAGCTGTTCTGCATAGTCCAAACCATATGGTGAAGTCAAAACTGTTCTAAATAGTCAGAACCGCTCTACGTTCTGTACAGTCAGATGGTTCTCTAAGATGGGAACCCTTCTATAACCGTTCTATAGAGTCAGAACGGTTTTGTACAGATCCGTTCCTAAGGTGATAACCGTTCTATAAAGTTAGAACGGTTTTGTAAAGTGGTAATCAAAACTCCATAGTCAGAACCGTTCTGCATAATCAGAACCGCTCTGCATAGTCAGAACTTATCTCCATAGTTAGAACCGTTCTGCATAGTCAGACTCGTTGTGCAAAGTGAAACCGTTCTACATCGTCAGAACCGTTCTGCTAAGTTAGAACCGTTCTGCATAGTCAGAACCGTTCTGTATAGTCGGGACCGTTCTGCATAGCCAGAACCGTTGTGCATAGTCAGAACCGTTCTATAGAGTCAGAACGGTTTTGTTCAGTCGTAATCAAAACTCCATAGTCAGAACCGTTCTGCATAATCAGAACCGCTCTGCATAGTCAAAACCGTTTTACATAGTCAGAAACGTTCTGCATAGTCAGAAACGTTCTGCATAGTCAGAAACGTTCCGCATAGTCAGAAACGTTCTGCATAGTCAGAAACGTTCCGCATAGTCAGAAACGTTCTGCATAGTCAGAACCGTTCTGCATAGTCAGACTCGTTCTGCATAGTCAGAACCGTTCTGCATAGTCAGAACCGTTCTGCATAGTCAGAACCGTTCTGCATATTCAGACTCGTTCTGCATAGTCAGACTCGTTCTGCATAGTCAGAACCGTTCTGCATAGTCAGAACCGTTCTGCATAGTCAGAACCGTTCTGCATAGTCAGACTCGTTCTGCATAGTCAGACTCGTTCTGCATAGTCAGAACCGTTCTACATAGTCAGAACCGTTCTGCATAGTCAGAACTTATTTCCATAGTCAGAAACGTTCTGCATAGTCAGAAACGTTCTGTATAGTCGGGACCGTTCTGCATAGCCAGAACCATTGTGCATAGTCAGACTCGTTCTGCAAAGTCAGAACCGTTCTATAGAGTCAGAACGGTTTTGTTCAGTCGTAATCAAAACTCCATAGTCAGAACCGTTCTGCTTAATCAGAACCGCTCTGCATAGTCAAAACCGTTTTACATAGTCAGAAACGTTCTGCATAGTCAGAAACGTTCTGCATAGTCAGAAACGTTTTGCATAGTCAGAAACGTTCTGCATAGTCAGAAACGTTCTGCATAGTCAGAAACGTTCTGCATAGTCAGAAACGTTCTGCATAGTCAGAAACGTTCTGCATAGTCAGAAACGTTCTGCATAGTCAGAAACGTTCTGCATAGTCAGAAACGTTCCGCATAGTCAAAACCGTTCTGCATAGTCAGACTCGTTCTGCATAGTCAGACTCGTTCTGCATAGTCAGAACCGTTCTGCATAGTCAGACTCGTTCTGCAAAGTCAGAACCGTTCCACATAGTCACAACCGTTCTGCATAGTCAGAACTTATTTCCATAGTCAGAAACGTTCTGCATAGTCAGAAACGTTCTGCATAGTCAGAAACGTTCTGCATAGTCAGAATCGTTCTACATAGTCAGAAACGTTCTGCATAGTCAGAAACGTTCTGTATAGTCGGGACCGTTCTGCATAGCCAGAACCGTTGTGCATAGTCAGACTCGTTCTGCAAAATCAGAACCGTTCTATACAGTCAGAACGGTTTTGTTCAGTCGTAATCAAAACTCCATAGTCAGAACCGTTCTGCATAATCAGAACCGCTCTGCATAGTCAAAACCGTTTTACATAGTCAGAAACGTTCTGCATAGTCAGAAACGTTCTGCATAGTCAGAAACGTTCTGCATAGTCAGAAACGTTCTGCATAGTCAGAAACGTTCTGCATAGTCAGAACCGTTATGCATAGTCAGAAACGTTCTGCATAGTCAGAAACGTTCTGCATAGTCAGAACCGTTCTGCATGGTCAGAAACGTTCTGCATGGTCAGAACCGTCAGAAACGTTCTGCATAGTGAGAACCGTTCTGCATAGTGAGAACAGTTCTGCATAGTGAGAAACGTTCTGTATAGTCAGAACCGTTCTGCATAGTGAGAACCGTTCTGCATTATCAGAACCGTTCTGCATAGTTAGACCGTTCTGCATAGTGAGAACTGTTCTGTATAGTCAGCACCGCTCTGCATAGTCTGAACCGTTCTACATAGTCAGAAACGTTCTGCATAGTCAGAAACATTCTGCATAGTCAGAACCGTTCTGCATACTCAGAACCGCTTTGCATAGTCAGAACCGTTCTGCATAGTCAGAACCGTACTGCTTAGTCAGAACCGTTCTGTATAGTCCGGACCGCTCTGCATAGTCAAAACCGTTTTACATAGTCAGAACCATTCTGCATAGTCAGAACCGTTCTGCATAGTCAGAACCGTTCTGCATAGTCAGAACCGTTCTGCATAGTCAGAACCGTTCTGCATAGTCAGAACCGTTCTGCATAGTCAGAACCGTTCTGCATAGTCAGAACCGTTCTGCATAGTCAGAACCGTTCTGCATAGTCAGAACCGTTCTGCATAGTCAGAACCGTTCTGCATAGTCAGAACCGTTCCTCATAGTCAGAAACGTTCTGCATAGTCAGAACCGTTCTGCATAGTCAGAACCGTTCTGCATAGTCAGAACCGTACTGCTTAGTCAGAACCGTTCTGCTTAGTCAGAACCGTTCTGCATAGTCAGAACCGTTCTGCATAGTCAGAACCTACCAGCATAGTCAGAACCGTTTTGCATAGTCAGAACTTATCTCCATAGTCAGAAACGTTCTGTTTAGTCAGAACCGTTCTGCTTAGTCAGAACCGTTCTGCTTAGTCAGAACCGTTCTGCTTAGTCAGAACCGTTCTGCTTAGTCAGAACCGTTCTGCTTAGTCAGAACCGTTCTGCATAGTCAGAACCGTTCTACATAGTCAGACCGTTCTGCATAGTGAGAACTGTTCTGTATAGTCAGAACCGCTCTGCATAGTCTGAACCGTTCTACATAGTCGGAACCGTTCTGAATAGACAACAAAACGGCAAAGTCTATAAACAGAACGGCGGATAAAGCGCTTCGTTGACTATGAGTCATAATATGTATATGTGAGTCAATAATGTATACCTAAAGTTTAATGCTTTTCCAACCTAAAAATTTGACTGAAATACTTTTAACGTTTAGAGGAGATGACTAGTTTAACGACGTTATAAAATTTTAGCAGCGTAATGAAACGTATTTCAATGAACCTTCATGTTCAAAGGTTAAACGGTGACCATATGTCACCACGCAAAATTTGCAATGATGGTATGATTAAGAGCATTGACAAATACGACGAAATGTATTTTAACTTACAAAAATACTTGGTGCCAGAATTATAACGCCTCTCAGGTGCTGCAAATCTTTCTACTTCACACCTCTTATAACCCATATAATTGCGAATAATTACTACCAAATTTTTGATAACTAACGGCAGTGTAACATATTATGATGATTTAATTCCGAATCGGCATAAATTAAAAGAATTACGACATTTGGTGATTATTATCCATAATCTAAACGCCCTCATTGAACGATATTAGCTATCAATTAAGCAAAATAAAATCAATTAAAGGCTCATAATTGTTATCAGATAGACAAACTCATTGATGAAACGGCAACGACGACAGTCACGGACCGCCCACAACGACTGTATTTCGGGAAATCGAGTATATATTCTGTTCTTTTAATAGATTGTGACTCATGCGGGTTGCAAATTTTGGCACATTCCAGTTATTCCAGTGTCGTATGCCAGTCAAAAGAAACATGATACTCAGCTAATCTCGTCCCATTCTGCAAAAAAGGTGACAAAAAAGATAGACGTCTTCCGATGAAATACACTATAAGCTATGAACTGACGGATACGTTTATAATTAGTAGTTGACATTTTTGCGTTCTTTGTTTATAAACAAAATATGCATACGATGACAATCTCACATTTTATCGTATAAGTAAAATCAATCAATTGAAATAAACATATCTACCGTAAGATTTCAACACAGCCGTATACATTTATGTAACACATTTATCTAACAGAACGCGAACTGCCTTAATTGAAATACTGCAACTTAGGCAATTGATTACTGTCGCATTCCCGGTGTTACGTATGTCGCGTCCGTACTCTCTTGAATAATATATTTGTATGCATTCACACACATACACTTGTTGGCCTTCAACCAATAATTACCGTGATTCTTAAGACCAGGGGTAGAGATTTCAAGAATTTGAAACTTGTGTGTGTGCATTGAAGGCAATATACGACGGCAGACTCAAATGATTTTAAGATTAATTGAAAGTTCTGCTTTTGGCTCTTTACAGATAACAACTGCTTATTGCAACAGTCTCCATGATTGACTAGGAAACATCACTTATTTAGATCACTAAAGGTCTTGGCCTTGTGCGGTTTTGTTCATTGCTCTCATGTTTGTTGATATAGTGCTGTTAAACAGTTTTAGTAAATATACGTGTACATAATTTTTGCCCAATAAAATTTATATTTTACAGTTGATAAAATGCAAACTGAAAAAAGTTTAGTTCCAGTATCTTCACATTGATAAGAAAATGTCAAAAAATAAATAGATGTGAAAAAATACTGTATACCTACCTGGTCTAAGTACATACTATTCATACTATTCATACGAATACATATATATTATATTTATGATTATATAAAATCAGGTTTAAGTGGAAAATTTGTCAATTCGCCAAAATGTTGTTTTAATTTCTGCTACTACAGCATGTGAATAAGAGAATCCTATTAAAAAGCTAAGAATTGCAAACGATTGCATGGATCTCAGACAAAGGAGTTTGCTAAATTTATGCAACGCAACAGGAAGGCATCTGTACATGATTGCCTGTAGCATGGAAAAAACTAGCTTAATAAATAAGTGCGAATGCGATTGGTGTGATGGTGATTTTGTTCCCTCTCATACGTTGTCTATCGTTTGCATCGTCTGGTTGCGCTATTCCCGATATTATTTTGTGAGCCCTCACCGTTTCTTCCACATTGATTTGAGCAACCAATGATTTTGGCGAAATCGACAAAGGCTCTTTTTGGCTCTGCAATCCCAGACCTCTTCTTTCGTGTTAATGTTGCAATAACTAGTATTGAGGATCTTACACAATTCGGCGACACTTGTTAAAAGTCAGATAGAATTAAGATCAATAGATTAGAATATTAAGTCAGTTTTGAGTATTTTTTTTCTAGTATATAAGAATTTTTGGTGGATATTCTTGATTTATCACACCTCCCTTAAAAAAATTATCGATTATATCGCGTAAAAATCGGCATTCCTTGTTCAACTTTGGCAGCTACCAAGTGCAAGTAACGTGCAATAAGAAATAAACTACACAAGTGCTGAGAATTACCATCATACGAGTACTACTGCGATATATCAAGGTATAAAATATTATTTGCAAATATAAGGAAGGTATAAAATATTATTTGCAAATATAAGAAAGCTTGATAAGATGTCCTTAAAAGTGAAGAGGCATTCCATTAAAAGGAAAGATAATCGGATCATGTAATTGGCCGATAACTCGCACTGCAAAACAATTAAAAGATTCGCTGAGACAAAAACAGCAGATAATAACCGCTAATCCATGGTAAAAGTATACGCAGTGAAACAAAAACTTTTATTGCGGCAGATGGATTTTTATGAAAAAGTAGCCCGTGCTGCAAGTAACAGATATCAACATTTGCAAAAACTTACAGAAATTATAATTCTAACTATTTTCTGGGACCAAGTCTTACCAACTGAACAGAGCAAACATTAGTGAAGAAACATAGTCCACGTCGCTACGAATCGGTCGATGAAAATGTTTACGCCTTCTTTGAAGCAACCGAAGGTTCCTGCTGCCTGGCTGCAATTGGAAGCCACTATCGGTCTCTTTGGCGGAGTAAAACTCAATTATATTCTCCCTGAATAGACAAAAAAAAACCATACAGAAACTTGAGATCTCTAGGTGGTCAAATCGTTCTGTGGGGTGCATATCAATTCTGACCACTTCCTTCTGACCGTTAGAGTCTTGTGGCTGAAACAACCAGCAAAAGCCGGAGAAGAATATGCCTAAGTCATAAACGCCAACAATATGTGTTTACAATGACGCTGCCACATCTTATACAGCCAGAAAAACAATTTAAAAGCTGCATCAGTAATTTCCCGGTCGTGTTATTTCGCGTCGTTTTGAAGACCAGAATTGGCCGCCTAGATCGTGCGATTTAACACCATTGGACTTTTGTCTTTGGGGTTTTTTGAAGTCGATGATTTATGCGAATAAGCCGAAGACGACTCAAACCTTAAAAGAGGAAATTGGATGCTGCATTAATGAAATACCGCAGCATTTATGCAAAACGGTCATTATTTCATTATTTCATTTCATTAAAATATCGCGTTTGTGCCTGCAAAGCCGCGGCGGCTATCTGGCCGATGTGTTATTCCACACATAACCTCATCCTGTCTACTTTTTAAATATCTGAATTTTATTTAAAATTTAAATCTTGCGTTCTTGTCTGGACACCCTTTATTAGCGATAACTTCCGACAGGCAACACATGGTGTGATAGCGATTGTAAGAATTGTCGTGGAACCAACCAGGCGTACAAAAGGACGCTGAAAAAAAAAATTGCAGCACGTGAGAAGTACGAGCTGGAGGAAGGGCGGAAAAGAAATGTCAATACCTAAAGGAAAGAACATTCGAGACTTCCCCTCTTGCTCTAGGTTTGAAGAAGACTACATAATTAAATACAAGTTAAATACAGATAGCCGCATATTCAAAACTGTCTTAAGACTGCCGGCAGTGGTCTTGAATGGAGCATGCACCAGATCATACAATATCTAAAAATTGAAAGAGAGAAAATGCGGTCCTATCTTATGCAAGTAATACAAATATCGCTGCGAAAGTTCGCCTACAAGATCCTTTGCAGGATATTGTTAGGGAGTTTATAGCTGTTTTGCACCGCACTAAACGACATTTGCCAGTGCGGCTTTCGGTCTGATAAAGCGATGATGACCACAGTTCCATGTGGTAACAGACTCCTTCATCTGGCTTCATTCATAATATACTGGCTGCGAGTATATGCAAATGGACAGTAAAGCTCCAGCTACATTATATGCCGGTATTCAAAAACGGTTCATTCAAGGGAAAAAGAATACAATAGTCATCCTGTTATTTGCATTCCTGCTCCGTAATGGGAGAGATTCCTATAACCTCTAAGCGTTAACGTCAGCGTAATTAGAATGGAAAGTGGCCCGAAGGAGGATTCCTTGAAGGTATGATTTTTAATTAAAATTATCGGAACATGTACTAAAAGAATAAATACTTAATGCTCGCCATTGGTTTCGGTTCCCATAGTGTAATTTTTATACAAACCGATTTAGTGGCTTCGGGACACAAGGATATATACATAGGAAGTAACGTCAATATGTGTATATAATTTTACACCATCGATTCAGTGCTTTCATCCTTTTATAGAACTTTATTGATTTTCAATTACTACAAGGCGAATAAGTATGACGAAGTGCTTGGTAACCATAATTGGAAATTTATTTATATTTGTGGGTAGTTTGCAAATAAATTTCTCTTGGAATTAATGCAATATTGGCATTTGTTTGGCACTTTCCTCTCGACAACCTAAAAAGTGTTGCGGATGATAAGGTTTATACGCGAGCAACCGCGGTGAAAATCAAATTGACGTGATAACTCTTCATCAAGTTACCAAGTGTGCATATCAATTCA
Source organism: Eristalinus sepulchralis (assembly GCA_944738645.1). Classification (NCBI taxonomy): domain Eukaryota; kingdom Metazoa; phylum Arthropoda; class Insecta; order Diptera; family Syrphidae; genus Eristalinus; species Eristalinus sepulchralis. The sequence continues at coordinate 55,139,737 of OX122882.1, forward strand.
TATGTGTAATGTAATGTAATGAGTACGGAATCTGAAATGTAGCATATAATGTACACATATAAATTCTGGATTATAATAAAAGTAATGAAAAATTGAAAAAAAGTCAAATGGGTTTTTTTGCATAGCACATAAAACATTTAGGTGTAATACATCCTCACCTGTTTCACATATCACCGAACCAAGTTTGAAATTAACTGAAATCAATTCAAAGGATAGAACTGCAACTAAATAATCACATAAATTGTTTTCTCACGAACAAACTCACATTTGTAGAAGATTTAAGTTGATTTATACTGTTTTGTGCTGTTTGTTTTGGATATGGACTCTCTTTATTTTTATACTCCAAGCTTATTTATAATGAACTCCGTTTGGAGAATCCTTACTTTATAACGAACTATATCAAGGAATTCTTTATAATAATATCATACAAGCAAATAAACGCGTTTTATAATAGCCACATTTCAACCACACACAGTCCAGATTGCAGGAAAACATAAGTCAGTTAACAAACTATTCTTCTTCCACATAACAATGATTACATGTTATAGACGGATGGTAACTTGTAACACACGTTACAAGTTGCAAATCAATTAATAATACCTATATGTGAATAATATATTTGAACTTAAAATTAAACAATTACAATTTTTAACGAACACAGATATGGGGCTACAATAAAAAATAAAAAGAGGATAGGGTGAAAAAATATCTAAATCCAATGAAAGATAGGTATATAATATCACATATCAAAAAAGAAAAAAATCTAAAGATCACTAACGAACACAGATATGGGGCTACAATAAAAAATAAAAAGAGGATAGGGTGAAAAAATATCTAAATCCAATGAAAGATAGGTATATAATATCACATATCAAAAAAGAAAAAAATCTAAAGATCACTGTCAGATTTTTTGATATTGAAATATTCAATGCAACTTACAAGTCCATGAATATCTGCTGAAGTATGGTTGAAATTAATGTTTGAGACTCACATTCAACTTTTATTTGCGGAAAACTTACATCTGCAAGATTTCGTAAGTTTTTAGTAAATGCAGGTTCCGATATTGACATTTCTTCATTGTACCCGATGAGCATATTAGGATTAACATTTTCTTGCCTAATAATTTTAATTTTTTGAAAGTTTAAAGTGAAACTGGAGTTTAAAAGCTTTGGAATCTCAAAAAGCCTGCAAGCCAACTTTAACATATTTTTAAATTTGATATCGATTTATATAATGTACACTTTAATTGTTTTGTTGGCTGGGATTCCTAACGATGAAACTTGTCATACAACATTTTCGATATATTGGATATAATGTCTCTATCTCTATGTCTTATAGCTTATATTAATGAGTACATGTCTTTTCTCTGCTGCACACAGTTTCAACTCCACTCGGCTTTATTTGTTTATTCTTGTTCCTGTTTACAGTTCCATTTATCATTCTAGTAAATGACATAGAGAAATATGCGGTGCTGAATTCATTGCCCGAATTCACCCTACACGAATTTTGTCTGACACATATTTTTCCTTTTTAAGCTACAATATGCATAGAAGTTATGCATATGAATGTACAATATATGAATATGCATAAATAATAAAAATAAACACAAACAATCTTTATATTGTTGACAACAGAGCAGAGTGATGAACTACAGTCTTAAAGAGGATATCAAAATGTGAAAAAGTCCGCTGTTCCATATGTTAACTATTGCAATCATGTCACAGTAACTATTTTTTATGTTGAAATATATAATAACTATTATATAAATAAATTACTTCGCATTAAAGGCTATATTATTCCCTGTAAGAATAATATGTTAACTTTCACTACGAAACCCATACGCTATCTAAGTAAAAATCTAAGGGCAAGCAAATGAAATATCCTAACGGGAAGCCTTTCTAAGAGTGTATACATTTTAAGGGCATGAACTTTATTCTCCTAAGTTATTCTTGGTTGAATTTGTTGACATTTTGTTATAATTCATTATGCCAGCGCAAAAGGGATTAAATATTGTACACGTGTCCCTCGATGTTATGCCTGAGATGCCCGTATATTCGTTGGCATTTTCTTTTAATTTATGCGAATGTCCCTACTATCGTGACATCCGAGGACAGTGAATGTTTTGCGAACACAGCGTTTTATTTAACGAGAAAATACTTGGAAAAAGAAAGAGACGGGTGAAAAGCACAAACAAAGCAATGACCGTTTTAATAACCATCCATGAGGAAAATAAAGCAAGCGATAAAAAACGAATGTAAAATGCCCTATTTGTGTCAAGCGTCTTTGGGTTATATAATGTTCATCTTACATCAAAAATTTAACGCTTAATGGTTTGTACTGTGTAAAATAGGCATGTACGGAAGTCGTTATATGAAGATAGCAGTGCCGCTTTTGGTTCAAGTGGATACTGTATTTGATAAGAATGGTAATCCCCGCACCACCGATTTCCTTGTACAAACTAAAATTCCCAAACATGGTGTAAGACAAGAATGCGATAATTTTTTTTTTCTTCTTAAAAAGCAACGTCAACAACTTTGGTTTACCCTCCATACAATGAAGCCTTGTTATGAAGTCCTACATTTGCTATATATCATAGAGTGTGACAACTCTTTCAAGAAGCAATAACTGAATTCTCCTTGTAAATTTATTTTACTTTTAGTATTTTTCAGCCACATTTGTATAATGTTTTGAGCCCTTTCAAAACTCTAGTACTTTCTAGTAATCTTCAAGAAGAGATGATATGAAAGTACATTATTTAAAAGTAGAGTTCTTTACGAAACGTGACCTCCACCTCTCTAAGCGCATTATAAATGGTTCGCCCACTCACCGCCAAATAGCGGCGAAAGTATATGTATTTATGCCATAAAACATAACAAAGCACGGCTGTCCCCTAATAAACACCCTTAAAGGTTAAATGAATACCAAAACGTTTATTTTGCGAACAACTTGTGGCTAATAGTAATTCGAAAGCGGCAAATGAAACACGGTTGGCTTTGTTATCTCGCTGTGGGAGGATACGGTGCCATTATACGGGTGACGCTTTAAACTTTTAATTACTTCTCTAAATTGCGTTAGTGAATAATTAAAAGCAGGGTTTGAGGTGTTAATGATTTTTTTTTTTTAAATTGTCCTCAAATATTTAACAAGCAATGTTGGTAACAAAATTTAAATCTGTATGTTACATAGAAAGCGGACCAGATGGCGTGTCTTCTTTCAGAGACTGTTAGTGGTATTTTTCATTTAAAATGTGTGTTTCTTTCTGCAGATGTTTTCACATGTCACAGTATTAAAAAATTGGAAAACAATCGTTAAAGAAGCAAATCGCTATATTTAGGTCCTTATAAAGGTTCCTCTGTAATATCACATCTATTTCATAGATTCTGCTACAAATGATGCCACGGATCATTTAATCTAGACATAATATATAAACGCAGTCTTAAGATTCGTCTGTTTCATATCCGTTAGGGGGTTACATTTGTTAAAATTAGGATTTTAGAGTGCATAGAAACGAGCCATACAGTGCCATGCCTAGTTTTGTTTTTTATACTCTCGGGACTATATCCAATAACCTTGGATACAGAAAGGTGCAAAGATAACCTTTTTAGAACAGTGCTGTTTATGAAATTATTTACTTAAGAAACTTCTGCATGTTTGATATAGTTAACGCACAGGATGGCTTTACTTTGGTTCGATCAGTATACTTACTCTAACTCTACTCTACTCAAATATTCCTGGTGGCAGATAGGTTGTTTTACAGCAGGCAACCTATTGCCAGAGTGAAGACTTAACCTTATTCGTCCAATTATTGTGTTCAGATATCCTGTGTGAAACACCTGAAGTCCTTTTCAAATGTAAAAATATATACATACATATATGGATATTGCTTTTGCAATGTTGTTGACTCGCGTGACTGTGCAAGGTGGTGAGTACATCTTTAGTCATATGAGCAAACCATGATTCATTTTGAACGCCTTAGTGATATTATTTGAAATCTTGAGATATTACGCATACTGTATACATAATATCAAATAAAAAAGTCATTAACGTAGTTGTTTCATCCCGCAAACAAAAACCGTAACTGGGATAGGGAAATTGTAAACATCATAAATTAAATTTCTTTTCTTTTTAGCGACAGTTTTTTTACTGTCGTAAAAAAATTTAATTTATGATACCATATATTTCCATATGCCTCAATCAAAATTTAAATTAATTCTACCAAAGGGAAATTATTCATGCAACAATAAAATGAAACGCCACTTATCCAAAACCACAACCAACTGCGTCCATTTGAAAGATGGTAAATCACGACGAATGTGCGAATGCATTTGACACGAATAGCACATATTTTTGTCCTTAATGCGTTTCCACTTATAAAATGGCATATACAGCTATTACAAACAGTGCCGGAGATTTGTCTTTGTTTGGTTGTGCTTAGCTTTCAACAGCACTGTTGTCTGTAAGTGTTCTTGATTATATACTTATCTACTCAAAACATTCCGCCTATCATTTTGTATTGTAATGTTTGAACAAAAACTACTGTAAATGAAAATAAATAATCACTATAAAAGAACAAACAAAAAAAAGTGGCGACGAAGTCAAGAAAGATCAGTTCTGAAAAAGGACGTTTAAATTTTTCATAAAGACTTAAAAAAATTTTATTTTTATATGTATGTGTATTTACATACAACATTTTTATTTACATACAACAATTAGCTTTATAATGCATATGATCAATTAGCTTTATATGGCATTTAATAATCTATGTTTTTAATCGCTCCTCAAGGAGCATTATGTCATATATCAGTCGTAATAACATCAATCTAACTTCGAAAGAAATACAAGATTAGTCTCACTCAAACTAGACCTTGAAATCTCGACTAGAATACTAACTGTCGTCATTATGGGGCATTGCAGCACTGACTCACATCGAAGCAGGTTAGGTTTTCACCTTAACCAGAGTAGTTACAGGAACTACTACAGATGTCTCCGCATTTTTTATCTCTGTATGAGGGAAAAATTACTTGGAACGTCACTACTTCGGTGCGTAAGGGAACTGAGTAAAATAAATACTTTAAGTTGAATGGTTTTAGCAATTATTTAATCTGCATCGCACTACAATGTAAATGAGTGGTCTAAGTAGGATTGTGAATGAACACCCCACCACTTCTAATTACTAAGTTATGTCTACGAAGCCTTTGCAAACCACTGCCTTAAGCATTATAGGAATCATTTTTATATTTTCGCTTTCAATTCCACCTAAATATCTTTCACTGCCGAACAAAAAATTCTATTCTTTTTTTATCATATTCCTCGCTCATATCAACAAAGAAATAAAAGAAAATTCAATAAGATTTGGTAATGAAGTAAAATTGAAAAATTTTACCACAAACATACATAAGACAGACAGATGTTGGTGCCACGTATCACTGATACACACAATTTATCGACCTGACGGGTAGATAATACCACTTGTCACAAACAGTGTCATCGATTTACGCCCCCAAAACACCCATTTGTAACTACGTGGTGCGGTCTTGTGGTCAATGTATCCATTTATAGTCGACGAGTCCTATTCCACGAAAAAAAAAACAAATAAACCTAAAATTTCCTCTTCGTTGCACATAAAAATATTATATAAATAAGAAGAATAAGGTGGTAGATACTCACTCATCCAGTTCGTCTTCAGATAAGGTGAGACCATTTTTGTTTGCCATCATTTCCGGTTGTATCCCTTCCCGGCGCTGCTAGCTGGAAATAGATTGGGAAAAACAAGGAAAAATATTACATCTGCGCGTAGAATAAATGTAAAAAAGAGCAGGCTGAGAATGCGGTTATATCGCAGAGGATTAATGTGTCATGTCATTACAGAAAGGGTATACGCTATGTTGGATGACAAAAGAACCGTCAAGAATACCACCAGAAAAAAACATTTTTCTGTGCTTTATTTATTCATAATGGGACCCAATTGTCACATCTGCTATACACTCTTTTATCACATATGAAAAATAGATCCTATAAGCATGCTTTTACATAAAATGTACTTTCGGAGACATTTACTTGGCCCATCAAATGACAGAATTTTTCATTTAGACGCAAGTACGATAACTATATTATGCAAGAACGAGTTCTTTATTAAATTGAGCATCTGATGTGAAATAAAAACAGTTCTGCGGCAATGATTCTTTTGCATGCAATACGGCTTTATTCGAAAAATGTATCGCTTTGCAAAAAGAATTTGTTTTCATAAAATAAATCAATTACAGGTAAATTTAATTTAAACTGGGAAGATTATTTTTTCAATAAGAACTCGTTTAAATTGTTGTATCTAACTAGAGCTCTAACTTTTTTACTTATGAAAAATAAAGAAGAGCGAATTTTTTTTATGTATACTTTCTTTGTGAAGATGAAGGTATAACCGTCTTAAATGGAAAAAAAAAATCAGTGGTGGATGGTTTTCAAATCAAAACTTAGTGAAAGGCCATATGACAAAGCATATCATAGGTTGCATAGGAAGCCAAACTAAACTAAAGAAAGTAACTTGTTTATTGGTGTGTCGAGTAAGCCTTACGGAGTACATTGTGAGGAAAATATTGCTATAACTGACGTAATGACTGTTTAACTCGAAAGTGTGTAGATCGATCTTAAAGGAATTTAGCAATGAAATTTCTTGCACATGCAATTTTTTTTTATTTATATTTTTTGCAATTAACTCGTTTGGGTTTTTTTTTCGCTGTTGTAACTGCGTTCGTTATAATTGTGCTTACAAGTTATTGAGCGCAAAAACTTCTTAATAAATTGCTAACAAAAGATTTGCTATTTAAAAATTTAATAAGTTTTGGATCGTGTGTTATTATTATGCTTATTTCTTTTTCTCTTCGAAAAATTTATAGTCACAATTGCCCTCAGGTGTTGTCTTTAACATTTTCAGCTGAATTTACATAAAAAAAAATTAAATTAATTAATTAAATTAATGTGTTTTTTTTTTACAAAAGAAATCAAACCTCAATATGCATCACCCTTTATTAAATATTACAATACACGATAATAACAATGGGCATTAAATAATAATAATAATAACTGAGTGGCACTACAGCCCACAACGGACCATGGCCTAGCTTCTACAACAACTACTCCTGTTGTGCGTGCTACTGTTCTTCACGAGTAGAAGGGACCTACCAACTCGAAAGAGGTGGTGCCGTGAAAAAATGCTAGGTGTCCCGTCCGGGAATCGAACCCGGACTTTCTGCGCGGCGGTCGACGCACTTACCACTACGCTACTGCGACCACAACAATGGACATTGTTATTGTATATTGTTTGTTATAGTTGTAGCTCGAGATCAGCGTCGTCATTTGAAGACGTCCAGTCGAAAAATTGTTGCAGAAGTAGCAAAACTGTTATATATGAACATTTTTTAAGAAATTAATGTCAACAGATATTCCCAGGTCTTACTCGTGTACATTTAAAACTAAGATTGAGCAGGCATAGATTAACTGGTTCCACAGAATTTTCACGTACGAAAACAATATTAGGGCATTTCTGCAAAAAGAGCTTTAGCGCTTTTGCAACTATTGTCGCAATGTGGAAACGCTGCTGAAGATTTTGATTCTTATGGAGATGTTTTCCAAAGGTCAGTTCTATGAAAGACTCATTCCTGACGTTTGTTTGACAGTAAAACACTAAGGGGTTGCATATCCTTTTTTTGTAAGCTTGCGTAGTTAGAACTCACTACTACTTGTATACTTGAATGATGAATGGATATCCTGAACACCATGCATTTCCTAGCGAAAGCAAAAATACAAGAAGTACTTATACATACAAGAAATCTGCGATCTTTTATTATTGAAACACATTCCAAACTTATCGCATGATGTGTAGATGAAACACAAGCTTAAGCACTTTATAAAAAAAAAATAGAAATCATCTTTGCTAGAATATTCACTTAAAATTCCTTTCCACAGCAGATCCTTTTATATATTATTCAGCAAAATATTCACCCACAATTCTGCTACTTATCATAAAGTGTGCTCTATAAAGGCAAGGAAATGACTCGAAGTTTCAAAACATTTTTCTTTCTTTCAATACTCATCCACCAGGCTGTGGATATGTGAACTCAATTCTACTGGAATCTGCCATCACGGCCAAGGAGTTATTTTTTTTTTGTATATTTCTCCTCATTCCTCGCGTTCTTTATCTATTTATGTGCACGCCTGGCATTAGATGAAAATTAATTTATCACCACATTGAAGGACACACACGACGCTGTTAAAAGTGAGCAACCATTTCTGAAGCATGCCGCTTGAATGGCCTGAATAAAACTTCCCTTTGGCCTTTGTTGTTGTCTCCCACAGAAGCTCAAACGATTTCAGCAGAGAGCTTTTGTGCGGATGTAGGCCTCGGTGACTCTCAGCCAACTGTAATCCATCACAGGTTTAAGCATAAAGATTTTATATTTAAAATTCTTGACAGTGAGCAATGATTCGAATGCTCACACGTTGATACGAGCAATGCCTCATATCGGAATTTGTTACTAACTAAAACCCTTGAAGCCGTTAATTATCTCCATTGTGCTTGAAACTAAAAGGATTGCGTCCTTAGCGTTTTTTGACCGCTTCAGCTGTGAAGTGAAGTTGCCAAGGTTAAACATTATTTTAACAATCGGAAAACCCTTAAGAAAATTAATCGAAAAATATTGTAACAGCCGTTTCTATTTAATAACCGCTAGAAAAATGTATAGGTAGATAGATATATAAATATATTACTAAATAATACAGTGTTTAAAATAATAGAGCACACTTTAGGCAAATATATAATAATATGAAATGAAAATGAAATGCACATTCAATATTCGTACAATTGCAGTAAAATAGAAAAAGAAGCTGCAATTAGAAACCTCTATGTGACATTTATGCAAAAAAGTAATTGTAAAAGGAGTAAATTCTTACGCAACACAAAATAAGCGTATACTCTATATAAAGCAAATAACAAACAAATAATAAAATAAAGCAAATAAACTGCGAAACATTGTCGTTGAAAAAATTAGAACCTCCAAAAAGCACTACTTCGAACATATGTTAAATACCTCACGGTTATCAGGACGTGAGATTTGGTCAAACCTTCACAAACTGGGAGCTACTAAACAGAAACCACTGATTCCACCAGATGTTGACTGCGATCAGCTGAACCTAAAATTTGTATCTACTGCTTCGTGCACGCCATATTTAGCCCAAAACGACCCGGCAATCCATTCCTCCGAAATTTTTCAGAGCAGTCTAACCGAAATGTTCAATTTCGTTCGCTGTACTAACGAAGACGTAGTAGAGGCTCTTCTCTCCGTCAATTCAAACGCATCGGGTCTGGATGGAATGCACCCCAAATTTCTCAAATTGTTATTGCCTCATGTTTTACAACACTTTACTCACCTATTCGATACCATCATCATGCACTGCGAGTACCCTATTGAATGCAAACGTGCAAAAATATTGCCTATTTCCAAAAATGGAAACAGTAGATCGGCAGAATATCGACCCGTAGCAATACAACCGTTTTTGTCCAAGGTTTTTGAAAAGGTTATTCTAAAGCAACTACAAGTGTATTTACATGGCAATCAGTTTCTCTGCTGCTCCCAGTCTGGTTTCCGAGCCAAACGAAGCTGTAAAACAGTCCTTCTCTCAATTACCGATGACATCAGAATTGCTTTGGATAGCAATAAAGTTACTTTCCTGACGCTCTTGGACTTCTCCAAAGCATTTGATACCGTCGATCACAACATCCTCTGCGGGAAACTACTAAATCAATTTAATTTTTCACCACTTGCCACAAAACTCCTACAATCATACCTCACTGGGAGGACGCAATGTGTAGCTGTCGATGAGAAAGTATCTGTATACTTGAATGTCACCAGAGGCGTCCCACAAGGATCCATTCTCGGACCAGTCCTCTTCTCGCTTTATATCAACGAAATTCCCTCACTTCTAGACCACTGCTCCTGTCATATGTATGCCGACGACATCCAACCTTATCTCAGCTTTCCAATTTCCGATAAAGACACTGCTATCAGCATCATAAATGATGAACTAAAGAGTATCGAAACTTGGGCAAACAAAAACAATTTATGTCTAAATCCCGACAAATCAAAAACGCTCGTCATTTTCAAGAGATCTCTCAATCTTGATGGTTTTCCACACGTAAGACTTGGAAATGTAGACTTACATTACGTAAACACATCTAGAAACCTAGGACTCATTTTTAACTCCACTCTATCCTGGTCCGACCACCTGAATGTAACCATAGGTAAAGTGTACGGTACTCTTTGAACTCTTTGGTCCTCACAGCGCTTCCTACCCACCAATATTAAACTTCTCCTTGTGAAATCACTGCTAATACCGGTTTTATTATACGGATGTGAAATCTTCTGCAATGTCGATGTTAATACGAAAAGAAAATTAAACGTCGTATATAACAACATCGCCAGATATGTTTACAACTTGCGCAGATTTGATCATGTTTCACACTTCGCAAAACAAATTTTCGGTTGCTCCATTGATCAACTGATTTACTATCGATCCCTTACATTTTTACATAAAATCATGCAAACAAGGGAACCTGACTATTTGTATAACAAACTTCAGTTCTCTTCATCCCCTAGGTCTTTCATCCTTATTCATCCGAGACACTCCTGCCTTATATCCGAACGTACGTTTTTCGTTGACGTCGTCCATCTATGGAACTCACTACCCATCGAGCTACGAAGAATCAGAAATACTACATACTTTAAGAGCACACTCTTTAGACACATAGTCCCCCTACAAACCTAACAACACAAGTGTCATACCTCTAGACTTATTTCCATTTGTTTCTTTTTCCTTCCCTTTCCTATTTTCTTTTTCTTTATTTCTTAAACATTTTTCTTTTTTTTTTTCTTTTTAATATGAATAAGTACATCTCTGTATTTTTACAATTATGAAGCCTTACACAATTATAAGATTCATCTTACTGTCTCAGCATAAATAAGTCAATAAATAATAAATAAATAATAAATAATATATAAGGGAGTAATAACTATATAAAATAAACAATACATTTCAAAGAGATAAATACTTATTCCAAAAAAGGAGATCCCATTCCACCGCACAAGATCCTCTTTGTCATATTGTGTGAACACTATTTTTTGCATTCCTACCAAACTCGTCAAATTATGTAAGATGAAGATTGGAAACTCGCTGGTCGTCAAGTTAGTCACCGAAACTTTTAATGTCAGGACAAGGCGACGCGCTGTTGTGTGACTTTTCAACATCATCCCTGTGAAGATCGTGCGTAACTCACAAGTCAACGCCAGAGGTACGTCTTCCAAAAGTACATTTAACTGCTAGACTACGAGGACAACATTGACGTTATTGGAAGTACACAGCTAGCAGTTAATAAGGCGTTTGCAATTGAACCTTAAGCAACTAAAATGGGTTTGGTGATAAATAATGAAGACGAAGTATACGCTGACATCAAGAAACGGCACACAACACCGACGTTTCGGACAGAGCGTAACAGTAGGCAGTAGAAATTTCAATTTAGTTAAGGACTTCGTCTACTTCGGCTCCGCAGAAAATAGGGACAACATTATAAGTATCGAAATCAAACGCACTCTTGCCAATCGCTGCTGCTTCGGGCTCCAGAGGCAATTGAGTTATAGTTCTCTCTCTCGAAGGATTTTACTGGCTTTTTGTAACAACTGAAACTTGGTCGTTACTAAAAACGAATGAGAAAGCCGTCTTTTCGAGAGAAAAGTTCTGCGTGCGATTTTCGGTCCTGTTTGCGTTGATAACGTCTGGAGATGATACAACGACGAATATAGGCTGACACCGAAAATTGCAAGGACCGAAGTTTGGCTCAATGAAACAATTCTTAAAATAAAGAGTAGCCAGACATTCATCAGATATAAATGGAAACAAAATTCACAAAGAACATACTACTAGACAAGTAGAATATTATGAAGATAAATTATATTTCAAAATGTTGCGTTTGTTTATATATCTTACGCAAAATTAACAATTCAATTCAATTATCTAACGGACAATATTTTTTCTTCACTCAGTGACATTACAGTCCGAGTTTTATCTTGATAATAATAATTGAGTGGCACTACAGCCCACAACGGACCATGGCCTAGCTTCTACAACAACTACTCGTGTTGTGCGTACTACTGTTCTTCACGAGTAGAAGGGACCTACAGTTTTTTTGCCGACTCGGAACGGTGGGACTTGAGAAACTTTTTCATAGACAATTAATACTCTTTGAGTGTTGTCATCAACTCGAAAGAGGTGGTGCCGTGAAAAAATGCTAGATATTTTATATTGGTCTTAACTAATATGGCTTTCCTTCTGCTACGATCTCTCTCCAGCTGCCTCCAATTTTGCATCCAAGGTTTGTCAATGTCCCTTAACACTTATGTACGCTATTTTAGACAAGGTCATCGTTTTTGACGTTGTCCCAGTATCTGGGATTCAAAGACTCTTCTTGTTGAAGTGTTATCCATCAGCTCTATATGACCTCGGCATCTTTATACAACTCTTGGCGCATGCCGCTGTGGGCTGTAGCTCACAAAGGACCAGGACCTATCTTCTACAATAGAAGGAGTAGAAGGGATCTACATTTTTTTGCCTACGCCGAACGGCGAGATCTTAGAAGCTTTTCTTTGAGTGTTGTCAGCAGCTCGAAATATGTGGTGCTGTGAAAAAATGCGAGGTTTCCGATCCGGGAACCGAACCTAGACCTTCTGCATGTGGGTCGACACACTTACCCACAACGCCACGGCGACCACCATCACAGTATATTTTGAGTGAAATATTCTGCCTGCCAACCTGTCTATTTGGGTTGTTATCATCATTTAGAATTAATTTAACCAAATTCTCACCATCGACTTTGTTTTTTCTTTTCCGTTTTCATCCCCGAAGTCTTCGGTCGGAAAATTATACCATTAGATTTAGATTGCACTTTTCTAAAATATAATACCCTTCTATCCTCTCGACCAAGCGCTTCTTAGGATTTTTGTTCATGCTGATATTCTCGAGTTTAGTCTTGATGCACATAGGCATAAGGCGTTTACTTACAGAAATGTATCAAAACAATTTTTGCTTAGGTCAGCCTCGAACAACAATTAATAATAATAATTGAGTGGCCCTACAGCCCACAAGGGACCAGGGCCGAGCTTCTACAACAAGTACTCGTATTATGCGTACTACTGTTCTCTCACGAGTAGAAGGGACCTACAGTTTTTTGCCGACTCCGAACGGCGAGATTTGAGAAGCTTTTTTTAGACAATTGATACTCTTTGATTGTTGTCAGCAACTCGAAAGAAGTGGTGCCGTCAAAAATGAGAGGAGTCGCGTCCGGGAATCGAACCTAGACTTTCTGCGCGGCGGTCGACGCACTTACCACTACCACAAACAACAATTCCACGTCCAAATTAACGCTGTTTTCCTTTGTAGTAATCGCTGTTTGCAGTTTTTCTATTTCTTTCACAAGTCTCCCTCCATTGTATTTCTTGGATAGAGATATTTTCTACTTTGTAGCATTTCAATCTCTCCACAAGTGCTTCGCCTGCAGATGGTCTGCTATGAAAACATCGGTTCTTCGGTTGCAGGTTTTATCAATGGTAGATATATTTGTATCTGAGGCAAATGGTTGTAGTGGAACTTGAACCGTAGCCGTTTAGACCGATGAAGGAATCGTCGAGTTTCGGGAGAATTTTGCTTGAAATTTCTACTAAGATGCCGTTGGTTCATTTTCCTCGAGGAAGACAAACTCCTTCATTACCTCAAGATAACTACTTCGTTCTTTGTAATTGGGATTTCCTCATTTTTCACTCTCTCTTCGTCAAGCTTCTTAAACAGCACAACTCCCTGTAGTTAGTAACTAAGTTTTCCTCAAATAAACCTCAAATCCTCAACCTTTGCATTTTTTGTGAACAATTTATTACAAAATTTTGCAATAGATATGCGGAAATGCCAATTTTTCCTTTTTCTGTAAATCATTTACATTTTTACACACATATTTATATATATATTTACATATATATAAAAATATAACCAAGCCCTTTTCTAAGATATAGTTTCCAGTTAATTTAACATGTTACGCACTATTATCATTGAATATATTATCACGACAAATAATGCAGAAAGAGAACACATAATGTAAAAATAAAGTTTATGAACTAATATAACTATAACACAAAGTGACTCATTAACTTTCGAAGAATGCTTCGAAATAGTAAATATTTATAATACAGAGTGCGAAAAAATATTTATAGATTTTCTTCAGAACCGGCGGGTGTGTAACTAATTAAAAAACACTTGAACTTGAGGATGTACGGCTTAAGATAAAATTAACCGACGTTGTTTGTTTATACATTTTTTTCGATAGGCATATGCCCTAGGGCAAACTACATCTGTAGACCACGTATCGATAAGTGAAGTACTCTTTTCTCCATGCTTTTATTATGTACGAGTATATGATATCATGTTAAAGCATTATTTCTGAAAACGAAAGAAAGACAAAACCATAGTAAAGCGGAATATTCATTATAAAAGAAACATCAAACCCTAATGCGAAGAAGAGTTACTTCCACCTATTGTTTATTGTTCAAATGCATTCATTCTGCTATTTTCTCTATTGTAAAATAACAGTACTTATTATTCATCAAAATATGTGCTTTTGTGGCTTATATCGATTGAATTGTATCCCCGATACTGTGTTCGTGTCTGAAAAATTAAATTTTGTCCAAGACTCGTAAACGACCTAGTCACTTTTTGTTCTATCAATTAAAAATTCTTACAGTATTGTATTTTTATTCATGGAATTTTAATTTTCTTTGTTTGGGATCCTTTTTGTATGATCTTTACATCAAATAAATCTTATCTTTTGGATTCGTTAATATACACTCTAAACACTAAAATTACTAAATGTTTTTAATTTTATTATATTGCGTGCGTTAGAATGTACATTGAGCAAAGAAAAGACGACTTGGCAACAATTTATTGTATGCAAAGTAAAGAAAAATCGAACACCCAGCTCTAGGATATAGTAAGCGTTCCCGTGTTACAGTTAAATCTTATATCATTTCAAGTAATATTAATTTCACATTTCATCTAAAATCAATAAAAATAGAAAGTAGGTTGTTATTGACCTTTGAAGATTGCATGAATGAAGTATGCGATTGCGCATTCGGAATTTATAAAGATATACACAAAAGTGTTATATAACAATAAAATTGTAGGCTCTTAATAGTCTTATTTCTGTTTTAACAACGTTGAGAACATAAATTGGGTGTCTTAAACTAGAAGAAGGACCAATAGAAGTTTTCATAGTTTTTCGACAGGAAAGGAATGCATTATGAACATAACCCTGATACAGTTCACAATAATACCTGGAAGATTAAAAATATATTTTCAAACAAGGGGAAAGGATGACAGCAGTTCTTGTTTGTTTAATTTGTTTCACTTTTCCTTGACCAAGTGTATATCATTTGCAAGTTTTCAATGAACATTGAGGCACTGGTAATTAGTTGTTCTTACATGACAAACAAACACAGACGTCAACAAAATACATGTGTTCTTCATTATTTTAGTCACCATTAGTGACTATTAAATGATAAATAAATTGAAGAGTAAGGGTCCTAACACAGGTTCTTGAGATATACTACAATCGACCCATCAGACAAACCAACCAAAGTTTGCTTAAACTTAACTTAACTTGCTTATTGATTTGTTTCCCTAAAGAACTCAGTAATTAATATAAAGGCATAAACAATAAAGCCAATGTCATTTTTTTAATCTTCTACAAGAATTTTGGTCAAAAGAATCGAATACCTTAGAAAAATCAAAGAGTACAAATACAGTAGTGCCTTGTCAGTGCCCTCAAGGTTGACGGCAAATTTACAGTAACACTTTTATCTATAGCCCAAATGCCATTTCGATAGCGGATCACTTGCTACATAGTCTACCCGTACAGATGTCATAAAAATAGTTCCTCCACATTTTCAATTATTTTCATATATAAGTAATGTAAATATTAAAAAAATGTTTTAGAAATGTTATATTTATGTTTTCGCTATTGGCGATCTATAAGCCCCAACTAAGCTACTCGTTGGTACATACAGGCCATACAGGCCAAACAACTATATTCATGATGTTCTAAATACATACATATGTATGAGTTATAGTTGAAAAATTACGTCCTTTCTGTTTTTTACCTCTATATTTCCTTAAAAAAATATTTCAAGCAATTCTTACAATAAAAAACAATATATACACAATGTGGTATCAAAAATATTTAAAACCAACTACAATTACCCTTAGCAAGTGTCTAATCTTTATCGTACTCATGCCCGTAAACGCACAATAGATTAATTAGATATATGTGTGTATATTTGTGATCATCACCAGCCAATCAATGAAATTTCACGTCATATGAACGCGTAATTGCAACGCACTTATTACATCAGGGTTATTAATTGCCAACTTCCTTACTTGGTTAGAAACGCGTCATACAACAGATCATTAAAACACAAAAGTCAACTACAGAGGCAAGAACTCCCTTGCCGATTTTGTGAAACTATCGGCTTCAAAAAATGTGTTTAAAGTTAATAATGTCAATTAAATTGCGTATGTGTGAATACATGCCATATTTTGACACATGTGTCAATTAATAAGAAGTGAGTGTTCGTATTTGTGAATTGAATTTTAAACAAAAAATACGCACAATTCCAGGCGCCCACATAAACTCGGCAATTAATACAAATTTATTTAAATAATCCTCAATGGGGAACATTGCAGAGAAAACATAAGAAAGTTTCAAAATCCCTAAATAAACAATTTACGAAAGCCACCGCTCAGGGAATTTCGTATGCGATATATATAATGTGAATGTTTTTTTAGGGCACACATTTTCAAGGCTGTAACTTCCTACAGGCTACGCAATCATGAAGTATAAATTTCCCCTACTAGAAATTGAGGTTGTTTATCAAACTAACCCAGGGATAGGATTAGAAGAATAAATAAGTGGGTATCGTGGAGCTTACAAATTTGATTTACCTTTTTCTTTTCAGCTATTGGCATTGCTCTTTTACTGTTGGAATGTTATTTTAAGATACATGAAATGTATTAATAGGAAGGGATCCTGCAAGTTACGATTTTTCTGTCGGCAGACAGTGGATCCCTCTTGAGATTTCTTACAGTAAAATAACCACTCTGAAGATTTGGGAGAGAGTTAACAGACAGTCGCTGTTAGTCTATTAAACGTCTGTTTAGTAAGTACTTCAAACTAAAAAGCAAAACTGAGTTTCTACCTTAGTTCACCCTTGATCCTCCATTTATTGATTACAATAATCCGCCTGCTTTAATTAAGACGCACACCCTGCAGTCTACCTTTTGTCTCTCTGTCGTTAATGTGCACATTGACAGATTTTTGTTTTTGAAACGAGGCTTTTCATATTCATTTCTGTGGTGAAGAGTTATTTGAGTCCAAAACCTCAATAGTTCGGGGTTGTTATATCAATTGACTGTCACAGAAAATTAGATAGATGTCAATTTTCAGATAACGTTCTTCTGCTTGAGAAAAATTAAATTTCATGTGATATTCTTTGTAAGAGAGACATTGTGTATTGAGTATGCTGTTCTGCTTCAAATTGTACCAACAATTCAGTGTATAAAAGCAGTTTTATGCAGAATTATTAAAGTTGTTAAGTATTTTTTTTTTCACGGCATCACCTCTTTCGAGTTGCTGACAACACTTAAAGAGTATTAATTGTCTATGGAAAGCTTCTCAAATCTCGCCGTTCGGAATCGGCAAAAACCGTAGATCATTTCTACTCGTGAAGAACAATAGCATGCACAACACGAGTAGTTGTTGTAGAAGCTAGGCCCTGGTCCGTTATGGGCTGTAGTGCCACTCAATTATTATTATTATTAAATTTTTTTTTGACAGGTTGCTTGTACTTTTTAAGAATTTTATTGTTTAAGTCATGCATTTAAAAGTAATTATGAGATGCATAGATATGGGCATAACTCCTATCCCATTTGTTGATAATTTACTTAACAAAATTCGCTCCAGAAGCTGTATACCACTCACAAGACTCAAGAACACGGAGAAAAGAAATGTGGCCGTAGAAAGTGTATGAGATATAAAAATTAAGCTAATGTTGAATCTAGAGCTCCGTCATATGGTTCGACCTACTCTAGTCTTTTGAGGATAACACCTCAACTGATATTGTGGAAGTAGGACCATGGTTTTAAGACGACTGAGTCATCAAACTTATATTTCATGTAAGTATTTATATAAACTAACTATAAAGTATTGCTTTCAGAATATGTTTTACTTTATGTGATGATAAAAGCAGATTCAAAAATGTTCTTAGAGTGATATTACAAATCAAAGAGATGTCCATATGAACAAACAAAACCCTTTCATTACCCCCTTTGAAAAACTCCTTTTATTGTTCAATAATTGCAAAAGCAATCGACGCGATGTTTAAAGTCAGTTAACATCACCTGTCCTGACTTTAAATAATGCAGATAATATCGATTTTGTTAATAAAATGTATGAATGCATCTTGCACTCGGATGATTAAAGTCAGGACTTGTAGCAGAATATAAAACTTATGGAAGCTTTTATAAATTTTCTTAATATTAACTACATACATATGTATATAGTTTGTTTGCATTAACAGGCTGTGATATAGAAATCATTGATGTGCTTTCACTAGAAAACAGCATAAACATATCATACGTCATCCACTAATCCCATGTGCTAATCGATTTTAATACATTTAGGGCTTCAAGAGTGTCATGGTTCTGTTGATACTAACCGGATAACACTCTGACACATGCCGCCATTAACCGCATTCACTCAAACTTATTCCAATTAACACAAATTTCGATCTTAATTAACCTCTATTTAACTTTACTAAGCTATCGAATCGTTGATAATTCGGGTTTCCGCATCGTTTCATTCGAAACTCGTGACAATAAATGTGTATGGAATTTTGGAGGCTGTATGTTCTTTGTAGCAATTAATGAATCTACAAGCCCTTCAGCTTGTCCGTTCAGCAATCCTTTAAACACAGCAATAAAACCATTCAATTTTACTTCATCCAAAAGCTAATTTCCAATACCACCCCGCAAAACATCCAATCAATAGAAAACAGCTAATCCGTGAAAAGATAACCCCTGTAAGGTACAGAAAAACATTCTTCATATTTATCTCATGCGTAAGAGGAGACAACACTCATCCAAGTGAACACTTAACAACACATCTCATGGGGCACACACATTGTTTGTTATTTGCTCCATACATACCCTCAGAAAGCTTGAACCAAAATCCTTACTGGCTTTCGAATTTAGGGACTTATACCAACACCAAAAGCAGCAACAAAATCACCACCAATAACTCGCAGGACTTTTTATTGATTTTCCTTGCTCCCGTTTACTTTCGCAGACTCTTGTCCCGATTAATTTCGATTTTTTCCTTCTTGTTCCGATCCGGGTTGAGTGCTTCGGTATAACTAGAATCCTTTGGAAAGTTATTTAAGTGATTCACGAATTAATAAAATGTCCTTCACGCCAAAGATAGCACTAAGAGGGAAAACGAGAATTTCGTGGAAAAACAATTTTGAATGTCCTTTTTGAAACAGTTTACAGAAATCTGAAGCAGAAAGAAATAGAAGAAAGATCACACTGACTCTGGAGGAGCGTGTCCTGAATTACAGTTCAATTCCCGGAAATGAAATGAGAAAGCTTCTAACACGTTTAAACGTCGAGCACCAACTAAATTTTGCAGGCATAAGTTGGCCAACATAAATTGTAAGCAAGCATGGTTACACAAAAAAACTTAAAATCGGGTATGGTGTTACTACTCGACTCAATTTTGAAGTTCTCACTCAGCAGATTCTACTCGGAGTGGAGTCAGAAATGTATAAGGTAGCTTGTTCATTGAGTATCTATGCTCCACCACTCCTCTATCGCTCTGGGTTATGTAAACTTAATCACGTTTGTCTAGCACTGACATTGGATAGCAGCGTAGTCTTGGTATACACAGAATTTTTCGAGATAGAATTCTTCGAAAAGCCGCATTTGTCGAGGGGGTGGGTATAGGCGGGTGTGTGTTTTGCTATCCCTTTAGACAATATACCCCTTTCTATAATTGCTTTTTCAATACAATCCTATGCCACAGAGAGAATAGAACTATACGACAACACAAGGTACGCCACGCAGTCAATATGCCGATTCGCTGGATAGGGGTGTGGCAGCAACTGAATCGGAAACTATTTCCTTAATTTATTTGCACTTTTTTTATTTCGTCTGTGTAAAAGTGAGGGCAACAAGTGTCTTCTTGAACTTGACATAGAATAGAATTTCATAGATAGTGTTTTGTTTATTGGGATGATTTCATTCGCGCCACAAACTCACCTCAACGTAATGGACTGGTAAAAATTTGAATTATATACATATACCGTATTTCTGGTAGATGATTAAATGCACCCAATTAATTTCGATTTTTTTTTTCAGAATTTTGATAAACAGAAATATAACTTGAGCTGATCGAATGTAATATACGAATCAAAGTCATATACCCAAATATGCGAATGACGTTAATACGTTACATGTGAAAAAATTGTACAAGTAATATTAGAAAATATTCAATTACCAATTTATCAAAAATTTATATCAGAATATGTTCACTATACTTTTAAGTACCCGAAATGTACCGCAATACAGAATAGCAAATATTGACAATAATTAAAATGCTCCATGTCCTCACTATAGGTTTTTGTAAAAAATATATTTTTACCCACATGTTTTATTCATAAATTTGTTCATTTTATCGGTCGTCTTAGATTTTGTCTTTTTTTTTTTTTTTGTCATAACGTATTTAATGTGACTTAACTTATGCAAACCGAGTGAGACTGTTATTGATAAATATCGCTAAAAGAGTGCCAGACTCATAAAGCCCGTCTATTATAGGTTATTGGTGTCATTAGGTTGCGTTCATAACAAAATATGCGACATGTTATTCTATTAAAGTGTGAATATACGAGTACGCAGCAGTCGTATATGGATTTGTTTCGAATTCTCTTCTCTTTATAATGACAATGGTTAAATATCTGTTTTGGTCCAGTCATTTAATAACATTTTTAATTGAAGGTTTGCTGATCGAATAAGAGATTTTTTTTTGTTACAATTTTGTTTAAAAAAAGTGGTTTACGTGTGGTGGAATCGCGGAGACCTTTTTTGGGTGACAGAACTTCAACAGAACTCAGTCTATTATTTAGTCATTACAATTTATGAGTCTGTATAGTATTTTAAAATAAATCATGCTTTCATTGTAATTAATTCAGCATTTCTTTATTCATAGTCAAACTAATAATAATAATAAAAATAACCAATTGCAAACAAAAAAAATGTTTCTTATTGTACTGTCGTACCTTCTAGGCAAAAAACTTAAACTGCTAACTAAATAATGTCTTCGTATCTTAATTAATAAACACACACGGGTACCATACGCTAATCTATATATTTCTTATTTATTATTAAATTGCCTTTCGACATTGATTGTAATTTCGCTCCGTAAATTGCCACCGAGTTTTTTCTTGTATGCCTTGTACTTCCAGGACACCAAGTCTCAGAAACTGTTACGATTGACAAAATGTTGCTGCCACTTACCAGTAGCGAGCACTCATGAGTCGCTTAGTTGGCTAGGTACCAAATTTTAGTAAAGTTTTTGTTTTCAACAAAGTTCATGTTTTTGACATAAGTCAGTACATTTTGAATTCTAAAATACCTGAAACAACTGCAACAACTAATGAACTACAGTCAATTCAAAATACTTCATAACCTGTTTTATGTCAAGAAATAAATAAATACATAAAGGTTGTATTCCTTATTCTAATTTAATTATTATTTTAGATCATTATTATACATTTCTTAAGTAGACACCTCTTATCTTATTGATTATAATATGCTCTGATAGTATTGATTTCTCCTGGCCCAAGAAACAACAAAAAAAATTTATTACCTTAAAACGTCTGTACAATTTTCATATCAGTTGATTTCTGGCGGTCAAACTCTGCTTTATTTTTTATTGTACTTATCGAGAAAGTTTCGGGACCGATTATTAAAATAAGATTACTTCAACCTCATATATTTACAGATTGAAAATGCAGAATAAAGTTGGTCAGGATCAGAAAGCTATAGTACAAGGTACCTCCGCCAACTTATTTGAGAAACAATGTGTAAAATAAATTTTTCATTTTACGTATATCAAAATTGTTGCACTACTTTGACAACGCTTTTCGTTTTGATTTTATGCAATAGAGCTTATTCCATTACAATTGTTCCAAAGTGATAATTGAATACTTGTGTCGAACGCCCAACAATCTCAAAGCGTTTAATTTAAGGCTATGGAAACGATTCGATTAAAATTCTAAAACAATCGTCTAAAAAGTTTCAAAATACTAAAATACAATAAAGTAAAATATTCATACAATACGTATAATATGTATTTTAAATTAATTCCTGTTTTAATTCACGTAAATCCTTCTCACTCGCATGAAACTCCACCCTTTGCCGAAATGGTATGCATATTACAAATTCAATTTTCTCCGGCACGTACATGAGGGGTTTTTGGGACATTCCCTACAGAAATGTCGAAGCATTGTTGATTCTTAAAATGATCAACAGCAACAGAAAGGTGACCTGAATCACACCCATTCAGCAGGAATTCACACATTAAACATCATAAGGCTGTTGGTTACATAACAGGTCGTCAAATGAAAAATTATTTTTTTCAAACGAGTGAAGATTTCTACGATGTCTTTTCTGCGCATAATCAAACTTGAGTGTAAGTTCAAAACCGAAACCGCTCAGAGTTCAGGACATGACTGAAACTTCACGTATCTATTCAAATTGTAATATACCCCGATGTCATTAGCAGACATTGCAACCCAATAGTCATTTGTGTCCCAGGTGAAGTTCTAGAAACTTTGTTACGTTCGTTATTGACTTTTTTAATAATTTAATAACAACCTTTGTAACCTTAGCAGGTAACGTCATTGCAGATAGTATGATATTCCTTTTGTCTTGCACCTATATGTGGTATCCAAAGCTGAACTGTTGCGCATTTCTCTGAAAGTTTTTATTCATTTACACGTACATATATAGATACACATTCATGTATATATGTACATGTACATGCCAGTCTCTCTTCTGTATAAAAAGATGCAAACTCAGATGCAGTTTGGGTAAGTGTGTATGTACAAGCAAAAATTCATCAGTGTGATTAAGTTAAAGAACACAACCATGGGGAGGAGCATTGTTTCATTAGAATCACAGATTAAATATATGATATTAGAAACTAACAATAATTTATGTTTTAGAACATTAAAACGTATGTATGTATGCTAGAGAGGGCATGCTTCAAACATACTGCTTTTGGCTATTATGATTTTGGATTTTGATTCGACATTTTACACTTTGATATTGCCTCATTGAGACTTTGAAATTAAATATTCTTACCGTCTCCAGTGACAGCAGCAGCTTTGGTTTATAAGACTATTTTACTAAGAATTTTTAAAGCAATGTAAAGCAAAGTGGGCAAATGCGAGTTTATAGATAGATAGTTTATAGTAACAGTTAAGTACATAGCCACCTTAGCCGGGGCCGTCCTCTGTTGCGTTGTCCCAGAGCAGAGCGTTGTCCCGGAGCAGGCGCATGTCGCTGTACAACCCGTAGAGTTCGTCGATAAATTTTCTCCTCCAAATGCCATCAACGCAAACAGGACCAAAAAGTGCACATAAAACTTTTCTCTCGAAACGACTAAGGGCTAATTTCCAGGTTTCCGCGGCATAAAGTAGGACTGGGATGATTAAAATGTTATATAAAGCAAGCTTAGTTCTTCGAGAGAGGGCTTTATTAATTAATTGCCTCTTGAGCCCAAAGAATCAGCGATTGGCAAGAGTGATTCTACGTTTGATTTCGGTACTGATACTGTTGTTCCTATTTACCGGGGAGTCGAGGTAGATGAAGTCCTTGACTACCTCGAAGTTTCTGCTGCCTACTGTGACGCTCTGTCCGAGACGCCGATGTTGTGTGTCCTTCCTTGATGACTGCATGTACTTCGTTTTCCCCTTATTAACCACCAGACCCATTTTAGCCGCTTCCGCTTCAATGCCAGCAAACGCCTCATTGACGGCTCGCTGTGCTCGTCCAATCACGTCAATTTCGTCGGCGTAAGCTAGCAATTGAACTGACTTGTGGAAGATCGTGCCTCTGGTGTTGACGTGTGAGTTACGCACGATCTTCTCAAGTATGATGTTAAAGAAGTCACATGACAGTGCGTCGCCTTGTCTAAAACGTTTTTTGACATTGAAGGTCTGGGTGAGTTCGTTCCCGACCTTGACGGAGCAGCGAGAGTTCTCCATCGTCATCCTACACAATCTGACGAATTTGGTAGGAATGCCAAAACTAAACGTGGCACTGTTTAGCTCATCTTTACGCACACTGTCATATGCGGTCATATGAAATCGACGAATAGGTGGTAAGTGTCGATTTGCACTTCTGGGTTTTTTTACAGGATCTGCCTTAGTGTGAAGATTTGGTCGATGGTGGACTTCCCTGGCCTGAAACCACACTGATAAGGACCTATCAGGTTGTGGACGAACGGTCTCAGGCGTTCACACAATACAGAGAGGATCTTGTACGCGATGTTAAGGAGACTAATCCCTTGATAGTTGGTGCAGTCGAATGGGTCTCCTTTCTTGTGGACCGGACAGACGACGCTGAGATGCCACTTATAGGGCATACTTTCCTCCGACCATATCTTACAGATGAGCTGGTGCATGTCCCCAACCAGGTCATCTCCAGCTGCTTTAAACATTTTGCGGACTGTCCATCCGCTCCAGCAGCTTTGTTCGACTTCAGTCTCGATATTGCTATCTTGACCTCTTCTAAGTCGGGGAGACGGAATTCTTGCCGATCATCGTCCAAATTGAGTGGAACATTCTGCCTTATAGCGGTATTTAGGCCGTCATCGCCGTTTAAAAGTCTGCATCTTTCCAGATTCTCAACATCGATTGCGACTCTACTATTTACTAGGTTTCCGTTTTGGTTCCCGCAGGTTTCGGTCCGAACCCTATATCCACCGGATAACTGTTTTATCCTTCGGTAAAACTTTCAAACTTCATTCCTGCCATAACACCTCTCCATCTCTCTGTTCCTTCTAAGAAGCCGTTTCTCTTCTTTTCTGTTCGAACAGCTCTCACTGTCCGATGCAGCGTTGCCTGGTAGGCCTCCTGTTTGAGCTGCATGTGCCTGCCTGCACTCGTCGTCAAACCATGGGTTCCTTCTGGCTGGTGGCGTGAAACCCAGCACATCAGTGGCAGCTTCTTTGACGTCTTTTTGACAACGTTTCCATTTGTCTTCTATTGTCAGTGCAGGCAGCGTCGAACTTTGGGAGAGTCTTAGGAAGACTCGGTCGGCAAAGATCACAGCAAATCTGTTGCGATTGTAGCTGTCCGACGTCAAACCGTTTTGGCCTATCTTGACTACGTTTTTCTCTCGATATCCGGGTTCTTAGCTTGGCTACAACAAAGTGATGATGTCGATGTTGGCGCCTCGGAATGTTCGGACATCGAGAATGTCTGACGTCGAACGCAACGTGATCAATCTGGTTGACGGTTGATTGATCAGGGGATCGCCAGCTTCTTTTATGGATGTTGAGATGTGGGAACCGCGTACTGCTCACAGAGAGGTTCCGCCCCGCGGTGAAGTCCAACAGCCTGAGTCCGTTTCCGGAGATGGTGTCGTGCAGGCTGTGTTTCCTGATGACGCCAGCAAAGATGTCCTTCTTTCCCAGCTGTGCATTGAAATCTCAGGCTGATGTTCCCGAATTTAGCCTTAATGCGGATTATTATGAGGCGTTCGCTAACGGGATCGTAATTTAAGATTTTCCGCATCCGAATAAGCGCTGCCTTCTCTCCCTGATGCAGTTTTTCATCTTCTTTCTGCCACCGCACTTCATGGATGGCGGTGATATCTCCTTTGTAGCAGTCAAGACTTACCTAGTACGGCAACGTAAGCTGCGTTATACAAGGTTCCCAAGAAAAGAGTTTTTAAGATTCCGGAGTTAAATTGGATGAATTATATCTTCTTTTTTTACCAATGGTGGTTTGCCGTATTTCTCATCGAGACAAGAAATAAATGTGGATGAATGGACGCCCTAGTGTAAAACAATCTTCTAGTAAATGTAAACCATTGTAACGAAAGTATCCTCTCAATTTATCTCCCGTCACCACTGTAGATTTTCTTCTGGACTTTAACAGCAGAGGACTGATGAAGCTAGATGACAGATCAACTCAAGAAGCTTAGACAAATCAGTCTAGACGTTCTAAACCAATAAAAAGAAAATGTCAACTTCAATATTTCAAACGTTTGTGATATTTTAGTGCGAGATGATATCGGTGATGTCGTGTGGTTATAGACCGAAGTAAGCCAAGAGAGTGACACAAGTTGAAGTTTTTAAACAATTTAGGGGACCAAACCAATTATTTAATCCACTTGAGCTTCATTTTTGCCGCTGGGATGATGTTAAAAAAGATAGCACTGTACAAGAAATACACATACATGGCATTTGAATTACTACATATGATATATTAGGTCATCTTCAACATTTTGCTTTTCCTGGTTTTCATACGTAAAACTAGTAAATAAAGTTATAAGTTATTAACTAAATGTTATCTTTTTGAAGGCGATTTCTTCACTGTGTTTGAATTATATGAATTGAAATTCTACAGTTTTTTTCTAAAGAACTTGTACAGAAGAAAGAAATACACATGTACATAAGTTTTATTGGCATAAATAGTTTACATATAATTCATTAGAAAGAATTCTTCATCTCTCAAGTTTTTTTAATGGATTTTTTCTATTGATTGAATCCAACATATGTTTTTACATCTAAGTGGAAAAATACAAAAATATACATACACAAACACAGATTTATAAGAGTGTTTCGATTTATTTGATTTAACTACAAATTTATAAAATTATCAACAAACCAAATGTGAAATCGGCATTAATTCAAAATCATTGATTGTTAATTTAGTTTAGTGAATGCAGTTATCTATGATTTTAGGTGAAGTAATTGAAGGTATTTCTTGAAATCACATTTAGTTAGGAATTAGTGATTCACTAAAAAACACAACACTGAACAGCATGCCACATAACAAATTTATTTCTCACTTCTACTATTTTTTACTGTTTTCCATCCCTTTTTGTAAACCATTGTGTTTTGTGAAGAAATTCTTGTCAGTTGTCTTTTAGAAGTTTGATCATTGGTTAAATCGTGAAAAAGAAAGATGTCAATGGGTGAAAGTCATTGGTAAGTGGAAGTGTATTCAACTTTACGCTAGGTTACTGGAAAAAACACTTTGGACACTTGCGAAGATTTCATGGTGGCTATTTACTTATTGCCGCCTAGCAGTGATGAACATTCTGAAAAGAAAGATTGTCCCAATAAGGTGAATGCAAATCAGCAAGTAAGTAACGGCGATAATGAAGATTTAACATATATGAACAAATTTGAGCAAAGTTGTTGTTATGGTTATAACACAAGTTTGAACCTAAACGCATTTTTCTACACATTCCAACCTGGGGTACGAATGTTGCTGCCTCTTCAAAAATGTACGCCAGAAATGTAACCGAAACGGAAATCTACGTGTTTTTTCAGCTACGTTCCAGTGTTCAGAAAGAGGCTATTATGGGAAGGTCGTATAGGTATGCATATTTACTATGCGCTGAAATAGTTTCGGTGGCAAGAATCTTGATCCTTTAGACATGATGTGTAATAAAAACAACCCTTTTCGACCAGTTCAACAAACTTATCGTGACGAAAATACGATCCCTTATTTTTGAAGGAATCCATGAAAGCAGTTCATGCGATTAAAGCCTGCACGATTGATTTCCATCAGAAACGTAATGAAAACAGGAATCCCCTTTTTCTTTCATGATGAAATTACCGTACTTAACCAAGCTGAAAATATTAGACAGGAAAACCCTGATGTGACTTTCTCATATTCTATCTACAAATTTCTAACAAGCCGTTAACCTAATCAACCTAGAAACGAAGATTGGAACTCTAAGGGAAAAGAGATAAAAAATATTAAATATTAAGGACAAAAAGTTCCAATGCCTTTCAACGTTTACGGAGTTCATCCTATTGGCAGAGCACGAAGATTCAATACCAAGAGCAAAACAAGGTGTGAAGTTGAAGCTTTTCGTCAACAAGCAGTACAATAACTACATGGACGGGGTTGTTCAATTAGACAAAGTGTTTAATTTCGGATTTCAACTTGCAAAAAAAGTGGTACTGTCCTATTTTTATGTGGATGGTAGACGTTGGTATCTTCGAGCTGGTAATCATGCTATGGAATATTCAGACGAAGGGCTGCGATATTGAGTTTGATTATAAAACGATGTGGAACTTGTGATGTTGCACTTTTTGAACTCTTAATGCATCTTATGGATCCTCCAAAAACCCAAGTTGTAATGGTTAGCGGATGGAAAAGGTAGACTGTTTTTTCTAAAATCGAAAGTTTCAGTAGAAGTTTCTGGGAAAAGAGGTCCCTACGCTAGAGGTTTTTGGTGACATAGATGTACTTTTTTACAGGATAATCGTGTCATACATTGAAAGAATGTTTTAATTTAATAATTGAGTGTTGTGCGTGCCAACTGCCGACTTTGAACGTCGAGATTTAGGAAGTTTTTTTCATAGACAATAAGTACTCTTTGAGTGTTGTCAGCAACTCGAAAAAAGTGGTGCCGTGAAAAATGTGAGGTGTACAGAGCGGAAATCCAACCTACACATACCGACATAATTCATCGTACGACTTTCAAAAATTATCTTTTTAAGTACCAACCGTATTTAGTACAATAATGGTATACATTTCAGGATCGTAATAAAAAACAAAGATTATTTACGTATAACAGAAAATTCAGTTTTCAATTTTTGGCCTTTATTTAAAAAAAAATAACAAATTTTTAATTCATTTACACAACAAAACTCATCGTACTCTTGCTAAAAAATGGGTTATTACGCCGCAGTAGGTTCCTAGTAGCTTTTTGGACCACCACGGTATTTTAGGACAGCTTGTAGTCTATGCGGCATTGAACAAACCAGATTCTGGGTTTAATCTTCAGGTGCCCTATTCCATTCTATAAGCAGAGCTTCCTTAAGTGTAGCCCTTGAAGTTATTGTGTGCCAGTGCAGCTATTTCTCTAGGAAGTCCCACAAATGGTCTTCAAATCTGGATTCGGTAAAGGAGAATACAACTGTCTCGGGGCAAAGTACAATAACCACTGCTTGACTATTCCAGCTGTGTTCTTAGGGTCGTTATCCTGCTGAAATATCAAGCCAGGGCTTAAACCCAATTTCTCGACCGATGACTCTTAATTATCCCTCAGTGTATCCAGATATATGTGCTTGTCTATATCCATTCGAAAATATCTATGTCTATTTAGGGTCCTTTTGATCGTCCACGTGCTGATTTCTTTTATCACTTTTTGGAGCGAAAGAAGCTTCTACACTAAGCAGAATATAATAATTCTTGTGCAAGATAAGTAAATAAATAATATAAGGTAAATATGAGAAACCGGGCAATTTAACGAAAACAAAAATTTAACGGAAACAAGTAGCGTACGATAGATTCTGTCGTTTGTTTGCTCCACTTTTTTATTAATTCTTATGATTTTCTGGATTAATAGAAATAGAAAGCAAAGGTACATATGGGTAATAAAATACAATAAGCTATACTTAAACTTTATCTGTCGTACGATATAGTGAAGACCTTTGGCGTGTCGGTCGAGGCATTTGCCCAGTACGCCACGGCGACCACGTAAGAATGTTTTCCTTTACTATAATATGTTACTGATATCAAGCTTTCAATAAACTAGAACTTTTTCAATTACTTAGATTATTAATACTTTGAAGACGAAAGTGTAGATGTACATATTAAGTTGACCTCCCTGTAGTTTTTAAATTTAATCCAATGGAGAATATCTGACCAATAATGAAACTTAAGGTAGTTAGTCAGGCTCGGCATCAATAAAACATTGCTATATATGATCTATGACATGGTCACAGGTAGGAAGTTTGTTGTAAAAAATGGCAACGAAATTTCTACTACTGTGTTCCATATAAAAAATTGGCTGCAACAAGGAGCTGTTGGTTCGCCGATCTTGTTCAGTATATTCACTAGCGATCTCATAGGTTCTATGCCTATCATCATAGCGTTTGCCGATGATCTAATCGCGTACAGATCAGGTCCGAAGGTAGAGGTAATAAATGTCTTGTTGCAACTTGACTTCGATACAATTCAACGATTTTGCGACGACTGGAAGTTGAAAATCAACTACCAGAAGTGTGAAACTATCCTTTTTAGCCTTTTTAGAACCCCGCTATCCAGGGTCTCAAGGGACACGAAAATGATCTGGCGCAAGTTCGGCATAGTTGATCCACAAGGACGACCATTAACTGTAGAAAGTGTAGTCAGATATCTAGGCATCTTGTTGGACCAGTATCTGTATGGTGGTATCCACATAGATACAGCTCTGACCAGAGCTAAGAAGGCCTTCGCTATGGCAAGAGGGCTGTTTTACAGCAGTCAACTAGACACCAGAGCGAAGGTCATCTGCTACATGGCCCTCATTCGGCCAATTATGGTGTATGGTTGTCCTGTGTGGTTCAACGTGAGTCCTTCCCAGATGGAAAAGATGAGGGTGTTCGAGAGGCAGTGTCTTCGGGCCTGTCTCCGTTTATATCGAACACCAGAATCCCAGTACAAGAAATTTTACCCCAACGAGGTTCTGTACAACGAGGCAAACCTTATAAGGATAGATAATTTTATTATCAAGTTGATACGAAGTCACACTGCTCGAGGCATGGCTTCAACCAACAGTCTGATCTTTGGGGCTTACTACCCAAATGAAATGTACCATGAACGGGTACGTCTTAACGGCTTCATTCCGCCTGAAGCTTTCGTCTATTTGGACTCTAAAGGCCTGATGCAAGATAGGGAAGGCTGCCCTATCATCTTCCATGTTGCACGCCGAACAGTAGAAAGGCAACTCCAATACGAGCCGGACGTCGCTCGCAGCCACGAGGAACTCCTACGGTTCAGTAGAGCGATTTCTGCCCGCGACAGAGCAATTTCTGAAAAAGAACGGCATTTCTACTGGTGGTTACACCAGAACCAGCGTTCGATGCCGCTAACTTCCAGTACAAATAGACGGGGTAGTTGAGCCTATAGGGCCAACTTATATAGGGTAAGGTATATTAAAACGCAAAAATTACAAAAAAAATACAAAAAATTTAAAAACTAAACCAAGAAAAGGTGCATCACGGCGTATTAGATATATATGTAAAGAATATAAATAACACATACGCCCTGGTGCACGCGTCCGTATAGTCTTACGGACATAGTTAAGTTTAATATATGTAGACTTAAGTCTTAGGTTATAGTTATAAGTTTTAGTTTAGTTTTAGATAGTATAGTTTTAGGATGTAGTTCTTTTAAGTAGGTTAAGAAATAAAGGTAATTTTGAATTTTAAGTTTTTAAAAAAATGTTCTTAAAGGATTTAAAAAAATGTGTAATTAGTTTTTAAGCTAAGAATTAAAAATACAAGAGGCCGAAAGGCAAAAAGAAAAATATACTAGATTAGCTTAAAGTACTCGCGAAGAGTCAGTAGGTTAGAATTAAGATCGGTATATTGTATTTGAAAGCTAGTTTTAAGTATTTTTGTCTAGCATGTAAGAAAAATGAATTCAAAAAAAAAAATCTAATGAAACTTAAGGTTGCAAAACAGCGTGCAGAGTCAAATGAAAACTTAAAAACTTAACTTATATAGACCTGCTGCATCAGTGCAGCTTTCATATGGAAAAACCAAACTAAGTCAACGTATACTTTTCAACGTACCAACTCGGGGACGTTGATATTGTCTAACATGGAATGGATTTTCCTCGTCACTCATAACATTTTCTAAAATACATCTACATTTATTGAAGTTGCGGAAATATGTACATACTTCCATTAAAATGGGAATGATCTTCCGCATTCATAAAAGATCTATTTAGATCCTGGGGCTCAATCGTCATATCTTATCATATTATTCTTCAACATTTGAGCTAAAATTATTTTGTTTTGACGAACCTTTTTAACCCTTCATGTGTTTACATTGGCATGCCAATGCTATCCATTTTTTAACGAATCATCAAATCCATGCAATAACAAAATTGTGGCTTCGAAGGAATCCAGTGCCCCCCCTTTAGTTCAGACCTTGCCTCTTGGGATTGTTTATTTTTTCCTGATTCATATTTTCGTAGAATGCAATTTTCTGATTATAAAAAGCTCAAAAAGCAATAAATGTATATTTTACAGGGAAAGAGGAATCTTTTTTTTTTTTTGAGAATATTATAAAGCTAATCCTAAGACGTAATAAGTACATTAATCTAAGAAAAAATAATTTTAATTAAATTCTCATATTTGAGATTATTTTGAACGCCCCTTGTATATTAAAACATTGAAATAAAAGATATTTTATATTTTGGATTCATTCATGTTTTAATTTGGGGATAAAATACCACTTTGCACGAACATTCACATTTTTTAACCAAATCCACATTTATATGTTATGGGCAAATCCACATAAATTACGCATGCAGTAAAATAAAGATAATATATGTAAACACGAACTTTGGCTTATGAAACTGCACTCTGATGAAGGGCACTGCAAACTGACTTTTAGATCGTGAGAGATATTTTTGAACAGTAATTGGATCTCATTTTATTGTTGTATTACATCCAAATCGATTATGTGATCCATTAAAACTTTAAAAGCAATGCTGGTTCTAAATATTAAAGTTGAGGTCAATGTTCAATTTTCCTTGACTTCAATGTGTGAAATCTAAAATGAATGTATCCTTTAACAACTCTGAGAATTAAATCATTTGATTCCAAACTTAATACTATTTTTTTTCGGGGCCACCTCTTTCGAATTGCTGACAACACTCAAAGCGTACAAATTGTCTATGAAAAGCTTCTCAAGTCTCACCGTTCGGAGTCGGCAAAAAAATGTAGGTCCCTTGTGCTCGTGAGAGAACAGTAGTACGCACAACACGAGTAGTTGTTGTAGAAGCTAAGCATTGGTAATTTGTTGACTCTACTGCCAATCAAATTGAACATAATTAGCATTCTTTTAATTTTAAAACTTAACATACTTGAATTTATTTAACCAAACAAATTTAACAATATTTTAAAAATTATATAATTATATTCCAAAAGTAACCAAATTTTGTGTAACGCTTGCATCGATTTTGGATCATTCTTCTTGAAGAACTATCTTAAAACTGTGTTTAGTCTTAATGTCTCGTTTTATATTTTTTATTACGCACAAGTGTTGTATGACATTAAGGTCCGGTGATTGTGGTGGGGGGCCATGGGCCTATGCACACGAGGCAATGTCCTTGATCGCGCTCAACATGGCGAGCTGCCAGTCGAGTGTTGACGACACCAGCAAACGCACAAAGGACTTTCGGTTCTGCACGTGGAATGTGAGGTCCCTTAACAGATCAACTCTGGAAAGACGACATCTTTGCTGGCGTCATCGGGAAACACAGCCTGCACGACACGATCTCCGGAGACGGACTCAGGCTGTTGGACTTCGCCGCGGGGCGGAACCTCTCCGTGAGCAGTACGCGATTCCCGCATCTCAACATCCATAAAGGAACCTGGCGATCCCCTGATCAATCAACCGTCAACCAGATTGATCACGTTGCGATCGACGTCAGACACTCTTCCAACATTCTCGATGTCCGAACATTCCGAGGCGCTAACAACGACTTGTTGTAGCCAGGCTAAGAACCCGGATATCGAGAGAGAAACGGAGTCGAGATAGGCCAAAACGGTTTGACGTCGGAAAGCTACAATCGCAACAGGTCGCTGGGATTTTTGCCGACCGAGTCTCCCCGAAAATCTCCCAATGTTAGACGCTGCCTGTACTGACAATAGAAAAAAAATGGAAACGTTGTCAAAAAGCCATCAAAGAAGCTGCCACTGATGTGCTGGGTTTCACGCCACCACCTAGAAGGAACCCATGGTTTGACAACGAGAGCTGTTCTTGAGCTCTACGAACAGAAAAGAAGGAAGAGAACCGGCTTCTCCGAAGGAAGGAGAGAGCATGAGAAGTGCGCGGTCGAAGAAATGGAGAGGTGCTATGGCAGGAATGATGTCCGAAAGTTTTACTGAAAGGTGAAGCAGATACCCGGTGAATACAGGGTTCGGACCGAAGCCTGCCGGGACCAAAACGGAAACCTCGTAGAAGAGTCGCAATTGATGCTGAGAATCTGGAAAGATCATTTCTGCAGACTTTTAAACGGCGATGACGGCCCATATCCCGCTGTTAGGCAGAATATTCTCCTTAATTTTGACAATGATAGGTACGAATTCCGTCCCCCCGACGAGGTCAAGATTGAAGTCGAATGAAGCTGCTAGAGCGGATGGACTGTCCGCAAAAATGTTTAAAGCAGCTGGAGATGACCTGGCTGGACACATGCACCAGCTCATCTGTAAGATATGGTCGGAGGAAAGTATGCCCGATGAGTGCCATCTCAGCGTCGTCTATCCGTTCCACAAGAAAGGAGACCCATTCGACTGCGCCAACTATCAAGGGATTGGTCTTTAACGCCTCTTAACGTCGCATACAAGATTCTTTCTACCGTATTGTTTGAACGCCTTAAACCGTTTGTCAACAACCTGAGTGGTCCTTATTAGTGTGGTTTCAGGCCAGGGAAGTCCACCATCGACCAAATTTTCACACTACGGCAGATCCTGGAAAAGACCCAAGAAATTTAAATCGACAATCACCACCTATTCGTCGATTTCAAGGCCGCATATAACAGTGTGCATAGAGAAGAGCTATACAGTGCCATGTCTACTTTTGGCATTCCTACCAAACTAGTCAGATTGTGTAGGATGACGATGGAGAACTCTCGCTGCTCCGTCAAGGTCGGCAGCGAACTCACCGAGACCTTCGATGTCCAAAAAAGGATTTAGACAAGGCGACGCGCTGTCATGCGACTTCTTTAACATCATTCTTGAGGGGATCGTGCGTAACTCACACGTCAACATCAGAGGCACGATTTTCCACAAGTCCGTTCAACTGCTAGCTTATGCGGATGACATTGACGTGATCGGCATAACTCAGCGACTCGTCAATGAGGCGTTTGCTAGCATCGAAGCGGAAGCGGCTAAAGTGGGACTTGTGGTAAACGAGGGCAGAACAAAGTATATGCTGTCATCAAAGAAGGACGCAGAACATCGACGTCTCGGACAGAGCGTCACTATCGGCAGCAGACGTTTCGAGGTAGTCACGGACTTCGTCTACCTCGGCTCGGCGGTGAATAGGGACAACAACATCAGTACCGAAATCAAGCGGGGAATCACTCTTGCCAATCGCTTTTTCTTTGGGCTTAAGAGGCAATTGAGTAATAAAGCCCTCTCCCGAACGACCAAAGTGACTTTGTACAACACCTTGATCATCCCTGTCCTGCTTTACGGCGCAGAAACTTGGACGCTACTAAAAGCGGATGAGGAACCCCGTGGTCTCTTCGAGAGAAAAGTTCTGCGTGCGATTTTTGGTCCTGTTTGCGTTGATGGCATCTGGAGAAGAAGATTCAACCACGAACTGTATGGGCTGTACAGCGGCATGAGCCTAGTCAAGCGTCTTCGGATACAACGCTTAAGATGGCTAGGCCATGTAGAGCGTATGGGCTCTTCGAATCTGAGCCATTGGGACAACGCAACAGAGAACGGCCCAGGATAAGGTGGCGCACACAAGTAGAGAAGAACCTAAACCAACTTGGAGTGCGCAACTGGCGGCAATTGCCGAAAGACCGTGCCGGCTGGAGAGGCATGTTGGTTGAGGCCCAGGTCCACCCCGGACTGTAGCTCCAGAAGAAGAAGAAGAAGAAGATTGTGGTGGCGTTTTCAACGGATTGTTGACGTTGTAAATACAATATTGATCCTTTGACTATAAGCGAAATGTGCTTGGGGACATAAACTTAACTTGAATCCCAAGTTTTAAGCACTTTAATTTTAAAATATTTAAATAATTAAACCGGTTCATCTTACAAACAATAAAAACCATGTTACCAAGACGAGATGCTGGCATGCAACCCCTCTATGAGGACACCGACGCAGACCATTGGGGTAAACTATATTGCGTGGTTACAAAAATGATGATAGGAAATAGAGGACCCGATAAACAACCCCGAAGTGCTTACACAAATAGTGGAACACCTCTTCCCACTAAAAAGAACGACTGTAACTCAAACTCAAAAGGTAAAATCCCGCTAAATAACTTGGAGGATTTTCATATAGCAATATCTACTTTTGGCACGAACTTTTGTGTGTCCCCTTTCCGTTTCTTTCACATAATTTTCAATATTGACCGTTACCTTCACTTTTGAATGGAAGTTTAATTAGTTAAGTAAAAGATTTTACACTGGTGTACAAAATTACGAGTAGGTTGCATTTTGTTCGCATTAAATATTTGTGAAGTTGATGAAGCGTATACTTACTTTTGGGACTACCTTATATTGACACCAGCTCCAATGTTATCTCTTCAAGGTTTCAGAACTTGTGCAGGATGTAAGGACAAAACTCGAATTAATATGTTAAGACCTGAATAAACGATTTTCTCAGATTCGGTAGACAACAGTTTTTTAAGTTTCAAGAAAGTGTTTTGGAGCACTACTTAAGCAAAATATAATATATCTCTGGTATTCAACATGAAGAAAACCGTCCCTAGTACACAATTCTTCGGTCGTTAGTCTTGATCACCTGCATAGTTGAAGTCATGAAAAATAAGTATAAAAAAAACAAAATCACGTAATCATATTTCTTTATTTTATTTCTGCTAAAAAACATAACCTGCCATATAGCTTCTTTATTTTATTTTACTCGATGTAGGTACATATATGCATTTCTCATTTATGGCATATTTTAGGATTTGAGAAAATAAATGATATATTGTACAATCGTACTTGACTCATATCCTCCAGTGTTTGTAGTATTGTAGTATCTGCAGTTTAACAATGTGCAACAAAAAGTTATAATCTCGGAACTGAAGGCGAATGGAAATATATAAATTATGAACCAAAGTAATTTGTTATCGTTTCAGATTTAATTTGTCGTAGTTAGATTTTTCTCGGTCATTATCTTCTTCCTCATCGCCTTCTTCCTTAAAATCTTTTTTACCTTTGTTGATTTCACTCGCTGTTACATGTACATCCTCGTTACCACAACGGAGAACACCATTTAGCTCGTTTAGAAGCATGTTATACGATTCTAAACTCAAGCCAATTGTGTAACATCTTCGACCATCATCATCATCTTGGTATGCAACTACTCGCCATGTTTTAGTGTCAATTGTACTATTACTCTCTTCGCAAAGTAATCTAAATTCAGAGAGATGAACAATACTTTTTGGGAGTTTAATGTCAACAAATCGTTCATAGTGCGATGCGCAGATAAACTTCAATACCGCACCTTCCCAAAGTAATTTCCTTTGCAGACTTGACTTAAGGAATTCGAGTGAACAATAATCAGAACAAATAACTCGCAATTTTTCTTCACTATAATCATACCCCAAATATTTTGGATATGTCATATTGACATTAAGGGGATTTTTCAATACGTTTTCTTCCACAATGTCTAATATACATTTAATTAAAACTGCTACCTTATCTTCGGCAATCTTTTCTGTTTCCTTATCTTTGATCTCAAGTACACTTGGCTTTCCATATGTAAATTTTTGTGCTTTTCGTTTTAGTCTGTTTGCATCTCTTTTTTCTTTTTTCTTTTTAATCCGTTCTCTTTTAGCGTTAATGTCTTCCTCTGGTACACGAACTGCATAGTTTTTTACGATATCTCCTCTTCGACGGCGATTTCTATCAAATGTTTCATTTTTGCGCTGGTTACTTGGGCGATTGCGTTCGTCAGGAAAACAACTTTGAATTTCCCTATCCCTCTGACGAGATATCTGATTGTAATCATTGGGAAATGGTTTGCCTGAGTAGTCCCTTGTAGTTCGCTGTTGCATACACGTTTGTGATGCGAGATTACACTCACGGCGGTTTCTAGGATGCGACTCAAAATCGAAATGCTCGCAGAATCTATCGGTCAAAACCTTATTTCTCGATGGTTCTAAATTTGTATTGTTGTGGTGGTCATGTGTAGCTTTGTTGCCAGCAAAACGTTTATGCTTGGGGTATTCCCAATCAAGTGGGCAAGAATCATTGGAGGTGCGTTTGAGTGAATGTTTTTCGTAACGATGCCTATTATCAGATTCTCTTTCCCTGCGACTAAATAACATATCACCTTCTTGCGCTAGATGAATTTGTCTTGCATTATCCATCCTTGCTTATCAACATCAAGACATCAAGAGTGCTTGAATAATTATCTAGCAAGAAATTTGTTTGCGGTGAACCCGTTCGGCTAATTTCTTTTATATGCAACTCTGTTTTAGTTCTACCTGTTCATGGTTAAGTAATTTCAGTATATTGTCAATAAAACAGAGTGTTTTAATATATACCTTTAAAAACTATTTCAGTTCACA
This sequence comes from Eristalinus sepulchralis, assembly GCA_944738645.1. NCBI lineage: Eukaryota > Metazoa > Arthropoda > Insecta > Diptera > Syrphidae > Eristalinus > Eristalinus sepulchralis. The sequence continues at coordinate 55,178,447 of OX122882.1, forward strand.
GAGCAATTATTACCACAAAATTCCTTGTTGTTTGCTTCTTTTATTATTGTATAAATTGTGGTGACAATGTTGACGTTTGCCGATGATTGATAATTTGTAGGCAGGGATGAATGAAGATTCCTTGTTCATCCCTGCATGTAGGCTCTTTTAGTCTGTTCGCGTACTTAAAATATATAAAAATATGTCCAAATATCGCTGATATACACTAAAAAATGACAATATACCAGAGAAGATGTGCTGGTAAAAGTGCCGTCAATTTCGAAGGCCAGTCAGGGGTTGGATGCAACAATTTTTAGAACTATACGTTTACCATATCCTAACAGCTGTTGAAACTCGAACTAATTTTATTGGTGTCTGCTTTGAAAACTGTGATTGCTTTCACTGAAATAGTCAACCAACGTTTACCCATTATGATCACAGTTTTTTTATATAAACTTTTCATGCATAGGAATTGAAAACGAGTGCGACTTTCCGTTTTGCGTTTGTACGTCGTAATTATTCTGTTTTAAATTTTATGAAATTACCACTGTAGGCTTTTCATCAGTGATGAATGAACAAGGAAGGAGGTACACAGTAGAAGGAATATTTATATATAAGGAATTATTATTATTGGTCTCTGATACCCAACTTCTTCGTCTCCCGCCATTCTATCCAATTTGACAGCGTTTCTTTCAGGGATGAACAAGGAAGGAGATAGCTTCTTCGTCTCCCGCCCTTGGGGAAAATTTGACAGCGTTTTTATAACATTTCCCCTTCTTGAACAGCTGATTCGAGAACCAAATTCACACAGAGGGTGTTGTCTTCAAACTGAGATTACGTCAGGGATGAATGAAGAAGGAGATGCACAACTTCACAGCTGATCGATCAGCTGATTTACCCTATATCGATCAAAAGCTTGACAGTTATTGACGAAATGTGGTGAATTTAGGTTTATTTCAGAAAGTTATTTACGAACGATCGAACATTTTTTCGTGTTATCCACACTTGCTTACGTTCCCCTCCGAAAATTGCAACATTTCGACAATTTCCTGAATTTTTGCCCACAATAGTGACAAACATTCGAAAATGGCCACGTATTTCCTGTATTCGTCAACCATTATGAATTATCATTTGGAGTAGGTTCGTATGTAACCTTGAAATTAGTGCCATCAAAACTTTAAATAGTTAAAATAAGTAGATATTAAATTATTATTAAATAGATATTCAGTATTATATCTAATTTTACAGCGTTTTTATAACATTTCCCCTCCTTGAACAGCTGATTCGAGGCAGTTTCACAGACAGGGTTTTTTTCTCTTGACTGAGAATACGTGTGAGCGTAATCGGCTGATTAGTTTCCCGCGCAAACTGCTACTGTGAATGAGGGAGATGGGGACGTTGACTGTCTCCCTTACTCAGAGATTTTTGCTAAAAATTCCACCACGAAATAATGGCCGATATTGGAGGCGTTCATAAATTGTATCATTAAGGCAGTATTTTCATCAGTTAGGCTATAATGTTAAAACTTTATAATAAATTTTGAAAGTAAAATACAACACGAATTTATATTGAACACAATAAGTAGACAAATAGTATTTTGGAACTCCTATATAATTACTAACCCCCTATCACTATCTTTCACTATTCTAAGACTCGTATTCTAAAAACTAATATCTTTCACTTATTGTTGTTAACAACTATTATTTTTGGTATAGCAATCTCTATATTTTGATACTTGTATTTTAAAGAATACAATTTACGAATGTTTGACAGTATTGAGGCCAAACAATCACAAATTAGCGGCCATGTTGCTGTTTTGGAGGGGAAACGTAAACAAGTGTGAGTAAAATGAGAATATGTTCGATGCTCCGTAAATGAGTTCGGGAAAATTAGGGCTATATCCCTCGTCTCCCACCCATGGGGAAAATTTGACAGCGTTTTTTATAACATTTCCCCACTCTGAACAGCTGATTCGAGGCAGTTTCACAGATAGGGCTTTTTTCTCTTGATTGAGAATACGTGTGAGCTGCGTAATCAGCTGATGAGTTTTCCGCGCAAGGGGAAAATTTGACAGCGTTTTTTATAACATTTCCCCTTCTTGAACAGCTGATCGGAGAGCCAAATTCACAGACAGGGTTTTTCTCCGAAATGAGAATACGTGTGAGCTACTCAATCTGCCGATTACCTTCCCGCCACAGGTTCACAGCTGATCGATCAGCTGATTTCCCCTACATTCTACAAACGTTTGACAGTTATTGACGAATTGTGGTGGATTTAGGATTATTTCTGAAAGTTATTTACGAACCATCGAACATTTTTTCATGTTACCCACACTTGTTTACGTTTCCCCTCCAAAATTTGCAGCATGTCGACCATTTCCTGAATTTTTGCCCACAATAGTGTCAAACATTCGTAAATTGCCCACGTATTTCCTGTATTCGTCAACCATTATGAGATTTTATTCGGAGTAGGTTCGTAAGTAACCAAATAAATTTTCCTTGAAATTAGTGTCATCTAAACTTTAATTAATTAGTATATAAAGATTTTAAATTATTATTAAATACATATTCAGTATTATATTATACATCCAATGGCTTGTGAAATATGTACAAAAAAGGAAAGGATGCATATTTGCAATTTCAAAGTTGAGCATAAGAAGGAATTTTTTATTTTTTATGCGGTTTTCGTTTCTACCGATATTTTGAATTACATGTACTACTAAGAAGAATTTTATAATTAGCACCTTGTTCAATTACAGAAATAAAGGCGAATTCAGTATTTTACTGTAGGGATTCTGATGAGCCTTAGAAAAACAATACACGTCCACGCGGTACAAACTCTTCTTTAATAACGGGCTATTAATAATAAAAAATAAATTACTCTTTTTGATTCTATGACATTAAATGAAATTGGCAAAAAATAACGACTTTTTTTCATATTAAAACCCACCCCAATAGTTTGAGCGGGGGTCAAAATGGCCACGTATTTCCTGTATTCGTCAACCATTATGAATTATCATTTGGAGTAGGTTCGTATGTAACCTTGAAATTAGTGCCATCAAAACTTTAAATAGTTAAAATAAGTAGATATTAAATTATTATTAAATAGATATTCAGTATTATATCTAATTTTACAGCGTTTTTATAACATTTCCCCTCCTTGAACAGCTGATTCGAGGCAGTTTCACAGACAGGGTTTTTTTCTCTTGACTGAGAATACGTGTGAGCGTAATCGGCTGATTAGTTTCCCGCGCAAACTGCTACTGTGAATGAGGGAGATGGGGACGTTGACTGTCTCCCTTACTCAGAGATTTTTGCTAAAAATTCCACCACGAAATAATGGCCGATATTGGAGGCGTTCATAAATTGTATCATTAAGGCAGTATTTTCATCAGTTAGGCTATAATGTTAAAACTTTATAATAAATTTTGAAAGTAAAATACAACACGAATTTATATTGAACACAATAAGTAGACAAATAGTATTTTGGAACTCCTATATAATTACTAACCCCCTATCACTATCTTTCACTATTCTAAGACTCGTATTCTAAAAACTAATATCTTTCACTTATTGTTGTTAACAACTATTATTTTTGGTATAGCAATCTCTATATTTTGATACTTGTATTTTAAAGAATACAATTTACGAATGTTTGACAGTATTGAGGCCAAACAATCACAAATTAGCGGCCATGTTGCTGTTTTGGAGGGGAAACGTAAACAAGTGTGAGTAAAATGAGAATATGTTCGATGCTCCGTAAATGAGTTCGGGAAAATTAGGGCTATATCCCTCGTCTCCCACCCATGGGGAAAATTTGACAGCGTTTTTTATAACATTTCCCCACTCTGAACAGCTGATTCGAGGCAGTTTCACAGATAGGGCTTTTTTCTCTTGATTGAGAATACGTGTGAGCTGCGTAATCAGCTGATGAGTTTTCCGCGCAAGGGGAAAATTTGACAGCGTTTTTTATAACATTTCCCCTTCTTGAACAGCTGATCGGAGAGCCAAATTCACAGACAGGGTTTTTCTCCGAAATGAGAATACGTGTGAGCTACTCAATCTGCCGATTACCTTCCCGCCACAGGTTCACAGCTGATCGATCAGCTGATTTCCCCTACATTCTACAAACGTTTGACAGTTATTGACGAATTGTGGTGGATTTAGGATTATTTCTGAAAGTTATTTACGAACCATCGAACATTTTTTCATGTTACCCACACTTGTTTACGTTTCCCCTCCAAAATTTGCAGCATGTCGACCATTTCCTGAATTTTTGCCCACAATAGTGTCAAACATTCGTAAATTGCCCACGTATTTCCTGTATTCGTCAACCATTATGAGATTTTATTCGGAGTAGGTTCGTAAGTAACCAAATAAATTTTCCTTGAAATTAGTGTCATCTAAACTTTAATTAATTAGTATATAAAGATTTTAAATTATTATTAAATACATATTCAGTATTATATTATACATCCAATGGCTTGTGAAATATGTACAAAAAAGGAAAGGATGCATATTTGCAATTTCAAAGTTGAGCATAAGAAGGAATTTTTTATTTTTTATGCGGTTTTCGTTTCTACCGATATTTTGAATTACATGTACTACTAAGAAGAATTTTATAATTAGCACCTTGTTCAATTACAGAAATAAAGGCGAATTCAGTATTTTACTGTAGGGATTCTGATGAGCCTTAGAAAAACAATACACGTCCACGCGGTACAAACTCTTCTTTAATAACGGGCTATTAATAATAAAAAATAAATTACTCTTTTTGATTCTATGACATTAAATGAAATTGGCAAAAAATAACGACTTTTTTTCATATTAAAACCCACCCCAATAGTTTGAGCGGGAAGGTAATCGGCAGATTGAGTAGCTCACACGTATTCTCATTTCGGAGAGAAACCCTGTCTGTGAATTTGGCTCTCCGATCAGCTGTTCAAGAAGGGGAAATGTTATAAAAAACGCTGTCAAATTTTCCCCAAGGGCGGGAGACGAAGAAGCTGTGTATCTCCTTCCTTGTTCATCCCTGCTTCCCGCTCAAACTATTGGGGTGGGTTATTTTTTGCCAATTTCATTTAATGTCATAGAATGCTGATTCCATTAATGTATTGATGATATTGAATTCCATTAATGTATTGATTTTATAAGAATCAATGTGGACACGACTTTTCGTTAATTATAGCTTAAGCTTTATAATACTACCAAATCGAAATATTGGTAAAAATGAAATCGATAATATAAAAAACAAGAGAATAAAATTCCGAACATGCGTATCTGTCTTTAGTTGAACATTCAGTTCTGTATTTCATTAGTCATCGAGTATACAAATAAATATAAGTTTTCCATCGTTGTTTTAATTAGTTACACAAACTATTGCCATTACTAAATACATTTTTGTTTAGTAATGTAGTGGAATAGAATTAAAAATAGTAATCTATTTTTTACTCTTTATAGCCCATTATTAAAGAAGAGATTGTACCGTGTGGACTTGTGTTGTTTTTCTAAGGCTCATCAAAATCCCTACAGTAAATTACTGAATTCGTCTTCATTTCTCTAATTAAATAAGGTGCTAATAATAAAATTCTTCTTAGTAGTATATGTAATTCAGAATATCAGTAGAAACGAAAACCGCCTAAATAATACAAAATTCCTTTTTATGCTCAACTTTGAAATTGCAAATATGCGTTCTTTTTTTTTTTTTTGGTACATATTTCATAAGCCATTGGATATATTATATAATACTAAATATTTATTTAATATTAATTTAATATCTATTTATTTTAACTATTTAAAGTTTTGATGACGCTAATTTTAAGGAAAACTTTATTTGGTTACTTACGAACCTACTCCGAATGAAGTTTCATAATGGTTGACGAATACAGGAAATACGTGGGCAATTTACGAAAGTTTGACACTATTGTGGTCAAAATTTCAGGAAATGGTCGACATGTTGCAAATTTTGGTGGGGAAACGTAAACAAGTGTGGGCTACATGAAAAAAATGTTCGATGTTTCGTAAATAACTTTCAGAAATAAACCTAAATCCACCACAATTCGTCAATAACTGTCAAACGTTTGTTGAATGTAGGGGAAATCAGCTGATCGATCAGCTGTGAAGCTGTGCATCTCCTTCTTCATTCATCTCTGCAGCATACGCAAGAATGATAGAATAGTTCATGTGTGTTTTCGATGCACATAGCACAAACCACGTATAAGCTGTCAAAAAATCCTCGTTGGCAAAGAGGGCTAAAGACGCATATCTACTTTAGGTGGTTTGTGGCACATAGTATGGAATATATGTTATTGGGTCATTTGATTCAGAATTTCGCCAAGTAAAGTAAGATAATCGGTATGGAAAGATAATATGTATAGAAAAATTTTTACGAAACACAGTTTTCCAATTGATTTACGGGAGATGTTATCCGCAACGACTAATCGTTAATTGGTTAAAATAATGTCGAAAACATATGCATGTACCACAGGAAATAATCCATTCTAGCTAACCATTTAAGTAATCCGAATCTTGTTCAACAACTATTCAGCAAAGTACCTGCCTGTTGGGATTACAATGGGGTACATTACTGAAGGTTCTATACTCTAGAAGACCTTAGCAATTTGCTGAAAGATGAAAGTTTGCAGAGAATTAAAACTACATTCTGAACACTAACGTGGTCGTTAAGGAGCACTTAATACTGACGTAGATACAACAGAAAATCTTAATAAACCACACAGCATTGTCTTTTACGACGATAATTATGATGACGTGAGAATCTATATGAATGAATAGAAGGAGGGAGAGCACTTGCGCATGTACAAAATGCCTCAAGTCACATTGTCAGGGTTGTTTCTCTTTTGAGACACGTAGAAAAAAAAAATCTGGGACTTCCAACGCAATCATTAATGTGAAAATTCTTCAGTCAAAAGACAAGTTTTAAGTAAACATTTCCTTGAAGCTTAAAATGCATGCATTGAATAACTGCCAGCTGGAGATGAAAGTTCAATCTAGGAAAGGTAATAAACATAACCTAGCTCTGGTAGGAACCACTTAAGATGCAGTCGTTAAGGTACAAGGTCTTGTTTCCGGCACGATCTTTCGATCCGTCTATCGATTAACATAGTCTTGATATCTATAGCGAAACACAGAGAAAACTTGGATAACGGACATCCGAACGATATATTTAAGTGTAAGAAATGAAGTGTTGTATTAATGGGGTTTTAAAGACCTACAATTACAGAACAAGAAAATCTTCATGCAAACCAATGCCCAGTAATACAGTCTTAACGCTATTTCTACGGAAATTAAAAATTACGTAAAAATGGTCTCAGGTGTTGGTTAAATCTTCTTGAACAGAAACCAGAGCAGACCCAAACAGAGTCAAAAATTGAACGCAGGACTTTTCTCTCGAAAAAAAACTTCTTCATCAGTTTTTGAAACTGCCCAGGCTTCTTGGCTATAGTGGTGGGATATGAAATGGGATGGTGTATTATATTAGCTTGGTCCTTCGAGAGGCGTCTACTGCTCAATTGCCTCTTGAGAGTTGTTCTGCGTTTAATTTCTGTATTGATGTAATTATATAATGATTACTTGGGAACCAAGGTAAACGAAGTTCTTCACTACCTCGAAGTTAAGGCTTTCTAATGTGATGTTCTGGTCAAGTCGTCGATGTTGTGCATTCAATCTCGATGACAGCATATACTCCGTTTTCCTCGTTCACTGTTAAACCAGTTTTCGCTGCCTCCGTCTCGATACAAGTTAAAGCTTCATTGACGGTAAGTGTTGGTTCACGATTCCCGATTTTTCCAGGATCTATCTGATAATTGGGTTAATGATAAACTCCCTATCAATGACTTATCTAATGGTTTCAGGCGCTTACACAAAACGGCAGGAAAGTTCATTCATCCCTCGGTAGTTGGTTTAGGTCTTCATCTCCTTTTTTGTGAATATAAAGCAGAGATTAGATGTTACGAATCCCACTGTAAAACAAATAATATAACTAAAAGAATGTCCAATTGTGATGATACAGCGTCTGCCCGACGTCCGGCCACTGGCTAATAATTCTAGGAATTAGCGCAACGTTCACATGTGCAAGCTAGGCAGATTTTGTATGTCAGGTGAAATACCTGAGTAAATAGAATAAGTTAGCAAGTAAGAGATTTTTGTTTTATCAGACAGTTGATTTTCGACTTGAATAATGAACGGGCGAAACGTCCGAGAAAATATATTTTTAGTCTGATTTCGATCGAACATAAAAACTGGCACAGTCGGTAGGATACCCGGATGTATCCTTACAGTGTTTTCTTTACCGGGTATCAGTAACGCGGACAGTTATTAAACTTCTTAAGGAAGAAGACAATGCGTGTCTCTAAAGTAGAAACACAACGCGAGCAATTTTTCAACTTCTTAAGGAAGTAGTTCTGGTTGTGGTCGCCGTGGCGCAGTGGTAAGTGCATCGACTGCAGCGCAGAAAGTCTGGGTTCGATCCCCGGACGGGACACCTAGCATTTTTTCACGGCACCACTTCTTTCGAGTTGCTGACAACACTCAAAGAGTATTAATTGTCTATGGAAATCTTCTCAAACCTCGCCGTTCGGAGTCGGCAAAAAACTGTAGGTCCCTTCTACTCGTGATGAACAATAACACGAGTAGTTGTTGTAGAAGCTAGGCCCTGGTCCGTTATGGGCTGTAGTGCCACTCAATTATTATTATTATTAAGGAAGTAGTTAGTACGTGTATTAGTTTCTTTAGTTTCTTCAGGTAGAAAATTAACTTAAGTGCACCAGAACCGTTGAATTTAAACTACAAAGTTCAAACAGGAGGACAAGTGAGCCAGCCAGGCCAAATACCAAAGGAACCAATACTTTACAGCTTTAACACATCATCATCTTTACCATCTTCACATCGTCTACACCTTTACGAAAAAAACGATCGAAACACCAAAGTAAATACCTAATATATTTTTTTTTCTTTTGTCTCTCTTTTCTCTTATTACTTTTGTTTTAATTGTAATATAAAGTTAATGAAATTTTAAAACCAGTGTTAAATATTACCTTAATTTTATTAACGAACAGTCGCGGCAAATTTTGGAAATCGTATGTAACTTTTTCTCAAACGATCAATCACAAATAAATATGCAGGAAGAAAATATATTAAAACCACAAATAAATATCTATTCAAAATACCTGATTTTAACGGAGATTTCCGAAAACTACAGTGTTTCGTGGACTTAGTTGATAAGATCCACCCAGCCCTTGTAAAATATGGCAGTCTTGCACAAAGAATCTGTTTAAGCAAATGAAAATCGTTGTTTCAAGTAAACCGTACTGTACTTTATTACGTGGTAATATTTACCACAAAATCAAAACTAAACTACACATTCGTTACACATTGCTTCTTTTTAAATTCTAAAAAAAAAAACAAAAAATACTGTTTTCTTTAACATCAAAACAGCGTCGCCAGGGGCACGGTTGGAAGTAGCAAAAGGTGTCCAGAAAACCCATACATTTTTAAACTGACACACAGAGGGAGACTCATTCATTCTCAAACATCCCGGCCTCCTCTGAAACATTAGTTTCTGAATCTCCTTCTTTAAGAAGAATAATAACCCTCTGGATCGGTCGCTGCCGTGTAAACGTTTTGTCCGTGATTCTGTCATAGTGCTGCGTGGAAACTACTCGAACTAGTTTATCTTCGCCTGGATGCACTGCTGTCGCTCTGCCGATGCACCATTGTGTTGGTGGGAGGTTGTCGTTCTTGATGGCCACGATATCACCAATTCTCTCGTTCTCTTCTGCCTTGCGCTACTTATTCCTCTGCTGTAAAGTTGAGAGATATTCCTGTTGCCAACGTTGCCATATATTCTCAGTCCACCTCCGGACTAAGTTCCATTCTTTCACACGATTCAAAGGTAATTTCATATAAGTAGGTTCAGGAAGATGATGGGACCTCCAGTAAGAAAATCGGCTGGAGTCAATGCTATATTGTCGTCTGGATTATGGTATAACGCGACCAATGGTCTGGAGTTCAAGCAAGCCTCAATATGGATTAACAAAGTATTGAACTGTTCATAGCTCATAGTTTCGTTGCCAACAACTCGCACGAGATGTCTCTTCATTGCCTTTAGAGCAGCCTCCCATAATCTTCTTTGGTGTGGTGCAGCTGGTGGGATAAAATGCCAAGTTGTACCACGATGTGTCAATTTCCTGGTAAATTCTTTGCCTGATTGCATGATTCGATTTCAGATCTGTACCACTGCCTGAAATATGATCATTGCCTGATGCAAACGTTCGACGCTACATATATCGGAATTGTACACTGCCTGCCTCGTACTGCCTGTAAAGTAAGCGTTAAGAATAGAACTAGCATAAATAATAAGCCATTATTCGTTTTAGCTTGTTGAGAGAATTTTTGCAGTCTAATAAATTGTAGATCTGGCCATCTCACCGCCTGGTCATAAGCAAATCGAGTGAATTCACTCGTGTATGTGCCACCGTCATACTTGTTGACCTTTCTTCCACTTGCAACTGTTGGAGATCGCCTGCTGTGTATGAAGTTGCGCCTTTCGTTTTGTATATATTGCTCCGCTGTAAAAAGTCAGGTCCAGACCACCACAGTTTATGAGCCTCAAGCTGCGAGACAATTAGTCCTCCACTAGCGCAATCCGCAGGGTTCAGTGCCGTTGGTACATGATGCCATGCCGATGGTTCACTATTCTGTTGTACATAGCTTACTCGGTTCGCCACGTAAGGTTTAAATCTGACTGGAAGTTGTCGCAACCATGCCAACATTTTCGTAGAATCAGTCCACAGGAAATATTGGACGTTCAACATCGCGACTGTCTTTCGTACGTTGCTCATTATTGTAACTAGTAAGTGAGCTCCACAAAGTTCAAGCCTTGGAATAGAGATCTCTTTCACTGGTGCTACTCTGGTCTTGGCCGTAAGCAAACGTACTGTTACCTTGCCTTTTTCGTCTATTGTTCGAGCACAAAAAACGTGAAGAGTCGTTTCGTGGCCTGGATGCATTCCAATATGTCGTGGTATCGCTAAATTTGATAAGATCAACGTTTCTTGATCTGCAAACGGCAATCGCTGGAGTAGGGGCTTTAGAAAGGTAGTCATCCACGTAAAAATCCGTCTTGCCTCAGTTGCCTCCACTTCTGATTTGATTATATGGTCGTTATCACGAGCACATTGATGTAGTGTGCGAATTGCTAAGGTCCAGAGCGTGTGCCATAAGTCACCGTTGTAAGTCGATACGTTTTAAGTTGATCGTTAGGATTCTCTCGCCAAAAGATGAGTTGTCATCGTTAATGATCGGGGTTCACCAGAACCTGCCGAAACATTTTCTCAACGTCTGCCACTATTGCTACTCGATAGAGCCTGATGCGTTCGATAATGTCTTGAATCACCGGGCCAATGTGCTGTGTTTCGTTAAGTGATACACCGTTGTCTGATTTTGCTGATGCATTGAACACACCTCGGAATTTACTACTAACTGCGTGATGAGGAATGTAATAGGTCTGAGTACTATCACTCACTTCGGCCTCGTACAACGTCAAACCACCTAGCCGAGACGTGTATTCTGTGCATGTGGTTGATTTGCCTCACCAGTAACAAGTGCATCCTTAACAATCAAGCGCCAATCAAGAAACCAATTGCTCCTGGATTGCCAAAATTAGGGTCTGCTAAAGGTAAGCCTTTTAAATGCTGCCATTGGTCGGTGCCTATACTATAAGTAGGCAAATCTGCTGTTAACTTAGTTAAGACGAAAGCATCAACTTATATGCTGAAGCCTGGATCGTATCGTGATTGTAGTTGTAACGTAGCTACGCCTCGTGACTTTGGCCCTTGTATATCAACCGCGCCAGCTATAACAACGTCAACCTTTTGCCTTTTTATTCGTAACAGTTGCATGCATCGTTCGACAATAAAAGTAATTTGCGAAGGCTTATATCGCATAATGCTCTTGGCACATTGGGAATGCCTTGAATGTCAAGTATATTAACGCTTGCCGTTGCTAATAATGTTGTTTGACCATTGTAGATGAATGATGAAACAGCTGGAGAGTTATTTAGTCATGCCTGTCGCTGCAATGCTAGTTGCACTGGAGCAGAATTCGCAGTAGTTGTGGCCTGGGTTTGCGTCCTCGTTCGGCAAAGAATCGTATGATGCGTGCCCTGACAACGCATGCATCTTTTTTCGATACGCAGGCTCGTGTGGCGTGACCTGGAGTTAAACAATTATAGCATAAATTAGTGTCTTTGATTTTACCGAATCTCTCTAAAGGTCGGCATCGTCCAATGTAATGGTCACCATTGCAATAATAACAATGACCGGGATCTACTATCGGCAATTTCGATCGTGTAAGCCTCTGACCCATGTTGGTAACCGTATGTACATTTGGCCTAGACGTTATTCGTTGTTTAGTGTAGTTTGCGTTGTTCGTTTGTTCTGCCAATGTTCCCCCATGTAATCAAATCCTCGTGCTCTGCCTTCGATGAATTCAAGCAACTCCTAAATTTAGGAAGCTCAGTGCCCTTTTGCTGCATTTCCCGATGGATAATAGTACTTTCTGGCAGCTTTGAAACTAAAATATGGAATAAAATGTCATCCCACGTGTCAACTGGCCTATTCAATACCGCCAAAGACCTCGTAGTCTCATTGGTTACGTCAACTGCACGACGTAAGCCTGTATTGGTTTCTTTCTTTATTGGCTCCATATTCAAAAATACGTTCAAATGGGCCGACACAATTAGCCTGTCATTATCATACCTTGCCTTTAGTGTTGACCATGCTGATTCGTAGTTTTGATCCGTTGGAAGAAAACCAGCTACCACCTGAGCAGCAGTGCCTTTCAACGCCTTCATTAGCCTCGTGTACTTAGCTGCTGTTGAGAAATGGTCCTGTGTATGCACCATTGCCTCAAATATATCTCGAAAGGCAATCCATTTGTGGAACTCCCATGGAATTCAGGGATTGAAATCTTCTCCAAGCGCACATCGTTCACGTCGATTCGTTGATAATTAATAGAACGAAAGGTACCTGCATCAGAAGCCTGATCCTGCTTAGCCTTATCAATGTCTGCAACAAGTGCTGCCTTAACCTTCGTATATTATCCCTCGACCCTTTTAAAAAAGAGTTGCATGGGCTTCCAATTCCGTATTCGTCGCATTACCAACAAGGACAAAATGTGCGTCTGTAAACCTTCTGAAATGGCTCTCCAGGTTATCCAATGTCACACACACATCGAGTTCCGAAAACGATCCAGCGTCTAATTGAGTCCCTAGCTTCGAAATGGACGTCAAAGCACTCGTTCGCAAATTATGTTCTGCCATTATATTATATCAAATAATATTCCTCACAGGAGGCACTAAAAAAATGTTTAAGCAAATGAAAATCGTTGTTTCAAATAAACAGCGTCGCCAAGGACACGGTTGGAAGTAGCAAAAGGTGTCCAGAAAACTCATACGTTTTTAAACTGACACACAGAGGGAGACTCATTCATTCTCAAACAGAATCTTCCCCGATACTATTAAATTCAAACTCAAGGGACGTGCCCGCGAGATAATTCATATCAACAACCACGTTACAAAGTGGATAGAGATTAAAGAGATCCTTTATAATAACTTTGGCGATCGCCAAACCCCCGAAGAACTCTTCGATGAACTAAGGGGATTTATTTTCAAAACAAATGCAGTACATTTTTACAATGATATTAAAGACTAAGAAGCCTTAATGCCAAGGTCAAGCAGACGATGGAAGGCAACCCTCAATTCATAAAAGCTGCCATTCAACAAAATAAAATGTCAGCTCTAGAAATATTTATTGTGGTCGCCGTGGCGCAGTGGTAAGTGCATCGACTACGGCGCAGAAAGTCTGGGTTCGATTCCCGGACGGGACACCTAGCATTTTTTCACGGCACCACCTCTTTCGAGTTGCTGACAACACTCAAAGAGTATTACTTGTCTATGGAAAGCTTCTCAAATCTCGCCGTTCGGAATCGGCAAAAAACTGTAGGTCCCTTCTACTCGTGAAGAACAATAGCATGCACAACACGAGTAGTTGTTGTAGAAGCTAGGCCCTTGTCCGTTATGGGCTGTAGTGCCACTCAATTATTATTATTATCTAGAAATATTTCAAAGCAAAATTCCAGAACCGAGGTCCCTGCTTTACTGCAGAAATCCATCAAGTCTCGAGCATGCAATCAATATTCTTTAGGAAAGCAATTACGCTTATTTCAATCCTAAAGGAAACCCATGTAAAAGTTCTCGTTTAAAAAGGAATATTAATCCCAAACACTCATCTTACCCAAACTATCAATACTTTAAGCCACCTTTCAACGACTATAACAATCAACTTCCTGTTCAAAACTATCAAACATATAATAGGAATCACCTCCAACCTCCATTCCAAAACAATTACACATATTATAATAGGAATAATCAATCCCAACCTCCTATAGAGGGATAGAAATCCTTCAAGTATACAGATTTCAGGGTGTAAACGAAGTAAACAGAATCCCCGATTGCAAGATGGGAACCAAATCCAAAACACACAAAGAGACAAAAAGAGTACACGTAGGATCGAGGCCAATGAAGACTCCGAACAAAATTTTCCTTCAGGAGCCTCTGGTCCCAGTTGCCATATAAATATAATGGTTCACGGTAAAATTAGACCATTAAAATTCATACTAGATACGGAAGCGACACACTCCAGAATCAATCCGGGATTCTGTTTCCCCAAATAATAAACACCCCATACCCACTTCAATAAAAATTACAACACTAAGTGCTAAAGAAGATGTAACCCATAAAGCAATTGTACCTGTCTTTAATGAATTGGGAAATCCGGAAGATGAATTTGAAATGTACATATTCCCATTTCACGACCAATATGATCGACTTATAATTAACAACTTATTAATTCCATTAAGAGCCAAATTAAATTTGGGCGAACAAACTTTAACATTAGGTGATAAAAAGGTAAAAATACATTATGAACAACCAGAAAATCATTTAGAACTGCTTTACCAAAACCCAACGACTTTACCAGTAGTTCAAGAATACCCACTATCGTTGGAACTTTTGAGGCTCGATCATTTGAAAAGTGAAAAAAGAGCAGGACTGCTAAGCGTCATTATCCAGCTACATTTCAGCGTCTTATGAATGAGGTACTAAAGAAGTACAGCAATGTAATCTTATTTACATACATGGACATCTTTGCAAGAGCATCTGGTTGTATTGTCAAAGATCTTCCAACGACTTAAGGAAGTTAATTTGAAGGTACAACTGGACAAACCTAAATTAAAAATTACCAAATCCCTAAAACTACCAAGCAGATAAAACAATTCTTAGGTTTAATCGGTTATTACCGGAAGTTTATAAGAGATTACTCTAAATTAGCAAGGCCAATAACAAAATTAATATTGCAGATCCCCAAAACATAGAATCTTTTAATACCTTAAAAATTCTTCTTATAAATGACCCAAAACTTGCTTACCTTGATGTCAATAAAAATAGCGTTCTTGCAACAGATGCTAGTCAGTATGCTCTAGGTGCTGTCCTTTCCCAAGACGGCCACCTTATATGCTACGCTAGCCGCACTCTAACAAAGCATGAGATAAATTACAGTACTATCGAAAAAGAACTCTTACCCATCATATGGGCGACAGGATATTTTCGTCCTTACCTCTTCGGCAAAAAATTTTTCATCGAAACTGACCACAACAGAGCCACTCAACGCTCTTCTCCGTCAAAGAAACAAATTTAAAATTATTGAGATGGCGGTTAAACCTTTCTGAGTAAAATTACGACATGAAGTACAAGAAAGGTACAAAGAAATTAACTTTATTGAAACTTATATCATTCCAGTAAGCAAATCATGCATTAATAAATTCAAAAGTCAAAAAATCATTAATAAATATATTCAAAAATCAAAAATCTAACACTGGATCGAAAAAAGAAGACTAATACATACAATGAGAATCGGATAGTAATCCATACAAAAATCTTTGAAGAAGATACTTTTGAAAAATCAATTCAACCCCGATAACTTAAACGCTATTTTAGTAGATGATGAAATCCTTTACAATGTTTTAATCCAAACATTTTTAAAATATTTTAAAGAAAATCGCAAGCACAAAATTATAAGATTATAAGGTATAACCTAGCTATATCAATCGAAAAGGAACACCTAAGGAATACCCACCGCGGATTAGAAGAAGTCTTTCATTTCTGTCTCTAAACTACTATCACCTAAAAATTAGAGAAAGAATTACTCAATTTATCAATAACTGTGAAGTTTGTAACATGGAGAAATATGTCAGAAAACCACCTAAAAATCTACTTAAACTTAAAGAAACACCATGCAAACCTTTCAAGGTAATTCACGTTGATATTTTCTATAGCCTTGAAAACTTTGTGAGAGAAATTAGAGGAGGTAAAAACGATTCTAAATATAGGAAAATCCTAGCAGATTTAGGGAAGCAACGGAGTCGAGACAGGCCAAAACGGTTTGACGTCGGAAAGCTACAATCGCAGCCGATCGCTAGAGCCTTTACCGATCGATTCTCCCTGAAACTGTCTCAAAGTTCGACGCTGCCTGCACAAACAATAGAAGACAAATGGAAACGTTGTCAAGAAGCCATCAAAGAGGCCGCCACTGATGTGCTGGGTTTCATGCCACCACCTAAGAGGAACCCATGGTTTGACGACGAGTGCAGGCAGGCGCATGCAGCCAAACAGGAAGCTTACAAGGCAACGCTGCATCGAACGACGAGAGCTGTTTGTGAGCTCTACAAACAGAGAAGAAGGGAAGAGAACCGGCTTCTCAGAAGAAAAAAGAAAGAGCACGAGAAGCGCGCGGTCGAGGAAATGGAGAGGTGCTATGGCAGGAATGACGTCCGAAATTTTTACCGCAAGGTAAAACAGTTATCTGGCGGTTACAAGCCTCGGACTGAAGCCTACCGGGACCAAAATGGACAACTGGTGGTAGAGTCGCAGTCGGTGCTGAAAATCTGGAAGGATCATTTCTGCAGACTCCTAAACGGCGATGACGACACAAATCCCGCTGTTAGGCAGAATGTTCCACTCAATTTGGACGACGATGGACAAGAATTCCGTCCCCCCGACCTCGACGAGATCAAGATAGCAATATCGAGACTGAAGTCGAACAAAGCTGCTGGCGCAGACGGACTATCCGCAGAGCTGTTCAAAGCGGCTGGAGATGAGCTGGTTGGGTGCATGCACCAGCTCATCTGTGAGATATGGTCGGAGGAAAGCATGCCCGACGAGTGGAATCTCAGCATCGTATGTCCGGTTCACAAGAAAGGAGACCCCTTCGACTGCGCCAACTATCGAGGGATCAGTCTCCTTAATATCGCATATAAGATTCTCTCTGCCGTATTGTGTGAGCGCCTGAAACCGTTCGTCAAAAACCTGATAGGTCCTTATCAGTGTGGTTTCAGGCCAGGGAAGTCCACAATCGACCAGATCTTCACACTGCGGCAAATCCTGGAGAAGTCCCAAGAAGTACAAATCGACACCCACCATCTGTTTGTCGATTTCAAGGCCGCGTATGACAGCGTGCATAGAGACGAGCTATACAGTGCCATGTCTAGTTTTGGCATCCCTACCAAACTCGTCAGATTGTGTAGGATGACGATGGAGAACTCTCGCTGCTCCGTCAAGGTCGGTCGGCGCTGCTCAAGGATCGGTCGGTCGGCGAACTCACCGAGACATTCGATGTCAAAAAAGGATTTAGACAAGGCGACGCGCTGTCATGCGTCTTCTTTAACATCATTCTTGAGGGGATCGTGCGTAATTCACACGTCAACACCAGAGGCACGATCTTCCACAAGTCCGTTCAACTGCTAGCTTACGCGGATGACATTGACGTGATCGGCCGAACTCAGCGAGCCGTCAGTGAGGCGTTTGCTAGCATCGAAGCGGAAGCGGCTAAAGTGGGACTGGTGGTAAACGAGGGCAAAACTAAGTATCTGCTGTCATCGAAGAAGGACGCAGAACATCGACGTCTCGGACAGAGCGTCACTATGGGCAGCAGACATTTCGAGGTAGTTAAGGACTTCGTCTATCTCGGCTCCGCGGTGAATAGGGACAATAACATCAGTACCGAAATCAAGCGCAGAATCACTTTTGCCAATCGCTGTTTCTTTGGGCTTAAGAGGCAATTGAGTAATAAAGCCCTCTCCCGAACGACCAAAGTAACTTTGTACAACACCTTGATCATCCCTGTCCTGCTTTACGGCGCAGAAACCTGGACGTTACTAAAAGCGGATGAGGAAGCCCTTTGTCTGTTCTAGAGAAAAGTTCTGCGTGCGATTTTTGGTCCTGTTTGCGTTGATGGCATCTGGAGGAAAAGATTCATCCACGAACTGTATGGGCTGTACGGCGGCATGAACCTAGTCAAGCGTCTACGGATACAACGCTTAAGGTGGCTAGGCCATGTAGAGCGGATGGACAGCACTGCTCCGGCCCGAAGAGTGTTCGAATCCGAACCACAGGGACAACGCAACAGAGGACGTCCTAGATTGAGATGGCGCACACAAGTGGAAAAGGACCTCAACCAACTTGGAGTGCGCAACTGGAAGCAGCTGGCAAGAGATCGTGCTAGCTGGAGAGGCATGTTGGTTGAGGCCCAGGTCCACCCCGGACTGTAGCGCCATCCGAAGAAGAAGAAGAAGTATTCCAAAATAGATTTAGTTTGTTACGCCCTATGTATAGCGCGAAAAATCAAAATTTTATTTTCTTAGAAGTAGAGGTAAAGAATATTAAACACCATATTAGGTCGAAAAGAGCCCTTATAGATGTATTACGTACAGGCCTAAAAATAATTGAAGGAACTATGGACTTTCAACAAAGACTAAGTTAAAAAGTAATGACGCTAGAGGACGCAGTAAAGCTAATGCAACATTTGTACCAAATTAATAATGATATTTCCTTACTAAGTACACACATTGATAGCATTGAGCAAATTCTCTTCACAAGCAAATTAGGAATCCTTACTAAAATATATTGAGTCCCTAAGAAATAGATATGATCCCAGACATAGATGCGTTTAAAGAAATCAAACAAGCAATCTCATACTATCAAGATCCAATTGTACTAATACTTTTAATCACTACACTATCTGATATTACTTATAACCAAATACTAATAGAACCCTTACCAGATCGAGAAAATAAAGCACTTCATATTAGTG
The DNA here is from genome assembly GCA_944738645.1 of Eristalinus sepulchralis. Taxonomy (NCBI): domain Eukaryota; kingdom Metazoa; phylum Arthropoda; class Insecta; order Diptera; family Syrphidae; genus Eristalinus; species Eristalinus sepulchralis. Next base: position 55,197,648 of record OX122882.1, read on the forward strand.
ATGGGTTAATTCTAAAAGATGAAAATAATAATTTATACAAAATTCCTAAGGAGAATTTGCAAAGAAAGTTAGTAGCGATAACCGATATTTACATCAAGAATATTATGGCTTTTACAGAAGCAATATGTCCTTAAACCTTAGAAACATCTATAAAAGTCAAGGAAGTCATACCATCAACTATTATTATGAAAAATTTAAATTAGACCCCAATACAACATTATTGTAATGTTATGAATGTAAATATACAAGGAGCCTCAAGCTAACGGTGGGGGTGTTACGATTCCACGGTAAAACCCATAATATAACTAAAAGAATGTAATGTACACGCGATCGTCCAATTGTGATGACACAGCGTCTGCCCGACGTCCGGCCACTGGCCAATAATTCCAGGAATCAGCGCGACGATCACATGTGCAAGCTAGGCAGTTTTTGTATGTCAGGTGAAATACCTTCAGTTAATCAAAAAAGTAAGTATACACTACGACTTGAACTGAATTTTTGTAAATAAAACTAAATATTTCAAACAAAAAGCAACTACCATTTTTTTCGATTTGCACAAACGTAATATTATATTCTGAAAGCAACAAACATAACAAAATAACAAAACATAAACAAAAAAAATTCAGCTTAAAGAAATATTAATACAAATTTACATTTTTACAACCATTCTTTAACAATATGAGAGGTGTGTTTTGGGTCCTTGTCTTGTTGAAAGATAATCTTCTAGACCCAACTTTCTCACCTTTTCAAGTAAATAAGTTTTCAGTATGTTCAAATAGGCATATTTGTCCATTGTACCATCAATGAAAACTAAATAACCGACGCCATTTGCCCCCATGCACCCCCATACCATTACGGGCCCATCACTGTGCTTTACGGTCCCGGCCATGTTTGCTGGATCTAGCTCTGCGTTTGTTTTACGCCAAACTTTAGCACGTTCATCGGATTCATGAACGTTAAATTTAGTTTCATCTAAGAATACGACCTTATTTGAGAAAGCTGGATCACAATTTACATGATCTCTTGCAGAGTTTAATCGCTTTTGCCGGTTGACCTTACTCAAGGACGGCTTTTTTCTTATGTTACGGCCGTGGTATCCGGCGTCATGTAAAATGTGACGAATCGTTTGGGTATTGCACAGCTTTCCAGTCTCGTTCACAATTTCGGATCGTATTTTAGGAGCACTCAATTTAGGATTTTGTTTGATTTTTCTTACCATTCGCCGTTTTTCTTGATCCGTAAAAATACACGGGGACTCAGATCTGGCCTTGTTCTGTGTATTGCCTTGAAATTTATACTTTTCAATGATTTTTTGAACGGTTGCAGGACTTTTTACAACAATTTCGGCAATTTCTCGAATAGATTTGTTTTCTTTAAAATATTTTATTATTAAATCCTTTATTTCCTGTGAAAGTTCCTTTCCTCGTGGTGCCATCTCCAAAAACTTGCGTAAACTGTACAAATTATTGTAAAATATTTCGTAGTAACAATTAGTCAATTAAATAAGATAAATAATTTTACTGTTCTACCTTCTTATAACTCGGAGTGCCTGATCACAATGCAGCATATGCGATGTGTATACTTACTTCTTTTTACATGTATTTGGATGTTGTTCGCAAAAAATCATGTAAATTCTCACATTCATGGAAATTTACTGTTACATTTAATTTCCAACAGCTTAACAAATGCTCATCAAGAGTGCAGTAAATCAATTATATTTCTTAACATATTTCGCATTCCAAAACGTTACTAAATGTTTGCCGGCTGTATACTTACTTTTTTGATTAACTGTAAGTAAATAGAATAAGTTAGCAAGTAAGAGATTTTTGTTTTGTCAGACAGTTGATTTTTGACTCGAATAAAGAACGAACGAACGAAACGTTCGAGAAAGTATATTTTGTGTTTGATTTGATTTGATTCAAAACTATTAGACTTGTGCGGCATGCATTCCTCCGATCATACTATAATGGAATAAAAATACAAGATACTTTTTACTTTAAAATTTTTTTTTTCACTGGCAACTTAACTTTATTTGCACACGTCTGATTTATATGACTGTGCACAAACGAATGAATGTTCTCTTTTTTTTTTTTTTTTTATTTTCAATTTTTCTTTATTGAACAAATATTTACAATTTTAAAATTTGTTTAAAGCGTAAAACTATAATGAATGTATATAAGTGTCGGCTCAACAACAGGGGCCCGACGGATGAGCAATTGTCTTACATAGTATGAATGTTCTCTCCTATTCCTATCCGGTAGTACCTTTATATTTTCGCGGCTGTTGTTTTTCTGAGAAAAGCGTTTGAATTCAGAGCATACTGCGATTCATATTTGAAATATGAACAGTTGAATTTTAGGGCCTACTACAATACCTTGCAGTTGCAGAAGCCTTTAAGAGTTATGCACGACTTAAGTCTCGATATCTCTTGGGCAGATGGAATTCTCTTTTATAATAGTCTACCGTGTGCAGTGTATCCCTCTGCCAGGCAACTGTATATGTTTCCTCTTCGTTGCTTAATAATTACGGTTAAAATCCCGAGGCAGGCCCAAAGCAATAATAAAAGACCATCAAACACAGACACACAACTTAAAACTTTATTTCACTTTTGTCTATTTTGCTTCTTATATTTTGAAGCTTTAAAAAAGGTCTGGCCTCGAATTCTCTGTTCCTTCTGCCAATTTCATCATTCTTCGGAAAAACACCGCTTTAACCCTCTGCCGATAAAAATTTGTTTTTTAAAATATTTGATTTTCTTGTTGCGCCATCGATTAGCTCATGTCGATATCTCCAAAGGAGGTGTATTATTTTTAACAATTACTAAAAGAATTCCATCCTCCCATTTAGACGTGTTCAGGATAACGATATTTGTAGGATGTCAAATAAGGCTGCTGTAGAGTTCAGACCTTTTACGTAACTGTTTAAAGCCCCGTCTGCTGTGCCAATTGTCTTCTTAAAAAATCGCATAGATCCACCCTATCGTAAAAGATCTGATAGGTCTTTATCAGTGTGGTTTCAGGCCCAGGAAGTTCACCATCAATATAATATTAATTTCAAATTATGATATTGTAATATTATTAGAAACTTTTGTTGAAGAAGGCAATGAAGCTCAATTTATGAAATATTTTGGAAAATTTAGTGTTAATTGTGTTCCTGCTGTAAGACACAATGTATTTGGCAGAGCAAGTGGTGGAATTTTATGTGCAATCAAATTGGATATAGATAATTTTGTAAAATTTGATATGGTTGATAATAGAATAGTTATTATGGTTAATTACAGGCATGAACATTTCTTCATTATCCCGACATACTTAAATTGTAATAATTGGATACAAGAATATAATGACCTTTTGAATTTTCTAATTGATACAGAATATTGTAATGTCATGATAGTAGGCCATTTAAACGCGAGAATAGGTAGTTTGCAAAACCCAGTAACAATTTTAAGGGACCATCTCCAAGAGAGCAAGAGAAACTTTAGATAAAGTACTAAACGCTAATGGTAGACGTCTTATAAATCTAATTGAAGACTTCGGTTTTATTGTAGCTTATGGTATTACGAATAGCGATTGCAAGCGTGAGCTAACGTTCGGTGATTGATTATTGTCTAATTAGAGGTAATTGGCTTAATATCGTAAGTGACTTTGAAGTCCGAGTTGCTAGCTTTTCAGAACATATGCCGATAGTGACGTCTCTAGAATTTGTAAATTTGGAGCGTAATTCGCCACGCATTACTCTTAAGAGAATAAAATGGAGAGAAAACTTCGCTTGGCAGTATATAAGAAGACTTGAAAACTTGACGGGTAGTTTCTCAAATTTTACCACCCTTTCAAGCGAACAAATGTTAAGTTTATTTACGCAATCAATCAATAGCTCTGCTTGCCCTACTTCGCCGAATGCCGCTGGTTACTCAGCAATATGGTTTGGTGGCCTGTGTAGAAAACTTAGAAACAAATCTTTTGCATTATTAAATTTATTTAGAAAAACCAAAGCTGATGTTTTTAGGCTACTCTACATAAAAACGAATACAGCATACAAGGAAGTTTGTAAGGCCAAGCAAGCGGAGTACTATAAAAAACTCGCTTATAGAATGGAAGGTTGTAAGGACACGAAGGTGTTCTGGAAATCGGTTAGAATGTTAAGTGAAGACAGATCAGTGGTTACTTGCCCTATAAGCTCGGGAGTACTGGCAAACCATTTTAAACAATTACTAAGCTCGGCGGTGGGTCACGTAAACTTTCAGTATGCTCTCCCCTACGTCTCAGATCCTGTGCTGGATGCCCCAATTTCGATGATGGAGTTAACACGAACTCTGAGTAAATTGAAAAAAAAATAAAGCTCCTGGATTGGATGGTATTCCGGTTGAGTTTATACAAAATCTCACCCCTGCTTATCTAGAATTTTACAATAAATTGCTAGAGTCCGAGATGATTCCGGAAGTGTTTCTAAAGTCAATTATCTACTGTATTTTTAAAAAAGGTGATAGGAACGCACCGGAGAATTATAGGGCAATCTCCCTTCTTTCCGCATTTAGAAAGGTCTTCACCCAAACATTACACCATAGGTTGACTGTTTGGGTGGAGGCTAACGAACGTCTTAGTGTTTTTCCGATCAGGGTTGTCAACAGTTAATCAAATTTTTTCACTGACCACTATAGCTCGAAGGTTTAAAGAGCGGGGCAAAGGCTATATGCTTTTTTCGTAGACTTCAGGGCCGCCTTCGATACGGTCCATAGGAACTCGCTGTTGTACAAACTTTCGACTCTAGGACTTTCAACAAAGTTCCTGAGAGTTTATAAAGAACTTATCAAACAAAACTCTGCTACTGTATGGAATGGCACTAGCTTGTCAAACTTCTTCGAGGTCAAAGCAGGTGTTCCCCAAGGCTGTGTGCTTTGCCCGCTTTTGTTTGCTCTTTACGTCGATGATATAACCGCATTTCTACCAGGAGGAGTTAGAGTTGGTGATGTAGAGGTTAAAGTTCTATTGTATGCTGACGATTTGGTTGTATTGGCTGAAGGACCACAGGCTTTTCAGCAGCAAATAAACAAATTGAAAAGCTACTGCGATATTTGGGACTTAAAGATAAACACTTCTAAGTCAAAAATCATGGTTTTTGCCACTGGTCGAGGTAACAGGACTGCACGTGAAAACTGGACTTTGGAGGGTGAGCCGATCGAAGTTGTCAAGGAGTTCAACTACCTGGGTTTTGCTATAAGATCGAATCTTGATATGAGCGCACATGTTCACAAGAAAGCTGTAGCGGCTAAGACAGCAATTAATCTAATGTGGAGAACTTTCTTTGGTAACCAACGAACCGGCAGTGCGTCAAAGTTCAAGGTTTTCAATGCCACTGTGAACTCTTGTCTCTGCTACGCAAACCAAGTGTTTGGATTTAAGTTCTTTCAAGAATGTGAAATTGTACAGAGATTTTTCTTCAAGCGAATTTTTAAACTCCCGCCAACAACTCCTTCATATGCTATCTACGTGGAATCTGGTTTGTCGCAAATCTACCATAAAAATTTGAAAGCGAATGCAGACTATTTAATTAAAGTAATGTGTAGGTCGGATAATAATCTTTCAAAGAGGCTTCTTAAGATGGCGCTTCGATATAATTTATCACCTTTTAGAGAATGGCTCGCAATGAGCTCGCGACCTCACTTGACATTGAACTTAGGCTTACTGAGGAAAATTCAGATGAATGGGAGGATAAATTATACGAGTGCATTAGGAAACACGATGACAAGATGTATCTAGATTGCCTAAATCGAGCTTGTTACTCTTCGTCGAGACATATGTACAAACATCTTAACCATACACTGGGGTCCAGCAACTACTTTAGAACAGAACTCTCAAATAGACAAATAAGCATTATTTTTAGAGCTAGAACTGAACTGCTGAGACTTAACTACGTACCGCATCGACAAGATGTCAATGCCACCTGCACTCTTTGCAATCGCAATGAAGTCGAAAATATATACCATTTTATTGCAATCTGTCCTATATTACTAGAACTGCGTCTGCTTTATTTCTCAAAAGTTTCTCTTACCCTTGAAGAAACGAAGGTATACTCGAATATACTCAATGGCACGGAGGGTTGGAACCTGATTTATAGTTTTTGTATTCATGCCTTGAATTACCGTAATAGTTTCATTTAGCAGTAAGCTTTTTCTTTTATATAACTTTATCCATTCAGTTTTACTTTTTTATTTTTCTGTGCCCACTGTAATGTAAAAATATTGTGGATACGGCATGTCACAATCTTGGTGCTCTTGCATGATGGTTTCCTCCAAGAAGTTTAAAATCTTTTCCAACAAGGCTCCTGCGTTTTCTTGGGTAACTCCTGACGTTTCTGTCAATCTTTCTTTAATCGTAAATAACCATGGCTTTCCACATAATTCTCCTTTCCGCAATTTTTTTCCCAAATTCGCACGTGCATATCTCATTCTCTTTCTCTCGATCACGTCACTGATGTCTTCTCCTTCCTGAGAGTGACTTGAATTAATCTCTGCTAATCTGTCCTATATTACTAGAACTGCGTCTGCTTTATTTCTCAAAAGTTTCTCTTACCCTTGAAGAAACGAAGGTATACTCGAATATACTCAATGGCACGGAGGGTTGGAACCTGATTTATAGTTTTTGTATTCATGCCTTGAATTACCGTAATAGTTTCATTTAGCAGTAAGCTTTTTCTTTTATATAACTTTATCCATTCAGTTTTACTTTTTTATTTTTCTGTGCCCACTGTATTATTTCAAACAATGTCAATCTCCAACAGACGGCATTTTGCCATGTTAAATATTTTTTCTTTTTCTGTTATTAATTGTTAAAGTGAAGATCAATAAAGAATGTTTACAATAATAATATAAATAATATAATATTCACGCTACGGCAGATCCTGGGAAAGACCCACCTGTTCCTCGATTTCAAGGCTGCATATGACAGCGTGCTGGGAGTCGAGCTATACAATGTCGATTCTCGTTTTGCTATTCCTGCCAAATTCGGCAGCTCATGCAGAATGACGATGATGAACACGTTGCTCCATCAAGGTTGAACAACGAACAGACAAGGCAACACTCTTGCACGTGATTTCTTTAATATCATAATTGAGAAACTCAAAAGTCCACTCAATTGATTGCGGCATTGACAGTAAGCCATCAATGAGGTGTTTAGTGGCATTAGGGCGGTAGCGGCTAAAATGGGTCTAGCTGTGAATGAGGACAAAAGAAAGTTCATGGAAAGGACTCAAAACATCTACGCCTCGAACAGAGTCGTAATGGGCAGCAGAAACTTTAAGGTAGTCAAGAATTACGCATACCTTGGCTCTGGAGTAAACAAGGGCAATAACACCACTGCCGATATCAAGTGCAGAATTATTCTTGCAAATGGTGGGTTCTTCAGGCTTAAGAGGCAATTAAGAAAGAAAGACAGCTCTCGAAACCCAAGCTGACTTTTTATTGCACTTTGATCATCCCATGAATTCTATTAAAACTGGATGAAGAATCGATCGTTTTGAAATCAATTGTTTGCTTTTGTCCTGCTTACGTTGATGGCATCTAGAGCACGCGTCTGTACAGCGGCTTGCACCTAGTTAAGCGTCTTCGGATGCAACGAATAAAATCCACACAGGTAAGCTGACCCGAAAACAAATACAAAAAATATAGATTGTCATTACTAAATACAAAAACCTATACAAATTTTAAAAATTGTTTTCTATTACGGAGTAAAAATACACGAGATTAATTTTCATATTTTTCTTTTTCCTCTTGTAGATACATTTTTCTTTTTCTATAATCTACAGGTATATTTTTTACACTTGATAAGAAATGTAAATCTTCGTCACCGCAACGAACAACACTTTTCAGATCCTTTCGGATCTTTGCATAACATTCTGCTTCCATACCGACTGTGTAAAGTCTTAACTTGTCGTCCCTGTCATCATTGTACTCAACCAATCGCCACGATGTAGTGTCTACATCACTATTACCCTTCTCACAAAGTGCCCTAAATTCAGAAAAATGGCTTATACTCTTTGGAACTTTTACATCAAAAAAACGCTCGTCATGCGTCACAATATTGCATTGCAGTAATTTACGGTTATTATTATTGCTTATTTGTTCAATTTTCTTCCAAAGGTAATCACGAGAAGAGAAATTAGCACTCAAGACCGTAAATATACTGTTTTTGTAAGTGTACCCAAAATATTGTGGATACGGCATGTCACAATCTTGGTGCTCTTGCATGATGGTTTCCTCCAAGAAGTTTAAAATCTTTTCCAACAAGGCTCCTGCGTTTTCTTGGGTAACTCCTGACGTTTCTGTCAATCTTTCTTTAATCGTAAATAACCATGGCTTTCCACATAATTCTCCTTTCCGCAATTTTTTTCCCAAATTCGCACGTGCATATCTCATTCTCTTTCTCTCGATCACGTCACTGATGTCTTCTCCTTCCTGAGAGTGACTTGAATTAATCTCTGCTAATCTTCCCACTTGTAAGCTTCTATTTTCAAGTATTTCCATAGATTGGTCATGTGGTTCTCCACTGTTATTGTGTGTTATTTCCTTCTCCTCGTCTTTTTTCGCGGAAAATCTCTGATCCGGTGAGCTTTCTCGTGACCTTTGAATAAAAACATTTGAAAAAGCGTTATCTGACTTTTTTTCCGTGAATGGGGATTTGTGTTCTTCTTGTGGAAATATTTTTGAAAACGGATTGTTACTGCGGGATGGAAATCGTTGGTCTATTTCGCTTATTCGTTTTTCATTACTACTGCAAGTAGTATTCTCCAGATTGTTATAAGCTGAACATTTAGGTTTCGTGCTTTCAATATCCTTGTATGAGAGAGAATAATCATGAGAACGTTTGCGTGAAGATTCGCTGCCGTACAACGACCTTGGCTGTTTACGGATTTTATCATCACTGGATACAATATTCGTTTTCCTTCTGCTGCTTAATGTCTGGTCGTTTTTCCCCTTATCATTCTGTCTAAAATTATTTCGTTCTGTGTGCTGTTTATTATATGAGTCCCTTTTAGAATCGCGCAGGTTTGAAGTGGCTTTTGGAGGAGATTGTTTTCGCGGGATACGAAAGGACGCAGACATTGTCGGTGCGGACGCAGTTCCAAGTGTGTTTTTAAGCATCTTAAATACTTCTTGCGATTTATTAAAATTGTCCACTTGGGCATTAGACTTCACATTTCCTCGAATAGAATTCTTAAACGGATTACTTCCTGCAAGTTCACGTTCAGTTTTTCGGCTCATTATCCAAAAGTTTGCCTTTAAAAAAAAAATAAAAGCATAAAAAACGTATAAACCAGAAAAATATACTTGCTTCCTGTAGGCAATATATTATCGTTATCTGATTTTAAGAATTGTTTATCAAACGACGTACGTCTTTTGACGGCTTTGACGTTTAATATAAATACCAAAAACTACCTATAGAAGACATGCGACTTCGACTGGAAAATCCCCTTATCATATAAAAAACACACATACTATCTTATTCCCCATCTGTTTTCCACGCATACTTACTCATGTGGTGTGTATCGGCCATGACAGTTTCAAAATAATGGCGAATAGCACCCAACTTCAGAAGAAAAGTACCAAACTGGAACGCCTCTGGAAGTGCTTCAAAGGCAGTGTCCGCAGAGTTTTCTTACGTTAGTTTCATCCGACTCTTATCAAATAGTCGGATGCATGTTTTGTTCTATATTTTATACTTAAACCGGGTTTTTATAACTTTTCACGAATACGCAATGAATATTCCTTGGAGTTAGGAATATCCATAATTGGAATTACAAAGTTTCATTCAATTTTGTTTACAGTTCTGAGATTTGGGCAAATACTAGCTTGTCTTATGAGATATAATTCAACAATACTGATATACAATTTTCAGACCGAAGGAAAAAATAATTCTTTGTACCGAATATGGATTTATATGGATGGACAACCCCTCAAGCCAATAAAATATATATATTATGTACCAAAACTCGTTTAGAAGTCGAAAATATTTAATATTTAATAGTTTGAAAGCAATCATCACCACTGAGGTGTATTCAAAGTCGAACATTTTTGTGTTTACACGATAAGATAGTATTTTTCATATTTTTCATTTTCATTATTTGAAAGAAACGTATTTATGCTTTTTAATATTGCTTGCTTTCACTAAATTAAATTAAATACATAAGTATTGTGTAAATAATTTGTAGTTTAGAGATTGAAAATGTAAGTTTGATTTGATTTGATAATCACTTTTGAGCAAGTTTCCAGTCCATTTCCAGTTATCCAACTACCACGAAAATGAGTGCACCTATCGAACGCTTCTCGTTTAGACATCAATTGTTCGATTTCCCCTACTTTCTGTGGTAGTAAGGACGGTGGAATTTGAAATTTGAAATTTTGAAATTTAAAAAGTAACTAAAAACAAAAAGTTTTTAGAGCATTAAATTGCCAACATGTTGAATATGAGAAATTGCATGCCACTAGAAAGCAACATCTTTTCACATGTACATCCTGGATAATTGATAACTTAAATTTAAATAACATTATTTTAACATTTAGACCCCCATTTAAATTTAACATTAACGTGGACGAACGAAACAGTTTCGTTTATGTGGATGGATATTATGGATGTAAATGTTGATGCAAATGTTGAAAAAGCCATGCATGCACATTAACATTACCTATGTACCTTGGATAAAGATAACTTTACCTGGTAGTTTTTTTATTCTATCGATCCGAACTATACATATTTGCTTACATACATATATATGTATGTCAATGGCAATGATAAACGATAATATATTCCACCACCGATTTTGGAGGGGAAAGCAATCAGCTCATTACAACGGCTCACATGTATTCACAGACGCTACAAAAACAACAAGCTGTCAAAAAATCCTCGGGTGCAAAGATGGCTTAAGACGCATGTCTACTTTAGGTGGTTTGTGATAAATACATACATATCCAGAATGAGAGAATGAGAGATGATTAGTCTGTCATTCTGGAATACATGTCATAGAATCCATTCAGGTATTCAACTTTCCAACGCTTTCCCGACAGTTGACAACATTACCGCAGGCTAGTTTCATAAAAAATGTTCACACATTCGTACCTAACCTTCAAACCTTAAATGGTTCTAAGGGAAATAAACTGATTCTTCAGTCGATGAAGTGAAGTCGCAATATGCGTGAACGAGATAAGCAAGGAGATATTCAACTTCTTCTTTTCACTTGATTTCAACTGACAGTATATTTTATAAACCCGTGTTCTGAACAGCTGATTACCCCCTTCTTTAAAAAAAATTTAGCACATGTAGCAGAACTTGATTGTAATTAATGTACGATCACAGTCAATCGAGAACAATAGGGAAAATGGTATAAAACAGATAGTGTTCATAAACTATAATTCATATGATGAAAAGTTTTGTGTTGTATTCTTGTGGCGTGGGCTTGTGCACTCGAGGCATCGAGGGCTAAACAATGTGGCTGGCTCACCACTTCAAAGAACCCCTTATGTCTCAGATACAGACGGATCTATTGTTGTCGGCAACAGCATCTATTGTGTTCTTCAATTGGAATAATAGGTCACTTAACAGATCAAGTACCGAAGAATCCGCGGTGGCAATATCAACTCGGCTAAAAAGTAGGCATCACCACCATCCAGGAAGTGCGGTAGGATCGGCCGGGCAAAAGGAGGATGAAGAACTGCGACATTAAACACAATCTGCACGACATCACTCCGGAAACGGACTCAGGCTGGCGAACTTCGCCTTTGGTCGGAACATCTATACAAAAACCTGGCGTGCCCGGATCGACTTTAGACATTCCTCCATTATTCTTGGTGACCGAACCTTCCGGGGTGGCAATATCAACTCGGACCATAGCCTTGTTTTAGCCAAAGTAAAAACCTGGATATCGGAATCGAGACAGACCAATACGAAATTGCAACCGATCGCTGTGATCTTTGCCGACCGAGTCTTCCTGAAACTCTTTGAAAGTTCGACGCTGCAAGCACTGAGAATTGAAGAAGAATGGAAGCGTTGTCAAGAAGACAACAAAGAAGCTGTTACGATATGTTGGGTTTTTCGTCACTACTCAGTAGGGAGCCATCGCTTGACGACGAGTTTAGGTATGAACATGCAGACTTACAAGGCAAGGCTGCACCGAACAACTAGAGCTATTCCTGAATTCAACGAACAGAGAATAAGGGAAAAGAACGGGCTTCTTAAAAGGAAAAAGAAAGAGCATGAGAAGCACGCGGTCGAAGAGATGGACAAGATAGGATCGATATCAAGGGATCAGCCTCCTCAACATCGCGTACAAGATCCTCACTGCCGTATTGTGTGAATGCCTGAAGCAGTTAGTCTACAACTCGATAGGTCTTTATCAATGTTGTTTCGTTCCAGGCAAGACCACAATAGACCAGATCTTCACTTTACAACAGATCCTCGAAAAGACCCAAGAAGTATAGATACGCACCAACTGTTCGTCGTTCTTAAGATCAAATATGACAGCGTGCATAGAAACGAACTATACAGTGCCATACCTAATTTGAGAATTCCTTTCAAATTCGTCCGAATGTGTGATGGAAGACTCTAACTTTTCCGTCAATGTCTTCATCAATCAATGTCTAGCATTCTTTAGAAGATAGTGCGTGGTTCACAAGTCAACACCAGAGGCACGATATTCCAAATTTCGTTCAACTGCTAGCTTACGTGGACAACATTGACGTGATTGGGCGCATAAAGCGAGCCGTTAATAAGGCGTTTGCTGTCATTGAAGCGGAAGCGGATAAAATGGATCTGGTGGTTAATGAGGGCTAAACGAAATACATGCTGCCATTAAACGAGGACAAGCAACATTGACGTCTCGGACAAGGCGTACCACTAGTCAGTAGGAACTTTGAGGTTGTCAAGGACTTCGTCTACCTCGGCTCTGTGGTAAATAGGGAAAAAAGCATTATTATTGAAATCAAGCGCAGAAACACTCATGACAATAGCTGCCTCTTTGAGCTCCTGTGTAGGACTAAGCTAACCTTGACCTGACAACTTGATCACCGCTTTTACGGCGCTTCTAACTTGGACGTTACAAAGGAAGGTTGAGGAAGCCCTTTGTTCTTTCTTTCAGGCATCTGAAAGAGGAGATTCTACGACGAACTTTCTGGCTGCCCTGGAGCGGCATGAGCCTAGTTAAGTGTCTTTGGATACAATGCTTAAGATGGTGGATGTGTTTCGGCCCGAAAAGTCATCGAATTCGAGTCATTTGAAGGTGACGCACACAAGTGGTGAAGGACCTCAACCATCTTGCAGGCTGGACAGGCATGCTGGTTGAGGACTGTAGCACCATTAAAGGAAGAAAAAGTTATGTTACTCTCTTCTCGCCACTTCATATTCATCATTTTATTGTTTAAAAGATTGCAAATAAGACAAACGACACATCGCCAACGATTTTTCACTAAGAATGAAAGACAAGCATTTTTCCATTATTCTTGCTTTCGCACCATCAACCACCACAACATCGTTAATTTGTCACTTCGAACTTTATAATGTTTTGAAAACTGTGGGAGCGTTCAAAAACACGTTTAGGCATGGTTCACATTAGCCGGCCTTTATTATAAAACAAAGAATGATAGCTTGTTTATTATTTGTGTATACATGTACATATTCAGATGGATAGTGCGGAATTATTATTAATATTAGTAGAATTAATGACATAGAGTACAATGAATAGAGTGTTCTTGCGTGCTCTATTACAGCTTTAGATTATAAAGTACTTACTTCAAATAGTATGCAATACTTCAAGGATTATGAGAAAAAGATAATTGTCAAGAGATGAGGAAATTTAATGTCTACCAGATACCAATTCCTAATTGGTTTCTGATGTCTACTTCTAAGTGATTTCTACAATAGTTTTAAGAGTGCTGCATTTTCTCAGATATTTATAGAGATAATAAAATTAAATAACGCCATGTGGTTATGACTTTTTTCTGTCAAGTCAAGTCGTAAATTAAAGCCATTTTTCTGAAATTATTGGAACACACAAATAAATAAATTGGTTGATATGTCTACTCAAAAAACGTACTTATTTGCTACAAATAAGCTTTAAATATCATGCATTTTAAAGACAAGATTAACCTGTAGTTTTATTTTTGAATTCCTCCCGCTATAATGTCGAAGTTAGTAATTTAACTATTCTTTCAAACATTTTATTTTATTTTTTTGTATTAAACTTTCTTTTTGATTACATATTTTTTTCTATATAAATATTGAGATTATTTACAAGAATATTTAATTTTTAAGTTATCTATTGAATTAAAATTCAGGCAGAATAGGTGGACATGTACAAACTAAGTGCTTGTCTCCGTAAGCATCATCGATCCTTCCAACAGTAGGCCACATTTTCGAGTCAGCTTTTACAAACGGCTGGAAACCACAAACAGGTTATGTTAGTATGTTATAAGAATAATTCGGAATTTTATAAAGGTACTCACTGCTGGGAATGCGGCTATTTCCCTACTATAAGGTCGGTTCCAGCTGTCGGAAATGACTTGTGACTGAGTGTGAGGTGCCATTTTCAAAGGATTCATAATTTTGTCAATTCGACCTTCTTCGATATCTCTTATTTCATAGCGAATTGAAATCATAGCTTCACAAAATCTATCCAACTCATCTTTATCTTCAGACTCCGTGGGTTCAATCATTAGGGTACCACTTACCGGCCAGGACATAGTTGGCGCATGAAAACCATAGTCCATAAGCCGCTTGGCTATATCAACTGCTTCAATGTTTGCTGATTTTTTCAAGTCTCTCACATCTAAAATAAACTCATGCGCTACCAAACCGGTCTTAGGATCTTTGTAAAGCGTTTTGTATTCTCCTTCCAACCGTTTGGACATGTAGTTGGCATTAAGAATTGCAACTTGTGAGGCGCGTTTTAGCCCACGACTTCCCATCAGCTTAATATATGACCAGGAAATCGGAAGTATTGCAGAGCTGCCAAATGGAGCCGCACTCACAACTCCAAAACTATTGTCCTCACTTTCCAGCGGACTTATGACTGGATGACCAGGAAGGTAAGGAGCTAGGTGAGACTTCACACCTATTGGTCCCATTCCTGGTCCACCTCCTCCATGGGGAATACAAAACGTTTTGTGTAAGTTTAAGTGTGAAACATCACTGCCATAATCCCCAGGTCGGCAAAGTCCAACCTGTGCGTTCATATTTGCACCATCCAGATATACTTGCCCTCCATGCTGATGTATAAGGTTACAAATGTCAGCGACAGTTTCCTCAAAAACTCCCATTGTTGATGGATAGGTAATCATAAGACATGACAGATTATTGCTATGCTCTGAAACTTTATCATTCAAATGGGATATATCTATGCTCCCATCAGATTTAATTCGAATTGGTTCGACTTTCATGCCTGCCATTTGAGCTGAAGCAGGATTTGTGCCGTGAGCGCTTATGGGTATTAAACAAATATTTCGGTGACCTTCGTTTCGATGTTCGTGGTAGGACCGAATTGTACGCAGCCCAGCATATTCGCCCTGTGCACCGCTGTTCGGCTGAAAGGATATCTTGTCGTAACCAGTGATCTCACACAGATCTTTTTCCAGTTCTTTAAACATTTGATGATAGCCTTTGGCTTGCTCTACTGGTGCAAATGGGTGTATTTCTGTGAAATGCCTAAATGAACACGGAATCATTTCGGTTGTGGAATTTAATTTCATTGTACACGATCCTAATGGAATCATTGAGTGCACCAATGAGATATCCTTATTTTCTAGTTTTTTCATATACCGAACCATTCTAGTCTCACTATGATGCATGCTGAACACCGGGTGAGTTAAGTATGGCGATGTTCGCAAGAATTTGGAGTTTTCAATCGAGATTTTCGTAAAATCCGATTCTGCCAGTACCTCTTCCATGGATTTACACTTAAACACCCAAAGAAGATCAGATATGTCCTTAGGCGATACGGTTTCGTCCAAAGCAACTCCTATCGTGCCATCAAGAAAGTATCTAAAGTTGATTCGCTTTGTTTCTGCACGAGACCGAATCTCTTCAGTTGTCATTTCTTTCGACGGCTGTATATGCAATGTGTCAAAAAATTGCACATTACTAACCTTATGACCTGCATTAGTAACTCCAGCGTATAGGGTCAGTGTGGAGTGATGAATACGCTTAGCAATCCTTTTCAGTCCATCGGGGCCGTGGTATACAGCAAACATTGCTGACATGTTTGCTAACAATGCTTGGGCAGTGCAAATATTACTAGTGGCTCTATCGCGCCTAATATGTTGCTCTCGAGTCTGTAAAGCAAGCCTGTAAGCATCGTGTCCTTCAGAGTCTCGAGTTACACCAATCATTCGACCAGGCATGAGTCGCACCAAACTTTGTCTACATGCAAAAAAGCCTGCATGTGGTCCGCCATAACCAAGAGGCACTCCCAAACGTTGCGTAGTTCCAATAGCTATATCCGCTCCAAATTCCGCAGGGGGCCTCAGCAGAGTCAAAGCCAATAAATCTGTTGCGACTACCACCAACGTCTAAAAAATTGTATGGGTTATTTTCATTTTTTTAATTTTCCTTATCTTTATACTTACTCCATTTTTTCTAGCTACATCTGAAATACTCTCGAAATCTTTAACATCGCCGTAAGTATCAGGATACTGAAGCAAAATTCCGGATAGGTCACGGCTCTCCAGATTAGCACATTCAATGGGTCCAATTTCGATGTCAAGTCCCAAAGCGGATGCTCGCGTTTCAACCACCGAAATTGTTTGTGGATGGATTTTGTTGGAAAGATATAATTTCTTACGCTTGTTATGCCTGTACGATATAAAGTATTAACAATGGTTAGGACAGAAATCCTTACGAAAGCTACCTTGCACATAGACACATGGCTTCTGCTGCTGCAGTTCCTTCGTCCAAAAGTGATGCGTTTGCCACGTCGAGCCCTGTCATTTCAGTTACAAGGGTTTGATAGTTAAGCAGCGATTCTAGTCTTCCTTGAGCAATTTCTGGCTGATACGGAGTGTATTGTGTTGTCCTGCAAATAGAGCAGTCACAATTAGTTTATAAAACAAATGAAATCCTTGCATACCATCCGGGATTCTCGAATATGTTTCGCTGAATAGTTTGAGGGACATAACAGTTATGATATCCCATGCCGATATAGGATCTCCAAATTTCATTTCTGTTTGCAATGGATCGAATTCGCTCAATAAGTTCATGTTCACCTTAAGTATTTGTTTGCGTATAAGAAAAATATAAAACAAAGGCACTTTAAATACACAACTATTAATTAGATCACTCTAACTTTTCATTAACATAAAAACAACTAGAGACTGACAGGGTACAGACATTTCAAACATTTCAAAATCAAACCATTTGCCAATCCCAGTAAAATGTAGCATGAAAGTTTGTATGAACAAAATTCTTTAATCGCCAAATTGTGCAGCTTATCCAAGTGAGAGACCAGGTGAAATGTTTTTCGGAATATATTTATTTAGTTTTTGAGTATTTGGATGCTTAGAATTTCGGGCGATTGATTTTGAGGTTTCAGAATTTTGTATTGTAGAATTCTGGTCCCAAACTTAGCAACACTCTATCTACAATTATCTGTACATACAGATGTTCAAATTTACAATCGTTGCCCACTACTACGCATGAGCATTAAATATTCAATGACTTTTCACTATTGTTAAGCGTTTTGTCTTACGATTTTTACATTTCTCATTACTTTGTGTGAGAAATGAGAAGACTATGACATATACCAATCTAACTTGTCTAGACAATGTAAGCTTTACATAAATATGTTTGCAGAAATTTTAAAAAAATTACATAATTTTCTTTAGAATTGTTCGAAGATGAATCTAATTCCTATGTTAGACCTAGGTGATCTCATAATATCCGATGAAATGGATCAATAGAAGTATCTTAGAATGTCAAATTAAATTAAAAATTTAACTAAAATTATCAAAAAAAAAAGCCGTCAGGGATTTAGAGCTACAAAAGCTTTCTTTGAGTTTTCATGTTATACTGAAGTTAGCTTGAATCGCAAGAGGTTCTTCACCTGCTCCTGCAGAAAATCCAAAACGGTCAGATCGTCGATATTTAAGCCGCATATTCCAGTGCCGTTACGAGATCACTATCTTATCTTCACTTTGTGCATCACTATCTTAAACGTACATATACCAATTAATATACTGCAAGAGTATCGGTTTATCTTATAGGATGATCTAACCGAAAAGCCTTTATTTGTGCGCATAAGATGTTACCCAATGTAACATTTACCCGTAGTAGATTATAAGTAAAGAAGGCTTTGTAACCAGTAGACGTGTGTCTTTTATTTGGAAGGTGAGGAAATCCTCAATTCATATGGTATCGACCAAAATTAATCGTTGGGCGCTAGCTACGCTTCGCCTATTTGTTTTTAGTTAAAGCATAAGGTGATCTTCGCCGCATGACTTCACAATGGACTTTACTTGACCTAAAGAAACTTCTTACTAACTACGCTCTATGTGGCAACATGGTAATAGCCATCAGTTCTGGGAAAGTCAATAAAAGTTTGTGGCTTTTGCAACCAAAGGAACAAAATATCTAGTCAATATTCATTTATGTCCTTGAAGCGTTACTAACGCTACAAAATTTAACAAAAATTACCCATACCACATAAAATAATTATTATTTCCGCCGATGTGTCATTATACCACTTTCACATATTTTTCACATTTCCATTTGTGTCACACCCTGAACATTAAAAGTAGACAGTGTTATTTCTTTGAAAAATAGTAAATTATTTTTCCGGCAAAGCTGAATAATAGCGCGCCCTCTTCTTCTGAATCTTATTCACCTACACAAACAATTTTTGCGAAACACAGCGCTTTTGAGAGTGTCATAAATTTTACGTAAAATAACAGGGTTTAGTTGAAAAAATAACCATTCTATGACAGCCTTTGAAAACTGAAAAATCTGTCAAAGTTGATTGCTATTCGTAGTTTCCTGCCTTTAATTTTTTGTTTTCTTGCACACTATTTTATAACCACTCACAAAAATTAAAAAAACAGTCAGTACGAGAACAGACTCTATTGCGATAAGAAAACAAAAATGAAAACAAACGCCAATATTACTAACATACCAGCAAAACTAATCTGCAATATTTTAAATTATATATATACTATAATGTTGGCAAAAATTAACGACATGTTAAATATTAATAGTTATAAAAATTGAGTGGCATTACAGCCAACAAGGACCAGGGCCAAGATTCTTCATTTACTGTTCTCTAAAGAGTAGAGGAGACTTGCAGTTTTTTGCGATTCGAATGGAGAGATTTGAGACGCTTTTCATAAACAATTATAACACTTTAAATGTTGTCAGCAACTTGAAAGAGGTGGTGACAACATTTAAAGAATGAAAAATGCGAGGTGTTCGGTCCGGGAATCGTACCTGGGCCCTTGGCGTGTGAGTCTATGAATTAACACAATACGCCACAGAGATCTCATATTTAGTAATTACTATTCCCTAAAGAAAATAAACTTAGTTATAAGTCTAATTTTAGCCTTTTCGGGACCGTCTGAATTGTGGTCATTCAAGATTTCCAACATTTTGAGATCGTGGATGCCGGAATTCTGTTTGTCTCCCCCCATTTGGATTGATTAAAAGGGGACATTTTTAAGTATCGGCCTGGTAAATTTTTTGAATGCTTATCACCAAAAGCACAATTCTTTTTTCTTATATAAAAATTGAACGAAAAACACATGAAAAATATGGCAGCTAGGTGTACGCACCGTTGCATTGGCACTAAAGCGCCATTAAATGGAAAATAGTATGATCTTTACCTATGTACAAAATATTCTCTTAATTCTATCCTTTATTCCTTTATTCTCCAGTTCTTATGTCACTGACTATTTCTGAACAAACAACTGTGTTTTGTTACACTTTATGCAGAAATGAACCTATAATTTGACATTTCATCAGTATGTAATAAAGAAACACAGCCTTAAATTCAAAAAAAAAAAATGTTTTATGCTTGAATTTGTAAGAAAGAATGGAAAGATATTAAACTGATGCTCTCTTTGTAGATGCTCTTCTTGCAGAAAATAGTCACGAGAAGAGTACAGCAAAAATACAAAAATATGCGAAGATTATTCTGTTATCTCAAATCAAGCTTGAAATGCACTACGTTTTTGTTTTTCATTATCAGCACTATTGGGGGTCTTTCAATTACAAACACATATGATGTGAGCCCCCAGAAGTGTTGTGACCTCTTGATAATCTAGGTCTCTGAATGATAATATGTCGTTTTTTCATAGCCAATATGATTTTAGCTTTGTAGAATTAAACACAATGTTCTTACTCAGTGGTTTGTCCAGATTTAGATCCCTATTTAATTGGATATTTTTTGGAACTGCCTTTTCCGTAAGTTCGTTGAGTGACTAGACGAATGAAATATTTAAACAAATCTGTATGTGAATTTATTTTAATTCATACCTTAAGTCCGAGTGTATCGAGCATGGCAACAACGTCTATTTTCCTAGATCCTATATGCCGACTAGGAAAGTCGGATGTCTTCGGAAAAAGAATATCATCGTTTGTCGCAAACCCTCGAACACCATTAGGTAACGTGGTTTTATAAAATTTACTACCGCGTGCCACAAATAAAGAAACTGATTTAAGCTGCAATTTATGCATATTTTAAAAAAAACGTAAGATACTAATTTAAAAAATCCGAATCGTGATCTGCTTAGTGTCAATGATGCTAAAAGACTGAATTCGCCTCTTCAAATTAATACTTGACTAACCGTTGGATCGATGATTATATGAGATTAAAAGAGAGAAGCTTGAATTTTGTCTCTGTAAGGTTTCTTTTTTTAATGAGACATCATCAGTGTGGATTCGCGTATACGCGTGTATGTTTAGGATCAGTTTTTGTTTAAATAAACATTTAATTCAATAACTATTTCTCACTTTTAAATATTCTTTTTGCACATTTTTTGGTTTTTCAGTTGTCAAATTAAATTTTGGCAATATTAAGGGAATATTGTCTTCAAATATTGTAATTAGTATGTTTTTCGCGTTTTTTTTTTCTAACATGGAATACATTCGTTTACAGTAAGAAAAATGCAGCAAGGTAACATGAGCTTGCAACATTTTTTTTTTCAAATTTGTACTCTACAAATAATGCAAATAATGCAAAAAAATCAAATCAGCGGTTTTTACTAAGATGGTGTAAGATCTAACGTATCATTCGCAGCTTCTTTAATGATGTTTTAACAATGCTTCCATTATTCTTACATTGTGTTGTTAATGCAGATATCGTCGAATTTTCCTACAACTTTAGAAAGCAGGAACCTGTTGCGATATACTACACAAGATGGTGATAACTGCCGTCGTGTACTTAAAAAATAGGTAATAAATTCGGTGACCGAGGTGATCATGGACCATCATCTCAACTCTAGGACGATCATTTTTGGTGTTTTCTTTTTTTATAATTGGCGCGTGCTAAAAGCTTTATTTAGTAAGCTTATGTGACCGGAATTAAGTCACAGCACGGGCCGAAGGTATAATGGAAGAGATGGAAATAAGGTACCGGTGCACATTGGTTTTAAATGTGAGGGAGAAAAGTTGAGCTGGGAAGAGCATTCCATTTTCGTGCAGTGCGGCTGAAGAACGAGTCTCTAAACTTAACTGTACATCCGAAAATTGGCTTAAGGGTGAACGGGTGGGCAGATAATTAGAAGATGCAGAGTGATAACAGTTAAATGAAAGCAGATCCTAGCAAAGGATCAACATATTCACGGAAGTTACTCTTTTTCCTATCAAAACTTTTACATTCAATTATAAATCCTGATCAATAAACGCTACAAGGAGCCTAAAAGAGCCAGTAAGTCAACAAAACCTTAAACACCTCATGACAAATTAACTTCAGCTGTTGAACTAGACACGAATATTGCCAAGTCTGAGAAGGACATTTAAAATATCAGAAATCCGATCAAGCAAAATTACATGTGAATAATGCGTTCCGTTTTCTATTTGTGGCAGACTTTCCTCTTTTTTATGGTGAAAGTTTAATATTAAAAATAAAAACGCGCTATATTAAAAAAGACATAAAAACAGGAGGAATAAGATTTCAGCTACTCGTGTAGTATACTACGAGTAGTAGTAGTAGACAAAATCCAACTTCTTATTATTTCGTCATTATCCATCCAGTGCTTCTGTGGGTAATATGAAGTAAATAATTATTTAACTACTGTATTAACTTTGCTGCTGAGACTACAAAAAATATTTCTTTCCCAAGCTTTGTAGTTATAGGGTATTGTAGTGAGTTTTCACTAGCTGCCATATCTGGCTTGAGTTTGAAATTTATTTTTTTTATTTTTAACTAATATTATCTTAGAGCTAGGTACTAAAATACTTAAACTAGAATTAGCAGATATGGCTTTCTTAAAGATTCTTACTGGTCCTATGCGGGTACTATACGCTGAACAGTTTTTTTTTAATTATATGCCTTTCGGCGCCATGACCTATTACTTTTATATTACAAAACCAAATTTATTTGAACTTACATCTAAAAAACTTTAAAAAAAACTTAAATAACGGTAACATTTTTTAAAAATATCTAAATCTTACTTAAATTGGATACTCATTGAAACATATTTTACTTTAACTTAGATTGACTTAGAACTAATAATTTTTTAGTTCTTAGTCTTTTATCTTATTTTAACTTATCCTTAGTGTGAGTTGGTCGTAGGGGACCAACTGTCAGCTGATTACGCCGACGACCGCTGGAAACCCTTGGCGTGGCTTTAGCCACCCATAGAACCACCGCCTATCCTCGTCCTTCTCACCACGTGGAAAATAAATGGACATCTTTCTGCATTCTGAATTACACCAAGTCAAGTATAAGAGCTCTTCCGGCGGAATGAAACAACTTCGGAGGGCGCTCTCGTGATATGCGGCATTTGGGTAGTAGGCTCCAAATATGAGATCATTTTCAGAGGTCATAGCTCGTGCAACGTGCTTCTGAATCATTTGATCCACCCTATTCACGTTTGTATCGTTACACAGGAACACATCGGTATATAACTTCTTGTCCTCAGATTCTGAGGTTCTGTTTTTATTGAGACAAGTCGGAAGGCATTGTCTCTTAAATACCCTCATCTTTTTCATTTGGGAAGGACTCACATTGAACCTCACCGGGCAGCCATAGATAAGGGACATATAGCATATTCGCTTCACTTTGGAGTCAAGTAGGCTTTTGTAAAACAACCCACTGGCCATAGCGAAGACTTTCTTAGCTTTCATCAAACCTGTACCTGACTGTACACCACCATACATATACTGGTCCAAACAAAAATGCCAAGATATCACACTACACTCTTCACGACTTATGGCTGATCTCTACCAAATCTGCCGTTTAGTGTGTATTTACATTTTTGGCACATATTAACCTTCAGCTGGGTTTCCAAGAGCTCATTGGTACTACATAATTACGTTAGTTGAATAAGAACACCAGGTTTAAGATGTTCATGATATTATCAGTACAAAAAAAAAAATATATATATATATATATACATATATATATATATATATATATATAAATTTGGCTCGAAATATTAGAAGAGGGATCTTAAAAAAGTGACACTAAATAACATTTTAAAGTTCAAACAGAAAGTTAAAAAAGTCAAGTTAGTAAAAATAATTGTAAATTTGTACAGTATGAATAAAAAGTTCCTTTTGACAGTTCCTAAAATATGTGCAGAATATTATACATTGTTCAACAAGTTCTCTTCAAAATGCAATGCGAATCTGAAAAATTAGAATGACTTTTCATTTACCAATCAATGATTGCTCGAGAGTATTGGCCACGAACACTGGCCTGCGGAATTTCACAAAGATACACCCATTAGAATTGCGAAACAAACTGCATTGAAAGGTAATAAATTATTAACTGGTTGGTTCGAGCCTAGGCTCTATTCAAGAACCCACATTTTTAAGTGATTCCATGGTAGCTTAAGTGTAGAAACCGTTAGCCAATAAATGTATGTATAATGTTTTGTAAGCTTTTTATAACATATCCACATAAGAAACCGTGGTATGAGAACTCCCATCTTAAAAGGCCGTTTCTGAACTTAAGAATTATAATGCAACTGTTATAACCATTAGGGTAGATCAAATACAAGCTTTTTCTTTAACTCCTTTTTTAGGTCTTATGGCTTTATTAATAAGCGCCTATATTCCAATTAATTACCTAAATTACTTACATTTTATTTTGGATTGTTGGCATAGAATCTATCCTTTACGGCGTTCTACAAAAAAAAATCGAATGGGGTCAAATTAAAACTTCGAGGCAGCCAACTGAAATCGCTAAACATCGAAAACACATTTTTAAGGCTTCCCAACGTTGTTCAAGCCTAATTTCGTTCTATGAACTTATGATACTGACGTTCTGTCAATGTAGCGAATGGAAAACAGTAGTCAGTGTCAAAATAACCTACCTCCCCATTTAATTGTAAATACATCCATAAATATGTCTTCTATTTACCATTAAATATTTGTCATATTTCTGTCAAGCTCTTGAACTTTCTTTCAAATTCGAAAATAACTAGGGGAAATTAACTTGCTTGCCTTCTTCTTCTACTTTTACTGGCGCTACAGTCCGGGGTGGACGTGGGCCTCAACCGACATGCCTCTCCAGCTAGCACGATCTCTCGCCAGCTGCTTCTGATTACAAGCTCCAAGTTGGTTGAGGTCGTTCTCCATTTGTGTGCGCCATCTCAGCCAAGACCATTCTCTGTTGAATTGTCCCAATGGCTCGGATTCGAAGCCTTTTCAGGTCGGAGCAGTGGTGTTCATACGCTCTTCATAGCATAGCCATCTTAAGCGTTGTATCCGAAGACGCTTGAGGAGGCGCATGTCACCGCACAGCCTATAGTAGCGTCCAAGTTTCTGCGCCGTAAAGAAGGACTGGGATTATCAAGCTGTACAAAGCCAACTTAGTCCTTAGAGAGAGGGCTCTATTACTCAGTTGCCTCTTGAGCCCAAAAAAGCAGCGATTGGCAAGAGTGATTCTGCGTTTAATTTTGGTACTGATATTGTTGTGCATATTTACTGCAAAGCCGAGGTACACGAAGTTCTTGACTACCTTGAAGTTTCTTGCCTTCAAATATCGTCAAACACATTTTAGCCGCTTCCACTTTAATGCCAAAAACGCCTCATTAACGGCTCGCTGTTAGTCCAATCACGTTAATGTTGTCGGCGTAAGCTAGCTGTTGAACTTGTGAGTTATGCACGTTCTTCTCAAGAATGATGTTGAAGAAGTCACATGACAGTGCGTCGCTGTCACAGAACGCGATTTTATTTCCTAACTTATAATACGTGGAGCTGAGTACACTGTCTAGCTACTACTGATGTGAGTGAATATTATGGTAAACAATTCCATATTTTGAAACTTATTTCCTTAATAAATACTTAAAATTATCTTAAATATGTTAATATATCCTCTTTCCGAACCATCTTAATGGTTTTTATTATATAGTTAGGTATTATAAGTGTCACCCATCATATTTGTAAGTTGAGTTAATCAATGTTCAGTTATACAGTTATTACTCTCGTTTCTCGTGTTTCAAATATTCTGGAGGGAATATTTAATTAATTCATGGTTAAATGTTTTATCTGGATTATAGGTCCATAGCCGATTAATATATTTGGAAAGGCAAGGGCTTGAAGTTAGATAGACAAAACTGTTTTCCAAATTATCTTCATTTATTTCTTATTGTTTAATGGTTGCACACAAAAATTGTAATCGTTATTTTATTTTAGGTTTTCCTATTTATTACATTTGGCATAGTTAATGCTAGTAATTAGAACAATCCATCTTCAATATATATTTAGTCGGCTGGCGAATTCACAATTGAAGGCAACTTACAAGTGTTTTCCACCATAGTGACTGTTTTAGAAGGGAAATGTAAACAAGTGTGAGTACAATGAGAAAAAGTAAGATGTCCTGTAAATTACTGTCAGAAATTATGCGCTATTCACCACAATTCGTAAATAGGCGTTCATAAATAGTACGAGTATCATTAAGGCAGTAGTCTCATCAGTTATGCTATAATGTTAAAACTTTATAATTAATTCTGAAACAAATATATGACACGAATTTATGTTGAACACAATAACTAGACAAATAGTATTTTAGAATTCCCAAATAATTACTAATTTTTGACACTTTTTTTTCTGAAAGAATACTAAGAAAGTAACTCAAATTTGTAAATATGTGTTTTTTCCGAAACAGTTCAGTCTTTTTATTGAGTTGTTATATTTATATTACAAAATTATATATTACTATTGTCACTCATAGGCGTTTTTTGTTCGGTTAACGAACGTGAAGTTTAAGTGAAATATGCTGGAGGGACTAATTCATTAAATTGTGCTGTTATTATATAATGAGATTCCATATTCATAATCAAATCATACGTTTTGTAAGGTGAAGGCTTGTATTTAGCTAGATAAAAATGTTGTTTCAAATTATCTTCATTAAATTTTTATTAGGT
This sequence comes from Eristalinus sepulchralis, assembly GCA_944738645.1. NCBI lineage: Eukaryota > Metazoa > Arthropoda > Insecta > Diptera > Syrphidae > Eristalinus > Eristalinus sepulchralis. The sequence goes on from OX122882.1 coordinate 55,224,205, forward strand.
TAGGTTTGTTGTTTAACAGTATTATACTTTTCATAATGAATGATCGAAGTTACAACTACAAATTTCATTTTCTATTACTTACATATTGCCGAATAAGTAACAACAGAATTACAATAATCTTTAATTTGATTTAAATACACTTTACTCGGAATACCAGATGAAAATTAATCTTTTCGTACTGCTCGATTTTCAAACATGCATTGCTGCTTTAATATTTTACATATTTCTAAAATCATAGTAGTTCCATCACAATAACTATTTTTCAAATAACATACTCAGCTTTATTCTGACATTCGAACGATTCGAATAATCCTTTGAAAGTTAATCGAATTCGAACAAATTGTATTCTGAGATTCGAACGCTTCGAAAGTTCACTCTATCATTCGAAAGATCATTTTTCATGATATTCTGACATTCGAATGAATCGAATGAAACGTCATTTTTCTTTCGTTCGTTATTTTCCCTTCGTTTACCTTCGCTAAACATGTAAGTAGAGATATTTTGTTGCATCTTGAAATTTTATGAATTGTATCGTGACTTTATTAACGTATGTAGGTCGCAATCGCAATCATAAATCATAAACATTTTCCTGTAGTTATTTACGAACGCAATCTGTTGAATATATATCAAGATGGCTGACGAATTCACGAATTGTGGGCAATTTACGAATGTTTGCCATTCAAAAAGTAGCCGCCATGTTGCTTTTTTGGAGGACAGACGTAAACAAGTATGATGATGCGTGGGAGCTATTGCGAACATGTGATACATTGAAATGTGTGTCAATATGTCCATCATAAAGCTAAAAAAATTCATCTAATTGAGTGTACACGCTCAAAAGTTGCTCGTCATAATCATTCCAATAGGAGTAATAAAAGGTGGAGAATAGTGAAATGTGTCTTGTATAATGGTTTTTCAAAATTTTCTCAGGCACATAAAATATATCTACATTACTTTCAGAAGGAGCGGCAACCCTATTTTAGACAGAGCTGCATTCGGAACATCTACTATCTCCTCTACTCACACATTTCTTTTTCTCGTATACGCAAGAAAAAGATATGTATATTTATTTACGGAAGCAGTTGAGAGAGGTTTTCCCAATTGTCAGAAATCTAAAAGATGGCGAGGTGTTAAGAGGTGTTTCTCTGCGGTGCATCGCGAATTGCACAAAAAAAAGGAACATAGTCATAAATTTTCTACGAAAACGGTGCGATTCCTAAACTTTGTGTTATCAATTGCGTGAGAAATATGTTTATCATCATTCTAGATAATTTCATTGGCAAATGAACGTCAAAAGTGCAATAAAGTGAACATCTGTGCTGAAGCATCTAAAATATATCATTTTTAGTTTTTATTTATTTTTTTTGGAGTAACGGCGGTAGGAGGGAGTTTTTCATTGCTTTGTTGTTGTGTTCCTTAGCTGATGTTATTTTTGTTACTGGTTAGCTTCAATCCACGTCTTCGTCCTCCACCGCCCTGCTCCAACTCTTTCAAATCAAGAAAAAAAAAATAAAATCACTGTCGGCGCGCTGCAGAAATTCCCAATCTATATAATACTGGATGACTCCGTTTTCCTGTACGTTGTTTTTTAGAATGTCTTTCGTCATTCATTAAATTTTCCAAAGAATTCAATCAAAGTTGTTAATTTTAGTTTTAATTCTTTCAAAGCAGTGGAAGAAAAAACGAATTTATTGCCTTATGTTATAAAAATAAGTAAAACTGGGTGCGGATCTCATATCTGGATGTGGTATTCGACGGAATTCGTAAGCACAACGAACAATAAAACAACTATCTCAAATTTTTCCCTTGATTCTGGTGATTTTTAAATTATTGGATTATAAGAACGCTTTGTATGCACCTTTGAGGTAAGTTTACTATTGCTATGCACAAGATAAAAGCAAATTATGTAACCAAATGCAAAAAATGTGATTTTTTAATATTTAAAACGAAAAGAAAACTTCGTTTCCACAAGACAGTTTTCAGGTTTCAAGGAGGGAGTGGTATCGTACACATATACCACATATCTTTAATTCCAAAACAAAACTATTGAACAGTATTATGTATGTGCAGGAAACTACGGATATCCAAAAATTTAAATGTATATATATAAATAGGCATATATGTATAAATTTATATGTACATTTATATCTACATTTATATATATGTATAGATATGTTATTCAGTGGCTTTCTATATTATGTAAAACAAGAGAAGAAAAAAGAAAAATTACATTCCAAGTGAAAAACTATAGTGGGCTAAATATAACCACCCACGCCGCTTAATAGCTACGCTTGTTCACTCATACTTTGTGCCCGTCTATTTTCTGCTGTAGTAGTGTTTAAGAAGCGGTGATCTCTTCAATCATCAAAATTCAAACGAAATCATGACCAGACATTGTTACTAGCGTATAATATGCATCATGCTACTTATGATATATTTTTGAATAAGTTAGCTTGAACATATAATATATTGGAAACTGTTTCGGTTATAGTAAGAGGAAGAAGTAAACGTATTTTGGTCGTACCTAGATGTCAGCTGTTCATCAATACTGTAACAGCGTGTTTTTAATTGGTTTGCATATGTACAATGATCAAATGAAGAAAGAGCTCTTTTGATTCCATTCCACTGACTCACTCTTTGCGAAGAGGTCCGAATGGTGGGAGAATACTCACAGACAAGGTATTGCCTTTAAGTTATGAAAAAGAAAATACATGTATAGTCATATGATAAGAAGAAAATGAGTTTCTTTTCGATGTGTTTGTACAGACGAGGTGGAGTGTCATTGTTGTTAGATATAATTACGTTACGGTTTTCTGTAAGTTTGTCCCGCTTTTTATGAAATTTTCGTTTTTACATCGTTGTTTTCATAAAAAAAAAAAATAGTAAACAAATGTGAACATATGTAATTTACCGGGGAAAACCTACTCACAAAAGTGTTTTATCAGAACATGTGTATATATGTTTGTACATACATATGTGTTGTCCATATATGAAGTTATGCATCCTCTAACGAGTCTGTTACAATATAATAGTTCGTTTTAAGAAAATAATAACTATCTTAATAGTTTTGGTGTTTCCTTCCATTCGTCATGTGTGTTATACCTGCACTCTCTGTATCTATCGAACTTATGAATGGTTCTTATGAAATTTAGGTTACATTGATTATTATTATTTTCATTTCGTATAAGAATTTGGACAAACTTACCTGTATGATTTCTAGGATAAATTCCATAAAATGCCAATTCTTACCTCGTCTCAAGTATGCAGCTAATTTCTATTATTTGCCACTATTTGCACGTATAAATAAATGCCAATTAGAATTCACTGTGTTTGGCTAGTTTGGCTAATCTGCTTATTATAAATCCTTGTTAAAAATATTCATTCAGTGAATTTTAGGCAAGTGCGTTTTTGAGTTTGCGTTTAAAGGCAAGAAGAAAGAATAAGTAAGTTGTACTGTATTTCCTCAACGTACAAAATAATGATTTATTTTTATTATAGCTATAGTTTTGAATTTGTTAGTATATTGAAGCTGTCATTTTTGATCAACGAATGGTTTTGAAATATGATAGTATAGTGTTAGAATTTCGAAAATCGATTTTGCACTTGAATTCAGAAACAGCCCAATTATATTTTATTGCAAATTATATCATGAATGTTATTAACATTAGTAAATGATGAATACATACATATAACTGATGTGATCCGATATCGGCTTAGAATCGCTATACAAAAATTCGCATTAAAAGAAAAATAAGTAATATTGAAAAATTAAATGTATATCTGACTTGTATGTTTTATATTCTACGGATAATACTTTACTAAATAAAAGAAATAGTAGTAACTGAAAAGTAATCTGAAGTCTCGGGTCGGTGTATGCATTGAACACTTCGTACATTTCACGGCATCACCTACATATGTATTTCGGGTTGCTAAAACACTTCAAGGGTACTAATTACTAATAAAAAGTTTCTCAAAGTCCGACGTTCAAAGTTGGTAATAAACTGTAGCTTAGAACAATATCACACATAACACGTTCACTTTTTGAAGAAACTTGACCCTTAGTGCTGTAGGTGTCACCCATTTTTTTTTATTTAATTTAACTAACCTCAGCGTTTTTGTGGTCGCCGTGGCGTAGTGGTAAGTGTGTCGGCCGCCGCGCAGAAAGTCTAGGTTCGATTCCCGGACGGGACACCTCGCATTTTTCACAGGACCACCTCTTTCGAGCTGCTGACAACACTCAAAGAGTTTCAATTGTCTATGAAAAGCTTCTCGAAACCCCGCCGTTCGGAGTCGGCAAAAAACTGTAGGCCCCTTCTACTCGTGAGGGAACAGTAGCACGCAGAACACGAGTAGTTGTTTTAGAAGCTAGGCCCTGGTCCCTTGTGGGCTGTAGTGTCACTCAATTATTATTATTATTATTAACCTCAGCGTTACTAACAAGCTGAAGTATCTAAACGTCTTCAAATTAGGTAAATGTGTTAGATGGCCGAGTATTGGTGTTTCTAGCCTTTATATAATTTTTGTTACATTCGACATATTTGTTGGTGGCATATAGCAGTCATTGGCAACAGCGCCTGTGTTTTACGGTCAGAAGAGCGTAAAGCTGTTGCTTTCGGTGGTTCATAGTAATAGCTATTTAAAAAAATATTTGTAAGGTCCTCGAACAATTTCGGTCTTAATTTGTCGTCAAATGGCTCTAAATTGTAACACGATGGAAAATATATAAATATATGTAGATAGCATCTGGCAGTCTTGTGTGAAATGTGAAGTAAGGACTTAGGTAAAAACTTCGCTATATTAAAAATGTACCCGGGTGCATGCAAAACGAAAAAAACCTAAGCTTTTGCACCACTTCCAGCATATTTTTTGCACTTTTTTGCACCAGTGCAGTAACATTCTATCTATAAGCTTCTATCTGTCGATGGAACGAGAAACAGAAGGGAGAATGAAAGATAGGCTTCAGATGCAATTTTGTGTTATGGTGATATCGGTATAGGGAAATAAAAAAAAATAAATATATATAAATATAATACTTTTATAGCTTCGGAAGCACCAAGAAAACGTTCCATTCGTGAATAAATAGGGCTTTTGTTCCTGGTAAAGGGTGATTTTTTTGCTACTATCTTTTCGGCAACACTGGTTTAAGCAGCTGACGCACGTTTCGCGTTTTGTTTCACTGTCAAACATCTTCAGTTTGGTCTATAATTTAACCATGAATCGTCTTACAAACGAACAACGCTTGCAAATTATTGAATTTTATTATCAAAATGCGTGCTCTGTTAAGAAAGTTCATCGCGCGCTTCTTCCATTTTATGGTCAATTCATTTTTGGCTCAATGGGTACGTAAATAAGCAGAATTGAGCTACCAATGCATCCAGTAAAAGTCACAGTTTGGTGACTTGGTGACTTGGTTTAATAGGCTGGTGGCATCATTGTAATCGAATCGTAACGTAATTGTGCTTGACTTGCATGACATGTGATTTCAACAAGACGTTGCCACATGCAACGCAGCACAGGTCAATTGGCTTCCTAGATCGTGCGCTTTAAAGCCTTTAGACTATTTTTTGTGGGGCTAATCTTCAAACGTTAAATTATATGGACCGTACTATCGATTCAAATAAGGATTTCATGTATTTTCTGAATTTTATGTGTTTATTTTAAAAAACTTTCCTTAGCTTTTAAAAAAAACACCCGTGTGAGATACGTTATAAGATCTTTTTTATGCAAAGCAGATTATTGTTTGCTAACGCGTTTCTTTCGAACAGTGCTAGCTTTTTTTAAGTTAATAAACATCAAATCCCAAATTACTTTTCTCCAAACTTAGGATATGTAAGACCTAATAGAGCGTTTAATTCTATTGCACCCAAACAGATTTTTTGAAACCAATTGCCTCCCAGCTTAAAACGACAGAAAAAACAGAGGAACGTCTAAAAAAATGAAAAATTTCTACAATCGTTGTGTACAAGCTGAGGGACCAAAGGTCTTACGGTTTATTGTCTTCTACAAATCCTGCGATCTAGGAAGTTTTTTATAAGCAACTAGTAACGTTTAAAAGGTTTGTCAGCGACTCGAAAGAGGAGACGCCGTGAAAAAATTAAAATGTGTACTGTCCAGGTAGCCAACCCTAGTCTTAGAACAAACATTTAAACGTGTGTGGTCAATGGCTCTTACACACCATACCACGGCGACTACGACAATGAACGCAGAAAGACATACGGCCAAGTTTTTATAGTGTAATTTTCTTGAAATAGTATTAAGCATTTTTTCTTTTCATTAAATATATAACGACTAATATCGCCCAATGGCACTTTAAAAGTAGAGTAGATATACATAGATTAGCTTAGAGCGTCAGTGTTAAGCGTCAGTAAGTTAGATTTACGAACTATTGTTAAGATTAAGGAACCTAGTTTTAAGTATTTTCCTAGAATTAAGGCAACAGTTTTTCAAAATTAATTTAATAAAAATTCGAAAAAAAACGACAATGACTGGCGTACATTTTCTTTTTAAGTTCGAACGTTCTCTCGCAATCTGCCTCCAATTTGATTGAATTCCTACATGACCTAACCAACCAAAGTGTTGTCCGTAGACGCTTGTCTAGATCCGTGCCACTGTACAGCCCATAGACTTTGTCATTGAATCTTCTCCTCTCGATGCCAAGAATTAAAACAGTACAAAACATGTCACTTTTTCTTGAAAATGCCTTTTCACCATAGAGAGCATAGAGAGGGAAATGAATCATTAAGCTGTTACACTAAACCAGCTTGGTCTTTCGGTCAATGCCCAAAGAAAGAATGTTTGGCAAGAGTGATTTTAGACTTATGTTCGACTAATTAAAATACGTCGTCGACAGACGCGCAAGCTGGCAATTGAAGCTTCATTCATTGATATGTCGTTCTTTCTAAAACGTTTTTAGGAGTTTGACAGGGATACCGAAACTAGACATGGCTCCGTTTAAGTTTTTAAGAGTTTAACTCTATGCACGGCACCATATGCAGCCACAAAAACGACAAGTGGTAGGTGTCGATTTGTACTTCTTATGTATTTTTTTCTAATTTATCGAGGACTTGCCGGACTGAAAACCACACCGGTAAGGATCTCTCAGATTTTTCACGAGTGGTCTTATGTGTTTTTAGGATATTGATCCCTCAATAGTTATCCCTTCTTGTTTCGTGTGGAGCCGGCAAATGATACCGAGATTCCACACTCATGAGAATCGACTGTGACTACTAAAAGTTGACCGACTGGTAGTCTTCCGTTGTTTACTGCATACATTGGTTCACCGTACAGTGTCTATGTGAGGATCCAGGGGCGTCACAAGGCGAGTTAAGATTTCCCAAGGTAGTTTTATATATGACCAAATAAAATCAATTACGGACATTTGCATTGATTTGTCTTAAAGAACAATTTTACTTTCCTTAAGTAATCAGAAAATCATCCTCACCGAAAGATTCTAGGGCATCTTCTTTAGTATAATTATTATTTAACATAATTTATTGTTAAATTATAAATTAATTTATATTATCTTTTCGGCAACACTGGTTTAAGCAGCTGACGCACGTTTCGCGTTTTGTTTCACTGTCAAACATCTTCAGTTTGGTCTATAATTTAACCATGAATCGTCTTACAAACGAACAACGCTTGCAAATTATTGAATTTTATTATCAAAATGCGTGCTCTGTTAAGAAAGTTCATCGCGCGCTTCTTCCATTTTATGGTCAATTCATTTTTGGCTCAATGGGTACGTAAATAAGCAGAATTGAGCTACCAATGCATCCAGTAAAAGTCACAGTTTGGTGACTTGGTGACTTGGTTTAATAGGCTGGTGGCATCATTGTAATCGAATCGTAACGTAATTGTGCTTGACTTGCATGACATGTGATTTCAACAAGACGTTGCCACATGCAACGCAGCACAGGTCAATTGGCTTCCTAGATCGTGCGCTTTAAAGCCTTTAGACTATTTTTTGTGGGGCTAATCTTCAAACGTTAAATTATATGGACCGTACTATCGATTCAAATAAGGATTTCATGTATTTTCTGAATTTTATGTGTTTATTTTAAAAAAACTTTCCTTAGCTTTTAAAAAAAACACCCGTGTGAGATACGTTATAAGATCTTTTTTATGCAAAGCAGATTATTGTTTGCTAACGCGTTTCTTTCGAACAGTGCTAGCTTTTTTTAAGTTAATAAACATCAAATCCCAAATTACTTTTCTCCAAACTTAGGATATGTAAGACCTAATAGAGCGTTTAATTCTATTGCACCCAAACAGATTTTTTGAAACCAATTGCCTCCCAGCTTAAAACGACAGAAAAAACAGAGGAACGTCTAAAAAAATGAAAAATTTCTACAATCGTTGTGTACAAGCTGAGGGACCAAAGGTCTTACGGTTTATTGTCTTCTACAAATCCTGCGATCTAGGAAGTTTTTTATAAGCAACTAGTAACGTTTAAAAGGTTTGTCAGCGACTCGAAAGAGGAGACGCCGTGAAAAAATTAAAATGTGTACTGTCCAGGTAGCCAACCCTAGTCTTAGAACAAACATTTAAACGTGTGTGGTCAATGGCTCTTACACACCATACCACGGCGACTACGACAATGAACGCAGAAAGACATACGGCCAAGTTTTTATAGTGTAATTTTCTTGAAATAGTATTAAGCATTTTTTCTTTTCATTAAATATATAACGACTAATATCGCCCAATGGCACTTTAAAAGTAGAGTAGATATACATAGATTAGCTTAGAGCGTCAGTGTTAAGCGTCAGTAAGTTAGATTTACGAACTATTGTTAAGATTAAGGAACCTAGTTTTAAGTATTTTCCTAGAATTAAGGCAACAGTTTTTCAAAATTAATTTAATAAAAATTCGAAAAAAAACGACAATGACTGGCGTACATTTTCTTTTTAAGTTCGAACGTTCTCTCGCAATCTGCCTCCAATTTGATTGAATTCCTACATGACCTAACCAACCAAAGTGTTGTCCGTAGACGCTTGTCTAGATCCGTGCCACTGTACAGCCCATAGACTTTGTCATTGAATCTTCTCCTCTCGATGCCAAGAATTAAAACAGTACAAAACATGTCACTTTTTCTTGAAAATGCCTTTTCACCATAGAGAGCATAGAGAGGGAAATGAATCATTAAGCTGTTACACTAAACCAGCTTGGTCTTTCGGTCAATGCCCAAAGAAAGAATGTTTGGCAAGAGTGATTTTAGACTTATGTTCGACTAATTAAAATACGTCGTCGACAGACGCGCAAGCTGGCAATTGAAGCTTCATTCATTGATATGTCGTTCTTTCTAAAACGTTTTTAGGAGTTTGACAGGGATACCGAAACTAGACATGGCTCCGTTTAAGTTTTTAAGAGTTTAACTCTATGCACGGCACCATATGCAGCCACAAAAACGACAAGTGGTAGGTGTCGATTTGTACTTCTTATGTATTTTTTTCTAATTTATCGAGGACTTGCCGGACTGAAAACCACACCGGTAAGGATCTCTCAGATTTTTCACGAGTGGTCTTATGTGTTTTTAGGATATTGATCCCTCAATAGTTATCCCTTCTTGTTTCGTGTGGAGCCGGCAAATGATACCGAGATTCCACACTCATGAGAATCGACTGTGACTACTAAAAGTTGACCGACTGGTAGTCTTCCGTTGTTTACTGCATACATTGGTTCACCGTACAGTGTCTATGTGAGGATCCAGGGGCGTCACAAGGCGAGTTAAGATTTCCCAAGGTAGTTTTATATATGACCAAATAAAATCAATTACGGACATTTGCATTGATTTGTCTTAAAGAACAATTTTACTTTCCTTAAGTAATCAGAAAATCATCCTCACCGAAAGATTCTAGGGCATCTTCTTTAGTATAATTATTATTTAACATAATTTATTGAGATGTAAGAGTTTTTAGACCGTCATCTGAATATTTGTTTTTAAAGTTTGACAACAACTTTTTCAATGAACAAACTTGGACCGTGACGAATGTTTTAATTAACATATTTATCACTTACAGTGCGTATTTGACGTGTTATTGCATATTAAATTAGTCATATTGCGCTCGGTAGAATAAGATGATTCATAGTTAAGAACAAACTGATTTTCGAACGACAAGATGTTAGCACAAATATACATATATATATATATATACATATATATATATATATATATATATATATATATATATATATATACACATATATATACACATATATATATATTTATATATGTGTGTGTATGAACGTACGCAAGTAAATACGTTCGCGCCGAAGAAATAAGACAATTTCATATTCAATTGAAAACAAATTAAATTAAAAGAAACAATCTTGTAAATTATAGATCATAGAGACCATCGAGGTCCTCTACTTACATAATACAGTTGGAAGCAGTTTTACGTAGTAACTGGCTTGTGAAAGCACTTCTAAGTGCTAATGAGGCACTTTCATTTGCCTGAATATCTGTGATGTATAACAAAATTCTTCAGAAATTATTATGTATATGACAAATTCGGTCAGGGACTGGCAAGATGTTTCAGAGAGTTTCACACTGACAATGGTGAAGATGATGACGGTATGATGTAGAAATTATGAAAGCTACTTCAAGGGTCAAGGTATTTGTGTAAAACAGTATATTGCAGGATATTCGTCTTACATTTCATGGTATGACTTGAAATATAGAAGTCATTAAATATATACTTTTGCTTTTATTGTACTTTTGCATTATCACAGAAATTAAGGCATCAATAAACTAAAATAAGGCAATATAGATGAATTCAAATTATTTTGTCATTTCGCATTTTAAATGTATTTAAATGTCATCATAAATGTACACTAAAGGGGTGTTGTAAGAAATTACTGGAGCACACATCAGCCACAGTCTGAAATGTTTGTATGTATATACTTATAAGTTGACTGTACGGCTAGAGAAAAGTGAAAGACACGTTCTGAATGACGTTATTGACGTTACACAGTCAAAGGATTTAGTTTGAATTAATGAATATAATGTCTCCTCTTTAATTATAACTGCAGAATGTAGTAATTATGTATTGTCAATTAATGCGTCGTAGTGATTGCAAATTTGCTTAAATATTGAGAATTCTAGTGCGTAAAACAACGTCTGGATATGCAGATTTGAAAAACAAGGATTTGCTCGTGAAACTTGCATACTGTACTGTGTTTCATTGGTATTCTAACAAATAAGCTAAACAAATTTTAAGTATAATACAATATTATGGTCTCGTATGAAGTTTTTTTTTTTATCAAAAAAAGTTTAAACAAGATGACAATCGGTAGTATGGGTTAAAACTAGAAGCTAAGTAAATTTAAAACAAATCCTGCTCCGGAAAGGTTTCCGTTCAACCATATACAATATAAATAATGTTTTCATATATAGCAAAAACACAATATTTATGTGGTATGGTTACATAATATACTTAAATCGTATTCGCATTGCATTAAAATTAGCAGTGACTGATTTTGTTATAGGATATCAGTAATGTAATGTGCATTTATAACCTTTTTTTAGCAATGCTTGACTAACTACAGTATTTTACGTTAAATGATGCATTGTGATAGGAAGAATTAGGCAATTGCAAATTCAGCCTGAAAAATATAATTTCATTAAGAAATGTACTTTATCAACGACGACTTAAGATTACACATTAAATGTATTTGTTAAGCTAATGTAAGATAACCGAGCAATGTTTGATCTCTTTCAACATATTTACCACATCAATAGGGATGGAGAAATGTTATAGTATCGATTTACAAATGAATACCACGAAGTTAAGTACTCGTAAAACAGTAATTATTCAATATGATATCGGGTAAAAATCCAAGCAGTTATATACTTTACTAGCCTTAATTGAAAACTTCTCATATCTTACTTTTTAATTTTTTTTGTAAATATTCAAAGTGAGTATTTGATGAATGAAAGTGTAACAACAAATTGCGTTCAGCAGTCATCTCTAAAGACTGCCCTCAGAAATCTTTTGAAAACCACTATTATAAGACTTTTGTCAATGTAATGAGTGTTCTCTCTTTCTCTTTATTAATCTTTTTATGATCATAAACTTGCCTAAGGCCTTGTGTTGCTCCGGCATTTCTATAGCTACATTACAATTTTACATTGTATTGTATGTTCTTTATAAATAAATAAATAAATATGTTCATATATATTCCAACTACCCTCCCTACCCTGCCCTTAAATTCCAGTCTGAATTAGATATTGACAATATAACAATAAATCTTAAATCTTTAAATTCAGCATAAGACTTCAGGAGTAAATTTAGATTCAGGAGTAAATTAAGAGTACCTTTAAAAAAATTTGGAGAAGTTTCAAGCGGCTTCACTTTGGTCCGGTGATAGGAGTGCAGTGTAAAAAGTGGTAAAGAGAAAAAAATTGAACTTTCGACACTTTACAATACAACTTCTCGTATTGTTCGTGCTACTGTTCTCTCACGAGCAGAAGGGACCTACAGTTTTTTATACAGTGCCTCAAAAAATTGAGCATACCCCTATCATTACTTCATATCCGTGCTGTTTTAAGGCCGACAACATAACATAACTAAATACATATCTTAGCTTCGCAGAATCGATACACCGATATTCTCTTATTTGTGCTAAAATATGGAAATCGTGCGAAAACAGTCTACTTTGTCAACGAGAATGCTCATAATTAAGCTATTTTGCGAGGGGAAGTTGATGCGAAAAATAGGAGAAACTGTAGAGCGATCGCATGCAATGGTACAAAAAAAAAATAAACAATTATAGATATAAAGGGACACTAAAAAACACTAAAAAAAACTCGCTCCCAGAACACAACGAGCGGTATATTGTTCGGACAATCAAGTCCAATCCAAAATCTAGCGTTCCAAAGTTGACGGCTAAGGTGTCATCCGTAATTAATAAGCCTCCTTCAGTGGAAACCGTTCGCAAAGTCTTGAGAAAGAATAATTTAAATGGTAGGATCGCCCGAAGAAAGCCGTACATTTCCCTAGTTAATAAGAAAAGAAAGAAAAGATTGGAGTTTGTTAGACAATATGTAAACCACCCGGAAAGCTTTTGGGAAGGTGTTTTGTTTTCAGATGAAACAAAAATAAATTTATTTGGGTCTGATGGCAAACAAATTGTATGGAGGGAACCAAATACAGCTCTCAAAACTAAAAATATAAAGTCAACCATAAAACACGGGGGAGGATCTTTGCCGTTGTGGGGTTGTATGGCTTTAAATGGCTGTGGAAAGTTTGAATTTATAGAAAATACTATGGACAAAATAGGGTATTTGAATATTTTAAAACGAAATTTACGATGTTCCGGAGTAAAATTAGGTCTACCTTCGGTTTTCTACTTCCAACAAGATAATGATCCAAAGCACACCTCCTATTTAGTAGGCGAATGGTTGCTTTATAACGCTCCAAAGCAGCTAAAACACCCCCACAATCGCAGGATCTTAACCCTATTGAATGTCCCGAAATAAAAGTGCGGGTTAAAGAAAGTACTTGCCCCAATAAGCAGGAGCTAAAAGCTAAAATTCAGGCAGCTTGGGAAGGGATTCAGCCATCTTTTACTGAAAAACTGGTAAAATCCATGCCAGGGCGGTTACAAGCTGTCGTAGATGCTGAAGGAGGTGCCACGCGTTACTGAAATTTTATTTGTAACTGTTTTTGTTTTGTGTTTTAGTCGAACTCGAATTTACTTTAAGTGTATGCTCAATTTTGAAGTGTTTTTTTATTTTGCTTAGAAAAAGCAAGTTTTTTTTAATTTTCATATTTTGATTTATGGTTTTTAGCAATTGAAATATGGCAATTACTACTTTTCGTAAAGCGAAAAAGATAAAAATATGTTAAAGCTGTGAGTGTATGCTCAATTCTGTGAGGTACTGTATATATGTACATACATACATATTTATTTGTTCTTTATAGTTTAACATTTGAGTTTGTTACAATATTTGTAAATTTGCTCAGGCTTGCACAGAGATACGGTTAGAAGAGAATAACCTTACTACTGAAAATACATTTGGATGAATACATTATTGTCTTTCAGGAATACAATTAGAGGAAAAACTACCTAAAGTTTTTTTGTCAACTCCGAACAGCGAGATTTGAGAAGCATTTCATTAATACATCTCGAGCATCTTGAGCTCATCTCGTCCGGGAATCGAACCTAGACCTTCGGTGCGTAAGCCAAAAGCCCTCGCAGCTAGCGCTCATTTTGTAATAATTAATTTAGGTATTTATAATCATAAATTAATAAATAATAATAATATTCATGTGGAAAAGACATTTTTTAGATGTTTGTGCATTGTTTTTTATTATTTCTCTTTGTCACATTAAAGACTTGATGCATGATTGGTAAGTTGATAGAACTGATTGATTGTAAAACAAAAGAGAACACTTACGCTTACACATACGCAATGAAATATTTTGAAGAAATCAAATTCAACATATTTTGACCAGATGACAAGCATGGTGGTGGTCAGGTGATGTTAAGGGTTCGTGCTCAGTATCTGGTGACGGTGCCTTGCGTTTCATTGACTTTCATATGAATAAGTACAATAATTACATAAACATTAGGAAAAATAATTTTAAACTAAGTGCTCAGAAATTGGGTATTACGGAAAAGTGCCACTTTTATCAAGATGACACAACAAATTTTTTTGGTTCTACGGGAATGGCTTTTGTGTTACATTCCAAGAGTGATCAGAACGTTGCCACAATCACCAGATTTGAACAATATTAAAAATGTATGGAAACAATTAAAAATCAAACAAACAAGATTGACTCCAAAAAATTGTATTGTAGAAATTAGATTAAATTATACAAAAAACACTTTCTGAAGCCCTTTGAGGTGGGCCATTTTCATTGTGAGCCACTGTACATAAGTTATATTTTTATATACGATCAAAAGCACAACAACAAAGCTTATGTGCACAACTCGATACGGGCAGAACAGGACAAACGAAGGACGCCAACGCTCAAAATTGACAATAGTTTTGAGTTGAACAGGGGGTACTTTAAAAAATTATCCGAGCATACTGTTCTTACATGATGACTAAATGCTGGCATTTTCAGAGCATTAAACAAGACTAACAACAGTGTATATAAAGCAATAAGATAAGATATTGGGTAATTTCAGTGAAGATAAGTGGAGGTAAGAACTTCTCTCGCCCAGCTGTATTGAAATAAATAGATATAGATAAAAACAATAAAAATATGAGGTAGGCAACAGGAAACTAAATCATATTCATTTTCTTTTCCTAGTAAAAATTATCATTAACACACAAACCAAGTAAATAAAATTCAAACCCTGGTAATCCTCAATATAAACACATAGAAACATCGAAGCTTATACATATATTGCCTACAGACTTAGACAACTTAATAAAAGAAGACTTTATACAACAGATAATAGGCAGATAATAAAGAATTATGGTAAAATTTTTCTTTGATTGAAGGATCTAGGGCTATTATTAGTAAATTAAAACATCGGTCAAATGCTCGCCACGGCTTCGGTGACATACCTCTATCCGATGAGATAACATGGTCATTAAATTTATCGTAGAAAAGAGTGTGGGAATTTGCACCATGCTTTTGGAAGTATACGCAATAGGGCCATATCCTCACTTTCTGCCAACAAAAAATCCATTATTATCTTGCAATAACAAACACCTTTCAAGGTAACTGCTTGGCCGACATCCATCGCCTATAACCGACACTATCACGAAAAACAGCAATGTTTCCGCAGAAAGAACTGGGCGAGAGTTTCAAATTTCTTAGAGAACCGGTTTGCTAAAATTTGCGTACAATTATTCTTAG
The DNA here is from genome assembly GCA_944738645.1 of Eristalinus sepulchralis. NCBI lineage: Eukaryota > Metazoa > Arthropoda > Insecta > Diptera > Syrphidae > Eristalinus > Eristalinus sepulchralis. The sequence goes on from OX122882.1 coordinate 55,240,017, forward strand.
TATGCACAGTTGATCGATTATGGTGACTAAAGAATTCATGAAGTTCACGAAATGCATTTTGAATCGAATGCCCATTTTCGTAAAAAGCTTTTTCAATCTTAATGCGCTGCTCAATTGTGTACCTCTTGGTGATTGAATTTGCCAAACACTGAAACAAAGGAAAGTCAAATTAAGTTGGGCATAAGAGCTTGCTGTTAAGGTGTGACCCACAATTAACATCGTGCATTATTGGTGGATTACCCTTTATAACACATTTTCAGATTCAACATAAAATAGATAAGATGTAGCTCTCCTTCTCCTACAGAAAAGTTAAAAAGTTCAATAAAAGGAGTTGTAAAGCTCTCAAAACGGGTGATAGTAATTCATCGTAAAACTGAGAAGACTGTGTATAATTCAATATGGATATAACGTTATGTGATACAATATATATTACATACTTCCGAGTTTATGCTGAGTACAGCTGACTGCAAAGATCCAACCTTCTTGGACAATTCGCCAAATGGTAAAAAGAAGATTTAAATTTAAAGGTGAACAAAATTCGGTCAAGTTGTGGTGTAAAATAAAAAAAGGCAAACGTGTAATCGTAAGTGCGTCGACCCACAAGGTCTAGGTTCGATTCCCGGACGGGACACCTCGCATTTTTTTACGGCACCACCTCTTTCGAGCTGCTTACAAAACTTAAAGAGTATCAATTGTCTATGAAAAAGCTTCTTAAAAAGTCGGTGTCGGCAAAAAACTTTTACTCGTGAGAGAACAGTAGCACGTACAACGAGATGGTGTTGTAGAAGTAATTGAATCTCCCTGTAAACCTGGACGTCTCCTGGCATTCAAGTAGACTATGTTATGTCTGACACAACATTGTTGCTCCTAAATAAAGATACGACTGAAGAAGATTCCGGAAATATAATGAAATAAAAGTAGGTAAGTAAGTAAAAGAACAACTGAAAACGGCAGAGTATTACGAATAAGATTGGACCCAGTTATTGACGAAAATAAAGAAAAAAAAGAAAACAAGAATAATTTATAAAAAATATTCACGCTTGCGGAAGGGATTGTTTCCATAAATGTATGTATGTAAACTTCAAAACTTTATAAACTCACTTATTTGTGTCTTTTTAGAATTGTTGTAAGTTAAAAAATAGTCAGTATTAAAATTTCGTGTTATATATTTGTGCCAATAATAAATGTTGAATGCTTTTTTGTTCTCTGGAGAGTAAAAGAAATTTACAGTGTAATCCCAAATCCCAACAGCGAGTTTGAGAAACTTCGAACACTTTGAGCGTTGTTAGCAACTTCAGAGTGGAGAAGCTGGGAAAGTATGAAAGACGAATGCAAGTTCACTCAGGACCTTACACCACCGGCCACATCATTAGAATTGAAACAGTTTTGGACTTCATTCCTGCCATATCATGTCTCTATCTACTCGAACGTGCGCTTTTCATGCTCTTTTTTTTTTTGCTGAGAAGCCGCTGTTTCAAGAACAGGCCCTGTTTTTCACAGCAGCGTGTGAAATTTGGCTGCATCGATCTTTGAGAAAGTTCCAGCGAGACTCGGGCGACAAAGTTCCAAGCGATTTGTTGTGAATGTTTTATTTTTCGACATTGAGCCTTGGTGTCTTGTTTTGACTCCGTAGCTCTCAGGTTCAGAAAGAAAAGACTCGAATTACGTGAATTCAGAGTCAAAGTAGAAGAAAAACGGATGCAACGCATACTACTCAAGCCATTGAAGTTCCAAAAAGCAAACGATCTTAAACTGCAACAGAAAAAAACTGAAGTCGGCAGAGGGAAGGAGTTGCTACCCTTGTACGAAAGTCTGAGTTGTCGAATTTGGTGTTTTCCGATGAGTCGCCATTTGTTATCAAACAGAAAGGTCTGCGAAAATTTAAACTCATACTTGAACGGCCACCGGAAAGCAGGCAGCCCTGGAGGTGGTGGTTTGGGCCGTCATAACTTCCGCTCGACGTGAAAATTAATGCGACTGGTGAAACTGCCTAAGAGATAAAATTAAAGAGTTAAGCAAACAAACATTTCGGACCGTTAACCTTTTAACAAGACTCGGTACCGTTTAACAAAGTGTGCTTTAACCAAGATTGGTTGGAAAAACAATGTTCGACACTTCATTTCACCAACACAATAGAGTGCCAATATCCCGGATGCAAATCCGATGGTTTTTTCTGCCTGGTTTGCAGTTTGGACTACCTCCATAAACAAGAACTTTGCCGGAAAGGGGCTAAAATATGGCAGAGCCACTTAACTGCAGCGTGTGATGTTTTCTTCGACCATTATTCTCAAGACCATTTATCGCATCAAAGGTGGACATATTGAAACCTAATGATACAATTTAAAAAATATTGCATCAGTATTTTCCAAAATTGTTGCTTTGACAAAATAATAAATAAATTATATCAATATAAAAAGTTGAAGTTCGATTCATTCAACTTGTAATTCGTATTTAAATTTAGGTTCATTCAAGTGTAGAGTGATGGCCATATAATTAGAAACGAGAATTTTAAAATAATTTAAAACTGTATACATTTTAAAAAACATGTTTTTCTGTAGTTTTTATTTATGCATGTCCAGCCAAAATTTCGTCAAAGACAGCTGTCGTTAAATAACGGTACTACCTAAACACAGTCACACTCAGAATTATTACAACGGCTCATTAATTGTTCCTGTTTTAATTATGTGGCCACCACTGTAGGTATGTACAAATTAAAAAATAAATGATCAATGAAACTAAGTAGTATGCTAGGTTATACCCATTATCCGCTGAGCTTATTGAAAGAATTGGGACTATTGGGAGTTCTTTGTATACATAACATTATCAACAAAACTTGGACAAAGCACTGAACTGGAACTTTGAAAGGTCATGGGAAAAAAAATTGACAAGGACAAGTACAGAGAGTTTGACAAAGACTTTCAAAGGGAATTGGGCAAGGAATTGGTTATGAAACTGGGCGGGGAATAGTACAGTGATTTGGATTGAAAAACAAACTATAAGAAGAATTGTAAGCCTTCGGAAAAGAATTTAACTGCTATCTGTGTAAGGTCCGGCGGGTGGGTCACATGATCTCTTGAAATACTTTTTAAATCGTAGAAATTTTACATATCACAGCCGAAAGGGTGTGGATAAAGGATAAATGGTGATTTTTTAAAAGCTATAGGAAAGTTTTTCGAACAAAAAAACACATAAAATTCATAAATATGCATGAAATCTTTATTTGAATCGATAGGCCAATTGACCTGTCCCGAACGGAGATAAAATGTTCACCGAACTCGCCTCTCAATAAGTCCATTGTTAAGCGTTAGTTTAGTTTTAGTTTAAAAGGCATTTTTTTATTATTAATCTAATGGTATTTTAAAACTAGGTATAAAACGCTTAACCTAGGTACGACAGAAATGAAATCTTATAACTACTTACTGGCTCTATGCGGGCGCTCTAAGCTAAACTATTGATATATTTGTTTTGCTTTTGCCTTTCGGCGTCATTTTTTATTATTTATTTTTTAAAACTAAGAAAACGACCATTGTTAAGCGTGCTGTGTGGCTTGTGGCACCGTCTTGGTGAGACCATATGTCATGCAAGTCAAGCTCATTTTTGAAAAAGTACGGTCCAATGATGCCACCAGCCCATAAACCGCACCAAACTGTTACTTTTTCTGGATGCATTGGTAGCTCTTGCAATGCTTCTGGCTGATATTCCCTCCAAAATCGACAATTCTGGTTATTTACGTACCCATTGAGCCAAAAACGAACTGACCATAAAATGGAAGAAGCGCGCGATGAACTTTCTAAAGTTCAGTTCTTCTTAAATGCGTGCTCTCATTTTGATAATAAAATTCAATAATTTGCAAGCGCTGTTCGTTTGTAAGACGATTCATGGTTAAATTATAGACCAAAAACACGAAACGTTGCCAAAATGATAATTAAAAAATCACCCTTTATAAGTAATGGACCGCAACAAAGCGTAAGGCGGTCTGACTATTTATAGTAAAAAATTAATTTCTACGAATTGATCATGTATTATATATTTTACATATGATATGATTATGCTCATATAAATTGGATATCATAGCGGGACCTTTCCTTTATGCTTAATACCAATTTGGTCGCCGTGGCGCAGTGGTAAGTGCGTCGACCGCCGCGCTGAAAGTCTTGGTTTGATTCCCGGACGGGACACGTTGCATTTTTTACGGCACCACCTCTTTGGAGTTGCTGACAACACTTAAAGAGTATCAATAGTCTATGAAAAGTTTCTCAAATCTCGCCGTTCGGAGTCGGCAAAAATCTGTAGGTCCCTTCTACTCGTGAAGAACAGTAGCACGCACAACACGAGTAGCTGTTGTCCTGGTCCGTTGTGGGCTGTAGTGCCACTCAACTATTATTATTATTAATGCCAATGATGGTAACGATTGTTTAACAAGATACTAAGACTTAACTGAAGCATCTTTTTGTGTAACTCCATATTATAGGTATTGTGTAATATTTCGTTTAAAAAACATATTCCTGTATATTACAATATATATGTACATATGTGGGTATTATAAATGCCAGTTACTAATGTTCATATATTCGGGTTTGTTCATATTTATAGTTTAGGTATGTATATATGTATCATTTAACTTAACGATTACGCTTTGTGTCGGCATAAAGGTTGCATTATCACAAGTGAAGAAAATTTTAACTCTTTAATGGGTAAAGTGGCCTGGATATTCTAACTCAAACTCTTGATTTTCACTTTTTTCGCAATTTTTTTAACAGTAGATTTGTGCGGCAAATGTTATAATATTAATATATATAAAATATATGTACATAAATATATAGTATAATATATAATGAGGTTATGCTTTCAGAATACGGTCGATACTAAATAATTTGTAAATAAAAACTTAAACTCTGTTTGAAGAAATCAGAAAATGAGAAGATAGAGATAAAACCTATAAACTGTGTGCGGGAAACATTGTACATGTTGACAGTAGTGCATATCCAGGAGTAGATTATTGTCATTTTTCTAGATTTTTTTTTAAAAATATATCATAAATTATTTATTTTAGTGTTTGCAATTAAGAATACTTAGAAAGCTTGTATTTCGACCATAAAAATATGTGCATTTTTTTCCTTGCGAGACAATACATATTTTTATATTTAATTTTTTGTACCCTATAATAAAAACACATGAGAACTATTTTCTGATAATTTGTTTTTCTTAAATTTCCTATGTTGTCTTAGTTAAAAAAGTATTGAACAGCTGCACAAATCAACAATCGAATGCCTCTCTCCATGAATACGCTTCGGACAGCATTCGCGAGAAGTAATATTAGATATTTAAGAAATCTATACTTAAACTCGCCTTGAAGAAAAAAGCTTTTTGAAATATATGTTTTAAACTGTATGTTCACAAACAAACGTGCATAAATAAACGTATATTACTTAACTATTAAAGATACATTGGAAAAGCATAACGCGACAAAATTATTTTATTATAATTATAATTTTTTTTTCAAAATGCGCTCAACAACACGCTGCTTTATATTTGTATGTGTTTTAGTAGTCTCTCTCTCGCAGAAAAATGCACTACGTACACACTAACTGTTGTGTACAAAAATGTTCATACATTTATCTTAATAGATATTCTGATATTAAAATTTACATCGCGTGGTTAGTTTTCGTTATCATTTTTGAATTATTAATAATTTTTAAAATGTACTAATGTGTACATTTAGAAGAATAATCTTTGCGCAATAATTTCTTAAGCTGCCGGTGATACATTCAACAAATTATGTTTTAAAAAAAGAACAAAGCAACAAAAAAAAATGAAATAAAAAACATATTAATATAAAGTTATAATATTTCGTGTTCCGACTGTCAATTTGATTTCTTTTAAATGTGTGCACATAAGTATGTATAGATAATCTTATTAGACGGCGTACGCTCTCTCTCCTCCATGTATCTGTGCATACAGTGAAATTAATGTAAAAACCGTAGCCGAAAATAACACATTCCCTTTCTCATTTTATTTTTAGGATTGTATTCAGATTCAAGACTTCGTTTACGCAAGGAAGAGATAGAAGGAAGTGTCAAAAAAATTCAGTAAATTTTCGTAGAGTATATTAAGTAAAAAATTTCAGTTCGAACGGTTTCACGCGTTTACGGTCGAATTTTTAAAGAAAAGTATTAAAAACTCGCCTAAAATAATAAACCTGTGTCAGGATTAAAATTTAATAAAATAAAGCGAATGGAAAATACGGAATTATATCCATTTTGAATAAAAAAAAACGTACGTGCACAGCTAAATGCTATTTTTAAAACAGTTTCTTATGTAGCCTGCAATGTAGTAAAGTCTTTACGTATTCTTTCATAAATGCTGGTATATTGCTTTAAAGAATTGTTGATATTTAAAACAGAAAATTTAAAAATTCAGTCGCACTTAACACATGTGATTAATTAATACGGAAGTACAATCCTAAGTTATAACATACAAAATATAATACGGTCTTCATAACTGATCTAGGCAATCATCATGCATTCCAAATAAATTCCAATTAACTAATAACTGAAAAAAGGATTTCTCCTTTGTAGGACTAATTCTAATTTAAAGATGTGAATGTCGAATCAAATTTTACTAAAACTAACATATCACAAATCGCAAAAAGAACACAAATCTAATGTATACAAAGAAGAATCAAACTCTGTTTTTATGAATATAACACGATATGGTAATTTTATTTGTTATAACCTGAAAATTTAAACACAGATTGTGATTTTTTTTTGTGTGAAGGAATGATATTTTCGTATTACGTCTTCAGGCTGAAAACATTTTTAAATTGTGTTTTATGGTGCTGACTAATATGAATGATTTCGTTTCCGTTTCCCAATACATGGACAAATTATGTAAATTGCACTTATCTAAACTAATTTCAAATATATGGCTTTAATGCAAAGTCGCAGTTAGTCAATCATTTTATTATATATATGTTAAAAGTGGTTCCCGCCATACAACATCAGTCAAATTTCCTATAAAGGCCTTAGAAGTAGTTCCTTAGATTGCATGAAATGTCTTACAAAGAAAGCTTGTCAAGTTTTCCTCGAAATAAACGAAATATATGACAAATTGATTATTAATATAAATCTACTAACTTTCATATTCCAAAATGTATGACTATACCACATTTTTGTGCATGAATTCAATTTTAGTTTTGTTCATATAAGCAGCCCTTTTAACGATGAGATTTTTTAACTTTAGAGATTAACATTTGTCGTGCATATTTAATGTTGTTGGTATAAGAACTTCCACAAGCGTTTTCAAGTTACTAATATTACTAATGTTTGAAAAGAGTTATACCGGCGTACATGGTATGTAGATGCATGCAATGCCAGAACACAATATAAATAAAAAAGATAAGTATTGAAGTTCGAGAATCTTATTTCCATTTCCATTTTCGATGATTTTTTTTCCTATAAAAAGACCTTGACGAAATATTAACTAGGTCACACTTGCTCATTGTTTTAAAATTCCTTGTGATTCCGACTAGTAGTAAAGTGATTCTTTCAAGTCATAAATTAAATAAAAGAAATGTGTGTTAAAATACATCTAAACATTGTTTTGTGCTCTTTATTGTACAATTTGTAAAAAAAAATATTTTCCCAAATGTTTACCTTTTTTTTAATGAAACGCGGGTTATTATTTAAATTAGTTTAGGTATACTCTAACCGTTGTTGTGCTGCGTGGATAGTTTATTCATTCACAAATTTTATATTGAAAAGTTTTCAAAAGCAATTGTCTTATTTGTTCTACTATTTTTTTTCGTAACACTTACATGGGATACACATATATAATTTTTATTTCATTTATGCCATACGATGTACTAATTGTTCTACATAATGTTAAATATAAAAGAAAGTAGTTACCATATCCGCCCTGAAAAAATTACGGTCACGTTTTAACGTATTTACAATTTGACTTTGCTGCAGTTCAGCGCACTTTCAAATTTCGCGGGTACAAAAAAATTCTTTGGCTAAAGATAAGCCACATTCTCGTCTGTCGGTATTGGTGGAGCAACGGCGGTTAAATTCAGTAATGGCGTATCCTCTCTTACTTGCTCTTTTTCTCTCTCTTACTTTCGTTTAATCACGTTCTCACTATAAATATTTTTGAGAATCATGAAACAAGGAACAACAAATTTTGGAATAATTCCAGATTATTTCGGTGTACTCTGAAAAGAAACAATAATTGTGTGTGTATCAACGTTTTCTCTACATTTTAATTGTAACGCATATTCTTGAGATATTGTGCGTGTGCGCAATTTGTTTTGTACATATGAAAACATAACATTTTTATTCTTATTTTTTTCACCCGTTTAAATATAACTATTGAGCATACTTATTAACATGTTAATGGAACATGTGCTAACTCAACAAACGTTTAATCGTTAAATAGAGTAAAGTATTGATATAGATGTCCTTTATTTCCATACATACATATTATTTATTATCTCTGGTACATAATTTATATTCATGAATAATTTGTATATCGAAATACATGATCATAATTATTATAGTGAATTGTAAAATATGTGGATTTAAATTATATCATGCTTCATTAGGCCGAGTTGTTTTAAATCAAATCGAAACGTTCACTTATGAATGTATATTTACTCAAAAAAATTTACCTAAGTGTCTTAAAAAGGGGTATATTTTCTTACAAAACTTTTCTATTCTTCAGATAAGTCACAAAAACGATTTATTCTAAGCTTAGAAACAATTATTAGTATTACGAATTTTATGTCAACATCAATGTACGCTTAATTGAAAAAAGGTACTTTTTGTGCGGACATTTATGTTTGCACCCTGTAACCAATTGCGTACATTTTTATGTGAACATAACATGTAGTTAAATATAATTTTCTACTTTTTATTTTCAGATCATATAAAAACGTCGCAAGATGGTGGTCGGAAACGCAGACGGTACCGCGGTACCCGAAGGCGTCAACGCATTGGCGCATCCATCCGGAATACCACAAGATAAAATAGACAATATAATGAGTGGCATAAGCAATACAGGTGCTGTTAAAATGAACAATCACAGAAAGAAACTGCGACAGAGGTGCATACGATAAATTAAATGTTAATATCTAGTAAATGATTATATTTGTATACATTAATATTCCAGGTTTGATATTATAAAAAAATTAGGACAAGGCACGTATGGTAAAGTGCAACTAGGAATCAATAAGGAAACTGGCCAAGAAGTTGCAATTAAGACAATAAAGAAATGTAAAATAGAAGCAGAAGCTGACTTAATTCGCATACGAAGAGAGGTTCAAATTATGAGTTCTGTGCAACATCCTAACATAATTCACATTTATGAAGGTAAATATTAATTATGAAATTAAAAATATTTTATTATCAAAAAATGTGTGGGTTCTGAACGAGCTTGTAAAGACATAAGGAATATGGTCCAACTATCAATGCAAATGATACCCATCTTTCACACACAACAATGAAGGAGTAGGAAAAACCATTGACAAAAAGATCGTGAATCAAGAGAAAGAATTAAATTAAACATAGAGTGCCCTTAATTCTGCCAGATGTGGTTTTAACTATAAAACGGAAACGAAAAGAAATGTAAATTTTTGTGTACCTGGGTATTATCTGGTTTTAGCGTACTCGAAGCAACCGGCAATAATTATCTGTATCTTGTTTTAATTTTATGTCCTAAATAAACTTATTTTCTTACGTACCTACGTACATATGTGCAATTGCTCGGAAGAAGGCAAATTTCGAATTCTTGTCCGGTAAATTCGGAGTTGGGAGAGCACTGTCTTAATACCAGCACCAAAAATATCTTTCCGTACCCAATACATACTCAGAAATTCATACATTTGTAAAAATGTATTTCATTAAGGTTAACTGGACGAAATAACCAAACCTGAAGAAACACTAGACATTTTAGACAAGACATACAAGAATATCAGTTCTACTAATAATTTAAAACAATACATGTGACCATTGTGAGATATTGGGAAAGTGCGTCGACTCACAAAGTTGCAGGTTCCTGGATCAAACATAACGAATTTTTTCACGGCACCACATCTTGCGCGTCCCCTCTAATCGTGAAGGAACAGTTGCGTGTAGAACTCGAGCAGTTGATGGAAAAAGCTGGACCTGGTCCCATGAGGGCTGTAGTGCCACTCAATTGAAAACAGTAAATATGTTCTAAAATAAAAAAAAAAACACTTAAACTACCCTTAGGTCTGCTCGCGTACAAACACTGACTAGTTTTCCAATTTTGGGGATGTCGAAAAGTATAACAATAGCAAACATGTAAAATAACTAGACAACAAACTCCAATAACTTCTCAGCTACTGTTTTTTGTGTACGCGATCAATCCTCTCGTACATCTTCGTTGTAACATCTGACGCATATGTAATAGTAAGACGGATAATTTTGTTGATATTGTTATTGGTGGTTATTTTAAGACGTATTACCATATTTTATTGACATCAATCTCTATGTCCGTTAATCCGTCTATTTTGAAAGCTGTCTTCCTCCTCTGCATCTATGCGGCTTGTTTTTCCAATGCACGGTGTCCAGTAATTACTCCTAGTATGTTTCCCAATTAATTCATGCCCAGGCTGAGAATGGCAGTGGTTTTCGGAAGGTTAGTTTTTGACCAACTATGGATGCACTCTCAGGTACAGTACAGCGTCGTTCATTCGGAAACCTCAATAATCTGAGCAAATACATATTTTTTTTAACAAAAAATATACCTCTGCGTCTGTATACAGTATTAAATTTGCATACATGCATGCATTCGAACATATATGTTAAATATGTGTTTAGTAGGAACAATGTAGCCAATTTTTATATAACATCGATAGAAACGGGGTCAATGATACTTATTCCCTTTCTATCACAGTTAGAAAGGGAGTTACAGTTTTTAACAGTCTCTTTGACCAGGTATCCTGCACATCATGAGTCGCATTGTCTTTATTAAGAGACAGGAGAATTTATTAATTCCTCTGTTATAAACTGTGATTAAAGTGCTTTGATGTCAACGTAAATTTTAATGTTTTTACCCGAAAACGTACTTATCGATTGCCATTAAGCGATTTTACGAATAGCCATAATGATTTGGTGGATTGAAATACTGACTGACTTGAAGATGTTCATAGTACATACCCTCATCTACTACAATTCTAGTTTTAGATCTATCAGTGTGGACTTGATATGCAATAATTTGCAATTTTTTCTTATTTCAGTCTTCGAAAATCGAGAAAAAATGGTCTTAGTCATGGAATTCGCAGCCGGCGGTGAATTGTATGATTACTTATCAGAACGAAAGGTACTAACGGAGGAAGAAGCACGACGAATTTTCCGTCAAGTATCTACTGCAGTTTATTATTGCCATAAGCATAAAATTTGCCATCGCGACTTAAAACTGGAAAATATATTGCTGGATGAACATGGAAATGCTAAGGCAAGTTTTAACCTAAATACATAAATTTAGAAGGTTTTTCATAACCTTGTTTCTGTAACTGTCAACCGAAAATAACAGTCCTAATTGATATTCGGTTCTCAATTGACTCTTATAATTATATAGATTGCCGATTTTGGCTTGTCAAATGTTTTTGATGAACAGCGGCTTCTGTCGACATTTTGTGGATCACCGTTGTATGCCTCCCCAGAAATTGTAGAAGGAACTCCATATCAAGGACCAGAGGTGGATTGTTGGTCACTGGGTGTACTGCTGTATACACTAGTCTATGGGTCTATGCCGTTCGATGGATCAAATTTCAAGCGACTGGTGAAGCAGATAAGTCAAGGTGACTATTATGAGCCTAAGAAACCATCAAGAGCTTCATCATTAATCAGAGAAATGTTGACTGTATGTCCGCGAAAGAGGGCAACTATAGAACAAATTTGTAGTCATTGGTAAATAATAATCGCTATGAGAAGGAATTTTTCAAACTATAGAATTTGTTTTCAACAGGTGGGTCAATGAAAATGATAATGTATCGTGCTTGGAACTGGCTGAAAATTTGGCAAATCAAACACCAGTTCGATTGGATGTTTTATTATCATTATCGCCACCATCAGTCACTGCTGATCAGTTGGTGGTCCCAAATGCAGATACAAATGTTAAGAGCAACGAAAGAGTAGCTCGAAGTCATTCTGTTGGATCAATAAGAGAAATCGGTAATACTGAAGCAGAAAGGAGGATTTTGGATATGGTTGCAGGTAAAAATATTGTTAAAATTTGTGATCCTATAAAAATCTGTTGATTTGTATATTTTATTAGCTGGTGGAGAAGCTGCCCTTATGCCATCACCCACACGCACAATAACGCCGGCACAGAGTCCAGTACAGGTGAAACGAAAGCTGGAAACCACCGTTTCTACAGAGAGTGCTGTCGGTGCAGTGAAGAAAAAAGAACGTCCAATGGAAGGTGTTGCAGCTGAAAAGCCTGCTTTAGAGACACCTTCTCAGATGGAGGTAGCGGAAAGTGTTGTTGAGACTGAAAGTAATATATCGAAATCAGAAACTTCCGGTGAATTTTCAAAGCAAGATATGGAGCTAGTTGAGAATTTGTGTGATAAATTAATGCAAGAGCCATTGCCAACAGCAGAGTCAACTGCACCGCCAAGTTTAGAACAACAAACGTTAAGTCGACAAAGGACTGCAGCTAAATTGGACGCCGTAACGGAAGCTGCTGAAGAAGTTCCTGAAGAGAACACACCCACAAAAGTAATTAAAAAGTTCGTAAACAAGCACAAGACCGCAGATCTTGTTGCAGCCATAAATAAAATTTCTCCAGAAAAATCATTAGACGATCCAATAAAGGCACATGCAATGACGCATGTGCGTAAAAGTAGTTTACCCGATGAGTCCTTAGGGAAATTTAATGGTGATCGACGAAAATCCCGTATACTAGAAACAGCCGAAAAATTTCAAAACATGGGAAGTCCCAACGTCGAAAAGCCGAAAAAGATTCCAATTTCTGGTATAAGTGTGGGCAATTTCAAGAAAGAATTTGAGAGAAAAGCTTCGCTTACGAATGTGCCCACATCGGCTGAACGTCGAACTTTAGAGAAACTATCAGAATCTGCTGCAAAAGAGGGTAGTACGGATAAGGAACGTGAACACCTTGCAACAGAGAAGAAATTCGTGGTACAAAAAAAATTGACAGACTCCGGAATGTACAGTTCGACACCTATATCGCCAAGTAATTCCGTCGAGGGTAGTGGCTCCAAGAACTCATTGACGAATTTCTCTCTAGAAGAAGCTAAGCGTTCAATGGAAAATTCAATTGCATTAATAACACAAGCGAAGAATGAATCATCACAGGAAGTTGATCAACTCTGTGCAAAAACAGAAAATGTTGCAGTATCTGACGATCAGTTATCGGAACGTGAAAGGAAACTTAAAAATGCACGTGCAATTATTGGCAATGCTATACAACCAGGTGAGGAACAATCACATACATCGTGTGAAACTGTTTTCGTGTTCATCTTACAGGATCAGAAACAAAACAAATACCCCTCGCATATTCACATTTTTTTAGGTATACGCAGGCCATCTCTTTTCGGCATGGGTGGTGGCCGTTCAATATCGGGCAGTGCTGTCATACCAGACACACGACATTTTCGCATTGGTTCTGGCCCCCTTGAGATTCCCATGTCGCCGATGTACTCAGGTTTCAAAAGTAAGTTTGTTTTTCAGTCAGGGATATTACTCCGTTCGTTGAGTAGTTACATTACTATGTTCAGTGCTTGGCTCGTAGCTGTCATATGGTGCCAACAACCTTGATCCCTTAAAAAGATATTTATTTATCTTATTTCATATATTCCAAAATACTTTATCGTATTTGTGGCATAATGTGTTCTTATTGCGTATGTAAAGATCTTACACGCAAATATCGCATTTTAAGCCAGCCTGAGAACAACAGATTGTGCTACACAATTTTGTAAATACATGTAAATCAAATACTGAATGTTGTACAATAACTACTTTTAATAAGAGTATAAAGAAAATTAGGGCAATTTAATATGTTATGACTGTTCCCTGAAAAACACCTAAAAAATACTCGTTTTCCTTTAAAAATCTGTCAACCAACCAATTTCTCTTACTGTATCCGTTCTATATTTTCCAGTCACAGCTTTCACAACCAGATGTATAAGCTTCTTTCAATTTCTATGATTATATTTTTATTTTTTATATTTATAATTTGTTCATAATAGAAAATAATTAATGTACATGCATTAAAAACGCAAAAGGAATATACATATGTATTATCTAATCACCTATCCACTAATAATTCCGACATTTTTTGTATATGCAACATTTTATATGCATATTAAATAAGGAATCCAGGACGTGGCAATAATATGTGTTATGTGGTTTTCTTCAATCAATTCGAGACAACAGAATAATAGCTTAGTTTCAAATTTACTTTTTCCAATTTATTAAAATTTTCTATAGAAAATTCTTGTTATTATTTAATTTCTATATAAACTGTTGTTCATAGCCTTGCATTCATATGGATTCCGAATCAGAATTCGCGAAAACCGTTTATTTGCATGACTGTTATGTTCGTATTTTCATTTCTTCATATGCATATTATTTTACTTGCTCTACAAACACATATTTCACACATCAACTCAATTTACTCATATTAAATGTATGTACAAGTGTGTAAAGAGCATCCTAGACAATGTTTTATGTACACAGTACATCAATATTGAATTTTCATTAAAAAAAAATAAATTAATATCTAAATGAGAATAATGTCACTGTTGTCATCAACCAAGTAGCAATTTCTGGTTTCCCAAATTTACATTTTCTCAAACAATTCTTGTTGCTTTATTTCATTTATTTACACATCCCATTTCCTGTCCGTTATCATATTTGTCTCTTTTTTAACATCGAATATAATAATTTAATTGAATTAAAAAATGTTTGTAGCATCCCCCTCAAACATGGAGCCATCACCGCAGGCGCACGGACCTGGAACCGTCAAGACATCCCGTGCTGAAATAACACTTAAATCTGCAACGCTTCCACGAAGAAAACCGTCAACAAAAACTGAAGTTCAATTGGACATTAAACCTAGAATCATGGAACAATCACCAATGCGCTTCACCACGGAAATGCAGCATCCTGTACCAGACTTACGAAGTGCTCCAATTCGGGAAGGACCTTATAGTCCCATACCTGCATCAGTTCATCAAAGAGCAACAAGCTTAGAACCAAGAGAACACATTATTCCCATACAGAGACCTCCAATGTATACTCGCACAACTTCGAATACTACGACTAGGTATGACTTAAAACAGTGTGTTTTTTTACCAAATGAATTAACTGATTTTAATATTTAAGATCTGGATCCTTATCACGTCAGTCAACATTGGAATCGGAATCTGACACGACTACTACAAATCTTTCCCAATCTACCTTAACTGGATCCTCACAACCAATTAAAAAGAGCCCTCGTGAATTCATCATACCAATTGCGGTTGAAGGAGGCGGATATATAACTCCTAGAGCTGGAAGTATTGAGCCGTCTGAGTCAAGCCAAACGACAACCAGTGGGTCGACGTTCTCTCGAATAAAACCAGTGCGAATGGGGTAACAGCACAAATTAAAGTACATATATACAATGGAGTTAATATTTTATATTTTACTGTTAAGGTTATCAAGTTCGATAAGCAGAGAAGGGGAAGAAGATCCCAGATTTTCGTTCCATCGATTGAGGTAAAGTGAAGTTAAATTATTAACAAACTCTTAAATAAGTTTTATTTTATAAATTTCTTAACAGAAGCTCACGTCCAGTAAAGAAAGTAAGTCAAGACAATGATTCTCAAAGCTCTGGCGAAGAAGATGATGACGATGGTTTTGAGATCCTCACAGCTGAGAACTTATTTTCAACACTTTTACAAAGAGTAAGTAGTACACTTTATTTATATCTTTTCATGAATATAAAAAAATATATTCCATAAATCTGAGTACTTGGAAAAGGTTAAACATTCAATATTTGACATCTATCTGATTTATCGATACAGGTGCGAGCATTGACTAATCGACTGAATGTAAATAACGACTTCACATCAGGTTTTCCAAATTCAAGTCGTTTACTAAGCGATATGCGACAAAATCAGAGTCCTTTTTGGAATCAGGAGCCCTTCGGAAGGTGAATTTGTTGTGTTATTTATTTATTTCACTTAAACTAATTGCCGAATCATTTTGTTGTTTTTTAATGTTGATATTAAGAACTAGTACCGCATCAATCAATAATACATTTAACATTTCTTTTTGTTTTCATGCTGCGCCTTATAACCGCCCCTCTCTCCAACTTATTTAAAAAAAACAATAATTTAATTCGTTTGAATTTGTAATACTAATGTATTCTTAATGCACACGAATCATTGCACACAACATACGACAAGGTCTCAGTTTAGTTACTCATACACGAGTGAAACTGTTGAAAAGAAGCAAACGTAAGTATAAAGCTTTTTTAAATGTTGCAAAACACTACACACCAAACGTGCACGTTCAGCTACGATACTATCAACAAAAAAATATTGTAATTTTTTAATAAAAAACAATTAAAGGTAGAAATTAAATTTGTAACGTTGCAAAACAGGACTATTTCCATTTTTGAATTAGGATTATGATTTAGGATCTGGAGCTACAAAACTTAGAGGATATATTAAAATTCAATCCTTTGTTCAGTTAATTTTGTGCATTTTATTCTATATCTGCAAGGTTTTGGTTTATCTGGCATGTTTCTTCGTCGGGTTGTTAGGTTTTTTAAATCATTAAACCATTTAGCTTTATGATGATATTGCTTAATGAAGATGAAAGACAATTCTTCTAGATTCTCAAAGCGTTTGCCAAAACCCTTTCTTGCATCCATTAGGCAATACCCTATTAGTGTAATGAAATCTATTGTTTGACTACTGTCAACTAAGGCGAATAGTCGTATTTTTTTCACTTTAGCTATACGATTTTTTAGTAATACAGTTTTTGCGTCTTCTGGCTCAGTCCTTAGCATACAATATCCACTGTAGAGAGGTCAGTTGTAGCGTTAACTTTGTAAACTAGGCGTCAACTTTGTAAAGTGACACTAATTCTATTTTTTTAATTTTATGAGAACCAGCACTCTTCTTAACAGGTAGTTTGCATTTTCAACACTCTTATGAACTTTATTTTTTTTACAAAGCTTTATGCATAATATGAAAAAGTAAGAAATCTTAATGTTGGATGATTCCTCCAGGTGCTATTCAATGCAAATGGAAGCAAAAAAAAAAATCATGCAGCACACATACTTCGAAAGACTGAAGAGTTTCATCACATACTGTTAATAGTCTCTCGATTCTCCGGCTTCGGTGATCGTTTGCTTTTGTTGCTCATTCTTTCATTCTTTTTATGAAGTCGATGTCCCATCGTGATAACAGCATAACATACCCTGCTTTGTTTTTAGTTACCACTTGACTCATTTTGACAAGCGCTTCTAATACCTACAAAGGGTGTTTGTCTTCTTGCCTTGACATGAAATGATGAAGATTTTTCGATAGTCAAACAAATCTGTTTGTATTCGAAAAGCTACTAACCAAAAGTTTGCTTTCAATAATTGCAGCGGTGGTGCAATGGAGTTGTAGAAAAAAAAATAAAAACACCGACCAATGCAATACAAAAACCATTAAAAGCTTTTAGACCCTTTTGTCCCGCAATTACACTGAAACGCTGTGTTGAACGTTTTTTAAATTCATCGTATGTATTCACATAGAATTATTAAAACAATATGAAAACTCCTGCTAACTTAAAAAAAAAAAAAAAACTAATGTACGCATACGATATTATGGACTAGTTTAACCAAATTTGTATGATTTAGTTTCTTTAAGACTGTTTGAAAATGTTTATTTTTTTTGTGTATTTTCACCACTCATTTCAGCTAGAATGAAGGGTAGGAGAATAAAATTGTTTATAATAACATACTTTATATTATAATCTATTTTCAATAATACAGCTTGCATGTCGTAATATGTTTTAATTTATTGAATACAAATATCATTTCAGTCGCTTAGCTAGCCCAAGCAATGTAGGAGCGCCATGGCGTCATAGTATGTCTCGTGATCTGGGAACTGATATGGAGTCAATGTTTTCTCGAACAGGTGCAACATTGCCTAGAGGTGAATATCACAGATTAAAGAGTAAATTTCTCGATTATTAAAATAGAAACATAGTGGTGTTAAACGTTTCATTATTCTAAACGTTATTACAATTAACAATTAGGTTTCAAATTTATAATTAAAAATTGATTAATATAATGGCTTTTTTATTATAATTTATGTCTTTTTGACTATTTTTCGTTCTATTTTTTTTACGTCACCATTTATGAATAATAACTAAAAGAAAATTTAGTAATTAGACTTCAGACAAACAAAAAAATTATAAATTGTATTTTTTTTCACATCAATTCTTAGTGTCTAAATGTTAATTAATTCTGATGATGATAAAAAAACAAAATGCACACTTTCATTTATAAAAATCAAGATTCACATTGGGCAGTAAAAAACTGAGAGTAACAAAAATATTTTTAATAGATATAGTACATTTTGGTTTAAAAGTTAATATCTATTATTTTATATAACTTTTTCAAAAACATAGACATTTTGTAATATTAAAAATTATTTTTTCGTATTCAAAGTTTTGAGTAAGCGCAAACATATTCTTAAATATGTAAATAACTTTATAGGTAATTGTTTATGGACCTTATTTATTTACATTTAAATCATGAAAAATAAAATTAAAACTGTTTGGAAAATATTGCGAATAATAAATGAAAATATATCTAAACTATTTATTGGATGTTTTGTATTTTTTTTTTCAATTTTTCACATAGTTTTTTTTTAATATGAAAATGATTCATAACTTCAGAGCCCGTTTTCTTTAAACAAACGCTAACACCATCTTAACACGCGCATACAAACAAACACATAAAGATGATCTTTTAACTAAATAAGCATGTACATAAATATGTTAATTGTTTATCTAATTATTTTTTGTTTAAAGTTCTTATTTTTTGTGATAATTTAAAATTCAATTTCTTATTCGTTTAGAGTTCTGGGCCTTTTTTTGTAAATAGTCATGAAGAGTATGATATTTCCAAAATTATTTGTTACGCATTATTAAAAAATAATCCAAAATTGATATTGATTAGAAATATATAAAAAAATGTCCAAAACTTTGAATACGAAAATGTAAAATATTAATTAAATAATCAATTTTTTTGTTTGTTCGACGTTCTGCAATTTTTTTCCCAAAAAGTTGAACAAATGATTTAATCAATAGACGGTATTAAATCAATAAGTGAAACTAATAACTATTTTTATCTATTTATTTTTTAATGATTTCTTAACATAATTTCGATTGCTGCTTGTTATGTACTTCTTTTTTATATACTTATGCTTGCAGTGGGGTTACGCGTGTCCCAATCGCATGTTCAAAAATTTAGAGACCCTCAACCAACAACAATTGTCCAACACAAAATAAGCAATAAACTGAAAGACTAATCACAAAATAGTACACCGAGGATACTGTTGACTCTAAATAGTTTTATTTATCTTACTAAAGGAATGTCTAAAAATACTAAATGTCATCTGCAATTTATATTGTTGATGTATTAAAATCAAAACAAAAGGATGTATGTAGCAACTCGTGTAATTCAAATTGAAAATTTCAAGATCATAATTTTAAACAAATGATTACTAACGGCCACATTTAACATTCACAAGATAGTTTGGCTTCTACTGCGAGCAAATTACAAATTCCTTAGCACGTGAGTTTATTTGTTGTTATTAATTTTGTTATTTATTATATTTTTAATAAAATTTAAAACTAATATAGATGTTGTCTGGAAGGTTTTTTTCTTTTTTCCTGTTTTAAACATTATGTTTTGTCTGTTAATTTTTGCGAGAAGGGAATTTGCGTTTGAATTAAAAAAGTTAAAATATGTTACGGTAAGTTGTTTTATTTGAATATAAATGTGTTTTATGAAAGTAAACTACAATAATACATATCATGCAATTAAACATTAGAAATCGCAGTCGAATTACAGTTGTAGTGTGCGGTAAGTTTAGAAATGTGTGAACATATGAGTGTCTCTAGAGTTAAACGAGCACGTAATTATTATCTGTTTCATTAAATATATGTATATAAGATCAATTTTAAATTTTAAAAGCCTCTTTTAAACTCCGGAAATATGGCTTTTTCATATATACACATATTTATTCAATCGACCTTGCGGTCTAAAGTTTCACAATAAAAGTAATTAGAAGTGAAAACTTCCATCAGATGAAATTTATTAGTAAAAACACAAACAAATAGTGTAGGTGCATACTCATTTATTGTGGTAAGTGAACATACCATCAAAATATAAACTTTCCCAGAAAAATTAATTTCCACGACTTGATTATACTTGAAAATGTTTAATTTGTCAGTAAAACTTACAATATTTTCAGGAAATAAAAAATTAAAGAATTCAAAAAAAGTTGAAAGCAAGGAAACACCACAACCTGTTCCACAACCTGACAAAGATATTGAAGAACCTCTGGATCTAGCTGACTTGGACTTATCTCGGTTACGTCTTAGCAAAAAGGACTTAGAAACTCTGTCGAGCATTACTCCAGGTTTACCAAAATGTTTCCAGGAACAACTTCTCGCCAAATTACCACCGACACAAGCAAGGAAATTATCCCGAACATTATCAATGCAAAATAGCATTCATCATCCAAACGTTAGAGTATATAAGCGAAGCCAAAGCGGTGGTAGAAACATGATACCATTGGACATTGAAGGAGTATCTCACATGGATACACCCAACACAATAGGGAAAAAAACTGTTGATTCTGATCGCAGTCATAGCTTAGTATACAGACGAAGTTTAAGTAGAAGTCGTTATGATTATGACAATAACACTGATGTAAAACATAGAAGCGCCAGTGTTTGCCGCGTTTCCGATGACGTTAGCAAATCTCTCTGCTCATCATATTCCAGCGACGTAAGTGACAAATACAAATATTACTCTCCATATTTAGCGAAAGGTAGAGATTCTGAGAGTTCATCAGTATCACCTTATAAGCGGTATGAAAGTATTTCGCCAAAAGAATCAGGTTTGAGCCCATCTAAAGATTTTAATAGTCGATCCTCAGGTGAATGCATTTCGCCTACAACCGATGTTTCTGGAATCCATAGAAGGTACTCTAGATTTGTTCGACAAGAGGGAAACAGCTGTAATCTCGATGAAAATCGTTCTTTTACCGATAAGAAAATCAGAGAACGCGAAAGTCAATGTGGTCTTCGTGAAATTAAAGAAAAGAGTAGGGAATCAAGCAGAGATAGACTAAGTCAAAGTATGGAACTAGAACAATTTCCAGATGACGGTAAGAAAAATCCGGATACAGCACGCCATGTTAGAAATAAGAGCCTCGATATTTCTTGTGACGCCAGTACCCACAGTCGTCATACTTCAAGATGTAGGGAAACACCCGATAAAACTTTGCAAAAAGAGGAAATCGCCTCGAAAATATTAGCAGAACTGCAAACTTTATCTGCAACAAAAACAAGGAAGGAAAAGTCAGAAGAAACTTCCAGCAGCGCTTCTAAGGAAGTAGCCCCCGAAAAAGTTGTCGTTAAAAAAGTCAGAAAAGTAAAGCCAAAGGAAAAATCTCTAGACTCTACTTCGCCGGACGCGGGTAGAACTGCAGACACCAAAACGACAGTCATCAAAAAAGTCAAGAAAATTGTAAAACGATCTGAAACGAAGGGAGAAGAAAAAAATGGAAATATTCCACAGGAGTCGTCAACATCAAAATCTGATCTGGAGAAGCCGAAAAAAGAATCTAAGCTTAAACGGCCAAAATCATTTCCTATCAAAGAAACTGATAAAATTACGCCATCTAATCCCAAAAGTAATACAACCGAGACTTGCGTCAATGAAACTAAAACGTCGATTACGAAAGTCGCAGTTGAATCATCTCCTGAAAATTGTGTAGAGGCAAAAGAAGTTAGACTTATACGCCCCAAGAGCTACCCTGCATCGAAATTAACTCCTCCTAAGGATATTAAAAGGATAATATCTAGTTCACCTGAAAAGCAAACAAGTGATTTGGTTGTTAAACCTACTCAAAAAAGATCTAGTCTGCCTGAAGACAGTTTGTCATCAACGGCTACAGCAACTGGAAAGGGGAGTGAATCGTTAACTCCAACAGAAATAAAACCTTCCACTGGGAAGAAAATTATTAAGGTAACAAGAAAATCTAAAATAACAAGTCCCACATTAGTTCCGAAAACCATATTAGACACAGAATCTAAAAGCAAAGACATTAGTCCAACTATTACTACAGTTAAGGAAAAGTCCCCAGAAAAAAAGGTTGGCAAAGGTTTACTTTATGCAATAGGGCAAAAATTTGAAAAACTTCGAGACTCTGCGAAGGGTAAAGAAAAGAAAATCGCAACCAAAGCTACCACCAGTGCTAACGCGATACCCCAGAAAGTATCAGATGATTCTAAAGAAAAACTGTCCTTGCTAAAAAAGAAGAAAGCAAAGTCAACAACAGAATGTTGCCATACTGAAAATAGCGAGGAAAAGACTGAAGAAAAATCACAAAAATCAGAGAATCGGCGTTCAAGGATCGATGCTATGATTAGATCACTTCGTGAAAGATCTGTACCCAGAACACCAATTCTTACAGAATCGACGCTGATAAAAAGGGCGGTAAGTGTCGAAGAAATACCTGGGGCATTCAATAAGTGTGCAGTGAATCGAGTTCTAGGACTTTTCAAGCGGTTTGAAAAAGATGGTAGCGATCGCAAAGTAAGGAGCACCCGATCTACCAGTAATATTGAAAGACAAATGCACAAATCTGAGTCACCCATTCAGTACGCTCATGATCGTCCAAAATCGAGTGGTTTTCTGACAAAGCCGAGTAAAAATGCAAATATTCTGATTAGTAAATCTGAAGCTGCCAACAGATTCCAAAATGAAGCCAACAGCATTCCAAAAAAGAAAGAAATACTCAATTCGTCCGAATTGCCAGCACAGCCGGCAAATGCCGTTAATATGTGCCCCGATTGCCACCAGGACCAACAAAGTCCGTCAGGTGTGATGGCCACGGAAAAAGAGGACAAAATTGCTGCAAATATAAGTAAGGACAAACGAAAAGCGTTAGTCCTGGACTTTACTAAGTTAGATAAGATTGACAACAAATTAGAATCGACAATGCGCCAAAATACATCAGTAAATGGTAATAGTATTCATAATGCTGCATATTACGATACAAATAGCAATAATAATAACTTAAAGACTTCATCAAACGAGATTAACCGCAACCATATATTCTCACCACCAAACGACAATGCGACCACATATTCTTCCGATTCGCGAAGTTATCACGATGATTGCGCCTCATCGAGTACGTTCCTTTCTCCAACCGATGAACCAGAACTGTGTTTTGATAATTGGTCAATTTGTTCAGAAGATAACTATATGCTCGCAACACCTTCACCCACAGTATCTCGTTTGTCACGAACGTCGCACTACTCTTCGCCTACACACGCCTCTGATGCAAACGAAAGTGTCATAGATCGTATAAAGAGACGAAGTTTTTACAGCAGATTTAATGAGAAGCGTCCTAAGCGACAAAGTTCAATTGTTGGTCCAGCTGCTCGTGATTATTATCGAGAGTCGTCCATAAGCTCTACAAATAAGCCCAAACAAGCGCTAGAACGACAGTCCTCACCAGATATTACAAAAGAGTTCTTTAAGCCACTTAAACTAAGTCCAGCTGGAAGTGAGCTAAAGCAGCCGATATACAGATCAGTTGACACATCTAAACCCAGGCGTCTTGATAATTTGCATTCGTCAACTTCACCAAGCTTTCTTCTAAAACGTTACACATCAGACAATGACTATTTATTGGGTTCATCACGGCTTAAATCCGGTAGTAACACATACGACAACAATGGGCCAAGTCAACCTACTTCCTATTATAATACTTATAACCCTAAGCGAAGGTCTTCATACAATCTTAATGGAGCTCTGGCTGGTACAACTGCAACCAAACATAATGTAGATGGATACGCAACTGTAGGAAGGCGCTCTACTCTTCGCCCGTATGATCATCGCACACTGTCATTACTAGATCCTGTTGGACAGAGTTCTTCATCTGTTATCGGAACTTATCGCCGTGATTATAGAACACCAATTAACGATATTGGAAGTTTTTCTAGGTAATTTCTATTTTCTATTTAAAGATTCAATATTTTATTCAACAAGCTACCTTCCATCCCTTACAAATATTAAGGATAAGGAAGAATTGGGTTTTTGGGATACGTAGTGATTAGCTATTTTTAAAGTATGTTTAAATTAAAAGCCCATGGAACGATTGGTTTATCACCACTTTTCTTTGGTGTAAGTGAGGAATGTGAAATATAAATTTCCGTACGTATGTGTATGTTAATGTACATATTTAGATTAGACAGTTTGATTTGCACGAAAAAATTTCCTTAGACTGTTCCTCCTACAAATCTTATTGGGGAATAGATACAAAATTATAATAAACAAATTTAAAAACTTTCCTAGGGAAGTGTCAATTAATACTTATTTGTAATCATGATCTTTGTGGAGGTGGGATCCGAATTTTTAGCATATGTCGCCGTGGCGTAGTGGTAAGTGCATCGACCGCGGCGCAAGAAAGTCTGGGTTCGATTCCCGGACGGGACACCTAGCATTTTTTCACGGCACCACCTCTTTCGAGTTGCTGACAACATTCAAAGAGTATTAATTGTCTATGGAAAGCTTCTCAAATCTCGCCGTTCGGAATCGGCAAAAAACTGTAGGTCCCTTCTACTCGTGAAGAACAATAGCATGCACAACACGAGTAGTTGTTGTAGAAGCTAGGCCCTGGTCCGTTATGGGCTGTAGTGCCACTCAATTATTAGATATTTATTCATCCAGAATTTAATTCCTCAACCTTATTTGTGGTACATTTAACGTTTACCAGTATTTCTGATTAATAGGATTAATTGACAGAAGTAATCTCACGACAGGTTTGAAGTTTGGTTTCAGGACCATGGAAGGAACAGGAAGGCGAATTGTATAAAATATTTGAGGCGAATGAACATGATAAAACACACAAAAGATTGTTTTTTTTTTAATGTCGACATCCAAAACATTTGTTTTATTAGTATTCATTTTTCAGGACATTGCGTAACATATCTGGTTAAGAGCTTAGTCCCGTGTAAAGTGCAATCATTCTTCTTTATCGGATAACAATACAGTCCAAGGTGCCCCAACCTGATAGAGGTCCTTCTCCACGTATGTGGTCCATGTGGCCTAACCGTCTTAATCGTTGTATTCTCAGACACTTGATTAGGGGCATGCCGTTGAACAGTCTTAAGAGTTTGCTGAATCTTCTTCCCTTCCCAAACACGACGTACAACTTTGGTCCCCTAAAGACCAGAGTTTTCTCATTCGTCCACGTTTCTGCGTCATAGAGCTGGACATGAATTATCAAAGTGTTATTCAAAGCCAACAGTTTTAGACAGCAAAGCGGTAAAGAAGATCTTTTATGCGATATTAAGAATACTTATCCGTCGTTGGGTTATCCTTTCTTGTGAACAGGGCAAATGGAAGCGATTTAAGTGATCAGACATGCTTTCCCTCGGCAATGTCCTACAAATGAGTTGTGCATACACTCGATTAGATCATTTACAGCTGCCTTAAAGAATTCTGCAAATATTCCGTCAGCTGAAAGATTAACTTAGAAGATCGGAATTCTTGTCTACAGTCTTTCAACTCGAGTGGAACATTCTGCCTGACAGCTCGATTTGATTCATCATAACTCTTTAACAGTCGGCAAAAGTGATTCCAAATTCTCAGAATCCACTCAAGAACAAAATGACCATATGCGTACCGGCAGGCTTCAGAGCGAGGTTTATATCCGCCGGTTGTCTGTTTAACCTTTTATTTAGACTTTTTGACCATTACACCAAGAACAAAATGTCCATGTGCGTACCGGAAGGCTTCAGAGCGAGGTTTATATCCGCCGGTTGTCTGTTTAATCTTTTATTTAGACTTTTTGACCATTACACCAATTTTTCTTGATCGCGAATTTTCATGATCTTTTCTTTCCTCTCTAAGAACCCATTGCTCTTTCCTCCCTTCGTAGAGCTCAACAGCTCCGGGCAGCGTTGCCTTGTAGGGTTCCTCTTTTGCCGCATGCTCCATCCTGCACTCTTTATCAAATCAGCCGATCAGTGACAGCTTCTTTGATGGCTTTTTGGCAACATTTCCCTTCTTCTTCTATGCAAGCAGGGTCGAACTATCAGAGAGGTTCAGGGACACTCCGTTGTCAAAGGTCCAAGCGATCTGTTGCAAAGTAAGGTGTTAGCATTATAAATATATATACATATATATTTATCTACGCATAAATCCCACACCCTGTAAATTCGGTATATTTATAATTCATTTTTATAAGAAAGGAAGTTTTTCATGCTTTAGACATAGAACATACTATAATACTTCAAATATTTTCATTCAGATCTAGGTCGAACTACCGGTCTACCTCTGTAACACGAAGTCCGACAAACATTTGATGCACAACACCTCAAAACGGATTTTGCATTTTTTGTTACTACACTCGAAGCAAACGCGCTTCTAAGGAAACTACATCGACGAAGAAGCAACAATTCACCAACAAACAGAACAACACCAATTATAAATATTGAACTAAGTTGTTATTTAAAAAAATAA
The DNA here is from genome assembly GCA_944738645.1 of Eristalinus sepulchralis. Taxonomy (NCBI): domain Eukaryota; kingdom Metazoa; phylum Arthropoda; class Insecta; order Diptera; family Syrphidae; genus Eristalinus; species Eristalinus sepulchralis. Next base: position 55,266,831 of record OX122882.1, read on the forward strand.
TACTATGAAATAAATTATTTTATATATTTTTTTACGTAAACCGATTTCCTTTCATCACAACTATATAGTGCCTTTTTGTTTGAATTGTAATATTACTGTTTGTACTTATTAAAGTGAAGAGCAATAAGTTTGAATGATAGTATTAAAGTGTTTAGACGCAATATTTCGTATTATGTTCGAGAATGTGAAAAAGTATGTGTTTTTGTTGTTTGCTGAAACCACATAACTAAATTTATAAAAAAAAAAACGAATTAAAAATAAAGTTAACAGACACAACGGAAATTCAATACATATATTTCATTATTAATTTAAAGTACTTACACACGACGTACATAAATCAGTAGTTATTGCATAAAGGAAAAAATGTAGGAATCACTTATTCGACTTAAATAGAGAATTTTTGACGGACTTTATGGTTGCATATATTTTCGAAAATCCGTAACAATATTAAATTTCAATTATAAGAAGGTTCCAAATATACAAATATACATATATATATATATATATACTGATACATATGTATGGATATAATATATCTATTTATATGAAACAACTAAATATACAGTTGCATAGCAGCAAATGTGTGTTCGAATTTGATGTTTAAATTTTTACAAAATGAATTATATTTGTGTTGACACATTTGTAAACTGAGATATTTTAATTTAAAGACTTTGCGAACAATAAATGATCCTAAGACAAAAACTTCAGTCTTCTGTTTTTCGTAACTTCAAGTGACTGGGTATTTAATGTTTTCAGGTAGATAACGTTTTCTCTTGAGCTTTATCCATTTGTTGAACTATTATGAGGCATAATAAAGCATTCTTCTCACAGTTTTTACAAACTATTTGAGACATATGATCGCCTATCGATATCTTTAAAGAGAAAAATGTTTATAGTTTAGTGACATCATACATTAAGTAAATCCATATAATGTTTTATTGTTTTGTGCTGTAAGCAGGATGTGGCATAAAAAAGTGTTTGTAATAAATTAGAAATATAGTTTTAAGCAATTGTTAGGAGTTTGTACAAAGCTTAATACTTTTATAAGTTTAGAATTTGCAAGTGGAAACCGAACATTAGTTGCAGTATTATTTTTTTTTCTTTTGAAAGTTGCTTTTTTTTTCTTTAGATTATTCTGAAAAATTATTTTGGTAATAACAATGTACAAAAGAAGCAAATGCACACTTTTTTTTGCTCCTCCTGTAAATAGAATTGTGTGCTTCTTACTGGGTCTTTCATACTTACGAAGTGGACAATTAGAAATACGGCGTAAAATAAAAATAAATAAATGGAAGCCTGGAAAAATAGTTAGCCTTCATGCGCGCATTAATAATAATAATAATAATTGAGTGGCACTACAGCCCATAACGGACCAGGGCCTAGCTTCTACAACAACTACTCGTGTTGTGCATGCTATTGTTCTTCACGAGTAGAAGGGACCTACAGTTTTTTGCCGATTCCGAACGGCGAGATTTGAGAAGCTTTCCATAGACAATTAATACTCTTTGAGTGTTGTCAGCAACTCGAAAGAGGTGGTGCCGTGAAAAAATGCTAGGTGTCCCGTCCGGGAATCGAACCCAGACTTTCTGCGCCGCAGTCGATGCACTTACCACTGCGCCACGGCGACCACTGCGCGCATTGCAATGTGCAAAACACATTTTGAAGTACAAACGGAGAGAACAAATCAAACTCAACTTTTGAGTTCATATTTTGTCCAAAAACGTCTCTGTATTATGCTCCCTGTTGGGAAAATACAGAAGTTCACGTATTTGCTGGCATTACAGTGCGCATAAATCGCATGCATTCAAAGATAACTGAAACCTAGCATAAAATTACTCCTTTCTTTTTTATTTTCATAAAGAAAAGTTTGCAATTTTGTTGTCGCAACTTTTTATAAGGGGCATAATCTCTTTCGGTTTACCAACAACTCCAAAAAACTAGTACATGTTTATAAACAAAAACTTTCCAAAGCTCGCGGTTTGGAGTCGTTTTAGGAGTAATCCTTTTTATAGTTATTATTATTATCAGTTCAGTTGTTATGTGAAAGAACTTAAAAAAAAAAGTTTATTTCTAATCTATAAAAGGCTCAGTATTAAACTCTTCAAAAGCACACTTTTTTATTTTTTAGAACAAAAAATAAGCTTTGATTCCTTCTCATCTTGGCGATGGTGATATAAACAGAAAAAATTGTCAGATGTGAGAATATCCTGCTACAAAGTATGAATATTAAAGAAAAATATTGTATACAACGAGACACATAATACACTATTGACAAATATCACAATTACCAAAAAATACTTGGTAAACCTTTGATAAATAGCAGTTGGATGTTTTTTTTTATCAATTCGTACCGTATATAAACGAATATTTGTAATAAAACTGGTTAATTTTTTAATTTAATCCACCGTACCGTATCTCCCATTATTCGAGCAATAAATTCCTTTAAATGTATGGAATCCTTGATGTTTATTTTTAAATCTCCTTCATTCAATTCAGAAAAACACAATCTGCAATGCATAGGCGGTTCATCTATTGTAAGAGGGGAACAGGCACCTTCTGAACAGTTCTTACTGTTGAAAACTTCTGTGCATATATTCACATAATTATGTTCGGATTTATCATGTTCATAAAAGTCGCTTTTCAAAGGAGACGAACATTTGTCAGCATTCACTAAATCATCTTTAAATTTTTTGTCATCGACATCAAGTAAAACTATGTTGTGCACTTCTATAGAATTGCGGGGATTGACATGTTGCATGGTCTCTTGAAGATTATTTTTGAATATTGTTGGAACGGCTATGAAATGTGGGAGGTTTCTTTTAAGTGTTTGACGTGATTCTTTGTCAACAAAGCAGTTTGTGGTAAAGTGTTCGGAACATAGATAGTATTTTACTAGACGGTTGAGGGGTTTTTCCATAAGGTCCTTTCGACCAGCCAATGCCGCCCATTGCTGCGCGCTGAGTAAATTAAATACATAAATATTTTCCTGATAAGAATTTTTAATGGTCATAACTTACAATTGTTTGTTCTTGGGGAAACTGAAATACGCTATGTTTTTGTTATATAAAACCGAATTATAACAATTCCTTGCGCAACATCTTTTTGACATGATTAGACATTGAAATAATTAAATAAAACAAATCAGAATTTTGTATTTTTGTTTTAAAAGAATTTATTTAATGGAACCATAAAAAATATTGCATTTCTCACAGCACAACATAATGACAGTTACTTTCAGACAGGGATGGACCAGGAAGCTGCGGGTCTCTTTCCCTTATTTGTTTCTGGCAGGCAGGGATGAACAGTCATCCCTGGTTTCAGATTTGACGGTATAGAGTGAAGCCAAGTCATCAAAAAAATATCCCAATGATATAATATTAGACAGAAACCAACGAGGAGTCCCAATATCACTTATTATCAGGAATATATGAACTATTCTCTCCAGCATTTTCCAATGCCGCTTACATAAAAAGTTATAATTATATAACTAAATATTGATTAAATTAACTTAAAACGACGAAAATTGACGACAATAAAATATAATTATATAATAAATGATTTGTAAGAGAGAACAGTTTAAAAAATTTTAGATAATTGTTTTTGGGATTGTTTTACCAGGCACAATGTTTGTGTTCACAACAATTATACGAATATTATGGATCTTAGAAAAATGCAAGTTTTATAATTTGAAAAGGATGTTGCTCAATTGTTTACGCAGCTCAAATAAGTAAATAATCATAATGGATGTAAGTAAATGTTAAAAAAAACGACTACAAAAGGAATTAAAGGTCGGTGGACGAGGGAGTCGACCGTCTCCTTACCTTATTGGTTTCTGATATTACGTTTCATACTTTTGGGATATTTTTATTCTTTAAATTCATTCCTAACATTAAATAGGTAGATTCCGCCAACAACGTTGACTTTCATGAACGTAGTGCTTTGTCGCAGTGTAATTAGGTATTAAATAAACCAAGAATAAGCGGAGGCAGCTTAATTACAGTTTGTTTGTACTGTGATTGTTATTATTAATAAAAGACGATTATTAAGATCTTTAAGAGATGAAGAAAGAAAGTCGCTTTGTTCCATCAAGAGTCAAATAAATATACATATGTACATCAGGGACCAATAAGGTCTAGGTTCGATACAACAAAATCAATCAAAAAAAAGTGCATCACGGCGTATTGCATCTACATATATGTTAAGCATATAAATCGCAATACGTCCTGGAGAACGCGTCCGTACAATTCTACGAACATAGTTAAGAATAGCATAAGTAGATTTAAGAATTTGTAAGAAGTTTAAGTTTTAGTTAGAATAAGTTAGATTAATTAGAGACCAGAAGGTCAAGTTACTTTTCTTGACAAATAAAATAAAAACAAATTTCACATATTTAAGTTAAATTAAGATAGAGTAGTCCGAAAGGCAAATTAAATGTAAAGTAGATTAACTTTGAGCACCCGCGAAGGGTCAGCAAGTTAGATATAAGAGCGAAAATTCACATAGTATAAACTAGTTTTAAGTATTTTTAGCTAGTATATAAGTAAATAAATTAAATTTAAATAAAAATACAATAAAAAGTAAAGTAAAAAAGGTCGAGGTTCGATTCCCGGACATTGGTTACCCAATGTTAAGTTTTAGTAAAAAATTCTGAAGGGACTAATTTATTAATTCATGCTATTATGTTATTAAGATTCCATATTCAAAGTCGAATATATATACATATATATCAAGGCTATGGTTTGTATTTAGCTAGATAGAAATGGTTTTCAAATTATCTTTATTTAATTTGTATTCTTTAATATCGGGTGCCTGAACAACTATCATCGAAGTATTAGGTTATTTTTCCTTATGTTTTTCAAAATTACACTTTTCATAATGAGTGATCGAAATAATAACAATATGAATTGCATTTTCTATTAACGCAAATTGCAGAATAAGTAACACCAGAGTAGCAATAATCTGAATTTTAATTTTAATACTTTTAATTTAAAACTCGGAATACCAGATGAAAAAAACCCTCCGCAATGCTTGATTTTCAAACATTCGTTACTGTTTTTTTTTAATTTTGTACATATTTCTAAAGTCATCAGGAATATAAGTTCAATCACAATAACTATTTTTCAAATAACATACTATTTAAAGTCATGAATAAGGATGGAGTAAGTGGAAGTGATTCCCCAAGTCGTAAGTCATATGTATTGAACTTATGACCTGTGTGGGAAATCCTTTGAAGAATTATGTACATATATCCTACCTTAGTAGGTCATAAGTATAACCTATATAAGTAAGTCACCTGAATGAGTCATAAGTCCACTAACCCAAAACAACCTGATGAAATACGCAGTCTTTTGTATTATAAAACATTTGCCGATATATATATGCAACAACTTTGCTTGTAAAATACTTAATATTCTTTTATATAAGTACATTCCAAATTCGTTATATGCACATACAATTAAAATCAGTATGCCTGACAAAAACATGATTGGGAGTATGTGCCTTCTTAAACCCAGTTCAAGTAAGAATATAAGGAAACAATGGTGATATCTCTGACTAAGACTGGGGATTGCAGTAGGCAGAATGTTCCCCATACCGATTATGCCTCTCACCCGTTCCCTTATTCTATTAAATTAGCTTACATGGGTATCAAAATAAAAAATTAAAATTACTCATGATTCAGTCTGCATTAATATACCAATGATATGATTTGTTCTGTGCATAATAAAAAGAAAACTTCTTATATTTGGTAAGTCATTTGCGTGAATAGTGAATAATACTGCTCCCGTCCATAATTTCAGAAAAACACTGTTGATAAATTGGATAATAATAAACGAATGATAATCGAAAATGTACCTTAATACGTGCAAGGAGGGGCAGAAGGTCAGCCATATTCATAGATTGTGACTGCGACACAGCTTTGAAATACAAAAATAACCAAATAAGCATCTTCTTATTACCTTATTTGTTTACCGCGTTTAACCTTTCTTCTTTGTTTTCTGTATATTTCATACAAATTCTTTTCCTTTTGTATCACACACTGTCATCTTATTTCACAGAGTTTTGGTAAAACGTTTCAAATGACCTTTAAAGGCCCAAAAATTAATTGCTTTTTATTCAACAACGAGCAAGGAATGTCACATATTTACTTATATTTTATTCGTTCTTAAAGTGAATCTTGTAATAAATACGGAAGATATTATTAACATTGAAACATCTTCAACATTTTTTTCATTTCCGGTTACGGTATTTTAAATCGAATCCTGGGCAGTGATTTCACCCCGCATTGTTTCGGTCCGTTAAAAATGCGGAGAGCCTTATTTTTATTCTAAGTGCATTTGGAATTAGGGGGGCATGGGCCTATGCACACTAGGCAATGTAATTGATCGCGCTCAACATGGCGAGCTGCCAAGGCTATCCTCGTCCGTGCATAGGTCAAGTTGACATACAGCCTCCCCGTGGCGCCCCCTGGATAGCCAACACAGCATCCGCTGTGTGGTGAACCAATGTATGCAGCGACTGGCCTACCAGTCTGTAGGTTGTGCCTGAGGCTAACTCCCTCACCACACAAAAACAAACCCAGTTCAGAGAAAACAACATGCCTCGGATATGGACGGATTCAATGTTGACGACCCCAGCAAACGTACAAAGGACAACGATTTTCGGTTCTGCACGTGGAATGTGAGGTCCCTTAACAGACCACGTGCAGCCGAACAACTTGCGGAGGCCCTTGACTGCTACAAAGCAGATATCACCGCCATCCAGGAAGTGCGGTGGGATGGGCCGGGCAGAAAGAAGATGAAGAACTGCAACATATACTACAGCGACTGCTACAGGGAGAGAAGGCAGCGCCTATTCGGATGCGGATTTGTTGTTCGAGGCAGACTTAAGCAAAAAGTCATAAGCTACGATCCTGTAAGCGAACGCCTCATGACAATCCGCATTAAGGCTAAATTCGGGAACATCAGCCTGATACGCGCTCACGCCCCGACAGAAGAGAAGGATGACAACAGCAAGGATGAGTTCTATGATCTCCTAGAAAGAATATACGTCCGTTGCCCCACCTATGACACCAAGATCGTTCTAGGAGATTTCAATGCTCAGCTGGGGAAAGAGGACATCTTTGCTGGCGTCATCGAGAAACACAGCCTGCACGACACGACCTCCGGAAACGGAATCAGGCTGTTGGATTTCGCCGCGGGGCGGAACCTCTCTCTGAGCAGTACGCGGTTCCCACATCTCAACATCCATAAGGGAACCTGGCGATCCCCTGATCAATCAACCGTCAACCAGATTGATCACGTTGCGATCGACGTCAGACACTCCTCCAACATTCTCGATGTCCGAACATCGAAATGGAAACCTTGTAGTAGTGTCACAATCGATGCTGAGAATCTGGAATCTGGAGAATCTGCAGACTTTTAAACGGCGATGACGGCTCAAATCCCGCTGTTAGGCACAATGTTCCACTTAATTTGGACGATGATAGACAAGAATTCCTTCCCCCGACTTAGACGAGGTCAAGATAGCAATATAGAGACTGAAGTCGAATAAAGCTGCTGGAACGGATGGACTGTCCGCGGAACTGTTTAAGGCAGCTGGAGATGACCTGGTTGCACCAGCTCATCTGTAAGATATGGTCGGAGGAAAGCATGCCCGATGAGTGGAATCTCAGCGTCGTCTGTCCGGTCCACAAGAAAGGAGACCCCTTCGACTGCGCCAAAAGTTTTTAGACAAGGCGACGCACTGTCAAGTGACTTTTTTAACATTATCCTTGAGAAGATCGTGCGTAACTCACAGGTCAGCACCAGAGGTACGATCTTCCAAAAGTCAGCTCAATTGCTAGCTTACGCCGACGACATTGACGTGATTGGTCGAACACAGCGAGCCGTCAATGATGCGTTTGCTGGCATTGAAGCGGAAGCGGCTAAAATGGGTCTGGTGGTAAATGAGGGCAAAACGAAGTACATGCTGTAATCAAGGAAGGACACACAACATCGGCGTTCCGGACAGAGCGTCACACTAGGCAGCAGAAACTTCGAGGTAGTCAAGGACTTCGTCTACCTCGGCTCCGCAGTAAACAGGGACAATAACACCAGTACCGAAATCAAACGCAGAATCACTCTTGCCAATCGCTGTTTCTTTGGGCTCAAGAGGCAATTGAGTAATAAAGCCCTCTCTCGAAAGACTAAGCTTGCTTTATATAACACCTTAATCATCCCAGTCCTACTTTATGGCGCGGAAACTTGGACACTACTTAAAGCAGATGAGTATGCCCTTGGTCTCTTCGAGAGAAAAGTTCTGCGTGCAATTTTCGGTCCTGTTTGCGTTGATGGCATCTGGAGGAGAAGATTCAACCACGATCTGTATGGGCTGTACAGCGGCATGAGCCTAGTCAAGCGTCTACGGATACACGCTTAAGATGGCTAGGCCATGTAGAGCGTATGGACACCACTGCTCCGGTCCGAAAAGTCTTCGAATCTGAGCCATTGGGACAACGCAACAGAGGGCGGCCCAGGATAAGGTGGCGCACACAAGTGGAGAAGGACCTCAACCAACTTGGAGTGCGCAACTGGCGGCAGCTGGCGAAAGATCGTGCTGGCTGGAAAGACATGTTGGTTGAGGCCCAGGTCCACCCCGGACTGTAGCGCCACAAGAAGAAGAAGAAGAAGCATTCAGAATTAACCTGTTATTGTTGGTTTGTAGATACTTCTCCACACAAGCTTTTAATAAACACACATAAGACAGTTACGATTGTTGGTGGCTGTCCAATAAATTGTAAATGAAGTTTCTATGTGTAAATGTAAGTTACATTTTTAGATAATGTAAGCCGCAAAAATAAGTTCATTTTCATTGATGACAAAATACAAAAAACGGAGATACACAACGCACTCAAAACAAATCATTTAACATATTTGTTGAAATGATGAAATGAAATGAAATGAAAAAAGTAGATTTTGTTTTATTTTAAATATTATGCATTTTTAAGAATTTGCAATGATAATCTTCTTTCATGTAGAGGAATGGCTGGGTGAATGGCTATCACGTGCGAATGTCGTTACGGGTACAAACGATTAGCAAGCGTTGAGACTACAAGATTGGGAAACGAGTCCCATTTCCATGGTTTCATTGGTAAAATGATCCTCTGGGTTAGTCATTCATTCCAGACTAAACCATTGATACAAAATGAAATCGCAATTCAATACCCATTTCATATTATCATTAAGAAGCGGATATTTTATTAGTCACCATGTTCACAATCGATTGGGACCCACTCCTTTTGAGTCTGTAGTCCTCAAAATTTCGAGTCACAAGTTTACAATCCTATTTCGGATTTATGTATGCTGTTAATGAATTTAGTGAAGGTTATCTTGCACACATGCATATGTAGCACTTGTACTGGTACAACTTATAAGCAAACAAAACATTGTGCATCTGCTTAGGTTGCGACTGTTACCACCTTACCACTGGTGGGGAGATAGCAATAGTTGAAGCACAATAAATAAAACAGGTGAGCTCGTGAATCGCACTCCCGATCATTTATTTGTTTTGCTATCAGTTTTGGTTTACAATTTATGCTGTCAGAGCGTCGGAGTCTTTGATTCCCGAATATGAATCTGATAAATTGATGCGTGACACTTCAAAATAAGTGAGGCAATCATCCTATATCCTATCATCCTATTTTAAGACTTATGATTTCTTCCCCCACCAAACACACAATATCCTCTTGTGTAAAAGATGAAAGTCATAAGTCAAATCGATTGTGGACTTATAAGCCGCCCAAGTAAGCAATAAGTTCACAAAGTTTGGAGTCACAAGTTCACAATTTTCTATACTTACGGTATGATATTTGCCTAGATTCACAGTCCCCTGCAATTGTTTCAAAAGTCATTTTGAGGACGCCACGCCTGAAAGCATCTATTCCAATAGCGCAGTATCCTGACGTTTATTATGGTCCCTAAATGTGCATAAGTCTAGGCAGAGAAAGCGTTCGGATTTGAGTTCTTAATGCGTGTGTTTATAATAAGTATTTTAATGTAACGAAAAGAATAGAATGCATGACAACATCGTTCCAGATTAAGGATTTAGTATGTTGAAGTACTTGCCCATCTAGTTAAGAGGTAGGGAGGTATTTGAATGGAAGTTGTGGCCTTTATTTTGGATGGGGACAAATTTTCCAGATGTTAAGATGACGACATTTTCTGCGTAAGCAGTTGCTGCATCCCCAAGCTTCCATAATCTGCATGTATGATAGAAAGGAGAGAACGCCCCCTCTTTTATCAATTTCTCCAATACATGGCTTAATTAAAAATGTAAACAATTATTATTGTGGGAGGCATGGGCCTCTGCATACGAGGCAACGTCGTCGGTGTACGCGGTTTCCACATCTCAACATCCAAAAAGGAACCTACCGATCCCTTGATCAATCAACCTTCAACAAGATTAATCACGTTGCGATCAACGTCAGACACTATTCTCGATGTTCGAACCTTGCGAGGCGCCAACGTCGACTCAGACTTTTTCCTTGCTGTAGCCAACATAAGAACCCGGATATCTAACCAAAATAGTTTGACGTCGGAAAATTGTGTTACACTCGCAACAGATCGCTGGGATCTTTGCGAACCGATTCTTCTTGAAACCTTCCAAAGGTCCCACGCTGCCTGCACTGACAATGTGTGAAGAATGGAAACGGTGTCAAGAAGCCATCAAAAAAGCTGCCGCTGATGTGCCAGGTTTCAAGCCACCACCCAAAAGGAACTTCGGACCGAAGCCTGCCGGGACCAAAATGGGCAACTAGTAGTAGATTCGCAAATCTGGAAAGTCGTTTCTGCAGACTAATATTCCACTCAACTTGGGCGATGATGTACAAGAATTTCTCCCAAGATAGCAGTATAAACTGAAGTTTAACAAAGTAGAAATGTTTAAAGCAACTGGAGCTGCTGGAGAAGTCCAACACCAACTAAATCTGCAAATCGACACGCACCACCTATTTGTCGATTTTAAGGCCGCGTGCATAGAGACGAGCTATACAGTGTCGTGTCATCCTTATCAAACTCGTCACATTATGTAGGATGACAATGTAGCATTCTCGCTGCTCCTTCAAATTCGGTAACGAACTGACCGAGACCTACAATGTAAAAAAAGGTTTTAGACAAGGCGACGCACTGTCATATGACTTCTTCAACATCATTCTTTTGACGATCGTGCGAAACTCACAAGTCAACACCAAAGGGACGATCTTCCAAAAGTCCATTCAACTGCTAGCTTACGCCGACGATATTGACGTGATTGAACGAACACAGCGAGCCGTTAATGAGGCGTTTGCTGGCATTAAAGCGGTAGCGGCTTATAAAGGTCTGGCTCTAAATAAGGAAAAGACAAATCATATGCGGTCATCAAAAAAGTACACTCAACATTGACGTCTCGGATAGAGCGTACCACTACACGGCAGAAACTTGGAGGTAGTAAAGGACTTCGTCTACACCGGCTCCGTCAGTATCATCAGTACCGAGGTTAAAAGTTTTGATGTTCGATTAAAATCAAGCAAAAAATATATTTTCTCGGACGTTTCCGTCCGTTCTTTATTCGTATCGAAAATCAACTTACTGACAGAACAAAAATATCTTACTTGGTAACTTATTCTATTCACTCAAGTATTTTACCTGACATACAAAATCTGCCTAGCTTGCACATGTGATCGTCGCGCTGATTCCTGGAATTATTGGGCAGTGGCCGGACGTCGGGCAGACGCTGTGTCATCACAATTGGACGATCGCATGTGCATTACATTCTTTAAGATATATTATTCCTTTTACCGTGGGATCGTTACGTGGAACTGTAACACCCCCACCGTTAGCTTGAGCTCCGACGAAACATTTATAATTGTCTTCTTATGTTTTGTTTTGAAAATGTATATACATATTAGGATAGTAATTACAACGATTTTTATGCTTATTGAAGAAATATTAAATGTTTTATTAACAACTGCTTGTTTTTCAATTCGTTCTGTGTTTTTTTATATGCTTTATATAGAGTTCATCAATCTTAATATTAGTATATAAAGTGCTTTCATTAATTTTTGTCATTAAATTTGGCAATATTATTGTATCAAATAATTTTCTTTCAAAATGTTCAAATGTTTTATTTTGGATATTTATTTTGTGATTCTTATATTTTATAAGACAATTGCCTTGTATAGTTACATTCATATCATTACAATTATGTTGTATTAGGATCTTATTCAAATTTTTGATAATAATAGTTCCTGGTATGACTTCCTTGACTTCCATAGACGTTTCTAAAATCTTAGGACATGTTGCTTTTGTAAAAGCGATAATATTTTTGATGCAAATATCGGTTATCGATACTAACTTTCTTTTCAAATTCTCCTTAGGAATTTTGTATAAATTATTATTTTCATCTTTTAAAATTAACCTGTCACTAACAAGAAGTGCCTTATTTTCTCAATCTGGTAAGGGTTCTATTAGTACTTGGGTATAAGTAATCTCAGATAGTCTAGGGACTAAAAGTATTAGTACAATTTGATCTTGATAGTATGAGATTGCTAGTTTTTTTCTTTAAAGGCATCTATGTCTGGGATCATATCTATTTCTTCGGGACTCAATATATTTTTCGTAAGGATTCCTAATTTGCTTGTGAAGATAATTTGCTCAATGCTATCAATGTGTGTACTTAGTAAGGAAATATCATTATTAATTTTAATTTAATTTTAATTTATTAAATTAGCTTTACTTCGTCCTCTAGTGTCAGTAATTTGTTGCCTAAGTCTTTGTTGAAAGTCTTAAAGTACGTCTCTATGATACCTTGTTGTCTGTTTATGTGATTCGTAATATTTTTTATCTGTTCAGATATACCTTCATTAACACGTACCTGGTTGTTATTTTGCGTTATAAGCTTTTTATCGTCATCTAAAAGATCGTCAAGCTTTGCCTTTATTTCCGTTATTGTTGTTCATGTCCTGCAAAGTCATCTCCTGCGTCTTGGTCATAGTAATGATCGTTGTAAGAATGAGAGTAGCCAAGAATGAAGTCATCTGTAAATAGATTGTCACCGGTTATGTAGTGGGTTATCCTTGATATTTCTTCTTTTTCTTTATATGATTTCTATATTATATATTATCTATATTTCTCTGTTAGGATTTTCCGATATTTAGAATGATTTTAACCTCCTCGTATTTCTCTCACAAAGTTCTGTCCACTTGTCAGAGGAAAATCTTGTCTATTTCTATCTTGTTGATAACTTTCTGTTTCTTCTCCTGTATTCGCTTTTGGATTAGTTCATATTGATTTTCATGTATCTTGCCATTAACAAAATCTATAGGTCGGTTGTTAGTTGTTGAATGAATGGTATTATTATAGAATGTAATTATTCTTGATATTTTCTCTTTTACAGAGCCTACGTCATTAATTTCATCATGTTTAAGAAGTCTGATGTGCTCATTAATTGTCCTTTCTACATCAGCAGTAGATGTGTGGTTACTATTAGAAGTAAAGTGAAGTTTTATATTTTATAATTGAGTGACAGTGGTGAGCATTATTATTATTATTAATTGAGTGGCAGTACAGCCCATAACGGACCAGGGCCTAGCTTCTACAACAACTACTCGTGTTGTGCATACTATTGTTCTTCACGAGTAGAAGGGACCTACAATTTTTTGCCGATTCCGAACGGCGAGATTTGAGAAGCTTTCCATAGACAATTGATACTCTTTGAGTGTTGTCAGCAACTCGAAAGAGGTGGTGCCGTGAAAAAACGCTAGGTGTCCCGTCCGGGAATCGAACCAAGACTTTATGCGCCGCGGTCGATGCACTTACCACTACGCCACGGCGACCACTAGTTTATATTTAGATGCGACCACTAGTTTTATTTTAGATGAGCTTTAAAATTTAATTCATTGTCTGTTATAATCTTTTTGACTTGACCAAATTGATTAAAGTTAAAAGAGAGGGCTCTTTTGAATTCGGTCCAGGTTCTACCTATTACTTTTATAGCACATGCATGCTTTGAGAATTTATCAATTATTGTAACAAAAAGGGATTTTTCAAGGCTATAGAAAGTATCAACGTGAATTACTTCGAAAGGTTTGCATGGTGTTTCTGTAAGTTTAAATAGATTTTTAGGTGGATTTCCGACATATTTCTCCATGTTACATACTTCACAGTTATTGATAAATTGAGTAATTCTTTCTCTTATTTTTGGGTGATAGTAGTTTAAAGACAGTTCCTTAAAGACTTCTTCTATTTCGCGGTGATTATTCCTTAGGTGATCTTTTTCGATTAATATAGCTAGTTTTTCTTCGCTTGTAACATCTCCTAGTAGCTTGAGACACCTTATTATCTTAAGCTTACTATTATCTTTAAAATGTTTCAAAAATGTCTGGATTAAAACATTGTAAAAGATTTCATCATCTACTAAAATAGCGTTTAAGTTATTGGGGTTGAAGTGGTTTTTCAAAAGAGTTATAGCAGTATCTTCTTCGAAGATTTTTGTATGGATTGTTATCCGCTTCTTATTGAATGTTTTAGTCTTCTTTATTCTTAGAGATCCGGAGTTAGATTTTCGAATAATAATTTGACTTTTGAATATATTAATGCATGATTTGCTTAATTGAATGGTATCTGTTTCGATAAAGTTAATTTCAGAGGGATTAATTCGAGAAAGAGCATCAGCGTTCATGTTCTTTGTACCTTTCTTGTACTTAATTTCGTAATCATACTCAGAAAGTTTTAACCGCCATCTCAGTAATTTGGAATTTGGTTCTTTGACGGAAAAGAGCCATGTGAGTGGCTTGTGGTCGATGAGAAATTTTCGGCCGAAGAGGTACGGACGAAAATATCCTGGTGCCCATATGATAGCTAAGAGCTCTTTTTCAATAGTACTGTAATTAATCTCATGCTCATTAAGAGTACGGCTAGCGTAGCATATAGGATGGCCTTCTTGGGAAAGGACAGCACCTAGAGCATACTGACTAGCATCTGTTGTAAGAACGAATTTTTTATTGAAATCAGGGTAAGCAAGTATTGGGTCATTCATAATAAGAATTTTTAAGGTGGCTGGGTGATGTGGGAACAGGGTAGGCACTGATTGGTATCAACCTGGCGATGCCCAGCTGTTGTAACTGTTTCCCACACATCAACTGTGCTTATAGTACCTCCGCGTCGGTAGCCACCGGATACTGGTTGTTGTTCATCCGAACTCAACTTGCTAAACCTATAAGTGCGACCTCCGCCCAAGAGGTATAAAAAAGGGCCCGGTCCTCCAGGTTGGGGGTGTGCGTCGGGGTAACTGCCCGGCCACAGTAAAAAGAACAAGTTGCGAACCGACCGAATGCCTCGGATACGGATGGATACACTGTTGACGACCCCCGCAAACGAACAAAGGACAATGATTTACGGATCTGCACGTGGAATGTGAGGTCCCTAAACAGACCACGTGCAGCCGATGAACTTGCGGAGGCCCTGGACTGCTATAAAGCAGACATTACCGCAATCCAGGAAATGCGGTGGGATGGGCCGGGCAGAAAGAAGATGAAGAACTGCAACATATACTACAGCGACTGCTACAGGGAGAGAAGGCAGCGCCTATTCGGATGCGGATTTGTTGTTCGAGGCAGACTTAAGCAAAAAGTCATAAGCTACGATCCTGTAAGCGAACGCCTCATGACAATCCGCATTAAGGCTAAATTCGGGAACATCAGCCTGATACGCGCTCACGCCCCGACAGAAGAGAAGGATGACAACAGCAAGGATGAGTTCTATGATCTCCTAGAAAGAATATACGTCCGTTGCCCCACCTATGACACCAAGATCGTTCTAGGAGATTTCAATGCTCAGCTGGGGAAAGAGGACATCTTTGCTGGCGTCATCGAGAAACACAGCCTGCACGACACGACCTCCGGAAACGGAATCAGGCTGTTGGATTTCGCCGCGGGGCGGAACCTCTCTCTGAGCAGTACGCGGTTCCCACATCTCAACATCCATAAGGGAACCTGGCGATCCCCTGATCAATCAACCGTCAACCAGATTGATCACGTTGCGATCGACGTCAGACACTCCTCCAACATTCTCGATGTCCGAACATCGAAATGGAAACCTTGTAGTAGTGTCACAATCGATGCTGAGAATCTGGAATCTGGAGAATCTGCAGACTTTTAAACGGCGATGACGGCTCAAATCCCGCTGTTAGGCACAATGTTCCACTTAATTTGGACGATGATAGACAAGAATTCCTTCCCCCGACTTAGACGAGGTCAAGATAGCAATATAGAGACTGAAGTCGAATAAAGCTGCTGGAACGGATGGACTGTCCGCGGAACTGTTTAAGGCAGCTGGAGATGACCTGGTTGCACCAGCTCATCTGTAAGATATGGTCGGAGGAAAGCATGCCCGATGAGTGGAATCTCAGCGTCGTCTGTCCGGTCCACAAGAAAGGAGACCCCTTCGACTGCGCCAAAAGTTTTTAGACAAGGCGACGCACTGTCAAGTGACTTTTTTAACATTATCCTTGAGAAGATCGTGCGTAACTCACAGGTCAGCACCAGAGGTACGATCTTCCAAAAGTCAGCTCAATTGCTAGCTTACGCCGACGACATTGACGTGATTGGTCGAACACAGCGAGCCGTCAATGATGCGTTTGCTGGCATTGAAGCGGAAGCGGCTAAAATGGGTCTGGTGGTAAATGAGGGCAAAACGAAGTACATGCTGTAATCAAGGAAGGACACACAACATCGGCGTTCCGGACAGAGCGTCACACTAGGCAGCAGAAACTTCGAGGTAGTCAAGGACTTCGTCTACCTCGGCTCCGCAGTAAACAGGGACAATAACACCAGTACCGAAATCAAACGCAGAATCACTCTTGCCAATCGCTGTTTCTTTGGGCTCAAGAGGCAATTGAGTAATAAAGCCCTCTCTCGAAAGACTAAGCTTGCTTTATATAACACCTTAATCATCCCAGTCCTACTTTATGGCGCGGAAACTTGGACACTACTTAAAGCAGATGAGTATGCCCTTGGTCTCTTCGAGAGAAAAGTTCTGCGTGCAATTTTCGGTCCTGTTTGCGTTGATGGCATCTGGAGGAGAAGATTCAACCACGATCTGTATGGGCTGTACAGCGGCATGAGCCTAGTCAAGCGTCTACGGATACACGCTTAAGATGGCTAGGCCATGTAGAGCGTATGGACACCACTGCTCCGGTCCGAAAAGTCTTCGAATCTGAGCCATTGGGACAACGCAACAGAGGGCGGCCCAGGATAAGGTGGCGCACACAAGTGGAGAAGGACCTCAACCAACTTGGAGTGCGCAACTGGCGGCAGCTGGCGAAAGATCGTGCTGGCTGGAAAGACATGTTGGTTGAGGCCCAGGTCCACCCCGGACTGTAGCGCCACAAGAAGAAGAAGAAGAAGCATTCAGAATTAACCTGTTATTGTTGGTTTGTAGATACTTCTCCACACAAGCTTTTAATAAACACACATAAGACAGTTACGATTGTTGGTGGCTGTCCAATAAATTGTAAATGAAGTTTCTATGTGTAAATGTAAGTTACATTTTTAGATAATGTAAGCCGCAAAAATAAGTTCATTTTCATTGATGACAAAATACAAAAAACGGAGATACACAACGCACTCAAAACAAATCATTTAACATATTTGTTGAAATGATGAAATGAAATGAAATGAAAAAAGTAGATTTTGTTTTATTTTAAATATTATGCATTTTTAAGAATTTGCAATGATAATCTTCTTTCATGTAGAGGAATGGCTGGGTGAATGGCTATCACGTGCGAATGTCGTTACGGGTACAAACGATTAGCAAGCGTTGAGACTACAAGATTGGGAAACGAGTCCCATTTCCATGGTTTCATTGGTAAAATGATCCTCTGGGTTAGTCATTCATTCCAGACTAAACCATTGATACAAAATGAAATCGCAATTCAATACCCATTTCATATTATCATTAAGAAGCGGATATTTTATTAGTCACCATGTTCACAATCGATTGGGACCCACTCCTTTTGAGTCTGTAGTCCTCAAAATTTCGAGTCACAAGTTTACAATCCTATTTCGGATTTATGTATGCTGTTAATGAATTTAGTGAAGGTTATCTTGCACACATGCATATGTAGCACTTGTACTGGTACAACTTATAAGCAAACAAAACATTGTGCATCTGCTTAGGTTGCGACTGTTACCACCTTACCACTGGTGGGGAGATAGCAATAGTTGAAGCACAATAAATAAAACAGGTGAGCTCGTGAATCGCACTCCCGATCATTTATTTGTTTTGCTATCAGTTTTGGTTTACAATTTATGCTGTCAGAGCGTCGGAGTCTTTGATTCCCGAATATGAATCTGATAAATTGATGCGTGACACTTCAAAATAAGTGAGGCAATCATCCTATATCCTATCATCCTATTTTAAGACTTATGATTTCTTCCCCCACCAAACACACAATATCCTCTTGTGTAAAAGATGAAAGTCATAAGTCAAATCGATTGTGGACTTATAAGCCGCCCAAGTAAGCAATAAGTTCACAAAGTTTGGAGTCACAAGTTCACAATTTTCTATACTTACGGTATGATATTTGCCTAGATTCACAGTCCCCTGCAATTGTTTCAAAAGTCATTTTGAGGACGCCACGCCTGAAAGCATCTATTCCAATAGCGCAGTATCCTGACGTTTATTATGGTCCCTAAATGTGCATAAGTCTAGGCAGAGAAAGCGTTCGGATTTGAGTTCTTAATGCGTGTGTTTATAATAAGTATTTTAATGTAACGAAAAGAATAGAATGCATGACAACATCGTTCCAGATTAAGGATTTAGTATGTTGAAGTACTTGCCCATCTAGTTAAGAGGTAGGGAGGTATTTGAATGGAAGTTGTGGCCTTTATTTTGGATGGGGACAAATTTTCCAGATGTTAAGATGACGACATTTTCTGCGTAAGCAGTTGCTGCATCCCCAAGCTTCCATAATCTGCATGTATGATAGAAAGGAGAGAACGCCCCCTCTTTTATCAATTTCTCCAATACATGGCTTAATTAAAAATGTAAACAATTATTATTGTGGGAGGCATGGGCCTCTGCATACGAGGCAACGTCGTCGGTGTACGCGGTTTCCACATCTCAACATCCAAAAAGGAACCTACCGATCCCTTGATCAATCAACCTTCAACAAGATTAATCACGTTGCGATCAACGTCAGACACTATTCTCGATGTTCGAACCTTGCGAGGCGCCAACGTCGACTCAGACTTTTTCCTTGCTGTAGCCAACATAAGAACCCGGATATCTAACCAAAATAGTTTGACGTCGGAAAATTGTGTTACACTCGCAACAGATCGCTGGGATCTTTGCGAACCGATTCTTCTTGAAACCTTCCAAAGGTCCCACGCTGCCTGCACTGACAATGTGTGAAGAATGGAAACGGTGTCAAGAAGCCATCAAAAAAGCTGCCGCTGATGTGCCAGGTTTCAAGCCACCACCCAAAAGGAACTTCGGACCGAAGCCTGCCGGGACCAAAATGGGCAACTAGTAGTAGATTCGCAAATCTGGAAAGTCGTTTCTGCAGACTAATATTCCACTCAACTTGGGCGATGATGTACAAGAATTTCTCCCAAGATAGCAGTATAAACTGAAGTTTAACAAAGTAGAAATGTTTAAAGCAACTGGAGCTGCTGGAGAAGTCCAACACCAACTAAATCTGCAAATCGACACGCACCACCTATTTGTCGATTTTAAGGCCGCGTGCATAGAGACGAGCTATACAGTGTCGTGTCATCCTTATCAAACTCGTCACATTATGTAGGATGACAATGTAGCATTCTCGCTGCTCCTTCAAATTCGGTAACGAACTGACCGAGACCTACAATGTAAAAAAAGGTTTTAGACAAGGCGACGCACTGTCATATGACTTCTTCAACATCATTCTTTTGACGATCGTGCGAAACTCACAAGTCAACACCAAAGGGACGATCTTCCAAAAGTCCATTCAACTGCTAGCTTACGCCGACGATATTGACGTGATTGAACGAACACAGCGAGCCGTTAATGAGGCGTTTGCTGGCATTAAAGCGGTAGCGGCTTATAAAGGTCTGGCTCTAAATAAGGAAAAGACAAATCATATGCGGTCATCAAAAAAGTACACTCAACATTGACGTCTCGGATAGAGCGTACCACTACACGGCAGAAACTTGGAGGTAGTAAAGGACTTCGTCTACACCGGCTCCGTCAGTATCATCAGTACCGAGGTTAAAAGTTTTGATGTTCGATTAAAATCAAGCAAAAAATATATTTTCTCGGACGTTTCCGTCCGTTCTTTATTCGTATCGAAAATCAACTTACTGACAGAACAAAAATATCTTACTTGGTAACTTATTCTATTCACTCAAGTATTTTACCTGACATACAAAATCTGCCTAGCTTGCACATGTGATCGTCGCGCTGATTCCTGGAATTATTGGGCAGTGGCCGGACGTCGGGCAGACGCTGTGTCATCACAATTGGACGATCGCATGTGCATTACATTCTTTAAGATATATTATTCCTTTTACCGTGGGATCGTTACGTGGAACTGTAACACCCCCACCGTTAGCTTGAGCTCCGACGAAACATTTATAATTGTCTTCTTATGTTTTGTTTTGAAAATGTATATACATATTAGGATAGTAATTACAACGATTTTTATGCTTATTGAAGAAATATTAAATGTTTTATTAACAACTGCTTGTTTTTCAATTCGTTCTGTGTTTTTTTATATGCTTTATATAGAGTTCATCAATCTTAATATTAGTATATAAAGTGCTTTCATTAATTTTTGTCATTAAATTTGGCAATATTATTGTATCAAATAATTTTCTTTCAAAATGTTCAAATGTTTTATTTTGGATATTTATTTTGTGATTCTTATATTTTATAAGACAATTGCCTTGTATAGTTACATTCATATCATTACAATTATGTTGTATTAGGATCTTATTCAAATTTTTGATAATAATAGTTCCTGGTATGACTTCCTTGACTTCCATAGACGTTTCTAAAATCTTAGGACATGTTGCTTTTGTAAAAGCGATAATATTTTTGATGCAAATATCGGTTATCGATACTAACTTTCTTTTCAAATTCTCCTTAGGAATTTTGTATAAATTATTATTTTCATCTTTTAAAATTAACCTGTCACTAACAAGAAGTGCCTTATTTTCTCAATCTGGTAAGGGTTCTATTAGTACTTGGGTATAAGTAATCTCAGATAGTCTAGGGACTAAAAGTATTAGTACAATTTGATCTTGATAGTATGAGATTGCTAGTTTTTTTCTTTAAAGGCATCTATGTCTGGGATCATATCTATTTCTTCGGGACTCAATATATTTTTCGTAAGGATTCCTAATTTGCTTGTGAAGATAATTTGCTCAATGCTATCAATGTGTGTACTTAGTAAGGAAATATCATTATTAATTTTAATTTAATTTTAATTTATTAAATTAGCTTTACTTCGTCCTCTAGTGTCAGTAATTTGTTGCCTAAGTCTTTGTTGAAAGTCTTAAAGTACGTCTCTATGATACCTTGTTGTCTGTTTATGTGATTCGTAATATTTTTTATCTGTTCAGATATACCTTCATTAACACGTACCTGGTTGTTATTTTGCGTTATAAGCTTTTTATCGTCATCTAAAAGATCGTCAAGCTTTGCCTTTATTTCCGTTATTGTTGTTCATGTCCTGCAAAGTCATCTCCTGCGTCTTGGTCATGGTAATGATCGTTGTAAGAATGAGAGTAGCCAAGAATGAAGTCATCTGTAAATAGATTGTCACCGGTTATGTAGTGGGTTATCCTTGATATTTCTTCTTTTTCTTTATATGATTTCTATATTATATATTATCTATATTTCTCTGTTAGGATTTTCCGATATTTAGAATGATTTTAACCTCCTCGTATTTCTCTCACAAAGTTCTGTCCACTTGTCAGAGGAAAATCTTGTCTATTTCTATCTTGTTGATAACTTTCTGTTTCTTCTCCTGTATTCGATTTTGGATTAGTTCATATTGATTTTCATGTATCTTGCCATTAACAAAATCTATAGGTCGGTTGTTAGTTGTTGAATGAATGGTATTATTATAGAATGTAATTATTCTTGATATTTTCTCTTTTACAGAGCCTACGTCATTAATTTCATCATGTTTAAGAAGTCTGATGTGCTCATTAATTGTCCTTTCTACATCAGCAGTAGATGTGTGGTTACTATTAGAAGTAAAGTGAAGTTTTATATTTTATAATTGAGTGACAGTGGTGAGCATTATTATTATTATTAATTGAGTGGCAGTACAGCCCATAACGGACCAGGGCCTAGCTTCTACAACAACTACTCGTGTTGTGCATACTATTGTTCTTCACGAGTAGAAGGGACCTACAATTTTTTGCCGATTCCGAACGGCGAGATTTGAGAAGCTTTCCATAGACAATTGATACTCTTTGAGTGTTGTCAGCAACTCGAAAGAGGTGGTGCCGTGAAAAAACGCTAGGTGTCCCGTCCGGGAATCGAACCAAGACTTTATGCGCCGCGGTCGATGCACTTACCACTACGCCACGGCGACCACTAGTTTATATTTAGATGCGACCACTAGTTTTATTTTAGATGAGCTTTAAAATTTAATTCATTGTCTGTTATAATCTTTTTGACTTGACCAAATTGATTAAAGTTAAAAGAGAGGGCTCTTTTGAATTCGGTCCAGGTTCTACCTATTACTTTTATAGCACATGCATGCTTTGAGAATTTATCAATTATTGTAACAAAAAGGGATTTTTCAAGGCTATAGAAAGTATCAACGTGAATTACTTCGAAAGGTTTGCATGGTGTTTCTGTAAGTTTAAATAGATTTTTAGGTGGATTTCCGACATATTTCTCCATGTTACATACTTCACAGTTATTGATAAATTGAGTAATTCTTTCTCTTATTTTTGGGTGATAGTAGTTTAAAGACAGTTCCTTAAAGACTTCTTCTATTTCGCGGTGATTATTCCTTAGGTGATCTTTTTCGATTAATATAGCTAGTTTTTCTTCGCTTGTAACATCTCCTAGTAGCTTGAGACACCTTATTATCTTAAGCTTACTATTATCTTTAAAATGTTTCAAAAATGTCTGGATTAAAACATTGTAAAAGATTTCATCATCTACTAAAATAGCGTTTAAGTTATTGGGGTTGAAGTGGTTTTTCAAAAGAGTTATAGCAGTATCTTCTTCGAAGATTTTTGTATGGATTGTTATCCGCTTCTTATTGAATGTTTTAGTCTTCTTTATTCTTAGAGATCCGGAGTTAGATTTTCGAATAATAATTTGACTTTTGAATATATTAATGCATGATTTGCTTAATGGAATGGTATCTGTTTCGATAAAGTTAATTTCAGAGGGATTAATTCGAGAAAGAGCATCAGCGTTCATGTTCTTTGTACCTTTCTTGTACTTAATTTCGTAATCATACTCAGAAAGTTTTAACCGCCATCTCAGTAATTTGGAATTTGGTTCTTTGACGGAAAAGAGCCATGTGAGTGGCTTGTGGTCGATGAGAAATTTTCGGCCGAAGAGGTACGGACGAAAATATCCTGGTGCCCATATGATAGCTAAGAGCTCTTTTTCAATAGTACTGTAATTAATCTCATGCTCATTTAGAGTACGGCTAGCGTAGCATATAGGATGGCCTTCTTGGGAAAGGACAGCACCTAGAGCATACTGACTAGCATCTGTTGTAAGAACGAATTTTTTATTGAAATCAGGGTAAGCAAGTATTGGGTCATTCATAATAAGAATTTTTAAGGTATTAAAAGATTCAATATATTGCTATATTAATTTTGACATCTTTTTTGAGATAATCTTTTTTAAACATCCGGTAGTAATCGGTCAAACCTAAAAATTGTTTTATCTGCTTGATAGTTTTAGGAATTTGGTAATTTTTAACACATTCCACCTTTTTCGGATTTGGTTTTATACCATTTAGGGTGACGATGTCCCCAAGAAACTCAGTTTCTTTCTTAAGAAACTCAAATTTGTCGAGTTGTACCTTCAAATTAACTTCATTAAGTGGTTTAAAGATCTTTGACAATGCAACCAGATGCTCTTGAAAAGATGTCGAAAATACTATTATATCATCCATGTATACAAGTAAGTTAACATTGATGTAATCCTTTAGTACCTCATTTATAAGACGCTGAAATGTAGCTGGAGCTGTTTTCAGGCCGAAAGGCATACGAAGAAATTCGTAATGTCCGTTCTCGACGCTGAACGCGGTCTTATGTATGTATATCTTCTTCTTGTATCACTATTTGATAAAATCCCTTTGCCAAGTCGAGTGTCGTAAAATATTGACATCTCCCAAGCTTATCGAGGATTTCATCAATACATGGAATTGGGTACTTGTCTTCGATTGTTACCTCGTTTAATTTGCGGTAGTCAACGACAAGTCTCCATTTTTGTTTGCCACTTGCATCAGCCTTCTTAGGCACGATCCAGATCGGCGCTGAATAAGGTGAGTTGCTGTGCCGTATTATTTTATTGTCCAGCATCTCTTTAATCTGTCTCTGTACTTCACCCTTGTGAATGTACGGATAACGATAACTCTTCGTTTGAATAGGTATATTGTTGGTAGTTCGTATCCTATGCTTAATAGCATTAGCAAAACTCAAGTTCGCATTCTCTTTATAAAATACGTCTTTATATTTCACAAGGACGCTTAACAGTCCTGCTTTTTCTTCACTATTCAAATGATCGAGCCTCAAAAGTTCCAACGATAGTGTTTCTTCTTGAACTACTGCGAAAGTCGTTGGGTTTTGGTAAGGCGGTTCTAAATGGTTTTCTGCTTGTTCATAATATATTTTAACGTTTTTATCACCTAATGTTAGAGTTTGTTCGCCCAAATCTAGTTTGGCTCTTAGTGGAATTAATAAGCTGGTACCTACAAGTCTATCGTATTGGTCGTGAAATGGGAATATGTACATTTCAAAGTCATCTTCCAGATTTCCCAATTCTTTATGGGTTATATCTACTTTAGCACTTAGTGTTTTAATTTTTATTGAAATGGGTATGGGGTGTATCTTATTTGGTGAACACAATCCGGGATTGATTACGGAGTGTGTCGCTCCCGTATCTAGTATGAATTTTAATGGTCTGATTTTACCTTGAACTATTATATATGGCAACTGGGACCCGAGGCTCCTGAACGAAAATGTTGTTCGGAGTCTGCAGTGGCCTCGATCCTACGTGTATTCCTTTCATCTCTTTGTGAATTCTGGGTTTGGTTCCCATCTTGAAATCGAGGATTCTGTTTATTTCGTTTACGCCCTGAAATCTGTCTACTTGGAGGATTTGTATCCCTCTATAGCATCCCTACATATCTCCATTGATTCTGGAGGAGGTTGGGATTGATTATTCCTATAATAGTATGTATAACTGTTTTAGAACGGAGGTTGGAGGTGATTCCTATTATTGGTTTGATAAGTTTGAACAGGAGGTTGATTGTTATAGTGGTTAAAAGGTGGTTTAAGTACTGATAGTTTGGGTAAGATGAGTGATTGGGGTGAGTATTCCCTTTTAAACATGAACTATTATATGGGTTTCCTTTAGGATTGAAATAAGCGTAATTGTTTTCATAAAGAATATTGATTGCATGCTCGAGACTTGGTGGATTTCTACAGTAAAGCAGGGACATCTGCTTGACCTTGATATTAAGTCTTCTAAGGATACGTTTAATAGCGTTGTAGAAACGTACAGCATTTGTTTTGAAAATAACTCCCCTTAGTTCATCGAAGAGTTCTTCGGGGGTTTGGCGATCGCCAAAATTATTATAAAGGATTTCTTTAATCTCTGTCCACGTTGTAACGTGGTTATTGATATCAATTATCTCGCGGGCACGTCTCTTGAGTTTGGATTTAATAGTATCGGAGAAGATACTTTGCGCAAGACTGTCATATTTTATGAGAGTTGGGTGGATCTTATCAATTAAGTCCACGAAGCACTGGAGTTCTCGGAAATCTCCGTTAAACTCTGGTATTTTAGAAAAATAATTTAAGGGATATATTTGTAAAGTAAACAAATTTGCTTCTTGCATACTTATTTGTGATTGATCGTTTGAGAAAAAGTTACGCACGATTTCCGAAATTTGCCGCGACTGTTCGTTAATAAATAAAGTAAATATTTACTTTGTTGTTTCAATCGTTTCTTCGTAAAGGTGTAGATGATGTAAATATGATGATGTGTTAAAGCTGTAAAGTGTTGGTTCCTCTGGTTTAGAAACTAATACACGCACTTACTTCTTCCTTAAGAAGTTTAATAATTGTTCGCGATATTTTTCTACCTTTAGAAACTAATACACGTACTAGCTTATCTCTTAAGAAGTTGAATAACTGTCCGCGATATGTTTCTACCTTAAGAAACTAATACACGTACTAACTTCTTCCTTAAGAAGTTGAATAACTGTCCGCGATATGTTTCTACCTTAAGAAACTAATACAAGTACTAACTTCTTCCTTAAGAAGTTTATTAACTGTCTGCGTTATGTTTCTACCTTAAGAAACACGCACTGATACCCGGGAAAGGTTTTTTAGAAAACACTGTAAGGATACATCCGGGTATCCTACCGACTGCGCCAGTTTTGATGTTCAATTAAAATCAAACAAAAAATATATTTTCTCGAACGTTTCCGTCCGTTCTTTATTCGTGTCGAAAATCAACTTACTGACAGAACAAAAATATCTTACTTGGTAACTTATTCTATTCACTCAAGTATTTCACCTGACATACAAAATCTGCCTAGCTTGCACATGTGATCGTCGCGCTGATTCCTGGAATTATTGGGCAGTGGCCGGACGTCGGGCAGACGCTGTGTCATCACAATTGGACGATCGCGTGTGCATTACATTTTTTAAGTTATATTATTCGTTTTACCGTGGGATCGTTATGTGGAACTGTAACAGTTAAACGCACGGGCACTCTTGCCAATCGCTACATCTTCGGACTCAAAGGGCATTTGTTATAGAGCCCTTCCTCGAAGGACTTAATTGGCTTTGTATAACAGCTCTATCACCCTTTTTACGGTGCGGAAACTTGGACGTTACCTAAAACGGATGAGGAAGACCTCATGTTCTCTGTGGGATGTTTGTTTGCCTTGTTAGTGTCTGGAGGATGAGATTCAACGACGAAGTTTATAGGTTGTACGGCGGCATGCGCCTGGGTCAGCGTCTTTGGATACAACGATTAAGGTGGCTAGGCCATGTAGAGCATATGGACACCAATGCTCCGGCCCTAAAAGTCTTTGCATTTGAGTCATTAGGACATCGCAACAGAGGACAGCCTAGGCGGAGATGGCGCACACAAGTGGAGAAGGACTTCTCAAACTTGGAGTGCGCAATTGGAGACAGTTGGCGAGAGATCTTGCTAGCTGGAGAGGCATGATGGTTGAGGCCCAGGTTCACCTCGGACTGTAGCGCCAGTAAAAGAAGAAGAAGAACAATTATTGTTGTACCCGTAATAATAAACATTAAGTTCTATTTTCTACCTCCTACGTAGTTTGGACTCGATTGCTCAGATTTAAACATTCTTTGGACTATACGTGTGTTACTCATGTACTCTACATATATTACACTTAGTTACTTTTTTTCATAAATCAACAAATTCTTATTCATTTGATTATTTTCCTCATATTTTTTCTCTATAGCAATATTTTGTGTCATGCTCTGCTTCTCCTTCAGAAGATATACGGAACCATGTTATTGTTGTTGTTAGAAAGATGATTATATTCTTATTTCATAGTGTGCATCAACGATTGAAGACTTTCTAAGATTAATGAGACTTTCACGCACTTCTAGTAACTTCAGGTATTCTCTAAATTCGTGAAATATCTTCGTATTTTCATATAAAATATAATATAAGATAAGTTTGACGATTTATTTGGGTATACTTACAAGTTATCCCAAAATTGGAAGTAGTTCACTCAATATGACGTACTTCTCTTCTTTAAGTGCTTTATAAAAGTATATATTTCAACATTCAACTTGTTTTTGGTCATCACATGTGTGTGACCCAGCCTTATGAAATGCTCGTTCTTGATTTTTTCATTTAAACGGTCGAGCTGTCTATATTACAGTATTTAATTGACCGCGTCAGCACGTTTTAACAGTTGAGCTGAACATAAATTTGCTTGCCGCTAATCTGGTTTCCGTTCCTACGGTTTCTGACCATAATCTCTTACGTTACTTTTTAATGCACTTTCGCTCGTAGTGAATAGCTGCAAAAATTATTTCACTTATGATTGTTCGGTTAATAAACTTCCTTTTCAATGATAGGCCCACCAGTGCAAAGGGAATATTTTAAATTGTTAAGTTCCAGAACTCAATTTAACAAACCACGCCAGGGTCGTTCAGTCACAGCATTCTTTCTATAAAATGTATAAATATCTCGGCATGATTTGTATTCATTTTTCTTTTTCATATCAATAAGGCAGCATAAAGTTAGTGTTGGTCCTTTTCTAAGCATGTAAGCCATATTAACGACCTTCAAACGTTTGGTATATATGTATGTATGTTTTCGAAGCCGACGAAGTGCTACGCGATAAACTAGAACGTTGATTTATATCATGAGTTTTGAAACAAATGACGGCAATGATTTTAATCCATTTTCAATAATAATAATAAATGATTGACACTACAGCCCATAACGGACCAGGGCCTAGCTTCTACAACAACTACTAGTGTTGTGCATGCTATTGTTCTTCACGAGTAGAAGGGACCTACAGTTTTTTGCCGATTCCGAACGGCAAGATTTGAGAAGCTTTCCATAGACAATTAATACTCTTTGAGTGTTGTCAGCAACTCGAAAGAGGTGGTGCCGTGAAAAAATGCTAGGTGTCCCGTCCGGGAATCGAACCCAGACTTTCTGCGCCGCAGTCGATGCACTTACCACTGCCCCACGGTGACCACTAATCCATTTTTACTTACTTTAATTGTAGTATTATTCATAATGTTGAGTTTTTCTTAGATTTACACCTTATAATGCAGGTCACGTCGGTTGGTTTTATTATTCTATATTGGCAAATTATCTTTAAAATAACGAATCCTTGTTCTAAACGATTTGCGGTTCATATTTTGTCATTACACTACTACCATGAATTGCTATAAGAATACTAGTAGGAACCTATTTATGTTTAATACATTACCAATTAATTTTGGTTTTTATAGAGGAATTACTCATTTACCCAAGAGTAGCAGCACTTATTAATCTATAAGCTCAAAAAATCAGTTATCCTAAACGAAATAAAAAATACACTGGAAGTGGCCAAAATAATAAAAGTATATCCCATCTTATTTTATATTTTATAAAGTGCGTTCCGTTAGGTATACGAAACAAGTCATTCTTTAACTTATTACCTGCAGTAAATTATTTCCAGTTATCTGCTAAGATTTGAGAAAAACATAAAGTTATCATGACTGCACGGTTCAATGTCATGTTCTCCTATTTAACAGACTACTTTTTGGGAAAGTATGCTGCGAACACAGCGTCGTTCAATTTCTATGCATTTCTGCTGAATTAAAATCAGCCTTAGCACACCCTTAACCAGTCCATTTACATACATAAATACATAACTCGTAATGTATTTGTATATATAAAATTCGTGTCAGTATAATAATACAATTACGAAAAATTTAATTTGTATATAATATAATTTTGCAATATCTTGAAGTTATTTACTAAATGCGATTTCAAAAATTCCAATGTTAATGTTTTCCTGATAGATAATAACGTCAAAACTATTTGAATATATACTTGTGTTGCGTTTGAAAATCTCTTATGGTAGTTCTTATGTATGAAACTGGAAATTTTTTTCTAAAATTTGGCATTCTTTGTAAGCTTTTGCTCCATAGTGTATGAAGACAACAACAAGCGAATTTAAAACGTCTTCAAATCAGACTCATCATTCAAAAGCAACGTAATCACAGCAGTGTAGAGGGACTTCAGCTAACAGATTCTATCTTTAAATTAATCCGTAAGTGGTGTAAATATAAGCCCTACTTGGTGCTTTTCCATAACTAAATCCATCTTAATTAATGTTCATAATGTTCATGTGTGACATACATACATTTGTTTCTTAAGAGTCCCACTAAATGATTTCATTAAGCCATTACATAGACAAAATCTTTCATTAACTCCCAACAATAATCATAGAAAAAAGCTTTTGAAAAGTTTTATCACTAACTACTTACAGTTTTGTGAAAGGAAATATTTGAATATAAATTAACAAACACATTTGAGTTTTTATATAATTTATATGTATTTTGCCTTATAGAATAATAATCTTTTTATGCGAAAACTGAAAAATTAACATTTAGTATTGTATATTCATACAACTATGTATTTTTTATATGGAAATATCTTAGATGTAAAAATAAAAATTTATTTCTTTTTTAGTTTCCCTCAAAATACGTCAATGTATGTTCAGCATTTACTTGTATTATGTACCCTGTGTTTGTTATTACTTGTTAATGTTTGAGTAAACGCATTCTCTACATACTTTGTTAAACTGGCTGTGAGATCAATTTGTTACAATAGAAACAATGTAATAACGTATAAATAATTTAAAAATGTTCGATTGCTGATTGTCAAAAAAAAACTTTTCTCCATTTCCATTTGATGTGAAATACATATGATGAAATACATACATATTTATACATTATCTCACTCTAAAAATAAAACCAAAAATAAATTTGTAATCTGGGTAACTAAAACGAACTCGATCTAATTCCAAATATTGCTTTTATTTCTTCACAATTTCTTAAGCTTCCTGAGAAGAAAATAAAATAATGTTTGAAACATTAATAATAAAGATTTAAAGATATTGCTGCGCTTTAGATGCGCCAGCGAAGCAAAGCAATTGCATCGAGGACTTGTAAGATCAGTCACAACTTTCTTATAAATACCAATTTAAATAAAATAAAGTTTACCAATTTTGTTATTATCACATAACAAATTTAAAAAAAAATTCATGGTATTTAATCCCTGTAATTATGTAATTATTAAGGGATCTTAATATATACATACATACATAAATCCATAGAAAACTTTATTTCAATTTATAAACTAAGTCTGTTAAATATTAAGGGAGATTGATGCAACGGAAATCGTAATATGCTATTTCCATTTTATAAAATAAATAAAAATGAAGTACTATATTTGATTCTTATTTTGTACTTTGCAAATGCTGATAATACAAAAATTAAGAATTAAGATAAATTTAAATACATATTAATTATTGCAAATTTATTTCGAGACTATTATTTCTGTTTCTCGATTAAATCCGAAACTTCATTGTTATGAGTTATATTCGCTTTGTTGTATGTATTTTGGTAGAGAAGTTGTAATTTTGGTATAATCATTAAGATGAAATAATAATGATGTGCTTGCGTGATCGGACTTTTACATTCTTTTTTGGTACCCGTTTTATCGACCTTCGTCCTTAACATAGTTCTTAAGATCTGAAAATAACTCTCGCCTCCGGAAATTTCTATTGCCTGAGGCATACTTTACAAGCGAAAATGTTATAAAATAGTTACAAAACTACCTATAGAAAATTAGTAAAGAATATATAATATATAAGCACTTCCCTCAGCCCACCTTATA
Source organism: Eristalinus sepulchralis (assembly GCA_944738645.1). Classification (NCBI taxonomy): domain Eukaryota; kingdom Metazoa; phylum Arthropoda; class Insecta; order Diptera; family Syrphidae; genus Eristalinus; species Eristalinus sepulchralis. The sequence continues at coordinate 55,298,495 of OX122882.1, forward strand.
TTCAAACTCATTAGTAAATTTTTGAGTGTAGTTCCAATGAAAACATTCTGCTTCCATTAAGGATATTACGGCCTTTCACAATATACTTATTATATATATTTAGGTCTTTCACAATAATTTTTCATAAACGTAAAATGCCTAAGCCCGACAGCGAGCGATACACAAGAATCCTTTATATATTCCACCTCCAATGCCAATTCCCGACCGCACGGACGGCAGGTGTTGTTTGCGTATTATGTCGTTAGTTTAAATATTATAACATACTCATTTTGCTTTTACTTGCATTATGCCATAACACATTTAACATGACGATTCATACTTTTGTCATATATGAAATATGTTAGTTTCTCATTACATATTATTCGTTACAGATCCTGTTTAAAATGTATTCTATATTCCTACACTGATAAGAAAAATGATGTGGAATGATGTGTTCTGCTGATAGTTTTTGAGAAAACATTTATGTCTCGTCATGTGTCTATATGATCTTGTTGTCCTTGCCAATATGACCACCAAAAAGAAAACACATATACAGCTATGTGTAGGTGTACAACGAAAATTTTGGAAAATTTTTAAAACAAAATGAAATAAAAGCAGAAAAATAAACTTAAAGAACTTAGGACATCTTATAACTTTGAAAATGGAACATGTAGCAGAATAAGGTGGAGAGTGTGCTATATCTTGCTTAGTGTATTCTTGTCGTGCTTTAAATTTTATAGTGGGGAGGGAGGTGAACAATGTGTCCTCGAAACAATTTTTGGGTTTATTACTTTTTTAACATTAAATGACTTCTATTTGATTCAATTTGAAAAAATAAATGAAAACAAAGTTCAAATTCAGATTAATTCGGTTATAAAAGTATTCTGAGGACTTTGAAGTAGTTGCTGAAGCAGAGTGAACCGTCATTGAAGTCTTCGCTAGCGACAAAGGGCAAAACAAAGTACCAATGTATGTCGCCTGACAGTTAGTTATAGTTAGAGGTTGCCATGGAGTTTCTTCTTCTTCTTCTTGTGGCGCTACAGTCCGGGGTGGACCTGGGCCTCAACCAACATGCCTCTCCAGCTAGCACGGTCTTTCGCCAGCTGCCGCCAGTTGCGCAGTCCAAGTTGGTTGAGGTTTGCCAAGGAGTTTGTCTTACTCAATTTTGGGAGTTCTTAGTTCTGTAAAGACAAACGTTTTAGTAAACATGTACGGATAAAAAGGTTAACATGGCATCTTTGAAGAGTTTTTAAATTTCAGCCATTGGGTAGTATATGAAAAAGAATGTTAAAATAAATAAATTCACAATAAATTACACAGAATCGCTTTTTAAGTTTTACATTAGGGAATAGGTTGACATTGCTCTTTTCTATATTCGATTTTCATATTTTCTCCCAAATATTTTGCTTCATTTATTAATAATATGAAATTAATTATGATCTTTTTTGGAAAAACACTTAAACTTAGAAAACTAAAATGATGTAGAAATTAATTTTATAAGATTTGGTTCCAACAAATATGCCTTTAAGAAAAACAGAAAATTTATTGTTGTGTTGTTAGCCAATAATAAGCCTAATACGCTTATCACTGTATGATATTTGCAGCTTAAATAAACAATTTAAATTAAATTATGCCAGCAAACTATGCCGATATGAGAAAGATAAACAAAATAGTCGGAAACACTTCTGGAATGCAGTGATAGTACAATGGAAGCACACATTTAAGCTAAAAATTTATTTTATACATAAACCTAGAATACTTCAAACTTACATCATATATTCATCTCATCACACACTCGAATGAACTTGAAAGCGTATACATATTATATAAGTAAATGCAAGTAACCAATACTGGTTTCACTATTTTTCATTATATGTACGTACAACAACTGAGTTTGTCTAAAAAAACATAATATTACACTTTGGCTGCTAACGACCCGTTGATCGTATTACTTCCACCTGAGTAGGAATATCCTGGTGATTCCATAACTAACGGATGACAAATTTCATAAACAGGAACTTTTAAGCTACACTTTCGGACCCCAAGACTGCTTTGTGAGCTAGAACTGGGTCCGAATGAACGTCATCTGGGCTCTGGTCCATCATGTAACTGTTCAGTTTCGTCACCAAAAGATTGAGCAGCCGCACTCGGTGTTATACTCGGTGACCGCCCTTTAATGCGAATTTGAGACATATCTGAACCTCGGCGACTCGTCTTCAGGGACATACTCTGTCTCGAGCAGAAACACCGGCAAATAATTCTTTTAAAGGCAAACCGAAAATCTTTCGAAAACAAAGCGTATATCATTGGATTCACTGCAGAGTTGCAATATCCCAGCCAGAAGAGAATAGAGAACAGAAGTGGATCAATACAATCCTTGCAGAAGGGTCTAATTATATAAATAGTAAAGAATGGCAACCAACAAAATACGAATAATCCAACTATAATGGCCAAGGTCTTGGCCGCTTTTGTTTCCATTCGAAAGCGTTTCACTTGTGCTTTGATGTTGCGGCGACCCATTTTTTTGTTTGGCCGCGCTCTATCCGATATATCACTCGTCGCAGATTGTCGTCTAGACATCTCAGGCATACTTTTACCAACTTGCAAGTAACAACTACTATCCCGGTTGCCTCTAAACAATTGGGTTTCGTTGGTGTCTCTTCCATTCGCTGCCGTGTAATGAACGGTGTACATGGCACTGCTTGATTCACTACTTTGCGACATTTCATTTATGTTTTCATTAGATGGGTATGAGACGGAAATTTTTATTTTGTCATGATGGTGATGAGATCTCCGAGTTGCATACTTTGAAAGACGCTCAGGGGATGGAGTCCCAAGAGTGGTGGTTGTACTCTGTGTGCTTCCATTACTGTGCGTTGAGTCGTGTTGATTGGATCCTCGTCCCCGATGTATTCGAAGTGTTAGTCGTTGCTCCTCGAAACGGGATCCTATTCCTTTTGAACCTATCAAAGGATAGTAACTTTATGTATTATTTGTATAGATTATGAACATCAAAAATTAATATTTTATTCAATAATAATATCTAAGCAATAACAAATAAATATCATTTAAGAAATAAGTATGAAATTAAATAAAAATAAAATTCGATTTGCATACATAAATATTATAATATTTATGTATTTACTCTTGTCTATGTATATAAAAACGAAAGATATTGTTAGTTTTAAGGGCACTATAGACTTTATTAAAGTCGGTCCTTGTCTGTTATTTGTAACTCTAAATATAAAAAACGCAAGACTGTCAGAAAGGGCAAATTAGTAGAGAAGAATGAGTGATTTTATTGCCCGTTGTTAATATTCTCATTATTTTTTTGTTAATAATAAGAGGCCTGGCCTGATCTACATAAGTTTAACTCCTTCACCATGTAAAAAACTAAATGTGACAGACGGAAACCAAAATGATACGGACGGATCGATTATGGACGACCCCAGCAAACCACTAAACGGCAACGATTTTCGGTTTTTCACGTGGAATGTGAGGTCCCTTAACAGACAAAATCGTACAACTATTCGTCGATTTTAAGGCAGCATATGACAGCATGTCTGGTCTTGGCATTCTTATCAAACTCGTTAGATTGTGCAGAATGACAATGGGAACTATCACTGCTCCGTCAAGGTCAGTCTTTCGTCTTTTCGATAGAAAAGTTCTGCGTGTGACCTTCTGTCCTATTTGCGTTGATGGTGTCTGGAGGAGAATGGGGTTCACAAGCAGAGAAGGACCTCCATTAAATTAGAGTGCCCAACTAAAGAAGAGGCATGTTGGTTGAGGCAAAGGCTGAAGCCGGCCTGTAGCCTCAGTAAAAGAAGATGAATTTGATGCCAGCAGCAGAAGTTGTACTTGAGTACAAGTTATTAAAAACTTATTTGACTGGATTAAATTTAGGTATTGATATATTCAGATGTTTATTTTTATAGCAAAAACTAATCACACTATAACGCAGTAAATGCATGTATTTAGATACATATGTACATATTCCGTCACCATGCCGTGCCGGCATGTAACCATCAAGCGCGATCCATTCTTAGCCAACAGAGCGTAAGTGTGTGTTTAAGAGTTAAAATCAATGTGTGTGATTGCACACAAAATCATCGGTATGCGGTATCTAAAACTTATTCAGTGAATGCATATATCGATTTTGTTGTTTCTTTAACGGCTTTTATAATTTCAAAATTACTATTTAATGTTTTAAAAGTATGTAACTTCAGTAACATTAAAACTATGAAGAGCAGACAATTTCTTTGATACTTTTTTAATTTTAAGGGTCATTATTTTCTTAAGCTTTGGGTCTCCATAGCGCTATAATGATAATAATGAAAATAAAAGACTAGACAAAGTACCTTGAAATATATTCTTACGAATAAACATATGTGGTAGTACAAAAAAATTTTGTTCTGTCTGTATAAACCTAGGATGATAACTTTAAGGAAAGTTAGCAACAGATCAGATTATTTTAATTTAAAGTGTAAGTATTTCATGGACAGTTTATTTGCAGTCAATTGCGCCAATTTTAACTGCGTCAAGATTTTTATATATATATTTGTAAATATATAAATTTTTCTGAAATTAAAATTTGTTTCGTATGGTTATAAAATACATGCTTAATTAAAGAAGAACAATTTCCAGCCTTTTAGTTAAGAACTTCAAGCAAGCAAACCTTGACTTTAGCATAAAGCTCAAAACAGTTTTATTTTGAACCAGATTAAAAATCTTGTGTTCAAAGATTCTGAAAGTATTTTTCAAAATTTTCAAATCGAAATTACTAAATTCTACTGACCATATCAGTGATGTGAAGAAGATTTTTTTTCATTTAAAGAAAATTGTTGCCAAATCATACCGTTTACTGCGAGAAGCTTTTGAAGCATTTTAGGACAATGGTTGAGCTGTTAAAAATTGTAAGTAAGTATGTAGATGTGTAAAAATTGTTGGACGAAGGCTTTAGGGACTTCCTTGCAGTATGTATTTATAAACAATGCGGTGAGAAGAGTTACACTTACATTCCATTGGTTTTTTTTCCAAAATTTTCTAAGCATCGACTATTGTTACAATTTTTAGGTATATAACCTTCCTTTTTTTCTCTACAATTTATATTAACAATATCTGCGTACTAAAATCAATTTTACAAAATATTATTTTTTTATCAAAGAATTTTTAAATAATAACGTCTGTTTTAAAGATATTCCAGATGTCCTTCCAGACGTAGTATAAGCTCAGATAAGTTCCTTCTGTATTTGCAATAACGTCCAAAAACAGATGAATAACGAAAATAATTGAGTGACAACACAGCCCAGAAGGGACCGAGCCTAGCTTCTTCAGAAACTACTTGTGGGGGTTGTTTGCCAACTGCGGACGGCTAGATTTGAAAAGCTTTTCATAGACAACAGCTACTCTTTGAGTGCTGTGACGTGAATAATGCGAGGTGTTCAGTCCAGGAATCGAACCTGGCACTTAGCGAGAGAGTCGACGCACTTACCCAACACAAAACAGCAAACATGCTACTAAAACGGCTAAGAGGGCTGAAAACGCCTTTATGTGGTAAGTGTGAAACATCGACTGCAAGACCAAATCGCTTTTTCAGAAAGACCATATTCTGTATTTTGTGGGACCAGAGTGGCCTGGTTGATTACAATGTTGATTATGGGGAAAAGCTCTTCGTTAGCAACAAAAATGAATCATTTGCCGCTTGGGAAAACGTCGGAGACAAACCAAACTATTTTTTAAAGTGCAATTGGTCATTATCAAGCTAACTCGCCGGCTTGGTTACTTCAGATCATAATTTGTTTGCACCAATTGGCCATGCACTTGCAACGCAGCAACAAAAGGCATAAATTTTCATCCCATTTTCTTGCAGAAAAATGGTATAAATATATCAGAAAAAACCAAGCCCAATTTGGATATATTACAAAATCATATCTTGCCTGCACTTAATAAAGCTGTAGCGTATATTTATAAATAAATGTACAGTACAGATTCAAAGCTCCCAAAAACTGTAACATGAGGGAAAGCGTAGATAAAAATGAAGGATGAAGGATAGTATGATAAACAATTTCACGAACAGCACTTTATATAGTTAATAGAAACTAGATTACGATAGTTGGTGCTTGTATTATTATTTAAATTTGACAATAAATATTATCTTCGGTCCTATTTCATGGTTTATGTTGCGACATAAGAACTTACAGTTAAGTCGTTAACGAAATTGAAACTGATTGAATTCTCTATTTATTCCATTTTGGAAAAAAAATATAAATAATTCGAAATACAGACACAATATAATAATTTAATCAGTAATAGAATTTTGCGAAAACGGAAACAAAAAAAATGATTTTGTTGCACTTATTCTGAAAATATAGATTTTATACAATTGGTTCTTCTTTATTTATTTATTTATTTATTTTTTTTTTTGTTTGTAGGATAAATTGTTGGAGATATAAGACAAAAATAAATTTTCAGCTTACTTTTCAAAGTCCCAAAAATGTGAGTTATGTCCGATAGTTTACTCAGATGTTTTGTTTAGTATTAGTTTACCAGCACTATGTACTAATATTATTCCAAAACTTATGATAATTTCTGCAAGATTTTCCTGATATAATAATATATGCATAAAAAATAAAATGCATACATATAACAAATATATAACATTTATTTGAAAACTTTTTAAAAGATACAATTTTCATTTTATGCAATACTTTGTAATAATAAGTTCAGTTACATTCATACATAAGTACATACATGTATTATTATATATATACATATCTATACATAAATGCATTCTAATTGCTAATTTTTTATAAAATAATTATTGCCATTTTGTTTTCTTGTCGTACTTTGTGTACACAAATGAAGCAGTTTTATTTGGGCTCTTTTTTCTTGTGTGTTGTTAACGGCTTGAACGTAAGGCTGGAGTTAATTCATCATTTGAAGCTGGTAAAGAACTGGCTCTCTGTAGAGATCCGAAGGGGAATAGTTGTCAGCTAAAGTCACTTTCGTTCTCGTCATTACATCCTGATATGGTTTTGTGGAAATTAGCTGGAGCTAAAAGTGTTCTGGCAGCAATCAATTGGAAATTTTCAGACGCGCGGAAACCACTTCTGGTGCACACGCAGCGACAAAGTATTCGTTTAAATGCAATACGAAAGTCATTTGAGAAAAGCGCATATATGAGCGGATTTATTGCTGAATTGCAATATCCCAGCCAAAAGAGTATGGAGAATACCAGCGGTTGTATGCATTGCTCGCAAAATGCCCTTATTAAGTACATGGTAAAGAAAGGTAACCAACAGAATATAAATCCTCCAACGATGATGGCTAAAGTTTTGGCAGCTTTTGTTTCCATGCGAAACCTTTTCACCTGAAATCGCATACTTCGTTTGCCTGATCTTTTCTTTCCTTTTGGTGAAGGTGAAGCCGAGTCAGCAGCACAGCCAAGTGTTGCGTCTGTACTGTTGTCCAGATTAAATTCAGTCTCACCAATTTCGAATAAGTTGGATCTGAAGCTGGAACGTTGCCCGTTTGATATTGAGGATTTTCGCAAGGGAACAGATGTAACCAAAGCGTATGAAGGCGGTGAATTACACGAAGAGTCTAAGACATTTTCTGATGACGGACGTGAAACCTTGATCGATATTTTTTCATGGCGTTGGCGATTTATCCTCATAGAAGTTGCTCGTTTTGGTGTAGTCTGGGAAGGTGGTATATCATCGCAGGTACTATTAACACTTAATGATGACGACATCGAATGTACTGAAAGAGGTGTGCGTTGCGGGGTGCTGCAGGGTCGACCTCGATGAATGCGCAAGATCAGGCGAGTGTCATCAATTCGATTACCGGTGGCATCTCTAGGACTGCCTGAAAGGTTTGTTAGTTTATCGACTGTATAATTTTTATTTAACTTCAAGAGAGTGCATTCTCTTAATGAAAAACCAATACAATTACTAGTCTATATACAAGTTGAAAAAAATGTTGTGATGCACATTTATACTACTACATTTCTTATGAACATATTTGTTAAATATATGTATTTATACTTTTTTTCTTGTTAAATACTGTAAAAACACATAACACAATATTTGAAGTCAAGACATTACAATTTTGAAAAATCTTAGAAAAAAAATCAATGCACTTACACAATCTACGTGTGTGCTTAGTATTTTTTGTTCCCCTTCGTTTGTGTTCATGTGTTCTTTTTTTAATTTCGCATGGCTGTATGTACGGAGTTGTGAGTTAATTACAAAATGTATGATAAGAAGAATTCTGAGTCATTAGAGCATTCAGAAAACATGCTTAAATATATGCAGCAATACGATTGAAAAAAATTAAATATAGTAATATATTTATAAAGTATACTCTTGCAATCTATGAAGTGGGGTGGGACAACTGGATAAAAAATAGAGAATCTATGGATTTTTGCTTATGGTTATAAAAATGTTGCAAACTTTACGAAATCTTCCTGGAAGAGCGACAGTGGAATTGGTTATATATATCTGAGTCTATCATAATTTTTATTATTAAGAAATTATAGAGTTGTGGGAAGTGATTTTATGTCCACTTTAGTTAATTATACGATAGGATTTGAAGATAGAAACGGTATCTGCCAAATTTATGCCTCAACTGATGAAAAAAACAAGGTCGTGTGGAAATATGATTTGCTTTGAAAGAAAAGTTCCGAAATTATTTGAGGGATATAGTAAGAGAATGGACAAGCGTATTGTTGTAGGTAAAGAGCACTTTGGAAACATTAAAGAACACGTGTTTAAAGACTAAGACCATCAGTTCAGATTCATAAGCCGCCAAGCGAAGGTACCACACTGGTCGAAGATTCCTATTTACCATAACATAAATTGAACTTTTTTTCCTTTTAATAACAAAAAACAAATAATCGTACGAAACGCAATCCGTTCTGCTGCCTTTAAATTACGCAATTAAATAAACATACATACAATAATAACATACATCTATTTGTGCATATTTAGTTTAAAAATATTTTTTACAATTAATAATGCATACGGTTACGGAAGTACAATTAAATGTTAAATATTGCTCATTTAAGAAACCCACCAAATGTCGCAGGTTTCTAAGAATGCGATTGTTTTTGTGAACAGCAAACCTTTTTAAACGAGTTGACTGCCTAAACGTGCATGAGGGTTTTTTTTCGTCTAGAAAGAGATTCGTATAAACAGAGGAACAGAGGAAAATGCGCTTTCTATTCCTTTTGGAATCCCAAACAATCAAATCTGAAATCTGTGCTTCATCTGATAAAACTTACTGACCCATGTCAACCAGTACTAAGCAGTTCGATAAAATGAACATTTACGACTCGTGTTCTAAGTCTTACTTAACTTATGAACTTTTAAGAAAGGGATAATCCACACAGTTCACAATTATTTTTACGAGAAGCTCGTATGTACCGATAGTCATCCAAAGGCAGATATGAACAATAACCGTACTTATTTAATGAAAATGTATCATAATTTTAGGTCAAAGAGGTGCCCATGTATTGAGTGACGTATGCGAGTTTCTGTAGGCATTGTAAGAGATATCGTGTGTTGGCGTCTGGCGATTCAGTTTCCAAAACTCGAAACACGTTTAAATAATGATATATGTACGTACAATGTTCAGTTTAAGGAAGATGCGAATAACAAACATAGTTTGGCAACATGTATAATCCTGACACATCAGATATACACACAATGGTTTGGAACATAAGTATGTTACCCTTCTCTTTATGTCCATCATTTGTTTGTACATCAGTATTCTTTCTATGATAATTTGATATTCAAGCCCATGTCACTCTTCAAAAAAAAATATATTTGATATTAAAAAAGTATTCCTCACCTTCTCAAAGATAGCTTCAAAAGAGACTTATTGCTATCCAACAACATACTTTGACAATGTCACACTTCATAGCCTTTTTATTTTTAAAAAATGAGAAATAAAATTTTCAAAAATTTCAATTTTCAACTAGACTTAACTTAGCCAACGTTAGAAGTCAGCAACCAGTTACAACACTATGTTAATGTAAAATAAAAACAATGAATTTGCAATTTTAAAGTTGTTTAATTTTTAAATTATTCAATGCAAACTTAATTTAATAAACTTTATACCGGCATTACGCGGACGTTTTGATATCTAATGACGCAAACTGTTAATTAAGGCCCACATAAAAACATTAATTCCAGTTGTATCTGCTCGAACCCAGAATGACCCAATTACTAGTTAAACGCTGATTGTCCCAAGTTCAACGAAACAACCAAAAGTGGTAGAGAAACAGGGAACGAATTCATTCCCAGCCAAATTTTGTTACAACACGAAATTCCGAATCGAATACTCAGCTATAACTACGAGTATATATGTATATATTGTTGAAGAGAAGGAATCCTAGAAAAAGTTACTAGTCTCGGACGGCCAGAGACGTGTCAGAAAATAGGATCAAACCCTTCTATAGACTTAGAATTGAGAATTATATTTAAGATTTGGTACTTTCGCAGCTAGAAATATCCACGTAGATCACATATTCAAACTGCAAGGAAATCTGTATACTCTATATCAATATTCTGGTTGCGATGTGGCCACAACACGGTCCTTTTGAGAGAATTCTTATGGTATCTTTGCTTTTCGGTATTCTGGAAAGAATTCCGAATGTAAGCTGACAAACTTAGTAACGATTCACGATGTGGTGAGAAAAGGCTTATGTGTGAAATATTAACGGAATTTGCTGAAGATGGTGTGTTTCGAAAGCAATTAATTTTATTATAAATGACAACAACCAAATGTGGTTGTTGTTGCGTAGTGGGTAATTGCGTTGAGGCACACGTCTGGATCCTAGATTCTATGTGCAATGCACTCTGTAAGTCCATCACTTGCGTTGGATGCAAAATGCTTATCAGCATACAAAATCCTGCGAGGCTTGACAAGAAGAATACGCTCTTAGTATTTTAATCGACAGAGGGAGTACTTTTGACAATACGACGCTTGATGTTAAGTACACGTCAGTTCAGAACATCGCATAGATGAATCATTAGTATTGTTAATCTTAACAATGGTAATGAACAGAACTATTTGTGCGGATATGATCAAACTACAATATATATATTTGAAAACTTAGAAATCCGATTACAAGTTGATGTACCCTACACCGATTTCTCGAAAGTCTTTGAAAGAAAGTAACCGGTATAAATTCGATAGTTTCAAATCGCAGATAATAAAGTTAACATCGGACGTTCCTCAAGGTACCCATTTGAGCCTGTTATTATTTAATTAATTCATAAACATGAAATATGTAGATACTGCGAAATTCTACACACGACTTTACATATATAATTATCGATAAATAATTTAACCGACTGCAGTAACATAGGTTTCGATCGAATTTACAAAATCTAACGGAATGGTGGAAACATAATTTTTTAGATGGCATTTAGAACAACATCTCCAATTGTATATGATTATTTCATTGATGGATTATTTCAGTTTATGGTATACATTCTTATATTAGAGTTTCCTACATTCGTTTTGTAATCTTTTGCTTTCTTGATTTGTTAAGGTTTAATACTTAAAAAAAAATTGTTTCGTGACTTTTCTTAAATGAACTTGATAACAACAATCAAGTCAATTAAAGCTTCGTCCACATGAAGTAGATCGATACCGGCTATTATTAAACTGAATTTGCAAGTACGTTCAGAATGACGACGATTCATTAAGGAAAGTAAATAGATAACCGTTATCTAAAAAGAAATAAATGATGAACTACGAAAAAAGCAATGGAAAAACGAAACAACGCAGATACTGTTCGATTAAGTTATTTCGGTACTTCTTATAAACAAATAAAATAAGTCAAAGGGAAAATTTTGCGGTGTGGACTTTTCCAAGAAACTAAAAATAAATCTAGTATGTCATTATAATTTGCCATTTCTGCGGTCAGTTGGCCTGCATTTGGTGTTATTTTGTTATTAACTACTATTTGTAATTGCTTCAATTCCTAAACTTGAGGCAGCAGCAGTGAAAAAATTACACCTACCAAAATAAATTAACCTTGATTTGATGTACCCATAATTATGTATACGAGGGTAGAATAAATGTACAAACTTTTTTGCTAAGTTTCATTTCAATTAATAAGTTGTAAGTTAAGAAGTTTTTTTTATGGTTTGAAAAAAAACGGTCAGAGCAAATCAAATCGAAAATCCAAATTTATCCATATCGTATCGTGTAGAAAATCCTTTTCCGAATACATATTATATGACATATAGCACAACATTAAATATTTTTGCATATTTACAAAAATATTTCCATAATTACATAATTTCTGAAATTTAATAATTGAAGTGATCGCTGCACCAACTATGTGCACTTCCAGTTCGGGGTATCTTAAATCCATATTATCATAAAATACAAATTTATAGTTACAGGTTGTAGCTTGATGAAAAACACACATGATAATCTTTCATATTGGCCAAAATAATTTAAATTGTTAAAACCGTTATTATTATTGTATTTAAGAAAAAGTATAGAAGGAAACAGGGAAAATTTATACTGGTTTTGAGATATTATTTGAAGGAAGAAGAAGTAACACAATCCTTGACTTGTGTGTATTCTTAAAAAATACGTAACACAACAAACTTCGTTGTTTTACATAATATTTTCCTGAACAATTCGTTGTTATACAGTATTAAACGATATAAGTAATTTTAAATTGTACATTAATATCATACAATTTTATCTTCTATACTTATAATAGATACAACATAAAGGACTTTAGTACATAAGGTAAGAAATGATGACATTATATAGTAAATTGGAAACATTTTAAATTTTTGTTCTTTCTTACATGCACTCTCTAAGACTCAACTGATACTTCAGTATGTACGACATTCGTAGGCACTAATAAATACATACATACATATGTGAGACAGTCATGAAGAATGAAATGCTACTTAGGTTTCAGTACTGTAAAGACGTTAATAGATAGATAGATATGAGTAAATATACAATAGAAAGTGTTATGAGTAAACCATTGTTTGTTTTGATTATTTTTTTGCGTTCGTATGCATACATGGAATGAGTGAAAAAAAAACTTCAAATTGAAGTTCAACTTATCCCATATATCAATATCAAGTGGTTAAAAAAATTAAACAAATCTACTTCAGAAATGTTACACCAATGTCACTGTTCAAATCTATGTAAATTACGTGAGATAAAAGTATAAACAAATAAACAAAAACGAACCATGTACAAAGGACATTTGTCATAGACAGATTGCTTAACTCATGATAAATATAAAAAAGATACAAATACGAACAAAGGGAAGTAGAAAAATAAGAGAAAAAAAGTAAAATGTCTTATCTACTCACCTTTGGTGGTCTTAAATCCTTGATTTATTGCACGCGTTGTCCTTACGGCAGCACGATAAATTCTCCAATAGAAAAATAACATAACAAACATGGGTATATAAAATGATCCCAACGCGGAATAGAGGACATAACCTCTATCGTTTGTCAGTTCACACTTCCAAGGACATGGAGGCGGTGATCCTGACTGTGTAGTAGATGTGGGTGTTGATGTAGCATAATAAAGCGTATGATTTCCCCGGTTATAGGTTGTCTCGACATCTGACTGTAAGTTATGGAAAAGAGGAAAAATGTTTATGTGCTATTTTTTGCAATCAAAATGAAGATTACTCTTTTATTTGTGCGTACGAGTAAATGCAAAATTGTCCACAGAAAACATCTTCATAAATTATGAAATAAAAACATGGGTTTGTTTTAAGGGTTTATTCTGTTATTTCAATTAGTCAAAGATGAGAAGATTTGTTAACTGTTGCTGTTCTTCTTCTGTAGATTGAATTGTTTTATGTATATTTATTCGAAAATGACACAAAAATTAAAGAAATGAATCAAGCCGTATAGAAATTTTGGTGTACTTCACTACTACGAGTACATCAAGAAAGAGGATGAAGGGACTTTTAAGTGACGTAATACAACCAATTTTTAAGCTAAAATGATTAAGGTGGACATAAGTAAATAAATACAATTGAATAAATCGAACGTCTCCCACGAATGTCTGAATAAACACACGCATAGAAATTCATCTAGAAACATTTCCTTCCACATACATATGTGCACATAATTTTGAACAATGCATTGAAGTGTGCCCACGATACTCAGCATACATAAAAAGGAATCACTGTCATATCAATAAACAACCCCTGTAGTCACTATAGTCGCATTTGGTCGCAGCTTTCACTTCAAGCTCCAATAGTTTGCCTAAGGACATTAAATCTTTGAGTAGATACATACATTTCTCGATATCTGCTCAACAATTCAGGCGATAAATTGAACGACATTGCATGAAGGAAACGACAAAAACAAAGAAGAATTCCTGAGTAAGGATAAATTTAAGGAAGCAACGAGATCCGAGATCTCCTTCGAAGTTAAGGAGAAGGACCAATCCACAATAGCTTGAATTTATTTTGTAACTTCAGCACACAAAACGGTATTAAATAATTGCTTCGGAATTCCAATACTTTGTGAAACAATTCAATAGAATGTCTGCCATTTCAAATCTACTTCGACAAATTCCATACGGACAAGTAATGTGAATCCTAAACACAATTGTCCGAGAAAATCCTAGGGTTTTATTCGTCATACAATGTGGCGGCTGTAAGATAAAGGACAAGGAGGGACTCTTCGCAGAGTAAATATTTCATAAGGACGTCCATACAACTATATAAACGTTTTATTGGGATGAATTGTGGGTTATCCTTATTTGTACCTTTGAAAAGAGTAAATCTAACAAGAATGCCTTGTTGTTTAAAAATTCGTGTTTGGAGATTGATTTTTCTGTAAAAGATAAGTACATTTCGATTTCCTTTTTATATCCAAACGATTTATTGGCCAACTCATCCCTCCGTTTATGAAGTCAAGTTGTTCTTGTTAGTGTAAATATGAGATTGTTTATTTTTTCTGCTTATTAGAATATATGGCTCATCTTCTTCCTCCCTCCTTTTTTTTTTCTTTTTATGGATTATATTTATTATTTTCTATAATATAACTTAGGAGTTTTACAGCTTTTTGAGTAAAAAGCTGTAAATAATATTATGCGAAAATTCTCAGTTATTGTTTTTTACAATTTGAGTCGATGAATTATTTTATTATTCTTAGGTGAGTCGATTGTCGAATCAACCGCCGAAGATTTCTGATTCTTGGACGGGACACCTCGTACTTTTTGACGTACCAACACTGTCGATATCCCAGCAACATTCAGAAAGTGCAAAGAAATTGTCTCTTCTCAAATTTCGCACTTCTTATTCGGCAGTAAACTGATAGAAACTGAAGAAACTGATAAACCTTGCCCTTGTCGACTGTAGTGCTAGTTTTTTTTAGTTTTAAGTTCATGATGAGCCTTCCACTTATGGATTTGGTTTATAGTCTAGCTCCGCGCAGAATGTCTGGGACACCTCGCATTTTTTCACGGTACCACCTCTTTCGAGTTGCTGACAACACTCAAAGAGTATCAATTGTCTATGAAAAGCTTCTCAAATCTCGCCATTCGGAGTCGGCAAAAAACTGTAGGTCCCTTCTACTCGTGAGAGAACAATAGCATGCACGACACGAGTAGTTGTTGTAGAAGCTAGGCCCTGGCCCATTGTGGACTGTAGTGCAACTCAATTATTATTATTAGGTAAAATCAAAAATCACAATCGCGTCTTTTATGTAGAACTAGTTGCAGTTTTTTAGTCGGGAACTTAAGCTAATCCCTCTGCTGAATTATAATCCCTCTTGAATTAGAGGTATTACCTATCATAGTTTGAATATATTTAACTTTGTCGAAACCCTGAGACACATCAAGTAGAGAATAGTTTGTACGACCTGGAATCTGTATTCGTATCACTTCTGCAGCACTCCACAAATATATATTATTTTATAGTTTAAAGTAATGCCCTTTTTAGAAATTCTTAAAAATTGATCTGTTAATTAGCTTAAAACCAAAAGGTGTTTTGTAATTGCGACACAATTATTATTCTATGCCGTAGGGGCATTTTGAAATATTAACTATGTCATGACAATGAACATATAGAACGCAATATACTTTTGATTTGAACTAATCAATTCAATTCTACTAAAAAGTATGTCAACGCGCGACTTCCTTATTTTTCAAATAGTTAAGGAGCGTTTGAGGATATTCATATACTTAAGAAAGCATTTCACAAAGATGTGAATACCAGATTACAAGAAATTTTATTTCTCAACCGTTAGTAATTAAAACTTTGTTTTCGTGCTTGCAATATTTCACTATATAATTCACTTTCAACGCCAAAACCTGACCGCGCGAGCCCACTATTGAGATTTGGGTAATAAGAAACAAAAAAATACCTTTTGATCCTTCCATCCAACTAATGGTGGGAAACATATTACGAAAGAAAGCACCCAAATCCCAGCTATGAGTGATTTAGCTTTCTTTGTTGACATTATGCTCGGATATGTCACAGGCCTGGTAACGGCAACGTATCTGTCCAACGAAATGGCGCACAAATTCAGTATAGAAGCTGTACACATCCAAACATCTACTGCTAACCATATTCGACACCAAACGTCTCCGAATATCCACACCTTAAATAAATTGAAAAATGCAGTACGAATTCAATTATTTAATATATATTTACCTTAAATACTTCCCAAGTGGCGGAAAATGGAAGGACCGCAAGTCCAACTAAAAGATCTGCTACAGCTAAATTTACAATAAAAAAATTCGTAACACTACGTAATTTGTTTGAACAGAAAACAGCTGCTATGACTAAGAGATTTCCTCCTATGACTAAAATATTTATAAATTCGAGTATGGCTAATGAGATAAGGCTCGCAGGTTCCGTCCATTTTACAGATTGTATGAGGTTCTCACACTCTGTTTCATTCATGGCTATATCTCAGTAAGGGGTGTATGTTTGTGTGTACCACCTGAAATAAAGAAAACAATTCCAGAATTACTGCGTAATCAATTGTAAAATTAGCAAATTTTTAAAACTACGAAAACTTTAATGAAAAAATTATTCTCTCTTGATCAACATCAGTCACAATGATTGTTATCGTTATGGTTATTGTATTATTATTTAATTGTATTATTATATAAGTACGTAAGTAGTAAGTTCTACTTATCAGTTATCACAAACGAAACCGTGCAGGGGATTTTGAATTTAGATGTATCATCAATAAAACAGAATAGGTCTGGTGGAAAAGCGAAACCAAAGTGAATTATAATATGCATATAAATTTAACAGGCTTCAGGGCGGGGCATGACACCATTCATGCCGCGTCTAAATTGGTTTCCGACATACAGTGGAATAGAAACAAGACCCAGTGTACAGGCGCCTGCCTGATCGACATGGAGAAGGCGTTCGACACCGTATGGTTAGAAGGTCTCTTCCTTAAGTTGGTCAGGCTCGGCATCAATAAAACATTGCTATATATGATCTATGACATGGTCACAGGTAAGAAGTTTGTTGTGAAAAATGGCAACGAAATTTCAACTACAGTGTTCCATATAAAAAATGGGCTGCAACAAGGAGCTGTTGGTTCGCCGATCTTGTTCAGTATATTCACTAGCGATCTCATAGGTTCTATGCCTAACGTCATAGCGTTTGCCGATGATCGAATCGCGTACAGATCAGGTCCGAAGGTAGAGGTAATAAATGTCTTGTTGCAACGCGACTTCGATACAATTCAACGATTTTGCGACGACTGGAAGTTGAAAATCAACTACCAGAAGTGTGAAACTATCCTTTTTAGCCTTTTTAGAACCCCGCTATCCAGGGTCTCAAGGGACACGAAAATGAACTGGCGCAAGTTCTGTATAGTTGACCCACAAGGACAGCCATTAGCTGTAAAAAGTGTAGTCACATATCTAGGCATCTGGTTGGACCAGTATCTGTATGGTGGTATCCACATAGATACAGCTCTGACCAGGGCTAAGAAGGCCTTCGCTATGGCAAGAGGGCTGTTTTACAGCAGTCAACTTGACACCAGAGTGAAGGTCATCTGCTACATGGCCCTAATCCGGCCAATTATGATGTATGGTTCTCCTGTGTGGTTCAACGTGAGTCCTTCCCAGATGGAAAAGATGAGGGTGTTCGAGAGGCATTGTCTTCGGGCCTGCCTCCGTTTATATCGAACACCAGAATCCCAGTACAAGAAATTCTACCCCAACGAGGTTCTGTACAACGAGGCAAACCTCATAAGGATAGATAATTTTATTATCAAGTTGATACGAAGTCACACTGCTCGAGGCATGGCTTCAACCAACAGTCTGATCTTTGGGGCTTACTACCCAAATGAAATGTACCATGAACGGGTACGTCTTAACGGCTTCATTCCGCCTGAAACTTTCCTCTATTTGGACGCTAAAGGCCTGATACAAGATAGGGAAGGCTGCCCTATCATCTTCCACGTCGCACGCCGAACAGTCGAGAGGCAACTCCAATACGAGCTGGACGTTGCTCGCAGCCATAAGGAGCTCCTACGGTTCAGTAGGGCGATTTCTGCCCGCGACAGAGCAGTTTCTGCAAAGAGCGGTTTTTCTACTGGTGGTTACACAGGAACCAGCGTTCGGTGCCGCTAACTTCACAAACAAATAGACGGGATAGTTGATTTTACAGGGCCAACTCACATAGGTTAAGGTAGTTTTAAGCTGTTATTATAAAAAAAAATTAAAAAAAAAAATAAAAAATAAAAAATATAAAAACATACAAAAAAAAAAAACAACAAAAATAAAAATGAAAAAAAAAGGTGCATCACGGCGTATTAGATATATATGTAAAGCATATAAATAACACATACGCCCTGGTGCACGTGTCCGTATAGTTTTTACGGACATAGTTAAGTTTAATATAAGTAGACTTAAGTTTTAGGTTAGTTTAAATTGTATATAGTTATAAGTTTTTGTTTAGTTTTAGGTTGTATAGTTTTCGGATGTAGTTCTTTAAGTAGGTTAAGAAGTAAAGATAATTTTGAATTTCAAGTTTTTAAAAAAATTTCTTGAAGGATTTAAAAAAAAATGTGTAATTAGTTTTTAAGCAAAGAATTAAAAATACAAGAGGCCGAAAGGCAAAAAGAAAAACATACTAGATTAGCTTAGAGTACTCGCGAAGAGTCAGTAGGTTAGAATTAAGATCAATGGATTATATTATTAAGCTAGATTTAAGTATTTTTGTCTAGCATTTAAGTAATAATGAAGTGTTGAAGTGATCAAAAATTTCGCTTACAGTATCTGAAATCAATCAAATTGGAGTAAAGGGCCGAAGTTTCAAAAATTACACACCTCTGATTTCCTTGTAAAGTTCTTAAGCTAATTTTGGCGCGAACTACTAGGTATAACTACGAGAATCCTTAACAGTCGAATCTATAGATCAAATTAAGGATACGGCTGACAACATTCAGAAATTGTCTACGCAACCCTTCTTACTTTCCTTTCTGCCTTTTTGCACCGCAAAAAAAACTATCAAAATCGCGTATATAATATGGTCTGGCTATAAATGAGGGCAAGACGAATTATGTGCTGTCATTAAGGAAGGACACACAACATCGACGTCTCGGACAGAGCGTATCACTAGGGGGCGGAAACCTGGAAATAGTCAACGACTTCGTCTACCTCAGCTCCGCTGTAAATAGGAACAACTTCAGTGCCGAAATTAAACACAGTCACTCAGAATCGCTGCCTAGATTGAGATTGCGCACACAAATAGAAAAGGAACTGAACCAACTTGGAGTGCGCAACCAAAGGCAGCTGGCTAGAGATCGTTCCAACTGAAGAGGCACGATTTAAAGAAGAATAAGAAGAATACCTCAGATGATTCACATCGACAGAATTATTACTTTAAGGTGGATGGTAGATCTGGTTTTTATACAATCGTACTTGGGTCAGAGGGGGGTTCACACACACTTCTTTCGAATTGCTGACAACGGTCAAAGAGTATTGTCTATAAAAAGGTTCTCGACGTTTGGTGTCGGTAAAACATTGTAGATCTCCTCTTCTCGTGAGAAAACAACAACCACAACACAAGTAATTGCTAATAAACCTTGGCCTTGGTCCTTTTAAGGTGGACTTTCTTGGGCCCGGTATTCTAGTCTCCAAATTTGAATGAATGAATAACCCTTCATTGCCAATCTAATATACTATAAAAACAGTACTATCACAAAATTTCTTTTATTACAAGAAGAAGTACTATGCATTTTAGGCAGAAATCTGTATCAAATGCTTATATGTAACGTTTGTAATGTGAAATAAATAAAGCAAAACCCTAGACTGCTACTAAGCAGATAAAATCACCATTCTAGAAGTGCGTTGGGATGAACCTCACCAAAAGTGGATAGAAAACTGTAACGTATACTTTTATAACGGTTATTACTACAGGAAACAAATACAGCCTAGCACACAGGATAAGGATTCGTCAGACCGACTAAGGTAGATAAAAACTCTTAACGTTCAAGCGCCTCACGTCGATTCTCATCAAGGCTAAAATCGTCAACATATGTAGATTTCCTCCAAAAAAATTAGGAATTGTTCTTTGTTCTTAACCTGACTCAGATAACTAATAAATACACACTACCTTAACTTAACTTAAACTTACGTCAACATTTGATAAGTAAGATAAGAAAAAGAGTGTCTTAGGTATGTAAATACTTCGACCGGAAATCACACCCTTCGCGACGCCACCTTCGAAAACGGATTTAGACTAATGAGAATTTCTGAGGGCATAATTTTGTTTTGGTTAACATTTGTTTTAATTCTTTAATTCTAGATAAAAGACTTAAACTTTTGTAGTTACAATAATATAGGCTATCTAATTTAAGTATATTTTTGCTATATATTTTTATTTGCTTTTATCAATCTAACTTAATAATGCTCAAATATATTTTTAAATTACTTTTAACATTTTTTCTTTACAATACATAATTAATTATTTATTATATTATTTTTTCAATTAATATGTTATTAACAAATTTATTTAAATTCTTACTTAATCTAATTTAGCCAAAATGCATGCTACTACCAGAGGCATTTGGCCAGCAGTCATAATATGAGACTCACAACATTTGATGGTGCTGCAATAGAAGTTTTATTTTATTTTATTTTATTTTCAACACAAGTTAAGATATCAATGGCACTAGCTCTTGAATGAGAGGTTCTAAGTACATCAGTTGACAAGCAATTTAAATTTTATATAATTTCTGAATTATATTAAATATTCAGTAGCAAAAAAACTAGTGTATGCATAATGTTGGCGCATAATAACACTATTTTTCAATATTGTTTTTAAATATTAAAAAATTATATCGCATTAATTTAACCTTAAGACTATTTCCAATTTATAAGTGAAGGTTTTAATTATGCTTCACAATTCTATCCTCATTGATCTCATTGAATCTAACTATGGTTCAACGTTCCTATGAAAAGGTTTGCCTCCATTAAGGTACAGACCTTCAAGCTTCTCCTTCACAAGACCAATTTATCAACGTGAAGTAAATATGAATACATACATACAAATATCTACACATATATATGCACATGAGTCGCATCACACCTTGACAGGAAAGCATAATACCCCATCGACAGATTGTTTACTCGACAACTAACCATAATCGAAAATGTCGATCCAATGAAAACGCTCTAAGCTAGGTTAGTCGAGAGCGCGATAGACACGGAGAGTGTTAATTAAAAATTCCTCTCAATGGTGTTAAATCGATTATCCCTGGAAGGCAATAAATATTAAAAATGGGCGCATTGTGGCTCTTGCTTAATCTTCTGCACATGATAGGCACTAGTGCAAACAAATAAATTGAATTGAAATTTTGAAAATACTGAAGAGGATAGTCTTGTTGATTGCATTGTCCTGTCACTCAATTGAGCGTGGGATGCTGGTTAAAATGTGATTAAAATAGGACTATACAATTTTTTTTTCTTTATGATTCATTAAGCGACGATTCAAAATTTCTACTTCAATTGTTATAATCCTACAGTATTTGTTTTCTTTTAAATAAGTGGTCAAAGTTTTATTTCTTATGAAGAGATGTAAAAAAAAAGTTGTACGCATAAAGTGGGGAGAGTTAAACGTTGTTATTTAATATTTGTATGGAATGTGCAACTGAACACACTTACACAATTTATGGTTTTGAATAAGCGTCTTAAAAGTTCAATTGGTTCATAAAACCTCACAAAAACATTTGAAGTGACCCACAGACTAATTATATAAATTTTTCTTTTCATCAGCGTTGCCCTACAGTTACATTTAAAGCAAAAGTGCTACTTTTTGAATATTTTTTAGTATATATTATGTATTTTGGAATCAACATTTTTAAATTGATCGTTTTTATTTTCGTTATCGTTTTTATTTTCGTTATCATGTTCGTTGTTGGCAATACCAATCAACAATGAACGCTGACTATAGCAATGACGCCGAAAGGCAAAAACAAATATATCAATAGTTTAGCTTAGAGCGCCCGCATAGAGCCAGTAAGTAGTTATAAGATTTCATTTCTGTCGTACCTAGGTTAAGCGTTTTGTACCTAGTTTTAAAATACTATTAGATAAATAATAAAAAAAAATGCCTTTTAAACTAAACTAAACTGAACGCTGACTATATTTTGATTGAATCAAAACATGCATAATGCAAGTTGTGAGCCACCTTAACGTCAATTTTCCTGCCCAACATAATCCGACATTCTTTTGTTTAAGTGCTTAATAAATTTAACTATGGAGAGGTACATACTGAACAGTGCATTACGATTCTTGATAATCGATAGAATTGTGCGCAAATCTTAGCACACAGCAAAACAAAACGTGTATGACAATAAGTCAAGAAATTTAATTGTTAAAGGATGCAATAATAAACGACAGAACCTTAATTATGTTTCAGAGTCATTGAAAATATAATTCATAGAGTTTAACCACCGAAGTTGTGGCGAGCATTTAACCGATATTTTACTTCTTACACTATTGGCATTTTATGATAAAAAGAATTATCATACAAATTTAAGATAATTCTCTAGAAACTGTTTTGTTTTATATACAATTATCATGGTGCGTTTTCCTTGCATGGCTCTTTATAATTTAATACAACGAATTGTGATTTTTGTCACATATTGTGTTATCGATCGAAATAGGCAGTTTTTTTGGATAGTGTCAATGTTTTTTGAACATCATCACGGAAAAACGATGACGGAAAAACCTTTTATACTTTCATACTTTTCGTCTTTCGGAATTAGGCATAATTTTATTAATGTATTTTTATATAAAAATAAACGAGTACAACACTTAAAATTAATAAATATATTTGTGTGAGCATTTCGGAAAAAATGTTACAATTTAAGTCTTAACTCGAAGACATTAAAAATGTGTAAACTAATTTTAGCCAAAACCTAAAGGTTTTACTTCTGTTCAGTATTCGAGGGATTGACTCAATTAAATATTAGTCGGTTATTATTGGCTATTTTTAATTTAGTAAAAAGCGTTTTAGCAAACAAGTATCTGAGAAACTGCACTTGAAATTAAATTAAAACAATAAAAAATCTCACAGAACCGTTTCATTTGGAAAGATACTGCGTAATTTATTTGTAATACAATGTATAGTTATTAGCTGTAAACTATGCTTTTTTAAATTTTTTTTTTACACTGATAATTTATGCCACATCGTTTCCAGTGAGTGCTTCTTTGCGCAAATCTGTTGTCATTAAGCACAGTGTATCTTAAAGATTCATTATATTTCAATCTTGCCACATAAATATTCTTATTCTATTACTGGCATTACAGTTCGGGTTGGGCCTGGGTCTCAACAAACATGCTTCTCCAGCTAGCACAATCTCTCGCCTGTTGCCTCTAATTGCTCATTCCAAGTTGGTTGAGGTCCGTTTTCATTGTGTGCGCCATCACAGCCTAGGCCATCCTATATTACATTGTCCCAATGGCTCGGATTCGAAAACTTTTCTGGCCGAAGTAGTGGTGTATATACGCTCTACATATCCCAAGACGCTTGACCAGGCGCATGCTGCCATATAACTTATAGAGTTCATCGTTGGAGAAGATTCAACGCCATCAACGCAAACAGGACCAAAAATCGTTCGCATAATTTTTCTCTCAAAAACACTAAAGACTTAGTAGCGCCCAAGTTTCTGCGCCGTAAAGGAGAACTGGGATGATCATGCTGTTATGCAAAGTCAATTTAGTCCTCTGACTAATGGTACGGTCTGTCCGACACTTCGATGTTGTGTGTCCTTTTTTGATGAGAAATTATCTGTCTTGTCCCCATTTATCATCAGACATATTTTAGCCGCTTGCAGTTCAATGCCACTAAACGCCTCATTAACAGCGGCCGTAAAATCGACAAATTGGTGGTGAGTATCGATCTCTACATCTTTTGCAGGATCTGCCGTAATGTGGGAATCTGGATTTCTCCGGCCTCAAACCATACTGATAAGGAACTATTACACAATGCGGTAGAGAGGATCGTGTCGCGATGTTAAGGGGGCTAATCCCTCGATAGTTGGCTCAGTCTCCTCCTTTTTTGTGGACCGGACAGACGACGCTAAGAATCCACTCAGCGGGCATGCTTTCCTCAAAAAATTTTTTACAGATGAGTGGGTGCATGCCCCCACCAGGTCATCTCCAGCTGCTTTAAACAGTTCTTCGAACAGTCTGTCTGCTCCAGCAGCTTTGTTCAACTTCAGTCTCGATATTGCTATTTTGACCTCGTCTACGTCAGTGGAAATGAATTCTTGTCTATCGTCGGCCGAATTGAGTGCAACATTCTCTCTAACAGCGGGTTTCGAGCCGTCATCGCCCATTAAAGAGTATGCCGAAATGATCTTTCCAGACTCTCAGCACTCGGATCAGTGAAGTATCTTTTTTTTTTTTGCTTATGTAGAAAACATTGTAGTCTTTGGTAATAGATCTTATTATTTAGCAATCAAAATTTAGATATCTAACCTGCCATTGTAATTTAAAACATGATACAAGATTATTTATTTCTACAACCTACAAAATGTTTTTTTCCCCACCATTCTCAAACAACGTTTTATATATTGTATGTAAGTGTAAAAATGTTTGCAATCAATTGTGGTAAAACTTAGTGTTTCTATAGTGTATTAGTATAATATCCTTCATATTTATTCTAAATAAGTTTGGATTACTTTACAGCAATAGCAATACTTAATTTCAACCTTATCGCCTTTAAACAACCACTTACCCGCTACGCAACGGCGAACACAAAGAAATTGTAGTCTAATGATTGCTACAATGTAAGAAAGTCTAAACATATACTACTCTTTGGTCTACTGCTTTCAATATATCATATCAAATTTAGTATTTTCTAAATAAAGTGCATAGTGCAACAGCAAATAACGTGGCTAAATTTTGATATCAAAATTACTTAAAGAACACCAATCCCTAACAACGAAATTATAAAACTAAAATTCCAATATTAGCTTCTCTCTACAATGAATAAAACCCAGCATCGATGCAAACGTTATAATTTTACAGGGCAAACATTTTCATATAGCCTTTTCTTCAGTTGTGTTTCCCTTTAGCAAACCATGACCTTTCCCTCTCATTATACACGACATGAACAGAAAGGAAAAAAACAGATTTTTAATTTTCTCGTTCTTTGCATCCATGAAGGGTTGCTACACAACCTGTTTACACAATGCATTTCAATGTGGAACACTCTCCCTACAAAATGCTAATAATACATTTGTGCTGGCCTACATAGACGGGAACATGTTTTGATAAAGGATTTGTTTCAAGCAGACAATGTAATCCGTTGTTATTAAGTAATTGTAAGCATCCGGTTAAATGCAATTTTGTCATTTAAAACCGACATATCATATATATGTATGTATTCTATTAACAGGTAATTTTAAGGAATTCATTTCTACTTGCAAGGTATAAGTCATTAAAAGACACGATTCTGAGCGAAATGGGATAAAGAAATACGTAATCTGTACAATATGTCTTAAAGCTCCATAAGTCAGAAATTACCTTGCTTGCCGTGGCGTAGTGAGTACCTGGGACTCACACGCCAAGGTCCCAGGTTCGATTCCCGGTCGGAATACCTCGCATTTTTATGGCACCAAACCTTCCGAGTTGCTGACAACGTTCAAAAAATACTTATTGCCTATGAAAAGCTTTTTAAATCTCGATGTCCGAAGTCGGCAAATAACTGTAGATCCCTTCTACTAGATCCTGGTCCCTTGTGGGCTGTAGTGTCACTCAAGTATTATTATTAATATGTTGAATAAGAGATGAATAGCAATTTAAAATTGATATTTGTGTAGTGCTTATGGTGTAATCAAATAAGTATACCGAAGCAACTCGTAACTGAGCACATGTACAGCACAATCGCGTTTGCATTCTTCTTCCCAAAATCTTTAAACCCTTACATTATTTTTATAAATATTCTAAGAATGTTTCA
Organism: Eristalinus sepulchralis; assembly: GCA_944738645.1. Classification (NCBI taxonomy): domain Eukaryota; kingdom Metazoa; phylum Arthropoda; class Insecta; order Diptera; family Syrphidae; genus Eristalinus; species Eristalinus sepulchralis. The sequence continues at coordinate 55,324,941 of OX122882.1, forward strand.
TAAGATCTGATAATTCTCATTTCAACTATATCGACCAATTCATAGCGAATCAGAGAAAAGGCCATTACACTTCGCAGAAGTTCGTTAATTCGGTGATGCCTAAACACCTTTATCGGGTCTCATTAAACAAGCTACTTCGTTTAATGATTCGTTATAAACGAGTACATCTGTAGTTTACGTATTACATAATATTTCAATTTTCTCTTAAATGTTTATCACATCGGTGAATACCTGGACAGCTTTCTTTTGAAATTATTTTAATTTTAATTAGCAACTCATCGTTTGTGATGGTTTTGCAAATCAATTTAACGTTGTTGGAGATACTGAAATCAAATGTTGATAAGAAGTCAATGATTATATTTTGTTGATGAGACTGAGCACGTGACCTGTGAATTTTATTTTTTTTTTTTACATTTTGTTGGTAGAGAATGCAATTGGTATGGGTCATCGATTTTGTACCTAAAATTTACGCATTTTAAATCAATAAAAACCGAAACTGCCACATAAAAATCGAAACTGCCGAATAGATACCAGTTTAACACAAAAAAAAATTACTATTACCAATGAATGATGGACAAAGATTTTCTTTATTTTACTTATCAAAATCTAAAGCTAAAAGGTAGAATAACCACTAAAGCCAGGAACTTAATTTAAGTTTACTTCTGAGAGAAATAGATATGGCATTTTTTGATTTTCCTTCTACTCAAGTGAATTTCAGACAAAACAACCGAAATATACAAGACCTTACAATTAATGGTTAAATGAGTAGGTACTTCGAATTTTCCTACCACTTTCGTAGGTTATGGTTGAGAGTTCGTTAAGCGTTACGATTACGGCCGTATCTAAAGACTAATGAAAAAGCAAACAAGGTTTTCAGTAGTTTTTTTCGTCTGAGGTTAATTTTTTTTAACCAGAATATAGTTATAAACTAGGTACCCCACTCCCTTTCTTGTGGAAACTAAGTACAGCCTTAAAAATATAATTAGAGAACTAAGTCCACACAACTGTTGTTTAACAAAGTACAGTTATTAGGCCCATATCATACCTACGTGCACCTTATTTTATTTCTTCTTAGAGAAAGTGCACATTTTTTCTACAACATTATTTCAACCTTGCGGAAACGGAGATTATAAGTGGAATTAGTTTTCTACACCTCGTAGGCATTAACTGGTTTCTCGATTTTGTTAACTTAACAAACAATTATTCTTATAAAATGTCCGCCTCCCGAATGATTATACTTACGTCACTTCTTACTGTTTTTGCTAGTTGTAGGTATGTTAGGTTACAGACCCAGGTTTATTGTAATTTTGTACACAATTTCCTTCGTTAATCAATTTTATAATATGCTTTACGTTTCCCAGACTCTATTTACAATCATTATTTGAAATCTCAAATATATATAGGAAATCAAAGGGAGAGGAATATTTATTCTTTAATAATGAGTTTTCCAATAAACCGCCGTCATCTTCATCAACCAACATTTACCAACTGCACAATAAGTGTTTAAGTTTACAAAAAAACGTACAAATGTATTATATTAAGCAAATAATTTTTCTCATACATACCAGCAGGACTTCGCAAAGCGATAGAAACCGTGTGAATTTGTTTTTATCCATTGTGATCATTCAACTTTATTTTCAGCTCAGCCATTCAAATACGTTAGGCATCATATATACAGATACGTCTTCTGGTTTGGGTAGATGTGCTGAGTACCTTAAATAAAAACAAAGAAAAACAAATATATTATTCTACAATTATCCTATTTTGCAGTCAGGAATAGATTAGAACAATCTAAGTGCAGAGCGCCTGAAATGAGAAGTCAAAAAACAACTTATGGTTTATTTTAAATAGCTTTGAATTGTGCAAAAACAAGCCACTATTAAAACACCATGTAGAAAAGATTTAAAAATATTTGTGGTAATTTATATAACTGATTGAATGGCACTAGAGTCCACAAGGGATCATGGCATAGCTTCTGCTGCTATAACTCGTGTTGGGCGTGCTATTATTCCCATATGTGTGTGAGTGGCCTACAGTTTTTTTTTTTGCCGACTCCGAACGGCGAAATTAGTACACCTTGAATGTTGTCAGTAACTTAAAAGTAGTGGTGCCGTAATAAATGCGAGCCTTTTCGGTCCGCGAATCGAAACTCGAAGCCTTGGCCTGTAAGTCGACGCACTTGCCCAATACGCCACAGTGACCACAAGCATACAGATGGTACTAGAAGTTACTACATATGTCTTTTTTAATATCTTATTCTTTAAAGACGGGGTTGAAAAAAAATCAGGTTCCTTAATTAACTTAACATATAAAAAAATAAGAAAAAAACATCCTTTTAGGCATTCTACATTCTATAAATATGCAGAGAATGGAAGGTATGGGCTGGTATACGTGATATCCGCTAAGTAAAATAAACTTCTTTTATACGTAATTGCAAATTTTCAGATTTATGTTTCCACTTCTTGGCCACTGTGTCCCACTGTGGAGTATTGAGTAAAGCGTTTATTTCTGCATTAAATATTAAAGCTCTATCCCTGAGCTGTGCTTTAATTCACTTTCATGGTTTTATAAATATCCCCTTCTTCGGGTTCGCTCATTGAGTATGGAGTCTTTAAACTAAACTCGTGAGAGAACAGTAGAATACACAACATGAGCGCATTAGTGGTTGCTGAGGAATTTTTATTATATTTAGTTAGCACTTGTTTGCACCACAGTCAGAAAAACAAAATTTGGCACTTCATTTCATCTTAATAAAAATAAATAGTTTTCTTTTCACAGCAACCTGGAACACAAAACTAACTCTGAAGGCAGAAAGGGAAAGAAGTTTTAACAGCCAAATTAATTATACCTAGTTTTTGTTTTGCAAAAAATATTTCAGTTATCCGAGCTAAGTGCTATGCAAGCCACCACGTGCTCATCAGACACAAAAAAATGTTTTTTCTTTTCAATTTCTTTTATGTGTATAATCATTTTTGTTTGATTTTGTTCCAGGCATAAAACAACGCATTTTAATATAACTTCTTATAACACTTTAGCTAATAAATACGCATAAAAGTGTAACTAAAGATTATCAAATATAATAGACATCTACAATTTGACATATTTAACGTCAAAAGAAAAATAACTATTTTACTAGTTTTTATTTTTAATTTGTACACTCTAATGTTCAGAGTGTGTACAACATACTATCCCCAAGGCGAAAAATATTTAATTTTTTAAATATGCCTCCCATTTTGAATGCGTTCGAATTAACAGCCTTCAGTGAATGACAGAGTTTGCCCCAAAGATGAAAAAGGCATGCCTATAATTATCATCAGTTCATGGGTATACCAAAGCAATGCTTGTCAGAAATATTTACCAGAGATGGGTAATTTTAAATCGTATAAAAGCAAAAAAGTAATCAAACTTCAATTTGCCAGTCTATCGTAACGAATGAAAATGCTTTTTGACAGTTCAAGAAAGAATTTTCTAAAATCGACCCATTGAAGCGTGTCCTTGTTGAAATACAATAGCGGCATCGGCATTTTACGTTCATTCTCCCAGAAGCATACTTTGTTATGTTTATGACTTTGTAAATATTTGATTAAAGCGACTGTAGACATGCTGCATCTACATACATACATGTATGTAGTTGTCTCCGGTGGTGAAGATCAATGAAAACTCACTCAGTATTTTTATACAGATGGCAGATATTCTAGTATGAGTTATTTGCCGGTATAATAATACGAGGTCATAACAACCACAAACTGACTCTTGACATTATTGGGAGCATCTTCTCAACCTACATATTTCGATGTGCATTCGTGTTAAACTGGTATCTATTCACAATGATCGCACTTCTAATGCGCTTTCTCTTTCGTATCTATGCGAATGTCGGCCTTGGCATATATGCAGTTCAACTCTCACTCCTTACAAATATAATACAAGCATTTTTCCGTTGGAATGTGAACAAAATGTAAATAAGCAATACAACACAGGTAACAATTGAATGATTAAGTGCGGGGCAGGATTTATACAAGGAATGTAAATAACAGTATCTATTATATTCTAAATAAATGTAAATATTTTTTTGTAAATATTTTTATTATAGTACAGAATACATCAATACATTATTTTAATTTTTCCTAAACCAAATGATCTACTAGCAAAAAATACAAAAATCTGGAGGAGGACATTTTTAGGAGAAGCTTTCTTTACTGATCTAAGGTGTCTTCAAAATCTATTCTTTGATTGATATGAATTGACCCCATTTAATTTCTTGTTTAAGAAATTAAAATACTTATATTTCTTTTTAAATTTGGTTAAATTTGATTATTAATAATAAAACACAAAAAATAAGATAATTTTGTACTGCTACTATCGAAGCGAACAAAACCCGTAAACAAAGACTGTACTGTGACTGTCCACCACATAGGCAACTCTGATTATTTGATTCAGATTTTCACAAACATAAAATTAAATTTTTTTAGGAGATTTTTATATACAACGTTATAAGTGCGAAAATCTAAAAAATTTTGAGTAAAACATATTCATATTATAACGGACGTCTTTTTTATAGGCACATAACTCTAAGTTAGCAACACTTTTTAACTGGATGCCATTTTGTGAGCGATCAAGATATTATGAATGAATGGACGTAGGACTAAGCCTTGCTAGGTGATCCTATGAATCCAAAACAAGCCTGCCGCTGTTCCCAATTTTCATTAGCGAATTTTATATAATATATTTGTGTACATACAATGCATACACTATATGTACATTGAATGAGCGCTTTGCATATTTGTGTATAAGAATTTTATGCAAATCGCTTCTAAGGTTCGGAAGATAAAAGAGTGTGACATATACTACGAGCGGACACACCGAAGATATAAGTGATTCGTTCTTCGAAAACGAAATTATTCAAAAGCGTTGGTGAAAGTCATTCTTTATTCCAAGTTTTGTGGCACTTTACACAAAATTAAGTTTTAAAATTGTTAAATATTTGTTTGGTGAACAATTTAATCTATTATATGTTTATTATATCTATTACTATATGTCTATTATATCTATTATTATTTATTGATAGCCAACTTGTATTTTGAAACCAACATGTGCCTTTAATGATGCTTTTTTTCATTTCTTTCTTTTAATTTGCTTTAGACGACATATTTGGCATTTTATCTTAAAGTTATCAAATTTATCCACGGAAGAACTATTATTGTTGAAAGTTTCTTAAAATGCTAAAAGTTCGATTCGTGGATTGAACATGCATTAGGAATTTCTTCACGGCACCACGTTTGAATCATTAATAGCACAAAATTAGTAGGACTCTATATGTTTATGTCTCTTAAGGATACGAGTATATCAACACAATGCAACCTTATCCAACGATTCTCAACGAATAGAAACCTTGATCTCAGAGCTAGCAATATGCAAGACTTGCAAGGGATATCAAACGTGTTTAAATATGCATATACGGAAAACCACAACCACTCTTAGCCTGAGCAGAAATAAGTAAAATAAGCTGACAGAAGTGCTTACGAGTATGCTGTAGCAAATGTGAGAAAAGGTTCCAACCTCCTCGGCAACTGTTTTGCAGTTGCCTCAATAAAGAAAGCAAGCCTCGGAACTTTCTACATAGAGAAATTAAATGATATAGACTGATATCAACAAATATCGTCAAAATGATTTCGTAGGTAGCAGTTGGAAACCGGCTCCTGCGTAAGAATTAGTCTGTAATTAACCAAGCCCCTTGCACGAAAGGCATCATTTTTGATTTATTTTCTAATAAATACATGCGAATTATATTCAAAAAGAGTACACGGCACGCAACGATTTGTATTGATTTCCTACAATTACTTCACCCCAGGTGTTACAGTTAATGTATCAAATTTTTCATAGTAGAACTTGCCTGGAAATGATAATTTTAAGATGTCGGAATTTGACGACAGAGTCACTGTTTGCATATATATAATAACGCTTATTGCATAGATATACCTTGCTTATCCGAGTAGTTTTTCAATTGCACTTTATTGACATCTTCCCTGTTCTACGCATTTCTAAACACATATCTGTAGCTGCTTACACGAAAGAGGTGTATAAAAACTACACCAAAATATTTTTAATATTCGTTAACCTACGATACATAAATACAAAAAAAATTATTAGACGGACATTGCTTATATACGAGTACATATCCTTGCATACATATTTGCGCTAGGTAAATTTTCCTTTGTGTGTGTACTTTTATAAATTGAGGGAAATCATTATTATTTCATGTGCCTTTAAGATTTGAAACATGTATTGAATTAGATTCAAAAATAAAAATATTTATAAAAAATAATAATATATAATTTTAGTAAGTACTCAAGTTTTTTAGGTTATCAGATTAAATATATATGTATTAGTTTCGAACTATCTTGATAGCTATGCTTTACAATTTTTTATAGGACTGAAAAAGTGAGAAAATCGACTACTTTTTCTTAAATCTAACACACAATACTTTTTCCCGGATCTACCGCACTTTCAAGTCCCAACACATAGTATTTCACAAAGTGGCGTGCCAACCATCAGAGTATTTTCCTAATCTCTTTTTATTACGTAGGAAAACGCATGCTATCGCAAGACAAACTGAACGAAGCAGTAGAATGTAAACACCAGTTTTGACTAGGTGTAGGTGTAACTCGGCTCGATTTTGGTTCCAAACACTATCATAACATGTGGTTGTGTTGGGTTACAATTATGGCATGGGTATTGTTCACAAGTTCAGTTATTATTTCGAATTCAATAATAGCACATATTTACATATACATGAAATTAATTCACATTTTAATTGCTAATTCCTTTAAAACACATTTTAATTGTTTAAGTCCAGACGAAAATGTTTCTAAATGACATCATTACTATCCTCTGGCGTCGACAACTCAAAAATGATTCATTATGCATTAACTCACCGCACTGTCGCATACGTATATGCATAGTTTAAAAAAAAAATTGTCGTTACTTATAACACCTTACAACAAGTCATTGCCTAGTTATTTAAGCTACTACTCGTGTTGTGCGTGCAATTATTCGCTCACGAGTAGAGGGAACTTCACTTTTATGACGACGTCTGAAAGGTATTACGTGACATTTATAGTCTTGAACCACTGTCAATGATTTGTAAGAGCTGGTGACATGAAAACAAGAGTTGTTGTTTGCCCGTTATCGAACCAGAAGTATTCTACGTAGGAGTCTATAAAATGGTCCCTAATGACACACGCCTACCACAGATTTACTAGATAAATTTTGTTTTCCAAGTACCAATGTGCATGACAGATCTTTAATTAATTTTGAGCTTTCACAATCAAGAACTTCCCCTTTTTTCATGCTAATATTTTTAATGAAACAAGAATAAAATTTGTCAAGATTTACCGAAGACTAGGTACTTTTTGATTAAATAAATTTTAGTAAAAACATACATACTATCTTTAATTTAGAAAAGATTCTCTAAATTCATATATAATAAGTATAAAAAAATGAACAAATAGGTTGTATTAAAGCATTATAACTTAAAAGGAAATGTGATGCGTAAGTGGGCATTTCATAATAATACTCTTATTTAGCTTGTTCTCTTGTTTAAATTTATCTTTGCTATGCATATGTGCAATTGAAAAGGTTTTTTTTTCAGCTGCGGTACAAATAAATCCGTGTACGCTAGGACGTGTGCACAGAGAGGCACACACATCCAGACCAACGATTGCTTGTTTTCTTTTCAGAAATGACTGCAGAAGCAAATCCAACCTAACAAGTGTAAACACTTTTTTGACTTTATTCAGTTTTTGCTTACACCCTTATGTACATCAGTGAATTCTGTATACGTAACTACACGAGAAGAAAAGGATTTACTAATGAAAGTTGGCTACCATCTTTACATTTTTATGTGTTTATGTAATATATGAGAAAAAAATATTCAGGCAGGAGAGTTTGCACTGGCTTGCCGTAAGAGGCCTTCTAGTTTTCTCACTTGTTTGTATCATTTGATGGCATATGCACAAGTGAGAGAATTTTGCTGTGCATTGATTTTTCTGCCACTGCAAGGTCTACTATATAATGCCAAGGATACCGTAAACAATGAGTTGATTGTGCTTAAATCCTTTAATGGAAAAGCCCCTGCTTATCACTCTCTTATATTGAACAGCTTAACTGTGACAAATGATTATGTACTGTTTAACTGAAATTTATTTAACATTATTTTACTATTATTATTTGAAGACAAAATTGCTATTGTTGAAAGAAAGCTTACGTGAGTGAGAACACTTTATCTGCCATGAATCACAATTAAGGTAAGCTTAAAATTAGAAATTCAAGCAGCTCACAACTCACTTTTCTAGTTGAGCGTTAGCTTTTTAAGCGAATAGACCCTTTTTTCTTGAAAAGTCTGTAAGCGTTAAGAGCGATAATACTCTTTTACCCAAGATTACTTTACAAACTTTCACTAAAAGTTGTTAAGATAGGTTTTTCGTTTAAGGTTTATTTTTCATTTCATACTCCGATTTTGTTTTAATCTGTCGAAAACACAATGCTTTATTCAAAACTGTTAGTAAATGTTCTGTGAATACAAATGCACGTCCTTAAGCGTACTGAAAGCAGTAATGTTCAAGCCAAGTGTTCCTTTCAATTGTGGTATAGTATACCTGATGAAGAAGTTTTCATTCACATTCCAAGGGAAAGGCGTTGTAAGCTGGATCCAAGAACTATCATGATAAGATTACAGGTATAAAGCTGCGGGTGCGGATGCTGCGGATGCTGCGTCGTCATATCAGGAATCTGTTGAAACTAGTGATCACAAACAGTGGAGGCGTTCAGCTTACTAATCTTGTATATTAGTTAGTAACACAGAATAAAAATGCTGGAATAGACGGTTGACGTCTAAAGAGATCAGCTCTTCGTATCCCTTCTTGTTTATTTATAGCAATAGCAACAATTTGCGGGAAGAGAGTACTACCTAATGCTGATTGAAAAAAGCTTAAAGAAAAACTTAAAACAAAAACAACAAAAATATTTTTAACTTCTTAAAAGTTATTTAAGAAGAAAAATTGTAACAATGCTATAACATCATTAAAGAATTCACAAGATCTTAGTGATTTAGAGGTTGCCACCGTAGCATAGTGGGTAAGTGTGTCAATTCCCGGACGGAAAGAGTACTAAAAGCTTCTAAAATTTCGCCGTTCGGAGTCGGCAAAAAACTGCTCCCCTCTACTCGTAAGGTAACAGTTTCACGCACAATACGAAAAGTTGTTAAAGAAGCTAGGCCCACATCACGGATAGTTCTTGAAGGAACTTGGCCTTAGTCCCTTGTCGACTGTAGTGCCACTCAATTAATATATTTATTTATTTGGAGAGAAAGGAGTAGTAAAGTTTCCTTTTTGATTACACATAATTAAGTGTTTTTCACTTTTTTCAAGGGAGAAGGTAAAGTTATAGGGTTTAAGCGATGCTTAATACTATTAATACAAGAAAACACCGCAGTTAACTTGTGGAGCGTGTGACATCAATATCGCCATAAGGTTTACTTATTTGTTTCAAGTATTATTTCTTTGAAAAAAAGACACGGGTACTGGTTACTCATTCATTTCTACACAATATCAAAAATCAGTACTTTGGTCTTGTATATTATGAACAAATATACTGTACCCTATCGTATAGTCCCTTTTATGCATTACGTGCACCTGCTTTAAATGATTTTGTTCGATCTAGAGAAGACAACTCTCATAACTACAGGCATTATATGATAACTCCTCCGAAGCAGAGGACAGAACAACAAACTGCGTTTTTAAATGATCTCTAGGCATTTGTGGCTAATAATAATAATAATAATTGAGTGGCACTACAGCCCATAACGGACCAGGGCCTAGCTTCTACAACAACTACTCGTGTTGTGCATGCTATTGTTCTTCACAAGTAGAAGGGACCTACAGTTTTTTGCCGATTCCGAACGGCGAGATTTGAGAAGCTTTCCATAGACAATTAATACTCTTTGAGTGTTGTCAGCATCTCGAAAGAGGTGGTGCCGTGAAAAAATGCTAGGGAATCGAACCCAGACTTTCTGCGCCGCAGTCGATGCACTTACCACTGCGCCACGGCGACCACATTTGGCATTTGTGGCTGCTTAAATTTAATATATGTAAGTTAGCCAGAGAATTGCGTTATTCTTCAGAATAGATATGTTGTTATTGAAAATAGATATGTTGACATTATGAATTAAGTCCGAATATGAATAATAAATAAATACCGTAAGTAAATAAAAATTAATAAATCTGAAAAGGAAATGAGAATAGAAACTAAAGCACAGAAATATTAATATTAATAATTACACATAGCATAGCAAGCAAAAGTGATTCTATGTTCATAAAGCATGCGGTCCTAACACTTAACTCTTCTTTGATGATTTGTGTGAGATGCAGGTTAACTTGATTTTCTAGTCTCAGCAGTTTAAATGTCATCGGCGACCATTGTTTCTATAAGTTGTGTTACTAAACAGTAAGCCGTAGCAAAATTGTTTATACGATATTACCCATCGTGAAATTAACATAAATGCCGGCAATCTATTCTAGTCTGTAGTGAATTATGTCAGACAACAATACACTCCTCAAGAATTTCTACCCTTCTAATTTAAAATAAAGTTTGACCAATTAGTTGAAAGACAAAATACCTTTTCGGATCTCTTCGTCATTCGTCTTTTAAAATGAAGCAGATTTATTTCATTTTGGTTTGCCGACATTTTAATATTTCTGTTTTCCTCATGGGATGTTGACTTGCGAAATACGAATAGTACCACATTACAACAGAAGTTTATTAAAATAGCTCTTGACCACAGAAAAAATTAGCTATTGACTAGATTTGATTTATGACTTAACCTTCATCTTCATTAATTAAATAATTAAACACATTCTTTAATTTTCAATGTCATAAATCTAAAATCTTCATATTTTAATTGTTATAACATCGATTACTCTTATTCTAAATAACATACATATGTGCATATAACATACTTAACTGCACATTACCGTTTCTTGGAAATTGTTTACTTATGTAGAGAATCTACATTTTCGTTTTCGATTGCTTCATATCAGAAAACGTTATGTGGAGCTGAAGTAAATTTTATTGTATTCCAAAAAAAATACGGGAACAGTAAAACGTAATATTGATAATGTATTAAAAAAGGCGCGGACAAATCTTAGAACTTTAGATTTTTTTACAATTCGAAATGCTCTTAAATTTCCAACTGGAACACCTATGTTAGCTTATTCACGAACATAAATTGCACATATACACGTTTCAGACTAATCAAACTTAGACAAGTAATGGGAGTGTTATCATAATAAAGCTTCTCCTCTTCATTTACATATTTTAAATAGGAAATAGGTAAGACTGAAATTAGTCATGCCACCCTTTTGTTACACTTCACCAACCATCTATCTACTGTCAGGCAAGTCTGGCGCTCCTCTACAGCTTCCGTAAACGTACATGTATTTAATATTAAATGAAGTAAAATAAACAAAAAGATTGGACTTTCATTTTAAATACGTTTTATGTTTTACATTTTCGTTTCGAACCAACGCTTCAGTTTCCTTCCAAGAATCTAGATACATACATATGAGTACTATCGAATTCTGCGAATTGATTAATATAAAAAATAAGTGTATACACAGCAAAAGTCTTTCAAAAAGTTGTAATCCCTTTTCACTGTTTACAACAGCAGCAATTCTTCGCCACCAAGAGTTTTATCCCAAGACCATCACAAGTGGGTCTTTTATCAACACCACCAGCAGTCAATGTATATATTGCAGTGCAAAATGCTTTAATTCGTTAAAATGTACATTTTTTACTTGGTAGATGCCAGTGTGTTTTTCTTACTTGGCAAATGCCATTTTTACGTTTACATTTACACAAAAGGCTTGTGCAATGGAAAATTCTGTATTTTAAGTTTCTTAAGCGGATACACACTTTAAATATAAGGAGGAAGAGAGAGGAGAGGACTCGTCATCTTAACAAAAAATATAGTCGGCAATTTTCGAAACTTAGTTCGTGAAGAACGTAATGAGTACGAAAGAAGTTCTTATCTTTCATTGAGCAGAAATTAGCTATTTGCCAAGTAGGACATGATACACCTACTCAATAAACCAAATAAATGGGTAGATAGGCAAACAAACTGGGGAGTAGTAAGTTCTGTTGAGTTGGGAATAGTGTGAATCAATTAAGGGCAACGAAACGCATTGTTTGAAATCGGATAAAATCAATCCTGCCTACGTCCCATTTCTTCCTGTAATGGTTCTAATGGTTCTTTAAAATAAAATGTGTTACAAATTGGTTTTCTCTTTCGTAATGAATAAGAAGTAAAAACCTGGCAATTTTGATTGTTCTATGTTGAAAAATATAAAAGATTAAAACTCCATATAGAACATCTTCTCCATTATTATGAGAAGTTCTAAACATAATATTATTAAACTAGTATTGATCATTGCAATTGTGTGTGTCAAATTGAAATGCACTAAGACCTGATATTTCGAATTGTGTCTCAAGCGTATATCTCCCTTTGATTAAGTCCCAGTTGTTTTAATATTTTGCAAACTGAAAAATAATAACAGGTACATCACAGTTGTTTGATATTTTAAGGCAATTAGCAATTTACTCAGTAAATTGTGTGCTAATTGTACAAAGGGATGTTCTTCAAATGAAAAGGTTTAAGCGCAGAGTATCGGTCGGTTTTAACTCCATTAAAATATAGCTTTTAAAGAACATTCAACATACTAATACCACATTCCAAATAACAAAAGGAAATACCCGGAACATAACCCACTGTTATGAAATAATTTCAATTCAATGATTCCTTTGAAAAATATAGAATATACTTTCATTCTCTAAATAAAAATAATTATGCCATTTACGAATGAATAAAAAGCTATTCATCTGTTAGTAGGCATACGAATACGGAAACGCCATAACGAAATCCATCAGATATTGTGATGGATTAATGCTTATATACTTATATATTTATGTACATATGATTATTGAATAATTTGAATATGTATAATTTGCAATGACTATTTAAAAGGATATAGACACAAGACATGCTGTTCTAATACTGTAATATTCTAGTTTAATGTACACTGAATACACCCATCATTCTAAAACACTTAAGAAGTGTGGGTGGTATGAATACTTGTGTAGATACCTCCTTTGTTACGACCTTATTAATTGTTATGAAATGAAGCCTTCTATGCATAATAACATTCCAGTGTAAGACGTGAATTTCCTTTTTATAATTAAAATTTAAATTATTTAAAACAAACAGAAATAACAGAATGCCGTAGTATTGACGAAATTTTTTAACGTTTGATTCTACTATTTACTGCAAAACAGTTTCTTGAGAAACTTTAAGGGATAACATACTTTCAGATATAAGAAATCACACAAAACGATGTATTGTTACACGTAATTTATATTTTCATTCATTCAATATAATACAAGGTTATAAATACATTCATTTGAAATATAGTTTTGTTAAGATCGGCGAAAGGAAATACACTTTTGACATTTACTGGCTATAAAACGCAAAAAAAGTAAAGTACTTAATACGCCATGTGAATAATAGATCATAAACTCACAATATTCCTGACTTTGAACCATGCATAATAATAACAATAGCGACCTCTTAGATAATAAAATAATAAAAATAAGCACAATTTTCTAAGGATCCTTCAATTTGTGTAGACACCTAACATCAAATTTCAATTAACATATATACTTGAGAATATTGAATTGTATCACTTTAGCAAATGTTGCAGCTTTGTTACAAAGAATTGAAAAGAACATACTATTTTTCATAAAAATTTAAGAGACAACACAATATTATAAACAACAAAATCATTTGAGCAATAATTTTGATGCAATCTTAAAGAAATTGATTTTTCTGAAAAAATATTCTGCTCCATGCCGAGATTAAGTCCCTGAGTCAGACAGAGCGTAATCTATACTAATTGATGTGATAATATGTATTCTGGCATAATGTAATTTCTGTCACAATTAAACTAAATAAACATTTATCGATAACAAGTGTATGTGCAAAATAATACATGGCCTGATTGACTTGTTGCTTCTGCAAATATAATTATTATTTTCACGTATTCCCAAGATACGTTTTTAATATATACGGATAATTCAAAAATATATCAAAGAAGATATCAGATTTATTGTGAAAAGTAAAATTCAACTTGTTATTTGTCATATTCCAAAATCTAAAAACTTGTATATATCGATCAACTCTTCTGATCAATCTTTAATTAATTAAGGGTTAAATTTTGAGAGTTTTTCACAGTGATTTTAAATGTACTTTTAATGAATTTTCATTATGAGAACTTTACAACAACTTGGTATGATAAATTAACTTTTAAATATTACACTTGCTCTCTACTATAGTAAAATTGCCTTTGTAACATAAATTTTATGCAATTAAATTAAGAAACAGCCTAAAGTGTTATAATTAATGTAGCGAACAGGTCGTATGTACCCCACATATTAATTGCATTAAGGAACATCATAGGTGGCATTAACGAATAATTACAAAGAAAATAATATGATTCAAACCATTTTAACATTTTGCAATATTTCTAAGCTTTTCAAAAAAACACTAACAAACACCACGACATAATTCATATCTACGAAGTTTATCTTTGATAATTTTGTATTAATCTACATTGCCAAAATATTTGAAGCTGGTTACACTCGTTTTATTAATATGCGTAACAAGTCGCCTCGCTGAAAATGCACCTGTCACGTATCTGTTATCAACTGAACTAGAATTTTTGCATGCGCTTGCAATTAATCATTGCAAACTGCAAAGAAGGAATGCTTTTTGACGAACTCTAACTTACTTATTTGTGTGTGACATAAATTAGCTTACCAAAATAAATTCTGTGAATATTCCAATGCGCTACTTGACTTTTTTTGTAAATTTATCCTTTTTGTTAACGTGTTAAACACTATGCGATCGGGATTAAAAATTCCAGTTTGTAATTGAGAACAATTTAACGGGTTTATTATACATAATATTACCAAAACAGCTCAAATATATGTAGTAGACGAGCTTAGTAGCGTTATTGTTTTTTTTCCGTGAGTAAACACAATCTTGCCTGAGGTACATTGAAATTTTATATAACATCTACATTATGGTACATTTGTAGCAGAACATTGAAGCACTTATATTGAAATGTATTCCCGGTAACTCAGTAACCCGAGTAAGCAAGCGCTTCCACACCACGATAAAAAGTAATGAATTACTTAAACATATTTTTCACTAACATATATTCTACACACAATTCACATATCTTTGCAAAATATTTTATTAGCGCGTACTCATGCTGAATACAAATATATTTATTTTTATGAAGCTCAAGGATGCACTCTGTTTTATCCTCCAACAATATTCAAATATATTCAATAATGATCTATGTGAAACAAGTGTATTTAAAGATTGTCTTCTCTGTGAAGAGTATCCGTTATCCGAACGTTTTGATGTTATGCGCCATAAGTCCTTTTGGGACAGAATACAATGAACGACTGACGTATCCGAACCATTCCTTGAATGAAAATCCCTTTGGGAAAACTGCAAGCGGATGAATCAAATCATATGAAACGCTTTCACAAATATTCACGAATCTCTGAAATAGAAAGCATTCTCGCGGCACACCGCCGACGCCGCTTTAATATTTTCCGGACGTATTACACTGCAATTGCTTCTCTGAGCTTACACGACAGGTTGTTGGGTGAAGACTAATTCCAAACAGCAAACCGTAGACGCTTTCATGGTGTGGATTGTATTTCCCTTCAGTGAGGGGAAATTCTATTTTCCATTCAGAAAAAAACATAGAAAAGTTTGGGAAAAGAGTTCCGTCTCATACCCATATGCGTTTATTTCCCCATGTGCTTTGAAGAATGAGGAAAATTGCAAGCTTTTGCGTAATAGCAAATATTCTTAATTCGAATAGTGGTAGAGGAAACTTGTTCACGAAATTTTCAAAATAATATTCATGGTGAAACTCATTTATTTTTAAAAGAACTTTAAGTAGAATGTTTTTTACTTGTTGAGAGTAACAAACAATAATTTTTATTTAAATTATGGTTTGTTATGCAACTTTAAAAGCAACCACACCGCTTAAGTAATGGTCAATTTATTTAACTCGAAGTTTATAAGAAGTTTAAGAATAGAAATACTAAGTTCAATGCACACAGCAATTGCTTCTCGGAGTCCATCTTAATAGATAATGCGAGATACAGGAAATGTTATGCAATACTGAATCTTTATAAAATCTAATATCCCAAATTGCATTTATTAAATTTGGAAATATAGTAAATGTTCTTAATTAGGATTAACTTTGTTTGTTGTATCTGGTTGAGATATAAACAGATACAATATTATTACCTTTCATTAGTCAGATTTATGCATTTTTATACCTGCAATCTAAATGCAAATCATGCGGAACATAAGTCAGTAAAAAAGACTGTGCAGTTTAGAATACTTTTAGTATTTTTTCTATAAAGTTACAACATAATGAGAGAGAGTAAGAGAATTCATATACAACAAAAGCAATTTATTAAATGTACCGAATTTGACTATTAGGCTTACGTCATACATTGAACTTAATAAATGTTGTAGTATATAATAGGATATGATAAATGGAAATACAGTAATATAAGTTTGTCAAATATCTCCCTTCCGCTTTTTTGCTCTTCATTCAATGCTTCAAAAAAGTGTTACAGTGATCGGATTTAGTTCAAATATGCGCCGTTTTGTTCGATAATTTGTTTTCATCTAGACGGCAACTTCATAATAACCCCCTCGTAGAAGCCCCCCCTCCTTATTTGCTCCCGTAGCTTCTGACGAGTCATCAACGAAGTGTGTGGTCAGCCGTTGTCCTGGTGGAACACTACACCCTTCCTGTTGGCCAATTCTGGGCGCTTCTGGTCGATCGTAGATGGTAAAATAAAGCATCTGGCCATATGCGAGCAGCTCATAGTGCATGATTCCCTTCCAATCCCACCAAACACACAGCAAAACCTTAATTGCCGTCAATCACGGCTTGGCCACTGTTTGGGACGATTCACCGGCCTTCAACCACGACCGTTTACGCTTGATATTGTCGTATGTAATCCATTTTTCGTCGCCAGTCACCATCCGCTTCAAAAATGGGTCTGGTTTTAAAATAAAATTTATTACATATTTCGGTTTTCTCTTTCGCAATGAATAAGAAGTAAAAACCTGGCAATTTTGATTGTTCTATGTTGAAAAATATAAAAGATTAAAACTCAATATAGAGCGTCGTCTCCATTATTATGAGAAGTTCCAAACATAATAATATTAAAACAGTTTTGATCATTTCAATTGTGTGTGTCAAATTGAAATGAACTAAGACCTGATATTTCGAATTGACTCTCAAGCGTATACCTCCCTTTGGTCAAGCCCCAGTTATTTTAATATTTTGCAAACTGAAAAATAATAACAGGTATATATTATATCGATAATATATTTTTATCTAGACGGTAACTTCATAATACCCCCCTCGTAGAGGCCCCCTTCCTTATTTGCGAAGAACTGTCACAGCCACTTTTCACAAGCCTCTTTTGAGTTCAACTTCACGCCACCAAGGGCGTTCGCCATGGGCAGGAACAGGTGGTAATCACTTGGCGCTATGTCCGGTCTATCAAGCTATGTCCTTTCATCAAGCTTTTCTTGTATCCAGCCTTTTGCAAAGGGTTTAAAATGGTTTGGTGACTAACTCCCATCTCCTGGGCGATGTCACGAGATGCCACATGCCGGTCTAATTCGATGATTTTCATGATTCGCTCGGTATTCGTCGTCAGGTCTTCCGCCGGCTGACTTATCCATGGTGTCGTTTCCACCGGCTCTGAATCGTAAAAACCATTCCTCCGCAGATCCAAGTAATAGAGTACCATCCCCCAAAACACCATTAATCTCACTGAACGTTTCTCTGGCGGATTTGCCTTTATCGAAGGAAAACTTGAAAATAGCACGAATTCGGCGTTAGTGAACTCCATGCTTACACGTCTATAACTGTTGAACACAATATCCAAACTAATCATGCATAGCGCCGTTTTGTAGGTTATTTCAAGCCTTCCAAATGATATATAGTATTGCCAGATACGAGCTCTGTAGTGTTTTGTACATAGCCGGAACATTCAAAAGACAAAAAAGGTGGATATTTGACAACCTTATATAAATACGAAGTAGATAAATTAAATTTAGAGGAGTGTCTTGAAATAGACCCAAAACACCAACACTCGAAGTTCGGCCTTATTTCACTTTTTCGAAACTCACTGTTATTTTACTACCATACAATATTGCTATGCCTTGCAATGTCAAATAATTCCTTTAGTATATGACTTTCAGTTGATAAGTGAGACTGATATAATTAAAACAATTTCCCAATCAATTTACCTTTAGTTAACTAACTGGGAAACTGACTTTAGTGTTCTAATTAAATAACATGTTAAAAAAAACTGAACGTATGCCTTATTTTAAAAGATTAAACCAGGATATTCAAACCTTCTTAAGCCCCATGATACTATAGAATGCACTTTATTTTCATGTGAAAGCTGTTTCTTACCGATACTAAAGTTTCGTACTTTTTATTAAAGATCTTATCTGTTCTAAAAAAAACTATTTCATCAATTTATTTTTACAATTTCCATGCGTTTCTCTTGGTCAATTTGAATTTATATATGTCAATATATAACTGTATGTTTATACATTTTTATGCATGAACAAAGTGTCAACAGAACTACCCACGTTGATATGTTATAAAATCTGCTAGAATTAGCAGACAAAAACAAAGCAAATAGTAAGTGTACACTGTCCAGTCAGACCCATTTAGTTTCCAAAATTGGTCAATGTGCCATTGTCAATGTAGAAATATAACGCGAGATTTCTCGCATTTTTAATTTCGATTACATGTGATACGTCCTAATCTGGTTAATTTATTCTATATTTGTGCCTTCAGCAACGACAGACATTACTTATGTAGTTATTTCTGATAATTTTTTTTTTTATTATTTATATGTTAGGCACTCACTCAAATTTAAATTATAAATCCGAAACCTATGTAGTAAGTAGAAGTTAGTAGAAGAAAAAGTAGAAAACTAACATTAACATGCACATCCCACATGAACCGTAAAAAATGTACCGTAATAACCTTTGTTTTCAAGTTTACTGATGTAAACCATAAATTCAGTGTCATTGAATGACTGTTGATTTTTCCCACACTAATTTGCTTTGGTATGTAGGTATATAATATGATTATTGATTACTAACCGGTCAATACTATTTCTTTGTACTTTTAAAAACTTATTCTTTATTCTTTTATTACTATAAAATATTTTTTGCCGGGATTGGTGAAAAGTATTTTCAAAGGGCACTATGAGGATTGGACTCTAATCTTAATGATATTTGCCTAGCATAAATGCAGGCGTTTGGCAGATTATTTGCACTGAAAGATTCACCGTACCTACGATTTGGACGCGGTGAACTACCACGCCAGGTCTAAAGGTTAATTTCTTTGTACCCGGATTTTTTACTTTCGTATGGAGATTCTTGTTGCAGTTTCGACTGTGGGAGTTCGAAGATCAATGGATATTGTCGTTTCAAATATACATACATATGTACCTACGTGAATAATGTTCCTAAGCACTTTGTTCTCAAATGTATTAGTGTTCGTTTTTTTCGGTATTATCGCATCATTGTATTTTGTACGTCTACACAGACTAAAGCACTTATCTAATAGCAGCTCGTTTTTGGTGCTCAACTAGGAATGAATTCCGAGCAACCAGTACAATTATATTTATTAAGAATTGTGTTCTTTACGTTTCATTTTTACGTCTGAATTCCATTTTAGCTTCGCGTCAAGCATCATACCCATGTATTTGGCCTCGTTCACAATCAATATTTCAACCGAGCTTAGAAAAACTGACAAATGATCAATTATCCTGTGGTTAAAATTCCGTTGTTACATTGCGAGCGATCCGTCGATCTCTCGTCCATTTACCGACTTTGTTTAGAACTATTTTCAACTTTGAAGTATATTTTGCGATAGTTTCACATAAAACTAAAATAGCTGTATAACAACGCTATTGTAGTTCTGTCTTCTCGGTATATCTCGAGTATAATGAAGCTAGAGAAGTGGCCCAAGAGCTCTTTTTTTTGATACGATAGCGGAAATTGATTTAAGTTTTGAGTAATTGTTTCAATATCATACACGAAAGACCAGATTTCAAAGGTATAACACCATCACCCCATGTGCTTGACAGTTTTCCTTTTCAAAGCATTTTCAATTACGTTATAAGTTGCATATTGTATATGGTTGAATTCTTACTTCTATAAGCAAACTGATGATCGGGGATAAGATTCTTATCTTGAATCACCGGTTGGAGACGTCTTAAAATTATTCTCTCGTACACTTTGGATATGACCGGGAAGGGAAAATGATCTGTATGATTTTATTTTGTCTTGCAGTTTTCCTGGTTTTAAGACCTTATGGCTAGAACACCAAAACGTGTGATTCAGATTAAAATCGCCACAAATAGTGAAACAGAGATTAATTGATGTTGTGAAACTACTATAAACATTCTTTTAAAGAGCGCAACGTGTTGGACAAAAGGTAGATGCAATTTTTATTGTTCACTGATTACTTTTTACTCGAACCGTGCAGAGTTGCTCTGGATGCTGGATGCCATTACGTAAAACCTTTTACGAACTTTTATATGCGAACATTCCACGTATGCACAGGCCAACAATGAACTATGGTGTCGTTCCAAACAATACATTTTAAGTAAGCGAACGCATCATGACAATTCGCTTTAGGGCTAAATTCGGGAACATCAAGAGAAGGATGAGAACAGCAAGGATGAGTTATATGATCTCTAGAAAGAACATACGACCGATGCCCCAGCTATGACACCAAGATCATTCTAGAAGGTTTCAATGCACAGCTGGGGAAAGAGGACATCTTTGCTGGCGTCATCGAGAAACACAGCCTGCACGACACGACCTCCGGAAACGGAATCAGGCTGTTGGATTTCGCCGCGGGGCGGAACCTCTCTCTGAGCAGTACGCGGTTCCCACATCTCAACATCCATAAGGGAACCTGGCGATCCCCTGATCAATCAACCGTCAACCAGATTGATCACGTTGCGATCGACGTCAGACACTCCTCCAATATTCTCGATGTCCGAACATTCCGAGGCGCCAACATCAACTTGGATCATCACCTTGTTGTAGATATCGAGAGAGCAACGGAGTCGAGATAGGCCAAAACGCTTTGACGTCGGAAAACTACAATCGCAACAGATTGCTGGGATCTTTGCCGACCAGGTCTCCATAAAACTCTCCCAAAGTTCGACGCTGCCTGTACTTACAATAGAAGAAGAATGGAAAAGCCATCAAAAAAGCTGCCACTGATGTGGCATGGTTTGACAACGACTACGACGGGCACATGCAGCTAAACAGGAGGCCTACCAGTCAACGCTGCACCGGACAACGAGAGCTGTTCGTGAGCTCTACGAACAGAAAATAAGGGAAGAGAACCGGCTTCTCAGAAGGAAAAAGAGAGAGCATGAGAAGCGAGCGGTCGAAGAGATGGAAAGGTGTTATGAAGTTCGAAAGTTTTACGGAAGGGTGAAACAGCCTTCCGTTGGATATAGGGTTCGGACCGAAGGCTGACGGGACCAAAACGGAAACCTAGTAGTAGATTCGCAATTGATGCTGAGAATCTGGAAAGATCATTTCTGCAGACTTTTTAACGGCGAGTCCCGCTGTTAGGCAGAATGTTCCACTCAATTTGGACGATGATAGACAAGAATTCCGTCCCCTCGACATAGACGAGCTCCAGATAGTAATATCGAGACTGAAGTCGAACAAACCTGCTGGAGCAGATGAACTGTCCGCAGAACTGTTTAAAGCAGCTAGAGATGAACTAGTTGGGCACATGCACCAGCTCTTCTGTAAGATATGGTCGGAGGAAAGCATACCCGATGAGTGGAATCTCGTCGTCTGTCCGGTCCACAAGAAAGGAGACCCCTTCGACTGCGCCAACTATCGAGGGATTAGTCTCCTTAACACCGAGGGCAAAATCCTCTCTGCCGTATTCTGTGAACGCCTGAAACCGTTCGTCAACAACCTGATAGGTCCTTATCAGTGTGGTTTCGGGCCAGGGAAGTCCACCATCGACCAAATCTTCACACTACAGCAGATCCTGGAAAAGACCCAAGAAGTGCAAATCGACACTCATCACCTATTCGTCGATTTCAAGGCCGCATATGACAGTGTGCATAGAGATTGTGTAGGATGACGATGGAGAACTCTCGCTGCTCCATCAAGGTCGGCAACGAACTCACCGAGACCTTCAATGTCAAGAAAGGTCTTAGACAAGGCGACGCACTGTCATGTGGCTTCTTTAACATCATCCTTGAGAAGATCGTGCGTAACTCACAAATCAACACCAGAGGAACGATCTTCGAAAAGTCAGTTCAACTGCTAGCATACGCCGGCGACATTAACGTGATTGGACGAACACAGCGAGCCGTCAATGACCTCAATCCCAGTCCTACTTTACGGTGCGGAAACCTGGACATTTCTAAAAGCGGATGACGAAGCCTCTTCTTTCTTTCCAGAGAAAAGTTTTGCGTGCGATTATTGGTCCTGTTTGCGTTGATGGCATCTGGAGGGAAAGAATTAACGACGAACTCTATGGCCTGTACAGCGACATGCGCCTAGTCAAGCGTCTTCGGATACAACGCTTAAGAAAGCTAGGCCATGTAGAGCGTATGGACACCACTGCTCCGGCCCGAAAAGTCTTCGAATCTGAACCATTGGGACAACGCAACAGAGGATGGCCTAGGCTAAGGTGTCACACACAAGTGGAGAAGGACCTCAACCAACTTGGAGTGTGCAACTGGCGGCAGCTGAATAAAGATCGTGCTGCCTGGAGAGGCATGTGGGTTGAGGGCCAGGTCCACCCCGGACTGTAGCGCCACAAGAAGAAGAAGAAGATAATGTTGTTAAAAGAAATTAAAGAATTTGATATTCGTAATCTTCAATTAGTCACTTATTCTACAACAATCAAAGTGAGCTTTCAAAGATCCCTATATAAAGGGTAATTGTTTATCTAATATCTTTTTGGCAACACTGGCTTAAACAGCTGATGCACGTTTCGTGTTTTGTTTTACTGTCAAACATCTTCAGTTTGGTCTATAATTTAAGCATGAATCGTCTTAAAACGAACCACGCTTGCAAATTATTAAATTTTATTATCAAAATGCGTGCTCTGTTAAGAAAGTTTATCGCGCGCTTCTTCTATTTTATGGTCAGTTCATTTTTGGCTCAATGGGTATGTAAATAAGCAGAATTGTCGATTTTGGAGATTTTGGGGAATATCAGCCAGAAGCATTGCAAGAGCTACCAATACATCCAGAAAAAGTCACAGTTTGGTGAGGTTTATGGGCTGGTGGCGTCATTGGACCGTACTTCTTCAAAGATGATGCGAATCGTAACGTAACTGTGAATGGTGAGCGGTATCTTGAGATGATATCCAACTTTTTGTTGCCCAAAATTCAAGAGCTTGACTTGCATGGCATGTGGTTTCAACAAGACGGTGCCACATCCCACACAACACGCGTAACAATGGACTTATTGAGAGGCGAGTTCGGTGAACATGGCTGTGTATCTTCCAAATTTTATCTAAAACGGACTATTATGGTTCGGTTTTCATAATTTTAGTAAGATCCCAGGTTTTATTGAAACACTTTCGGATAAGAAAAAAAAAAGGACAGGATATTTTATGTTTGTACATATGGATGCTGAATGCAGGCTGTAAGCGCTTGGTTCAGAAAAAAACTCCTATATATTCTGTACAATACACTTATAATAATATATACTTTATACATATGTATGTTCTTTGCTAACCCACAGGCAATTATGTATAATTGTTTAATTTAATTTAATTTATATATAATATAAAATATAATAAAAATAATATAACTTACTAAATATGCATTTTGAATGACTAACGGCGGCATCTCTTGGCAGTAACTTGTTCCACTTTTAAATCCCAATCGCTGTGAAAGTTGAAGCACTTCATTTCGATTACAAATTCACACGCAGATGGCGGAAGCTTCTGTTAGAAGAATCATTTAAAATTTATGGAGAGTTTTGAAATGAAATTCCAAACCAATTCGATTAAAAATTGGAGTAATTGCTTTATTTGTTAAATGTGCGCCTTTAAGAGCAAATGTCGCGATTTTCTTACAATTATTATTAACAAATTAATAACTTTAGTTGAATTTTAAGTGTTTAAAAATTCATATTTTCTCAGTTAAATAATATATAATTGGACCAGTTAAATAATATATAATTAAACACCAAGAAGTATACCATTCTTTCTTCGTTTATATTTTTTGAATATTATATGATTTGCATACTTCACGGGGAAAAACCAACAACAGTATTCACCACAATTTTAAACTAAATAAAACTTAAAAGCTATGGATTCTATACCAGATTTAATTCCGGTCCCTACTTTTCTCTTTATAATTCCAGCAAGCAAATCTTTATTAATAAGAAAAAATCTCATTTTTTAAGCATCTCCCGTTACCAAAATAATGAGCAATAACGAATATCGATACATACCAAAACTGTATATGTTCGATGACATTCATTCGATCATTTTCGCATGTTTTTGAAGTGTTAAATTGAATTATATTGAACAACGTTTAAGAAACACGTTTTTCTTATTTTTGTACAAAAACAAACATAATAAATTTCCTTTGAATACAAATTGGAGTAATTCTTATATATGTATAGAGAATTTCAGAGTACAGTAATGCAATGCAGAGGAAATAAAATATAACCAATTTTGGTACGAAAAAAGATAGCACATTTATTTGGTAAAGATTTAAGCAATTTTTTAATGTTTTTTTTGTGGTAATTTGTGCCAATTTGATACAATGCTCGTTTACACTTTCGTATTGTTTTCACCATAAACAGCCCTGACGAAAATAAGCAGCAAGTCCGTAATTTCATCAGTTGATCGTGTTGTTTCATCGACAGTCAAATTCATGTACTTTTTACTGTCCATATGAACTTTATTTCAGTTTTGCAGCATCTTTGAGGAAATTTGAAATCACTTCTCGGCTTCTTTCCAGTTTTTCAGCAATATACGCAATTTTAAAATTTTCTTGTGCACTTTCTAATAACATTCATCAAATTAAAGCTACAATTGAGGACTTTCGAATGAGGTATATACCGTTATAATACACTAACAACTTTTGGAGTTATAGTATTTGTTATAGTATTTGCCTTTCTGTATAACCAATGTTTGTCAATGGAAATGTGGTTCGCAGAAACTACTCCAATAGTAAATAAATGTTATGTGTTTGAAAATAAACGGTTTGTATTATGTATTACATTATAGCAACTGTAACATTTTTGATATCCCTGGAAAGGTGAAGCTGTTTATAAGAATTGAAAAAATATAAAATCGTTGTTTATTTTGTTGTAGAAACTGAATAGGTTTCTTACGTATACGTACATTTTTGACAAAATTTACTATAACTCCAAAAGTTGTTAGTGTATTATAACGGTATATACCTCAATCGAAAGTCCTCAATTGGAGCTTTAATTTGAGGTATGTCCTTCTTACATGCGGATTAACGGTTTAGATGTTCTAAGAAGATAATTCAATTAGTTGTATTACGAATTTTCAAACTTTAAATGTCCTTTTCGTCATTTCTATTTGTTTGCGGTGAAAATCACTTTGGATTTTTATTACTTATATACACTATGCATATACAAAATTTCAAGAATATCGGGGGTGAGTACTTTTTGAAACTCCACCCCTTTCTAGAAACTATTGCAGGTACCCACTTTAAAACCACTTTAACTTTATTGGAGCGCAGAGAGATATAGGAAAAAAGGATGTAGGTCATTAACCAGTATCATATGAAAATTAATTGTGCAATTACTTGTTGTGCTATATTTTTTCGGGGAATGTACATATACACATTTAAGTGAAAACTGTAACTACTAAGCCTTCCAGCGAACGATTTAGTTATAACCTACCTAAATACGCATAAATATAAATATTCTGATAGTTATATTAAACTCATCCACTCCAGAAATTACCAAAGCACCTATCCACCGAAACATTGAAACAAACAAATAAACATACGAAATTTAACAAGAATGTGTATTTATTTATTTACCTATAAAATATTAGAGCTGTTTGAGTAGATCAGTTCTCTGCAATTCTTACAATATATAAGCCAGACCCTTTGAATTTTAAAGAACTTAGGAGTACTTGAAAACATTTTTTTTTTAAGAATAATATGGAAAAGGAACGCACGAACAGACCTATTTATATGTGGTTTACATATTTATACGTGGCTTACGTACATATATCTCCATATTCTTTGATTTGATTTTTTAGATTTCAATTCATTTTTATTTTTTAATTCAATTTCTTAAAAGCTAAACAAAAAACTTAAAGCTAGCTTACCAATTAATTTAGTCATCTTAATTCTAACTTACTGACTCTTCGCGAGTACTCTAAGCTAATCTAGGATTTTTTATTCCTTTCGGCCTCTTATATTTTTTTAAATTCACTACTTAAAACTAATTTATTTTTTTTTTAATTCCTCCAGGAAAATTTGGAAAAACTTGAAATTCATTGTCGAGGTACTTACCCCTACGCCACGGCGACCATGTGTGTGTTATTGCAAGCAATCCAAATCAAAGTGGACAACATCAATCACGATTGAATCAAATCTAGTATATTCTCAATTGTAAATAGTTGTTTCGTCCGGGAATCGAACCTGGGACATTGACATCTGAGTCGATGCACATACTATAACTTGAAATTTTAAAGTTTATTTACATATGTATACCCCAGTCCTACTTTACGGTTCGGAAACCTGGACATTTCTAAAAGCGAATGAGGAAGCCTCTTCTTTCTTTCCAGAGAAAAGTTTTGCGTGCGATTATTGGTCCTGCTTGCGTTGATGGCATCTGGAGGGGAAGAATTAACGACGCCTAGTCAAGCGACTTCGGATACAACGCTTAAGAAAGCTAGGCCATGTAGAGCGTATGGACACCACTGCTCCGGCCCGAAAAGACTTCGAATCTGAACCATTGGGACAAGGCAACAGAGGATGGCCTAGGCTAAGTTGGCACACATAAGTGTAGAAAGACCTCAACCAACTTGGAGTGCGCAACTGGCGGTAGATTGCGAAAGATCGTGCTGGCTGGAGAGGCATGTTGGTTGAGGCCCAGGTCCACCCCAGACTGTAATGCCACAGGAACAAGATGTACATATCCATATGTATGAAATAGAATACATAGTAATATAACGTAAAGAATATATAAATATATATGAAAACGACTATTGTTAAAAACAATTAGTTAAACAAAAAAAATAAATATTAATTTTTTATTTTGACTTACACAAGACTTATAAATTATAGTTTAAAAATAAACATTCCAATATCTTTTCCGGTTTCAGACCGCTGCGTCTTTCACCCATCTCCAATCCGGCTTTCGAAAACACCCTTTCACAGGGCACACTTGTGACCACAATGCAATATAAATGATGAATCATTTTGTACAGGCGCGGATACATATTTTTTCGATCATCCCACCACTTCAACGGGTCTTCTGTTCTTTTAATTAGGGGTTCATTTAAATATTTGTCCACTTCATTCGTGCTGGCTGGAGAATTGTCTATATCGGATATAATGTTTTGTACACTAATGTCAAAATCTTCCCAAAGTAACGATGGCTCTGATTGAGTTTGTGGTATATTTTCTGAAGTTATGGGGGATGAAGTAGCTTTCACTTTACTTTTTAAACTACTTACACATCGGTCGAAATTTGTTTGTGAAGCAAAACCGTATCTTTTAAATCTTGGGTCTAGTATTGTTGCCGTTGTCACGAGTTCATTTGATTCTATTTCTTTAAAGTATTGTGATATTGAATTTTGAAGAATTGTAATTATTGTTTCAACTTCATCATATGCGTTTTTTACTGCTACTTTTATTAAATGTGTGCGTATTGCATTAATAATTAACATTATTTTGGATAAAGGCACATGTTTTTCGGTGGATATTTCTTCTGCGACGGAAGCAAATATTTTAAAGACTTCAACGGCCCCTTCCAACACCTTCCATTCCCTTTCTGTAATGCAATTCAATTCAGGTTTGTCTACTGCTAAGGCAGCAACAACAGCATCTTTTATGCATATGGTACGGGAAAGCATTTCGTATGTGATTTTATACCTTTTAACATGATCTTGTTTAAGTCTTATTTCTGGGAGATTTAATTGCCTTTGCATAGTACTTAATAAATTTGTCGCTTTGGAGCTGTGTTTAAAGTGAGAAACTATATTCCTTATTTTAGCTATCTCCTTTTCAATAACTGAAATACCTTTCCCTAAAGCAAGATTTAATGTATTTGCCATACAGGGTAGATGCGCCCAATTGTTATATCTCACCGCATCAGCCACATTCAACGCATTATTTGTAACAACGCATACAACTTTTTCTTCCAGATTCCAAGATCCAACCTCGATTCTTATGGAAGCCCCGATATTTTCGGACGTTTGGCTACTATTATATGGAATGCACCCCAAAAGACAAGATTGAAGAGCAGTCTTCGAGCCTACATTATTCAAGAAATGTGACGTTATTGCAATATATGATTGTTGAGTTTTTGATTCCCACTCATCCACTGTAAGACACACAGCTTCTACCCCTTCAAGCATATTTTTTACCTTTGCCTTTACTTCACTGAACATACTTGGAACTAGAAAGTGTGAAATTGTTCTCAATGTTGGTAGTGTGTAATCGGGAGATAGCATTTGGATAAATTCTTTGAAATTCGAATCTTCTACCATTTTAAAAGGATAATACTGTTTAATTATCGTTTTTGTAAGTTGTTCATCTACTTGTTTTGAATATGAAATGGAAGCTTGTTTGTATTCATTTGTTGAAAATTTTACTTGTTTTAGGGGATAAGTTTCTTCTGATGTGGATACCGTGTGGCTTAATATATTGTCTGGCATGTTGTTAACATTATTGTTGCTAGAACCATTATCACTATCCGATAACTCCAGAGCAGCCGAAATATCATATGGCGAAACTAATGTTGCTCTGTCAGATTCTACCAGGATACCTTTATGTTGTAAACGCATATGTTTCCCCAAATTTCCAGTTCCTCCACCAGAAAAACTTAAACGTTTTTGGCAATAAACGCATTCCGCCCTTCCATTTGGTAAAACTGAAAAATGTTTCCAAATTTCACTTCGATTGGGTATATCCTTTCTGAAAGAATACAATTTGTAATTACGGAATGTTCACTGGTCTTAATTTAGCGATTTATGTTCAACTTAACTAGTTAAGTTTGACTTATCGGTTAGTACAAAGAAAAATGATTTTAAGGAACTAATCTGTACTAAGACATACCTACTGTTAAATTTATTGTTATTTGGACTATCTTTACTGTCCGATGTTTCGAGGACATTCACAAATTCATAAGCTGGAACTGATTTTGAATTGTGGCCTTCTGAACAAACATCACTCACATGTTGTGTCCGTATATGTCTTCCCAAATTATCGGTTGTTCCTCCTGAAAACCTTAAACGTTTTTGGCAATAACGGCACTCTGCTCTTCCTTTTGACACAAGAGAAAAATATTTCCAAATTTCACTCCGCTTCGGAATGTCGTCTCTAAAAAAAATGTACATAAGGACCCTTTGCTGATAATCTATTTTTTTTACTCTATTCGAATTTTTCGATCTGCGCAAAACAAGAACACAACCATAGACCACGTAATACAAAACAAAAAACTAATGCATACAATATAAAATGGTTTTAGAATACTTTTTTCATTGGATTTCTAAGTTTATCCTCTCTAAAATTCTCTGCTGTTTTCAAAGCTATAAGTGTGATTCCTTATCAGAAACAACCTCAAGTCATAAAAGAAGAGATCTTGGCGAACTTTTTTTTCAATTGTTGTCAGAAGCCAGAAGGAAAAATTTACTAACTAAAAGAATAGATTGCCAACATTGGAATTAATTTTAAGAACATTCTAATTTATGTATGAGAAGGCACCAAACAGCAAACAAGCTACCTTATGTTTTTTTTTTCGTTTCGTAAATTGCCATCCTTGCATAAACGTGATTTTCTTCAAATTCTAATTACATTCGGTATTATATGATCTTTGGTTGCACTTAGACGGTAGTCAATAATCACCTACCCACTGCTAGCATTATTGTTGGTTGGACTATGCTTACTCTCAGGTAATTCCAAAACATCGACGAATTCATAAAGTGGATGTGACGTTGTTTCGTTAGAAACAATAGAAATTGTGTCATGTTGTGTGCGTAGATGTCGTCCTAGATTACTGGTTGCTCCTCCCGAAAAACTTAAACGTTTTTGACAATAACTGCATTCTGCCCTTCCATTTGACACAACTGAAAAATGCTTCCAGACCTCACTTCGTTTTTTCATCTCGTTTCTAAAATACACAATTTATAATTAACACAACGTGTTTGTTTCGTGCATATAATTTTATAGAAGAGCTCACAACTTTTTAGATCTCAAGTACATTACAATGTGCACGTGGAAACCTAACGACAGGGCAGGCAATAATTACATACCCATTGAATGTATTTGGAGCATCTGTATTGTCCGAAGGTTCCAGCAAATTAACAAGTTTATAAGGTGGAACCGATTTTTTGCTTGAACAATCTGTGGAAATGTCACTGTGTTGTGTGCGCATATGTCTTCCCAGGTTACTGGTTGCTCCTCCCGAAAAACTTAAACGTTTTTGACAATAACCGCATTCTGCCTTTCCTTTTGATACAACTGAAAAATGTTTCCAAATTTCACTCCTTTTAACCATGCCCAACATAACGACCTAAATCAAATTGATCGTAATTAGACAGGGTCAAGTTCTAAAGCTATACATACGTATTATTAAGTTAATATATATTTGGATGACCTTTTTGTCCGGATTCTAGTAAATTTACAAATTAATTAGATGGAACTGATATTGGATTGGGACAATCAGAGAAAATGTTACTACATATGTTGTGTACGCATATGTCTTGAGATTTCTGCTAGTACTTTCTGAAAAACTTATTCGCTTTTGACAAAAATCGTACTCTGCCTTTTCTTTTTTTTTTAATTTCACATCTCTTTGGTATAATTCTACGGAAAATTATAATGTAAATAAACAAACCACTCAGAAGTAAACATTCATTTAGGAATGAATGAGGACCATATTGGTCTCGGCATCAGGGATGAATAAGGAAAGAGATGCACAGCTTGTCAGGTGATTTCCCCTACAATGTCACTAATTTGAAGTTTATTTACGAATTGTGGTGGAACTAGTTAAATTCTGAAAGATATGTACTCACCATCGCATATTCTCTTATTTTACCTAAAACTGACTACGTTCCCCCTCCATGAATAGAAACAAGACGATCATTTAATGAATTTTTGCTCACGATAGTGTCAAATGCTCTAAAATTGTCTATGCATTTCATGTATTCGTCCCTATATTGAAATATCATTTGGAGTACGTTCGTATACAAGCAAATAAATTTATTACCTAAAATTAGTGTCATTAAAACGTTAAATATGATGTAATTCTAATAAATAGATATTCTGATTGAATTTACATTTCAAATGGCTAGAATTCAGTATTCCATACGCGATTTTCGATTATACTGACATTTTGATTTGCATATACTACAAACAAAAAAATATTGCATTATTAGCTCCTTAATCAAAGAAAATTGATTGTATTTGTAACCAATAACTTAAACTATAATTAAAGAACATATGCTAACTTAAACTGAGGAAATGATTTATGATAATTTTCAATGTATCCATTATTAAAATTATATAACATCTTATGAAAGTAATTTGGAAAACATAACATTTAATCATAAGTCTGCAGTTACGTATTATAGTCATATTAAATAGGATAACCTTTCATTTTACAATTGTTTTAACGAGGAAACTTTTTAAAATTCAATACTAAGTTCCATACTTGTTTGATGTCGTAAAAGTACTACGTAATTGTAATTTATTATATAGTAAAAGGGCTCATTGTTGTGTTATTGAATTAAAAATTATTTGCGTATATACAGATAATATGTTAAAAAATTGCTTAAGCATATGCCCTACTAATCCAACTACTGCCTTATTGATGCATCTTTTGAACACGCACTCTCTCCCTTGCGTCGCGTGGTAAGAAATATTGCTGGTATTTCAAATACAGTTCGATATTTAAATCGGTTCGAATGCGTAAAATGTGTTAAAATAACAAAAAATGTATCCACATTCCGCAGACCTCAATATAAAAACCAGCTTTATCTATCTGAAAAAGTGTCAACTAACGTTATCAAATGACTTTTTTTCGACTGTCATTGCTTTGAGTGGTGAGGTAGTCAAGTGATTAAGCAACTTACACGTATTCTCAGTTCGGTGAAAAAAAAAACTATCTGTAAACTTTGATGTATTAGAAGGGGCATGTGACGAGGAAGCTGTATGTCTCATTCCCTTTTTCCATGCATTTACCTTATATCAGGGATGTTCATACCTGACTTATATGTTCCTGTTCATGTACAATAATAATTTTTATCTTATCTCAAAAGGGAACACTCGCATGAGAGTCAGGGTTTGATCAAATAATTTTATTTAACTACTTTCTGGTAGATTTTTGTTCTCTTTGCTTATTTGTTTTACTTTAAGACAACTATTCATCTCTTCTTCCTAATATGGAAAAACAATGAAAGCAATAAATATTTAAAATACCGCCTCACTATCCCGAAATTGCATAATAAAATTTCTTAATAACTTTTTCACTTCACTGGAACTCAGAATGCGTGCATGCCATTCAAGCCCGTGGTAACTGTATCATCAATTTCAATTTAAAATCAAACTGTGAAATCTCTATTCGGGAAAGCGCTGGAAAGTTGAGTGGGACGAAGCTGAGTTATTGAGGATTATAATTCCTTGTTCATCCCTGATAATAACTAATAACATGTGAACTGTCAAATATTGGCGCGAAATATAATGCATTTAAATGATTTCGACTATTTACAAACGCTTGTAATTTGTACTCGTTAAAAATAAACAATAATGTACGACAACAGCAAGTTCGATAATGTTGAGAAGATTGGTGAGGGCACATATGGCATTGTTTACAAAGCCACTGATAAGAGAACGTCTAAAGTTGTTGCTTTAAAGAAAATACGTTTGGAGAGGTAATTATTATACTGTTTATTGACATACAATTGCGTATTACATGTTAATAAAATCAGTTAAGGCGATAACGCTTTCCGCTAAAAAAAGTGAATGTATATTCTTAGTATTTAATAATTAACCGAATACTTGTGAGGTTATTATAGAAGTGTTTAAAAAGGACAACATGTTTTGGTTGTTGGGCAAGGTGGTTTTGATTTTTTGAGAATTAACGCGTGTAAGGCCAAGAAGGTGTGAAACATTCAAAATGTTACACACTAAACACTGGTGGATCCTTCCTTAAAATACTGGTTTGTTACGGTAGTGTGGCCTGATGAAGTTTTAAACTCCTGCTTTTGGTGCATTTAACTGGTATGTGAAAGTACTCCGGTCGACGTTAAGTTGAAAGTAATGATTCTTATAGTTGCTTCAGAAAATATTTTTTTTTTCATTTTGTCAGAAGAAGATGTCAATACTAAACACGGGTGATGTATTGCAAAATTTGGTTCCTGCAATTTACCGTTCTGTTACAGACCCGTCCACAACAATGCTTTAGACCACAACATGGTTTCTTGGAAAGTTAAGTAGTCTACTATATCCTTCGAATGGCTTGCTTGTTAGATTGATGTTCCCATAAAGACGGAGGAGGTGAAGATAAGTTTGGGGACTCCGTAGTTCTAGCGTGAGAGGACCAGCTTCCACCATTATGTTGACGATACTCGTAGTGCGATAAGCATTAATACTCGTTGCCGACTGTTTGTATGAAGACGTTACCTTTGTTAGTATACTATTTGGACACTTCCCATAATATTTTACAACGTTACATCTAAAAGTTAGGTTGTGCTTACATACCAAAAACAAAGAGGTTTTTATCAAACAAAATCGCGTTTTGTCCTATTATTGACTCTCATTTTTGCTCTAAGAAAAGCTGAAGAATGATCAATTTTTGCCAAGCTAAGTGGATACAAAGGTATTGTTTACGGAACTTGGCTCACGTTCCCGCTTATGAAATTATTCCTCAAAACATCACAGACGTTTACAAATTCACTAAGACTATTAATTCGGTTCAGAAAGCAGCTGGTAATATTCTTTTAACAATTGATGCATTCCAACTCCCTGGCACAGTAAAAACCCGCTACACAATACCGTTATCGAAACCGAACAAATAATAATTGACTCCATAGATGGACACCGGCCAATTTCTCTCATCTCATGCGTGTGAAAAGTTTTGGAAAACAAAACAAGAGTTTTGAACAAAAAAAGTAATCATTAATCAAGTTGCTTTCAGAACAAGTAAGGGCTATGCGGACGCATTGCGTTATATGTATCATCATGTATACATAAATATATTTAATAAAATTTTCCAATTTCTTTGAACTATTTTGCAATTGGCAATAGCAAAGTGCGAAATTGTATTATATTGTATAATTTTTAATAACAGAAGGTTGATTATATTTGAACACTGCCGTAGCTTTCTCAGGCACTCTAAATTACCATAAGAATTTGTAATTATTTTATTTATAAGATTTGCTACAAAGCACAACGAAGGTGATATAATTAAATTGGTTAAATGTTTACTCTTCTGTTAAGTGAAACAGAAGGAGTTCCATCGACCGCAATGAGGGAAATATCTCTGCTTAAAGATCTCAGGCATCCTTCAATTGTTGAATTATTCGATGTTGTTATCGCCAAAGATTGTATCTATATGGTATTTGAATATCTTAACATGGACTTAAAGAAATTAATGGATAAAAAGAAAGACATTTTTGTGCCAGCACTAGTTAAGGTAGGTAAATGCATTCAGACCAAAATCCGATTACCAACGACTTGATTTTTAGAGTTATATGCATCAAATGCTCGATGCTATAGCATTTTGTCATACCAATCGCATTTTACACAGAGACCTCAAACCACAGAACTTACTTGTTGATACGATTGGAAATATTAAGGTAAACAAATACAAAGTAAATGTAAATCGCTCATCGTATTCTACCAAACAATTAGCTTGCAGATTTTGGTCTGGCCCGAGCTTTTAATGTCCCAATGAGGCAATACACGCATGAAGTGGTTACATTATGGTACAGAGCACCTGAAATTCTTTTAGGATCTAAATTCTATGCAACTGGTGTGGACATCTGGAGTCTGGGATGTATATTCGCTGAAATGGTAAAGAACAACAATTTTAGCTTAACTTTCGAAATGTTTACACTATACACTTGTGCAGATTATGAAACGATCATTATTCCCCGGCGACAGTGAAATCGACCAGCTTTATAGAATATTTCGTACTCTTGGTACGCCAGATGAAGACGTATGGCATGGAGTGGCTCAGTTGCCAGACTACAAATCTTCATTTCCCAAATGGGAACAAAATATTCCAGAAATTATTGTCAATCATGAAGGATACAATTTGTTTAAGGTAAGTATTCCAAGTGCATAGTTTGTTTGAGCTTGTATTAATCCAATTATATCCTCTCACAGGTACTAATGGTATATGATCCTAATTTGAGAATATCAGCAAAGAAGGCAATGCTCGATCCTTATTTTAAAAACGTCAAACGCGTGCCGCATGTTGCGTTACCAATTTGCAATCATCCTTAACATTTTATTTTTAAATTATAATAGGCATATTAAATGGTTCACGTGTGATTTCCTTAAGAATATTTTGTATTAAAGATATTTCTGTAAAAACGAAGTTAATAATTTACAATATTTTAAACAATTCGACAGTTGACATTGATGATTGAGAATGCCGCTATGTGCAGTATGACTTCATTTTATCCATTAGACGATGCTACACTGGATTGGATTTGGCTTCCTTAAAAGTTCATAGTTACGTCCAAGTGCCGTGCCATAAAGGATGACTTGGGTGATCAAGCTGTTATGCAAGACCAGCTTAGTCCTTTCAGAGATGGCTTTATTACTCAATTGCCCCTTGAACCCACAGAAGCAGCAATTGACAATTCTGCGTTTGATTTCGGTTCTAATGTTGTCTCTATTTACCGCGGAGCCAAGCGGAAGCTTCTGCTGCCTAGTGATACACTCTGTCCGAGACGTCGTTGTTGTGTATCCTTCTTCGATCACAGCATGTACTTTGTTT
Organism: Eristalinus sepulchralis; assembly: GCA_944738645.1. NCBI lineage: Eukaryota > Metazoa > Arthropoda > Insecta > Diptera > Syrphidae > Eristalinus > Eristalinus sepulchralis. The sequence continues at coordinate 55,361,374 of OX122882.1, forward strand.
TGCTTTCATTTGTCACAAGACCTATTTTAGTAGCTTCCGCTTCGATGCAAACAAACGCCTCATTAACGGCTCGCTATGTCCAATCACGGCAGTTGAAAGGACTTTCAGAATGTCGTGCCTCTGGTGTTGACTTGTGAGTCATGCTTTTAAGACATGATAACAACCTGGCTATCTTCGGATGGTCAAACCGCCAAACAAATCAACCAAGTGTTCATTGACGGAAGCAAGTGTCAAACATCCTAGATGTTAAAACATTCTCTGACTTTGACCATTTCCTCGTTGCAGCAAAATTCTGAGCTCGATTATTCTGCTCCAGCCAACAAAGGGGAGATTTGAAATTGAACGCCTCAGGACACCGGAGATAGCCAGAGTCAAAGCATGTAGTTGCATTGCCGCTCAGCCATCCAGGAGGTGGCCGAATTCACTATTGGCTGTCAATTACTCCCGACACATAATCTGTAGGCAGAACGTGGGCTAAGTATAGGGCAAGACGACAGAAGAAAATAATTTCTACGCCAGGCAGCAGGCTTTCAGAAAGGTACCCAGGCTTGTGAAGGTTTACCTATGTGGTTATTCACTCCCAGGGAATTGTGGACGTGTTTAAGCAGCTCATCCAGCATGATAAGGAGGGAGTAGTAGGGGAGGACGAAACCCCCACTACAATCGATGAAGTAGTACTCCCATACAAAAGAAGAAATCCTTCGTCGGCTAAGAAGTATCTAGGTACTTCCCTGCTGAATGTCGCCTACAAGATCCAGTCTAGCATACTGCAATAAAGCCATCTTGCACCGCACTTTTTGGGACGTAACAATGGAGCTTCTGGCCCGGCAAATTGACTATAGACCAGATTACACTGAGGCAAATCCTGGAAACGACCAAATACAAGCCGTATACAACAGCATTTATCGTCAAGAACTTTTTGATGCAATGGCAGAATTCCGAAAAACTGCACGCGAATGCAGCAAGGAAATGCGCTGTCGTGTAACTTCTTCAATATTACACTGGAGAAGATAGTGCGGAGGGCAACACGGAAGGCACTAATGACATCGATATCATCGCTCGTTCCCAGCGATCCGTTGTAGAGGCATTCACAGCTATTGAAGAGCAGAAGAAACTACCTACCTAACTACCTGGCCTTAGATTGAACGAGGATTGAAATATTAACATACATATGCTTATGCTACCGACAACGAATCGATCCGTCGTCAATCGATAGCTTTGTAACTGAGGAAGTTAAGCACTCATACTCTATACAGCAAAATTATTACATTGCATCAAAAAATTGTATACTAAAACTGATCCCACAAAGATTTTTTAATGTCAAATTTTAAATAAACCCTTATGCTAAACGTAGCAGTTATGTCATTTCCTTAGACGAGAACATTAGAATAAGTAGGGGCAGTGAAATAATTGGAACAATAAATAAAGATACGTAGTTTGCGTAACTTTTGCAATATTTTAAGCCTTTAATAAAAAAATACTTGAGTTAATTATAGGTTTAGTTAGATTTAGTAGAGTTTTTTAGCTTTTCTATTAGAAAATGAAAAGACGAGTTCATTTCTTTTTCGGAAAAAAGGCAAATCATTTTCAATGTAAAAATAAAAAAACGACAAAAGCCATCGTGCTATTGTAGTGGCATGTCGAAAGAACTGATTTAAGACAGCACCTGAAAACAGGAAAGAAATTGAGGATACTTTCGCAAGACCTTGCACAGGGCACAGCTCGAAAGAAACCACTTGTTTCGAGCATAACTCTAAAAAAGACACTTAATTATTGCGAAAGAACATTTGAATAAACCTCTTCAGTTTTGGAGATTTGTCTTTTAGAGCGATGAGTCGAAGTTTAGTAGACTTCGGTCTGGTGAACAAGTATCTTTTAAACACCCTTAAGGTCAAGACATCAATCCGAAGTACACTTTGAAGACGGTTAAACATGGGGGTGGCAGTATTATGGTTTAGGCCGCTTTGTCTTGACATGGTATTGGGTCTATTGTAAAGATATCCGGTAAAATTGAACAAAATAAAAACATCTTAGAGCCACATATGGGACCATTTTCATTTGAAAAGTTGGCAATAATCTGAAGGTTTTTCAATGACTAAGTCAGTAAAACAGTGACTTCAAGAAAATGAAATTGATGTTTTCAGCTGGCCTTCACAAAGTCCAGACCTTAATGCAATTGAGAACTTATGGAATGATGTCGATTGATTTCTGAAGCAAAAATTATGTAAAAATTTTGACGACTTATGGAAAGCTACAGATAAGGCCTGATATTCTATACCACAAGCTCAAACTGGTAGAAAGTTTACCGAAACAATGGAGGGCAGTGTTATCAAGTAAGGGTTATCCTACTAAGTATTAAAAAACACTGGAGGTACATAACTTAAAACTGTAAAAAAACTGAATACTTCTTACCCTTTGCTTCGTAGTTATTTATTTTTCTTTAGTAAATATTAATTTCAATCAAGTAGATATTAATGAAATATGATATTCGGTTCAAATTAAATATAAGTTGAAAAATATTTATTATATTATAGTCTTAGATTCAATTTATAAGTGAAGTTTGTCGAATTTCATAATACTAAGAATGGGTGCTATTTATCTTTCCACCACTGTACCTCGCAGGAAACGTGTATTCCACAAATGACATCATGGTTGATATGCAACGTAGAATCCCCTTTGTTGTTATTTCGGTCTTTCGAAACAACTAGAATTCTTACTCTATGAACCAAGATAATTCTCTACAAACGCTTTTCCTATCCATAAAACATTGGCTCTTCTTTAAGAGAGAAAATGTTCATCCTTAAGATTACGTTTTAGCATAGAAAAGTAAAAATCGGAACAATTATGTTATTTTGAATAGCACCACTATTACTCTGCATAGTTTCGAATTTCAATATCCGTAAATATCCTGGTCTAGATAGAATAAGTAATCAATTTACAAAGCAGCTTTGTCTTACTGACTTACTCAGTGTTCCTATTTGAGAAATTATGGTCTATACAGACGACTTAACCCTTTACGAATCTCCAATTTAGCGATAATAAGTTATTTGCAAGCAAATTATTTTTGGGTACTGGAAAATTAAAGTAAATTTAAGCAAGTGTCCACTATATTCTTCATAAAACGAAGACGTGTATTCCACAAATGGGTTGAACATCCCACAAGAGGCCAAAGCCTTACTTCCTCAGCAACTAATTGTCTTGTTTGTCCTGTTGTTCTTTTGGTTAGAGGCACCTGTAGTTTTTTTTAGCTAACTCCGAACGACGAATTTTGAAAAACTTTTCGTATACAATTATTGCTCTTCGATTGTAGTCAGCAACCCGAACGAGCAGTGAGATGGGATCTTGAGCCTATGAGGCGGCGCACTTACCCACTACCCCATCACAATAAATTCCAAAAAAAACCTTTCAACCGAACTTTAATACAAACAATACAATTTGAATACGTACTAGCTTCAAAAAAAATGTATGATTAGTATATTTTAAATTATCAAAACATGATTATAAGCAATTATTACATTTACGGTTTCCAAAGTTTAAGGAGACCATCTTCGCCATAAGTTGCTAATAAGTTCTGATGTGGGTGATGAGCGAGGCCAATAACATCTTTTTCATGAACCTAAAATACGCAAAGCATATTACTATATTGTAATTAAATATATCTTACAGCAATTGTAGCTCACATTTAAAGTTCTCTCTAGTTTTCCCGACGACACTGAAAAACAGTATAAAACTTTATCCTCTCCTGCACAATAAATGAATTCGCCTCTTGGTGAAAGAGTTGCTGAAATAAACGAGCCTCCCTCTCGTTTACCAGAAGAAAATGATCTTACTATTTGACCCTGCATATTCATAATAACAACCGTATTTGACCGGTTACAAACAATAAAGTGCTCGGGATTCTTTGGAAGCAATAGAACAGTGTTGACCGTTAGTTCGTTGCCAAGCGGTTTGTACGTAGATATACATTCTGTTGTTTTAAGAGACCATATTTTTACAGTGCCGTCAGAAGAAGCGCTTAAGAGACTATGGCCGTCTGGAGTAAAAGTTACTTCATTAACAAACGACTGATGTCCTTTGAATTCTTTGAGCAGCTTTCCAGACTTAAGTCCGTGTAATCTAATAGAATGGTCAAACGATGCACTTAAGACCTGGCTATTGTCGCGAGAGAATTGTAAACAAGTTATTCCTTTGACGTGTGCTTTTTCAAATTTCCTAAGACATTGGCCAGTTGTTATACGCCACACTTTTACCTGCCCATCTTGAGATCCAGATGCCACCATTTCTGAGTCTCTTGAGAATGAAAGCGCAAGTATTGGATGCTCCATCATCATAAACTGGTCCTGAGCTTGATATTTCAAATCTTTTCTTATTTTACCGGTTGTGAAATTCCATACTTCTATAAAGCCATCAACACTTCCAGTTATTAAGTACTGACCATCTGGCGAAAACTGTGCACATTCTACGTGCGATTTCTGACCGAATTTAATTTGTCTTGCCATTTGCGTTGGATACATTTCTTCTTCTTGATCTTTCATTGCTGCCTTACCGCGGAACAGATCAATTGTTGTACCCGGCGGTAAGAGACCTTGATGTTGTTGCCACTTTAATGCTTGGCCAAGCAGAGCCAAGAGACGAGATGAAGGAACTACATGAACTTCTCCACTAAGCTCCTGTGCAATAACGGTGCGGCGTTTTTCTTTGCTGCTCCCTTCAGGATATGCCTCTCTTGGATCAAAGTATGCCCTCTGCAACATATTTTCTAAAACGAATTATAGTTATTTGCATAGTTTAAAATTAGAAAATTTTAAATGCATACCCAAGTGAATATACCGCTCAGGTTCTTGTTGTTTTAACATAATCATAGGATCTGTTTGTCTAAGTAGAGATCTTGCTGCACCCAATTCACGAAGCTCGATCAATTCCAGAATAATTTGTTCGTACAAATTGAGTAACTTTTTATCTGGCAGTTTAAGGGATTGTATTACTTTAAGAACAGTATCCCAGTGCCCATTCTGAATATCCTGAATAAAACCATCAACACTATCAACCGTATTAAGAGAAACTCCAGTTTCTTCCTGCCAAACATATTTATATATTCATCTACTTATATTTTAACAGACATGAAAATGATTACCTGCAGAGTTTGCAAAGTTTTACATAGGTTTGATTCCTTAAGATATTGTTGTATTAAACGGATCACACTGAAATCGGGCACAATTTTAGCTATTGTAGCATAGATATGAAAATACTTACTCTGCGGATTCTATTTCGATAGACATATTTTATGGTGGAAAATTCACAGAACCGTATTTGTTTACTTATTTTCCCAAAAGTTTTATTTGTAAATGTCACACTGACAGCCGAAATTTTAAGGTGCTGTCGTTTGTTTGGAAACTATTATTGGTGTCAGTTCATCTATGTACTTACAGTTTTGGATGTGTAGGAAAATGTGCTCAAAACTGAATATTAAATTGTAATTTATCCAGTAATTTGTATATGGTATGGTTGGTTTTGTTGTACTTTCTCATGTTATTTTCTTTCCTTTAGGAATGCAGTTACGCGGAGCCTATAAACATGTGGACCAAATGTTCGTTTGTTCCAACAACAGATTAGGGGCCGCAGGAATTACAATTCTGGGACTGTCTGTTCGCGTACATAAATTCCAGCCCGTTTACAAAAATGGAAAAATTATGTTCGTGTACACTAAGCAGAGCACTCATAAATTTCTCTACGCAGAAATCGCAATAAGAGCGTCACGCTCTGGCATTGATAATTATAGTAGAATATACATGAATCATGTGTTTTAAATCGCAATGGGACGTCCGCGCGTTAGCATTTTTTAGTCAGGCGTTTTGACGGATAAAAAATATTTTGTAACTTTCTTGTGAATTTAAATTTTGTATATGCTATGTAAGCAATTCATTTTGTACATGAATTTCAATAGCAAAAATTTAATATTAGTGCTATAAAGCTTGACAGAAAGGTGGGAACCCACTTAAAGCCGAAGTCCTTACAAACATCATACATGGATGTATGGCACTTTCTAGCATGAGGGATACACGAAATAATAAAAAGAACATTATTTAAAAATTTTGAAAGAAAATTTTACTTACAATGATTTTAAAAGATATAAGCACCGGACAAAATGCAAGCATTGTTTTATAGCACATTTAAAACATCAAACAGCAATTTCAATATTTCCTGAAAAATATGAATTGATTTTTCGGCTTGGCATTGATCACAAACCACCTAAAGAAAAGTTATCGCTTTCCAAGGTACATAGGTAATGTTAATGTGCATGCATTGCATTCTCGACATTTGCTAATAAGCCATCCATAACATCTATACACATAAACAAAACTGTATCATGTGTCCACGTTAATGTTCAATATTAATGGGGGTTTATATGTTAATATAAAGTGATTTAAATTTAAATTATCGATTATTCAGGATGTACATGTGAAAGGATGTTGCTTGCTAATGGCATGCAATTTCTCATATTCTACATGTTGGCAATTTAATGCTCTAACAACTTTTTGTTTTCAGTTACTTTTTAAATTTAAAAATTTCAAATTTCAAACTCCACCGTCCTTACTACCACAGAAAGTAGGGGAAATCGAATAGTTGATGTCTAAAAGAGAAGCGTTCGATAGGTGCACTCATTTTCGTGTTAGTTGGATAACTGGAAATGGACTGGAAACTTGCTCAAAAGTGATTATCAAATCAAATCAATTTTACTTTTTCTATCTCTAAGCTACAAATTATTTGCACAATACTTATGTATTTAATTTTATTTAGTGAAAGCAAGCAATATTAAAATGCATAAATACGTTTCTTTCACATAATAAAATGAAAAATATTATCTTATCGTGTAAACACAAAACTGTACGGCTTCAAATACACCTCAGTGGTGATGATTGCTTTCAAACTATTAAATATTAACTATTTTCGACTTCTAAACGAGTTTTGGTACATAATATATATATTTTATTGGGTTGAGGGGTTGTCTATCCATATACATCCGTATTCAGTACAAAAAAAATTATTTTTTTCTTTCGGTCTGAAAATCGTATATTAATATTATTAAATTATTTCTTATATATACTTGAAACATACATACTTGAAGGGTTGTCCATCCATATCCGATTTTATTCGGTACAAAGGATTATTTTTTCCTTCGGTCTGAAAATTGTATATTAGTATTGTTAAATTATATCTCATAAGACAAGCTAGTATATGCCCAAATCTCAGAACTGTAAACAAAATTGAAAAAGTAACTTAAAATTGAATGAAACTTTGTAATTCCAATTATGGATATTCCTAACTCCAAGGAATATACATTGCGTATTCGTGAAAAGTTATAAAAACCCGGTTTAAGTATAAAATATAGAACAAAACATACATCCGACTATTTGATAAGAGTCGGATGAAACTAACGTAAGAAAACTCTGCGGACACTCCCTTTTAAGCACTTCCAGAGACGTTCCAATTTGATGCTTTTCTTCTGAAGTTGGGTGCTATTCGCCATTATTTGGAAAGTGTCATGGCCGATACACACCACATGAGTAAGTATGCGTGAAAAACAGCTTGGGAATAAGATAGTATGCGTGTTTTTTATAGGATAAGGGGTGGTTTGTGGCATTGATATTAGAGAAACTTGTTTCATTTAGATTTTCAAATTCAGAAAGGATGGGTGCATTTTAATGAAATTTAGAATACATACTGATAAGATTATGACAACAACAAAACGTTTTATTGCGGCCATAAATGAATTGAAATGAATTATTATGGTGTAGGATAGTATAGGATAGACACCTTTACTGTGACTGAGGATTATATGTGTATCTATTGTACTTCCTTTCAAGTATGACTACTTAGAAAACACATCTTGAAAGTATACCCTGTTATAAGTATTATTTTAAGTATTTTTTCTATTTTTTTTTTTTTTGCAATGCTTGGGCTTTAGAATGTGTTGCGTACTTTCTTTACTCAAGGCCTACAAATATACCTATGTGTATTTACATATCCCTATCTGTTATAATAGCATGCTCCCTGTGATGTTAGTGCTGCACATAGCACTCTTACCTTTGTTCAGTTCTAGAGTTTCTTTGGTGCGTTTGGCGTTACAGTTTTGAACATGAACATTTTAAGGTGTTTAATCACCTTTTCATTGTTCCAAAACTAGGTACATGGTTGCCTGCGTAGCCTACAAACTTTTGTCTATTCCCTTGTATTTTTTCCTCTTCCTTATTAAGCAGTAACAAGTTGCTACTGGTAAAATGCTGCTAAAATAAATAAATAAGTAAATCCAGACGTGTTGTACCCACAACACATTGTGTCATGTTATGACTACTTGCAGCCACGTTTCCATTTTATTTTGCGGGACGATTAAACCATTTATCATATGTCATGTATGAAAACAATAAAATCATGTGTGCAAATGTAATATACAATTGCAGAGAATTTATTTTTACTGCTGAGAGGAAGAGGAAAGACAAATTTCAATTTTCCTCATGATTCCTAGAGTTTTGTAGTTCCGGACCTATGTATATACATTCATATGTAGATCCTGGTCCTAGATCCAATCTTTCATTCATAAATTTTGAATGTGTGAAATGGAAAATCACTCTCACTCAAAATATATATTTCAGACACATGTATCGGTCTTAAATTTTTTTGTTTCTTGTGTATTTCTTTGACTTCTTTGTATGAAGCTCACAATCAACATCTCATCATACACTGTATTTAGCGGGGTGTAGAGAAGAGAGATGAAGATATATCTTGCTAATACTTTTAGTATATTCCTTCTCCTCCTTACGTTATAGTTCCGAAGCCTGATACATTTTTGAACCTGAACATGCTGATGGAACTATTAGTGTTAAGTATAGAATGTTGAGTAGATCCGGAACTACATACATATCATGCATATTAACAGTGGTAGTTCCAAATGTTGTTTCAGCTAATATGCTGCACACTTTGGAACATTTCAGATTTGTTTGAATAGTTTTGTTACTGGTGAAATGCTCAAATCTTGTTCGGGTACATCAATTCAATTCAATTGTAACAGGTGGAAGAAAATTGGTGAACACAAATAGAACATTTATGTAGTAGTAGTAGTTTATTGAGATTTAATTTCAGAACATTTACGAAATATTCATTTTCTTATAAGGTATTCCATATACCACAAAGATTTTTTTGGACCAGTTAGTTTCGAAGCGCTGGATACGAATTTTAAGCGAGCGTTCTAGTCTCAACAGTTCCAGATGGATGTCCTCGAGTTCTAGCCCTCCTAGGACTGTATTAATGCTTCTTAGTTGTTTGGGAATAATAATAATGTTGTTCGAATGTTGGTCTGGTCATGTATTTAGAGATATTTTTACTTCCCATCGCTTTTCCGTTAGACAATCGTTAACAAAACACTTTATGATGTACTCACAAACACAATAAAAAATACACTGTTTTTCCAGTGCTGAATGGAAACAAGCATTCTGTACTCCAATAGGTGAATGAATAACAAATAGTTATAAATTCATTGGAAGAGGAAGTTACCACCCTACATATATATTCGTGTTGATATTTCTAAGCTAAATGTTGACAGCAAAAACGTCAATTTTGGCGCCGAAAGAGACAAAGCATTTGCGTTTGGAAGAAACAGGACACAGATTTCAATTGTGAAATAAATTGGTACTGTCGTTAATTTGTAATATTGTTTATATTTGCTGTTAAAATGCCGGCTATTGCTCAACTTACTACAGGATGCATGGAGGTAATATAAATGCATGACTGTCGGCTATTTGTTTCAATAAAAATTACTGATTTTCAGACAATAATGACGGGCGGCGATTGCGAAAAGCCTGTACTTCAGATATTAGGAACTAAAAAAATATCTGGAGGCGATAATGAGCGCTACCGTCTGTTGGTTTCTGACGGGAAATATTTGAACAGCTTCGCAATGTTGGCCACACAACTCAATGATCTTTACAAAGAAGGGAATCTTGTTGAATATACCATTATTCGCGTAGATCGCTATATAACTTCTATGGTAAACAAGTCGGATAAGGTTGATAAGTAAGTAAGCATTTATACATACATACATATACGTTCAAGAACTTTCATAATTATACATATACGTTTACATATCTATAAACGAATATAATATATATATAATCTTATTTCTATTGAGTCAAACATTTACTCGCTGCAACGGATTTATGGTATATTCGACTTTCTTTTCAGGCGAGTTTTAATTATTCTAGAACTTGAAGTTTTAAATCATGGCGGGGAGGTGGGAAAAAAGATTGGCAATCCGGTACAATTTACTGGTGAATCATCTGAAAACAAGCAACCCAATGCTCATACTCCGCAAAATGGGAGCGCTAATGCATTACCCTCCAATAAAATAACGCCCGCTGCAACCCCATATAATTCGAAAAGTTCTTTATCCAATAACAATAACACACTAAATCAGTCTATAAATCCTGGCATGACTGCTCCAATTGCAAGCCTCACTCCCTATCAGAACAAATGGGTAATTAAGGCTCGTGTAACACAGAAATCTCCAATCCGCACATGGAGTAATGCTAAAGGCGAAGGGAAGCTTTTCAGTATGGATTTATTGGATGAATCTGGAGAAATAAGGGCTACAGTATTTAAAGAAATGTGTGATCGTTATTACTCTATAATTGAAGTTGATAAAGTTTACTTCATCTCCAAATGCCAGCTTAAACCGGCAAATAAGCAATTTTCTACGCTTAAGAACGATTATGAGATGACGTTCACTGGAGACACACAAGTTCAGCTTTGTGAGGAACAAGACGATGGAATACCACAGGTCCAGTACAATTTCGTTCCGATTTCTCAAATCGCAACCATTGAGCCTAAGGCAGCTGTTGGTAATAACTATTAATTATGATTATAAGTACATGTTATATTACGCTATTTGATTTAGATACAATTGGTGTATGTCGCGATGTAGGCGAACTAATGACGTTCACATCGCGAGCAAATAAGGAATTCAAAAAGCGCGAGTTAACCATTGTTGACAACAGTAATGCCTCGGTAAGTGATTGCAATCAGTTGTATGTACATATATTATCGTAGTTCTCAAAGCGACTATATGTGAGTATGTTAGGAATAGAAAGGGAACTAATATTTAAAGTATCGATGCTTGGGGGGGAATTAGTATGATACTCAACAGTACAATCTATTAATGAACAGTACTAAATTTTATAACGATTTTTGTTACTAATTATTTTATTTAAACAAGTGAAGACATAAGAGTGTTATATTTTAAGCGTTGTTGAATTAATTGATATCCCAAATTTGGTTTTTACGCCAAAAAAATGTCGAGCTTCTTTAGATTATATTGTTTTTTGTACCATTGGTTTGAATTTTGTTACCTTTTCTGTTGCTCATCATCATACGGACTCCTAACATATCATCATTTAAAGCATAAGATATGTGTCTAAATAATGTCCCTTATTGTGTGTTGTTGTAACTGAGAATTCATATCTGGCATTAACCGTTCGTTACGTTGGTGAAAATACATTGCACTCTACATTCATATATATTCCATCTATGTTTACAGGTACAACTCACACTTTGGGGCGATGAAGCAGAAAATTTCGATGGAGGACTACAGCATGTTATTCTCGTTAAGTCAGCTCGAGTTTCTGAGTTTAATGGTGGAAAAAGTCTAAGTATGGGAGCAGGCTCCATACTCAAGATTAATCCAGACATTCCGGAGGGTCATAAACTGCGTGGGTGGTTTGATAACGGTGGCGCTGATAACATATCTACTAGTGTTTCAGTCAGGTTTGGTTATTCGACAGTACAACTGTATTTACAAATATAATAGTGTTTTTTTTTAGGACTGGTGGGGGTTCATTCAACACTGATTGGGTATCTTTCCATGAAGCTCGCATAAAAAACTTAGGCGCTGGTGAAAAACCGGACTATTTCCAATGCAAAGGAGTAGTACGTATTATCCGCAGTACTAATGCCACCTACAAAGCATGCCCACAACCTGAATGTAATAAAAAAGTTATTGACGAAAACAACGGTCATTACCGTTGTGAAAAATGCAATGCTATATTCCCAGATTTCAAGTACAGGGTATTGATAAATGTGAGTGTTCTTTATAATCTTGTTAATGAGCGACTGTTAAAAATTGATGTTTTTCTTTGTGCGTGAAGATGGAGGTGGGAGACTGGACATCAAGTCGCTGGATAACCTGTTTCAGCGATCTAGCCGAGCAGTTATTGAGTAAATCTGCAAAGGAAATAGGAGAAGCACTTGAAAATGATCCCCAAGAAGCCGAGCAGATATTTTCTTCTATAAACTTTCATGAATTCATATTTAAACTGCGGGCAAAAGTGGAAGTTTACGGAGTACGTTTTAGTGATATTTTTTGTTTTAAAGTATTCTTAAAAAGTATATTCTTTTACAGGACATGCATAGAAATAAATTAACGGCAGTGGCCGCAACTCCAGTTAATTATAAAGAATACAACAAGTATCTTATAAATTCGTTAAAAGAATTAACTGGCATTGGAAAGATGTAAAGGCTTAAATGGTTAATGTGCGTACCTACTTTAATTTCGTGTATAACTTTATTTCGTAAAAATCTCTAAAAGAATTAATATGAGATATGGACATTTTTTATTTGTTACTGTAATTATATACGTAAATACAAAAAAAATGCATTTTTATTAAAGATCAAAATAAAAGCGGATAGGTACGAATCTGTGGTCGCCGTAGTGTAGTGGAAGAATTCGTCGACTCGCACTCGCGGTCCCGGAACCCCTTACATACGTATACGTGGATAAGGACCCTTCACTGTGGGATTAAGTGTAACCAAAGAACATTTTATACTTATATAAGTGCACGTCATGTTTGTTCTTAAGGAATTTTGTATAAGCTGTGTGATTTATGCGTCTACATTTTTATCTAAGTCCGTTCAGAAATTGGATATTCATTGTTTCAGGAACTATGTGCCCATCAACATGCGAAAAATGCATTTGTTGTATAACAGTCATTACTGAATTGTAATTTCCTGGCATTGAAGCAGATGCTGCGATTGATTATTTGACTACTGAATTTATTCCAGACTATTGAGAGACGAATAGCAGATATCTTGCATTTGATATTAAAAAGTTCAACCATTCAAATTTACTTGGGCCGAAGTGAGATGGCAGTTCCGCTCTCAGACGCATTCATCAATATAGTTCAAGATCATATTCCATTCATCACGCATTACTATTAAGCAGCTACTTGTACATACTGCACTTCGAATGGAACTCTGCTATGGTTCAATATAACTTATAACTTGTAGCTTTCATTGGGAGATCTCAGTCAAAAATGTTATATTCATTAAAGTAAAAACAATTACAATTAAAAAAGTTACTCATACTAGTTAGATAATTACATAAACACTTCTGAAAGGTACTTTATTGTTTGGTATGAACTTATGTAGATATATTTTAATCGGTTAATAAACTATTGAGGAATTGTTCTTTTTCCATGTCATTAGAACAGGAGGCCACTGCTTGAGTAAAAATATCCCAAAGATTAACGTGTGGATTGTGTATGAGGCATATGGCAGCGTAGCGTACAAAAACTTGAAAGAAAAGGATGTGCTCTCTTTTATTGCTTGGCTTTGCCATTGCAAGAATTTTTGCTAGGTTAATCCAATCCCTTTGCAATACGCACAGTCTTGCTTCTTCTAGTAGCTTAAAAGATATATTCTTATAGCTTTGTCGAATATTTGGGCTTATATGGTGCACTGAAACCGAACATCTTCTCTCCTCAGACTGCTCCTTTCCCCTTACAAGGTCTTGGTTAATAATTTCCAACGTTTCCTTAAATTTTTCTTCGGGAATTTTAAAGTCTTTTGATTTACGATTCTTCGGTTTTGATATAGAATTTAGTTTTACTTCTCCCTTATTCATATTTAAATTACTCATACTTGAAAAAAAAATTAATAACAAACCAAATGTCAAACCATTGAAAAACTAAAGCAAGATGAGGCAGTGAAGTATGATCGTTGACAGTAAAGTATTTTTCAAAACGGTAATTTAAAAATATATACTGGACTAACAAAACCACCACCAATTCAAGGCAGTTTCACAGAGAGGGTTTTTTTCTCTTGGCTGAGAATGCGTGTCAGCTGCGTAATCAGCTGATTAGTTTCCCGGCGCAAACTACTTATGTGCACCACGAAATAATGGCCGAAATTGGAGGCGTTCATAAATTGTGTCATTAAGGCAGTATTTTCATCAGTTAGGCTATAATGTTAAAACTTTGTAATAAATTTTGAAACAAGAATACGACACGAATTTATATTGAACACAATAACTAGACAAATAGTATTTTGGAATTCCCAAATAATTACTAAACTCCTATCACTATCTTTCACTATTCTAAGACTCGTATTCTAATAACTAATATCTTTCACTTATTGTTGTTTTTCGATTTTCAAACATGCGTTGCTGTCTTAATCTTGTTCATATTTCTTAAGTCATCAGAAATAAAAGCTCCATCATAATAACTAATTTTTTAAATAACATAGTATATAAGGTGTCGATGACACTAAAATCATAAAAAATTTCCTGTAGTTATATATTAATATAACTGACGAATTTACGAATGTTTGGCACTATTAAGGGCAAAACATTCACGAATTGGCCGCCATGTTGCTTTTTGGGAGGGGAAACGTAAACAAGTGTGAGTAAAATGAGAAAATGTTCGATACTACGTAGATGAGTTCCGGAAAATTAGGCTATATCACCCACATTTCGTAAATAACACTCAAACGGTTGATGGACTAAGGGGAAATCAGCTGTTTTATCAGCCGACCATCTCCTTCCTTATTGCTTTATGGTTTACAATCCACAAAAATTACATTTACCAGATTACCAAGAGATGTCCAACGAATACGTTTATTGCGATAAATCCAACTGTTAAATGAACATCGTAGTTTGTGTTTATTTTAGGTGCATTCAATATTTTGATAATTTGAGAAATACACATCATTTTGTATTAACTGCCAAGGATACAGAAGAAATAATAAAAATAATAATAATTGTTGTATTACGTATTTATTATTGTGTTCGGCATTTGAATTTATTAAATGCCGCCAGATATATTGTTACAATGATAACTATTGTGCCCATAACGTTATGTCGTCGATATGCATATATCTACACAACAAATTATATTGTTTTCATTCATCTCAATAAAATATTATCAATTATCAATAATAATGCCTCAATTTTTTCATTCCGCAAAAAAAAAAAAAAAATAGGCTGGATTTCCTTATGTTTTCCATTTTTATACTTCTCTTAATGGGTGATAGAAATCATTACAATTTATATTATAATTTTGCCTTTCTCGGAGGGGAAACGTGAACAAGTGTGAGTAAAATGAGAAAATGTCGATGTGACGTAAATAGCTTTCAGACATTAGGCATTAGCATTTTTTACAACAAAGGTGTAGACAATTGACTGTGTCCTCTATAGATTGAATTCTATTTGCCATTTAAATATATCCCTCCTTGAACGACTCTGGAGGAGAGTCTCAAGAGAATTTTTCATCATTTAGGAGACCGGCTCAGTAATAACTATATCGAGCTTTCCTCGAACTTACGGTGCCTTAGCAATTTAATCAGATGTAGTGTTTGCATAGAGATAAGCCAGCAGCTGAAGAATAAACCAATCCTCAACGATCAATCATTATTTAACATCCCTCTAGAAAAAAAATAATGCCTTTACAGATTTCTATAAATCCCTCTTCTAACTAAAAATCCTTTCAATAGACCTGCTAACACCAATATTGTCACTAACTATAGTTCATCATATGAAACATGAAACAAAACTCAACTCTCCTTGTAATAATTTCATTTTCCATAATGAAATTTAATAGCTCTGAATGAACCAGATTGAGAAAACATATCTAATTTTATGATACTTAAGTCAAAAAAACCCTTGGCAGACCTCTCACCACCATCATCAGTAACTGTCTTACTTCCTTACTTACTCTATGGATAATTTTCGCCCTTGGAAAGATACTTGGATAGACCATTTTATACAACATGTAAAATTTTCTAATTGATAACAATTTTTCTCAGGATCATCAATTAGGTTTCAAAAGTGGACGCTCAACTGGACACGCTCTTATTTTCTTAGAAAATATAATCTTAAGCAACCTTAGATCAGAAACCAATAAGGAAGGAGATGGTCGACTGAACAGCTGATTAAACAGCTGATTTCCCCTTGGTCCATCTACCGTTTGAGGATTATTTACGAATTGTGGTTGATATAGCCCTAATTTTCCGAAACACATTTACGTAGTATCGAACATTTTCTCATTTTACTCACACTTGTTTACGTTTCTCCTCTAAAATAGCAACATGGCGGCCTTAACAATTTTTTTCAGGATCATCAATTACGTTTCAAAAGTGGACACTCCACTGAACACGCTCTTCTTTTCTTAAAAAAATATAATCTTAAACAACCTTAGATACAGTGACATGTTCACTTAGCTTAATAAAAGCGTTTGACTAGTGAAGGTCTCAATGAAGTAAGAAGACATCTCAATAAGAAATGGAGAATATAGGTTAATCTTCAAAAATGCACACACTATTAACGCGGCGGGTAAGGGTCATCATCTGGTAGTTCGCGAAACAAAAACATTTCAGGTATACAAATTCCCCCTAAGTTGCCTCTAAAATATCATAGAGTCAAGCTATACGAAAGACTCAAAAATGATTTGCACGCTCGCTCGGCTTTTAACACAATTAAAGCGAGTCTTGATAAACTTTTTTGTCGACTCCGAACAATTGATACTCTTTGAGTGTTGTCAGCAACTCGAAAGAGGTGGTGTCGTGAAAAAATGTGAGGTGTCCCGTCCGGTAATCGAACCTAGACTTTCTGCGCGGTGGTCTTACCCACTACGCCACGGCGACCACTCTGAACATAATAGCTTAAATTAATGCAAATTCCTACAGAAAACTCGAGCGGATTAGAAGTTAAAAGAAGGAGGACGTTAAGGAGAAAATTTGATAGAATTGGATAAGAAACTGGTGAAAAGCACTCTAAGCTATTTCAATACCTAGAGCACTGTCATGTGTCAACTGTCAGAAAATAGGCGCTATACATCAAATCTTATAAGTAGCCGTCATAATTTTGAAATTGTTAGGGGAATTCAACTGGTAAGTCAGTTGCTCAGTCCATCATCTCTTTCCTCTGATCTTCCTGAGGAAGATGCTCAACTTCCTCTTCTCTTGCCGCTTGATTTCAACTTAATAAACATCTTCGATTTCAACCTAATAAACATGTTCGAATGACAACATATGAGAAAGACGCGTGAAATATGATCCGCTAGTAAAGCGAGTTTGTTTAAGGAAATTTCCTGTCCGGCAGGTTTCACATTTGTGGTTGTGTAGTAGACGTGTAAGCTTACTATCTATTTGTGGGTAACTTTTGGTTCAAATTAATTTTATCTTTAAAGTAGTGATGAATGAAGAAGGAGATGCACAGCTTCACAGCTGATCGATCAGCTGATTTCCCCTACATCGTACAAACGTTTGACAGTTATTGACGAATTGTGGTGGATTTAGGTTTATTTCTGAAAGTTATTTACGAACCATCGAACATTTTTTCATGTTACCCACACTTGTTTACGTTTCCCCTCCAAAAATCGCAACATGTCGACCACTTCCTGAGTTTTTCCCACAATAGTGTCAAACATTCGTAAATTGCCCACGTATTTCCTGTATTCGTCAACCATTATGAAATTTCATTCGGAGTAGGTTCGTATATAACCATACAAAGTTTTCCTTGAAATTAGTGTCATCATAACTTTAAATAGTTAAAATAAATAGATTTTAAATCTTATTAAATAGATATTCAGTATTATATTATATATTCAATGGCTTGTGAAATATGTGCAAAAAAGGAAAGGAAGCATATTTGCAATTTCAAAGTTGAGCATAAGAAGGAATTTTGTATTTTTTACTTTTCGTTTCTACCGATATTTTGAATTACATATACAGGTAACCCTCCTACAACGCGGTTAATTGGTTCCTGAAAAACTCCGCGTTGTAGGAAAACCACGTTGTAGGAAACTTTTTTTTCCTCCATTTTTCCTTTTCTTATACAATATCACGCAAGTAACATGTTAAAGTTTTTTCAGCCGAATTAATTATATTAGACCTTTCATCGAATAAGAAAACTTTATTTTTTCAAAGATATTTTTCTATTTGTCTATTTCAACATAATAACATAAATTAATTCATTTAACTAACCAGCAAAAAGCAATTCATTTATTTAAATAACATAAAACTAAGGAAAATAAAATCTGGGAAAAATAGACACGGATTTTCAAATCTACATATTTCAGATTTTGATAATTGTGTGTTTATAGAATAGTTTATAGAATATGTATTTAAAAAATGCTTAAAAATCGCGTTGTAGGATTCGCGTTAAAGGAAACATTCTGCAATTCGCAAACCGCGTTGTAGCGAAATCGCGCTATAGAAGTAGCGCGTTATAGGAGGATTACCTGTACTACTAAGAAGAATTTTATTATTAGCACCTTATTTAATTACAGAAATAAAATCGAATTCAGTATTTTACTGTAGGGATTCTGATGAGCCTTAGAAAAACAACACACGTCCACACGGTACAAGCTCTTCTTTAATAATGGGCTATAAATAATAAAAAATAAATTACTCTTTTTGATTCTATACCACTACATTACATTTATTAAAATGTATATAGTAATCCCAATAGTTTGTGTAACTAATTACAACATAAAACAACGATGTAAAATTTATATTAATTTGTATATCCCATGACTTATGAAAACACATATGTACGATTAAAGACGTTTACGTATCTTCGGAATTTCATGTTCTTGTTTTGTATATTATTGATTTCATTTTAATTAATATTTCGATTCGGTAGTATTATAAAGCTAAAGCTATAACTAACGAAAAGACGTATCTACATCGATTCTTATAAAATCAATAATATAGTGGAATTCAATATTTTTCTAATCACATCTACAGTATGACGAACACAATTATTAAATAACACATTTATACTTAAAGTAATAGAGCGATTTATGATAATTTTTCATTTTAAACATAAATCTGTAGTAGCGTTTTGTATTAATTTTATAAGGAAAGCATTGTAATATTGTATGTATTAAATTATGTATACAATTTTAATTTATAATTTAGCAAGAAGGTCTATTGATATGTTAATAAATTCAAAATTATTTACACACATATAATATGTTAAAACATTTCTTAAAAGTATGCCCTAACTGCAACTGCTGCGTTACTGGTGCACCTTCTGAACACGCACTCCCTCCGCCCTGTTCTTGAATTTTTTGGTGGTGAGAAATATTGCCGGTATTTTAAATTCACTTTAAATTTTTAATCAGTTCAACTGTGTGAAATGTCTTTAAACAACAAAAGATAACAAAAAAAAATTATGTTTCCACATTCCGCAGAATTTATCACAGGAATCAGCATTCTATGACATTAAATGAAATTGGCAAAAAATAACGACTTTTTTTCATATTAAGACCCCCCCCATTAGTTTGAGCGGGAAGGTAATCGGCAGATTGAGTAGCTCACACGTATTCTCATTTCGGAGAGAAACCCTGTCTGTGAATTTGGCTCTCTTATCAGCTGTTCAAGAAGGGGAAATGTTATAAAAAACGCTGTCAAATTTTCCACAAGGGCGGGAGACGAAGAAGCTGTGTATCTCCTTCCTTGTTCATCCATGCTGTGTATATCTTTCCTTATTCATCCCTGCTTTAAAGATAGCTATAATATGTTCAAATACGTGTGTAAGAATAAAATTATATTTTCTCTGGTAGCATTTTTGAAAAAAAAACCCAATAGTGAAAAATCACTCTTTTAAACTTCAGAAGCTAAACATTTACAGCTGCTGCGCATTTAATCAGAAAAAAGATAACAATTTGTAATAGTGTGAAATTAAAAGGAGGAATAATAATTTAAAATGAGGTGCGCGGTTTTGCATTGCAACGAAAATAATAAGAAAGCTAAACCGTCTGTTCGATTTTATACTTTTCCCAAAGACAAAAACTTACGAAAGCAATGGGTAGATTTTTGCCGAAGAAAAGATGTCATAAACACAAAAACCGCAAGAATTTGTTCTTCTCATTTCAAACCAACTGACTTTTTGAGAAATATGCAGTTTGAAATGGGTAAGTTACAAAATTATTTTAAATTGCACGTACGCATTTTCATTTCAATTATGTATAGGGTTTTGTAACAGGAATGGTTATCGACTGAAGCCGCATACTGTTCCAACTGTGGAACCAACATCTTCTAGTCGTTCTAAGCGGAAGCAACCCGCTATAAAGGAAGAAGTACTTACAAACCTTCAAGTCGAAATTCTAGATCCTGAGGAGGCTTGTTCTGAGGAGGAAATCGAAATCAAAAAGACGCAAGAGAGCGATTCGTCTGAAATCAGTTCAATTTATGCAGAGAAACTGGAAAACCGTATTGCATTTTTGAATCATGAAATGTAAGTATAGAGCTGTAACACAGAAAATTGTTTCAACAATTAAATCCATTCCTAGTGAAACTCTGAGATGGGATAATCTGCAACTTCAAGAAAGTGAAAAACGTTCCAGTTTAAAAATACATTCTCTTCAAAGGCTTTTAAGAAAATCTGAGTTGGATCGCATTAATTTGGAAGATAAATTGCGGAAAACTACTAAACGAGGTATGTCCTCGTGAATAAATTATTGATAAGACGTATGAGCTGAGGACAGACGTGTAACTACATATGTATATCAGCGACATGACGGGAATCGGTCCTATATCAAAAGATAAATTAAGGAAATTAATTAAACTCTTAATCACGGAAAATAACTAAACGAGGTATATGTTTGTGAATAAATTATTGATATTACATATGATTAACATTTAATTATAAAATAGGTCTAATAAAAAAAGCCGACGACAAATGGGTTACCATATCAGCGATATAAAGGAAATCAGTCCCACATATGCAATATATTACATCGGAAAAAACTATTTGGTAATTATAAAGCTTGTACCATTTGTTCTTCTTGTTAAAGTCTTAAATGGGCGTCTTGTCCCATACGTTCTTGAGTGCTTTTGAAAATTACATGCTTCATGGCTTCGTACTACTGTACTAATAGGGCGCAAAGAAAAAAAAATATGAAAATATTCTACAAGTTTGGTTTATACAAAGTCTCCAATTTAATTTATGAATTTCAACTTCAAATGTCAAAACAATGAATGTTCAAGAGTTCAATATTTCACCTCATCCTTGCACAACCATGGTTTTTTTCGAAATTACTAATTGGATGAAGTTCTTCCTTACACAAGATAACTGACATGTGAAGAACAGAAGCAATTTTGAATGAAAGTTATGGTGTTGACTGCTTGTGTGGCAACAACAACCATTTCAACATTCAAATGATAGAACAAAAATGAGTTTTCTCTAAAGCCTGGAATTTCAAGATATGCAAAAGCTCTCGTTGCTCTTCCCACCAGATTGACTGTATTATTTTAAAAGTCAAAGTATTATTTTAAAACATTCGACGAAGTTGTATATTGTAAGGACGCAAACAAATCGATTCGAATATATTGCAAGCATATAATGGTGGACTGATTTTAATAAATAATAGGTAGTCGTTATTGTACAATGTTCTAATTTATTTTAAATTATTATTGACATGTAGGGTAGAGGCACTAGTGGCTACAGTTAACACAAATCTTAACTTTGATTTCTTCTTTTGTTTTAATAGTTAAAGCTTCAGTGAAAAGGTTTAGATATACAAATTATTTAAACAATTTTGAAAAAGGTAGTAAAATTTCTCCAACACTTTTTATTGTGGATAATTTTTTTCATAAGCCTTAAAATAAGTTCAGTTTGCGCTAGTATCCGGACAGTAATATTTAGTTTCCGGACATTTGAGTTTCAGAGGCCGGATACCAACATTTTCTATCAAACTTTCTTTCATTGAAACATTTTATTTACGAAAAAAAAAGACTTATTCACTTGTTAAATAGTTTTGTAATATACATACACCTTTACGGAAAAAATTAAAAGGAATTCATAAAAGGTATTTAATGCCTATAAAGGATACTTATAAAAGTATATAAACTTAATGTTTTTAATTCAGTCTTATCTGTAACAGTGAACTTACACTTTACGTTTTAAAAGGAACAAAACATAATTCAAAATACGTAAAACAAAATTGATACTTTTAATTCAGTAAAATAAAAAAATTAAAAAAGGTATTATTAAAGCGAAATTTATGTTAAATTATTTATGGTATTTAAATATCACAGCAATAGTTGCAAATAAAATCGTGCGTGCTTGCAATATGTTTGCTATGGAGGTACACTTAAGATGAAACCATCTCATACACATATCACATCCAATATTTTTCAAATTATCATCTTCAACATCACTTCAGTTCGTCGCCACATTTTTGACATTTTTCTTTGACCTTAAAACTCCTTCTTTATGGCTTTGAAATTTTGTTTTCCTTCTTTTGTAAGCGTTCTGCTTTCCGTTTTTGAACTCTTTCAATATTATCTTGTTTTTGTCTTCCTTGCTGGCGTAAATTTCTCTCCACGCTTCAGATGAAATTGCGCTTGGTGTTTTGCTCTCTTTCCTATTTCTAGTTTTATTTTTTTGCCAAATTTTTTTGGATAAATGTAATGAGAAGAAATTTTTGAGCTGGATGGAGACGTTATGTTAGATGTAGATGGTGAAAAACAACCTTTGTTCGTTTCCAGATCTTTAAGCAAGTTTTCGCTTGTCAAGATTTATAATAGGGACTTTCTCAGTTGAGTGTTGTGCAACGCCGCCGGTCGGATTTATATTAGAACTGGTTGCTGTTTCAGTTTCCTTTTCCAAAGTGTCATCGTTTCGAAGACATAACTTGATAGTCATGTCGAGTTCATTTGTTGATGAAACTTTATCAGTTCGCTTCAAAGCTTCTGCAGCAATAACCTCCAAAACGGACTTTGCTTCAACACCAATAGCACTTAATCTCTCAGACAGGTTTTCAATAACTTCGGCAGCAATCCATCCACTGAAAATTCTATCGATTTTGGTGCTTCGGCAACTACTAATTTTTCAATAGTGCTCTTAACACATTTAGAAAAATCAATAGCGGTTGGATTTAGTGGATACACACCGCTTTTACGAAAACCATTCTTGACTGTTGTTGCCATATCTTTATATTTCATAATGCATTCGTGAGTGATTGCATTTTTTGTGAGTGATTGTCCTATATTTCTTGTTTGCCACTCATGAACAGTCTTTAAGGGGTTTAAATATACTTAGTCCGCTGGTTGCATAATACGAGTTGTATTGGGTGGCAATGCGTCGTTGAACCATTTTAAAATATGGTCTTTTGTGACGTCTGCCCTGCCTTTGCTTATGCTTTCAGCTTCTCTCATAGCCAAAGAAGGATTTCTTTTCATAAATGATTTAAGCCATGTTTTACCTGGTCGATCATTTTTAAAAGGTGTTTTCCTTTTTGAATACTTAATTAATTTTTGCACAATATTCAGGAGGTCATCAGTCTTCAAAGAAAACCCACATCTGCGCATATCGATACACCAATCAGTAATTTGTGTTTCTTCTTCAGGTGTAAAGTAAGGATCAGGACCCTTTCTTGTTGCCTTTTGACCAATAAGTCTCTTGTCTTTTAGTCGGTCATGAAGAGTTGATTGACACACACCATATTTGATAGCTGCTTTTCTTATGCTTAAATTATATATAATGATAATGATATTTAGATAGAGATGTAAGAGATGTAAAAAAAACAATTGTCCGGATTCTAAACCTATTTTTTCGGTACTCGGACAGCCGGTTTTTAGTTAGAAAACACTGTCCGCATACTGAAACTCATAAAGAATCATGCAATATTGTTCGTTTCAATTAAGTAAAATACACATAGGTATATATAAATTTCAATAGCCGGACTCTGTCCGGAAACTAAAATCAGTATGAAGTTTGGGCTCCAGAATCCGGACACCAATTTATTTGCGTAAAATTAAACATTTTTTCCACTATTTTTGATTTAAAACAGAAATTATTTATATTTAATAAAAATTTAACCTACTTTGATGTTCAAATGCAGAAATAATGCTTAAAATACTGATAAGTTCGAAATTAGAGCCACTATTTTCTTTAGAGAAAAAACGCACTTTGTTGCACACATGACGACTGACACGCACTCTCTGATGCATATTTCGCGAACCAGTTATCGCATCTATTGGAAGCAACATGTATGCATAAAAGAAACACAGATGGTCATTTTTGTGTTTACTTTTACACTACAAATGGAAAATTATCTTGTTTTTTGATAAAAAAAAACACAAAGTGTCCGGATGCTGGCACTGTCCGGCTACTAGTGCCTCTACCCTATGTTGTCATTGAAACGAAAAACGAAGCGATTGGTTATGTGTTCAAAACGTTTTGATAACGTTATAAATAGTAGACAGTAGCGATCTTTAGATTAATTTGCTTTCGTGTGTGATATATTTAATAAATGGTCCCACTTAACAAAATAGTATACACCACGTGAATGTTTTGTCGATTGTCGAATGGAAGACTAATTAGTTGATTTTCGCAGATGATGTGAATATATACCGTCCAGTCTACTAAAATATGTATTGAACTATATTTGGGAAAAAACAGCTCATGGGCAAAAAAGACCAGGCAAGCGTGTTGTTGTAGATCTCATTGATGGCTTGAAAGGTCACAACATTACAGTTAGGGTCTTGATCAGAAATTGTTGTCAAAATGCATAACAATAAGACAAAAACATCGTTATATGAATCTACATAAGAGACATAAGACAAAAAATATCGTTATATGAATCTACATGTACATATCGTTATATGAATCTAAATGAATCGTTGTTTAAGAAAAAATTTAATCTCTATTAGTTTCAAGGAGATTTGAGGTGAATGAAGTGAAAAGTCATCAACATAATTTAAAGATACAAGAAATTCTAGTTGACTTGACCAAATTAAAATCAATAGAAACACCTCTAGAGCTCAAGCTCTACTAAAATGTGGGCGACAAATAGTTCTAAATAATTTGAACGAACATATTGTGAGCGTAAAAAAATTACATCTCAATAACCTGGACCTTACTAATAAAAACACAATTTTCTAGCCAAATTCGACTTTATTCATTAACATAGTTCTCTTCAAGAGTCAGTCCAACACAGCTCGTTGGACTCAAAATAGGCGTCAGTTTCGGGTCTGAAAATAGGTAGAAGTCGCTGGGCCCAGATTGGTAGGTGCGGAAGCAATTCAAAGCCCAATTCATGCAATTTGGCAATGGTACATTAGTAGAAAGAAATTTGTTTCTTCATATGGGACCTTTTTTTGGCAATTTATTCCTTCAAATGCACCAATAATGCCATGCAGTATACGCTGCTGATTCTTTTGCCTTTCTTAAGATAGTCCATGAATAAAATTCCGTGCGCATCCTAAAATACGGATGTCATAACCTTGTCAACGACCGACTGCTGTCCACTCCTCTGACTGCCGATTTGACTTTGGAGTATAGTTGTGAATCCGTGTTTCATCAATTGTGACATACCGACCCAAAAAGTCCTCTTTATGCTTGTGAAACAACTCCAAACAGCTCTCAGAATCATCGATACGTTTTCACTTTGCGGTATTTATCGATAGAGTAAAAATGTACATTTTTAAATAAAAATATTTTTATTTCTTAAAATGTTTATAACAACTAATAAATTGAATTTACTAATTTAAAGTTCTTACAATAAAAATATTTCTGGAATTATCTTTTTCAGACACTGCGGATAGTATAGGTGTTTGTAGGACGTCCTTTTCTCGTGTATCACCATCAGAATCACTCAAAGATACTTGGAAATGCTTACAGACATTATAAAGAGCACATCACATGTGCTGCTTTTAAGGCGAATATTGCATCTCTCGCAAAAAGAGTTAAAAAACGATTTTCTTCAAAACTAACCTGGGAATTTGAAATTTCTTATTTTTAGTCCAAGAGATTTTTAAAGTTCGAACTTGTCGTGACTGCTTTCGGGATAACTTGCATTGCCGTATGTAAGTTATCCATACTTACAATTGCATATCTCAATGGAAAATTTTCAGCACAGTTCACAGCACTTACTAGGATTTGGTATGGAGATTAAATGGGCATATGTGTAACATCAACACAAAAAATAATCACAGCTCAATCACGAGAGTTTTGCTTCTTCTCCCCCATGTAATCCATTTGCGCCAGAGGTGAGTTTTTAGAACCTCCAACATTTTCTTTAAAACTACAACATATTAAAGTCGTTTCCAATTTCATGTTGCAGATTTTCCTGAGCCAAAAACCTTAAACCAATTTATCTTTTATTGAAACGGAACTATTTCGGCTTGAAAAAGGAAGGATCGCTTCAATAATTTCTAAAATAAAAACTATTTTTTTAATAAAAATTTTTTATGAACTTAATGTTTTAAAGGAATAGATATACAGTTGAAAATACAATTTACTTAAATTGTTCCATATCTTTTCTTGACCTTCTAATTTGTCGAATATTTCTGTTTGTTGAATTCCCTTGTACTCATGAAAAAAAAAAAAAAAGAAAATAACCACTTGAAACACCAAAACAATTTATTAAGAATTAAATGAAAAATAATACAGTTCGAACTGAAACCCAACAATTTCTTTATTCACGGCAAATAGCTGTTTGCATGAAACTTATAATGTTTCGGAATCACCCGGTGGAATAGCGAATCGTATGTTCGATACACGTGAATAACAGAATAGGGCTGAAAATGCAATCTTTCCACAGTTGGTAGAGGAAGGCCAATATATGGCCAATATCTGTATTTACAAACATAATTGACACATCTGCCTTAAAGCGACTGGAAGGTAAAAAAAAAATATTTGATAGAATTTTTAACGTAAATTTGGAATTCCCATCACAACACCATATACAAACATGGACAAATGTATCTTCCCGCCTATAGTTTTCGAAACAAAGTCATTGATTAATATAAAAAAATTAAGAATATTTCTTTTAAAGTTGCTTAAAACAATTTATTTGAAATCAAATTTTTATGTGAAATCAAATTTTGCAGGAAATCATTTTGCAAAACAACATTTTTAGTTTAAGTAATGGACATTGACCATCATTTAGTGAAACTTTGTTTTTTCATGGAAAAAAGTATTGGCACAAACTAAGTGCATTTGCGCATAAAGTGCATTTAATGGGATGGTGAATAAAACTACAAAAGAAATTAATATCGGGCTTACATTTCTTTATTCCTTATGACTTCTCTTAACCTCATTTGAACGGAATTGACCAGCTTACTTGGTTTGTTGGTAAATTTTTGTCCATTCATCAAGAATAGAGCCTTGCTGGTAATAGCGTGTTTTTTGATACGTCTATCCAATACGTCCCATCGATGTTCTATCGGGTTCAAGTCAGGAGGCTGTGGGGGTGTATTTAGAGTATGAGGAGCGTTACATAGTATTATTATTATATAAGGGTGTCTCAACAAGAACGCAAGATTTAAATTCGCGCCATTCGAATTGTCATTGTTTGACATTTGAACAATTATTATTGTTTGTTTGTAGAAGGTATAAGGTTAATAAAAATGGAGCGCTACACGAATGAACAACTCTTTCTCATTGTGAAATTGTTTTACCAAAATGGTGAAAGTTTTGCGGCTTTTTCGCAAATTGCGATCAATTTGGGGTTACAATAATGCTCCAAAAAAGTCATCTGTAAAGCGATTAATGGAAAAATTTGCTGAAACTGGGTCTGTAACTGATGTAAAGACAACAACGCGCCTTCGACCAGCTCGATCGACCGTAAATATCCCAGCAGTACGTGGTGATGTCCCTCAAGCTCCATATACCTCAATTCGACACCGAGCTCAGCAAATTGGTGTTTCCAAATCCACTATGCAGCGAATTTTAACGAAAGATTTGCATCTTTATGCATACAAAGTTCAATTGACTCAGAAACTGAAGTCAGCTGACCATGAACAGCGAAGGGAGTTCGTTAATTAGGTATTGGAGAGACAACATGAAAATTCTGATTCTGCCCATAAAATCATCTTTAGTGACGAGGCCCATTTCCATCTTGATGGCTTCGTCAATAGGCATAATTGTCGCATTTGGGCCAAGGAAAATCCTCGAGTGATTCACGTGGGTGTGGATTTTTGGCTGGAGGAAGCATTGGACTTTTTTTTATGAAAATGAGTCAGGTCAAGCGCAAATAGTCAATGGTGTTCGGTGTCGTAAAATTATAACCAATTTTTTCGTGCCTAGAATTGAAGAAATGAATGTGAAGAGGATGTGGTTTCAACAAGAAGGCGGCACATCTCATACAGCCAGAGAAACAATTCAATTGCTGCATCAGTCATTTTCCGGTCGTGTTATTTCGCGTTTTCGAGACCAGAATTGGCCGCCTAGATCGTGCGATTAAACACCATTGGACTTTTTTCTTTGGGGTTTCTTTAAGTCGTTGGTTTATGCGAATAAGCACAGGCTGCAAGGGCTTTCGGCTCTCTGGTTAGAGAAATATTATGTTTTAAATTAAAGAGGTTTGAAATCTGATATATTATAGTGTAATTTTAAATTTGGAGACTAAATTCGTCATGAGGTTTATGATTTTAAGTGAAGGATTTTTGAGTATAGTTATTAAGTCTGCCTTGAGCAAGCATTTGCACAATTGGATGAGAAAAAGTTGAGTATATTGTTGCATATGTGGCATGTTGCAAAATTTGTAATAGCATTTTTTGATGCCGTGGAAGGGAAGATAGGTGGTGTTCAGTCCTGGTTGATTTTCTGATAGTGGTGATGGTATAAGTGCCAGTCGTCAAGGAGCATTGTACGAGTTTATTGAGGATAAAATTACTGAAGTCCTTTTTGCTGTAGGTGTTAATCAAGAATGTGGGGGCGACACAGGCCCTTTTAGCGGCGGTGTCGGCGGCTTCTGGCGGATGATAAGCGATTTATTTTTTAAATTCTTGACTGCCTGTAACACAGATAGACTGTCTGACACTTTTGTGGTTGGAAGCCGCTGCAATTTTCAATGCCGAGATTATCGCTATTGCTTCGGTAGTAAAGATAGATGTCATATTCTGTAGGATGCTTTGTTTAAGAACACAGCCGTTACTTTGAGTGATTGCGAGGGCTGTGTTTGCTTTTGTTTTCGATCCGTCAGTAAAGATGAAGTTCCAACCATCCTTTAAGCGGTTTTGAATGGTTGAAAAGGTAGAACGGATTAGCGTTGTGTAAGTTGTCTCCTTTTTTGTATTCAGCTAATTGTAGAAGGTTGGAGTCTGTTTTCATTAGCCAGGGCGGATGTCGAGGAGCAGTATCACGAAATTGACATGTCGGTATTTCAAGTTTTTCACCAAGTAAAAGCGATCTTTCGAGAGCTGAGGGATGTTTGTCTTTTATTAAACAGTAAGTTTCTCACCTGAAGAGATCTTTGGGGAGCATATACATTCATGAGAAAAAGTAACTCTGGTGAATTTATATGGTAATTAATAACATCGCGAATAAACATGGTTGACGTTGCCTTACGCCTGAAACTTAAGGTTTGCAAGCTAATTGTTTTGCATCTTTCGCCAAATGTGTAGCGATGTTCGATGCTAGGCAAACCTGCTTCAGGCTTTTTCTTGCTGCTTGGTGATAAACCGGTTTTATGATGTTTAGAGTAGATTTTGGGCAGTCTCCATATATGCCTAGAGCGTAATCTATTTTGCTCAATATGAGTGTCTTAGTCAAATAATATAGGGTGTTAATGGGGACATAATTCTTATTACAAGCTAGGTATTTAATAATATTGCACCTTGCAGCTAATGCTTTCTTAAGCTCTAAACAATGATATTTCCAATTGTATTTACAATTAATTAACAAACCAAGAATATTTAAATTATTTACAAATTAAATTTTTACATTATTTACAAATAGTTTATGTGGTGAGCAAAGTTTTTTTTCGGCAAACATGGAGTAATTTACATTTAGTTAAGCAGAGCTTCGAGTTGTGGACCAATGGGCGATGTCATTTAAAACGCGAGAAAACAAATTGTGTGCAATGTTTAGATCGTTATTTGTGAACATAATGCATATATCATCTGCGTATACACAAAGATCTAAGCCTTTGTATTTATTAATAATATCGCACAGACTGTTGAATGCAATTACGAAGAGAATTACTGAAAAGAGTGTCCCTTGTGAATACCATTAAAGAGTGGCACTGTGTTTGAAAAATGTAAAAAAAAATGCAAAAATGATTTAATAAAACCTTAAGTTTTTGGGTCTACGCCCCATTCTTTCAATTTATTTAAAACTAGGGGGCTGCCTATCCTGTCGAAAGCCTTTTCGAAATCTAAAGTTAAAATCCAAACATGGTTTCGAGCAGAGAGTGCATTGGTTACCACGAAATCAATATGTAAAAGTGCGTCAATGCAACCGCGTATTGGCTTGAAAGCCACTTGTTTTACACTGGTGAGATTTTTTGATTCTATGAACCATAAGAGGCGGTTAGCTATAATTTTTTCCAAAATCTTGGAGGTACAGGGTATAAGGGATATCGGGCGGTAACCATTTATATCATTTCGGTTTTTGTTTGGTTTGGGGATGATGATTATTGTGGCTGTTTTCCAGATCTGTGAAATGCTGCTTGTATTGAAAATGTTATTATAGAGATGGAGAAACCTTGTAGCAGAGCTGCGTTGATACGATCTCGCCTCGGGGTTTTACCTTTTACACTACGTAGACAGTGAAGTAATTCCGACTAGGTTATTTCCGTTTCTAGCCTTAGCGGTGTAGTGTTGCTAGCAGAAGATGGGATAGTGCATATAGATTGGTTTCTATTGTCGATAAACTCCCTAGGGAAATTCTCGTCATGGGATGCTTTTGACCATGTCTGCGCGAAAAAGTTATTGGTTTCAGCATTTGATAGTATCACTCCACTAGGGGTTTTGATAGCATTAATGCTGGATCGGCTGTTATTACCTGTTAAGCATCGGATTTTATGCCAAATAGAGTGTGTAGAGGACGAGGGAGAGGTGGAGGACGTGAATTGTTGAAAAGACTTTAATTTGCAGCTTTTCAGTTGTCTGCGAAAGATTGCGGTAGCTTTTTTTGAAAGCAATCAGATTATCAGTGGTAGATCTTTTCTTAAAAAGCTTCCAAGCTGTTACCTTGTTATACCTTAGGGAGGCAAGATCTGCGTTCCACCATGGTACTGCATGTTTTTGTATTTTGGGGTAGGATTGGGGGATGGAGAGATTGGCAGCATGCATCATGCATTTTAAAAGTGTGGCTGCTTCTTTATTGACGACGGATGACGGTGTTTTTGTGGCTAGCAATTTGGAGACTTCTGTTTGAAATTTTTTCCAGTCGGCAATATCGGTTTTATATTTTGCAGTGGGCTAAGTCGACTCAGTATTAAGCCCAAAATTGATACAAGTAAAAATGGGGAAATGGTCGCTATTTTGTAGATCATCTAGGATGCACCAGGTAGTTTTTGGGCTTACTGTACCGAGCAGCAGGTGAGGTCAACGTGTGTAACTGTGTTGTGGGTGGATGCGTACGTAGGAGAGCCGTCGTCGTTTATTGCATGTTCTATGATTGCCCCGCGAGAATTCGTTTGGGGCGAGCCCCAAAGAGTACTCCAGAAGTTAACGTCCCCCAGGAGAAATTATGGAGAGTTTATGTTGGAGATTAAGGAACCTTAATGGCTTAGAGTAAAAGATTGATTTGGTAAGATATATAGTGTGACAATTGTAAACTTTACTGTACTTTCAATTTCGATCGCACTATTCAGCAGATTTGAAGCAAAGTTAAAGTGCTTGTGTGGTACATTATTCCTTACTAGTATACCAATACCTTGTTTGGCAGTGGTGTTGCTGGGGAAATTATTGAATTAGGCAGTGTAACCTTTAGGCAATAACTTGAGGCCTGTGGTTTTTAATTAGTAGGTTCAGTTCATTATAGTTGTTTTTGTGACCTTTAATATAACATTGAAGAATTTAAAAGGTACTATGATAAGAATCAGCACTGCCTGTTCTACGCCTGTAGAATAGGGTGTGCTACTACTAGCGTTATTGCCTGCGTTTGTATGATGGCGAGCTTTCGATCGCAACCTGCGATGATCACGGGGAGAGAGAGATCGCCTAACTGTAGTGAGTATCCCCTATCCGTGATCAGCGCGGGTTGCGATCGTTGTGTGAGATCAGTGTTATTGGGATTATACATTATCATCATCCATTTCTGAAGAGTTAATGTAGTAAGCATTGTTGTTTTTAACATCATTAGTGATGGTGGTTATAGGTGAATTTGAAGAGGGATTTGAGGTAGACGTTTGCGTTGGCAGAGAAGAAGTGGGCGGTTATGTTTGGGATGGTTGTTTACTTTTGCTTTCAGTGTAGTTTGGGGTACGAGATAATTGTTGGTAGCGTAAGGGAGGAAGTGTTGTAGAATTTACGATAGAGGAGGTAGTTGAAGGGAAATTATCTGTAGAAGTAGAATTAGCTGAGTTATGAGCTGACTGAGAATTGGAAGTAGATTTGATATTGCAAGTTTTATTAGCTGAAGTAGGGGCGGAGTTTGTTGTTTGAGGGATCGTTTGAAGTTTCTTTGGTCTTTTCAGCAAAAGTGACTGAAAGTGTGTTCGTGTTTTTATCCTAAGGATTTCTTTGTTTTGCTGATATTTTGGGCAAGAACTGGAAAAAGAGGGATGGGCTCCTGAGCAATTGGCGCATTTAATACGAGTGCAATTGGCAGGTTCATGAGGAGGGGGATAGCATGTTTCACACACTTGGGTTTATCACACTTCTTTTTAGTTTGGCCAACTAATTGCCAATTCATACATCTCATCGGGTTGGTCAAATATTCACGGACTTTGGCGGTGTACCAAACTATTTCGACAGTGTTGGGTGCGACAAAAAGATCGAAAGTGAGAAGAACCACGCCGGTTAGTTGTTTACTACCGTCAGCGAGTTTTTGGCGAATTCATAAACACCAGTAAACCCCTGTGACTTCATTTCATTTATAATCTCGATCTCGGGTACGTGCTTTAAGTATGGGGCATACGCAGTGCCTTTGGATAAGTTAAGGTGTGGGTGCATTTTAACTGTAACAGGGTGTTGGTTGGCTAGTAAGGAAACATTAAGGAATTTATCTCCAACTTTTTGGGACTTTATAAGTATAAGTAGACTGCCATCTCTAAGTTGATTTATATTTTCGTACTCAGTTCTTATGCCATCAATTGCTTTCCTGAGTACAAAAACGCTCACTGATGTTAGGGGATGTTTACCGTCTTTGGCGGTTATGGTTATAAATTTGGGATTTTTCGAATTCGCACTAGTTTGAAGAACAGTAAATTTTTCGAAGAAGTATGGCTTTTTCCTTTTAGACCGGGGTTCTTGAGTGGACGTATCAGCCAACTCATTAAACTTATTCCCGGGTCTAATGCTCCGGGGCCGTTTTTATTTTATGAAAACCCCTTTGCAAACGCGAATGTGTAACACACGCGGTTTAAAAACGTCAAAAACGAAGTCAAGTAGAGTGTGAGAGAGAGAGAGAAAGGTATGTATATGCGATCGTGAAAAGGACATGATGTGTCCACTTAGGACAAATAAATATGGAATTACATCACGAGAGAAAGTCACCACGAAGTTGACGCTACGAGAGCTAGACGGAGACTGTACATAGTATTAATTTTCTCACATATGAGCAGTGTGCTTCGGGTCATTATCTTGCTGGAAATAAAAATTCCCAAAAATCCCCAATTCTTTTGCACTTTTTTAAACATTTTTTTTAATATGTGTTTAAATAGACCAGTTTGTCCATTATACTCTTTTCCATGATAAGCTTAACTTCAGTTTTATAATTATTTTCTTATTTTTTTAAAATTTAATTAATTATTTAAAATTATATAATATAACTTGCAGTATATGAACGAAATAAAACATTATCAACAATTTTCCAAATAATAATTTTTTGTTTTTATGTTATATTCATAATGTTCTCAAAACACTTTTTTTCATGTATATACTTATGAGAACTAGATACGGTAAACCAAGATCGGGATCGGGAACAGCATCTCCATTTGTTGCGTTGTCCCAATGGCTCGGATTCGATGTCTTTTCTTCGCTTAACCAGGCGCAAATCGTCTAACAGCCTAAAAAGTTCTTCCTTGAATTTTCTCCTTCAGATGCCGTCATCGCAAACATGACTAAAAATGACTTGCAGAATAAAAAGATTATAGGCTTTCTTATTAGCTTTTAGTAAAGTCCAAGCTTTTAGTAAAGTCCAAGCCGTAAACGGGCCGTTAAGGAGGACTGGAATGATCAAACTATTATACCAAGCCAGTTTAGTCCTTCGAGAGAGGGCTCGCTGTTGTGTATCCTTACTTGATAACACCATATACTTTGTCTTGCCCTTATTTATCGTCAAACCCATTTCAGCCGCTTCTTCTTCAATGACTGCAAACGCCTCATTAACGGCTCTCTGTCTTTTTCAAATCACGTCAATGTCGTCAGCATAAGCTAGCAGTCGAACGGACTTTTGGAGGATCGTGCCTCTGGTGTTGACTTGTGAGTTACGCACATCGAGAATGATGTTGAAAAAGCCATATGACGGCGCATCGGCTTGTTTAAAACATTTGTTGGCATTTAAGGTCTCGGTGCGTTCGTGACAGACCTTAACGGAGCAGCGAGAGTTCTCAATCGTCGCCGTACATAATCATATGAGTTTGGTAGCAGTGCCACGCTGTTATATGCGGCCCTAAAAGGATCTTGTACGCGATGTTGAGGAGACTTATTCTTCGATAGTTGGTGCAGTCGAAGGGCTCTTCTTTCTTGTGGACCGGACAAACGACGCTGGGATTCCACTCGTCAGGTATACTTTCCTCTGACCATATTTTACAGATGAGCTGGTGGATATACCCAACGAGGACATCTCCAGCTGCTTTAAACAGGTTTGCGCACAATCCGTGTGCTCCAGCAGCTTTGTTCGGTTTCAGTCCCGATATTCCTATTTTGACCGGGGGACGGAAATCTTGTCTACCATCCAAGTCCATAGAACCTTCTGCCTAACAGCGGGATTTGTCATCGCTGTTTAAGAGTCTGCAGAAATTATCTTTCCGGATTCTAAGCATGGATTGCTACTCTTTGAACCCGGCAGGTTTGGGTCCGAGCGCTATATCCTCCCGGTAGCTGTTTCACTTTTCACCTCATTTAGGACTCGGTCGGCAAAGATCTGAGCGATATTTTCGAGTATAGCTTTCCTACGTCAATCTGTTTGGGCCTATCTCGACACGGTTGATTGATCAGGGAATCGCTAGGTTCCTTTATGATGTTGAGGTGTGGTAAGTGCGTGTTCACCCCGAGGCGAAGTTCAACAGCCTCAGTCCATTTACGGAGGCGATGTCGCGCAGGCTGTGTTTCCCGATGACGTTAGCAAAGATGTCCTCTAATCCTTCTTCTCTGTCAGGGCGGGAGCGCAAATCAGGCTGCTGTTCCCGAATTTAGCCTTGATGTGGATTGCCATGAGACATTCGCTAACGGGGTCGTAGCTTAGAGAGTTGTAAAAAGTTAAGTACTTTCACTACTGCAGTAATTTGACTAGAAAGACTAATTTCCTTTAGTCTTTAACTTGCAAAAGTACTTAACTGCCACAGAGTTAGTCAGCAGTAAGTACTAAATCTTTAACTTGGCAGTTAGTAAAAGCAGTAAATTAACTGCAGTATTTTTTAAGTGCAGTACTTTTAACTGGAGGCAGTACTCTTAGTCACCGAAAAGTTAAATACGCAATAACGCAATTGTATTAGTGACTTAGCAAAGGAATAGACGAAGTTCATAATTAGTTTTATGGCTTTTCACTAAATTTTAAAACAAATTCATTTATTTAAAAAAATATATAAAGGGTGCTATAACAAAGTTTTTCAAAAAAAAACACATAAAATTCATAAAAATGCATGAAATCTTTATTTGAATCGAAAGTACGGTCCATATAATTTTATGTTTGAAGATTATTTCATGCAAATGTTGACCTTGACTGCGCCTCAATCCGCTAAGTCCAATTTTGACATACTCTTTCCAACATTTGCTTCAATGTTGTCTTCCAATGCGTCAATTGAAGTGGCCTTGTCTGTATAGACATGAGCTTTAAAATAGCCCCACGAAAAATAGTCTAAAGGCGTTAAATCGCACGATCTACGCGGTCAATTGACTGGTCCCGAACTTGAAATAAAATGTTCACCGAACTCGCCTCTTAATAAGTCCATTGTTGCGCGTGCTGTGTGATACGTGGCACGTCATGCAAGTCAAGCTCTTGCATTTTGGGCAAAAAAATTTGGATATCATCTCACGGTAGCGCTCACCATTCACAGTTACGTTACGATTCGCATCATCTTTGAAGAAGTATGGTCCAATGATGCCACCAGCCCATAAACCGCACCAAACTGTGACTTTTTCGGGATGCATTGGTAGCTCTTGCAATTCTTTTGGCTGATATTCATTCCAAAATCAACAATTCTGCTTATCTACGTACCCATTGAGCCAAAAATGAACTGACCATAAATTGGAAGAAGCGCGCGATGAACTTTCTTAACAGAGCACGTATTTTGATAATAAAATTCAATAATTTGCGAGCGTTGTTCGTTTGTGGTCGCCGTAGCGCAGTGGTAAGTGCATCGACTGCGGCGCAGAAAAGTCTGGGTTCGATTCCTGGACGGGGGACACCTAGCATTTTTTCACGGCACCACCTCTTTCGAGTTGCTGACAACACTCAAGGAGTATTAATTGTCTATGGAAAGCTTCTCATATATCGCCGTTCGGAATCGGCAAAAAACTGTAGGTCCCTTCTACTCGTGAAGAACAATAGCATGCACAACACGAGTAGTTGTTGTAGAAGCTAGGCCCTGGTCCGTTATGGGCTGTAGTGCCACTCAATTATTATTATTATTATTATTATTGTTCGTTTGTAAGACGATTCATGGTTAAATTATAGACCAAACTGAAGATGTTTGACAGTGAAAACAAACACGAAACGTGCGCCAACTGCTTAAACCAGTGTTGCCAAAAATATAATAGCTAAAAAGTCACCCTTTATAAATCTCCCTTCCGCTGCACAACTAAAACAGAGAAAGGAATGAAAGAAATACTCATCTTAGACCGGTCTTAGCCACTTGGGCATGAATTTTGTAGTTGTGTAAGAAATTCCTTTCAGAATCACCCATTTTGACTAAGATGGTGGTCCGTGGACAACAATGGTTGTAAAAACGTGTAATTTCTTAAAAATGCCGGTCAGTCAATGATTTTATAGCAGTAATAATCAAAAATCCATGTACTCTCTGGGATGGTGTTCGAAATTGAATAAAGAACTTTTACGTGAGATATATTAGAGTGTATACCAGATATTTATATTTCAGGAGCGAAACATGAAGATAAATTTATTATTAAAATTATTATTACGATTTATTGCATCTAGCCTGAGAATAATAATTAATGACCACATCCAAATATGAGTTATTTTTACTTAAGATATTTGTGAATTGATGATTAGACAAAGGCTTGAATTGTGAGGTGTAAAGCAGATCACACTAAATGAATTACGGGAGGTATTTTGAATTTTGAGTTTGTCATGTCCAACATCACAAACAAAAAATAGAAAGTTCTCACAAACTAAAATAAAGACTTTTTCATACATTTGCAATTATGTATACTCAGTTCATACTACCTTCGTTGTATTTAGTCGTACTGAAGCAATTTTATTTCTACAAAAATAAAACACACCCCTATTATTTTACTACACCACATAATTGTTCGTCATATGAAGTGTACTTTATGAACATTAGCTGTTTTATACCAGCTCGCGATAAAACGTCTGAGCTGTTCATTGGTTAATATCAAGTTCTGTTGCAGCTTCATCATCAAAACAGCTCAGACGTATTCACGGACATGGGTTTATAAAAACGGTGTTAGTTGAAATTAAGGAGAAAATTAAGAGAAATACTTTCATATACTTTATGTATATAGACAGATATGGACATCAAAATAGAGACGGTTGTATTATCTTCATTTGAAGTCAAATAAAAGAAACTTCCCCCATGCTCCCAAATTTAAACCGTAATCAAACTCGCAGAAAGGGATTTTTAACGGAAAAAGAGGCCCGAGAGTGAAAGGTAGATGTGGTAGTTTTTGTGTATGCAAAATTTGAATTGTTTCTTAAAGATTTTACTTTTATCAGATAGTAAGCGCTTTTTAGATTATTTTTATTAGATGGAAAGCTAACTGTTGGATACACAGGAATTTCATCATAACCGACAGAAACAAATAACTACAAAATTGTGAAATTCCTGTGAAAAGCAAAAGCAACATTGATCTACACAGTGCTTGGAATTGGTTCTAGGATTTCCTGGACTGATCGGTTTGAGTTTCTTTGTAGATTTGATATTTCTATTCATTCTTGTTTTGCTACGCGAAGAGTGCGGATCTGATCGGCTGTGCGAAATTGTTTTAAATAAAGAAAATAATAATTAAAATTGAAAGTTGTGTTTTTGTTAAAATATTCCTGAATTCCAATACTAACTTTTTAAATAAAATTAAAAAATTATGAGCCGCGAAAAACACTGAACTTCTGAAACCACTGCTAAAGAAGACCGATTGATAATTTGTACTTCAAAAAATAATCCCAAGTTTTCGAAGAATATTAGACTCGAACGACAGCTGAATATTTCCGAAAGAATTTGTAATTTACATGGAAAAAAGCCTTTATTAAAGGAATAAAAAAAAAAAATGGCGAAATGTTAGGTGAACTAATGAAACGAAGATAAACTTGTTTGGGGGTGATGGCAGAAAAACTGTACGAAGGCCACCTTTGATAGAACTCAGTCCACAATACACTCCGGTTAAGCATGGACGCAGTAGTATTTTATTATGGGGTTGTTTTTCATGGTATGACGTAGGACCAATTCATCTGATAGAAGACAAAATGATTTAGGTGATGTACGTTGATATCATGAAGAACACGATGACGCACCTAAAAACGTATTCCAGGAAAATCATAGAGTCAGAATCATCTCAACCGCCCGATTTAAATCCCGTCCCAGTCCAAAAGTCCAGAAGTTATAAGAAACAAAGGCCAGGCAACGATATAGTAACACATGTCGTTTTGGATAAGGCTAACAATGGGGAGAAACGTCGGGTGATATCGATGAAATAAAATAAGGCAGTGGACGAAATACTGTTCAGGTTTGTTTCCCTAACTGAGCATCTCCGATTTTATCACGGCCCTACTCTGCCCAAATGCTGACAATACTCAAAGAGTACTAAGTGGTTATGTAAAGCTTCTCAAATCTCACAGTTCGGAGACCGCAAAATACTAACGGCAACCAAACACCGTTGTCAGGCGGAATGAGCCACTTAACACAATGGACGGAAACAAGATATGTACGAATATATCGAGACGAAAATCGAATAAAACTGTCGGTGGAAACAGACTTACAGAGCTTTGAAGCCTGATGTTCAGAAGCAAGTTCGTCTGTTAGACGAAATAGAACGTTTTTTTTGATAATTTTTTTCCTGAATTAGCATGACTTCGTTGCAGTAAGAACAGTTCAGGGATAACTAACGAAGGATACGTAATTTGTGACGAGCAATTAGTAATTTTTAGGATTTCAGCAAATAGTAAAATTTCGATAAAATGTAAAAACAACTTAAGATTTGAAGAAAAATTAATGCTCAGTAATGTTTTATGACACCACAGACGACGGAGCATCCGACGCATGAGAAATCCTTTAACCGATACGTATTATAATATGAGTACTGAACTATTTTAACTCTGCTCTATTCATGATTTCATTGCGAAAAAATATTTCACGTAGAATAAATTTTAAATTGATATACCAAAAATAGTAATTTTTACTGTTCTGGTTTATCTAGTATAGGGCGCATGTACCAATTCATCTGTTAAATAGGTCGAAGGAAAGAATGACCGGCGAGTGAAATCTAAGTATTAAATAAAAAGTATGAAATAAAGTATTAAATAAAATTATTGGACACCTTCAATTGGGCAAACTTCGGAGGGAAAAGTCTCTTAAGCATCGCATATAAGATGTATTTTGTCATTTTGTGTGAGCGCCAAATACCATTCGTCGAACATGTGATACGCCATTATCAGTGTGGTTTTAATCTTGGAAAAGACTCAAGATATGCATCGACATATCGACACTCATCACCTTTTCGTCGGTTTCAAGGCTGCATATGATCGCATCCACGCCATGTCTATTTTTCACATTTCTGCCCAACTCGTACGATTGCACAGAATGACAGTATAGAGCTCGCGCTGTTCCGTTAAGGTCGGCACCGAACTAATTAAGACCTTCGATGACAAAAAAGGCTTTAAAGAAGTTGACGCAATGGCATGTGACTTTTTCAACATTTTAAAGGGTGGTCCAACGTTTTTTTCGCCAACCTAATTTTACATCTCCTTGTTTCAGTGTTTGACAAATTCAACTATATAAAGATACACAACTGAGCAACGCGGATTGATGAAGATTGCTGTTACCGTGAATGGTATTCGCTATAGAGAAATGATAACGAACTTCTTGTGGTCAGAAATTGAGGATATGATCTAGACTATATGGACTTCCATCAAGATGGTGCCATTTGCCACTTGCCAACGAAATAATAACTTTTGCTCGAGTTAAGAGCTAAGCGATAAGATAATTCCACATTTACATTATTACTGGTAAATTTACGACATTGAACCTTAATTATGTCTCAGAGTCATTAAAAATATAGTCCATCGGATAGAAACATTCTAACAAAGGCAAGAATTTGACCCAGAAATTTAATGCAGATTAGCTCTTGCCAATTGCTTTTTCCTATGCCTCAAGAGGCTAGCACTAGTTAACTTAAATTTTTTCAGTTGTTAAAAGTAAATATTACATAATATTTAATATATGATATATGGCAAGACAAAAAAAAAGTATTTAGAGAAGAAAACAG
Organism: Eristalinus sepulchralis; assembly: GCA_944738645.1. Lineage (NCBI taxonomy): Eukaryota > Metazoa > Arthropoda > Insecta > Diptera > Syrphidae > Eristalinus > Eristalinus sepulchralis. The sequence goes on from OX122882.1 coordinate 55,402,441, forward strand.
GAAAAAGTACAGATTGCTCTCTATTAGATAACATAAGTATGAATATACCAGTTTCACTGATATGATTGTACAATTCAAATTACTTAACAGTTAAGACTTTTTTGTGCCAGCAGAGCGGCAAAGAAAGGAGGGGAGGGCTGAATTTTGTTTAATGCATCGCACTCTATACATATGAGTATGTTCTTACTTATCGACTCCTTTTTACCGAAAATGTTTTCAATGATATTTCCCTGCGGCGAATAAGTCAAGTTTGTGATAATAAAGTAGTACCCTTGTTTAACAGATCTCACTTACCAACTTATTTAAAAGTTTCTACAACACCGGCTCACAATCAAAATTGCCCAGTTGTCTCAGTTCAATCTTATAAAATTTCCATTACCGATTATGTTGCAGTCACTCTTTAATGTAACAAAGTAAGTAAAAGGAACAATAAAATACCAATAAGAAAACATAAAAAAATGTATTTTGAAACTTTTGTTTTATGATATTTTGGAATATAATTTAATTAATCGTTGCTCTAGTAGTATTGTTGTTTACTTTATTTTGTTAGTAATAATAATTAGTCGCACTACAGCCCATAAGGGACTAGGGCCTAGCTTCTACAACAACTACTTGTGTTGTGCGTGCTACTGTTCTCTCATGAATATAAGGGATCTACAGTTTTTTTGGCGACTCCGAATGGCGAGATTTGAGAAGCTTTTTCATAAACAATTGATACTCTTTGAGTGTTGTCAGCAGCTCGAAGATGTGGTGTCGTGAAAAAATTCGAGGTGTCCCGTCCGGGAATTGAACCTAGACCTTCTGCGTGTGGCGACCCTTTATTTAGTATATTCGAAATAAAAATACTATAACCTATTTAATATGCCCATTTTTGTGTATTCATATGAATTTGTTCTCATTCTTGTGTATTATATGTATCTGTTCTGTCTGTTTTCCTGGAGCCTGTTGCTCTTTTTGGGGTGGGTAATTGTGATTGGCCTCATCAATCGGTAACGCCTCCAACGACAGTAGGCTAAATCTCTATCTTTAATTTACTTCATAATACTGTTAGTCATCCAAGGTGGGTAATTAACGTATTTTCATTTTTGAGATTAAATGTTTGTTGAGTAATCTATTTAGAAGAGGTAGAAAGAAAGTTAATTGATCATTCACAGAAAATATGGAAACGATTTCGCTTAAGTTAGAGCCTCAAAGATTTTGTGTTGTATTGAATGCAATCGATGTTCTTAAGGTTTCTTAACTAGTACTCATTGCTATGAGAGTGTTAAGTGAAATCAAGAGACAGGTATAATTAGTTGTATTTTGAGAATCCAGGGAGTGGAAATTAATTATAGAGTAGAATTTTATGCAAGTTGCTAAAAAGAAACAGGTCACGCAGTGTACTAGTATTATTGGAACAACGGGTCGCGTTGTTATTATTTACAACAGAAAGATTTTGAGAGTTTATAAAATCAGATACATTAGTAGATTCGGAGGCATTAAGAAAGTTGCAATTAAAATCGCTTCAGATAACAATACGAGGGCTAAAACGAGCCAACAGTTTGAGCACGTCACATAGAACGTAGTCTGCATCGCCACAACCAAACTAACCTGTGAAATATGACGCCATATAACTTGTAGACTTTGTCAGAAAAATGCAGGAGGAAACAGGTTTTTGTCGCACAACTAATATGAATTTGCAAGACCACAAACAGATACCCTAGTGCATTAATGTAAACAATATGAAGACCACTGTGTTGCGAATTTAAAATACGTAACATACCGTATAAGGTTTCATTCCTGCCTCCACCAATGAAACTCTTTCGCGTGGTAGACCTGTTTCGATGTATGGTGTTAATATAAACACATTGAGAGGATATTGAGAAAATACAAGCAAGCCATTTGTTAAAATACAATAGACAAGCAATTAAATTAAGAAGATAAATGCGTAACAAATTAAGAAAATAGAAAGATAATAAGATAAATATGTTAAACCACAAAAAAAAAAATACATAAAATACTTTTTGATGCCATCCGTTCATTGTGGCAGTGGCAACACTCAAGCAATCGAGGTCTTCAATGAGAGAATTTTGTCTTAGCGGAAAACTAACAGGGATAAATGAGGAAGGAGATGCGCAGCTTCACAGCTATTTTCCCTATCAATTTCACTCACTTGACGTTTATTTAAGAATGGTGATGGATAAAGGCTAATTTATGAACGAACCGACAAACATTTTCTAATTTTACCCACACTTACTTACGTTCGCCCTCCATAAAACAGGAAGTTGGTGGCATTTTTCTTAACTTTTGTCCATAACGGTGCCATACATTCATTTATTCGATTGTGTAAAATTTATAAGATAATGTAATGTTTTGGTATTCCGCAAACTTAAACATAGGAACCAGTGTTGTATGAGCAATTATATATGCTGAAGAAATGGAAAGGAAAAATTGTTTCAACTGATATTTGCAAATCAATTTTGAATTGAATTTTCTTCGTACTGAATTCCACACCAGTATTTTCAGCAGGGAGGTATTCAGCTAAAGCAGTTCACACGTATTCTCACTTGGACAAAAAAACCCTGCCTGTGAATCAGCTAATCATGGAGGAGATGTTATTGAAACGCATTCAAATGAAATCCATGAATGTTCACAGAACCAAATTTTGTGCGTAAAGAAGACACGCACCACTTTATGTGAAGTTTCTGATTGAATTGATTTCAGTGTATTTTTATTTAATTAATTTTTCTTACAGGCTAGACAAATATACTTAAAACTAGCTTACCAATACAATCTACTGATCTCAATTCTAACTTACTAACTCTTCACGAGTACTCTAAGCTAATCTAGGATATTTTTCGTTTTGCCTTTCGGCCTCATATATTTTTTAAATTCAGTGCTTAAAACTAATTACATTTTTTTTAACTCCTCCAAAAAAATTTGAAAAAAAAACTTGGAATTCTCTGTTATTTTTATTTTTAAACCTAACTTAAAAAAACTACTCAATAAATCTATTCTACTTAAAACTAAACTAAAACTTATAAATTAAATAATCTACCTTAAAACTCTACTCTACGTCCGTAAAAATAAACGGACGCGTGCACCAGGGCGTATGTGTTATTTATATGGTTTACATATATATCTATAACGCTGTGATGCACCTTTTTTTGGTTTTGTTTTTGGATTATTTTGTATTATTCTGTATTTTTTTTTAATTTTATTTTTTTTTTTCTTATTCTAAACTGACTACCTTACCTTATATAAGTTGACCCTATAGACTCAACTACCTCGTCTTTTTGTATGAGAAGTTAGCGGCATCGAACGCTGGTGCAACCACCAGTAAAAATGTCGTTCTTTGTCAGAAACTGCTCTGTAGCGGGCAGAAATCGCTCTACTGAACCGTAGGAGATCCTCATGGCTACGAGCGACGTTCGGCTCGTATTGAAGTTGCCTTTCTACTGTTCGGCGTACGACGTGGAAAATGATAGGGCAGCCTTCCCTATCTTGTATTAGGCCCTTAGCGTCCAAATAGAATAGAAAGCTTCAGGCGGAATGCAGCCGTTCAGACGTACCCGTTCATTGTACATTACATTTGGGTAGTAAGCCCGAAAGATCAGACTGTTGGTTGAAGCCATGCCTCGAGTAGTGTGACTTCGTATTAACTTAATAAAAAAATGATCTATCCTTATGGTGTTCGATATAAACGAAGACAGGCCCGAAGGCACTGCCTCTCGAATACACTCATCTTTTACATCTGGGAAGGACTCACGTTGAACCACACAGGGCAACCATACACCATAATTGACCGGATGAGGACCATGTAATAGATGACCTTTACTCTGCTATCAAGTTGACTGCTGTAAAGCAGCCCTCGTTCCATAACGAAGGCCTTCCTAGCCCTGGTCAGAGCTGTATGTATGTGGATACCACCATACAGATACTGGTCCAACCAGGTGCCTAGATAACTGACTACACTTTTTACAGTTAATGAACTTGCGACAGTTCATTTTCGTGTCTCTTGAGGCCCTGGACTACTGGGTTCTGAAAAGGATAGTTTCAAACTTCAGGTAGTTGATTTTTAACTTCCAGTCGTCGCAAAATCGTTGAATTGTATCGAACCTGATCTGAACCCTTGTGGCAACCCATTTTTTATTTGGAACACTGTTGTCGAAATTTCGTTGCCGTTTTTCACAACAAACTTCCTACCTGTGATCATGTCATATGTAGCAATGTTTTATTAATGCCGAGCCAGACCAACTTCAGAAAGAGACCTTCTAACCATGCGGCGTCGAACGCATTTTCCATGTCAATCAGACAGAGGCCTGTACACAGTTTCTTGTTTCTATTCCATTGTATGTCGGAAACCAATTTCGGCGCGGCATGAATGGTGTCATGCCCCGCCCTCAAGCCAAATTGATTTTCCGGTAATATTTGTTTTTCCTCAACCCATTCTTTCAGAGCTCTAATGACTATCTTCTCGAATGTCTTGCTTACGCACGGAAGAAGACTTATAGATCGGAGATTTGTCAAGATGGAAGCGTCTTTGTCCTCTTTCGTGATTGACTGTACAACAGCTGTTTTCCAATGCTTCGGGTAATATACATTACGCAACGCATTGTTAAACAGTGTTGGGTATACATCCACCGCCTCAGAGGGTAGATGGCGCAGAACAATATTTGGTATCCCATCGATTCCCACTGACTTCTTATTCTTCAGTGAGTTGAAGATACCTTGAAGGTCATCTTCCAAATAAGGATGGAGTTGTTTCCATCTTCGGCGACGGCATTATTTGCCAGAAGATCGTCATTGAACCTAGTAAAAGCAGGATTCTCGGTTCGCCATTGACTTATTTCGTTCCGAAGGTGGAAGTGGTTCAGCAAGGCCCTGTTCTCCAGGTCGTGGTTCGGACTATGAGTCTCGTGGACCGTGTACACTTTCTGGAAAACAGCACCAATTGCATTCACCTTCTCCAGGGGATCTTCCACTACGAAGAAGTCGTTGTCAAGCACAGTCCCGTCTGTATCGATGCCAACTGAAGTAAGTAGGTTGGCGTTGTCTTTTGTTCTGTCAAGTCGAACGCACTAAATGCCATTATGATCTCTCCTCCGGAAGATTTTAATTACTTGCGGGAACTTGCTCGGGTTGATAGATCTTACAGCCCGAATCTTATTGCCCCAATGCAAGCTTACAGCTAGACTGTAGTTTTGTCGTATTAATTGTTGGAGTACTTTAATCTGTGACTTCAGAGAGCGAATCTCTGTACTCTGTGGATCTGTAAACCTATGTGAAGTTTCTTTGTAGGCTCTCATGAACATATATTCTGTATTTTTTGTTTGGATCCAGGCCGATGGTATTGCTAGTGAGATGTTTATTCGCTTTGTGGTGAAGAGAGAAAAATCAAAGAAAAGAGTTTCCTTCGAGAGAAGAATTTCTATATGATTGATAGACTCCGCTGGACTGCTCGGTAGGCAGCTTTATATATCCTACTTGCATTGAAGACGCACACAACTTAGGTATGCCAAACATGACATCGATCCGCAATTGTATCGAAATGGTAATGATGTATACTGGGAGCACATACTTCCAATTGTTAGATAGCTGTTAATCAAAGCGTTAAAAAGGTCTTACCTTAAATGTTATTTTGGACAAACGACAACCTTCTACGCTTGAGCGTTACCCACACTTTACCATTACTTTTATTTAAGAAAAATGATAATGAAATAAAGCCACAACCTGAGTAATTACTTTATTTTTAATTCTGTTTTATGCATTTATACGATATCATTTACCATATTTTGTTGGATCCAATCAATATAGTGTGATACTTTAGTGTACAACCCTGGATACGAGGCGACTGTGCATGGTTTCACGCTCCATGAAACATATCCTACTTGGACGCCATTATAAATTAAAGGACCACCAGAATCTCCATGGCACTGTCCTTTACCTCCTTCATCAACTACAGCACAAATGTATGTGATCTGAAGTAGTTTTCCCCCGTGCCTTTCATTGCAATCTTCATCTGAATAAATCTTAAGCTCAACTTGTTGTAAACATGTTTGCACACTACCTCCATTATATTCATATATGTATAAAGAAAACACTTAATAAGAAAGCCACTTATGGTGGACCTATGTAGGTACTTGCCATATTTAAGCTCCAACCGATTAAAGTGCCATACGAATTATCCGGAACTTCAAAGTTATGTACAGGAAGTTTCATTTCTGCGATTGTTTTACCGTTCATTATAAGACGGCCTTCTAATTGAATGAGGGCAATATCATTAGTGCCTTTTTTGTCAGGGGCGTAGCTACGTTTCGTCCTGAAGTTGCAATCGCCGTGACGCCATATTGAATAATTAACGAACTTGGTAATCTTTCGCCGACGCAAAGGGCTGCAGTTAAAATCCACACATTATTTATGAGATCCAGAAGACCCACGCATTGATACCTTCAAAATGAGGTTAATATTCATAATAAATCATTCAATCTCATACTTTTCGGTTACCGCACAATATAAGGAAATTGTCGTGGTTTATCACTGGTGTCGTTTACAACACGACTTGAGTTTGGAAAGCAATAGCTTGTACTTATTAACAGTAACACAATAAGAATGAGTTTAAACACTTCTTGGTGTCAGTGGTTTTATTGTTAAATGATAAATAAACTTGTATATTCTTTTTGTACGTTATCACACTTTATGGCAAAAATAATGTACTCTTCGCTGACAAAAATTTAGAAACTGATGGCTTAGAACCGATTTGTTAATGGTTATAAAGACGAGTGATCATACTTTGATTTTACGATTATCGGATGTGTAAAAATATTATCTGAGATTCTTTATTTGCTGATAATGTGATTAGAATGTTTGTAATCTTTGAATATGTGTATGGATATACTAAGTAGGCGTTTACAAAGATAATCCTATGACTTGCACAAGACTATTTAATTGGGGGGCATGGGCCTATGCACACGAGGTAACGTCGTTGATTGCACTCAACATGTCGCGCTGCCAACGCTATCCTCGTCCATGCACAACCTCCACGTGGCGCCCCTGGATAACCATCACAACATCTGTTGTAGATGAACTAATGTATGCAGCGAATTCCTCTGCCCGAGGGTTTAATAACCCAGTTCAGAGACAGCAACATGCCTCGGATATGGACGGCTCTAATGTTGACGACCCCAGCAAACGAATAAAGAACAACGACTTTCGGTTCTGCACGTGGAATGTGAGGCCCCTTAAATACAGCAGAGACCCTTGACTGCTACAAAGCAGATATCACCGCCATCGTAGAAGTGCGGTGGGATGAGCCGGGCAAAAGAAAGATGAAGAAGATGAACTGCGACATATACTACAGCGACTGCTGCAGGGAGAGAAGGCAGCACTTATTCGGATGCGGATTTATTGTTCGAGGTAGACTTAGGCAAAAAGTCTTAAGCTACGATCCCGTGAGCGAACGCCTCATGACAATACGCATTAAGGCTGAATTCGGGAACACCAGCCTTGTTTGCGCTCACGCCCTTACAGAGGAGAAGGATGACAACAACAAGGATGACTTCTATGATCTCCTAGAAAGACCATACGGTCGATGCCCCAGCTATGGCACCAAGATCGTTCATCTTTGCTGGCGTCATCGCGAAACACAGCCTGCACGACACCACTTGCGGAAACGGACTCAGGCTGTTGGACTTCTGTGAGTAGTACGTGGTTCCGTACCTTATTATAGCGGACCATTTCCTTATTATAATAATAATAATTGAGTGGCACTACAGCCCATAACGGACCAGGGCCTAGCTTCTACAACAACTACTCGTGTTGGGCAACAGCAACGCTGCATCGAACAAGGAGAGCTGTTCGTGAACTCTACAAACATAGCAGAACAGAAGAGAACCGGCTTCTCATAAAAAAAAAACATGAGAAACGCGTGGTCGAAGAGATGGAGAGGTGTTATGGCAGGATTGAAGTTCGAAAGTTTTAACGAAAGGTGAAAAGAGCTATCCGGACAGAAGCCTGCCTGGACAAAAAGGGAGATCTAGTAGTAGAGTCGCAATCGATGCTGAGAATCTGGAAAGATCATTTCTGCGGACTTTTAAACGGCGACAACGGACCAAATCTCGCTGTTTGGCAGAATGTTCCTCTCAATTTGGACGATGATCGAGAAGAATTCCGTCCCCTCGACATAGAGAAGCTCCAGATAGTAATATCGAGACTGAAGTCGAACAAACCTGCTGGAGCGGATGTACTGTTCACAGAAAGCATGCCCGATGAGTGGAATCTCAGCATCGTATGTCCGGTCCACAAGAAAGGAGACCCCTTCGACTGCGCCAACTTTCGAGGGATTTGTTTCCCAAACATCGCGTACAAGATCTTCTCTACCGTCTTGTGTAAACGCCTGACACCGTTTGTTAACAACCTGATAGGTCCTTATCAGTGTGGTTTTTCGGCCAGGGAAGTCCAATATCGACCAAATCTTCACACTAGGGCAGGTCCTGGAAAAGACCCAAGAAGTGCAAATCAACACTCACCACCTATTTGTCGATTTTAAGGCCGCGTATGACAGTGTGCATAGAGACGAGCTATACAGTGCCTAGTTTTGGCATTCCTACCAAACTCGTCAGATTGTGTAGGATGACGATGGAGAACTTTCGCTGCACCGTCAAGGTTGGAAACGAACTCATCGAGACCTTCAATGTCAAAAAAGGTTTTAGACAAGGCTTCGCACTGTCATGTAACTTCTTTAAGACCATCCGTGCGTAACTCACAAGTCTTCGAAAAGTCAGTTCAATTGCTAGCTTACGCCGACGACATTGATGTGATTGGACGAACACAGGGAGCCGTCAATGTGGCGTTTGCTGGCATTGAAGCAGAAGCGGCTAAAATGGGTCTGCTGGTTAATGAAGGCAAAACGAAGTACATGCTGTCATCAAGGAAGGACGCACAACATCGACGTCTCGGACAGAGTGTCGCACTAGACAGCAGAAATTTCGAAGTAGTCAAGGACTTCGTCTACCTCGGCTTGGCGGCAAATAGTGACAGTAACACCAGTACCGAAATCAAACGCAGAATCACTCTTGCCAATCACTGTTTCTTTGGGCTCAAGAGGCAATTGCGGAATAAAGCCCTATTATTATAGTATTAACGTAGTGCTGCCTAATGGTACAGTGTTAGCAATAACGAACGAGGTGAGGTATCTTGGAGTTCAACCTTTACTCACATAGGACCCTTCAGAACGTCAGTTTCTCTTTTCATCGCATCTATCCATTGATACGACGAGAGAACGGATTGGCCCAAATGTCGAAGCTATTACTATACAAGCAGGACATCGCTTAAATGTACATAAAGGACTCGTTAGGGTAAAAATTCGAAACATATGTATCTTTCTTTTCATCCACCGGGCTACAATATTTTTGTTAAATTGACATTTAAGTATATTTGTTATTCTCTTAAACCCCTAAAAACGGTAAAATTGAAAATTTTTTTGTTCATAAAGGGAAAATGGAGCAATATAATCTTTAAATTGTTTTTCATGACACCACACATACATTTTCTTCTTTTAATAATTAATTAATTCTTAAAAAAGTTATAGAGGCTCTTTTTATTTTAAATTAGGCAAACATAATCGTCACAAATTCTCAAATACTGTCACGGCACAATCCCTTCTGACATGAGTACTGCGAAGTGTATTATATCAATATCACTCCGTAAACTTTAATGATCATATTCAATAAAAAACTTAAGAAAAAAAATGATTTACGTAAGAAATGTAAACGTCATCCAGGAAACCAATCTTTAAAAAAATATTATGATAGACTAAATGAAAAAGGAAAGAACGAAGTCAAAATATGCCGGAATATATACTTTACAAGAAAATTCCAGAATTGTGGGGGTAATTCGAAAAAAGAATGGAGAGTGGTAAATGACATCCTAAACAATGACATGAGTTCAACTGACATTCTCCATATTGAGGTAAATGGGACTATAATATCAAACCCTGTAGACATTGCAAATCAATTCAATTGGTACTTTACCTCTATAGCAAAAGAATTGAAACCCACTCCTCCTAAATACAGTTGTAATTGTAATTTATTTCCGGACTTAATTGACGATGCTTCTGTAAGCAACAGTTTTGTGTTTGAACCTATTACACCTAATGAGATTCATAAATGCATCATGTCATTGGATAACAAATATTCATGCACCTCTGATGGTATAACTAACTACCTTTTAAAGCGTATTTCATTCTTTGTAATTGATGTTTTGACTCACCTGTTCAATCTAAGTGTAAGTTGTGGTCAATTTCCGTCTTCTTTGAAAAATGCTGAGGTCATACCACTATTTAAAAAAAGGTAACAAACACTTATTGACGCAATATCGGCCAATATCTATACTTCAAACATTTTCCAAACTTTTTGAAAAACTCATAAAAAAACGAGTGATTTCCTTTTTAAATAAAACCAATTTCTTCAGAAATGAGCAATTCGGGTTTCGTGAAGGCAAGTCAACTGAAGATGCTATTTTAAAATTATGCAGTGAGATATTTGACAGTTTCAATAAAAACAATCACAACTTAGTACTCTTCATTGACATGACAAAAGCATTCGATATGGTAAATCACGATATTCTCTTGAGCAAACTGTATAGTGCTGGATTAAGAGGTATAATTCATGAGTGGTTTACTTCATATCTGACAAATAGAACTCAACGGGTTAAGCTTAAAGGGATTTTTAGTGATAACAAGAAGAAGAAGAACAAGTCTTAGGACCATTGTTGTTTTTAGTGTATGTAAATTCATTATTCTGTCAAAAGTTGAACAGTAGCATTACAGCATTTGGTGATGATATGGCACTGACGTACAGTAATAGCTGCATATTGGACACAGCAATTAAATTAAATATGGACCTGAACATACTTCGACAATGGTTTGCCAAACATGAGTTACTAATAAGCAGTAAAACTAGACTTATGATATGTAGTCTACGAGAATCTTTTCCACTTGACTGTGATACCATCTTCCATTCTAGCTCCTGTACAAGATTGTCAATGTCTAATCATACGTGTGGTAGTGCAAACTTCGGTGATAATCAAATATGTAGCTCAAATTGTTTCAAAATAGAAGGTGTTGAAACCTTTAAGTATCTAGGTGTCTTAGTGGATAAACATATGACTTGGAAAGCACATGCTGAAGATGTAAAATTATATATGCTATCTGCCACCCGTAAAATGTATCTTCTAAGAGAACACTGCTCTATTAACATCCTAAGAATGTTTTACTACGGGATAGTTCACCCCAAATTGCAGTACGGTATTGCAAGTTGGGGTGGAACCTATAATAGTATATAGCACAAAAATATGTAATAAAAATAATGTGTAAAAAAACAGGTTAGTTCATAGCTGGCCATTGTTCCAAATGCTACGCATACTTCCACTAAGACACCTATATGTCTTTAAGGTTCTCAAGGTTTTCTTCATGAGAAGTGGGTACAATAATAATCTCAGAAGTTCGAACATATATTACTTCAGAAATAATGGTGTGTCAATTTGTACTATCCCATTCTCAAGAAAAACCTGTTGTTCTAAATTTTATACAATGGCAGCACCAAGACTATATAATAAATTACCAATTGAAATCAGGCAAATAGTTCAACCAAAGTATTTTATAAAAGAAGTAAAAAAACTCCTTTTTAGTATGGAAAGTTCATCATTATTAAACTAAAATCTCTTATATAACAGTACCTTTCATTAACTCGCCGTTATGACTATTATAATAAATAATAAATGTACTTTTTGTCGTCATTGTTACTGTATATATATATAAAAATAATTGTATTGTTTCTTAATCTTTTGAATTTACCCCACACTTACTTACTATAATCAAAGTTTATTTTTTAATTGAAGGATCATTCGCCACTAGTTCTATCTGAACTAAAGAATGATGCCCATTCTTTTCTTAAACTTTTTCAACTTGTAATTAATTAAGTAACCTTGTATGAATTCTGCTGTTAAATTTAAGAAATTGAATAATAAATATAAAAAAAAAAATATTAGACGCGTTTGGCTGACATTGAAAATAGTCGCCAAATCATACAAATACGACCTCTCAACATATTTAACAAAACCAGCATTTAGTTTCTTAAAATATTTACTGATTTACCTTCACTCATAATGCTTAACTACTACAAGATATATTTTTGAAAGAAAATTATTTTACAACTCAGTTTAAATTCTGTGCCATTAAAAGCAAAGCAGCACAATTTAAATTATTTCTGTTTGTTAAAAAACAATTTCTTTTATGAATTTTATGCGCTGCAAAGTACTTTTTTTACCTCAAAGTTAGGCAGCTTACAAAAAAACACACGAACTGGTTCTAGAAGAGAACATTGCCTTGCTGAGGACAATCTACATTTGACATTAGCCTGCTAACATTATATCTGCACATCGATGTGTTCAGTGAGTACCAATTATTAATTATTATAAGGAATTCAAGGGATAAAATACAATTAGCTTTCAAAATATTGTCGGTATCCCGTATTTTTTCTTAATTTCGTATGATGTGGTGTTTTGGATTTTAGTTTCTTCTCAATCAACAATATTCCCTTAGAGTCTCAAAACAATGCGATCGCTATCTTCCTTGTAGACGGTTGGACCTAGAACTCCTTGGGGGGGGGGGGGGGGTCTGTACTTTTTTCGGGGTTATAAAGGTAAGCCCATGTTTTGTCCCTAGTAACAATTTGTTAGAAATATACAGTAAATGAGCATTTATGGTGGCCACCTTATATTGACTTTTCATTAAATATTTAAAGTAGTATGTGTATGGTACCAATCTTAAAGCTTAGTCATATCTCCCATCCTTTTCATCTTTATTCCGGCATCCTCAAGTACAAGGTTTTCTTTAATGTTTTCATATGCTCAACCAGTAAGCAGGCAGTGTGAGCGCCGTTCGTCTTTAATGCTTTCTCTACCTCTTCTTAACTCACTCGATCACTTTTGAATATAAACAAAAACAAAGAAAGAACCGCAATTGAAAATTTTTTCACTTCAACTACGCTACGGGAATGTCCCCTTACCAAGTGAAGTACTGATTTCAATGCATTTTTATTTGTTTGTACTCCTCAGAACTAAACTTAAACTTATAACAATATACAATTAAATTAACTATTTACATGAAACCAGTAAAAACCACCACCAGTAAAAATGTCGTTCTTTGTCAGAAACTGTTCTGTAGCGGGCAGTTTCCTACTGAACCGTAGGAGATCCTCGTGGCTACGAGCGACGTCCGGCTCGTATTGAAGTTGCCTTTCTACTGTTCGGCGTGCGACGTGGAAAATTATAGGGCAGCCTTCCCTATCTCGTATCAGGCCTTTAGAGTCCAAATAGAGGAAAGCTTCAGGCGGAATAAAGCCGTTAAGACGTACCCTTTCATGGTACATTTCATTTGGGTAATAAGCCCCAAAGATCAGACTGTTGGTTGAAGCCATACCTCGAACAGTGTGACTTCGAATTAACTTAATAAAATTATCCATTCTTATAAAGTTTGCCTCTTTGTACAGAACCTCGTTGTTGTAGAATTTTTTGTACTAGGATTCTGATCTTCGATATAAACGAAGATAGGACCGAAGGCACCGGCTCTCAAACACCCTCATCTTTTCCATCTGAGAAGGACTCATGTTGAACACCACAGGACAACCATACACCATAATTGCCCGGATGAGGGTCATGTAGCAGATGACCTTCAGTCTGGTATCAAGTTGACTGCTTTACAACAGCCCTCTTGCCATAGCGAAGGCATTCTTAGCCCTGGTCAGAGCTGTATGTATGTGGATACCACCACATAGATACTGGTCCAACCAGATGACTAGACATCTAACTACACTTTTTACAGTCAAATGCCGAACTTGCTCCACTTCATTTTCGTGTCCCTTGAGGCCCTGGACAGCGGGGTTCTGAAAAAGATAGTTTCCCTTCTAGTCGTCGCAAAATCTTTGAATTTATTTCCTCTACCTTCGGACCTGATAGGACCTTCGGACCAAATGAAGTACTGTTCTCATTTGAATTCATATTTTTTGTTGAAGTATAGATGAATTTATTTTTTAAAATAGGTAAAAGAAATTAATGTATGTTATATGCTCGTATATTAAAAAGAATTTCATTATTTTTGTATGAAATCGAAGTCAAGTATATGCCATTTTATACAATAACCTCTCCCATAGAAACTCTGGTCATTATGATTAAAAACTGTATCAATCGATTTTCGAAAATGTAAAATCAATAGACAGAAAGAGGTAGGTAATCACTTGGTGATAAGTCCGGACTATATGCTGGGTGCATAAGAACCTTCCAACGGAACTCACGAAGTTTCTGACAAGGAATGTGTGGCATGGCGTTACTCTGAAGCTACTTCTGAGCGATTTATTCCTTAAGACGATCTTATTGCTGACAGTACACGATCGAATTAAAAGTTAAGCGAATCCTATCAAACGCAGAGTAAACCCTATTTGACAGTCAGTCCTGGCTGGGACACTGTTTGTGCCGGCTAATTTTTATTCGACTACGACCGCTTATTGTTGTCGAAAGTCATTCATTTTTCATCACCATCCGCTTTACGATTCTGTAGCGGTTCACAGAAATTCGTTCTAGATTTTTAGATTTTGATGCGTTAAAACCTTGATTTTCGTTTGTATACGGTTTTGTTCGAATGGTTCTTGTGTAATTTTCAGCTTTAGAACACATGCCGATCTGAATATACATTTCATGAGTTGAGAGATTTGCACCTTCGCCAATTTTCTGAACTCATAACCTTGCTTTCAAGCATACATATGAGTTATCGTTCTTGTAGACCTGCATGTTCCACTGGTTTCATTTTTTTTGGTCCCCATATCTCCGACAGAAATCGTTTGCTTCTGCACCAATTGAATGCTGAGTAGTTGGAACACCTGTTAAATTGAGATTTTTCTGTCATTGATTTGTTATTTTAACTCTTTTCGGATCGTACTCAGGCCATAAGTAATGCGATATGACGTAGCTACAATTGCGCTACCACTGTTCAATTGGTAAATGAATCTTTCTAATTTAAATGAATGGAAGGATGAATGATATTGTCGGATTCTGTGCTCAAACCAACCCGTATCAGTTGATGTGCCCTTTCACTCCTTTTAATGCCTTCAGGCTTTCGAGTAGGTCCATGAGCTTATTTGACAGCAGAGTTCTTGATTTAGGAGAGGCAGCATCACTTAGAGTCGCACTTGTGAGTTAGATTGGAGTGCTCCACTTAAAGTGTTGGGCAAATTTTAGTCGAATAATGACTAATGACTAAATTAGCCAGGAGTAGCTGAATACAAAGCGATTAATGACTAGTTTATTCATTAAACATAAAAATTATGATTAGTGACTAAATTAGTCTTTATTCGTAGAAGTTTTTCATGACTAACTCAATCATTATTCATAAGTCACGACTAGTCATTAATCACTATGTTCATACAAAAAAAAACTCAGACAAAATATAAAGTTATTTCAAATGATTTTTCTTAATTTTCAAAACAAAGTAATTCTCCTAAGCAAATAAACGAAATATGTTTCGTAAACAAAACATATGTTTCGTACAACAAAGCAGTCATGCCCGCAATTGGTGATACAAAGTTAGTCATGACTGAACATTAATAATGCCTATCCGTCAATCATATGTGTGATTAACGAAAATTCATGACTAAAGTGTAGTCGTGAATAAATTCAGCAACTAATTTAGTCATGACTAACGTTTGATCATATTTCTTTAGTCATTAGTCATAATATTATTCTATACCCAACTCTGTCCACTTATGCCTAGAAAGGCCTGAAAATTTTGTATCGCTTTCCACTTTCATAGGTCAGAATAGGTCGTGTATTACCAGTGAATAATGTTTGGTTGTAGGCCCTGTCTTTGCTAAATATCTGTTTACAGATATAGAAGACGTTGGTATTGGTATTGGTATTGGTATTCCTCAGAGTTCGTTTTTAAGTTTAATTTTAATTCGAACATAACTCTAAGGATTTTAGTTTCTTTAGAGATGATGAGGGGAATGTGTTTGATATATGGCGCCTTCCAGTTGGAGATTATGTATTTCCTTGTGAATAGAACTGGGTCTGTTTTGATCCGAATACCTTTGTTCCCAAGAGACTTTGGGATTATGTTGATAAAGGTATTCCAAAGAATGGAAGGTAAAACGCCACCCCTCTGAGCTTTCTTTCTCAACATTCTTTCTTATATTACTTTTACCTATTGTCGAATTAATTAGTCTGGTTTTGAGTGTGACATTTATCCAGCTAGATATTTTGTCAGGACCTGGTAATAGCATTTATATTTATTTATTTATAAAGAAACATACAATACAATATAAAATTGTAAGGTAGCTAAAGAAAAGCCGGAGCACCAAAAGGCCTTAGGTAATTTAAATAAAAATGTTTAAAGATTAAATAAGTTTGTGTAGTTGGGCTATTTTTAAATAATCTATTACGATTGCAATATTGGTAGGATTTCGTTTGGCAAGGAGATCAGTAATATTGATTGGGGAGAGGGATCTATGGTTATGGAGTTGTGAACATTCAAGATATATATGGTGGATACTGATTTGTGATAGATTACAAAATGTACAGGTAGATGATTACTTTTTGTTCATGTAGTGGTCGTGAGTAAGTCGGGTATGATCGAGTCTGAATCTGATTATTTTGGATATATCTGAATGCGCAAATTTGGAAGGTACTACATGTTTGGAATAGTCTTTGATGGATAGCTTGTTTTTGTCAACAGATTTGTACCATTGGGAGGCTTTCTCTCCTATGGCATCGGAGGAAGCAGATTTTATTTTTATAAAATAGTTAATATCAATGTTGTTGAAATTGGTGGAAAAAAGTGATGGAGCTTTAAGTAGTTCTTTTCCAACCTTGTCGGCGAATTCATTTCCTTTAATTTGGACATGACCTGGGATCCAAATTAATTTTGTATTCGGGAATTGAAGGTAGAGGAAATTACGGATTAAGGAAGGGTAATAAGAGTTATTTTTGAAGTTGAGCATTGCATCAATGGAGAATAGAGTATCTGTGCAGATCGCAAACTTTTTGTTCGAATTATTTGTGTGTGCAGTGTGTAAAGGATGGCTATTATTTCGGCTGAAAAGTCTGAGGTATATGGAGGTAGCAAAAAGGAGCAATTCGTCTTATTTTCGGTGGTGACACTGAAGCCTACGTTATTGTCTGTCTTAGAACCGTCTGCATAAATTAAATGGTAGTCGCGTAATTAATATTTTAACTCGGTAAAATTAGATCTGAAAATTTCAGGGGGTATCGGTTTTTTTAAATGATCTTAAGGAAGAGATAATGGAAGAAGAGTGAAAGTACCAGGGAGGAGGGTTCGACGGATAGGAGGGGATTGGTTGATTAGTGATACCAAATTCATTGCCTACATCAGTGGATAGTTCTAAACTGGATTTTATTTTATTAATTTTTCGTTTCTCTTTATGAGGTCACCGAGAGGAGAGTCATTAGAAAAGAGAGTGCATTTGTACAGTTTTAATGTCGATTACTGTCTCAGATTTTCGATGGATATCATGTTTGCTTTGAGAAATAGATTATTATTTGGGGTTGTTCGGTATGCGTTGAGTGCTTTTCTAATTGCTGCATTATAGATAGTTTTAATTTTGTTAAATTGGGATTTCGAAGAGTATCCGTAAAAAAGACCGTATTCAATTTTGCTGACTATTGTAGACTGTATTATGGAGGTTAGGGAGAGTGGGTTGTAGTTGAATTTTCTGAAAGAAAGGGATTTAATAACGTTAAGTTTTTTACTGAGACTGGGAAGGATGTAGTCTATATGAACGTTCCATCGGTACGGAAAACGATGTCAAGAATTTTTATTTTATCAATAATTTCTAGATTGATTATGTTAGACGAAATTTTACAAGTGCAATGATGTTTTCTGCACATATGTAGGTGTTTACTCTTCGTTAAAGATAATTTTGCTCCAGAATAATCGCAACAGGACAAAATGTCTATGAAAATTGGGAAGTCATCGACGTAACAGAGAATTGGATTTCTTTGTGGAGGGACAGGGTGTGGTAGAGTTTGTTGAATGCTATAATGAATATTGGGACAGATAGTGGGGATCCTTGGGGAACGCCGTTAAAAAGTTAAAAGGGTACCTGATAATGTTTGGGCCTACTTTCCAAGTTTTCAGCTGGTCAACTGATGAATTCCGATTCTGTCAAAAGCTTTTGTGAAGTCGAGGGATATGAGGGAAAGGTGGCTTTTCTTTGAGAGAGAGTTGATAATGTGGTTGTCAAGGTAGAGAAGGGAATTGGATACTGATTTGTCTTTTATGAAACCTATTTGTTGACTGCTAAGAAGTTTGTTGCGTGTGACAAACCACCAGAGTCTATTGGCGATAATCTTGTCGAGAACTTTGGCACATCGGTCGGTAGGATTGCAAAATAGATTTATCGGAATTTGATTTGAGGATAGGTATTGCGGTGCTATTTTTGTAGATTTGTGGGATATGGTATTGCAGGATTGAATTGTAAAAATTTAGAAGTCTGGTTTTCATGTGAATGGATAGATTTCTGATCATCGGATAAGAAATTCGGTCATTAGCTGGGGTTTTGCCTTTCAATTTGCTTAGTGATATCTCAAGTTCTAGGGGACTGATGATACCATCAATCAATTTTGCATTGTTTGAAGGGTAGTAGGTAAAAGATGGGGATGTAATAGATTTATGTTGGTTAAATAGATAGGAAAAGTTTGAGTCATGGGATTCTTTAGACCAGAATTGGGCACATTTATTAGCTATAGTTTGAGGATTAGTGAGATTTGAACCGGAAGAATTAGAAAGAGCAGTACAGTGAATAGGTGAGAAATATTTAAGGCCACAGGATCTTCTGATAGTAGACCAGATTTTAGATGTAGAAGTATAGATTCTGTTTTGGAAATTTTAATTTTTCTTTTGTATTGGGCATTGGCTTTTTTGTATTTAATAATGTTCTCGTTCGATATATTGCGTTTGAGGGAATTCCACAGTTTTTTTTTTTCTTTTTTTAGCTGTTCTAATTCTTTGTTCCACCAGGGAACTCTGGGCTTACTGGTCGAAGTTGTACTTTGCGGAATAGCTCTGTTGGCATTTTAAAGAATAATTTTATGGATGTAAGCTGCTTTTCTTATTGACGTTCCGGCTTATGGGGAGGTTGATGTTATATGTATTTAAAAGTTGTTGAAAGGGACTCCAGTGGGCTTCATCTAATTTAATTCTAGGTGTAATTTTGGGAGAGGAGGAAATTGAGTTAAACATGGATATTATAATGGGGAAAAGATCACTGCCACAGAGATTATAAAAAATAGACCAGTTGGTGTCAACAGATAGACTTGGGGTACAGAAGGAAAGATCAACATGGGTAAGGGTGGAATGGGTGCTGAAGTGGGTATGGGATCCGTCATTTAACAGTTGGTAGTCAGATTTTGTGATATAGTTGCATATAATGTTGCCGCAAGAATAGTTTTTGGGGGAACTCCAGCTGGAGTTCCAGCCATTAAAATCTCCGACTACTAAAGTTGGAGAAAGTTGGCTATCCAAAACATTTTTAAGATTTTGGGAGCTGAAGGTATATGTAGGAGAGAGATAAATAATTTGAATTTAGAAGTAATTAAAATGCCAAGGGCTTCGAAGTCGTTGTTAAGGTGGATCTGAACAAATTGTGTAGAGTAGTGAAAGAGAAAGGCAATTCCACCATAGGGATTGAGGGATTGGTTTTGGGCAATAAGTACGTAGTTGAAAGGGATAGGAATGTGGTTAGGAGAGGTTAAGTGTGTTTCTTGGAGAGCTACAATTTTGGGAGAGAGAGAGATTTTATTAGAAGAAGTGATTTATTGTAAGGCTATTTAAATACCTTTTATGTTCCATTGAATTATCTTCAAAGCGTGGATGATTTGAGGTGTTTGGTTTTTGGTGGGTGATATTTTGTTGATACTGGTGAGACCTCGCCATCCAGCTTGTATATTGTGTTTGCCCACAGTAGTGCTCAAACCGGATGGTTTGGGGACAGCGGGGTCGTTGGCGGTGGAATTTGTTGGAGAGTTAAGATGATTCGTCTTGTTCCGAAGGTGTGTGTGCTGTGAGCGATCTTTTTCTTGGGAGTTTTTGTTTTTGTTTTGTGCTTTTATATGGGAGTGTGTTGAGAGGATGTGTTGGGGGTTAAGTATTCGTTATTCTTGATGAGATCTTGAGTTATGTATGAGATTGGCGATACAAGTCTATTGAAGATTTGTTCAGGATGTATCTGTTGAGAGCCTGTTGCAATCGTGGCGATTGGAGTTGATTAATCGTGAGGTGTAGTTGAATTGTTTTGCTTGTCTTGGGATTCTGTTTTAAGGGGAATAGTGTAGTGTTTAGGTGAAATTTCCTGTTGGCTGATTGGTTGTGAAGGTGCTGTACGTTCAGATGGAGTGGTTTTGAAAGATGATGTTGTCAGCGCCAGGAGAGCGGTTTTAGCGACTGCCGCAAAAGTTATGAGGAGGGAATTAGGATTTTGAGCATTATACATTTTATTTGGCCTCTGCTATCGAGCATTTTTTAATGGTTTTGATTTTAAAATTTTTTTTGTTGAATAAATGCTTTGCAGGGTGATCTTCTTTGCAATTGGCGCAAGTAGTAGTTAGACAAGAAACTGTATTGTGTGGGGGTTGATTGCAGTTGTCGCAGCGAGTCGGATTTTTGCATCTTTTTGCCGTGTGGCCTAAGAGTTGGCAATTTCTGCACCGCATAGGCGTCGGGAAGTATTCTCGGACTTGTACATTGTACCAGCCAATGTTTACCGTTGTTGGCGGGCGGAAACCGTCATAAGAATGACCCCCGTAGTATATACTGTGCCATCTTTGTGTTTTGACGTGAATTTAAAAACTGGGATTTAATTTCTCTGACTTTTTCCTCCTCTGCGTAGACTGTTCCTTTCGATGAATTGAGTGCATCGTAGAGTGTTACGTTGATGAGGCAGATGTTGGAGAGCATTTTTTGAGACCTAAAAATGTTTGCAAAGCGTTGGTTCTTACATAAAATAAAAAGGCTTCCGTCTCGGAGTTGCGAGATGGATTCATACGCTGGGCTGATGCTGTCAATTCCTTTTTTTTAAAAAGAAAAAGGCTTTACGTGGAAAGCGGTTTTTTTTCATCGCTTGTGGTAACTGTAATAAATTTGGGATCGGATAAGCTTGATGTAGTTGGTAGTTGGTTGAATGTCTCTTTTATAAGGCTGCTGTTTATTTTGCTTATTTTCTTTTTTTCTCGCGTTAGGTTCTGTTAGCGACTCTGAATCGAGGCTAACGAACCGATTTTCCGGAGGCTCGTGGCCCCGGAGAGACATATTGAAAATTCACTTAATTGCTCCTTTGCAATTATATAAGTTATGGTTTTTTACGCGGTGAAGACTAAAAAAAACACAATTTAAATTTTCGCGGGGCAACTGCCCAGTTTATTACACGACAAGAAGAAGACTCAATATTACAATATTCGTTTCGGCTACTTATAGGCTAATTGTTGCTGACACAACAGCAATATTCCGGCGGTGACTTCTCGGCGTTCTGCTGACACTATGTCTGGAGCTTGCAGCAGGTGGAAGCTATTCCTCGAATTTGGGCGAAGTGTGGGAAAGGTTCACCGCTGGTGTTGATGGGATGAATGCACTTAGGTTGCGTTGACGTTGCACCTGGTGGCTGGGCTCAGCGTATTTCGTGTTAACACCTCCCTCCTTAAAATCGAGTGTCCTCACTCGACACCGTGTAAAGTATTGGTACTTGGCTGGGTTGTGTTGGCTTTGTTTGACTTTGTTGTTCGGCTCGAACTTCTCGGACTTCGGTTGTGGCATGGACAGAAACTACCTTTTTGTGACACATATGATGTTTGATGATTATTACTATGGCTGTCACTACTATTACGAATGTGGCGCTGAAGTTAATGGCGAGATGAACTTGATTCTTGGCTTCTACTTCGTCAATATGAATTGTGTTATTGACATGCAATTCCTTTAGCATCTCCAAGGAGAGTAGTTCTTCATAGGTTCCGGTTGATGAATTGGGATGCAAGACTGCTGGTAGTGGCTTTGTAAAGGACATCTCCAATGATTTGTATTCTTGGCCATTTATTACAATAGATGAGTTGTGGTGTCGTAGAATGAATGTTCCAGTCAGGTTAACTTTGTTGCCTTCCACGGAGATTGTACCGTCGAACTGGTTCAAGAGTATCATTCCCGTATGGAGTTCGTCGATGGTTGGAATGTGCTGGCTGTTTATTGTGTCGCAACTAAATGATTTGCCTTTAACTATATTCGTAATACAATTATCGGAATTAAGGTTTACAATGTTATTTCTGTTACATATTGTTAATTCTGAATAAGTTTTACAATTATCTTTTACTGCAAATATGTCTTTTTCACATTTAAGTATATTATCATATTCCAATTTAATAGCTTTCTTATTAATTTTAACAGGCTTAATTAAAATTTTTTCACAGTTTGACAATTCGGTTGTTGGTATACTAATAATATATAATATTGTTGACGCATTTACAACAATTTTAACGTCAGTGAAGTCGAGTGCTTCCTCTATATTTTCAAAAGGTATTCTGCTATCTTTAAATTTTTCTTTAAATATTTCCATTTCTACATTTGACAGAATGAATGAGTTTATTATTTTATTTTTGGCCCACAATAAGGCATATTCTATGTTAACAATATCTTCTTTTAATACATCTAGCTGAAACTTAATTTCTAATATATAATCGCTTGCAAATTTATTGTTTTCTTTTAACAAATTGAGTACATTATTGCTTATATTTGACAGCTGATTTATTCTTTCGATATATTTCTCATTGATAACTACTTGATTGTTATTGTTTTTTAGAATTTTGTGCATCTGGTACTTAACAATTTGAAAGTCGTCGTGGTCGGGGCTACCGGCTAGCCATTTCCACGCACTTCCTATGAAATTTAGGGATCTGGGAGTACGGGATTTTGGTTTAAGGTTATTCAATTGACCGATAAGCTTGGATATATCTCGGGATAGGATTGGATAACTGGGATGGGTTTTTTCAACGTAGTTGTGAATTTGGTTTTGTATTCGCAGGGCAATTTTTTCGTATGCATCTATATCGATAACATGGATAAGCTTAAATGTACCCGTTTGAAGCTTAGCCGTACCTGTGTGTACGGACACAATTTTGGAATTGGAATAATCCAAAATTTGAACTTCTGCAAGACATTGCGCGAGAAGGAGAAATCTGAAAAAAAGGTTAATTCCGAATATTATTTTTATGGATGACTTTGCCTGACTCCGTAAGAATAGTGGTTGATTTATCTTCCTTGACTATCTCTTTCTTATATCTTGCTGATAACTTGGTACCTAACCGTTTGTTAATTCTTACGAAAATAGTTTCACCGGGATTGTATGTTTTAATTTTTGTACGTTTCTTGTTGTGGTAGTCCAAATCTATTTTTTGTTTTCTTGTCAAGTTTTCAATCGTATCTTGCCTTGAACGTTCGTATTGTTCCGGGTTTGTACTAACTGTTCTACCGAAAAAGGTTTCTATTGGGCGTTGTTTCGTAGTTGAATGAATGGAGTAGTTGTACTCATAGACAGCTCTGTCTAAGAGTTCTTCGAAAGATCTATGAACACGCTCGGTTTTTAGACAACGCATTATTTCTGATAACGTCGAGTGGAATCTTTCCACTTGTCCATTCACCGCGCTTGTGTAAGGGGGGGTTTTATAAATTTCGATTCCTAATTGATCTTGCAACATGAAACATATGGAAACTGAACTAAAGGTCTTCTCATTGTCCAACACGACCATTTTGGGGACACCAAACGAGAAAATAATTTGTCTCAGAGGTTCTCTAACATCTTCGACTGCTCTAGATTTTAAGATTCGAACTTGAGCAAATTTTGAAAATTTGTCTATTGCTGTTAGTACTAAATTTTTATTTGTGGAATAGATGTCGAGATGAATGATCTGACCTGGATATTGCGGAATGGGAGTACTGCGCAATTCAGGTTTATTCGGATGACGATCGTACTTTTGCTCTTTACAAACTCTACATTGCTTCACAATTTCGTTGATTTTTGATCTCATTTTCGGAAAATAATAATATTGAAGCAATTGCATTTTATTTTCGTTACAACTTCTGTGAGCTCTGTTGTGTTCTTTGAGAATTTGTTCTGTTTGATCCGTTGAATTCAAAAGGTCTTTTACCTGGGATTGAGTGAATCTGGTCCTATAGGATCTGAAATGGTATGGGTAAAACTCCTGAATTCTGCCCATGATTTCTTCATTAGTGTAAATTCCATTTATTACGCTGGGGTTTAGATATTTTTTTAGTATCGCAATGAGTTCTTCATCCGTATACTCTTGTTGGATAAATGTATGCCTATGGTAAGTTGGAAAGGGGATTTTAAAAGAATAACTTGAACTATTTCCAATTTGAAGAAAAATTTGGTTCTTGAAAACGTTAATGGGTGATTCTACCGCAGGTATCATTTCATGTGCTGAGCTTTCGGCGCTGTGTTGAGTAACAGTCATTGAATTCACTTCAGCGGTTCTTGGAGGACGAGACAAAGCGTCTGCAACTACATTGCTTTTGCCTGGCTTATAGTGCAATTCGTGACTATACTCCTCAAGAATAGCCTTCCAACGCTTCATTTTCGAATTATTATTTTTGCTGCTAAGAGCGTATGTGAGGGGTTGATGATCAGTGTAGATTTTGACGTGTGCTGTTCCGTACAGATAGTTTCGAAGGGTGTTTAAAGCCCAAATGATGGCGAGCATCTCTTTTTCATTAGCAGCGTAATGTTCTTCAGCTTTGCTTAATGATCTGGAGATGAACGTTATTGGCTTATCTTTTTGAGAAAGTACCGCACCGATCGCATATTCGGAGGCATCGGTTGTCAGCTCAAATGGTATACCGAAATCAGGGTAGACAAGTAGTAAATCTCTTGAAACTAGGGAATTTTTCAACTTCTTAAAGGCTTCCATAGCAGTAGGGGACAATGAAATATGAATTTTGTTAGACTGATGTTTTGAAATTCGACCTTCTTCTCCTCTCAAGAGAGAAGTGAGGGGTTTGGCGAGTTTTGCATAATCTTTCACAAAACGACGGTAATAGCCAGATAAACCTAGGAAAGAACGGAGTTGCTTAAGAGTTTTTGGAATAGGGAAGTTTACAATAGCCTCGACCTTTTTAGGGTTTGTAGAAATTCCTTTTGATGATACAATAAAGCCAAGAAATTCAACTTCTTCCTTAAAGAAGTTGCACTTGTCTAATTGTACTTTCATGTTAGCTTCATGAAGTATTCGGAATATTTCTTCCAAGTGTGCAATATGTTCTCGTAACGTTTTACTGAAGACAATAATATCGTCAATATAAACGCGACAGAATTTGCCCATTGGAGAACGCAAGATATCGTCCAAAGCACGTTGAAAAATGGACGGGGCGTTTTTGAGTCCGAAGGGAAGTCGGGTGAACTCATATTTTGCGTTATTTATGGAAAAGGCAGTTTTTTCCATATCCGAAGGTTTCAGGGGAATTTGGTGGAAACCGCTTTTTAAATCTAGTACAGAAAAATATTTACTTTCGCCTAACTGAGATAACACTTCATTTATTTCAGGGATGGGGTAACGGTCTGATACTGTTACCGAATTGAGCTTTCGAAAATCTATCACGAGCCTATACTGCTTGTTACCGTTTGAATCGTCTTTTTTCGGTACAATCCACACTGGTGAATTATACGGGGAACGAGAAGGTCTTATTATATTATCATCGAGAAGTTTCTGTATCTGTTTGTTAACTTCTTCTCTCAATGAAGCAGGATACGGATAATACTTGGAATACACTGGTGTGTCCGTGTTCGTTCTTATTTCGCCCACAACTTTCGTTGTGTAAGTAAGCTTTTCGTCAGGGTCTGCAAACAGCGAAGGGTATTTCTGGACAAGAGACTTGATCGAATTCCTTTGAAATTCTGGCATATGGCTCAGTTTGTTGTTTAGAAAATTTATAGCTTGACAATTTAGTTGTCTAATTTTTACTTTCAACTTATTTAAAATAGTCAGACAATCGTTTTTTGTGTCAATTACTGCAGATAATCGCTTAAGGCTGTCGTTTCCTAGAATACCATGGAACGACGTTAGAGTCGGAAGTAAGAAAAATGTATGGTTGATATCATTTTGGCCGAAAAGATTTAAAATAGTATGGTGAGTTATTTCTACATCACCTGCTATTGATTTTGCGAAGAAGTTATGGGTGTTTTTGAATTGCTTTTTTACTAAATTTGGCTGAATATAATTCTTGCTGGATCCTGTGTCTATGAGAAAGTTAAATATTTGTCCACTCTTCGATCTGCATTGGATGTAAGGCAGCGAAGAGGGGTTTATTCTAAAAAATTTATGTCAGAGAAATCTGAAACTTCTTCGTCAAATTCTTCCTGGTTATTACGTTGCTGTAGAACATAGTTTCGTAAATCAGGGTATTGCTCAACTTCATCAGTATTAGTTACTTGATAGAATGCGTAAGCATCCCTGGAACAGATTTCG
The DNA here is from genome assembly GCA_944738645.1 of Eristalinus sepulchralis. NCBI lineage: Eukaryota > Metazoa > Arthropoda > Insecta > Diptera > Syrphidae > Eristalinus > Eristalinus sepulchralis. The sequence continues at coordinate 55,429,006 of OX122882.1, forward strand.
CCTGTTGGTTGGACGACAAAAGGTGGTGGTTCCTCACCTGTAGGTCTCTCGACGTCTATATGGTAATTCCTTTGATACTTTGTTTGCTGAGGGGCTTGCATAGATTGGCTTGGTTGACGTTTCCCTGCATACTTAAAAGGTTTTGGTCTGTTCTGATAGTTGACAGCGGATGAGTTGATGGTTGAGGTCTCCATCGGTTCTGGCTTAGGCTGGGGCTTAGGCGCAGTTGGTCTCGGAGGAGCCTGGGAGTTGTAATAATCATATTGATGGTGTTGTTGGTACTGCGGTGATCTGTGCTGCTGTTGGTGTTGACTGTATTGTGGTTGTTGTTGATACTGGCCGTTTTGAGATTGTTGTTGAAAATAATGGGGACGATTTTGAGGGATATACGCGATTTGTGGAAAGAATAAGTTTCCTCGCGGGGGAGCTTGACTGAATCTATTATTTCTTTGCGGGATTGGAGGTTGTTGAGTTTGGTATGTTTTATGCACGTTATTTGCATAACTTGAACGGAATTTTTGATTCTCTAGCTTAAGACAAAGGTTTAGTGCTTCCGGAAGTTCTCTTGGTTCACGAACACCTAAGAGTTTCGGAAGGTCTCCGTTTAAACCGCGAATAAACGTATCGAGGGCTTTGCTACGATAACAGCTAGTAAGTGTAGTCATTGCTTCGGGGCCAATGTCCATGCATTGAATTTTATTTAGTATTAAGGATAAATGCGTATAGACTTTTTGGTAGAAGTCTTGGACTGGCAAATGTCCTTGAATCAGAGATGTCATTTGGTACTCTAAAGTACCAAGGTCTCTCTGGTCTGCGTAATGCAGCGACAAACACCTGGAAATTGCTTTCCAGTTTAGGGGCGTATTGTATGATTCGAGAACTGCATCTGCGTTTCCCGTTATCTTGTTCCGAATAGTATTCAAGATACCATAATACTTCGGGGTACCTTCTAGTGACTGGTACAGCTGGAGGATACGCTCTACGCTTTTTCTCCACGAGCTGTATTCGCCTGGTCTTCCCGAAAAATCACGGAGGCATTTGACTGAATCTGGAATTTTGTCTAAATCTTCAAGGTTGTTTCTATATTCGGGGTTTATACCTTGTTCTCTTGAAAATGATGTATCAAGGTTCGGATTTAACATAGAGTGAACTATGTTCGCCACTATTTCTTGTAATTGGGAAGTTGGTATTACAGGAGCCGGTGTTTGTGTCTGGGCTGGGGAGGGTCTTGGGTTTTCTGGGGTATTTTCTGGGGGTAACTGGGCTAGGACCGACGGGCGGACTAGGTTATTTGGATTTGACATGGTTAAAGGGATGGATTACAAAATACACACTTAATTTACTTAATTGTATGCTTCGAGTTACAAAATATGGATTAATTTAAAATTATATTTTCTGTTCGTGTTTTGAATATTTTGCAATTAAAATTTGTACTTAATCACTAGGCTTACATTAATATCATGACACTGGAGCGGCTGCTAGGATACACTAGCTCCTTTTCCTCTGCTGGTGCAGCTACTAAGGGGCCTCTTTTCTCCAGGGGAGTCGGTTCTTCTTGACCACGTTTCAACACTATCCACTATGTGGATTTTTATTTGTTTTAACTTATTTAAAAAGTCACGCACTTTTTCCGCTTTTAGTTCTATGAACTATTTTAGTATGCGCGATTTCAGTTCTATGAACTTATTTCTCTTTCGTATTTTAATAACTTGCTCGGGCTTACACTAACTTGCTCGGATTTACACTTAATTTGCTCGGGTTTTAATTAACTCTAACTTGCTCAGGCTTTACTTAACTCTAACTTGCTCGGGTTTTACTTAACGCTAACTTGCTCGGCTTTACACTTAACTTGCTCGGGTTTTAATTAACTCTAACTTGCTCGGGCGCCAGTTATGGTTTTTTACGCGGTGAAGACTAAAAAAAACACAATTTAAATTTTCGCGGGGCAACTGCCCAGTTTATTACACGACAAGAAGAAGACTCAATATTACAATATTCGTTTCGGCTACTTATAGGCTAATTGTTGCTGACACAACAGCAATATTCCGGCGGTGACTTCTCGGCGTTCTGCTGACACTATGTCTGGAGCTTGCAGCAGGTGGAAGCTATTCCTCGAATTTGGGCGAAGTGTGGGAAAGGTTCACCGCTGGTGTTGATGGGATGAATGCACTTAGGTTGCGTTGACGTTGCACCTGGTGGCTGGGCTCAGCGTATTTCGTGTTAACATATATATTAAAATATCTTAAAAGAAAGCGGGTTAGAAAGAGAGGGGTATATATAAAAAACTATGAATGGGTAACGGGAATAACTTCCGATGGAAAAACGCGCACTGGAGAGCAAGACGATGTTGTCACTTTGAATGTCAGACGGAGACTGTGGTAATAGTATACATATTCAAATCATTAAGAATCTACGTCGAGGATTGCGGATAAAATAATCTCATTGTAATTTATCTCCCTATAGATTTTATTCTCATTTCATGCAGGATACTCTCTTTCGGCTTTAATACTGCTGTAACTCTGCATTGTACTTGTTTATTGAGAGATTATTTTTTATATGTCAATAGTATTTAGCGTGTTTTGATAAAAAATAATGAATGACTGATTGAAACTATTTTTCGTGTCTTATAAATGAAAGCTACCACTTTCCATTGATTAGGAATGTCCAAGGATAGGCATATGGTAAAGACTACCTAAAGCCTCAGGATACTTATGTTCTTTGTAGCATTGCAGAGAATACCGTCGAATTCCACAGATTTCAGGACGTAGAAGGAATAAATCGCTCTTACAATCCTGTCTTTTAGTATGCAGTTGTTGATAATTGCACGTCTTCGTCATTGAAAGATGTAGGCGAATCATAATGTTCTGCATATGTTTACCCACAGCGTGGGAATTGCGTCGCTATGAGTAAATATGGTGCTATTTGGCTTCTATATATATATATATATAATGATATATATATGTATATTTAGAGTGACCCGACTGAAGCTTTGCCAAGGATCTTTCGAAGTGTTGCGGACTCGGTGTTGTTCTCGAGTTTTCTGTAGAAGCTTTACCTAGGTGCACCTTTAACCACCCTAGTCTGTTTTTAAAATTTTCTGAAACTGGCGCGATTTTTGCCAGTCTTCTTCCACTTCTTTCGATTTGGCCTTGTGCATGGGTACATGGGGCAGAATTTGTTAAAGGTATTGCATAGCGCTTGCAATATTGCTTCGGTGGGCCCACAATTCTTTTTATTACGGTTTCTAAATGGTTTCTTTTGGCTTATATGTAATCCCTCTGGAAAACGAAAAATTACCATTTCTAAAATACATTACAAAAATATTTAAGACGAGCTTAAGTGAGGTATTTTTTGCAATGTTGGCTGTCTATCCCTATTACATGAGAAAGGTTGTAAAAGTTAAAGGACTCACCTCTTTTACTTATATCTTTAGCAAAATAAATTATTTGATTTAAAAGAAAACACTTCCTTACTCTTTGATGGCCGCACACAGAATGTCTTTTATTTCGTTCGCTTGTTTTACAACGGTTAATCTTACAACTAGAAAGGTCAACAACACTGTATGAAAGGGTTCTGCATACGCTAGTTATTGTTGCTTCCTTCACATAACGACAACCAAATGAGAAAAAGAGAATACTTCTGATATACATTAAATAAAAGTATGTGTAGGTACTATACATGTGTTTGCACAGCCACTGCTACATATCGTTGTTTCCCCAAGGACCATGATGAGAGAGACAGAATGCTTTTTTGACCTTCATCCCTGGATATGCGGTTTAACGAACCACGGTTCCTGGTTAAATTTTATTCTCCAAATGCCATTAACGGAACTTTTCTCTCAAAACCACCACTCTTCATTCACTTTCAGTAGAGTGAATGAAACTGCGCCATAAAGCCTGATGGGCACAAACCACCTAAAGATAAGATAGGGAATAAGATAGTATGCGTATTTTTTATAGGATAAGGTGTTTTTCCAGTCGAAGACGTTAACTTCGAAACGAGGACGACGATAGTATTGACTACGTTAAGGTTTCTGCTACACATTATGATGCTATGTACGAGACATCGATGCTGTGCATCCTTCCATGACAGCATGAACTTTGTTTTGTCCTTATTAACCGCTAGCCTCATTTTAACCTCTTCCGTTCATTCGACTTTCAGAAGATCGTTCCTCTTGTGTTGACATTCGAGTTTCGTTAACTCATGACAATTGCTCAACAGAATTTTTAACTCCTAGAAATTGCTCATTTAAATAAATTTGAAAATTGGATCGGTGGTTAAAGAAACTAACTAACAATCGTCGAAGGTACAACTCTTAAGGATAAATACAATAGAGAATTTCCCGTAATCCTAGGCATTCGAAAAGCTCCGAACGACATGACAATTGAATTCAAATGGTTAAAAATTGGCAAGGGTTGCCGTGTTTCCTTTCGGTTTAATCAGAAAAACCCATACTATCCGTATTCTCAATTAAAAATCGTTTTTTCAATGGCGAAAAATCATTACAATTATTTTTTCACTTTAAAAAGCAAAACAGAATACAGCGTTATTAAAACATGAGTTCAATAATCGCTTCACTACTTCTATTGTTGTTTTACTTCACTACTGTTTTTTTAATTTTGTTCCTATTTTTAATAATTATCTAACAGATTATTTTTGCGTAAAACAACATACATACATATATGGGATCAGCTTAAACTTATTATCATTTTTTTAAGCGATAATTGATTCACAATATTGTTGGATAGACCGTTTATTGCTAATATGCATAGATTTCTAAATTGTAAATAATTTCTAAAGATCGACCCCAAAACGAGTGCTCCAAAAATAGCGGCTATGCTTACTAAAGAGGATGTTGTAACAGTAAATGCTTAAACTAATTTTCTCCACACAAAAGAATATCTTGAGCTCGTAGCAAGAAAAAAACACAAATTTCCAAGGCAAACGCATAGAACTGCATTTGCCGTATGCAAATTAACACAATTGTGGTCGCCGTGGCGTAATGGGTAAGTGCGTCGCAATACACGCCGAAGTTCTAGGTTCGATTCCAGGACGGAAAACCTCGCATTTTTTCACTGCACTACCTCTTTCGATTTGCTCTCGATGCACTCAAAGAGCATCAATTGTCTACGATAAGCTTTTCTGATCTCGCCGTTCACAGTCGGCACAAAAAACTGTACGTCCCTTCTACTTCTACTAGAACAGTAGCACGCACAACTCTAGTTGTTGTTGTAAAAGCTAGGCCCTGGTCCCATGTGGGCTGTAGTTATTGAATTGATACAATTTGCAAAATCGAAATACTTTAAGAAGAACTGTTTACTTGTAGACGAAAGTAATTTGAATGTCTTTAGGTCTCACGGCCGTCTATTTATGTGACGCAAAGCTAACAGAGCTTTGATGGTAGTAATATCATGAGAGGAGCAACGGCGCGTATGGTCTGAAGACGATGGTCTTTGTTGAAGCTGCGATGCCTAAGTACTACTGTTAGCTTTGCGTCACATAAATAGACGGCCGTGAGACCTAAAGACATTCAAATTACTTTCGTCTACAAATAAACAGTTCTTCTTAAAGTATTTCTCTTCACTTCAGGACAACGACACCAAACTTTCATTCGCAAATGTGTATGTGTATAAAAATGATGCCCAACCAGCACAATTTAAAAGATATAATTGCAAAATATCACCATACACTTTATTAAAGTTTATAAAAGGCGTATGTTTAAGTGTATGTGCAATTGTTTGGTATATGTATGTAAAATTTTTGACACAGTTTTTGATTTTTACTTTTTTCCGTTGCACTCATATAATATATTTGTTTCGGTTGTTTGTAGTTTACCTCATTAAGAATTAATAATAAAATTACCCTTAACCTACGCTTAATTTTGGACTAATTAAAATTATAGATAATAAAAATTTCCTCAAATAAATTCTGTGTATGTGTATTTTTTTTGATGTAGTACATGAGACTGTTTATGGGTGAAAGACAAATTTTTTAAGTCCAAGCCGGAAATGAAAAATACGTGATTCTGAGACATACAGTTGATCAAAAAAGAAATCGGACATACACCTATTTTCACCTACAAACCACAAAATACAACAAAAAAATAACTCAATCAATTAATGTTTATACTTTTTTTTAAAGTTTGTATTATGAGCTCTTAATAAACAATAAACAAAAGTTAATTCATTAATACACATTGGTTTCAGCACAGTTTGAAAATATATTTCTTAAAAGACACATCAAAAAAGAAATCGGACACTTGGTTATATAACTTAACAAATAAAAGAACAAAAAAAAGTTAATACTTAGAAGGTAGTCCTTTGTTTCTTTTCACCGCATTCAACCTGTTTGGCATCGATTTCACCAATTTTTCACAGAATGATACTGGTATTTTGTCCCATTCCGTTTCTAAGGCGTGTTCTAAGTCCCTTTTGCTTGAAATGGAGTAGTTTTTCAACTGAATCTCTAAGTAGCTCCACAGGTGTTCAATGACATTTAAGTCTGGTGATTGTGGTGGCGTTTCGAGCACATTCGGACAGTTATACAAGAGCCACATACGTGTGTTGAGAGCTTTGTGCTTGGGGTCATTGTCTTGGTAAAAGTGGTATTCATTCCTTATTCCCAATTTTTGAGCACTTTGGTTCAGATTATCTTTTAAAATGTTTATGTACTTGTATTGATCCATGTTTCCATTGATAAAAACAAGATTCCCTGGTCCAGCCGCGGACATGCAACCCCAAACCATAACTGAGCCCCCGCCATGTTTAACAGTTGGTCTTAGATTTCTTTGCCTTAGCTCCTCGTTTGGTTTTCTCCACACATTTGTTTGTCCATCAGATCGAAATAAGTTAAATTTACTTTCGTCTGAGAACAAAACACGTTTCCAAAAAGAAAAATCTTTGTTTTGATGTTGCCTAACAAAGTCTTTTCTTTTTATTTGGTTCTTCTTGCTAATGTATGGTTTTTTTCGGGCGACTCTTCCATGGAGATTATTTTTTCTCAACACGATTCTCACGGTTTCCGGATGAACATCTTTTTGTAAATAGCTTTTTACCTCTACAGTCAATTTCGGTGCACTTAGTTGTGGGTTTTTCTTAACCTGCTGTACAATCCAGCGCTCGTCTGCCGCAGTAAATATTTTTGGTCTTCCAGACTTCGGTAAATTTTGGATGTTATCAAAAGTTTTATATCTTTTTATGATATCTCCTACTGTAGAGTGACTTCTTTTTACTATTTTCGCAATATCGCGCACAGATTTACCTTCTTTAAAATGTTTAACAACTATTTCCCGTAGTTCTATGGATGCGTAACCGCGACGTCTATCCGTGTTGATTAAATTTTACAAACTGTGCTGCAACCAATGTGTATTAATGAATTAACTTTTGTTTATTGTTTATTAAGAGCTCATAATACAAACTTTAAGAGAACTATAAACATTAATTGATTGAGTTATTTTTTTGTTGTATTTTGTGGTTTGTAGGTGAAAATAGGTGTATGTCCGATTTCTTTTTTGATCGACTGTATGTACCTATTTATTGTGACCGCGAAACACAAACGAATGGAATTTTTTCTAATTTTGAAGTAAATTTTGTTTTGTTGGTCCTATTTTCCGAAAGGCAAGAAAAATAATTTTCATTTCATTGATAAACAATATGTTGAATTTCAATAAAACTTTGGATTTCATGTTAAAGTTTCCCACTTGCCTTTTTTAATAACTAACTATGTACTCTTCAACTCGTTATCATATTTGAACGCCAGAGAATACTCGTATCGCAAGCATCTAACATTATCTATACATGTTTTCGCATAATACATCTTTGAAATAAAGAAAAGCCGCCTGAGAACGAATACGACTTCCGTATACAAGTAGAGTAATTGACGTGGTCATCGTTTATGTTTCTAAAGAGCACTTTAATATAAGTTGTTGGGTTTTTTAGTGAACATTGTTTGTCACTTGCGAATAAGGATAAAATTGAATCATATAAATGTTAAACATGAATAAATAAAAACATGACTTTTTATTTTTACATTTCAGTAAATGCTCTCGGGACTTTCATAAGGCACTGTTCGTTGCGTGGAATGACCTGCCGCGAAGACCGATGCAAATAAGCTATTCAGCAGGTTTGTTTCAATATGTACAAGTAACAATAGCGCACAGAAGTTAAGAGTTAAGAAAAGGGTTTTACCGCTCGAATTTGTGCGGGTTAAATGAGTACTCCTTACTCAAACACTTTCTTACTTACACAAAACACGTCTGTAAAAGGTTGTTTAACAATAATGTTACCCAAAGTAATAAATATAAATAAAACAGATTTTTTTCGATGGATATTATATATTTGTATCTCTTTGACTAGTTTAAATATAAAAATATACAATAAAAATGACGCCGATTTTACATCGTATTTATATGTTTTTGCTTGTCAATTCCAGATGGGAATGACATGCGTTTCTTTTTATTGCAATGGTGGTTATGGCTATTTACCTTAATTATAGATATATCCAAAACAACAACATAGAGAAATACAGGGACAGATTTATGCGGTAGATGTTTAAATAGTTATTTTGTTTTTTTTTTTTTACAAAATTCTTAAAATTGAAAAAAAAAAAAATAAATTACAAACTATTTTCTTATTACACAAGAAAAATACTGAGATTCGAAATTTTTTGCGCGATTTTGCAAACATTAAGGAGGATTACTGTAGTGATTAAATAGATTTTGCATAAGCAATTATATATAAGTTTTTAAAATTTGTCAATATCAAAACTTAAATAAAAATAAACTACAATAAGCACAAAGTTTCCACAACCTTTGGTAAGTTTTGGGACTTATTTTTACCTAGGAGCGAAGGACAAAATTGTATTGGCTTTTGAGGGCCTTTTGGCCAAACATACGTATAACGAGAAGCTACTTTTTGGATTTAATTTTTGGCACAAAGAACATAAAAATAACTTAAAATTTTCATCTTGTAATCGGCTTCTCTGAACATAAAATTCTCTCTTTCAAGAAAATGAATTTTCACAACTAATATTTATTTTTTCTTTTAACTTAAGTATAGCTTAATGTAAAAGTAATTAATCATTTTGATGTGTTTCAAATCCATTTTGTATTCAGTATAATTTACCAGCTCATAAAGTGTCTGGGCTGAAAGTATTTTTCGAATTCTTTGGTGTTATATATCCGTCGTTGATGCCATTTTCTTGGCATTGTTGTGAACATGAAAACACATGCTCATCACAGTCAGGCGTAGCAACGCTGAGTGATTTCGGTGGAATCGGTGGAGGTAAGGGAAGGTCTAATTCAAATGAATTAACGGATTGTCCATTATTTATATTCATACCCACATCAGCATCTTGATGGTTGGTTAATTCTATTGAATTTAAATTGTTTAATTGGTTAAGATCATTGGAGCTGGTAGATATACCAGAATCGCGGAAATCATTTGGAGGGTAACAAATATTCAGGTGCCCATCTGCGTTAAGATGCTGATTAAAGTCTGCCTCAGGCTCGTCAAAACTTATATCAACTACCGAGTATTTTTGCCCCTGCCGTCGACCCGATGAATTGGTATTATATGATTGATCTGAAAATTCATTAAACTGGAATGGTGGATTTGAGGCTCTTTTATCGGGTGTTATTCCTCGAGGAGGAAGAGGAGGAGCATTTGGGGAAGAGACACCTCGGTCCCGTGGCAACGTTTTCGGAGGTACTTCCGGACTGTCTATGTTACCAACAAAGCCAGTCGATTTTGGCCTGTTTGGAATAGGTGGAGCTTGAGTTTTTGAATCTGTCCGAGAGATATCAGAAATACATAAATTCTCCTTACTGAGACTTTGATAAGAGTTAACGATTTGTCCAAGAGACAAATTTTCTACTGGCCTAAGTGTGTCGCCAGGTCTGGTATAGATTTCATCATGTTCATAAATGCCATATGAGTTTCCACCTAAAGATAGTGTGCGCTTTTGAGTTTCTGTAGGTAACGGAGGCAGTGGTGTGTTAACAATGCTTTCTGAATGTTGTCTTTTTAAACGACCCATGCCTGATAAGCTTTGCCTCAGTTGAGAGAATCTTTCTAATAAACGGTTGTGCAGTGGCTGAACTCCAGCCGGGGCGAGTTGACCGTGTAACTCTAAAGCTGTTTCCAAAACCTGAATTTGCTCAAGAATCAGACACTTTAGTTTTTGAACATTCGCCTGCTGACCATGACCTTGTGTCGATTTCAAGAAATTTTCCGTGAAAAATGCCTCCTGATATTTACTTATACCACCCATAACATTAGCATCAATGATACCCTGTAGTCTCATTGAGAATGGATTAATATTACGTTTTGGATCCGTTCTGTATTGCACAATTAAGTCCCATAGCTCCTTTCCCACGTTATTCATTGTTTCGCACGCAAACTCTACAGGTGTTATTTCTTGAACTGATTTTGAGACGACTTCAAACCATCTAAGAATTCCAGGCAATGGGCATGCAATATCAAGTGTTGTTCTCTCAATCCATAAACTCTTAAATTCATTGTCTTTATCAATAGGTCCTTTGTAAATTGGGCGGTCGTATATAAAACGTGTTACATCATTAACCTTAAATTAATAAATATTTTATTAATCAAAATTACACTGAGATTATTTTACTTACTTCATAGAAACGCGCTATTTTTTCTGGCACCGGAACCATAGCTGTCTTTAAAGCTTGTGCGTCACCCACTGGTCTTATATTGCTGATTTGAATATATTGCTCGGGTGCGGACAGAATCGAGGCATCGGGTGGATTGTTATTCGTTAAAATTTGTGCTTGCGGAAATTCAGTTTGCAATCTTTGGGTAAAAGCTCCGATTCGCTCATATTCCAGTCCACGATAAACAAATTGTTTATTCTGTTTACAGAAAATAATTAAAAGATCTTATTGATTCTAACCCGTAGTAAAACTTACCCTTACGAAAAGCGGAAACCCCATCCCATAGAAACCAACCCGAAAATATTCCGGCTCTGGTCTGAGTTGAGTTAGTATATTTTGAAAAAATTTCGCTTCTAAAGTAAGGATTTCACTAAGTTTATTATAGTCGAAGCGACGAGTCTCATATAAGTGAGCCAGTTCTTTACATAATGGAATTCCTTTCTCCCAACATTTACCCTTATCGAAGTACTTTAAAATCTGAAAATATAAAAGCGTTTTAGTTTAAAGTAAAAACAGGGATTTATTTACAATTTCTAACCTCATGATAAAGTTTTTCTTTTCGTTGCCACTCTGGCTGGCCTGTATTATCATTGGGTGCAAATGATAATGATTCTCTGTCCCAGGTTAACATACTAGCATAGAGCTTCAGGGTAAAACCAGCTTCTGTATAATTTTCTGCTTGCAAATGGAGGTCATGAAGTTTATAAATATACCTAAAATAAATAATAAATAAAATAAGTTTTGAATTTATATTACTTCTAAAATCGAATGCGAGGTAGATGTTCTTACCTGAGATACATTTCTTTGCGATTGATTTCGTTGTTATAAAAATTTAATAGATTAACAGTACAGGACATGCGTTTGTCGCGATTCTCTTCGCCTTGCATAACGCTGCGATAGTCCAAAAGTCTTTCGAGTAATCGAGTAACCGATGTAATGAACGCTATTCCTGATTCTTTCCAGTTTGGATTTTCAGTTTTTACTTTTTCCAATAAACTATAAAATAGTTTACAGAAAACACTTAATTAATATGCTTTACAAAGTATTTATCGTAGAGTTTATATGCATTCTTTTAAATTTTGTAATTATAGACAGATTATGTAGCATATAACTATTATGGGAAATAAAACTTTAAATATAAAAATCAAATAGCTTGCATAATTTCGAACACATTATTAGAATATTAAATGCGAGCATTACTCAGAAAAGTAAATGTATTTTTGTACAACAAATATTAACATGGGCGGATTGAAATTAGGCATGAAATATCCTCAAACTATAATGAAAGAGAAATAACAAGATGCATTGATCTTTAATTTAATAAAAAACGAATATATTTGGAAATTAAATTAAAATCCAGTGAAACGATGATATATACGCAAAGAAAGAAAGAAACATGAAATGATTAGGCTAAAAAAGGAATAAGTTAGACTTACACTAAGCTCAGATGTTCCCTTTAATGTATGAAACATTGTAAAGCGTGAGTATGAGTAAAATTTACAAGTGTTTATGTTATGATTGCATGAAATTTATATACAGTTATTTATGTGTTCAAAGGAAAAACACAAAACACAAAATACTTACATGGTACTGAAAAGTTCTCTGTATTCGTCATCACCTTTGTTCTCGCTTATAAGTAAATCGAGTTTATCAATTAGTTCACTTTCAACAAGCCTAAACGAACCGCGCGCACTCTGTATTAAAAAAAACATTGATCAAATTATTTGCTAAAATGAAAAAGTTCTAGTAATTTCCCACCTGTTCGCACTGCATCATATCGTAAAACACTGAAAGAGTGGCCTTGCGTAATGCAGGCTCTGGGACCAATGTGACTTCAAGAAATGGTCCAACCATTGATGGAATAAAATGTAACTTCTGCTCTCCTAGTTGTGACCACATGCTTAATATTTGAAAACCCATAAGGACACGCATGTCACCGTGTGAATGTAGTATTTTTCTTCTTTTAGGTTCTCTATACTGTTCAAGTTGAAGTGAGGGTTGTGTAAGAAACGCTACAGCTAAACTAAAATATGACCACCATAGTTGTGAATCAAATGAATTCGGACCAAGAAAACGGTAGACTAAGGGTTTAGCAAATTCTTCTAGGGCTTTACGAAGCACATCATTAGCAGCCAATTTCATAACCAACCAGTCAGAAGGAAATACGACCCAATCCTGTGTCAGTAATTCCTCAAAGACAAGCAGACTTTTATTCAAAAACTCCTTTAGATCCCTGGGGTCTTTATTTGCACTTAATTCATCCCAATAGCGTTTGTAGTGAGTTTCATCTAGGAGTTGCAACAGACCTAGAAGGCATGCTACCAGTTGTGGTAGTACGGAATTCGAACCGTCCATTATAATTATAATGGTTTTCATTAAAATGCCTAAGATATTTTTGCATAATGAGTCCAAATCGTGCTGCAGTGTATTTGTAACTTTTTCCTTTTGTTCTCGTTGCAAATCATACAGATGCGTTAGGATTTCTGAAATGATTTCTGCACACAGTTTAAGTTCATCTCTTCGACCAAGATGCATGCGCAAATGTTTGCACGCGACTGACAGGACTACGGTTCTAGAATCTAATTAAGAAAAGAAAATTATAAAACATTATTCATTTGTGTATGATAAAATCATTGTTACCATCTTCATGAAAAAGTTCTCCTGATACTAAATTTTTTACCGCATGCAATTTTGCTTGAATAAGCCTTATAGGAGCATCCCTGGGTATAGCGTCTAGCATATTACGCGCCAACATGCCAAGTTCTGGTGCCGGTAGAGTATCCTTCAGTTGCTCCAAAACAACGCCAGTAGAGTGAAGTAGCGCCTCTTGAGTTGGAATGATTACATCGTACGATGGGACTGCCAGCATACCATTTAAAGCTGTGAACAATGAGTGTAAGTCTCTTCGAAATGAATCTTCGTATTGTCCACCGGTGGCACGAGCAAACAATTTTCTTGATTGTATGAGAAGCTTAAAGATGTACTCCAGTGATCCAAAACATTTTTGAAAAGGGTCTGGATGTTCAGCTTTCGTCATAAAAACTGCCATGTGCTCAACAGATGTTATCAGACCCTTGTACACCAAAGCCGCAGCAAAATGATTTTCAATATACGCATTCATAACTGGTTTAAAATGTTGAAATTTATTACTCTGTAGTAGACTAAAAATGCTTACTAGCACATGAAATACCAGTCCAGAGTACTGGGTACTATTGCCTTCTTCATTTGAAAACATTGCAAAGAGCGCGTCAAGAACATCTTGAAGGAATTTAACCAGTTCTTCATCATTTAATCGGAGGACTCCCGTCAATGAGTCTTGGATCGTTTCCGGGTGAGCACGCCATTGTAAAAGCGATAGTAAATCACTATTTTGCGTAAGCTTAGTAGAGCATAATAGTGAATTGCAAACAAAAACTTCTTTTGAACTTCTGTGGAATAGAGAACTAGATTCGTGTTCTGCTTGAGGATCTTTAGGTTTGCACGGTAGTTTTAAATAATTTGATGTTGCAAGCTTGCTCGGATCTTCGCATTTGTAAACATACAATTCATGTTGGCCATCGGTTAATGTGGCACCACTTGGATCCATCAAACGGGCGAAACTAAAACCAAACATTTTTGGCTCCGACTTTTCTCTTGTTGAGCAGTGTCTAAATTCAAAGCGTACGTGAGCTGTAGAGAATTTATCAATCGGAACACTAAGTCTTATCATTTCGTTCCAATAGGGTGAATTTTGATGATAGAGAATCATTGATTTATATGAATTCTGAGATTCCATTCCTGACGCTCCCCACAATGAATCAGATAAAACATTTCCATCAACATCTAATATTAAAACGGTAACCATGATGTTTTTAGCAGTATTTTTTCCTCCACGCTCAAATTCACCCCGTTCAAGTGTAATGAACATGTCGTTGCGAACGTCTCCGGGCATAATTACATCAGGGAATCCCATTTTTCTTGTAATAGTGGTACCTTGAAAGAGCAGTGGTTGTTCTTGCCGAGCTTGTCCTAATCCACCATGAAGAAGTTTGAGAGAAACAGCAATTCCATGAGTGCTTTGATTTCCAGTGGTAACTGGACAGTATTTGCTTGTAGACTTCTTTATTATTAATTCGTGCAATTGATGAAAATCCTTTTCTTCGCATTGGTGGATCTACAGAAAAAATAAAGCACTCAATCCAATTTTCAAAAAGGAGAGTAAAAATTGATATGGTATACCTTGAAGGTATATTCCTTTTCTTCGGCATCAACTGTGTTATCGAATTGGGCAATATCGCTGAGGGATAATACACCCACACCAAAAGGCCGCCGAAAAGATGGACAGTAAGTGTTGCTATTACTCTTTTCCAATTTTTTAACTGAGTCCGAGGGAGTAATTTTACCCACCCTCATTACAACCGCAACCAGATAGAGCTCTTCAGTCAAGTCAGTAGCACCTTTCAATGAAAAAAGAACATTCAATAAGGACGCTGAACATTATTATGGTGTTTTACCTAGATCTGTAAATACTGTGCAATTGCTGTGCAGTTTATCGATATAGTTTGAAAACCCATCTTTTGGAATTTTTACCAAAAATCTCTCTGATAAAGCCTTCATTTTTGATGGGTTTCCATCGAATAGGAAAAAATAAACTTCTGCATCATCACCACTTATACGATGGCCAAAGTCGCGCATGCAGAAATATAAGTGATGCGTTAGAATTTTCCTAGCGGTTTTTCTACGCAAAGTTCCACGACTCTATAAAACAACAAACAAGCTTTAAATTTTGAATCAAAAACGTTCAGTTTCATACTTACGGATGAAGCTTTTGCATTGTCTGCACTAGTAACGTGTACCTGGTATAAACGAACAATTCCTATTTTATTCGGGTCTACTGCCAATGGACCCACTCGGGGTACAAGATCTAGACCTAGTTTTCTAAAATAGAGGATATAAAATATATTTGTTTTATGACTTTTGGATAAAAAAAGTTAAAGTAAGTCAAATTAGCCAAAAATCGAGTCAACCCCTTCACAAGGATTGTTAACAGATATATAGTTGAACAAAATACAGTCCAGTCACATTATACAGATTAACCGAGTAAACTTTAACTTATTCGCGAAAAAATCATAAGCCCAGGGGCGATAAGAATCGCTTTTTTGGACTGAAGTGAAACCGACACGCTCTAACTTATTGCAATGCGGACTTTACGTGCTGATGTCGAGAATAGCTAAATAAGACTCAACCTAAAAAAACATTGGTTATTAGATATGTTATAAAGAAAGGCATGAAGTGGAAATTTTTGGTTGTGGATAGCATCCACATGAACACATTCCTCTCTAGCGATGTTTTTTTATTGGCAATTGTTTTAGCTCAACATACCTCAATCGGTCTGTTGAAGGCAGAACACGCCGAATGGGGTGGCAGTATTTTAGACGAAAAACAAGAAAAACTATTTTAGAGTGAAAGGAGCGGAACAATATCGAGTTCAGCTTTGATTTGCTATCAACCGATAGACCTTCGTTTTCCAAAAGCAGCTCTTACCTGGAGGTGATGTAACTTACGATACGATTTGTTTATAGTGTTTAATTATGGTCTACGATTGAGGACAACAGTCATCAATTTGGTCTTGTTGCATTTATTTAACCTCAGAACGAGGTTGAGAAACTGAAAAAACTCATTCTTATAATAATAATAAGGGGCGATAATTTTATTTATTTTGAACCCTAACCAGGGAACTGCATTTTGAAGTGCTCAACGACGTTGACAAACATGCAATGGGCAAGAGGATGTCAAAAGTGGTACAAAGCGATGAATATGACATCTATGGTAATGTTAAAATCAATGCACTTGACGTGCAAAAAGTAGACTGCTGGCAAGACTGAACCTTTTGTACTGCACGTTTTCAGATACACATAATGTTAAAATTCGATCGTTGTAGTCGCAGTACTCCAACAGTTAACACGGATTAACTTTATGTTTTTTCTTGAGCAATAAGATTCGGGCTGTAAGATTCAACACCCTCACAAATGAAAACAATTTCAAAGGAGAACGACATTCAACTTGATAAAACTACAGGCATCGCGAGCCTATTGACGATAGTCGCCATCGATCCGGATAGGTCCCCAGGCGAAACTGAAAACAATTAGTGCTGCCTACAAGAAAATGTCCACGTTTGTTCCAATGACAAAACTTTGCTAAACCACTCGTTGCGGATCGAGGCATCTGATAGAAGAATCCTTTATTCACCAGGTCCAGTGATGAACTGCTGCCAACCATGAAATAAATACATCATTATTTATCCAGGTTGTCTTCAACTCATTAAAGAAGAAGATTTCAGTGGGAAACGATGTTGTTCAGTGCCATCTCTCCTCTGAGGCTGTAGACGTATATTCAGACTCTGCACTGACACTGCTGCTATGTGTCATGTATGTAGTTAAATATCTGGGCATTAGTTTGGATCAGTTTCTGTATGGAGGTAACAATTCAACTGCAGTCATAAGCGAGGCTAAGACAGACTACACTTGGGTAAGTAGATTGTTTTACAGGAGCAAACTTAATACCAGGATATAGGTAAACCCCTACATGACCTTCAAGCAGCCAGTTATAGTATATTTTTGCATCAGGAAAAGCATCTAAAGAAAACTTTCCAATATTTATATACAAGTTGTGGAAGAATGTCCTGTAGTCCGCGAATTTTGAAAATTCACCTTATTTTTTCGATCATATTGTATTCGAAAATAGGCTTTGCTACGAAGTATTAATGAATTCAATAATTTCCAATAATTGCTAAATAATTATGTCTTTTCTTTTAATTAAGTTGGTGTTTCTATTTCTTTTCCGTTTTTGTTAACATAAACCAAATATTATAATAATAGTAACTTTAAAAGTAATATATCTACATCGAAACCAAAGCAAAGCTTATACATAACATATACATTCAAAATCAAGAACAGATATACTTAAAAACAAGATATATAAAATAATAAAAAAAGGTTGATTAAGTTTACGATAAACTCGATTTCCTTTCAGCAGATTGAGCACACGTGTAACTGATACCATTTGGTCAAGTAAGTGTGGATTCACGCTATAAATCTGTCTGGAATAAACCAGACAGAAATGGATGTTAAAAATTATATCTGTTCGCGTACAAGCTTAGAATTGTTTTCTCAATTAAGGGAGTGAAAATTATATTGTATGGGAATGTACTTTTAATATAACAGTTTTTAAAAGGTTATTTCACGTACCTAAAAACCAAATATGACGAAATTATGTTGGTTCCCGAGTAGGTCATAGGTAAACAAAAAATTCTTTTGGACTTATGACTGACTTGGGTGAATCCACAAATTCAAACAACTATAATGATTACCAAGGGTTTATATCATACAACAGTTGTCAGTCTACATAAATCTATTAAAAGTAATGTTTATCGAAGACTTAAGATTGATACAAAAATATTATTTTGGAATAGGGGCAAGATCTATCTTTCTTCAACGCATTCTTAATATACCTTTATGACACTCAGGAAACATAGAATGCACGCAGGGGGCAGTATGCCCCTCTTACCTATTTCATTATCTGGACTTATGTCTCATTCGGCACTCTATTCCAACTCTCCTAAATTAAAGAAACAGGCAATGCTTGCACGCGAATTGACCTAATGGCTGCTAGACCCTGATTGCCTTTGCGAGAAATTGCTATATTTTAGCGCACACAAACAAGATTAGAACAAATCATAAATTTGCAGCACCGATCAAATATATCAATTGATTTTTGGTTTTTCCCTTAGTGCGATCGCAGGTAAATATTCATATTCCCAGTCTCCCTTTAAGGGCTGAGAACGGCAGTTTTTCTGCCATGAAATGCTTGTCCGCGCGACAAGAATACAGGAATAAGGAGTGTGGGTTTAAAACAAAATCTGGTGAATGGAAAACCAGGAATTATAGACTATTTTCGTAGTCCCTGCACAACACACATCTACTTGTATGGAAATTTCAATCGTGTCAATCGGAGAGAGCGGCTCTCTATATACATATGTACATCATACTTCTTTACAAAGACAAATATAGGCGTGCATCATTTCTAGAGAGAATATTTCCCTAGTGTGGTCGTCGTAGCGTAGTTGGTAATGTCGCATTTATTTCACGTTTCAAGTTGCTGAAAATATTCAATGTGTACTAATTGCCAATAAAAAAGCTTCTCAAACCTTCCTGTATAGAGTCGGCATAAAACTGTAGGTCCCTCTACTTGTGGAAGAAAAAATATCACGTACATCACGAGTAGTTGCTAAAGAAGAAAGGTCCTGGTCAATTGTGCAGCAGTGCCAGTCAGTTATTATTATTTTAATTATATTTCCCTATTGCCCGATCAGTTTAACTGTATAGGCTTTTATTATATAAATTATATATAAATTAAATGACAATTTGTTACCAAATTATCTTCTAAAAATTAAGTAATTTGAATCTTAATTATTACTATTTCTTATTATTGAAAAAAGTTAATATTGCTTATTATTAGAAAAATAAAATGACATCGTTATATACAATAACAAACCCAGAGGCGATTTCCTATTTTCCTAGTAACATTGAGTCGAAGCAAGCGAACATTTCTTCAAAAAATGATAAAAAAAATTCTTTTGCTGTTACCTACATAGACAGAAAAGTTTATGGTCATATGTAAATGAAGTAATTAAAATTATTATAGACCTGTGGAGGAGGATAATATCTCTTCACATGTTTATATATATATGTATATATGCATGTATGTATGTACAATAGATATATGTATATACGACTTTCGACATTCTTAATTACATATTATAAACATACATACATACTTATGTGTGTTTTTGTATATACAACCCATTTTACTGTAATGAAGCAGATAAAAAAAAATTCTTTCTGCTATCTAAGTTAACCAACAACAGCAAACTACTATGGATATATGTTAATTACATTCAGGATCATGAGGTTCAATGGCAAAAATAAATATACAACAATATACAAGTAGTTGTGTTTAATGCGAAAGTATATGTACATATATCCATATTTTTTCTTAATTTTCTTTATGATGCTAAAAACCAAACTATAAACATATCAGATTTAAAGGTTTGTGCAAACAGTGGGTTGTTTTCGAATTCAAAATGCCCTAGTTGCCAAAGAATGGTTAGGACATTTTTTTCTAATCAAAACCTGACTGCCTGTAAAATTTTTAACTTCTTACGAGTGCGAAACATTGTACACGAACAGGATTTGAACTTATTTTCAGTGAACACATTTAAAGTGGTAGGGGTTTTATTGAATCATCAGAAACTCGACGAAAACTAGTTTTCTACCTGTCTTACGCGAAAACAATTTTACTCAACAAACTATGCACAGGAGTGCTTTTTTCCAACATTGAGTGAGACTGTTCACATGATTGGATATATTCAAGATTGTGGTAGTTCACCATAGGTATATAGTATGGTAACATAACATGAGCTGAAGAGATGTTGAGAAGAATTCTTTCACTTTAGCGTAACATACATATATTCAAAATCATATGTCCACAAGTTACTTTTGTTATCAGCTTTGCGAATCTTCATTCAAATAAAAAGAAGAACGAAAACAAAAATAATAATTCTTAATTATAGTCTTTGCGCTCACCTCGCATTAGAAATTAAGGCACATAACCGTAAAGCATCTCAAACCTCAACAACTTCTTAGAATTTGATTCACCTAGCACACACCTGCAAGCTATTGAAAATCTTTAAGAGTTCTTTTACCATATACATACATCCTCTACTCGAGTCATGGGTGTAAAAGAGATATGGTGATATGGATATAAAGAAAGCAGAAGTATGTATTACGAGTTTTCCTATTGTGTTGATTTAATAGATACAGGACCAGCGGAACGAAATTCTTTTAACAACATCTTGATTTAGTGTTACCAATGATAACATTGTTTGTTTTACCACAGATCTTTGATTGTATTTGTATTTTATATTTGGCGCGAATTGAAACTTGTTTGATTATCCTTCTGAAGAGGTATTTTTCGAGGATTCATCGGTTATGCAAGAAGATGAAATAAACTTTTCGTATGATTAAACAACTTGGCTTCAAATGGATGAGATTTGAGATTTGATACATTCGCAAGAATTTTCCCATTTACTAACATATTTCGTTATTCACAAAAAATAATGTTTAAAAACATGTTGAATGATATAATTAATATAATTAAATTAAACTAAACTGTCTATAAAAATAATTTTCCCATTTACTAACATATTTCGTCATTCACAAAAAATAATGTTTAAAAACATGTTGCATGATATAATTAATATAAATAAATTAAACTAAACTGTCTATAAAAATAATTCTGGAAAACTTAACAAAAAGGAAAAGTCAATTTTTATCATTTAATTTTTTCAAGTCTTAACTGCACCGAAATTTCAAAGAAATATATCGAAAAACAGCATCAATGTGCACAAAGGTTGTTATTCGCAACTTTTCTTTTGTCTGAGAAATGTAAGCTTTTCAATAACTATGTATATGGCTAATGACCATTAAATGGTTTAAAAATACTACCAATTTTCAAATGTTTAAATTTAAAATTTGTATTTAAATTAATTTCTGATAAATAAGCTTATTCCTACTTTTCTAACTCGAATATAAGCAAATCCTTTTTTAAATGAAAAGTGATATAGGATCAACATTATTTTTTCATTTTTTAAAGTTCTACGAGTCTGGCTACCCTGAAGTATGTCTCGAGCATGGCATGCCTACTTCAATAGTTTACATGTTTAAAATTCGAACAAAGAAACTGTTCGCATACACACAAAGGTATACAAACATAACACCTCGCACACATCAACATATACGAAAGGTGATATTCATGAAACAATTCGTAGAGCAGATACTTTTTCTGCACTTAAATGCAATATGAAACCATGTACATAAGTGTATAGCAATGAACACATGGTCAATGGCTTAAAGAAACACTTACAAACATAATATAATACATTAGCAAATTCCCTCTTTCGTGTACTCCAAATATACAGACTAAACACGATGTAGATCTTAACTCACTCATTCAACAAGAGTTGAGAGCAGCAACTAGCAGTAGCATAACCCGCAGACTCAACAGAAGTGGACTGCGAGATCATCTGTAGTCTTTGCCTTTGGAGTCATTTCAGCCGGTAGTTCAATATTGTTAGGTTCAACATCACTCACGCGCAATACAACTACCAGTTTAGGTTTTGTCGCCGCCACGGCTGTATCATTTTTGGTAATTCAGTCATAAATTTAAGATTTTAAAAATCATACACTTTCCATTTACATATATGATATTACATACATAAAATGATAAGATATGCAAAAAATATTTGCTGTTATTTGCATCTTTGTTAACTTTAACAAATGAGTCAGAACTCTTTCAGTGAATTCTTACATTACTCAAACGACATTCGATAAATGAAAAAAGAAGATAAAAAATACAAGCGCATACTCTAAAACCAGTTTGGGTTGTTGAATTAACAACCACCAACCTCAGGACTGAGTACGTGTTATTTGTAAGAGCTGTGCTGTGGCTGCGATTTTAAAAACTGATATATTACTGTAGTGCATTTGTTTGTAAATAGAAATTGATAAAACTTCCATTTTGGCATCACCATTTCAACTGTATAAAACTGTTCATTTATTAGTTATAAAATAAAGAGGTGCGATGCCGATGAAAAAGATCATGCCTATCGTGTAATGTCAGTGAATAATGCATGTATGGTGTAGATACAGAATTACTTACATATGTGCAAGCAAGTGTTATACTGCGGTGTTATAATTGAAAATTGTCAGCAAGTCGCGTTTAAGTTTCGCTTTAGTTTCAGAAAGGGAAATAACAGAAAAAACCATCGAGAAATTAAGTGTGTTTATCTTTAACAAGACTTAATAGATTGAAAGGAAGTTTTCCATTAATTGCAAATGTTTATACCATATGATAGATATGCTTTAACATATGTATATATAAACAAAAAAGAAGCAATGGCGACTTAGTGGAGAATTTATGTACATAAAAACTAAATTTCAGATTTCTTTACAAACTAGGCGTTAACTAATTGCATACCTTTGCTAAACATATTAATTACTTACTTTTGCTATAAATTTAATTAACGTTTTGTTCGAATTTTTTTCAGAATAAGGCAATTTGACTAACGAAATCCAGTCAACAAATTCAGGAAAATGGCAGTGTTTGGGATGGTGTCAGCCGTTTCCGGCTTTGTTAAAATAAGATACCTTTTAGATAGAGCCATAATAGACAATATGGTATTTCGATGCCATTATAGAATTACAACAGCGATACTTTTTGTTTGCTGCATAATTGTAACAGCAAATAATTTAATTGGTAAGTTATTATAGCAAATACATGAATATACAGAGCACCATTATGTATAGAAATAGAAATGTAAATAAGATTCTGTCAGTGTACAATTAACACCTTTAAACTATGACAATATAGGTAACAGATTGAGTGGAAAAACGTATATGTATGTACGTGTATATATTTTGCAGAATTGATTGAATTGCATAATTAAAAATAAAGCTAGTAACTGTTTAATGTTTAAATCACGGGTTATGACAACTATCATCATGGTTATTGAAACAGCAATCAAGAGATTATATTTTTCTTGCAATTGAATCTTTGCGTTTTAAAACAAAATTTTGAATCATGCACCATAATTAAAGCATGATAAATATTCTTCACTGGAAATAAATACAACATAAATGCATCTTAATATGAGTCAATGCTTTCGCCTGGTTTTTACATGTCTTCTCTGGGACTTTAAGAGTACACAACCGCTCAAAAAAGAAGTTTAATAATATGATTCATGCCACATTTTCTAAAAAAAACAATTCGAAGCCCATTCAATGTGATTTGTTTTTTCTTATGCACAAAAATAACCAGTTGCATATATTACATGTTTAGCATATAATATTTAATTATAATTCTCATTTCTTCAATTCTTTGTAGGTGATCCGATCTCATGTATAAACGATGGTTCAATACCAATGCACGTGATTAATACGTTCTGTTGGATAACGTACACCTTTACCATTCCGGGACAACAACATAGACAAATTGGCACAGACGTTGCTAGTCATGGCTTAGGAAACGAATTTGGTAATGAAAAACGGTACCACAGCTACTATCAATGGGTGCCATTTGTTCTATTTTTCCAGGTAAAATAAAATGATTCATTTTTGGACGCATATAATAAATATTAACAACATTATTCCATCTAGGGAATTATGTTCTATGTTCCGCATTGGATTTGGAAAAATCTTGAAGATGGTAAAATGCGAATGATTACAGAAGGACTCCGTGGCATGGTAACTATTCCCGACGAATATCGCAAGGATAGACAAAACCGTATTGTGCAATACTTCATTGATAGTCTGAATAGTCATAATGGATATTCGTTTGCTTACTATTTTTGTGAAATGCTTAATTTCGTTAACGTCATACTTAACATTTTTATGGTCGACAAATTTTTGGGAGGAGCATTCATGACATACGGAACAGAAGTAATTAAATTTTCAAACATGAACCAAGAGAACCGATATGATCCAATGATTGAAATATTTCCGAGACTCACTAAATGTACATTCCACAAATTTGGTCCTGGTGGCTCTCCACAAAGACACGACACGCTTTGTGTTTTGGCTTTGAACATATTAAATGAGAAAATCTATATTTTCCTATGGTAAACACAAACTGAATATATTTTAATAGAAGAATGCTTATTTATAATTTTTTAATTTTTTTTTTTAGGTTCTGGTTTATCATTCTGGCTGTTATTTCGGGAGTAGCTCTGCTTTATTCATTTGTAGTTATTATGATGCCAACAACACGCGAAACAATCCTTAAGAGACGTTACCGTGAGGGATCCGGCAAGGAGATCGAAGGATTAGTGCGCAATATTGATGTAAGTCCATAAGTTTAACCTCATTAAATTACTTATTTTAATAAAATATTCTTAATTCGTAGATTGGAGATTTCTTGATTCTTCATTTTTTGGGACAAAACTTAAATACAAAGGCATATACTGACATGTTGCAAGATCTATGCAGTAAAATAGATTGCAATAGAACACCTTCAGCTCCGTCTACTCTCGAAATGCATCCTATATATCCACAAGTGGATAAGTTCAGTAAAGAAACTGAAACATAAATTGCCAGTATGCCGCCTATGTATCAGCACTCATAAGATTGCACACTGCTTCCATGAAATCGATTTATACATCAAAATTTTTAATAAGGAGACTTCACAACAAAAATTTAAATATGTTGTAAAAACGCCATAGAAAAAACTTTATAAAATTGGGTTTGAAACGCTGATGCAGAGATCTATATTAGCCCTTTCCTATCAATTACAATTACAAATATAGATAAATTAGTTACTGTCTAAAACAATTTATCAATCTGAAAATGTTTTTGATGATTACACATAAGTAAATTCATTATGCAAAACACCATTCATTTTTATAAAGACATACATATATTAAATATAAGAAATTTAAAGACAATAAATTTAAAAAAATTATTTTTGTTTTTTAAATAAAACTATTGTGATTGTAATTTGAAACCTTCCGAATAAAGCATATTTTTATACAAATAGATGCGTAAGTATTGATTGTTTGACTTCTGAGTGTACAAATGCAATTACAATATCAGTATTCCATTATCGGCTATCAGAAATTTAGATTGTTTCGTGATTGTCTTCTTTTGAAATGATCTACCATTGTGATTTTATAAACTTGAATATATAATATACACGTTGCAATAGGCAAGTGGGAACTTGCCATAAGTGAGAGGTGCATCGAAAAAATTCATTGAATTCATTTTAAATTTGATTCCCCGAAATATATAAAATATATCTTTCTTAACTAACATTTACGGCCCCACTTCTCTCGAAAACATTATTTTTAGTCGTTCGATGTCGGCATTAACCCTCCAATAATAGAGCCTACACAGGAGTGGTACTGAAAAGCCTTAGCTCGGGTCCGTCACAAGTTATAGTCCAATCTGTACAGTTCACTTTAGATACATTATTATTATATTCTTTTCAGTGTTGAATAAATTGTTCGTCTTTTGTCTGAAGATTTCGGTGGCGAGAGGCACTTTTATGAGTCTTAATACATTTTTTGTGGGAGTTCGACGAAAGTTGAAAAAAAAACAAGTGTAGGGAAATCGAAAATATTCGTTAATATTAGTAAATCATGACAGCGAAGTTTATTGTATGGAGTTGAAGCAAATAAAACAATCACCCCTATTCCGGCAGTCGTTTAGTGACATGTCACTTTATGAGTATGAGAAATCGGTATTCCCATAGTCATTTAAGAATTCATAAAATGACACTAGTCATTTTGCTCCCGTCAGCTCCTGTGGAACGCATTTACTCGACATATCTCATTTTTTGGTATTCCCGGAGTCACTAAACGACAGGAAAAGTGACAAAAACAGTCGATTTGAAATTAGTACACGACATAAAACTAAAAATGTCTAAAGAGCAAGTTTCTGTTTTTTTCTTATTTTTGTGTTTCTTGATATATATTTGGTTATTATTTATGGTTTCCAAGGTTAAAGGTATCAACACTTTCGCAAATCATTTGCTTGGTGGGACTCATGGAAGAGAACGTGACTCTTGCCAAAAATTTCAAAAGAGGCGTTACTCAAAGTGAGGACATAAGAATTGGCTTAAAGGAGGTTGCGGCAATATTAAACAGTTTAGGACCACCTGTGCGTAATGAGAAAGAATGGCACAAGGTATGTGCAATTGACTATACATATAGTACATACGAACATTTAAATTATTTGTTTCGAAATACTTCATAGGTTTGATTCGATTTAAAGTCAAAAGTTAAAAAAACGCATAACGAAAGGGAAGGCAACCGGAGGAGGACCCTTTAAACAAACATTTTAACGGAGCTAGACAAACGGTGGCCAAACTTCTATCAATGCATGAGACAGTGGACCCAACTGGAAGAGGTTTCGGCTTTAAAGAAACTCATCAACGTGGAGTCAACAATCCGTCTACATCAGGTCTGGTTCATACACCAAAGAAGTCTACCTGCCAAGTTGAGGATATGCTTTTTACGGAGGAGGGAAATTGCCGCACACCAACAGAAACGTTGTTGAGATCAGTGAAATCTACCGGATCCCAAAACGCTAGAGACGAAATGAAGTCGTTATTAAGAAAACAAATGGACGCCCAAGAAAGTTTTCACAAAGATGTGAAGGAGTCTCTCAGAAATATTAAGATGACTTTAAAAGACGGTTTAAAATACCTCCTATCCTCAAGTTTATTAAAGTTCTTTTTCTTATTTCTTCTTCTTCAATTTTGTTCTTTATATTTACAAACAGAGCTATGCTGTCCATGTTTTCAAATAAAACAGTTAAAGATTATTTAAAAGTTATTTTGTTGAAGAATTCAAAATGTAAGCAAAGTGTAAGCATATGACATTTTGCATTTGACGGGCGGCTTTTGTTGTGGAACATATTCCACAAGTCATTTTAGTTTCGAAATACCGATGAAAAAATGAGATGACTCTCAAAATGACAATAGTCACTAAAATGAGATGACTCCCGGAATAGGGGTGAATAATTCCATATTATGTTTAAATAAATGGAAAATACGCGGAAAAAAAAATACCGAGCAATTACTAGGTGATTTTGTAAAACGTAGCGGCTGGGTACTGATGTGGATTCCATTCCATTTTTGCCAAAGTAATGCGTTCGCAACTATCAGTGAAACAATGAAGAGAGAGTTTTCCTATGAACAACGTTCTGAAACTATTCGTGGGAAAAATTTAGCCAGATAAAAGCATACTTTTGTTTGATTAAAGAGCTAAAAGAAACTGTTAGGAAAGGTTTGATTGACAATGAGATTTTTAGTCAGAATATAGGATGCTGTGTAATTTAATTCTTGCCAAAGATGGTCGAAATAATAATTACTTTCTTGTTCACTATGAAATATCATTAATTATTTCAGTGTGCAAAATGTAAACGATTAATTTTCTAACTCTTTGTTTATAGAAAAGGTTTGAGTTGGTTTCTTATATCATATTTACCGCGTTAAAGGGATCGCTAATACTCTTAAGTTATTGAATCAAGTTACATCACAGATTTAAAGGAATGTGGCTGAGTCTTGTTTCGACGCCTTATGGCGTTCAATTTAAATAATTTCGTGTCCGAAAAATCTTGGAATATTGCTACAGAATCATTCATTATGATCGGGTAAACGAACGTATAAATGTGCTGTGGCGTAGTGGTTCTATAATCGATTCCAGGAATGAACATTTTCTGGGCATCACATCTTTCGAGATGCTTAATACTATAATATATAATTATAATAATAATAATATGAATAGCGATTCAAACTTCGATGTTGGAAGTTGGTAATAAATTGCAAATGAATAATAGCGCGCACAATGCAAGTAGTTTCCAAAGAAGCTTTTACACCCGCTCCCTCACATAAAAGATTGTGACTAGATCTAATTCAATGTAAGGTGCAAAGGACGATCTTCTTTTAGCCATTGTTTTTATTCCTCTTTTATTTCTTCTAAGTCCTTCATCATTTCAGGGTGAACGTATGTCCTTCAGTGTGTTAACTAATTTTTGTATGCGAATTTACAACCACTTCTGTCAAAAGAACAGTAGAAAATAGACATAGAGACCTTATATCTGACCTATTATCAACAAAATTAGGTTTGTTAATATACAAGCACTGACTGTTTGATTCTTATTTTAGGGAGTAGAAATGAAATGCCGTCAAAAAAGATTTTTAGGGATTTTTGTAGAATGGGCAGGAAAAATATTTCAACGAAACCCTGACCAATTGGGTAAGTTTATGACTTTCTCCGCGTTTTTTTTTTGCGGTATTCTGGCACACAAACAAGGTTGGAGGATATTTGTTTATTATTCCGTGAAAAATGCATTAAGCAGAAGATATGTCTAATATTTAATGGAGGCCTGTGCCAAAATGCATCAATAAGATATTAAGGAAAGCTGTAGGAAGTCGCCGTGGCGTAGTGGTAAGTGCGTCGACCGCCGCGCAGAAAGTCTGGGTTCGATTCCCGGGCACCTTGCATTTTTTCACGGCACCTCCTCTTTCGAGTTGCTGACAACACTCAAAGAGTATTAATTGTGTATGAAAAAGCTTCTCAAATCTGGCAGTTCGGAGTCGGCAAAAAACTGTAGGTCCCTTCTACTCGTGAGAGCAGTAGCACGCACAACACGAATAGTTGTTGCAGAAGCTAGACCTTGGTCCGTTATGGGCTGTAGCGCAACGCAATTAGTAGGAAGAACTTAAATTTCTTAGGACATAAAAGTATAATAATGTATTTCGCTTACCGATTACCCCAGTCTATTTTTGATACTACGATCATTTGCAGCTCTAGTGTTTGATCTTGAGTGAGTGTTGCTCCAAGTAATTCTTTTCGGCTTTCGAGGATTGAAAGCATCACTTTCCGCAGTGTGTTAAATTTGTAGGTCTCTCGGTCCTTAAATGCAAATTTTAATCAAATAGTAAATATATTTTTATAATCACACATTATATTTACCACGTAGAGTTTTTTCCATATTTCCGACCATTCTCGAAGTACTTGTGTACATTCACTCACAACCGGGTCAATCTTCGAGAGGTCTTTTATATGAATATAGGATTTGGGAAATAAACCGACTGCTCTTGATTTTCGCGGACATGTTCCCCGAAACCACTCTCCACATTCTTCTAGTATTTCCACAGAGTCTCCGACATCTAAGGGTAGGCCATGACGAACTTCTCCGTGCCAATTGTGAATGGCTAAAAAAGAAACAAAAAAAAAAATTACATATGTGTTTATGTTCGTATTTAATAATAACTCTCCCCAATTACGTATATGTATCAGCAACATAACATCAAGTTTGAGTTTCAGTTTTAATAATGATTAAGTTAGATGTCGGTTAAGTACAATCAATTTATTTATCATGTAAAATTCTTATCAACGTTTCTGTACCAAAAGAAGTTTTGAACACAAATATCTCAAACCTAGCGATAAGGATTTGTAAGAGAAAGAATCATCTAAGGATCTGCCAAAATGCAAGAAAGACGGCCAAAAATCGATACACGCAAAATCACAAGCTGTCATTCATAACCAGCCTCAGCCTGAGCAGAAGGGAATCAAGTATTAATAACCTAGTAGGTGGCCTTATGGAACATTGCGCAATGGGTGGAAACCGTAGCAGATCTACGGGCGAAGAGTAGAAATTGCTCTCCCACCTCATCTGCAGTTGCCTCTATACATAACAAACTGTGGAAGCTGGTGTTCCCCAGGGCTACGTTTTGTCTCCGACACTCTCTCATTCACACTCATAAATGATCTAACTTCTAATCCAATTCACTTCTTCGCTGACGACAGTACCCTCAGATTTTCATATTCGTTCCTTGGCTCTCGACCGTCCTTTTCTGACATAGACTTGGCATATGTAGAGCTCATTCAATTCCGATCTAGACATCATTATCGAATGGGGTGGAAAGAAAAGAATGCAATTTAATGCTTTCAAAACACATTGCTGTCTACTGTCACGTAAGCGTTCCTAACATAACCAGTCATTATTCATGAATGGCTCTTGCGTTGCTGAAACCGAAAGACTTTCCATCCTCGGTATGTGTACCAACGGAACACTAAGTTGGAACGGTTACATATTTAAGATCGTAAAAATGCGAAATGTCTAAGTTTCTTAAAGCGATGCAAGAAATATTTAACCCCTTTTGATTTGTTTACAATATGCAAGGTGTATTTTCTGCCAAAGCTTAAGTATAACTGGATAGAATTTAACAGCGATAAAACTCATAGGGCATAATTATCATGCGAAGTCAATTGACTCGCTCGAACATCGATGTAATGATGCGTTTTATCACTCTTCTAAAGCTTTTTCAACAAGAAATGGTTGGCTATATCAACGTTATGGGCAATGCGCGCAAAAAAATCTGTGCACATATAAGTTTTTTGGAACTTCAATATGGAAAAGGTTGTCGTTGTTGGAAATTATTTTACGAGGAACAGGCTAGCCGCATGCATCTGGTTAAATGTTTTCGGTGATAACGGTTAAGGTGATTGGGTCATACATATATAGCGACACCACAGTGATGCTGATTCTAATTTCCTTCGATATTCTGACCCGATCGCTAAATGTCCCGGAAGAACAATAGTGTGTAACTTTTGTTGTTTCGTAAACTGTGCCGTCAAAATTTATTATTCATTATCAAGATAAATATAAAATATTTTTCTGAAATTTTCAATCTCTACTATAATAGTATAAAATTATTTTGTGAGGGATTAAACATTAAGGACGCCACGTCAAAATTGCAGTCATATTATCAGTATAGATATTTATCAATTATACATATGTATATGAGTCACTATTTTGCATTCCGGAATGGAGCCGACTTAATATTCCCATTATTATGTGTAATGCTTTTATGAGAGTAACGTTTAGCAACCATGGGTGGGGAGGTCATATGTTCAAAAACAAGAAAATGAGATCACCCCCCCCCCCCCCCATTGTTTATTCAAAAATACTACTTGCATTCATATTTTTAATAGTTACAATGCTACAAAATTTACGTAACAAATTTTGTAGCGTAATTAAAAAGAAAGTGTCATGAAAAGAAATAGAAAATCTGGCACATTAAAGAGAGAGAAATTGGATATGACGCACAGATGAACAATTTGTTCCAATTTTTAGTCGCAAGATTCATTATGTCTACACACCTGCAACGGCATATGAAAAAAAATGACAATTTCTGTCTGTTGCCATTAGCAATTTTTTATATTTAATATATAAAATTGAATATTATAAATATTTTAGAAGAATATATTTTCCTATGGGTGTCTATAGAAATGTTAACGGACATTATTGTTCCTCCCAATAATAATGGATGTTCCTACCTATTTGCATTTAGTTGTTTGCACAAAAAAAGACTGATTTAACAATGCAAGAAGTTGAGCATAATATTAAAGAACGTGTAGAATGGTGGACGTCATTCTCACTTAGCTTCTACGATTGCCATTATAAATTCTGTGCACAAACATCAGATATCTGGAGAGCAAGAAAAAAAGACGCTGCTTCCTGTTTAGTTATGCCTTCCCCTTTTAATCATACATTTGTGTAAGTGTGTTTTGATGTATGTATACCCTGCACATTTCAGATTTATGTCCAACTGGGCAGTATTGAGTGATCGAATAATTGTTTTATATACCCTGCTTTGGAAGGCTTAAACTGCAATTTCAGGTGAGCGACCAAATAACATATGTAAATAAAATATTGACAGCGATATTTAATATAATTTTGTAACAATATATATGTTACTAAATTAATGACACACCACGATATGAGTACACAAACACTTTACGGAGAAAATAATGTTTAAGTCCGTTCGACTTACAAGTATATTATGTTGTTTATAATTTTTTGCCATTCAATGAAAGGTAAGCCGTCCTACGTCAATTATGAGTGCGTTAGTTTGCATTTGTTAAAATGTTGCTCTCCCACTCAAAAAAATTTCTTCGGATTAAATTACAGGATTTCGTTAGCATTTCTTCATAGACAGTAAGTAAACAGTTTAGGATAAAATTATGTTAATATGGTCTGTTCGTGTATCCCATAAACCAATCTGTGTTCACTACACATATGCCTGCATCTTGACTGTGTGTTCTAAAAATTTGCAGTATCTAACGTGAGAGAGTCGTAAAATTCCCCAGACTAATTTTGAATCGAGTTACTTAAACTTTTGAAAATTTAATGTGTACATTAAATTTCCCTAGCCACTGCAATGGATAACGTTTTTTTTTATGAACATTATTTTAGATAACGAAATGAAGTGTTGGTCTTATGCTTAAAATCTGCAATATACATATGTCTTTCATATGAATGTGTGAAAAAAATATGTACAATTGAACAATTGCTCGCCAAGCAAGAAGAAACACTGTCATTCACAATTGAATGTCGTTAATTTCCATCCAAATGCCATATTTCATGTCCGGTGTCCTGTACAAGGCAGATGTCTGTATTTCAATTTTTGCGACGCAAATAGAAGAAGCCAACGCCATATCCGAAAATATGGAAAAAGCTTAAAATACTTCATTCAGAAGATAAACACTTAACGTAATATTGAAGTACGAGAATGCAAGTGATACTATAAGATACGTTAAATTCATTCATTATTCATACTGATATTTAAAGACAATTTTTTTATTAAATATCATTCATTCCGTGTTTCAGTAAATTCCCAATACGATACTAAAAACTTAGCAACTTGTTGATGTTTTTTTTTCGTAAAAAGGGTGAGCCCATAAAACAAATATGTAAATAAAGTACATGCACAAGAACATTTCTTTTAAACGCCTCTAATGGGAAACGGGCAATACAGGTTAATTGGGTTAATTAAGCCAATGCTTGCTGTCATTTAATGCCCTTATTTTGTATAATGGTCGAAGTAAATATGTATGACTTTTTCATTAACACAAACAGATCACAATTTGCTTATGTTGCCCAATAGAAAATAGTACCCAAAAAATCTTGAATTAAAGTTTAAAACTGTCAAACGTGAGCGATTAAATTGATACCATATACCTTTAGCTCATAGAGTTATTATTCAAGGTATTATAGTTTCCTACGTCCCTTTTTGAGTCAATATGCCCACAAATATGCTGATGTGTACACATGTCGAGGATTCGTTAATAATATAAACATTTTTATTATTTAAATTTTATATATGTATGTATTTCAAAAAATTGTTCAGAACCGGTGTCTTTTTTGTTCTTTGAGGCGAAATATAATAAAACTATATATTAATTATGATTACATATAATATAAAGTTAACCAACTGACAAATATTATATAAGATCTGACAAAATTATAGTTAATATTATTTCAATACATATAAGTAAAAAAATGTTTACTATTACAGCCGGTATTGTACAAGCCAAAACCGCATGTGTAATAAGTAATCAATATTTTTTATGTAAAACGATTTCTTGATTATTACTCATTTACTATTCGGAATCTTTGAATAAATCAATCATTACTGAAATTGAAATTATGCGTGAAATTAAATGCTTCTCATATGCGTATCATCTTTTTAATTTCGTTGCCGGTTTATAGTTTTTCCTCATATGGCCTTGTACTTCCGGTTAAAACGTAAACGATTGCCTGGTACAATTGAATGAGTAACTTCGTTAACAACTCGATGCATGCTAATCAGTGCACTCCTTTGTCCGACTAATTCACTAAATGCCGTCAATTGAATTGTGTATTCTTTTAAAGGAAGTTCCAAGTAGCTTTATTTCGCTGAGTTAAAGGGAAATTTCATGCGGTACGTTTCCCTCTTCATAATTTGTGTATTAATCATGTTTTACGCCCACATTAAAACTACATAAATAAATTTGATTCATAGTTGCGTGTTTTATGAAAGATTCCAAACGAAAACAAATATTATTTTGGGTATATTAATTTTCCTCTACCAAAATGTCATGTTGAAGGTGCAAACAAAGAAAATTTGCTTAATTGGCGGTGATGGACTACTACTGTACTACAATTGAAGAAAACATATTACGCTTATTTACTTACCGACTCCGCATTTGTTATTTGAAGGTATCCACATATCTCAAGTGATTGAACATTAACCAGCCTTACATTCAATTGAATTTGGATTAGAATTATTTCATTAGACTTGAGTTATGTATTCTGTGTGCAAAATTTGATGAAAAGCGTTGCACTTTTATGACACATTTACAAACATATTTCTTGTTAACATCACTTTTATCAAATGATTTCTTAAGGGGACACTCAATTGAATTTGGAAAAAATCACGCGTTAGACGAATAAGGAGGAAGAAATAAGTCAAACCCAAATACTGAAAAAACTACTGCATAATAATACAAAAATCAATAAAATCCCGTAGTAAACAGACACCCAGTTCCACTTTCTTTGACAGTACGTTAGCAAATGTCAAAATATTCACTCTAGCAAAGGGAAACAACTGCTACTAAAAGGTGACAAGCGCATACAAATACCAATTCAGCGAATGGAAACGAAACGAAACGGAAATGAATATAATTTAAAAGAAGAACAAAACAGATGGAAAAAATCAAATCACAAAATATCAATTTTCATTTTTAACGAAATTTTCTAATGCTGACAACCATGTTAATAAACACAATACCTTAAACAGTACATTGCTAAGGTACAGATCTTACCTTATTGTAATACTTTAGGTATAAGAATGATATATGTACTCAACGAGATGAAATTGTTCTATGAGCTCCTGGGTAACGAAGTGACTGATAGCATGATCTTCCCGAAAAGCGGGAAATCGACAACAAAACTAAAGCTGCTTACTACAAAAAATTCCATTAGATTTATAGTACTAATAAGATTGTTAAAAAAATTTATTGTACTCTTTTTTTTAAATTTGTAAAATGATTTTTGAATAAAAAGAAGAAAGATCATTTGTTCAAATGTTATATATATGACAATAAATAATAAATAACAGACTTTTAAAAAATTAACCAACAGGAGGAATGCCCAGTTTTTCTTCTATGACAAAATATAAAAAATATTCCATTCCAGTTATTGAATGACACAGCTGCGCACGGATGAAATTTTTTGTTCGTCATCTATATCTTTTGTACAAAGTATGCTTTTAATGCTTTCAGCTTCTTTCATCCAGAAGTCAATCTATACGAGTTGAAAAAAAACGTTGCTAATTAGCGATGTGATTTCTTTTTCATCTAACCGTAAATATAACCTGCTGAATTATTAAGTGTCTTCGATCACTCTTTGGTTCGTTGTTTACAAACGGCACAAGGATTCCTAACGCCGATGTGTACCCTTCTAAAGCGGCTTCGAAATTTTTCTCAAAAGAATACAATTCTGCTTGCCTTCCGATCTCTAAGGCAGTTTTAAGGGATGGGCTGGAGTTTGAAAGTGCATCTAAAATGAAAAGGATGTCAATGCGTTTAAATATGTTGCTAATAAAATCTAACAAAGTTGTTTGTATCGTTCATCAGGTTCCAAAATATCGGACACGCAAGATTGCTTTGTGTCATCGCATGCTTTATTCCCTGACAAAATCACTGTTTTTATTTCTTCGGCTCTTTTGAGATACATTAAAGCTCTATTTCTCAGTGCTTGTCGTTTATTGGCATCTGGTTCTTCCGTTATTAAAGGCACAAAATATTGGAGAGAGTTACAATACAAATAATATGCGTCTTTGTACTTCTTTTTTTCATCACATTCTACAGCACTTGTAACCAATTCGATAGCTTTTTGGAGGGTCTGAAAAGATAAAATTAAAATTAAAGTATTTCGGTCAGATGCTTTCAAGAATTGTCTAAGAGGTCGAATCTCCACACATTGTTATGGAATATATTAATTTCATTTTTACCTTTTCTGATGGGATCGTCTTGAGTTCAATGAAAGGATGGGCAAAAAAATCGTCAAACGATATCCTTTTGGATGGATCATGTTGCAAAAGTCGTGTCAGTAGATCTCTACATTCACAACTAATTTTTATATTAGGAGGAATTATAATTCTCTCATTACTCTTAATTTTTATAAGCAGTTCTTCGATTGTGCGTGAAGTATAAGGAGCTTTTCCGAAAAGACATTCATAAAGAATAACTCCAATGCTCCACAAGTCGGCTTTGGCATCATACTGATGCTTACGGACGATTTCTGGTGCCATATACAAAGGTGATCCCTTCAATTGCTGATTCATTTCTCCTAACTTTAGATGTTGCGCAAACCTGAAATTACACTTTAGTGTGTACTAAATTTTAATACTCCTTAGACCCACCCAAAATCGGCAATTTTAAGTGTAACATTTGCGCCCCTTGATAGAAGCAAATTTTGTGGCTTCAAATCAAAGTGACAAACATCATTTGAACGCATATACTGAACTCCCGATGCCAACTGTCTAAGAAAGTATTTGCATGTTGCCTCTGGCAGACATTTTCGGGATCGAATAAAAGCAGACAAGTTTCCAGCATTGCAGTATTCAAGGACGATGTAAATGTTCCTTGAGACAATAAATAAAATTTTCTTTAATCAACAATAAAGAATATGACATTACGCTTACTTATCATCCCAGAAAAAATCATCCAAACCAACAATGTATTTGTGACTTAAAGATCGTAAGAGTCGTATTTCTGTCACAAGATTATCTGTTGAACTTTTTGAAAGAGATGACTTCTCCACACATTTAATTGCGTGAAACGATCGATTTTTCTGAAAAGAATTTTCAATGTTATTTCAAGCCAACCATACATGTGGATGTTGTGGAATGACTTGCTTTGTGTTTTGCTTTGAAAACTGTAGAATAGCTGCCGGACCCTAATTTTTCAAGAATTTCGTAGTCCGTTATGCGAGGAATAGACATTTTATTTTATTTTTTTCGTATAAAATATGATTTCAAACCAAATAATATCCTAATAAAAATATTTTGTTTCTCTATTTGACGTTTCTAGCGTCATTTGGTTTAAATGTATCATCGAGCTGTACTGCCGACGTACACTACATTCGCGACATATTATTCAAAAGATGGTGTGAATAAACCCATGATTAAGACAGGGTGTACTCTTCGTTTTCACTGTTGGCTCAATAAGGTTTAACTAGATTTTGACAAGTCATTTATATTATAAATGTATATATAATATATGAAAATACTGCTTACAAACTCAATGAGTATAAAAGCATCTCTACCTCGTCATTCGGAATTAGCAAAAAATTAAGTGCAACGCTATTCGTGGCAGAACATTAAAGAGCACGCTAATAGTTTCCAAATAAACTAGGCCCTGGTCCCTTGTTGGCTGCAGTGCAACACAATAATTATAATTTTAGTCGGGTATAACGGGTTTCCTACAATAAATTTCGCCTAATTTCTTTTTAACTGGCATTCCGTTTGCATATATCATTATACGAAGCATCTGCTTATTCGTGGCTAGTAAACATGTTATTAAAAGAAATCTTCTATGCACGTATTCTACTAAAAATCTACCTTAACCGCTGGGTTAAATTTTACGTCATGCATGTATTAAAATAACATAAAATACATGAGAAAATTCTAATCGGGCATTTTCGACATATCTGTCTCATTGACCGAATAGGCGTATGTACTCACATGTGGAGCAAGAACAGTGAATTATTTGCCCTGAAATTCCGCTGACGCAACTATACATACAAGGTTAAGGTTAAGTAATAAGTAAACATTGTAGAATAAGCTAAATTAAAATTAAGTATGTAACAGGTAAACAAGCATCGAATAAATGTCTGTTATTGATTGATGACTGATTGCAAGTTCTTATACATGGTAAAATTCAAATAAACTTAATTGTTCCGAGTTTATTTGGCTGATGCACTTTTTATAATAACGCTTCTGAAATTTTTTGGTGAATCCGACGTCAAGTTCAAATCCAGGATCTACAATATATATGATATATATGAAAATATTGAATCAATAAGATTCAAGTAGGATGAGTTAACAATGGCGTTCTTTGAAGAGTTGATTAGGGTACAGTTGGCAACATTACGAAATACGAAAATGATTCAGCAGAGAGAAAAAGTAATATAACCTCTTCCATCCCGCACACAAACTATACCGAAACAACTCAGTTTTTAGTTTGTTTCTTGCTTAGTTGATTTGTTTATGTTTTATTTGTAACTATTAGTTTTAGATGGTACACATATGAGTAATATGATAAGATACCTAGAGAATATTCATTTTATTTTTAGTTTATGTAAAGTTTTAAAATACAATTATAATCATAGAATCTTAGAAAAAAAATGTATATACAAGCATTTTGTGCAAATAGTACTTGTGTGAGAAGAGCAACACTTTGAAGCATTTTTTGCTTCTATGAATTGAGGAAAATCCTCGAGCCAATCATAACGCTCTTCTACTTCACTTTTCTCCTTTTTACAGACCTAGATGTTTTAGGTGATTTGCTTAATTCGGAGCTCGAGATGAATAGTATTTTAGACCGCATTCCTAATAAAGCTCTTGCAACATAGACTTGGAACACCAAAAGTGTAATTTTCTTTTTTGTGCATTATCCAACAGTAAACAACAACCAGATCCACAAAATGGTTAAATGCTCTAGTGGTCCATTTGTTAGTTCGGATATGGCAGCGATTAAGTGCAATGTAGTGCTCGCAGAGATTGACGCTATCCATTAAAAGGTGGTACATATTCACAATGGAAGGTTGGGGTAATGCTATTTTACAAGCCCCTTCCTTGGACATATTGTTCAGATTGCATATGAAGAGGAACTTATGAAGAGGAACTCCTTTATTATCCTTCCATTTAACAGCTGTTACAACACCATCATCTCGAACCCATTTTTCCCACTAGCCTCTTTTCGTTTTTCTATCCTTCTTGAAGGTTTTAATCAATAAGGTTCTTCATTACAGCGCCGGTTTGGTAAATATTCTTCTGTCTGAATGCATCGAAACACTGAACCTTGTGAAAAAAAGATGTGTATATGCACAGTCCACAAGCTCCTCCATATCTGCTTTTCCAACACAACGTTTACCAGTGTAGATAAGGAAATTTAAGACTTAATCCCAAGTTGCAAGAATGAAAATGGTTAAGCCCAGTGGATTTGCCTTTGCGGTCATGTACTGACATGTACAT
The DNA here is from genome assembly GCA_944738645.1 of Eristalinus sepulchralis. Classification (NCBI taxonomy): domain Eukaryota; kingdom Metazoa; phylum Arthropoda; class Insecta; order Diptera; family Syrphidae; genus Eristalinus; species Eristalinus sepulchralis. The sequence continues at coordinate 55,468,367 of OX122882.1, forward strand.
CGTCTAGAAAAAGGAACCATTTGCTCATGTACGTTTTTGTGGTATGGAGTCGGCAAATTAAACGGTTTATGGGGACAGAATCAATAAATGGTCGGATCTTCAACAATCGATATGGTTCTGCTTGATTTTGACACCTTCGAATTTTACAAAAGTGTTTCCAGCTCATGCAATCAGCCATTTTGGACCAGTATATTCCTGTTGTCATTTACTCAGGATTATAAAGTGGCCTTTTTCTTTTTCTTATTTCATCACTATTCTTATCTTTCGTTTTTTTCATATCCTTTGTGCTTACAACTGAAATAAAGCAACACACGCTTAAGTTCTTTTAACAAAAACGACGTAATTTTATTCATTCTCTTCAAGAGGTTATGGGCCCAGATACAATAACGGTGCATTAGAAATTTAATAAATAAATAAGTGCAAGTTTTGAAATTCAAGATAGTTTAAAATCTATGGACAATTATTTCATATTGAAAAACTCAATAAAGAAAATTTTGATACGTGGAAGCTGCAAATGGCAGTAATTTTAATTAAAAACGATTCTTGGGCATATGTCTCTGGAACATTTGTGAAGCCTACGGAGGTAATTAATGCCAACGTCATCATTAATCAAGCAGAAATCGAAGCCTGGGAAGTAGCAGGTCAAAAAGCAAGAGCAAATATTATTTTGGTGATGTCACAATCTGAGCTGTGCCATATTAAGCATTGTGCTACATCTAACTGCAAAATTAGAAGAAGTATACCACTCGAGAGGATCTGCGCGTAAGGCTACGCTTCTGAAACAGATACTTTTTACAAAAATGAAAGAAGGCGAGAATGTGATGAATCATTTGAATAACTTCTTTGGAACGGTGGACAAACTATCAGAGATGGAAATCAGCGTGGCTTCGAACATTTTAGATGCGCCATCGAAGCAAGAAGCGATGAAGAAGCCAGCACCCGAAGCGTTGCAAATAAAACTTTTGAAAGAATACGGCGCCAGGAAAGAAAAAGACATTCAAAGTGAACATTCACAGGATGCATTCTTCGCAAAATTTTGTATTGACTGAGCACAAATTATTTCGCAGATCATTGTAAATAAAACACTTCTCGTCATTTTAAGGTAGTCTATAATAATACAAAAAACGAATTCAGTCACTAAGTTTTTCACAAAAATGTTCTTAGTATAAACAATTTCCACAATTCCCCTAGTGATTAAATATCTGTCAGAATAGGTCGAAAGACAAAGATTTAAGATTAAGTTAAGCTTAGAGTGCCCGAAAGGGGCCAGTAAGTTAGTCATGTAACATAGTTAAGACAGTTAAGCTAGTTTAAGCGTCTTTTTTTATGTCTAGCTAATAAGATTTTTCTTTATAAAAAAAAATTCACTAAAAAAAAAGTTCTCGTCATGAACGGTTGTCATTACCGAAAATGCATTTCAGCTGTACGAGGTCACTGACCGGACCGAGTGATTGTTCCGAAAACTCCTCTAGCTGTCAGAGTATAAAAGAAGTTTTAAAATATGTATGTAACAGGAGCAGACAGAAAGAACTAATAAAGTGTCAGAGGTAAACTACTGGAACTGTTTGTTTTAATATTCCTTCTTGCATTTCCTTCAATTTTCAGAAGTGGGATTTAATCCACAAAGAAGAAAAGCGCAAAAGTAGTTGAAAACATTTTCATCCGCTGCGTTTTGAACGCTGTAATTTCTTGTTCCCGCGACCAAAATCAGATTAGTGAACGGTGCAATTCTTTTCGATTTCTAAAATAAGTGACGAGTGGCAAAATTTCGTAGACTCAGCTACGGTAGTCACTCTCAAAAACATTTTGCAATTGCTGAAGTTGCAAACGGGTGGTACTAAGGCTGAATTAAGACTTCGAGTGGAAGGGGCAGTGGAAAACTATGTGGATGAAGATTGGATTAAACTCATACATGAGCACAGTTTAATGAATGAAGAAGTTGAAGGACTCAGCGAAATACACGTCCTTCATTACGCCATTAGGCCAATATGAATTCACTAGAACGCCATTTGGGCTTATTGAATTTAAACAAAAAAAAAAATTTTCGCTATTATTTAATAAATCTAATGTGCATCACTCAGTAAAATGAATACTTCTTCAGTATACTTCTTCTTCTTCGGATGGCGCTACAGTCCGGGGTGGACCTGGGCCTCAACCAACATGCCTCTCCAGCTAGCACGATCTCTTGCCAGCTGCTTCCAGTTGCGCACTCCAAGTTGGTTGAGGTCCTTTTTCACGTGTGTGCGCCATTTCAGTCCAGCACGTCCTCTGTTACGTTGTCCCTGTGGTTCGGATTCGAAGACTCTTCGGGCCGGAGCAGTGCTGTACATCCGCTCTACATGGCCTAGCCACCTTAAGCGTTGTATCCGTAGACGCTTGACTAGGTTCATGCCGCCGTACAGCCCATACAGTTCGTGGTTGAATCTTCTCCTCCAGATGCCATCAACGCAAACAGGACCAAAAATCGCACGCAGAACTTTTCTCTCGAACAGACAAGGGCTTCCTCATCCGCTTTTAGTAACGTCCAGGTTTCTGCGCCGTAAAGCAGGACAGGGATGATCAAGGTGTTGTACAAAGTTACTTTGGTCGTTCGGGAGAGGGCTTTATTACTCAATTGCCTCTTAAGCCCAAAGAAACAGCGATTGGCAAGAGTGATTCTGCGCTTGATTTCGGTACTGATGTTATTGTCCCTATTCACCGCGGAGCGGAGATAGACGAAGTCCTTAACTACCTCGAAATGTCTGCTGCCCATAGTGACGCTCTGTCCGAGACGTCGATGTTCTGCGTCCTTCTTCGATGACAGCATGTACTTAGTTTTGCCCTCGTTTACCACCAGTCCCACTTTAGCCGCTTCCGCTTCGATGCTATCAAACGCCTCACTGACGGTTCGCTGAGTTCGACCGATCACGTCAATGTCATCCGCATAAGCTAGCAGTTGAACGGACTTGTGGAAGATCGTGCCTCTGATGTTGACGTGTGAATAACGCACGATCCCCTCAAGAATGATGTTAAAGAAGTCGCATGACAGCGCGTCGCCTTGTCTAAATCCTTTTTTGACATCGAAGGTCTCGGTGCGTTCGCTACCGACCTTGACGGAGCAGCGAGAGTTCTCCATCATCATCCTACACAATCTGACGAGTTTGGTAGGGATGCCAAAACTAGACACGGCACTGTATAGCTCGTCTCTATGCACGCTGTCATACGCGGCCTTGAAATCGACTAATAGATGGTGGGTGTCGATTTGTACTTCTTGGGACTTCTCCAGGATTTGCCGCAGTGTGAAGATCTGGTCGATTGTGGACTTCCCTGAAACCACACTGATAAGGACCTATCAGGTTGTTGACGAACGGTTTCAGGCGCTCACACAATACGGCAGAGAGAATCTTATACGCGATGTTAAGGAGACTGATCCCTCTGTAGTTGGCGCATTCGAAGGGGTCTCCTTTCTTGTGGACCGGGCATACGATGCTGAGATTCCACTCGTCGGGCATGCTTTCCTCCGACCATATCTCACAGATGAGCTGGTGCATGCACCCAACCAGCTCATCCCCAGCCGCTTTGAACAGCTCTGCGGATAGTCCGTCAGCGCCAGCAGCTTTGTTCGACTTCAGTTTCGATATTGCTATCTTGACCTCGTCTAAGTCGGGGGGACGGAATTCTTGTCCATCGTCGTCCAAATTGAGTGGAACATTCTGCCCAACAGCGGGATTTGTGTCGTCATCGCCGTTTAGGAGTCTGCTGAAATGATCCTTCCAGATTCTCAGCACCGACTGCGACTCTACCACCAGTTGTCCATTTTGGTCCCGGCAGGCTTCAGTCCGAGGTTTGTAACCCCCAGATAACTGTTTTATCTTGCGGTAAAAATTTCGGACGTCATTCCTGCCATAGCACCTCTCCATTTCCTCGAACGCGCGCTTCTCGTGCTCTTTCTTTTTTCTTCTGAGAAGCCGGTTCTCTTCCCTTTTTCTCTGTTTGTATAGCTCACAAACAGCTCTCGTCGTTCGATGCAGCGTTGCCTTGTATGCTTTCTGTTTGGCTGCATGCGCCTGCCTGCACTCGTCGTCAAACCATGGGTTCCTCTTAGGTGGTGGCGTGAAACCCAGCACATCAGTGGCGGCCTGTTTGATGGCTTCTTGACAACGTTTCCATTTGTCTTCTATTGTTTGTGCAGGCAGCGTCGAACTTTGAGACAGTTTCATGGAGAATCGATCGGTAAAGGCTCTAGCGATCGGCTGCGATTGTAGCTTTCCGACGTCAAACCGTTTTGGCCTGTCTCGACTCCGTTGCTCCCTCGATATCCGGGTTCTTACCTTGGCTACAACAAGGAAATGATCCGAGTCGATGTTTGCACCTCGGAAGGTTCGGACATCGAGAATGTTGGAGGAGTGTCTGACGTCGATCGCAACGTGATCAATCTGGTTGACGGTTGATTGATCAGGTGATCGCCAGGTCCCTTTATGAATGTTAAGGTGTGGGAACCGCGTGATGGCCACAGAGAGATTTCGCCCCGAGGCGAAGTCAACTAGCCTGAGTCCGTTTCCGGAGGTGTTGGCGTGCAGGCTGGGTCTTCCGATGACTTTAGTAAAGACTTCTTCTCTTCCCAGCTAAGCGTTGAAATCTCCTAGAACAATCTTGGTGTCGTAGATGGGTTAGCAGTTTCTCACTCTTCTCTTTCCCGGCCCATCCCACCGCATTTCCTGGATTGCGGTAATGTCTGCTTTATAGCAGTCCAGGGCCTCCGCAGTTACAACAGCGGGAAATAGTTACAACAGCTGGGCATCGCCAGGTTGATACCAATCAGTGCCTACCCTGTTCCCACATCACCCAGCCACCTTCTTCAGTATACACTCATCACAATATCAGTGAAGAAACCATAGTAACATAAGAATTTATATATACATATGTTTTATATCCTACTTTTCAATTATTCTGAATTAAAACGTTGTAGAAGCAACGTTGAAAGAGTTTCTGTTTTACTTAAAATCTAATAAAATCTAATAGGTTATGGGCCCAGTTCACGAAAAAGAAGTGAAATAAATTAAATATAAAAATGGCTCAAGAAACTAAAATTAAATCCAAACGAAATATTGAACAGTTCAACGGTGAGAAATATAGCATTTGGAAGTTTCGTGCATTAATAGCGGAACGAATTAACACCATTGGAACCAAATGATGGAATAGGATGATGATGGAATAGGAAATAAAGAATTGCCAAAGGTATAATCATTGCACTCTTCGGTGACTAGATGCTTAGTTTTGTACAAGGACGAGCAAGCGCAATGGCCATTATGATTAAACTTCACGAAACTTATGCAAGACTCTGCAACTCGTTTAATAATGGAAAAGAAGCTGATTCAGCCGGTAAAAAAGATTAAGGAAACGAATAAAATTGCCAAGCAGCTACGGTCTATTTGTTACAAGCAATTTCAGACGACACAATCACATTGCAATTTGTTAAGAATCGAATCTTCGATTATGAAATAAAATTACGAAACGAAGAGACTGATACAAGCGCAAAGGTTTTGACTGCGCAAACAATCGAACAACAAGAGGTCAAACTTCGAGGTCCAAAGAAAAACCAAATCACAACAATCACCAACCATGTAACAACTTTAAATGGAATAAAAATCACAAACACAGCAAAGCAGAAAATATTAAATGTGATTTCAAAAATCATGAAAAGAAGAATGGCCCAAACTGCTATGTATTCAAAAAAATATTCAAAACAAACAAAAGCATCAGTTTCATGTTTTCTACGGATGATGAAAGCAAAAATAATATTGGGAACATAGACACATTTGAATTTTTGCTTGACTCGGGCTCCACCGTTCATTAAGTAAACAATAAAGATTTTTTTCTTATCGATTGAAGATTTGGAAATCCCCAGCAAAATTGTAATAGCAAAACGTGGCGAATATATTACGGCATCGAAACGAGGAACATGTCGATATTATTTTAAATCTTGGCGTAGCAATCACACTCGAAGACGTATTCTACTCACCAGACAACCCACAAAACCTGCTTTCGGTAAAGCGCATCCAAAAGAAAGGAATGACCGTGATTTTTGATTACAGGTATTTCCAAGCATAATTTAATATCTATAGTTTTTGAAAAAACATAAATAGATATATGCATAGTAATGTAGCACAAACTACATAAGATAAAGATAGACAATGGCATAGACGTTCAGGTCATATTCACGGATTAAAATTGCTACAATTAAAATAAATCAATTGAGTAATGATATTAACATAATAGAATCAGCGAATCCTATAAATGAGTTTTGTAAAGCATGTATTTACGCAAAACAAGCAAGACTTCCTTTTTCAAAGAACAGAGACAGAAGTCATGTAAATAAACCACTGTTTGCTGTTCATACAGACGTTTGTGGCGCAATCACACCATCTACGATTGACAATAAGAATTATTTTGTACCTTTTATTGATAAGTATACTCATTACACTACAGTATATTTGTTAAGTAAGAAATCAGATGTCACTTTATTCCTTAAAGACTTTGTCGCAAAGAGCAAAAGTCATTTCAATAAAAATTGCATATCTCTACTGTCACAATGGTAAAGAATATTTATCAAATGAAGCAAAAGCATATTACTTTGAAAATGGTATTCAATATCACCTAACGGTACCACACACTAACTAAATAAAGAATTATGGGGAGAAGCAGTTTTAACTGCAACATATCTGTCGAATATGATTCCAACCAAAGCCATATCATTAAAGAAAACACCATTTGAACTTTGGCATAACGGACAGACAATTAAAAATATTCGGCTGCACCGCTTATGTTTTGATAAAAAATCCGAGAAGTAAATTTGATAAAAAAACACACAAAGGCATTTTGGTTGGATATAATTACAATGGGTATAAAGCACTGTATGTTGAAAAACATAAATTCATTGTAGCTCGCGATGTAGTGTTCGATGAAGTAAATTTCAGAAATTCAAGGCCTTTGTCAACTGTTTATAAAAACACAGAAGAAGGTGACATAAGTGTCGGTAAACAAAACTCCACGAACTCAACAATGGCTAAAAACACTGATAAAATTAATATTAATAACACGTAACAAAATGTTATAAATCCTAAATCGATCCAAATGGAAAGGTCAGGTCAAAATGAAGACGAACCAAATCGCAGAAAAGGCAAACAAATTTAAAATATGCCAAAAGCTTCATACAAAGAAATCGATGATGATTAATCGATAGAAAATTGTCATTCAACTTCAAACGAAGGATCTTTCTATAGTATCGAAGAAGAATGTTATTACACATTTGCACATCCAATGGAATATGATATTCCGAAATGCTATAATGATATTAAGACAAATAGTGACCGAATTCAGTGAGAGAATGCAATAAGTAAAGAATTAAATTCACTGTATAAGAACTCCACATGGGGTATAGTTCCTATGCCAAATAATAAAAATATTGTTGATTGAAATGAATATTATCAATTAAACATGATTCCGATGGTAACTTTGCTAAACATACAGCTAGATTGGTTGCAAGAGGTTTCAGTAAAAAAATTATCAGATTGTGATGAAACTCTTGCACCGAATTGCTACTTTGTTGTTGGCATTCCCAATTCAAAATGATTTGTTAGTGCACCAAATGGATTGAACAGCTTTTCTTAACGGAGATTTAAATGAAGAAATTTTCATGAAAATTCCTGACGGAATAAATAAAAACAAAAATTACGTTTGTTAACTAAATAAAGTCTTATATGTTTTAAAACAATCTGCAAGATGTTGGTTTGAAAAATTCAAAAGAATTCTAAGACAACACAAATTTCAAAGTTCAAATGCCAACAAATGTTTGTGTATTCTGGATAACAATCACATTAAAAAAATATATACGTTGTACTTTACGTTGACGACGTCATTATTGTTACCTATAATATTTCAGTACGCAGATCCTATGATTATATGCTACAAACTGGACTCCCCACTGAAGAAGTCCTAGAAGTCGTACAAAAATCCAAACAAAATAAAGCACCTGGATATGATCACGTTCCTTTTGAATTTTATAAAAATTCTACAAATGAATTTATTAACCTACTCATGAGCGAGTTCAACCGGATTTTTGACTCGATTCAGGTTCCAGATAGTTTCAGAAAATCTATAATTTTCCGTTACATAAAAAAGGTGATTATAACGATCCTGCAAACTACAGGGGTATTTCGTTTTTGGATACTTCGGCCAAGTTTTTCGCAACCTTAATATATAAACGACTCAATGAATAGGTAAAAGAAAACAACAACAGCGTACTTCTTTTTATATTGTACATAAATGATATAAATGATGTTGTACAAGGTGGGATACGTTTTAACGGAGTAACAGTTCCAGCACTAAGCACACAGCCATCGTTTTCTTGAGTGACTCCATTAATGGACTGCAGCAAATGATTAAATGATTAGAAGTGTACTGCAACAGTTCAAATCTAACAGTCAACTTGAAGAAATCAAAAATCATGGTGCTTAGAGATGGAAGTGGGCGCAATTCTCGCGAGGAAAAATTGACTTTTAGTGGTGAAGACATAGAGATCGTGCGGAAGTATAAATATCTGGGTATAACAGTCACACCAAATTCAAACGTAAACAAACACCTTGACGAAAAACTGGCGGATGCTAAGCGAGCTATATCATCAATATGGAATCGTTGTTTTAGAAATAGTTTCATCTCACATAGCGCGAAACAAACGGTTTTCCGTTCAACTGCCACATCAATCCTCCTCTATGGATCTCAGGTATAGGGTTACAAACCGTCTGATACTGTTGAAAAGTTCCTCCGATACTTTTTAAAGAGGATTTTCCGATTACCGACCAGCACGCCAAATTATATGTTACACCTAGAAACTGGAACCCCACCAATGTTCTTTCATATAAAAGTTTTGGAGATGGAAGATTCAAGGATTCCAAAAATAGTATTAAGAACCGTTTTAAGAACTAATGGAGGTATTTGCAATGAATGGAAGGAACTTGTATCAGACTGCAGTCTAAACCTACATATACAGACAGATGAACAACCAGATAGTCAATTTAAATTTTATACCCCACCGCACCATTTTCTTGCAGTATGTCCAGTGTTGAAGGAGTTACGATTCTTGGTTTTTGCGAAAGTGATTTTAAATGAAGAACAATTATTAAATATTTTACCCAAGGTTTTCCGCTGGTGTTGAAACTGGTTTGCTGTCACTCATGTTGAACCTTTTAAACACCGGTTCTTCATAACTTGATTGGCTGACGAGAATCTCTCCGCTCGACGCCCGAGATAATTGCATGCCCAAGAACTATTCAGCATTTAAAAGGGTGATCTCGAACTGCTTTCTTAAAAAGTCCACAAGCTTCATACCATCCTTTTTCTTCTTTGCGGCTATCAGTCCATCATCAATATAAATGGCCAATATAAGACGACTATCAGCATCGTTTCCAACGAAGATACAAGGATCCATTTCAGAAACGATTAAATTAAATTCCTTCAAAACATGTGTAATTTTTTCATTCCAGCATCTGGAAGCTTGTTTTAGGCCGTAAAGGCTTTTCCGAAGTTTGCACACTTTTCCAGTACCGTCATCGAAACCAAGAGGTTGACGCATTCAGATGTCTTTACTCAAATGACTATTCAAGAAGGCTGATTTAACATCAAATTGAATGAGAGACAATTCTTCGCACACAGCAATAGCTAAAACAAATTTTGCCACTGGACTAAACGTTTCAATATAGTCGACACCATATTCCTGTGTGAAACCACGAATCACCAAACGTGCCTTGTACTTTTTTTCCCCTTGTGCGTCCAAGTTCTTGATCTTGAATACTCATTTATTATCGATGATTTTTCTATTTGTTGGTTGTTCAACCAAGTCCCAAGTGCGATTTTTAAGAAGACTTTTCACCTCGTCTGCCATGGCTTCTTTCCAGTGACGCGCATCCGTACAAGAAACAATTTGCTTGCGCTACGCAGTTTATTTCTATAAGAATCCTCAGCGCTATCATCGAGAATGGCGTCTTCATCTGCAGATTTGAAAACATCATCCTCGAAGCTATCCTCTTGAGGATTGGATTCAAGCACAATGGAATTTATATCTCTGTCATCATTATCACCCTTATCAATCGAATCATTGACATCATCACCATGCACATCTACCCACACACCATTATCCGGGTCTTCATTCAAACTTTTGTTATTAATGCAAAATTGTACTGATGACGACAACTCTTTAAATGTCACATCTCTAACAATTTGAATTGATTTTGTGGACGGATTCCAAATGCGATATCCTTTTGAATCTTCCGCATAGCCCATGAATACACCTAATTCTGCCTTTCTGTCAAACTTCTGTCGTTTCTCCTTTGGTATATGTATGAAGACTTCCGTTCCAAATGTTTTCAAGCCAACAGTTTTACATTCATGTCCCCACCAAAGTTCATAAGGGTTTTTACCTTTTATGGGACTAATTCCAGTTCGATTAAGTGTAAATACTGCAGTGTTTATTGCTTCTGCCCAGAACTTTTTGGATAATTCACTTCCACAAAGAATTGTTCTTGCAGCTTCTACAATCGTGCGGTTCTCGCGTTCGACACTGCCCTACACTGCTCCGGAGTGTAGGGCACCGTAGTTTGATGGCGAACAGAATGTTTGATTAATAGGGATCTAACACTTTCATTAATGAACTCCGTCCCATTATCTGTTCGAAGTGTTTTAACTATGTGACCAGATTTGTTCTTTGCTTTGCTTAAGAAACGATCTATACAAGCACAAACTTCAGATTTATTCTTTAAAAAATACACCACCTTATAAAAGGAAAAATGGTCTTTAAATAAAAGGAAACACCTTGCACCGGCAACTGATCTTTCCTCCATGGGTCCACACACGTCGGCATGAATAAGCTCGCCTGGTTGAGCAGCCCGAAAATTGCTTTTAGAAAAAGGCAATCGATGTTGCTTTCCAAACACGCAACTATCACGTGTAAAGTTTTCTGTGTCCTCAAACTGAATTCCCTCCTTTTTTAATTGATTACGAACCTGCACTATGTTTTGATGCGCCATACGTTCGTGCCAAACCCTTATTGACAATATCTGACTTGCCACATTCACTTTAATCGAACTTGGTTGTTGTACCTTGAAGCACATCTTAAAGAGTTGCGCCTGTCTGTGTCCTACCGCCATAACTGAACCGTCTTTTTTCACAAATTTACACTGAAAACTATCAGAAATAACTTATTATCCAAAGCACGGGTCTGTGAAAATAAATTCATTGAAATCTTAGGCACGTAGAGAACTTCAGACAAATGCCTTTTGGACCAGTTTTTCCCATTTGAAGCGAGAATATTTATTTCACCGACCCCTTCGGCTAGGATCTTTTCTCCACTTCCTATCTGAATCCCAACAGGATTAATAAATTGCCTATAAGATGCAAACCATTCCTTCCTGCACGTCATGTGGTCACTCGCTCCGGAATTCAAATACCAGTCCTGACTCACGGATGTGCCGCCCTTTGCCATTAGCGCATTGACACCAAAAAGAGTTTCCCCTCGAACCTCACATCTAGTTCCAGTTCATCGCCTTAAGCTTTTCAAGGAATTACCTCGTCTCTGCACCTCATCTGTACTTCCAGTCATCACTTTATTTCCAACGTTACATATTAGTGCATCACCCCTTCGTACCTTGCCATTAGTTCCAGACCACCTTTTACGATAACCTACTGCATTTTTCTTTGGGCACTCTCTTTTCCATTGGCCGTATTCATCACAGTGGAAACACTTTCCAGATTTGGATTCGACTAAAGCAACAGATGAACTCGTCGCATGCGATGACATGCGTGTCTCTTCCATGACCAATCGAGACGTGAGATTCTCTAATGTTTGTTGGTCTTTTCAAGTGGATTCCCACGCGCAAAAGAAGTGTTTGAAATTGCTTGGAAGAGTCATTAAAACTTTAGTAATAATCATACTTTCTGATATTACCTCGCCGATATCTGTCAACTGCCTGACGATGTTTTCCAACCCGGATATACAGTGGGGTGCAGAAATGAGTACATGTTTGTACTAATTGCACTTATTATGCCATAACAACAAAAAAACAAAAAGCAAATTTAAGTAAAAAACAGATCTTTATTAATGTTCAATTCTAAACAAAATAACATACAATTCAACACGGAAAACAACAAGTTCTAAAAAAAACAACTAAAACAAAAACAACTCCAATGCACTCAATTTTGCACCAAACGTCGTTCGATATCTTTTCCGCGGACATATCAAAATTTACAGTTAGAACTGTAGTTATTTAGTTTGTTTCTTTGTGCTTTATTGATTTTGGTTTCAGATTACGTGCGGTAAGAACTTTTTTTCAGAGTATTTGAAACAATTTCATAAACTATTACAATAATTGTAGAATAATGAAGAAATTATCCCGAAACATTGAAGATAGTATTGTGAGTATGACGACGAGTGGCTCCTCGACACGAGCGATAGCTAAACAGCTTAATATTAGCCAATCAGTAGTAATAAGAGTCCAGAAAAGGCGTGGAACGACGCACGTCTCATGATGCTCCAGATGAAGAGAAACAAGTTCTTAACACCGAAAGATGCTTCTAAGGCAATAAATAAGTCGATGGACCGCAAGTAGGGCTCTTCACGACATTGGCTACATCTTTGCGGTCAAAAAACAAAAACCGGCATTGTCAAAAAGTTAAAGCACGGTTGAGATTCGCAAACGAGCACAAAAATTGGACAGCAGATGACTGGAAACGTGTAGTGTGGTCAGACGAATCGAAATTTAATCGATTTCAGAAAGATGGAAAGCAATATTGCTGGCGTCGTCCTACAGAGACCATCCAAAGCCACCACGTTAAGGATACAGTGAAGCATGGTGGAGGGAGTGTCATGGTCTGGGGCTGCTTCACATGGTGGCACGTTGGACAACTACACAAAATTGAAGGGATAATGAAAAAGGAAGACTATTTGCAAATTTTACAGACTCATCTTGACGATTTTGTAGATATGTTTTGTCCTGAAGAGGAAGTAATTTTTCAACAAGACGGCGACCCAAAACACACGTCCAAAATAGTAAGGAAATGGCTTTCTGAGCAAAATTTCCAATAATTGCAGTGGCCAGCCCAAAGTCTCGACCTCAATCCGATTGAGAATTTGTGGTCAATCGTGAAAAGACGGTTGGGACTATACCCATTATCCTCTGAAGAAGAAGAAGAGCTTTGGCAGCGAGTATTGAGGGAATGACAGAGTATTCCAAATGCAATAATTGAGAACTTGGTGGAAAGTATGCCAAGACGTATTGAAAATGTTTTGCGAAATAAGGGGCTATGGACAAAATATTAAAAATATACACTATCGGTGATTATGTTGTAAGGTGCAAAATTGAGTACATTAGAGTTGTTTTTGTTTTAGTTGTTCTTTTTAGAACTTGTTGTTTTCCGTGTTGAATTGTATGTCATTTTGTTTAGAATTGAACATTAAATAAGGATCTGTTTTTTATTTAAATTTGCTTTTTGTTTTTTTGTTGTTATGGCACAATAAGTGCAATTAGTACAAACGTGTGCTCATGTATGTGTGGAGACGTCGTCGTCTGGATTTTTCTCAAAGCCGTAAAACTTCTGCAACAGCATGTGAACATTTGTTCCTGAAGACTGTTCGTAGACCGACTTCAGCTTATCCCACATTTGCATTGCAGTTTTGCAATTAACAATGTGGCGAAGAGGAATGGGACCGACACTGGTAGCGATTATCTGCTGAGCATTGCTTTCTGATCTCTTCGAAATCAAGATACATTTATTAAAATCAGCTTGTTCCTCAGTCTGCATTTTGATCGGAACTTTTGATTCACCATCCACATAATCAAACAGCCCAGATGCGTTCAGCAAAATTGAGACTTGAAACTTCCATACAGAGTATTGATCAGCAGTTTATTCTCAATTTTCACAAATTATATTTAAATTTTCTTTATGCCCTTAATTTAACCTCAATTTTGTTACCACGTGATCTGGGCCCATAACCTGTTCAATAAAGTGCGAAAGAAAAACAAACCTTCCTGGAGAAAGAATACAATGCAACTGATTTTATTCAAAAATAGAATGTAATAGAAAAGTTTAAAGGTAAACGAACACATTTTCAGTGAGAGCATGGTCAACTTAAAATTATTCAAATTACAGTACTTCATTATTTGCAACACTAAGCGAATCTAATCCAATCTTAACCTTTCAGCGTCTGAATTTATTTATTTTTATTTAGATCTTAAAAATTAACTTACATTATAGACCAAGAAAATTTTAAAAAACTTGGCTAAAAGATCTCAGTTTTTTTTTTCTAAAACTAACTTAATCTCCCTTAAAATAACTTAACCTAACCTAAGAATATGTATATGTAAATCTATCTTAAGGTATGTAACGCAATACGGACGCGTGCACCAGGGCGTATGCATCATGTATATGCTTAGATATAGTGACTATACGCCGTGGTACACTTTTTTTTTTTATTTGATTGGTTGTCTATGTGTTGCTTTATGCTGACTTATGTGTTGCTTTGAACATATTAAGTCGTTTCCAAAGTAAAAACAATAAAGAATTGTGGCAAAATCTCAACAGAATGTTAAGATACGTAAAGGGGACATTGAATTTACGAGAAGAATGATTCTCAACAAATACTGACCGGCTATGAGGATGCTGATTGGGGCGGAGATGAAGTTGATCGCAAAAGTACAACAGGTTATTTATTTTAATTGTATAACACTACAATAAGTTGAGATTCAAAACGACAGCACTCCGTTGTCACATCATCCACTGAAGCTGAATACATGGCATTGTTCGAAGATGTTAAGGAAGCATGCTGGAAGCAACTATATGAACCCACAATAATTTATGAAGATAACAACGGTTGTATAGCAATTGCAAATAATCCGAATGACCATAAACGTACAAAGCACATAGATATCAAATATCATTTTAGAAGAGAAAAGATTCAACAAAAGATAATTACAGTAAAATATCTTCAAACAGGTGAACAACAAGCAGACATGTTGACAAAACCATTATCAGCTATAAAGTTTGGACTTAACAGAGACAAAGTTGGGCTTGCACCAAAATGAATCATCAATGGTTTGATTAGGTTTTCTTGGGGTTTTCCTAATCCAAAGCAACATAGATAAAAAAATAAATAATAATAATAATAAAAAAAAACTTTATTATTATAATATGATTTTTTTAGTGGGAGTATTGAATTTAAACAAAAAAAAAAATCGCTATTATTAAATAAATCTAATGTGCATCACTCAGTAAAATAAATACTTTTTCATTATATACTCATTACAATATCAGTGAAGAAACTATAGTAACATGAGAATTTATATATATGTATGTTTTATATCTTACTTTGCAATTATTCTGAATTTAAACGTTGTAAAAGCAACATTGAAAGAGTTTGTGTTTTACTTAAAATCGAATAGGGCTTAAGAATGCCCCATCAGTATTTGAACGGATTATCAAACATATTTTTACTTTCAAAATAAGTTCGTGAATTATCTTGATGACTTACTTATCGCTATAGAAACAGTCGACGAGAACTTAGGTATCCTAACGGAGGTAATTGAGATAGTTATAAAATATAGTCTGCATCTTTATATCGATAAATGTTCTTTTCTTCAGGGAATAAGTATCGGTTTCGGAGCAGTCTTGTTTCAAAAACAAAATGACAAGAAGTTTCATCCAATTTTCTACTTCTCTAAACGAGCAACAGAAACTGAATCAAAATATCATAGCTACGAGCTAGAGACACTTCCAATAGTGTATGCATTAAAGGCAATTTAGAATATATCTAACAGGTATACCATTCAAGATAATCACTGATTGCCAAGCGCTCACTATGACGTTAAACAAAAAGACATTGAACCCTCACATTTCGCGATGGGCTTTAGAAATGCAAGTCTATGATTATAGTGTCGAGAAAAGGCGACAAGTTGGTGCATGTGGACTCTTTTAGTAGGTCATTTAATGTTCTTTATGTAGATAGTGAACGTTTGAGTTTATGTTACCTGCAGCACAAAAGGAAGATTCTTAAATAACATCGATTGCTTCGGAATTAGAGAAATCAGAAAGTGTGTTTTATGAAATGATAAATGGTCTCATTTATGGCAAAGCTAAAGATAAAGGGAAGGTTTTATTTTATGTACCATCGTAAATGGAAAAAACCGTTATTAGGAAAAATTTTGAGGCTTTGTGCCATTTAGGAGTAGACAAATGTTATGAATACATATCTAGTATCTACTGGTTTTCGCAGATGAAGGATAAAATAAGGTTCTAAATAAAAACGTGCCTGAAATGTGTCTTTACCTGATTCTGGAAAAGGAGAGAGTACCTTGTATCCGATCCCAAAAGAAAAGTTTTCATTTGATACTTCACATATTGATCATCTTGGTCTTTTTGCTACTTCGCGATCAAAAAAGAAACATCTTTTCATAGTTATCGATGGTTTTACTAAATTCATTAAACTATATCCTGTCAAAACTATGCAATCGAAAGAAGCGATCGTATGTTTAACTTCATTTTCTGAGAATTATTCAAGTTGCAATCGAATACTTTCAGATCGAGGTACTTGCTTTACCTCGAAAGAGTTCGCTGAATTTGTGCAACAGCATAATGTCCAACATGTAAAGGTTGCCACACATTCGCCCCAATCAAACGGGCAAGTCTAGAGGCTAAATCGCGTTATAATTCCTATGTTAGCTTAAGAATGTGACGATGATACTACTAGTGACTGGGATAAGGACATCGTTAAGATCGAGTTTGCTCTTAACAATAGCATAAATTGATCCACAGGTTTTTCCGGTAAAGTAAATCATTCTGATGTATGTGGGCCTGTGAGAACAACTTCATTAGGCGGATTTAAATCATTTGGCAAATTCATTGTTGATAAATCAAGATATGTGGAAGTTTATTTTCTGAGGGCTAAGAGCGACATTAAAAAACATTTTTAAAATACAAAGCCCTATCAGAAAGTCAGCTTGGTTCCAAAACAAAACTTTGCGCACAGATAACGGGCTGGAATATTGTAGCCCTGAATTTACTAAGCTGATTAACGAGGCTGGAATAAGAAGAGGATTAATTACTGATACAACCGAAGTCCGATCTACGAAGTGGCAAAACCAAAAGTAAAGGGACGCAGAGGGAGATACTCTTCACATAGACGTGGACCTGGAAAACAAAAAATAGTCCGAACAGGCAAAAGAGGAAGGCCACGTAAGTTATTCAGCATTATTTTATCTGAAATAACAGGAAGCGGATCTTAAAAAAAAAGCCAACCTCACATTTGATTATCCAAACAAAAAGATTAAGAAGCTATGTCAGGACCATACGCTGACGAATGCATGATAGCAATGAAATCTGAATGCGAAACACTTGAGAACGTCGATGCCTGGAAATAAGTGAAACGTTCAACCCATAAGAAGGGCATTTGATTTTCAAGAAATTTTCAAGCATTTGCACCAGAAACTAGACAAAGTTCAATACGCATTCTTATGGCGCTTTCACCAGAGTAACTTTATCAACTAGATGTAGAAATGGTTTATATTAATGGTTTCTTAGATGAAGAAGATTTTAATGGAACAAGCTTATGGGTTTGTCCAAGGTTAAAAAGAAGAGCTAATAGACACTGGTCTTCAATCAATGGATACTGAAAAATGTATGTATACCGTGCGAAATGCTGACGTATTCATGTTGCTTGTTATATACGTTGATGACATCATCATCGTCACTCATAACAAAAGTGTATATTCAACTTAAAAAAAACTAAAGAGGATAGAGACGCAATGGAAAATATTCCATATACCTCGCTGATTGGATTGTTGATGTACTAACCTCTGCCAACTTGTCCAGATATCCCTCACGCTGTCAGTTCTTTAAGACAATACAACAGTGATCCTGGAAAACAGCATTCGATGCGGCTAAGCGAGATCTTAGATACATCAAAGGCACAATTAACCATGGACTTGCATTAAGAAATCCGGTACTAATTTAATTGGATACGTGGATGTAGACTGGGGAAGAGATATTGACGATAGAATTTAATACACTAGCTTTGTCTTCAAAATAGCAAACGCTGCTGTGACGTGGAATTCAAACAAGTAAAAAGTAAATCTGTCAATCCTCTTTGTCAAGCACCGTAGCTGAATATATGGCCCTTTCGGAAACTGCAAAGGAGGCTGTCTACCTTCGTAATATTTTGCAAGAAATTGGATTTTTAAATACTGAAGCAGAACCAACGTTATTTTTTTGCGACAACCAAGGAGCACAGAAGCTGATGCGAAATCCTATTTTCCATTCAAGATCGAAACACATTGATATTCAATACCATTATGTGCGAGAAGTTTTTCAAAAAAGCCAAATAGATGTCGAATATTATATTGCAGACGCTCCAACCAAAGGCCTTTTTGGACCATCTCACCAAAACTGCACCGGAGGACTTGGAGTTCTTGAAATAGAGTTTAACTCGCGTTGAGAGGGAGTGTTGTCATTTACTCAAGATAATAAAGTGGCAACACGGGTTCCTTTATTTTTTTTTTCTTTGGTTTGATTTCAATGCATTTTTATTTCAAAAACTTCATTTCTTAATTGCTAGACAAAAATACTTAAAACTAGCTTACCAATATAATCTAGTGATCGTAATTCTAACTTACTGACTCTTCACGAGTACTCTAAGCTAATCTGGGTGTTTTTTGTATGCCTTTCGGCCTCTTATAACTTTTTTTAATTCAACTCATTAGATCGCTTTTTTTTCTTCTTTCATCACTATTCCTATCTATCTTTTTCTTTATATCCTTTGTCCTTAAAACTGAAAAACAACACACGCTTAAGTTCTTTCAACATAAACAGACGTCTTTTTATTCATACTCTCCATGAACTCCAGACCACTCATTTGACCGATATTTCTATTGCTGAATATCCATGTAATGGCTTCAAAGTTTCTGTGATATCGTTGATATTCTGACTTTATACGGCACCATCTTCTTAATCTTCGAATACTCAGTGAGGTTTGCATCGCTGTCGTTGAAAAATTGCTCCAGCTGAGTGTCCTTTTTAAAGATCTACGCACTCAGATTAAAAAATGGGCGACACATTTGACAATTTTATATGTCGAAACATCCATACATTCGTGGACTAAGCAAAATAAGTTGGTTAAAGCTTTTTTCGTTCAGAGAAAAAAGAGAGAACTCCCAAAAATTGAATAAGTTTTACAATTCACTGATTCCATACTACATCCCCTTCACAGTTTAATAAATTTCAAATAACAAGTCGAGTTATAAATTGTATTTAACGACTTACCACGGAGTGAAGCCCTCCGAGCTACATCGTTGTAAATCACATATGAATACAACTATCAAAATAATAAGATTCAAAGGTATGCATTTTAGAAAGAACTCATATTTTCAATCTCTTAAAAACGTTTAGAATACAGCTAAAATCTTAGTCCACGTATGTGTAATCTCTCATCGAAGAGGATAGTCTATTTCGAAAAGCGACTTAGTCGACAACAAGAACATAGACGTACATTCGAAGGCGTCCATATTCGAATAAATTTATTGACGAATACTTTAAGGTTATCAGAGGATATAAAAGTAATTTGAAGACGAATTGAGAACAATAGTGACGACGAAAGAAAAACCTGGTCCTTTGCTACAAATACAATAAATATAGCGGAGGAGACTACGGAAGGAATCCCACGTAAAATGATTGCAGCCATAAGAAAGCAACGGACAATTATAAATTCGTTAATAGGATTAGTCGAAGGCCTATTACTAAAGGAAGATCAACCCTCACAAGACAAGAGCGTTTCATTAAGAAGCATTATCGGTCAAAACTCACTAAACCCCCCAAGAGCCCTACAACAACGTCATGCTCAACACTTATACAAAAATTATAAGCCAACCAATTCAAACACAGCGTCAATCATCTGCCAGGGATAACAAGTCTCAACATGATACCACTCAAAAATACTTAATAACAGAGGCCTTGACACGACAACCTGAGATATTAGATTATTAGATTTAAAAACTAGAACAAAGTACAAGGGTCTTGTACGAACAATCCCTTAAGAGGCCCAAGGAATTGCAAACAATACATGAATTACATCTATCAGCAGACTCGAACCAAATAGAACCAAGAGAACCAAAAGAAAACACCCAACATAGTTTGAAACTTGGATAACTCCTTATTTGGAGTTTTGGACAACATGCAAAAAAAATTAAGAAGATAATTGCGCAAGGAAACACTAATTAAGACCACTTGTTAAAATTGCTGAAAAATCAGGGAAGGAACTTTTAACCATCAAAGGGTTTCAGTTGCCAGCAGATAGTCAAGGTCTGGATCATCTCTACAAGCTTATGACAGCTAGGGAGGATAAGTCAGGAATAATCGAGATATGAAACTACTATGACCTATTTAAAATAACACCCATACCTTAATTAAACACACTTGGTTTTAATTTCTTATTGTTCAAAACTTTAATTGAGACAGATCCCAAGATCGAATTTAAGCGGGATTACTCATCCCAAGCCTGGCTTCCAACACCTTTTTCGATTAAGCCGCAATTGCCTGTGATGTGTTGTTGTCATGATTGAACGGCGACGCTTCCAAGCTGTTCAGCCGTAATGTGGAGAAATTGTTGTCTACGGTGTATTTTGTCGTGTACAGTAAGTTACAAGTAACTCGCTCTAATACTATCGTGACCAATATTTGACTATAGAAACAATCACTTTGGAAGGATGGATTAAAATTATACCAAAGGAGAAGAAATATGTTTCTGCCAAGTTGGCCTTTTTAATAATAAAACTAAAACAAACTGCACGTTGAGAAGACTGAAATTAAATCATTCAGTCTGATAGCTTAACAGTAAAAGCAAATAGTTTTATTACACGACTATCTCTACTTACTGTAATCTGTGGGAACCAGAAAATACCAGTTTAAGACATAAATCAATAACCATTCAATGCCATCATAAGAACACTACCCACTTGCAGGCCTCTTACGCTATCTTCGAAAGCATACCAGAAATCTCAACACCAGTGCAACATAAGTTACTTTTTCATAAATTCAATATTGCTCAGTACGGCATCTAACTTCAAATTCTAGCAGTCTTAAAAAACCAAATCAAAGAACACGAAGTCTTCGACCTACCAAACTCACAGTTAGTATTATTGGATAGCTGGCCTTATAATATCCATCTTGTTAATTTCATATGTAATTTGAAACATTGAACTGCAAGATTAGCAATAATCACGAAGACAGTATGTTGAGTTTCCATTCAACGTGGTGGAGAATTTTCAGTGGATGCCAAGGAAGAATGCTCACATGTGACGCTAAAACGAAACAATGGATTCATTGCCCAACTTCCGCAGCCATACAAGAAAACAAACATTTCAGACTGTGCCAAGCCAACTACCTGTTAAACTGAGTATACAAACATAAGTAATAAGTATAAATTCTACAATATCATATGCCAGAAAAAATGTAAACAAACTTCGAATAAATGTCAGTGTGTTATTGAAGTTACTGAACGCCTTTCATGGATAACAATTTTAAGTGCTTGATATCATTTCCTAGCAACTACTCCAAGTTCCAGTGCATAATTCTATTGTATCTACAAATGATACAAGCTTATGTGCTTAATACAATTCATATAAAATCAGCCTACTCCGAGTTTATATGTGTAGGACGCCGAGAACATTGAAGACGAGGAAAAGGAAAGAGACGTTTTCGTTTCGACTGTTTATTACAAACTGAGCTTTCTTTCTTTGCTTAATGGCTAATGATAACATAGCAGCGGTAGTGACATGTTATTTTACATAGACGACCTACGAAGGGCATTCTGTTCTATGGTTCGATCGAGTTTCTGTTAAGAGTGATTTGTATGGGTTACATAGGAATACAATTTAATACATAATTTCATTGCACTGAGTACAGGGTGTGTCTTTATAATTATGAATAATTGATACAATACATTTTTTTTCTAATAATAATGTGCTACAGCTCGACCATCCTGAAGATAAATCGCCCTCGATTTACTTAGTAAAATAAACAGAAGTACTAATTAGAAAACATCAATAACACAAAGAAAAGGATTAAACCTGAGATACATTTTCATTTGAGATCAAACTTAAAACGAGAGTTCAATTATAATTAATTTGTTTTTGTTTTTTGGAACTGAAAATAAGACATTGATACGCGCAATGATATATGTGAATAGATTTATTCCGGTATATGATATGTTTTCGTATTTTCTGGAGCTGCTACACCTTCGTATGGGATTCGCGAAACTTGAAAATTCTCCAGATTTTTTATTAAATATCTATCATTTGGAAGCAATTTAGCTATTTCGTAAGGTCCTTTGTATTTAGGAGATAGTTTTTTATTAGTGCCAGGGGTAGTATCTGTATTTTTAATCAAAATCAGATCGCCTTCTTTATAAGGATATGGTTGCTTATGCCGTTTGTCAAAATAAAACTTGTTTTCCTTCTGACAACGAACAATGTTTTCAGATGCTTTTGGCCTTAAAGATTCCAAATTTTCCGATTCGCCTTTAATGATATTGTCAGTAAGATACTCGCGAATTCTATCATTTACTTCACCTTTCTGAGCAACGCCGAATAATAAAACACTAGGGCAGAAACCTGTGCTTCTACTGGTGGCATTATTTATAGCAAACTCTACCTTACTTAGATGTCTAGTCCATTCAGCAGGGTCTATTTCGCTCTTCTTAGCAAGCATAGATGTCAAAGTTCGGTTCACCCTCTCAACCTGGCCATTAGATTGAGGTGAGCTTGTCGCTATTTTTATGTGCTGAATGGTGTTCTTTTTGCAGAAGTTTGCGAAATCATCAGAGCTAAAACAACTTCCTCTGTCTGATACTATACGCGTTGGTCGGCTGTAAGATTCAAAATAAAGTTCTAGGCACTTTATCACCTCGTTGGTGTTCGTCGTTTTAACTGCGAAAAGCTTTGTAAACTTTGAAAAACCATCAATGACCAAAAACACATGCTTCTTTAAGTTATGAACAGCAGAGGGAAGGGGGCCATAGTGGTCAATATGAATTGTTTCAAATGGCTTGTCACCTTTAGGAATGTTGTGTAGCACACCTTTTTTCTTGCCACTGTTAGATGAAAAATGAATACATTTTAAGCAGTTCTTAACGTAATCTTTTATTTTGCCCTTCATACAAGGAAAGCAATAAGTTTTTCTTATGAAGTTATACAATTTTTCCGTACCTGCGTGACAAAGAACCTCATAATGTGTTTGAATAACACTTCTTTCCATTTGAGATGGAATGTAAAAGAAAACTTGGCCATTTAACTTCCGATATACTAATCCATTAATTAGTTCATACAACTGAATTTCCTGTTTCTCTAGCATTTGAACCAATTGCTTTACAGTCTTGTCTTTGTGTTGAGATGCCGCTAATGCATGTTCAAAAGATTCAGGTTCAATTATTAAGACATTGTGACACCTACTCAGTGCATCAACGTTACCCATTCTCTTCCCATCTCTATGTTCAATTGTGTAATTGTAATCTTGTAGCTCTAAGGCCCACCGTGAGATTCTTGGGTTGAAAAGTTTTTTGTTAAGGGTCAGGGTCAACGACTTGCAATCAGTAAGTATTTTTAAATTAATACCTGCCAAATAAACCCTGAACCTTCTGAGAGCATACACTATTGCCAACGTTTCAAGCTCGTAAGAATGATATCTTGACTCTTGGGATGTTGCTGGTTTGGAGAAAAAGAACACGGGGTGAAAAAGTTTGTCATTTTGCTGCTGAAGAAGAACGGCTCCAAAACCGAAGCTACTTGCATCACAGTGTAACTCAGTAATTGCTTTTGGGTTGTAAATACTAAGTACTGGAGCATCTAAGAGCTTTTGTTTCAATAATTCAAAAACCGAAAGTTCTTTTTCACCAAAAACGAACTGAGAATCTTTTTTCAAAAGGTCATACAACGGTTTTGCGACAATCGAAAAGTCTTTAATGAACTTTCTAAAATAAGAGCATAAGCCCAAGAAAGAATGTAAGCACTTTATATTCTTTGGAACAGGAAAATCTTGCACAGCCTTCACACCATCTAAATTCGGACGTATTCCGTTTAAAGAAATTTCGTATCCTAAATACGTTATTTGTTCATACGCAAATAAAAATTTGTCAAAGCGTAGTTGCGAATGATTTTCCTTAATTATTTTAAAAACCTCCTCCAAAATATCAAAATGCTCATCTAATGTTTCCGTTGCAACAAGCAAGTCGTCAATATAAATTCTTAACTTTTCGGATTGCAATAACTTTTTAAATTTTGATTGTATGTACCGTTGAAAAACAGTCGGCCCATTCTTTAGCCCAAATGGCATAAAAATGTACTCAAACTGTCCAGTTGGAGTCACAAATGACGTAAGTTTAATTGAATCATCAGCCATTCTTTAAGTCTAGCAACGTAAAGTATCGCTTATTCCGCAACCCGTCAAGGATGTCTTCAATTACTGGTAATGGAAAGTTATCTTTAACTGTTATTTTATTTAAGTGCTGTCTGTGTCTTCTTTTTCGTTAAAGCTATGGGTTTTTTTTTCAAAAGATCATCTATGATTTTGTTCAGCTCAACTTTATGATCAAATGGCAATCTTCTAGGCGCACAACTAAAAACACTGTTCGTATCTTTAAGAACTATCTTCATTTCAGTATCACTTATTGATATATTGTTAACATAATCTTCATTCTCTGAAAGACTATGTGCAACTAAATTCTAAATTTTAATTTTGTCTTGACTAGTTAAATTTTCGTTTATATGTAAACCGAATTTGCTATCGCGATCATCAAACGTATCAATTTTTAAAACTTCATTTACCTCATCATCAAAATGCTTACTAAAATTTGAACACTTATTAATTTCAAGCTTGTCATTATCGTTTTGAAAGCTTAATTTTACATTTGTTTTTCTTAGAAAGTCCCTTCCTAAAATAATGGCATCTTTCATCATTTTTTACAATATATAAGCACTGATTTACTAAGTTATTATTGAATGCTATTTTACAAAACACCTTACCAACAATGATAAGTTTACTGTTGTTGATACCCACAAAGTCATCCGATTGAAATTCCACAGACGCTGTCAGATATGATGGAACAAACCTCTCTTGCACGAAGCTGATGGGGCTCCCGGTGTCAATCATAGTAACTGCACTCATTGTTGTATTGACTGCTCCATACTTGCTGCCTTGTAGATGGTACTCCAACACACCATAAAAGTCCCGAAATATTGAAGCTTCACACGTGTTTTGAACAACACACACCGCTGATGATTTCGGGCAATCTTTGATAATATGCCCCCGCTCCCCACACCGAAAACAGGATCCTCTCTCGCGTGGTGGTTTTGGACATTTCGACGACACGTGCCCAGATTCATTGCAGTTATAACACTTGATGTTGAATTTGTTTTTGGCATGCACAACTGTTTTTGCGTGTGATGTTGTTTTTTGAAATCCTGAGACACTAAATGAAGATTCCAGTTTCATCCTTTCATACCTTCTCAACGCAATTTTGAGCTCAGGTATAGTATTGGCTGTTAGGAGAATTTGTTTGTTGAATGACGAGTCCGGTATGCCTTTGATGATATATGATATGATGTCACTCTCCTCAATAGCAGATGAGCTTGCGATTTCTAACATGGCGAAGACATATTGTTGTAGATTTTCTTCTTTGCGCTTTCTTCGGTTCCTTAACGTGTTGTGTACCTTGTTTTCAATTCACTCCAGGATCGGCATGAACTAGATCTCAGAAAAAGCGGTTCCTCTTAACAATTGTTGTGCAAAGATGAAACACTTTGACTCGTCGAGATTATAAATTTCCTTGGAATGCTCAAAATGTTGAATCCATTTGGAGATTGGGAAACTATCGTCTCCAGAGAAAGTTTGCAAAGAGTCTTCTATGTCCTTAAATGAGCAAGAATTAGTAAATGACTCACTTGGTTTATTTAGTTCCGCTAATCTTTTTTGTAGCGCTAGAATTTCTTCTTTTCTAGCAACGATCCTTCGCAAATCCTCCAATTGCTGATTCATAGGATTTTCAGGAGCGCCTTCTTCGACGCTATCATCATTACTTGCTTATAAAAAATTCGCCAATTTGAACATCATTCAGTTGCTGAACTGCTTCCTCAAGGCGGGCTTTCAACGTGGCTTTAACTCCATTTGAAGGTAGTCCCAAAGCACATAACTTATCATTCAGCGATTGTACTGAAGCCACTTGCAGGAATCTAGACACACGTTGATACATTTCTTTCTTCTTTAAAATGCGTAATTTTTTTTTCTTTAAGAAAATCTCAAAAGGTTTTTTTTTCTTCTTATTGTTTTTTTCACCACTCGTAATAAAACATTTAACATAAAACGTAAAATGTGAGTTTGTAACACTAAAAGAATTATACAGCCGAACGTACGCTAATCACATCAATTGTTCATCCCACTTCTGGTCAGGGTCAACGACTTGCAATCAGTAAGTATTTTTAAATTAATACCTGCCAAATAAACCCTGAACCTTCTGAGAGCATACACTATTGCCAACGTTTCAAGCTCGTAAGAATGATATCTTGACTCTTGGGATGATGCTGGTTTGGAGAAAAAGAACACGGGGTGAAAAAGTTTGTCATTTTGCTGCTGAAGAAGAACGGCTCCAAAACCGAAGCTACTTGCATCACAGTGTAACTCAGTAATTGCTTTTGGGTTGTAAATACTAAGTACTGGAGCATCTAAGAGCTTTTGTTTCAATAATTCAAAAACCGAAAGTTCTTTTTCACCAAAAACGAACTGAGAATCTTTTTTCAAAAGGTCATACAACGGTTTTGCGACAATCGAAAAGTCTTTAATGAACTTTCTAAAATAAGAGCATAAGCCCAAGAAAGAATGTAAGCACTTTATATTCTTTGGAACAGGAAAATCTTGCACAGCCTTCACACCATCTAAATTCGGACGTATTCCGTTTAAAGAAATTTCGTATCCTAAATACGTTATTTGTTCATACGCAAATAAAAATTTGTCAAAGCGTAGTTGCAAATGATTTTCCTTAATTATTTTAAAAACCTCCTCCAAAATATCAAAATGCTCATCTAATGTTTCCGTTGCAACAAGCAAGTCGTCAATATAAATTCTTAACTTTTCGGATTGCAATAACTTTTTAAATTTTGATTGTATGTACCGTTGAAAAACAGTCGGCCCATTCTTTAGCCCAAATGGCATAAAAATGTACTCAAACTGTCCAGTTGGAGTCACAAATGACGTAAGTTTAATTGAATCATCAGCCATTCTTTAAGTCTAGCAACGTAAAGTATCGCTTATTCCGCAACCCGTCAAGGATGTCTTCAATTACTGGTAATGGAAAGTTATCTTTAACTGTTATTTTATTTAAGTGCTGTCTGTGTCTTCTTTTTCGTTAAAGCTATGGGTTTTTTTTTCAAAAGATCATCTATGATTTTGTTCAGCTCAACTTTATGATCAAATGGCAATCTTCTAGGCGCACAACTAAAAACACTGTTCGTATCTTTAAGAACTATCTTCATTTCAGTATCACTTATTGATATATTGTTAACATAATCTTCATTCTCTGAAAGACTATGTGCAACTAAATTCTAAATTTTAATTTTGTCTTGACTAGTTAAATTTTCGTTTATATGTAAACCGAATTTGCTATCGCGATCATCAAACGTATCAATTTTTAAAACTTCATTTACCTCATCATCAAAATGCTTACTAAAATTTGAACACTTATTAATTTCAAGCTTGTCATTATCGTTTTGAAAGCTTAATTTTACATTTGTTTTTCTTAGAAAGTCCCTTCCTAAAATAATGGCATCTTTCATCATTTTTTACAATATATAAGCACTGATTTACTAAGTTATTATTGAATGCTATTTTACAAAACACCTTACCAACAAT
Organism: Eristalinus sepulchralis; assembly: GCA_944738645.1. Classification (NCBI taxonomy): domain Eukaryota; kingdom Metazoa; phylum Arthropoda; class Insecta; order Diptera; family Syrphidae; genus Eristalinus; species Eristalinus sepulchralis. The sequence continues at coordinate 55,496,333 of OX122882.1, forward strand.
GATAAGTTTACTGTTGTTGATACCCACAAAGTCATCCGATTGAAATTCCACAGACGCTGTCAGATATGATGGAACAAACCTCTCTTGCACGAAGCTGATGGGGCTTCCGGTGTCAATCATAGTAACTGCACTCATTGTTGTATTGACTGCTCCATACTTGCTGCCTTGTAGATGGTACTCCAACACACCATAAAAGTCCCGAAATATTGAAGCTTCACACGTGTTTTGAACAACACACACCGCTGATGATTTCGGGCAATCTTTGATAATATGCCCCCGCTCCCCACACCGAAAACAGGATCCTCTCTCGCGTGGTGGTTTTGGACATTTCGACGACACGTGCCCAGATTCATTGCAGTTATAACACTTGATGTTGAATTTGTTTTTGGCATGCACAACTGTTTTTGCGTGTGATGTTGTTTTTTGAAATCCTGAGACACTAAATGAAGATTCCAGTTTCATCCTTTCATACCTTCTCAACGCAATTTTGAGCTCAGGTATAGTATTGGCTGTTAGGAGAATTTGTTTGTTGAATGACGAGTCCGGTATGCCTTTGATGATATATGATATGATGTCACTCTCCTCAATAGCAGATGAGCTTGCGATTTCTAACATGGCGAAGACATATTGTTGTAGATTTTCTTCTTTGCGCTTTCTTCGGTTCCTTAACGTGTTGTGTACCTTGTTTTCAATTCACTCCAGGATCGGCATGAACTAGATCTCAGAAAAAGCGGTTCCTCTTAACAATTGTTGTGCAAAGATGAAACACTTTGACTCGTCGAGATTATAAATTTCCTTGGAATGCTCAAAATGTTGAATCCATATGGAGATTGGGAAACTATCGTCTCCAGAGAAAGTTTGCAAAGAGTCTTCTATGTCCTTAAATGAGCAAGAATTAGTAAATGACTCACTTGGTTTATTTAGTTCCGCTAATCTTTTTTGTAGCGCTAGAATTTCTTCTTTTCTAGCAACGATCCTTCGCAAATCCTCCAATTGCTGATTCATAGGATTTTCAGGAGCGCCTTCTTCGACGCTATCACCATTACTTGATGGAAAAAATTCGCCAATTTGAACATCATTCAGTTGCTGAACTGCTTCCTCAAGGCGGGCTTTCAACGTGGCTTTAACTCCATTTGAAGGTAGTCCCAAAGCACATAACTTATCATTCAGCGATTGTACTGAAGCCACTTGCAGGAATCTAGACACACGTTGATACATTTCTTTCTTCTTTAAAATGCGTAATTTTTTTTTCTTTAAGAAAATCTCAAAAGGTTTTTTTTTCTTCTTATTGTTTTTTTCACCACTCGTAATAAAACATTTAACATAAAACGTAAAATGTGAGTTTGTAACACTAAAAGAATTATACAGCCGAACGTACGCTAATCACATCAATTGTTCATCCCACTTCTGAAGCTGTAGGACGCCGAGAACATTGAAGACGAGGAAAAGAAAAGAGACGTTTTCGTTTCGACTGTTTATTACAAATTGAGCTTTCTTTCTTTGCTTAATGGCTAATGATAACATAGCAGCGGTAGTGACATGTTATTTTACATAGACGACCTACGAAGGGCATTCTGTTCTATGGTTCGATCGAGTTTCTGTTAAGAGTGATTTGTATGGGTTACATAGGAATACAATTTAATACATAATTTCATTGCACAGAGTACAGGGTGTGTCTTTATAATTATGAATAATTGATACAATACATTTTTTTTCTAATAATAATGTGCTACATATGCTTGGTGTAAATTTTAGAAAAACGCGTAATTTACATTCAATTAATAGAAATTTATTTTGTACAAGGGTAAGAGACAACACAATATATCCCTTGAACTTCAAATATTTCTTTAAAAAAAATGTGGAACTAACATTTCTGGGTTAAAAATGCTATCTCATTCTCTCTTAAAAGACCTTATAAGCTATAAAGTTTTTGTCCACATAACGTTAAATAAAACGGATAACGGATATAAAGTCGACAATGTTACGTTAAATTTTCAAAGACTTAAACTTCCTTAAGGGCAAAAGCAATAAACATTAAATTATTATTGATCAAGATATATGAAAATGGAATTAATGATGATAAGAAAGCACCGCTTCATTGACAGTACCAAAATTAATTTCGAACAAAACATTTGCCAAATACTAAAAATGTCAAGGTTAAGGGATTATAATCCATAATAATATTATAATGTTAGAGTTTTTATATAGAAACTAATAAGGAAGGAGTTCGCCGTGACTTTGTGTGTACGTTCGTCGACCCACTCGCAGAAGGTCTAGGTTCGATTCCCAGATGGAAGAAGAACCTCACATTTTTTTCACCTTTTTCGAGTTGTTGACAAAACTCAAAGAGTATAAATTGTCTATGACACTTTCTTAAAACTGGCCATTCGGAGTCCGCACAAAACTGTAGGTCCCTTCCACTCGTGAGACAACAGTTGCACGCACAACATGAGTAGTTCTTGTAGAAGCTTGGCCCAGGTCCCTTGTAGGCTGTAGTGCCACTCAATTATTATTATTATGAAGGAAGGAGATGAACGATTGATTTTTGCTAGGTCCAAAAGCTTGGTTATTTACTCACTCTGGTGAATATAGCCTAATTCTTGGCGTCGACTGTGACATGGGCATGTTCTCATTTTACTTACACTTGTTTACGTTCACCCTATAAAAGGCGGCATGATGCGGCCAGTGTGGTCGCCGTGGCGCAGTGGTAAGTGCATCGACTGCGGCGCAGAAAGTCTGGGTTCGATTCCCGGACGGGACACCTAGCATTTTTTCACTGCACCACCTCTTTTGAGTTGCTGACAACACTCAAAAAAAACTGTAGGTCCCTTCTACTCGTGAACAATACATGCACAACACGAGTAGTTGTTGTAGAAGCTAGAACCTGGTCCGTTATGGGCTGTAGTGCCACTCAATTACTATTATTATTATTATGCGGCCAGTAGACCAAGTTGCCTACGGTCAGATGCTCCGTCCTCGTTTTCTTCTTGAATTTAAAAGCTGGAGCTCGTTATTATCCAACCTAGTATAGTTAAAGGATCTTTGGCTTCTGGATCTTGACAATATCTTGGTGGAGTGCAAACAATTCGCGGTTACATATATTTTTCTTTTTTCGAAAGCTTTCACAATCGACTTTGCCTTTTTGCTTATCGTTCAACATTCAGCTCCGTCATGAATACTGATAAATTTTTTTAAAGAAGTCAATATTTTTCTCTTAACCGGATGCCCACCCCTAATTTATTTATAGCGGTTCTTTATAAAGGAATGCGTGTAGAGGGCAGATGCTTCCAAGTGTTGGTTGATTTTTAATTAAATTCTTGAAGAGGTTTCGTCTTAAAAGTTTTTTCAACCAACTGAAAATGAAATTGTTTTACGACTTAGTAATTATTCTATTTATTCTTCTGTCTTCTGCATTTACAAAGTATCAATTGCCGTATTTTTTTGGATCCAATCAACGTAGTGCGATACTTTAGTGTAGACCCCTGGATACGGGGCGACTGTACATGGTTTAACGCTCCATGAAACAATACCCACTTGTACGCCATCATAAATAAGAGGACCACCAGAATCGCCACTGCACTGTCCTTTACCTCCTTCGTCAACTCCTCCACAAATGTGGTCTGAAGTTGTTTTACCCCCGTGCCTTTCGTTGCATTCTTCATCTGAATAAATCTTCAACTCAACTTGCTGTAGATTTTTCTGCACACTACCACCAGTCTATTGATGTAGAAAAAACACTTACTAAGAAGTACACTCATGATAAAATAATGTACTTGCCATATCTAGGCCCCAACCGATTAATGTTCCATAAGAGTTATCCGGAACTTCAAAGTTTTGTGCGGGAAGTTTCATAGCAGCTACTGTTTTACCGTTCATTATAAGACGACCTTCTAATTGAAGAAGGGCGATGTCGTTGGCGTAGCTTTTTGCTGGGGCGTAATCGGCATGCACAATGATTTTTTTTACTACGGCTACATTCGGCCCCGAAGCTGCAATTGTCATGACACCATACTGAATACTGATAGAACTTGGTAACTTTCCATTGACGCAATGTGCAGCAGTTAAAATCCATACATCGCTTATGATGCTGGCTCCACATGAGTGTGACCCAGTAGAGCCACGCAATGATACCTAGAGGTGGAATTGATATAATAACACTTTCCTTATTTTTCTCGGTTACCGCACAATATAGGGATATTGTCCTGGATCAGCAGCGGTGCCATTTACAACACGATTTGAACTTGGAAAGCAATAGCTTGTACCAATTAATAACAAAATTATAAGGAGACTTTTATACATTTTCAAGCGTCAATGGTGCCTGAATATGGAATACTGTGTCGAACACTTCAAGGAAAAATAAATTTATATATTTTTAGTGGGTTATCATTGATTATACTTGGTTGCAGAAATATGTTCTTTCTTGGCTAAATTTGGAAAGATTTATTATTAAAAAGAAATGACTGATTTGCTAACGGTTATAAAGACAAATGATTGAGTTCTACGATGTATTCTCTGTGGCTTATCTAATAGCTTAATTGATTATCTAAAGTACGTTTTTTTATTACTAGCTGATAATGTGCTCTTAATTTATGAACATGTGTATGAACATATTTACATATGTATATGTTTTTTATTATTTTAACTGTTGTAAAAAAGATAATCCTAAGAATTGCACAAGGCTATACAATTGGTTTGAAATTCCCATTATCATATAATACTTAATTTATAGATTGATTAATTTATGTTCAGATTGAATGATATGTCTAATATTTCGTTTTTCAATTCATGTACTAATGGTAGATAAGTGTTTTGTTCGGGATGGTTATCTCACCCTTGTCAAACAAATTTAATTAATTCGATGCAAAGATAAGATTAGTCAAGTGGGAGCAGGGGTTTCGATTAATTGTTATTCAAGTTATAAACGTAATATGATCTTTGTTTTTTCCAAGATAACCACTTGATGCTACTGTACATCTATAAAATTCGTTTATCAGCTTAAGCGATATATTCTCTTTTCAACTTTAGTAAAGTCCAGGCATTATTATGCTTCATGCATAAAGTTCATGGCAATATTTATATAAATACCTTTGCCCAATTTTATATATTATAATTAGTACTTATGCAATAAAACAAACCTTTAAACTGTTTTCAGTGAGATAATGAAAATGGGTATTTACGAAAATCTACATAAAACATTTTATCTTTCATTTATCACTTGCATTTTGCACATTTCTGTTGAGTACTGTGGGGGGTTTTGTTATCCCCCGATCCAACTAGGTGTAAAAAATGCATGAACAAAAAAGTATGGCATACTTCCAGGTGCTAATGTAATATGTAGCTAAAATAATTTTCAGCAAATTAAAATGCAATATTTTCGTATTTATTAATTTGTTTACTACTTTACTTTACTTTATGTTCTTTATGTACAATCCATTTATACATTCACATGTACAGAAAGGATTAAAGAAAACACACCCAAACAACGGGTTTGTATGGATATCTGTCATGTCGTTACCCTTGTGGTGTACGAAGTCGAAGAAGATAACCACAATGACGAGCTTGGCACGATGGTTAAAACGTAGATACTATTCAGATCTCATGTATTTCTTTCAAGAAATAGTTCTACACCCCTTGGAAACCTCGCATAGGCACCAAAGGGCTGTCAACGGTGAATGCGATAGCATATGTGGAAAACTTGGCAGCGGGCACTTCTGCATTTACATTAATCCCGCTTACATATATGACATGGGTGGAAATAAGTATACGTTACCACATTTACTCGAGCCGGCCTACTTACGAGTAAGCATTATGACGAGAACAGCTAGGTCGTAATTATAGTATACTGGAAAACGTCTAATAGATTTGGAACCATCAGGTCTGACACCGATAGTATTCTGTTACTTGAGTAACCATGAGTGAAATTCTGTTGAAAGGCTAATGCTGAAGATGCACCCGCCCCGTTAAAGCCATTGCTGGCCTCAAATGATTCGTTGGTTCCTGGTTAACACTGATTCTGCCGATTCCATTGCATGGTCTCTTTGAATGTAAAGACACCCAACGAATCATTAAGGTGAATACATATCCGTGCATTGACAACGGCTTTGAGTGGGGATCAATTGAAATTAACACAACAGAAACAACAACAACACAACAGCTACATAGTGGGATATCGAGGACAACCCTTTCAAGAAGAGTAATAGACTGCAACAGTCGCCCATTGGCAAAGAAGCAGACTCGCGAGACAACGAGAAAAAGCAAGCATAGTTCAGGCAGCCGGTAGTTTTTTAAATGTATTTTTTATTGTTCCCTTTTTTCTAATTTTTAAATCTAGAAATAAAAATGATTAAACCAGCTACAAATTTCGATATTATTATAAAAGACGATCTTAATGGATCTTAATGCGGGCGTTCTAAGGTAATCTCAATATTTTATTTAAGTGTTTTTCTTTGTCTTGTCTTTGTTTATTTTAGTTTACCTATTGCACAAGGTACTGCTTACGAATTTTACTTAAACTAAGAAAATTGTTGATAAGAACTTAGTAATCTAATTAATTATTTAAAAACCTAAATATATCTTGATCTAAGTATCCTTAATATTTAACACTCTAACTTAACATACATTTTTTTTTATTTTTATTTTTATTACTTTTTTATTTCTTACTATTTTTTTTATTACATTATTATTCTATTATTATATTATATTATATATATTATATTATATATATTACTATATTATTATTCTGAATTATTCTAAATGGCAATTGGCCGTAGGGGAGTGACGTTAGGAACTACTTTAACATTATGAGCTGATGACAACTGGAGCTTGATGAGGTTGTAGCCACCAATAAAAACAGAGATGGATGTACTGAACCGGAAATCACGCGGACTGACTTTTCTTACGTAGCTCGCCTGAGTAGCCGCTTATTCACTGTCCTTTTTACCACGTGATAAATAAGTGCGCGTCTCTCCTCATATTGGATCAAAGCAATGCGGTCTAGAAATATAAATCCTTCCGGTGGAATGAATCCACTCCAACATGCACTCTCGTCGAGTAGTAAGCCCGAATATAAGCTCGTTTTCCGATGTCTTTGCTCGTGCAGCATGCCTTCGAATCAGCTTAATAATAAAATTATCCACAATATTCACACTTCACTTCGTTACACAAAACCTCATTGGAATAGAAAAGACAAGCATTGGCTCTCGAACATTCTTATCTTTTCCATCTGGGAAAGACTCACGTTAAACCACACTGGACAGCCATGCACCATGACTGGCCGGATTAGGGCTTGGCTTTCGTCAGACTGTAATATATAACTATACAGAAACTGGTCCAACATAATGCCCAGATATTGCACTACACAGTTAATGGCCGGCCCTATGGGTCCAAGAACCCGAACTTACGCCAGTTTTTCCTCGTATCCCTAGAGCCTCTGCATAACGCAGTTTGGAGAGGGATGGTTTCCCGCTTCTGGTAGTTACTTTTTAAATTGTCACAAAATCGCTGGATTTTTTTGAAGTCACGCTGCAAAAGCATGTTAATGATGTCAATCTCTGTTCCCAGTTCTGTACACGACTAAGTCGTCAGCGAACTCGATCATATGTTGCATGGAGCCAATCAGTTCACTGGTGAAAATAGTGAAAAGAGTTGGTGAGTTTACCGCACCCTGTTGGTGCCCATTATTAATTTTGAAAACATGAGTAGAAAGCAAATCTTCTACCTGTTATCATGTTGTAGACCGTGTAAAACAGTGATTTACTCATACCTAACATCGTCAACTTAAGGAAGAGGGCATTTAACCAGGCGGTATCGAATGCCTTTTCCAAGTCAACAAGGCAGGCAGGTATAATGGTTTTTGTTTTCAGCCCACCGTATTAGAACTCTGTTGACAGGGAAGGAGACTTATGGAGACTTTCGGAAGCGAGGAATCTTTGTCCCTCTTGGGGATGGGTTGCACTACCGCCGTCTTCCAATGCTCCGGGTAATAATCTCGTCTCTTTAGTGAGATGACACAACGCAATATTAGGTATTCCGTCTATTCCGGAGGACTTTTTGTTCTTCATACTTTTGGAAATGTCTTTAAGATCCTCCTTCGAAATGAGTATGGCACTAGAGTCATCTTGGGCGACGGCATTATCTTCTTTATTTTCGTTATTGAACCCGGTAAAACCAGGAAGGAAGGAACAAAAGGTTAAGAAATGTTCTTGAAGTCGTGCTTCGGCCTACGAGATTTGTTGACCGTATACACTGGAAAACTGCTCCTTGCTTCTACCTACTCCTGGGAGTGCAATGAAGAATTCATTGTCTAGTAAGGCCCCACCCAGATCGATGACAACTGAAGTCAGTATGTTTGCGTTTTCGGTTGTTCTGACCAGTCGAACAGCCTCAAAGTCGTTATAATCCCTCCTTCGGAAGATTCGGTTGATTTGGGGGAACATACCCGGACAGTTCGAATGAACAGCCCGAAATTTATCTCCCCATTCGAACGCAGTTTTCTGGATAGAACTCTGGAAAAACGCGGCCACTGAGCCTTACAATAATTGAAAGGGTACGCTTCCACAAATTCCTCCAGTTCCACCATCTCATTCGGGAACCGAAAAATTCCGGCAATCCCACAGTGATTGTACTAATCCGTTGTTAAGCAGTTCCTAACTTACCTGTTTACGTTCCGTATCGCAAGGCGTCTGTCAATTAACATCAGATCAAGATAACTGATCTTTCTTAGTCTTTCCCAAGAGATCACTTTTGAGTTAAGAATTTTTATCTTCCTGAGACGCTCAAGTTTGCTGTCAGGTGCGACCCGGACCAGGAAGAGGGCAAATAGGCGCTCAGGTGGCATTCTGGGCCGGGCAGATGAAAATTGCTTTACTGCCACGATGTTCGCGTCTTCAGATTTAATTTCTTTTAACATCTTCAGAATGTTCTCCGGTTCAGCTGAGACATTAAGCCCTTTAAGTGAAGGTGTAAAACTCCACCCGAGTTGCCGTCATCTGAAGAGCAATTTACAGTTTGTTTTTGTAGGCCCTTATTTTTAATAAAAAATGTGTCCCCTATGGACATTTGATATACCTTTATTGTGTCTTTAGTATCCATACCTATTATATTAATTAGCGGCGTTATTTTCTCCTTTTGCTGGCTCTGTGGTCTGCTGTTGCTGTGTCTTTTGTTACTATTGCTGACTTTGCTGCAATAATGGTTTCTGCTGCTATTGCTGCTGCTTTGGTTGCTGTTGTTGCACAATTTGTTGCTGCTGTTGTTTCTCGCATTACTGATTAGTTTGTCGCACAATTTCTAGCTTCTTCCTTTCTTCTAATTTAAGTTTAAGAGCTTTGGAAAAGCCGGCCAACTCTTCCTTCCCTTTGACTTTTTGGACCTATTCTATTCCATCGTTAGCCCGGTCTGCTTCCTTGGATGAAGCTAATTCCACAAAAAGGTTTGCCCTTCCTGCTACATGGGGCTAAGTTTTCTTCTTCTTTCGTTGGGGTTTTGTCGGCAGCCGCTTTACTAAATTCAATATCCACTTTAGGGTCTTTCTTTTTCTTTTCGACTTGATATTTTCACTACAATTACCCGAATTGTCGCTCGGAAGCAGTTCTTCACCATTTTTCGTTATTTCTTTTCTTTTTATATTTGTTTTCTATCAAATGTAATTTTTATTGATTTGTTAGTTTTTTGTAGCGGAGTTTTTTTTTCTACTTATGAATTGGCAGCTTTTGAGATGATGGCAAAGCGAAGGAAGTGATTCGGAAGAACAATGCTTCTTAAAACTTGCCATAGCTTACGCTTATCTCAGCGGAACACCAGCAAATATTTCCCACTTTGGGAAAGAAAACCTTTAGTACTGAAGGTGGAAAAACCTCTGCCTCGGGTTAACCAACCCACAAGTAAAGAGGTGGTCAAAAAGGAAAAAAGCCAACAAGGAAGTCAATGTGATCCTGTAACTAGCGACGTCGGCTGGATATAAGTCGACATAAAACCAAGAAAGCCTGAACAGAGAAGAAATTCTAGGGAGAAACTGAAGACTTACGTAATATAGGTGGCAGCAAAACTATATCCCTCTTACGCCGAAATACTTCGGAGGATGAAAACAGAACCAAAAGTACGCCATTTGGGTGATTTTAAGAATCCGGAAGTTGACACTGCTCTTCTAACTAGAAGCATCCGGTAGAAGGAGTGGATCAGGCGTGACATTCGTGAAGCGTGAGCTTAACAAGGCTGATTTACTTAGACTTAGGAAAGCATACGGCGATCCTCAAGTAGCGACCGTGCGTCTGCCATTGCTAATCGGAAATATATTTCCCCGTTCAAACAAGGTTAAGATTGGTTGAGTGACGAGATCTGCACATAATGAAAACAGCAGCAATTAGTACCTCTGATTAAAGGGAAGAAACTGCTTGGAAATCCATCCGGGGATACCCTAGGCAAGGTTCTTGAACGTATTATATATGGCAGATGGTCATGAACTACTTCACGAATATAAAATTCATTTTTCACACAAACATAATGGCAAGAGTTCCACAGGACCAGTCCTCGGAACTCTGCTGTGGAATATGATGGATTGTGCTTCCCAATGGAGTTGATATATTTGGTTTTGTCGACGATATCGGTATCGTAACGGTAACGCATAGAAGATGTGGACGCTGCCACGAATACAACGATCTCGGATAAAAAAGCGGCTTGAAAATGTTGGTCTGAAATTTGCAGCCAAAAATCGGAAGTGGTGCTAATTACAAGTCGCAAGAAGATGGAATATTCCAACGTCATAGTTGGAATTTAGACAATTATTTTCAAGGAGTGTGTGTAGGTTCTATTGGTTCTGTTGGGCATCACGCTCTCTTTTAAGGAACACGTAAGGTATGCCAAAAAGAAGGCGTCATTTGTACAAGGAGTACCTTCCCGAATACTTACAAATACTGGTGGAGCCGGTTATGCACAAGAATCCTATTTTCACGAGAAGTCAGTACAGTTCTTCTGTATGCAGCTTTCATTTGGGCTGGAGCGTACAGACTCTGCCCAATACGGCCTATAAGTGGTTTTTGGTGATTCGTTCGGCTACCCTTAAACAATCTTGCAGACGATATTATGAGGGTGTACCAGCAGGCCAAACTTATTAGAACAGAGAGCAGCAACGTGGCAAGCCAAATGGGATGCTTCCATAGCAACGTGCCTATACAGATGGCATGCCTACACAAAAGGTAGATTAACGCTTATGCTCATACGCGTCATCCAAACCCTGGATGTAAAGATCGGCATGAAACTGTAACTACCAAGACTCACAGTTTTTGCCACGGTGCGTAAAAAAATATCTGGACAGGTTTGAGCACAACAATTTGCCGCTGTGTTCACAATTTTCCAACGTCTAGGAGGTTGCAGAGCACCGATTTTTCTACGGGCGAATATTTCTTACCGTCCAAACACAGTTATATGTTACGCGAATCAATTAAAACGATAATTTCTCAAAACCTTCACTAATTGATAGTTTTCAACAGGCACCAGGGTGTGAGTCAAAGTTTTTCACGACAACATGGTCCTCTTCTTTGTACCTATTTGCTGCTCGTTGCCTTTTATCTACTTAATATTTGTTATGTTTGAAATTTTTTTGCTTCGTCGCAGCGGTTGTCTTAATATGTTAACATTTTATAATTTTCTCTCTTTAAGTTAATCCTCTGACGTACACCAAAAGACATTACACTGGGCCACCGGTGTGTTCATCTATTGTCCGATGAATTACATTGTTATTCCACAGTTTCTTATATTTTATCTCAAGGATTTCCTTTCTCAGGCTTGCACAACCTTGCCAGCATAGGCTAAACTAGACTCCTGTTGACCTTCTTCACTCGTTCCCTCGCTTGCGGTCATACCTCCTCATGTTGTATGTTATTGTCAATAAAGAAATTTTTAAAGGCTTTAGGTGTGAAGGAATTCACTCTATCTAAAACTAAACATGTTGGACGATTATACTATATATTGCGGTTGGCATTGGCATTCTTAGTACAGTATAGCCTGACAAGCTCTGTACAAGGGGATGTCATAACAAACATAAACTTTTTTGTGGACCTGTTAAAATGTCGAACGCGTTTGGTATGTTATGCAAAATTCATTCTGTCCATCCTGGCCATGATACACATTAAGCAATTTTCGAAATTACTTTTTAACTCTATGTGCATCTTTGTAATTCAATAACTATCAGAAATAAGTTCGGTATTTTTGTCCATACCGAGTGCCATCTTATTGTGTTATTTATGTAATACGAGACCTTTCATGACTTTTGTCACACAAAATACCACTGTTTCATCAACTTTCTTTTTTTCTTTAAACAACTCCATTGCGTGTTTCGGACGTTGTTCCGACTTTTCGAGTTCTACTCATTCTTGCATCCTCTCCTGGCATATGATTAAATTTTTCTTGAACGTGTTTGATTCCAGTAGTAAACTATGACTAACGCCTCTAACTCAAAACTGATGTATTTGTATTCTTCACCCATTTTTCTTAAGAAGTCAAATACCGGGTGCATATTCCCATAACGTTGCCTTTGTACTTAAATAGCTTCATCCAATACCTTTATATTTAATTATTTTATTTCAAAATAAAAGTGTCTATTCAGAAGGCATTGAAAGCGCTTTTTAGTTGATAACTTCAACCGGGACGTTTGCATGTCAAGTAGTTTTTTTTTAAATATCGCACAATCTCTTTCAAGTTATAAAGTTTTCAATCTTACCCCAATAATGGTATTGGAATCATTACATCTACATAGATGCAAGACATTATACATGATTGGAGACTATAACTTATCGGAACTTCGGGAGCGATCAGTGAAGTTGCCATTCCTTTTCTCAAGCAGAAGTTCCAAAAACTTAGCTGTATCGAAAAAATGCAGTGTTGACTGGATGTTGGTGGGAGGGTCGTGGCTGTGGTAGTTTGTTGACAAGTTCCGTCTTCTTTGCATTGCTACTTCTTTCGCTGCTTCTGTTCCATTCAAATAGTAGTGAGAGGGCACCTGACATAATGTCCCTCAGTTACAGTGCAATTGCAATGTCACCCACATATGCTTTTACTTCTTATCCTTGTTTAAATTTGTTAATTATGGTGTACTTAATTTTGACTATACGAAGAACTGATGATATCGATATTCAAATATAAGGTATTAACCGCTTGGGGAAAGATATCATTTTTGACAAAACTGTTGTACAATGTGCCGTGAAAAACAAAGGAATGAATTTCGGTGATTGATGATAAGAAATGATTATGCTACAGTAGTAGTATTTTGATACCAAATACGATTGCACATCTCAATGTGGTAAATAAAAGCTCAAGCTTTTCGACTGAATAGTAAATCCTCAATCCATGTGGAACTTATGCGCAGCATCCCTGTAGCAATTCAAATAATTGATGCGCAACACTAGGTTATACTACATCTTCCGCAGTGCTTTGTGATTTTGTGAACAAATGTTAGTATAATTTGAAACGTCGTTGTCTCAAAGCCTAATTGTTGGCATTCGGGTGTGATACCTCTGCCTGTTTATAACCGTTATTTAACTGTTTCAATTTGATGTTTATTTCAAATTGATTTTAATTGGTTTTGTGTCTGACTGTATGTCACTAGATTAATAACTTAAGCTTTACTCAGTTGTTCAATGAGTGTGTGTTTATTTTTCAAAATATACAAAAGTAGAAATTCTCTATAAATTTGGGTAGCAAACTACGCTTATGATTTTACATACTAATGCAATAGCGTTTCTGTAATTGGCTTAAGGAAGTTGCATTATACCTAAATTCAAGCAAAGTGCTACTAACCTTTTCGGCGTTCAATGGAAAGAAAAGTTGAAAACGATAATAATTTGCTAAGTCGACCAAACTAATTGCAACATCCCCCTGACATCGGTTATTTAAGGGGTCGCGTTCTAGTACATAACAAAACAAAACCAACAAAGAAAAAAGTGCAATTAATTTCAAACACTGTTCTTCGAATTGTATACAGCCTTAACAAGTTATATATTATTTATATACAAAAACATTGCTTAGTCTCTGTGTTAGGCGTTTGTGATTAGCAGTCGGTTTTGTGATTTAAAAAAAATATATCCTATTCCAATCTAACACAACCGCGGTGCAAAAATGGCCATCACAATTACAAGCTCTTACAATGTAATTTTTGTAATTTCATTCGCTATTATTGGACTCACAATAACAAATGGCCTTAAGTGCTACATGTGCGGTCAGTACAACGAAGGGGTGGGTTCTATTACACCATGCCTTAACTATTCGGACCGATACGCCCATCTCTATCTCAAGGAATGCACAAAGTCATCCGAAAAATACTGTGTGGTAAGTTTGAACCCAAGTAATCATCGGTCGAGAATGGTGTTACATCTGTGAATATGTATCTACTTATGTAACCACCGCGAGTAAAGTAATCCAATGTCTTTCAATACCACTGTTTTTCCAATTATCACAGTCACTGCGTTGAAAGCTGAAATTCAAATAGGTCCCACTAAAGCCCTAGCTTAAAGTCTGAGAATGCTGATGTGAGAATGTCACAAGCATCGGAATCCAACCAACTTCTGGTAAAGATGCAGTATTTACCAATGTCGTGGCTGTATGGAAAGTTTTTATGTACATATGTATATTAAAAACGTACATACTCACTTCTCAAACATTAAGTGGGGTTGTCGTCGACAGGTGAGATTATGGTAAAATGGAATTTTACATCTTGACGTAGGATAATTTTTTGATCACAAATGAAATTGAATCACATGTCCACCGCGAAATATGCTGAAAATGTGACGGTGTCGTTTTGAAGAGTTAAAAAAAAGTAACGAACTGCCATTAAATTCACGGGTTCCTAGGGATGTTTTCTGCACAATGCGCTTCTTGGGTGATGGTTTGCACGGATTTTTGTCTCACAGAGGAAACACATTAAAAAAGGGCATAAGAGTGAACTCGTTTTCTTGCACATTCTAACGTACGTATTGAAAGGAAGACCATTTCCTTTTTTTGTACAGTCATTGAAGTGGTTGAGTGTGAATTCGAAGTGTGTTAAGGGACTCGTAAAAAGATTATGAGTTTCTTTTTACCCATATTCAAACGCGTATTGAAATTCTGTAGTAATATATAGCACACGTGTGCATACATGTGAATATACATTTTTAATACATTATAAGCAATTTTAAGGAAAAGTTAATGCTAGGCATGGTTTTCCGTAGGATTAGAAATTAATCATGATTCATTCTATCGGCTCGATTCTGCTTTAAGGAGCTGCTTCCGCTGGGCGAATCCTGTACGATTCGAGTTCTTGCTAAAACCAGGGTTATCCAGTAGCATATGTATGTGGTCCTGTTTTGCTTTGAAAAAAGAACATAAATGAAAATTTATCAGTTTGAGTAATATTTCTATAGTATTTGTTCGGGGAACAGTACAAGAAATATTCGTTTGACTAACTGAAAGTCGTTTATAGAGTCTCTTTTTCCTTGATCTATTCATAGATATTTCCTTTTCTGTTCCACCCCACACAAGGCTCCACAAGATTTTCATTATTTATAATTCATAACAAACACTTTCATTTCTCAAAAATATATACCGACATGTAATGTACAGCTGAGGATATGGGTATTTTTCTTATTCACCCCTTTTAAAAAGATGTTTCCCGGGTTCAATAAGTGTTCATAATGCAAAACATGCTGATGACATTTCTTGGTCTTGTTATGTGTAAAGTATTTTAGTGTTTAATTGATTAATAGCCGTAAGGATAATATGTTCGTATGTTATCTCAATCGTTTCTGAGAACTAGAAAATATTTAACTTGCCATGACGCAGACACAAGTGAGTGTTCAAATGTTCCGTATGAAAGAGTTACTTCTCACTTAAGCAAAAAATATTGAACAAGACTAGACTAAAACGAATTGACGTATTTGATATTTTATAGTCGCGGGACACCATTTCTGTGTTCAGAATGTTAAGTTAATTTACATTTGAATTATGTCTGGATATTAACTAATGTTTCGACAATGCCTTCTTTGAACCCATTTTTACGCTTTTTGTGATCTAATTCATAATTCACAACAAAAATATTTGAAATATAAAATTCAATTTATAATTGCTAGACAATTACAAATGAAAGTAATAATAAATAATAAATAATCACAAATTGTTCATAAAACCAGGTGATCTTTTTTAAATTACTAGTACGTGCTTAAAATGTTAAAATGTATCAAATATTGTACATGAGTGTTATTAAATATAATTTTGTTTGCTTTTTAGATTCTTCCCATAAAAGATGCACTAGATTGTTATTATTTTAAATGAGTGATTTAATTTAATTAAAATTCTACTAAGTAATTTGTTGTAGCATTATCTTGAAGACGTCTTCTTCTTCATCTTCGGCGGAATCGAATAACCTTTGAACTTGAGCATTAATGTTTGACTACTGTCGGATCACGGCCTTCCGAAGTATGTTAATTAATTTTTCTTCGTCTCGTAAGTTGTTTTAACTGATTAGCCATTTTATTAAACTTTCCTTTAGAATCTTTCTCCAAATATCGTATTTAAAAGTGAAGAAGAATTGTGCATTTTTTCTAAGAAAAAACATAAAAAACTTGATAATGAAAATGAATGAATTCATTGTAATTTCACTAAATGTATGATATACACAGTATATATACTATATGTATATATAGTTTGTCTGGAACATAGTCTTATTTTGCTACAATTCATTTGGACTTTAATTACCCTGATAAAACATGCAACGCATATACCTTGAACTACACTCAAAATATAGGAAACACCAATCCATTAATATAATTTTTATTTTATTGCTTACAAATTTAAAAAAAGTATTTCCGTTAATCTACAAAATAATTAATACACAATATTTTTAAATTTTATTTTTAGTTTTTTTATTTGTAGTCATTCATATATGCCAGTTACTTAGATCACACATTATTATTATCAAAGTAAATTATTTAACTGGAAATATCACTCAAATAACTTAATTGCATAAAATACCTTACAATGTATGTATGTTTTTGGTACTCCGCTGAAATTGTTTTTTTAATTATTTTTTTTTTAATAGACGATAGGATTCACTTATAGTTGCAACATTGTTGTATTGTTAAATCGAAACATAATTAAAAGGATGTAGTTTCACATAATTTTTTCTTATGCATTTTATTTAAATGTTCTTTAACTTACAATTTATCTGTGGTATATAATTTAAATCGTATAAAAAGTGTTATGGTTAGTCAGTAAAGTATAACTTCAAACAAAAGTACAAATTACAATAAATTATTGTGAACGAATAAATGCGCCCGCGAGTAAATAGACACGCAGAAGGTCCCAGGTTCGATTCCTAAATAATTATCTATATCTTTTTTGACAGCACCACCACTTTCAAGCACCTGGCAACACTCAAAGCTACTAACATTTAAGAATAAGCCTTTCAAATGGTTCTTTAAGTAAATGTAGTTTGAGTAGTTTCAAACATTGCAACGATCAAAAAAGAAACTCAATTAATTTGTAGGCACATTTTGATGGAAGCATACCGAATATTAAGCGGGTTTCTCTCAAATAGATTTGCCCAGATAAGACCTTGTATTTAGTGTTACCATTTTTGGTAAGAATTCCGAGTGGTAATCGAAAAATGTCATCTTTGAGATTACTTGTGAGTATACAAAGTCGGTTGAAAAGCGCTGTTCTGAGGATTGGTTATGTATTTTTATGTCAAAATCGTAAATGTCTGTATTGAATGTGGGGTCGATAATAATAGAAAATAAAATGACAGACTTAAGATAACTTAGGAAAATGACCTACTGTAAGCAAAGTAAATGGTGTGCGACGCCCACAATTCCAAATTATTTCAGCAGCCTATGGCGCATTCTTACATTTTGTATTATATAAATTTAAAACTACTGATGATTTCTAAACAATGCTCCAATGATCAATATCGAGGTCAAAAGTTTAATTGAATTCAACTTTCACTGAAATATAATAAATGGATACATTTTGTCATCGACGAAACTGCATCTATATTTAGTGTACCCACATACTGAAATTATGCAGTCGTGAGCGCGGTGTTCAGTCTGCTATTGCTTTTTAACTGCTATACACAAAGGTTTTCAAAATATAACAGAAACATCTAGTTCTAATATTCAATTCATTTTAACAGAAAATGTTCAGTTCTAATTTAACTATTATGCCGAAATTCGTACCAGTATGGGCAAATTTCCGTAATGTGGACATTTAAAAATGATATTATATATATATTACCTTCTTATATGAAGAAAACATTGCATAGTTCCCGTTATTCGGAATAAGTATTTATGGAATAAAATATAATTTTTAACTGTTTTCTGATTATTGTAGAAAAATGACAATGGAAAAATAGATATTTTATCTCTCCGTATAAGTTTTTTTTGTTCCTTTTATTGTTTTACTGTAGGCATATGATTATATGTTATTATATTAGAGACTTATATCATAATAAAGACATTTATTTCAACACGAAACTGAAAAATTCTATAAATTATTTTACAAATCTTAATTTAAAACAGAATAACATCTTATACCATTTTAATAACATAACATAGTGTTAAACCTTTATCGAGAAAGAAAAAAACTGCATTGCACTGAGCAACTTTGCATACAACATTGCCAAACGTGTATTGAAACGTTATACATGAAATAGATGTCCTGTCAAAAATAAATTCTGTTTTGTATCACTTCCTGAAGGCAAAACAAACAAAAACAAAAACCACTAAAAAAATTTATAGTTATTTATAGTAATAGCTAAAGTTATATATAAAGTTATATATTAACTTATTTACAAATTGAATAGTTCGAATATCACGTTAATATGTATATCACGTTAATATGTTCGATTAAAAAGGATATATAATATACGACATAATTTAAAAATTATCACAAGATCACGAGATCACAAGATATCGTCAGTCAGCAAATGAATTATGTGCTGTTATTGCAATGTATAATAAGCAATAATCCATTTCAAATAATTGTCGATTACGAACAAAATCTACAATACAATAAACAATTGTCAAACCAAAAAAAAGGGACGTAAAGAACTTATGCTTAGTTTCTTAATTAGAAAAAATAAATACTGCTTCATTTTTATTGGAGCCGCTATCCTTTTCTTCTTTAACCTTTGTATCTAGTCCTCGGTTAAATATACGTGATATTGGCACACGTTATTTCCCTGCCCACGAGTGAAAGCAGTTGCAACCAACAGGTAGTAGCCAGGCAAAATGTAGAAATTAGTTGTTTCAATCGCTCCGAAAATCCATGACATTGACTTTCACCACTTTTATTAATATCAAGTTTTGACTAGTTCTGGGTTGAGGTGAGCTCAATTTTTTTTTATTGCGATGTAGGGTCCTTGGATGTGGCCGCATCCTCTAGGTTGTGTTGATTCTGTATTTCTCTCATCTTCTACACTACGTTTGTTCATGAGGCAACTGTTTTGGCTACAAATTACTTGAAACCCTTGAAGTTTGCCAGATGTCCAAAGCAGGGGCAAACATCCTCGTTCTTCAGGACAACATAGTTCAAACCGTCTAGGACTTTAAGCTTTATTATTCTCCATTTTTTTAGAGAGCTCTGATTTAACAAAAATCTACTACAGTGTGCCGAATTCTTTTTTGTCCCCGCTTGAGTATTTCGGTCTTTTGCTCAAATATTTTGAAATCAGAGAATGTATCTCCTCATTGCACTTTGCAATCGTGTCATCAAAATGGAAAGGTTTGATTCTATTACCAAACGGCTTAAATTAAATAAAAGATAAGCTCCCTTAGTATGGACATTAAAAAATGTTCGTTCCACAATTTTTACAATTTGCTCAATTTATTTGTATGCATCTTTTGATTTCCTAGAGCAGAATAAGCCGCCAAATGAGCGTTTTAAATGTATTGTAGTCTGTCTTGCTTGTTCTATATTATCAATTGCCAGCTCATAAAGAATTTAATTTTTAGTTTCTTTTTTGCTTTTCCATTCCTATTCTATTTTCGTTCTAAAGTCTTGTTATTTTTTTTTAAGTTTCATCAAGTTGCTTTCTTGATGACAGTGTATGTCCTTATCACCATTATAAGGTAATAAATTTTGTTACTCTCTCTTTCATTAAAAAATGTATGTCTTATGATACTCTAATTAAAATACTAACCAGTTATCACTCCCCTCCTGTAGATAGGTCTTGGATTTGGCAACGCAAGCAAACACAACGCTTCAGTTCGATTTGAACCCATTAGTTATTAGCTCGTATGTTTACATAGTTATTGAAGAAAACAGTAATAAACAATTAATAGGAAAAGAAGTATATTATCAATGAATACATTAACTGACAAATTTTCAAAACAAAGCCAATGACGTATGTAACATACACATCCATATGTTTCCGTTTTTATCCTACTGCCTCACACCAAAAAAAAAAAAACGAACATCGAATTCTAGTGGAATGACGACAAGAATTTTCATTCAAATTGAACCTAGCAAACGCAAAAAAGTTGGTTTATTTTTTGATAGAAGTTTTAAACTACCAACAACTTTGCGGCTTATAACCGTACATCCCCACACATATACATATATATAAGCATGCCTATTTAGGCATTGATGAACTGTTGTCAGAAAAGTTTGAAAAGCCGTAGTTTTTATATGCAGTCGACTATTTTATTTTTTCAACTCCCTAACACCCTTGACGATACACCTTGTACCTTGTTTACTCATAGTGTCGGCATTTGGTGATCAAAGAAGCTTTGACACGAATTTCAGTATTTGAGTTTTGTTATAGTATACGAGCCTAACAGCATTTGTCCTTTTGATGAGAACTTCTTTGCACTTTTCTTACTGTAGTTCCACTCTTCCTTTCTTTGACTAACTTTATTGGAAGCGTGAAACATCGAAGAACTTCAGCAGAAACTGCGAGCATAGCTAAAAGCAAATTGATTGGACGAACAATCCATTGGAGATAAAAAAGCAGTGTTTCCGCGTCGTGCAACTTTCGAATCGAATCTTAAGACACGATATTGATATGTTTTGTTGCTTGATCTCTCACAAAAGTTTCTGGAAACTCTATGGAGTTGTTGATAAAGTCTTTACCACTTTAGCACTCATAACTCACGTACCTGACCAGCACCATTTTTTTCGATATTTTACCCATTAGGTCGTTACAACCGTTTATTCTTGAAACGATCATAACAAATATTCATAAGACACACGCATAATAATCTTGAATCCGATCAACTTCCATTCTATAATAATAATAATAATTGAGTGCACTACAATCCACAAGGGACCAGGGCCTAGCTTCTACAACAACTACTCGCGTTGTGCGTGCTACTGTTCTCTCACGAGTAGAAGGGGCCACAGTTTTTTGCCGACTCCGAACGGCGAGATTTGAGAAGCTTTTCAAAGACAATTGCTACTCTATGAGTGTTGTCAGCAACTCGAAAGAGGTGGTACCGTAAAAAAATGCGAGGTGTTCCGTTTGGGAATCGAACCCAGATCTTCTTCGTGTGGGCCGACGCACTTACCCACGACGCCACGGAGACCACAGATATTCGTTTTATTATTAAAAGAAGAAAATAAATTCGTTACCTGTATGATTCTTTCTTAGAAGCATGAAGTTCTTAAACAATGCAGTTTAAGGCGACATAACGATTTATAAAAATTCGCAATGGGATAACTTTCTTTTCTTTTTTGAAAAGTCTAGTAAGCCATTTCGAACTTAAAAAATGAACATAATCGGATAATTAAACTTAAACTGATTTTGATAAAATAAATAATAAGTTGCTTAAGGCAATCCCACCAAAAACAATTAGCTATTTAACTTATAGTTTCAATTCTTGACTAAGACTGTCTTTTTCTATTTACCAATAGTACCTACAGCAAAAGCTCAAAAATAACGCCAAAAATTCACAATTCAACAAGTTTCAAGTACGAATCCCCTGATTAAAAATGTTCCAAAATTTAAGTCCTTTCTCGATTCGATCATTTCTCCTTCTTTTAAATGTATATTAAGCATACGATTTCCGGGAATCGGAAATATGGTTCTTATGGTTCATGAAGTTCATGAATACAGTCCCCAACGTTGGTTTTACTATTTAGGTTATAAAGCATTCATGCTGATAACAACGTTGAAGCAGCAATATACACGTGGTTACACAAATTCAAGTGCTTTTTGCTTGGTTTGTCAATTTCAAATTTCACAAGTTTAACTTGAACTTTTTTTAAGATTAAAAATAAAATCGTATTTCATTCCGTTTTTACATCACATTAACAAACTCCTCATGTTTTATTTTTGAGATATTTGACTTTAACCATTGTCTGCGAGATTTTAAATAATCATGTTGATGTAATATTTAAGTACTCTTTAAATACTTTCGCCAGATTAAAAACAAAACATGGTGAAATAATTTTGAAAAGGCATAGAAATTGAAGAAAAAACTCCTTGAAACTAAACTAAAAAAATGCGTTCTTTTATTTGCATAGGTGCTATGCTTTGATATTATTTAAATGCAACTTATAGGTGTTTGATGTTTCCTCTTTCCTACCCGTCATGAAATGAGTAGAATGTATATAGGTGTGTAAGTTGTCTGAAACGTTGAGCAAAATCACGAAAGTTCTGTCAAGAGTGTCACTGAATTCGTAAGTGGAAAGTAACCGCAACTAATCAACGGATAGCGGAAAAGTTTCATAAAATAGAATAAGTGGTTGTTTTCAAAGTTCCGGTATTAAAAAAGTTTTGTATTTATCAAAACGTTACCGTTGAGTGAATACGACGTAAGGCTGGTGTAAAGTGTGTTTTACTATAGCTCTGAAATGTTGTACATTATGTTTGCACTTAAAGCCGAAACCCTCTTAAAGTTGAAAAAGCATAACTTGCACTTTTATTGAGCTCTTAAAATCTGGGGAAGAATTCCTGTATACGGTGCTTAAAAAGTTAATTTAGGGTCGCCGCCTAAGTGTTTCTGCACCAGAAATAAATAGAAGGCTGCAGATTGAGTATTTAGGTGATAGAATAATGTGAAGAAGAATATCATTTAATTTTGTGCCCACATATTTGCATGTATATGCAAAACATAATATAAACATAGGTATTTACCTTCATTAATGAACGCATTTCACATAAAACATACAAAATTTAAAAATTAATCCAGAATCTAACTTCTTCTGCGTGCTATAGCTTACATACAGGGAAGAAAACCCGAAGTTTACTCCCCATTGCGAACAGCCAGTAAAAATCTTAAAGAAAATTCTCTTAGGGTAGGTAGCAACTTGTGAGATATGTATATACTCACCACACAACGTCTGCCACATTTTATTTTTTTCTGCTTTTTCACTACGTGTAACACTTTCTTCGGATTTTCGGGTAGCTATCATTGGCGAATGCTTCGTATTTAGTTTCATTATGTCCGTGCGTTATGACTGTCTCCATAGTGTATCCATCTTGTCCACTTTGTTTGACTTCGGCACAATTTAAGTGCTTTATTATAAAATATCAACGCCCACAGAAAAAAAAATAGTACAACAAAATTTTAATTATCAGCATATTTTTTTAAGTCAAGTCAACCACATTGTCTCAGTTCCGCCAATTGGAGATTGATCGAGCAATCGTACATACAAGCATTATTCCCTTCTTCAACACTCGTTAAGAACGCACCGGAACAATAAAAGTTCCATTTGCTTTGTGTTGCTCGTGCTTAAACTAAATAATGTGGATCTAGAGACCGCTTTTATATTGCTCTTTCGCTTAGTGAATGTATACTTAGTATAGAGGAGCCTTCTTTGGCTTTACTCGTTGAATTCAAGTGAATATTATAAACATCATAAACACTTCTCAATACTCCATCACACGTTAGCCTCATGAAAAATGCCGACAAATGGCGACACCTGCTCCGCGCCCAGCTCATTTAATTCTTCATCTCGTCTGTTAAATTCATACGAGCGTTTGATAAACGAAGGAACTAAGACGTTGGTAATAGTGGATAAGGAAGCCATTGGTCTACCCTGAGAGGAAAGAATTCAACGACCAAGTTTATAAGCTAGCCGGGGCTATGTGTATAACGGTTTTAAAAGATCTGATGGTAACTGGGGTCCGGAAACAAAAACTGATGAATGTGTGAACTGGAGTAAAATGGGTAATGTTTATACTCTATGTATGTAGTGAAAAGATTTCCTAATTTAAATAATTTAAGAGGGAATTCGAATTTAGACGGGTGGACACCATTGAAGACAGTTCTGTCAAATTTATTCGGCACAAATAGGCAAGTTATGCCAAAGCCAAATTTTATAACAGACATAATACGGCTTTAAGGTGTACTTAAGTTCATTGCCAAATTAATACGAATTTTTTTGCGAGGATTGGACAGACCAAAAGGATAACCAACAGACACACCTCTCTCTCTCTCTATCTCTGCCGTTTACATCAAAAAGAGAAGATCCAGTTCTTATTATTTGGTATTCGAATATTCCAATTATTATATTAACTGACAGTTCAAAGAGTGTTCTTGAAACATTACTGCATTACTGCAAAATGCAAACCGTTTCGCCCTCGTTCCACATTGCTGATTGCTTGTCGGGATTAATTATTTAATTTGCATTGCTTTGAACGACGACAAATTTGGCCGTATTGTTTACTATGTAACAACTGGTTTAGAACGGAAGATATTTACTTCTTTGCCCACTTTTTTTAAAGTCTTTTCTAATATGAGGAATTTCGAATTTCGATAGGAGCTCAAACGGCCGTTTTAACAAGCCTTCCAGCGCGATTTATAATGCTCCCTTCATGATCTAAAGCTTATGTCTTAAAAGTATAATTGAAAATTTACGAAGTCACCAGCATTGCCTATAGTGTATGGACATCAACAAAAAGAGCCTTCAAACCCGAGCAATTAGGAAAACACATGGACGCCCTCTTTTGATGTAGGACAAGAGTGGAGAAGGACCTCAAAAAACTTGGTGTATAAACTCCAACCCAACTGGTCAAGAGGCCGTAGACCATTAATAAATTAATTTAAGCTTAATAATAAGAATACTAATAACAAAAAAACACTTTAAGAATTTCGTGGTACATAAAAATATGGCATATGGCATGATTTCATTGATTTAGATAATAATGGAAGACGTGTCACCTACAGTTGTGAAATTATTTTCATGCCATTTTGGGAAAAGCTGCCCTTTACCTGGTAAGCAATGGCAATACAAAAATTTAAGGTGGGAATGCTGTGAGCAAAACCTTTTATGTGTGATTATATATCGCGTTTGTTCAGTACAGTACAGTATTACTTATCTACAAATCTATTTATTGAGTACACCTTAGGTTTTATTTCCTTTTTAAGTCTATGTCTTTAATAAAGCTCTAAAACTCATAGTTTTAACACAATCCTTAATTTTGCGAAATTTGTCTTCAAAATGTTAAAGACAGAAAGAGAATTTTGAAAAATGCTAGAGCACTGAGAATCCAATCGTGACATTCAATTAATTCAAGATAATGAACGAATTAATTAATGAGTAAGAAAGGAGAAAAGCGTGTATAAATGAAAAAGAACGGAGGATTAAAATTCGGTTAATTGTTATCAATTACCCGTAATAAGGGTTGGGTAATAAAAACCGCCCTGTAGGCTTCTACAAAAGATTTTCTGCCTCAAAAATATGTATATATGTACACAACTGTACGCCACGTTCAGAGGAACCCAGTCAAGAATTGTTGAAGAGTTCTCTGTGTACTTTTCCAATTTAACTAACCCATGATTGTGTGTAGAGTAAGTATGTGGGCATATATGTACATATGTATGTATGTGTACAAGAAAGCATAACTCAAAAAAAGTGGTTAGTGCAGAAAGTGATGAAAATTGCGGCTTGAGACCGAATTCTCCAAAATTATATATTCAACGAATGCAACTACTTTTATGTATGTGTACATATGTAAATACAAAAAATGTCTTGGATTCCGAAAATATTTTGTTTAACTTGTACTTTCTGTTTAATTTGTAAAACATAAACTCAGTGTTTTATAAAAACCAGATGCAATGCAATTTAGCATACGCGAGGGTATTTAAAAGTGTTGGTGTTATTTTCAAAAAAGTCGTGAATATAAAAAAATGAGTTACCTAAATAATAAATAGTAGACCTGTTACTTATAGACATGTTGGTTGATAGACATGGCTGAGTGCATGGGTGGGTTCAAGCAACATTAGAACCTTCCTTAAAATTACTAAACTAAGATTTATGTTAACTAAAAGGTTCTTTCAAAAATTTGTCCATAATACTCCCTTCCTACTCGACAATTAAAGTATTTTTTCAAGTTTTTAATTTGGAATATCCATATTGATCGCTGAGTTGTCGAATGACAAGTCTTCTATGTTCAATGACATTCAAAACTGTTTTTGTTAAAGGATGCCCGCCATTAAAGTAGTGTAGCACTACTGCCCACAAGGAACCAGGGATTAGCGACTGGAATATTAAACTAATATATACATATATCTACAAATCAATATCAATAAAGTGTAATAAGGGCAAAACGTATATTTATGAACACTATGCCACATAATTAATTAAGATATGAAGCAGTGTTCGATAGTTCGAATTAATATCTATTTGTTTGTTGTAAACAAACAAAAATAACACAATTTGAAAATTCACTCTTACTTGATTGCTCTAACTATATATGTTACGTGCCTAAATTAGGTTCTATTTTAGATAAAAGATAAGATAGATAAACTTCAAAACTGACATTTAAAAAAAACGCAAACACTGATGATAGCCTACCGTTGAAAATTGGCAAACAAATAAAATGAAGAGCGGTGAGTTTGCATGACACTCAATCAGGAATTTATGTATAAATACCTTGACCTATGTATGTAGACAAGCTACCTCCGTACTTTTAATTTTGTTAAGATATATTCACTGATGAGCTTACACTTTTTTGAAGTACTTTCGTAAAATTAAAATAAAGTAAACACAGCTCAGGAAATTGACCGTAATACAATACATCCATTCTTTAGGAAGGAAACAAGAAAATTAAATAAAATTACTTTTTTACATAACAAAATTGGGTGACAAATTTTATAATCAGAGATTAATTTTATAATCTTTCCGGAGGTGTTTGTGTCATACACTTCTTATTCTTTTATTCCTGAACACGCTCTCATAAGAAAAAATATTTTATGAGGTACTTCTGTTTTATGTGCCTTGTGAGCAACTTTCTGAAAATGTTTGCGAACCACAAAAAATTCAAATCAACAGTTGGTGTCACCTTATGGAAATATTTAATCGATTTACGTGTTACTTACGCTTTTAAGTACCTACATATTTTATGCAAACAATTTTTAACGCCGTAAGCAAGAAACACCCACATTCAGTTTATAATAATAAAAACATGCGTTACACAATTATTTTTTTAAGATTAACCCCACTCGAATGCTTGGTGTTCGTTTTATGTGCTTTTTAATTAATTTTTATGGTTTGTGTAATAGACTTTTTTTAAAGCAGCTGGGGATGACCTGGTTGGGCGCATGCACCAGCTCATCTGTAAGATATGGTCGGAGGAAAGTGCCCGATGAGTGGAATCTCAGCGTCGTCTGTCCGGTCCACAAGAAAGGAGACTCCTTCGACTGCGCCAACTATCGAGGGATTATTGTCCTTAACATCGCATACAAGATCCTTTCTGCCGTATTGTGTGAACGCCTGAAACCGTTTGTCAACAATCTGATTGGTCCTTATCAGAGTTGTTTCAGGCCAGGGAAGTTCACCATCGACCAAATCTTCACATTACGGCAGATCCTGGAAAAGACCCAAGAAATGCAAATCGACACTCACCACCTATTCGTCGATTTCAAGGCCGCATATGACAGTGTGCATAGAGACGAGCTATACAGTGCCATGTCTAGTTTTGGCATTCCTACCAAACTCGTCAGATTGGGTAGGATGACGATGGAGAACTCTCGCTGCTCCGTCAAGGTCAGGAACGAACTCACCGAGACCCTCAATGTCAGAAAAGGCTTTAGACAAGGCGACACACTGTCATGTGACTTCTTTAACATCATCCTTGAGAAGATCGTGAGTAACTCACAGGTCAACACCAGAGGCACGATCTTCAAAAAGTCAGTTCAATTGCTAGCTTACGCCGACGATATTGACGTGATTGGACGAAAACAGCGAGCCGTCAATGACGCGTTTCCTGGCATTGAAGCGGAAGCGGCTAAAATGGGTCTGTTGGTAAATGAGGGCAAAACGAAGTACATGCTGTCATCAAGGAAGGACACACAATATCGGCGTCTCGGACAGATCGTCACACTAGGCAGCAGAAACTAAGAGGTAAACAGGGACAATAACACCAGTACCAAAATCAAACGCAGAATCACTCTTGCAAATCGCTGTTTCTTTGGGCTCAAGAGGCAATTGAGTAATAAAGCCCTCTCTCGAAAGACTAAGCTTGCTTTATATAACACCTTGATCATCCCAGTCCTACTTTATATCGCGAAAACCTGGACACTACTAAAAGCGGATGAGGATGCCCTTGGTCTCTTCGAGAGAAAAGTTCTGCGTGCAATTTTTGGTCCTGTTTGCGTTGATGGCATCTGGAGGAGAAGATTCAACCACGATCTGTATGGGCTGTACAGCGGCATGAGCCTAGTCAAGCGTCTACGGATACACGCTTAAGATGGCTAGGCCATGTAGAGCGTATGGACACCACTGCTCCGGTCCGAAAAGTCTTCGAATCTGAGCCATTGGGACAACGCAACAGAGGGCGGCCCAGGATAAGGTGGCGCACACAAGTGGAGAAGGACCTCAACCAACTTGGAGTGCGCAACTGGCGGCAGCTGGCGAAAGATCGTGCTGGCTGGAAAGACATGTTGGTTGAGGCCCAGGTCCACCCCGGACTGTAGCGCCACAAGAAGAAGAAGAAGTAATAGACTTTTCGTGTAAATGTATATTGAAATCTCGTATAACGTTTTGAGAGATTTTAAAAATATACCAAAAGCTAGATTCAAACAAATGGAAACACTCCCATAATAAACTCCTAATTGTTTTAAAGTGCAAAACATATGCCAGAAAAATTGCATTATTTTATTTGGCTTACCGTAAGTCCTTCATAGTCCAAAATCCTATGAGTATTACATTCTTACCGAAAATTATAACAATTTGAATTATATTTCAAATTCTTTGATTATAATATGCGTATGTTATGCATTATACCACATTCTTTAAAAAATTATTGTTCGGTTGAGGTTTGACGGCGGTTACTTAGAAATAAAGAGCATCTGCAGCGATTTTAATATTTTCAAAATCTAAACTTGACAAAATGATAGGAAGCATCATGTATAATAAAATTGAAATGTTCTTATACATACATTGATGTGATTGCAGTTGTATCTTATTCGCAGTGATATTAATTTTCATACACTAACTTATGTTCCTGTTTGCGTTATGACAATGCTTTTAAATTCAGGTTGTCTACATTATTTGTTACGTTCCTTACGTAACATACACACACTGAATATTAAACACAAGAAAACTAAAACTGTGGAATATGTTTTTTTTTTTTAAATGTTAAAGAAAGATTCCGGTTATCCGTTCATTTTTGTAAATCGTGGGTTTTATTTAGTCATTATTTAAGAAAGAAGGCGAAAACGGCAAGGTATGGTCATTTGCATTTTCTATAAACGAATGCTAACTTGATTATCAACTGAATAAAAATTGTTTGTAATAATCAACCAATTATAGTACAGAATATTCTGCAGGAAACTAAAAGAGATGACATTTCGCGATAAATATTTGTGACCTTCGAACACCTAATAAATGTTATTTATCTTAGTGAAATCGTATTTCACTTTTAAGTATATATAAGACATATGTGTTTTCAAATAATGGACATAACATTTAGGACAAGAAAAACGGAAAGGAGAACACGGACAATGTAACAAATGTTTTTGCCAGGTGAAATTGATGTGTGTTTTTCTTCGAGTATATTGTAGAAATAATCTACTAAAAAAATCAAGTAACTATACATAGTCTTATTGTGAAAATGTTAACTTATTTACCTGAAATCGAAGGCAACCATTGAAAGTAATGTCGATAATGTTGAGGATAGAAAAATTACTCTAACCATTTCATAAATATTGAGCAGAAGTACCTTACAAATCTTAATCTCCGTATGCATTATGTAATTACAAGGCCAGGACAATCTTGTTCATGTATTCAAATCAACTTTTTTAACATTTTTTTATTATTCTGAAAATAAAGTCTTATGTGATCGTTGTGTAGTAGTGGATAAGTGCATTGACTAACGCCGAAGGATTCAGGTTCGATTACCGGACTACCTTATATTTTTCATGGCACCACCTCTTTCGAGTTGCTTACAACACCCAAAGAGTAATACTCTTGTCAATGGGGAGCTTCTAAAATTTCGTCATTCGGAATCGGAAAAAGAACTTTCCCAACAACGCGAGTAGTTGAGAAGCTAGACTCTGGGGCATATACATATATATATAAATATTTATTTATTTTAAAGTCATATTTAAAATAAAAAAATTCAATATAAGGAATTTTAAAATTAAAATAAAAAATACTAAACAATATGAAATTTCATAATTTAAAATCTGGAGAGAGAACAAAGGAAGTTATTTCGTGAGGGCATAGATTTGGTTAATTGTATATGATATTGAAATTTTATGTGGTCATAAAATTTAAATGGTAAGATTCGAAATTAAAACAAAAAATATCCTTAGGTTTATATTAAAGAAAACCAAAAATAAGTGAGAATAAAGTCTGAAAAATACTTAGCACGCTTCCTTAAATGATCATAACTTCTTTTTCTTCAACTTTTGGTGATGATTTCTTGACTCTATTTTATTAGTTCTGTCCAACAACTGAAAGCATGATATTACACAACGGGAATTGAGCGGACAAGGAAAAAACAAGCAAAATGTGCAGCAATCTATAAATTCCAAACAGACGCTACCTTCTCCCATAAGAGTGTAGTAGTGATTGGTGATTGGAACGAAATCAATCAAATGACCACCTTCGCATCCTTTTAAAGATTTTTGAAAATGTAAAGGTAGGCAAATGCTTAGTGTTTAGAAATCATGCAATGAATTAAATGAATAATAAGTATACAAAATTTAATTACAGAACAGGAAATTTCAAATGTGTTGGACATCTGACATTTTTTTTTTATTTTTTAAAAGTTTTCAAAACGACGGCTTACGAACGCTCATCTTAATAATTGTCAAGAGTAGCTACCACTGAGTGCTACACTCACTGGTACGGGTAACTACTATAATTAATTATTCAGCACGAATATAAAACGAAGATAAACTTATTTTCATTTGCATAATTTGGGCATTTAAGATCAAAACCAGGCTTGATAAACGCTAATTTTTGCCTTTAAGTATATGTAGTCCAAATGTTGTAAAAATTAATAAATGAAATGAGTAGGGTTTGATTGGCTTCAGAAGTGTTATCTGATTTGCATAAGTACATACATACATACAGGACAATAGGATTTTCGGTGAAAATAACTTTTCCTTGCCACCTTATCTTGCATTGTACATACTGGAATTATGCAAATAAAATCTTCAAGGTAGTATTTTACCAACATTTGCAACATGTGATAATCAGTAGCATATCTCTTTGTATGTGTGTATGTATATGAATGTTTGTTCCTGCTCCAATTTGAAAGAAGACAAAAACAAAGCAAATCCTTTAACAACCGCTGAGAAGAGGACAACAACATGTGAATGTATCCATATATCACGTTTCCGCATACTCTAGTTCCTTTATTTGCAGAGATCTGCTAACATATCCATGGGTATTGACATTCATTGTAGATGGGGAACACTGGATATACTCGTTTGTCTACTTATGTATACATACCTATGCGTGTGTTTTTGAATTGAAATTTATACAGTACTAAATGCCCGTTTGTATTCTGTTCCGGCTAAAATGCTATCTTTTTTATTTGACTCATGAGTCAATAATAAACCTCTGACCTATTTAGTTTTTATTACCTTGTATCGATACGTATGTATATACATATGTATACAAATATGTATATATGACAATATAAGTAGGATATAATGAACAAAAGCGTTTATCATTTAGAGCCAAAATATTTGTATGAAAGGATTGAACCCTTACAGTTTATTCGGTTTGCATAAATCAAAACTTTGACATCTTCATTAATCGACTTTTGGTTTCTATTGTAATATTTATCCATACATATAGATATATATACATATATGGTCATTCATATATCCATTGTCGTGCGTCTGTGTATTGTAGGGTGGCACTGTGCCACAATCAACTACTACAGTTTATCCGCTCTCTGTTGTGCTATCCATGATTTTGATCCATGGATAACACCTATATACACACTATCCATGCAAATTAAAATTAATGCATAAATAAATATATACATAAATGGACATAAACCCTAAAACATACCACCCAAAGATACTCTCCAATGGCCAATCACTCCTAATACCTGTTTTGAACATTATTCGGTGGTGACTTCCAATAGAGATGAGGCAAATTTATAATGTAATCCCATGATTAAAGAATAACGTGCGCAACCTGATCGTGTTTGTAAACGCTGCAACTTTTGCTGCAAACTCATTTCTATTCTAGATTAGATTTCAGTGCATTTTTATTTAATTCATTTTTCTTACATGCTAGACAAAAATACTTAAAACTAGCTTACAAATAAAATCTACTGATCTTAATTCTAACTTACTGACTCTTCACGAGTACTCTAAGCTAATCTAGTACATTTTTCTTTTTGCCTTTCGGCCTCTTATATTTTTTAATTCATAGCTTAAAACTAATTACATTTTTTTTAATTCCTTCAAGAAAATTTTTTAAAAACTTGAAATTCAGTGTTGTTTTTTCTTCTTAACCTAACTTAAAACTATATGATGAAACTATACCTAAAACTAAACTAAAACTTATAACTATATACAATTAAATAATCTTAAGCTTAACTCTACTTAACTACTTACAGTAAACCTAACTATGTCCGTAGAACTATACGGACGCATGCACCAGGGCGTATGTGTTATTTATATGCTTAACATATATATCTAATACGCCGTGATGCACCCTTTTTTTAATTTTTGTTTTTTATTGTTTTTTTTTTGTATGTTTTTATCTTTTTTTTTTGTTTTTTTTTTTTGTTTTTTTTTTTTTTTTTTTTTTGTATATAATAAATGCTTAAAACTACCTTAACCTATGTGAGTTGGCCCGTTGGACTCAACTACCCCGTCTATTCGTTTGAGAAGTTAGCGGCATCGAAAGCTGGTTCTGATGTAACCACCAGTAGAAGAGCCGTTCTTTGGCAGAAACTGCTCTGTCGCGGGCAGAAATCGCTCTACTGAACCGTAGGAGTTCCCCGTGGCTGCGAGCGACGTCCGGCTCGTATTGGAGTTGCCTTTCTACTGTTCGGCGTGCGACGTGGAAGATGATAGGGCAGCCTTCCCTATCTTGTATCAGGCCTTTAGCGTCCAAATAAAGGAAAGCTTCAGGCGGAATGAAGCCGTTAAGACGTACCCGTTCATGGTACATTTCATTTGGGTAGTAAGCCCCAAAGATCAGACTGTTGGTTGAAGCCATGCCTCGAGCAGTGTGACTTCGTATCAACTTGATAATAAAATTATCTATCCTTATAAGGTTTGCCTCGTTGTACAGAACCTCGTTGGGGTAAAATTTCTTGTACTGGGATTCTGGTGTTCGATATAAACGGAGACAGGCCCGAAGACACTGCCTCTCGAACACCCTCATCTTTTCCATCTGGGAAGGACTCACGTTGAACCACACAGGACAACCATAAACCATAATTGGCCGGATGAGGGCCATGTAGCAGATGACCTTCACTCTGGTGTCAAGTTGACTGCTGTAAAACAGCCCTCTTGCCATAGCGAAGGCCTTCTTAGCCCTGGTCAGAGCTGTATCTATGTGGATACCACCATACAGATACTGGTCCAACCAGATGCCTAGATACCTGACTACACTTTTTACAGTTAATGGTCGTCCTTGTGGGTCAACTATGCCGAACTTGCGCCAGTTCATTTTCGTGTCCCTTGAGGCCCTGGACAGCGGGGTTCTGAAAAGGATAGTTTCACACTTCTGGTAGTTGATTTTCAACTTCCAGTCGTCGCAAAATCGTTGAATTGTATCGAAGTCGCGTTGCAACAAGACATTTATAACCTCTACCTTCGGACCTGATCTGTACGCGATTAGATCATCGGCAAACGCTATGATGTTAGGCATAGAACCTATGAGATCGCTAGTGAATATACTGAACAAGATCGGCGAACCAACAGCTCCTTGTTGCAGCCCATTTTTTATATGGAACACTGTAGTTGAAATTTCGTTGCCATTTTTCACAACAAACTTCCTACCTGTGACCATGTCATAGATCATATATAGCAATGTTTTATTGATGCCGAGCCTGACCAACTTAAGGCAGAGACCTTCTAACCATACGGTGTCGAACGCCTTCTCCATGTCGATCAGGCAGGCGCCTGTACACTGGGTCTTGTTTCTATTCCACTGTATGTCGGAAACCAATTTAGACGCGGCATGAATGGTGTCATGCCCCGCCCTGAAGCCAAATTGATTTTCCGGTATTATTTGTTTTACCTCAACCCATTCTTTAAGAGCTCTAATGACTATCTTCTCGAATACCTTGCTTATGCACGGAAGAAGACTTATAGACCGGAGATTTGTCGGGATGGAAGTATCTTTGTCCCGTTTCGGAATTGGCTGTACCACAGCTGTTTTCCAATGCTTCGGGTAATATGCATTACTCAACGCATTGTTAAACAGTGTTGTGTATACATCCACCGCCTCAGAGGGTAGATGGCGCAGAACAATATTTGGTATCCCATCGATTCCCACTGACTTCTTATTCTTCAGTGAGTTGAAGATACCCTGGAGTTCATCTTTCGAAATAAGGATGGAGTTGTTTCCATCGTCGGCGACGGCATTATTTGCCCGATGATCGTCACTGAATCTGGTAAAACCAGGATTCTCGGATCGCCATTGACTTATTTCGTTCCGTAGGTAGAAGTGGTTCAGCAAGGCCTTTTCTCCAGATCGTGGTTCGGACTACGAGTCTCGTTGACCGTGTATACTTTCTGGAAAACAGCACCAATTGCATTCACCTTCTCCTGGGGATCTTCCACTACAAAGAACTCGTTGTCAAGCACAGCCCCGTCTGGATCGATGCCAATTGACGTAAGTAAGTTGGCGTTGTCTGTTGTTCTGTCCAGTCGAACGCACTGAATGTCATTATGATCTCTCCTCCGGAAGATTTTATTTACTTGCGGGAACATGCTCGGGTTGTTAGATCTTACAGCCCGAATCTTATTGCCCCAATGCAAGCTTACAGCTAGACTGTAATTTTGTCTTATTAACTGTTGGAGTACTTTGATCTGTGACTTCAGAGAGCAAATCTCTGCACTCTGTGGATCTGTAAACCGCCTGTACAAGAGTTTTAGTCTTGACAGGAGTCTACTTTTTTGCACGTGAAGTGCGTCGATTTCAGAGTTCCGATAGATGTCTCCATAGTCGGTTTGTGACACCTTCGGAATCGTCCTGTCCATTGTACGTTTAATGACCTCGTCCATTTGTGTGAGGTACCTGTCAACCTCTTCGTTCGTAAGGTTTCTGTTTGTAGGAGGATTGATCACACTCGAACTTATTTCTCTGGCTAAGGCTCTAGAAAAACGTGGCCAGCGCACCTTATTATAATTATAAGGATGTGTTTGGACATATTCCTCTAGTTCCTCCAGCTCGTTCGGGAGCTGTATTACCGCGGCGAGACCACAGTGATCACTGTCATACTCGACCGTAGTTAAACAGTTCCTCGTGCGTCGCTCCACGTTAAGTATCGTCAGTCGTCTGTCGATTAGCATCACATCCAGATAGGACCCGCTTCGAGGAAAGGAGGGTCTATCGGTTGCAAGCAAATCTAACCTGAACTCGATATTGTTCTGTTCCATCCACTCTAAGAGGGCGTTTCCTCTCTCATTTGGAACATTATTACCCCATTCACCGTGTTTGGCGTTCAAATCTCCGGCTAGAATATAAAAATTTTCTTCCGAGTTCAAGCTGAGGCTAGTGAAAAGAGCTTCGAGCTCCGAAAGAAAGTTAGGGTTTTGAGGTTCGGATGCATAGACAGCGATCACAAATAGCTTCTTTCCACCTTGGAGAGAGATGCGTGCGATGGATGCTTCTAGCACACTAAATCTACGTACAACATTGCTATAGACGACCTTATGAAAAATGTTCTTTTTAATCAAGAGAGCCACCCCGCCACCTCGAGTGGATTGGGGTCGGTCTCTTCTGATTATGTGGTAATTTTTGTACCTGAGAATGCGCGTCTGGTTTAGCTTAGTTTCGCTAGCCATCAGCACGTCAGGATTGTGGGCTTGCAACAAATTAGAGAGCGTTAACTTTCGTTCAATCCTTATCAGCGAATTTACATTCACTGCTAGGATCTTAAGGGTTCCTACCTCGCGTGAGCCCATTATATCTGCGAGCGTTGGTTCACAGGCAGCTTAGAGAAGAGGAAATCTACTCTAGCCGTCTGCGCAAGGAAACTGGTCTGTAATTCGACCATCTGTTTCTGCAAGGCAATCATCTGCGCTTGCATCGACTGAATGGAGGACATCACATCCCTTATGGAGGGCTCGGCCTCGGGTTGCCTGGCCATTGGAGCCGGGGCAACCTTCGGCACTGTCCGTTGTGCTGGTTCTCTGCCTGACACCATTTGGGCGAAAGAGATAGCCGGCGTAACAGTAGTAGCTACAGCATGGGCCACAGGCTTGGCTGCTACCTTTTTGTCGTTCCTTACCTCCTTTACTCTCTGTCGGAGTTCTTTGATTCGTGGACACCCCAAATAGGTTGCGGGGTGTCCGTTTCCTCCGCAGAGTACACACTTGAGGAGCGCCTTGTCCTCGACTTCTTCCGTTCCTAAAGGACATTCACTTTTGTTGTGGCTAAATGTGCAACGTGCGCAGCGGAACTCCATGTTGCAGTTCTCCGCGACGTGCCCGAGCCTTCTGCACCTCGCACATTGAAGTACGTGGTCAGTCTTATTTAGTTTCTCCCAATTCACACTCAGACCACCTACGAAACGGATTTTTCGTAGGTTGTCGATTTTGGTGTCCTGGGATACCTGAACTAAGAAGAAGGGAAGTGCCTTCTTCTTCGCTTTCGCTGCCGCAGTTGTGAACGGCTTAACCCCTACGAAATGGACCTCGTCGCTCTCAACTTGTCGCAGCTTGTCGAGGAGGACCTTCGGGTCGGTAGAGGGATTTACACCTTTGAGGAGCAAGGTCTGTGGCCTTTCGCCTCTGGGGGTGTATGTATAAAAGTCAGCGTTAGATGCCGCTAACTTCTCTTTTAAAAATCTAAATCCGTCCATTGTTAGGCAATGGACAGTATGAACTTCGGGAGTCTTGTATTTTATATAAAATGTCTTCTTACCTAAGGCCAACTCACATAGGGTCTCCAATTCGTCAGTCCCCATGCCAAAGACGTTGATAGGAGGGCAGCGTACCTTAGGCTTCTGCTGCTGTTGTTGTGGCTCCTGTTGTCTCTGCTGCTTTGGTTGTTGTTGCTTCTGCTGCTGCGAATACTGCTGCTGGTTTTGCTGCGTTGTCTGCTTATGGTGTTGTTGTTGCGATCGCTGTTGTTGAGTTGTCTTTAAATTGGCAGCCCGTGTCTGTTTTGGTTGCTGTTGTTGCTTTTGTTGGTGGTGTTGTTGTTGCACTCTTAGCTTTTTGCAACCGTTGCGCTGCCTTTGATGTTGAAGGCGATACATGTATTTCTTGTTGGCTTTCTTTCCTTTGCTGCCTTTTTTGTTGCAGCTTCAAAAGCTCCTCTTTCTGTTGTTTTTCTTTCGCTGCTTTCTCTGCAGCTTTTCTCGCCGTAGACCTTTCATACAGGAGCTTAATGTGGGCGTCAAGCTTTGCCCTTTCTTGCTCTAGATGGTGAAGTTTCTTTTCTTCCTCTTTTATTTGTTCCGCCTCATCATCGGCGTCCGATGTGGCGAGAACCTGGAAGGAGTTGTCACTCCCTCTATAAGAATATCGGCATTCGTTTCCCTCCGATTCGCATTGGAGGGCTTCGATGTCGATGGATGCGGCTGCTAAAGGCGACTTTCTTGGCGGGGTTTTTTTCGTCGTCACCGCTCCGCCTCTGTTCGGTGCGACTGCTTCTTCGTCTGACGTCATAGTAGTCGTCCGACGCTTGGTAAGCTTAGGCTGCGGCTGCACTCTCTTCCTTCTCTTGCCTGATTCAGTAGTCCGGCTCGTGGGGCTAGCCACGCGGATGCTACCGTCACTACTTAAGTGGCCTGACTTCCCAGCCACCGGTGTTTTAAAAACACCCGATATGCTGAGTTCAGGCCGTTCATCACTCTCCATCTTTCTCTTTTCCTCACACTTAGTGTCTTTTTTTTTTTTTTTTTTAATTACTTAAAAATAAAAACTAATTTTTCCCACTCGGGATTTGAACCGAGGTTCCCTCGAGCCACTACTGTGTGCTCTACAGCTAGGCTATCGATGCTCTTGAAACTTTCTAATTTAGTTTACACTATAACACACTGTACTTAAACTTGCAAAGCCGAAACACGTCTTAACTTCGAGACGGTCTGTGAACGACTGCCATTTCTATTCTATTATGAGTACATATGTCCGGCCAATTATGGTGTATGGTTGTCCTGTGTGGTTCAACGTGAGTCCTTCCCAGATGGAAAAGATGAGGGTGTTCGAGAGGCAGTGTCTTCGGGCCTGCCTCCGTTTATATCGAACACCAGAATCTCAGTACAAGAAATTCTACCCCAACGAGGTTTTGTACAACGAGGCAAACCTTATAAGGATAGATAATTCTATTATCAAGTTGATACGAAGTCACACTGCTCGAGGCATGGCTTCAACCAACAGTCTGATCTTTGGGGCTTACTACCCAAATGAAATGTACCATGAACGGGTACGTCTTAACGGCTTCATTCCACCTGAAGCTTTCGTCTATTTAGACGCTAAAGGCCTGATACAAGATGGGGAAGGCTGCCCTATCATCTTCCACGTCGCACGCCGAACAGTCGAGAGGCAACTTCAATACGAGCCGGACGTCGCTCGCAGCCATGAGGAGCTCCTACGGTTCAGCAGGGCGATTTCTGCCCGCGACAGAGCAGTATCTGCCAAAGAGCGGTATTTCTACTGGTGGTTACACCAGAACCAGCGTTCGATGCCGCTAACTTCACAGACAAATAGACGGGATAGTTGAGTCTACAGGGCCAACTCACATAGGTTAAGGTAGTAGTTAAGGTAGTTAAGCTGTTATTATAAAAAAAAAAAAAAAAAAAAAAAAATACAAAAAACAAAAAAAAAATACAAAAAATTAAAAGCAAAAAAAAAAAAAATAAAAAAAAATATAAAAACACAAAAAAAAACAACAAAATATAAAAATGAAAAAAATAGGTGCATCACGGCGTATTAGATATATATGTAAAGCATATAAATAACACATACGCCCTGGTGCACGCGTCCGTATATTTTTACGGACATAGTTAAGCTTAATGTAAATAGTTAAGTAGAATTAAGTTTTAGGTTAATTTAATTGTATATAGTTATAAGTTTTAGGTGGTAGGTAGTTTTTAAATTTATTTTTAAGTTAGGTTAAGAAGAAAGAAAAATACGGAATTCCAAGTTTTTTTAAATTTTCTTGGAGAAATATTAAGCAAAAAAAATGTAGTTAGATAAATTTTAAGTTAAAAACATAAAAGAGGCCGAAAGGCATAATAAAAAGAAAAATCCTAGATTAGCTTAGAGTACTCGTAAAGAGTCAGTAAGGTAGAATTAAGATCAACAGATCGTATGTGGAAGCTAGTATTAAGTATTTTTGTCTAGCATGTAAGTAATTTGAAAAGAACTAATAAAAATGCATTTAAATCTAATCTAATGAGTACATATGGACATGTCCCATTGTGTTAAGATCTGCCGTTGGGACGGCAAATAACTTAGTGAAAACTCTATAGGTTGTGCTACAAAAACCATTTATTAGAAATCATTGCCGAATTGTTCGCTATAAGTCTATAGCCAAATCACTGATACATTTTTAAGAAGAGCTTTTAAAATTAAATATTAAAATTAAAAAAAATAGAGGATTTTCAATATCTGAACTCCATATCATCATATTATTATTATCCTGCTTGCAAATATAATATATGTTTCCACCTTTAAGTCCCGTTCCAGGCCTAAGCATTTTATCATAACATGATTTTTGTTTTAGTATTAGCGACTTATCGATATATATAACACAATTTTTTTCCAAACTAAAATATTTTCAAAAAGAAAGCAACACATATTAAAGGCACTCTCATAGACAACACTATGCGAAGCGTATTAAAGTTGGCTGCAATAAATTCGTTAAGACTTAAAACTGAACTTAAGAACAGATTTTCGTAGTAGAATAATAAGTAACCATTTATTTATGTTTTATAGACAAATTTATTATGGTTAAGCTTATGATATTAATATAAAAACTGGAAACTAAGTACTTTTCTAAAAAAAAAAATAGACAATTTGTTCATTGAACGAATTAAATTTATTCTGTAATGTTTTCATTATTATTGAAATTTTTACCATTTAAGGAGATGTGGGAAAACATCCCAACGAAGCTCCAATAATTTTTGCCGAGTGACCAAAAATGTGTGTGACCTTGCACTGTCATGATGGAATACAACATCTTTTCGATTTGTCAAGTCAGGCCGCATTTCTTCTACTGCATTGTTCAATTTTGTTAGTTGTTCCATTCTAACATCTGAATAGACGATTCGTTGTAATCCACCAAACTGATAACATAACTTTCTCTTGATGAATATCCGCTTTTGATGTTGTTTGGGCTGGTAAACATGGCTTGTTTCACGACGATTCATTGACATTGTAAACAACATCACCAATTAATAATCGTGTTGAAAATGGATACTTTTCATTACGTTTCCTTAACAAATCGCAGATCAAATCAAATCCTTAATGCGTTATTTTAAATGATTTTCTTTCAGTTCATGAGGAACCAATACATATATCGAATTTTTGTACATATCAAAGTTGTTTTAAGCGATTTTCAATGCATGTATGTTCGAGTACAGCTTTGATTTGGTCGTCATCAACTTCAACAGGACGATCAGAACGTTTTTTCATCTTTTAGTGAAAAATTACCAGTTTTGGTTTTCCATGTTTCAACAGACGCCAAACAAAAACTACACAATCGATCAAACATTTCTTTTTACTGATTGATAGGTGAAGTACATATCAACTATCAAATAACAAAATGTGCTGATATTTCATCAGCAAGTTAAAAAGTCCAACTAAATTTATCTATGAATGAAATCCGCAATTACTAGTTGCCCACCCAATATTTCGAGTAGTAGTGACAAGATTTTGTATCTTTTATCAAGTCCAAAAACAACGACAATT
This sequence comes from Eristalinus sepulchralis, assembly GCA_944738645.1. Lineage (NCBI taxonomy): Eukaryota > Metazoa > Arthropoda > Insecta > Diptera > Syrphidae > Eristalinus > Eristalinus sepulchralis. The sequence continues at coordinate 55,537,816 of OX122882.1, forward strand.
GATGTTTCCGTGCTATTAGGGAAGATATTGGCATAGATAATATGACTACATATGTAAACGTGCTTATCGTGTATCATATATCTCTTATACATATTTGAAGAGGTATGAAAGAGCAATCTGTTAATTACTAATCCTTCTTTCCTCCTTTCGTCTTTTAGTATTACATAGCGTCCAAATCTAAACTAACGAATGTATTCAAGTTTGTTTTGTCTGAAGAATAAAGGCCCAGATAATAAGAGAAATCGGGTCAGATTACTCTGTTAGATTAAGTGTGCAAATATCTATAATCCCGCTGAGTACTTTGCTCTAGCCCTCATATATACCATTTACCACACAATTACCGCATTGATTGAATATTTTTGTGTGCTCCGTTTTCGAAGTGATACGCACATACTATTATTAATGTATATATTCTTTTTTTCTATGTTTTCTAATAATTAATAAAATTATATTAAAGTTATGTAGGTAGAGCAAGAATTCAACTGATATAATAAATGAACACTGCAGTGAGTACCGAATTCATTAAAATAATAATAATAATAATAATAATTGAGTGGCACTACAGCCCACAAGCATAGTGTGCGCCGAATGTTAAACATACAGATCATTATGATAAGATGCACTTTGACAATTTTCAAACTACACAGACTAACCACTGGCACAAATCGTATCAGGTTGGATTTTTATTCATAAGGATTATTGCAGAGTTTTGCTTGCTTTAAAAAAAACGTTCCTTTCAAGGAACTTTTCTTTCACGAACTACAAAAACTGATTTGCAAATAGCATTTGGGTATTCGCGTCGTTGTTTTATTTTCTGAAATATTTTCGGACTTTGAATTGATATAGAAAAAGAAACCTTTTCCAAATCAGAGAACTGCTAATTAGTTTAACCAAATTTTCTATCTGTTTTGTGAGAATGACATTTGAAACTCACCTGAAATTGGTTGGTGGTCCAAAAAACGGACAAAGTTAATTCAAACTCAAATATTTGGGCGCAAAGAATAATAGCTTAGTGTGACTTGCATAAGAATTCGATCAATTATATACTATGAATCGGTAAACGGTTCTTAATGTATTTATTTGTCTTTTTGAACCAAGCGCATGGAATACGAAATATGTTACATGAGGTTTTTGATGAAGAGACGTGGATATGGTTACTGGAGATATAATATCCGTGCCTGCAGTGCCAGATGAAGATATAATATCCGTGTCTTAAATTTTCTCTGGCTACATGAAATTTAATTTTTAACTTCTAATTTATTGAATGTGCTATTCGTTTTCGTGAGCTTTTCGATTTCGTGAGCATAAATAAACGTGTTGTGGGTGCTACTGTTCTCTCAGAAGAAGAAGGGATCTACAGTTTTCTGTCGACTCCGAACGGCGAGATTTGAGAAGCTTTTCATAGACAGTTAATACTCTTTAAGCTGTCAGCAACTCGTGATAAAATGCGAGGTGTCCCGTCCGTCCGTCGGTCCCAGTACGCCACGGCTACCACCCACACAGTTATGTACTTCAATCTAAAGCCTGTACTTTTGCTGCTTTTGTATGTTGAGTGCACTCCCCCTTAGTGAACACCCCTATTAATTAGACGATTAAGCAAATAAGTCTGTCTGCAATGGTTTGAGGAAGTTTCCAAATTTGTTTAGTCTTTTATGTGGATCATTTTATTAAGCGGGCACAATTAGCATTTTTTCATTCATTTAGCTTAAACTTAACCTAAAACGAGCCATACTAATTGTGCAACCCAAAATTTGCTTTTGTGTATTAAGGTTTTAAACGCATAGGTACATGTATAACTTCATGTGACGTGCGATGCGTCGCTACGGTCAGATACATAAATCTTGCAGGAAAATGGGTGCTCATTTTGCAGGTTTGAGAGCTTGCAAGGAGATTAAATATTGTCTTTCATAAATTCAAAAGAACTTAGAACAAAATTTCTTCAGGTTTCTACGCGAGTAAGCCAGACATATAGAGGAGAGTTTACATCTAAAACTTCCCATTGATCTGTTTGCAAATTCTATGCTTGAAAACTTGTGATACTGCGAATTTTCGTCCTTCGGTCTCAGGTGTTAGTGTACCACAGTAATGTCGGTTTGTCCTAGGTTGAAGTAATTCTCTAGGCGTTTAAGTCCACTTTTTACAAGGGCGAGCTGAGGAAGGGTTTCATCTTTTCCTCCCCCTGCAGCTCTTCCAGAATCATTGTAAGGGATGCCAAGCCTGAAGGCGTGTGTTCCTAATAGGGTAGTAGTCTGCTAGTGAGCTGTAGAAGCGTAAAATATTTTGTCCCCCCTCGAAACAGCGTTTGTGAAGTCAAACCTAGTAGAATATTTTCATTATATTCTGCCTACTATTCCAAGTAACCTTTGGCGGTAAAGGTTATTTTCTTTTTTAATTTTAATTATTTGTTGGATTAGTAATATATGTATTTTATATTCCTTCCAAATACTTAACATGCAGTCAAAATAATTGATATAAATATACATTAATATATATATATATATATATATATTAATACAAAATAGTTAATATGAAGTCGGAACTTACTAGACGATCCATATGAAACAGAACTCAACCAATATAAATATAATCCTTTATAGGATGCTGCTTGTCCCTCCTTTCTTCTTCCAGCGGTGAAAACCAATTTTTCTAAGAAAACATTTCCAACATGTTATTCACATCAAGTAATTTTTCATAAATCTATTCCTTTAACGACACACATATTAAAAAGTCCATATTAAATGTATTTTTCTGTGTCCATATAAATCAGATTATAATTAAATTATAATGAACACCTCGCATTTTGCACGGCACCACCTCTTTCGAGTTGCTGACAACACTCAAAGAGTATCAATTGTCTATGAAAAGCTTCTCAAAATTTCGCTATTCAGAGTCGGCAAACAACTGTATTTTCTTTCTACTCGTAAGTGAACAGTAGCACACACAAGACGAGTAGCTGTTGTAGAAGCTAGGCCTTGGTAACTTGTGGGCTGTAGTGCCACCCAATTATTATCATAAATGAAATCAATGTTTTCCTTAAAATAGAAATAGCACGCACTTTAAAAAAAAAATCATATACAAGAATGTCATGTAAATAATATCAATTTGAAGACATTTCATTTCAATTCATACTTCGAAATATTATTTTGTGTGGGCTGGAGCAAAAATTAAAGACATTGACAACAAATTTGACCATTCAAGATGAAGGCTATTACGAAGATTATTCCCATGTTTGATCGCGTTTTGGTTAAAAGGGCTAATGCGGTGGCACAATCAAAAGGCGGAATTCTAATTCCTGAAAAATCGCAAACTAAAGTTTTAGAGGGAATTGTAGTTGCAGTTGGACCCGGATCTAGAAATAAGAATGGCGAACATACACCATGTAATATAAAAAAAGGAGATAAGGTTTTGTTGCCAGAATATGGTGGGGTTAAGATAAAACTTGAGGACAAGAACGAATTTCTTCTTTTTTATGAATCGCAAATTTTAGCAAAGTTTCCTTAAGTTATTAAATTTTGCTTATATTATTTAAATAAATCTAATTTTATTAGATTTTTTTTTAAACAAAAATGTAATGGACAATTTCAGATTGCACTGTATTCTTGAATATATGAATTATTTTACAGGAGTTTAAAAACACAATCTTTCGGCAAGAGGAGAAAAAAAGTATAAAACAAGTTGCTGAAGGCACAAACAGACGTCATCCGAACAGGATACTATACTTTCGTTTCTGTAAGAAAGCCAGAGGGAAATCATACTTTAGAACCAGTTTCAGCGTGAAATGAAATGTATATATTTGTTGTGCCTTACGATGTTACAGGATACTGCCTTCAGCAGTTTATTTGCCTGTGTCTTGACTATTCCATACATATGAACATATGTAAGTTTGTTTCTCTTTTCAATTTTTTATCCAATAAAAATTCAGTTGTCTTGAATATGCTTGTATACAGTATTAATGGAATGATTTAATTTCAAAGAATTAAAAAAAAAATACCAACACATCTAAAGACCCCAGGAAAAAGATGGAATTTAAATAAGTTTGAGTGGAATTGTGGTAGGAAGCAACTTTATGTATTGTTTTTAATGATTTATTCTGTTGTTTTATTTTTTTTAACTTAGACCTATTTGTAAGAGATGTGTTCTTTTGACGAGCCATTTGTATTAATTCTTCACTTTGAAGTTTCTAAGTACTCTTAAAGGTTGAGTGATTTATGAAAAACTTTGTCCTGCTTTCATGTCTTGTTGCCAGGAGATAAATGCACATTGTTTTCAGAATAAAAAAAATGTGAATACGTTTTCTTATGTTTTCTTTATAAATAAAATTTGTTCTTATAGTGAAAGTACACTAGAAATTCTAATGAAATTGTACATGAAAAAAAGAAAAAAGTTGTCTTAAAAGGAAAACAATTACATTGAAATGCTTTTCATCACTTGCTTCCATATGTTCGATTTAATTTCTTATAATCGATTACTTTTATAAAACTATTTTACGTTTTCTTTATAGAATCCACAAAGTAGGTTTGTTATTAGCCAAAATTGCATGCTTATGAGTAAACCGTAACACAAAAATTAAAATCTTGGAAACTGAATTTGTCATACATTCACATATCCAAAGAAATATGGACAAACGATGCACCAAACAGTCACTACCTACATATATGTTCATCACATCAAACAGTCGGGATGCAACGATATGGTTGTGACGTTTTTATTCAATTGTTGCGTAGGTATAACTTAAAAGTTATGTTAATTTTATCTATCGCTTGCGTAGTCGATCGATAATTATAACCACAATCATCGTTTATAACCCAAATTGCTTATAAATGAAGCTTTCAATCGTATTTCAAATTCATTCGCTTACTATCAGATGCCCCGATAAATGAAATATTAATTATTATTAATTATTATTAATAAGCAAAAAATAAAAAAAAAATAAAGATAACGCAAAAGGCTCTATTTTTCATAACCACAGCCCCATCTTTTAAATGCAATACATACACATATGTACATTTTAAGCTGAGTTCTCAAATAACTGTGCTTAAAGAATATCAGTAGTTCTCCCCACACTAGTGCTTGTGTTCGGCAGTTGCCTGACAGTAAGGAAAGAAAACTTTGGCTATCAATCTCAAAACTTTTGCCACACAGATGTGCAATTTTTCTCAACGTTCGTATTGGCAGTTGAAATTGATCTAGTAAAAACCAGTGCATGAAATTCGGTGAATTCAACCACAACAAATTGCGGAAAAACTTACATCTCGGAAGAATGGAAACTCAAATTCGTCTATAGAATGTTCGTTGCGAGACATTCAATGATAATAAAGATGGAGATAAACAAACTATTTGGCCCCGTTTTTCTACTCAACAAAGGGATCTCTATGAATTTCAATTTTGTACTGTGGAAATGTTTATTGTTTCCTAGTCCTGTAGGACACACATATGTATATGATATACACGCACACACTTATTATGTACATACATATTACATCGAAATAAAAGCTGCCGCATTATAAAGATAGCATTTACTTTGAGAGCATAAAAACTCACCCATGAAATGGTTTTAAATAGGCACACCAGAAAGGGGGCTATAGTTCATGTGTACGTGTTATGCAATTAATGTCTCTTTTGAAGATGCCAAGGACCTTCCTGTAAACATTAACCCTTTCAATATTTTGATAAAAGTAGTTAATTATGCAACACCGAAGAAATTATCTGACCTTAATTTGCATACAAACAATTGCTTCTTGCACAAAGTGTTGGCTATTAAACATCCATAAATTGTGTTTGTTGTATTAACACTTGAAAAAGGTGGATTTCCGTTCATAGAAAGTAGGACGTATGCAAACTTTTTATTTTTCAATACGGTATTCTTCGTTGATCGCTCATTTGTTTTTACCTGTATAAAGGATGTTTTGAATATTTCTTTCGAAGAATATGCTTACGGATTCTTGATCGCCTATTTGTTATTTCGGGACTTTTTTTACTTTCAAAATTACACAATTCCTATTGATAACATGGCTAACAGTTTCAAATAAAGGAGAGTATATAAAAACTAAAAAGAAAATATTTTGAATTCATTTTATTAACTGAAATGAAATGAATCCTTTTCACCCCTTCTCATGGACTTTATAGTGGGATTACAAGGATTTACTTTTACAAGGATTACACTTTCGTCACCAACCAATAACCCAACTAACCAAAACGGAAAATTGGTTTCACAATTGAAATATTTTGGAACTCTGTTTTACACTCCTTTGCAATCAATTATAAATGTTAGTATGTATACAAATTCTGATATGAACATTCTTTAAACGTTTATTCAGTACGTGAATATTATATAACACAGTAATCGAATTACAACTTTCAAAACTAGAAAATGAAAATGCATATCATTTAATGGCAAGTGGTCGCCGCAGCAATCGATTACAGCAAATTAAGTTTAATCGCTTTCTAATTAGAATAAGTTAATACCCTCATATTCACCAACTTTGGCAACTGCAGTTTTTACTCAAGTTTTTTTCACTAATCACGCATATCTTTCACCCTATCATACTTATCCTGAAGAAGATTTTACCTTCAGATAAAAAAGAACATTTTTTTCTCTCGCTACTACTTAATTAAAAGCCCATTGTTGCACAAAACATGTGAGTGTAAAGCCTAGGTAATATCTACTTGTTTGTATTATAAACTGTCAAGCTTACGGCATTACCTAATTCTCCTAGGGAATTACTTCTTTTTATGCTTTTCTTTTTCCTCTCGGGAGATACTAATCTGTCGTAGTACTCAGACATGAACACCGGTCTATTGTGCACAACGGAAGACCCCCAGGGAACTATGCGGCTCGATCCTGTTTTGAAATGGCACAATGGTGAAAGCACAATAGAAATTTATGTACCTATGTATATGAGAAGACTGTTGTGTGCAATGACATTTCGCGCTTGAAGCAAACCTAAATCTTTAACTGACTTCAATTGGATGCAAAAATGAAAAGTTTTCAGGACCTTTCTCAGTGGAAAACTGTATACAAATAGTTTTCACTTTCGTAGTCAAATTTATCTTTCATTTCACACTATTAAAATTAATGTGTTGTATACGTAAGAGTTCCTATTAGAGTTTTCGTTTATATACATGTGAGGTGATTTTTGGTTTCCGTTTCATATAACTGGGCGAAACAGGAAATTTGGAAGTTAATTGAAAGTACTGCATTGTTCAGAACAGTAACTAAAAGTTTTACACACGAAAGCTCGTAAGACATGTTTCCTTGATGGAAAATTTATAAAACTTGTAAATTTTTTAGAGGTTAACTATTGACATTTTACTTATTTGCATGTATCCCATTTTCTTTATGAATTTCGATTGTTATTTGTGTTTTCGCCAGTTTGTACAATGCATTATTTAACTTTATCTATAACTGGACCCTTACCAGTTTTTGACTGCGAGCTATTTTGACGAAATTTCACTTCCTTTTACTGATGGAATGAATAATTGCTTTGAAGGATTTTCAAAAAAATGTAAACTAACGATAAATTAACATAAATTATCTTAAGACAATTGGATTGTTTCGAGAGCACATTATTCTGGTATGGTGGCTTTTAAATAAATTGAAAACATTTTATGGGGTGATAAAAAAGTGATTCTATCGCAATTCGATTTCCATAGTTGAATTAAATGTATGGTGCAGTTATTTATTCCGTATCATCGGTAATTGTAATTTCGATGCAATTTAATTTTTTGAGGATATTTTCATTTTGAGGCTGTACATATAGTAATTCTTATTGCGGATAATTTTAATATATGTGCGTATAAAATTGATATTATTCGTCAATTTTCGTTTCTGGCATTATACAAGTTGCCATTAGATGGTTTGGTGATAGTTTGAAGATGATAGCACTGACATGTGAAACCTGCGAAGCTCTGCTGTGATTTAAATTGTCACAATATTAGTTGGGTAAAAGGGTTATTCAAACGTGTCCATTTTTACGCATTGCGTGATGGCAGTGGATATCTGCGTGATGGCAGTGGATATTATAATTGATTGACTTCTACCGTTTTAAGTGCAAATGTTGCTGATAATCCGAATTTATCGATTTTCCGGCATTCGAAACAACTTGACTTTTAAATCCATTCTTATGAAGCTTAACTTACTCCACCTGAAGCCTGTTCATCATCAATAAACACCGATTTTTTTAACAACATTTACTCTGTGGGTATGTAACAAGCAAAATTGTTAGACAGATTTTTTTTAGATTTCCGTGCATTTTTATTTGTGTAATTCATTTTTCTTACATGCTAGACAAAAATACTTAAGACTAGCTTACAAGTACAATCTACTGATCTTAATTTTAACTTACTGACTCTTCACGAGTACTCTAAGCTAATCTAGGTTTTTTTTTATTTACGCCATTCGGCCTCTTATATTTTTTAAATGCAAACACATTATATTTTTTAAATGCACAAACAAAATTGTCGCGGCGTGTGGTTGCATCCAGACAAGGTGACTGGTTGTTGTGCTTTTTGGTGGAAAGGTATTGGTCCGTATTTCTTCGAAGATGCCAATAGGTGATCGGTTACAATCAATTCGGAGCAATATGGCCAAATGATTATTCCTTTTTTTTTGGTCGGCTTTTAAAGATTGTTCCTTGATAAGAGGGGGTAACAAGAAAAACATCACTTGAACACCAAGATATTGCGATTTCGTATTTTCAGATTTTCTGTCTGAAACGGAACCCTGAACGCATTCAAATTAACAAACAAGTTTTGATTCGTTAATTTGAATGATACTGCTATTCTCACTTAATTTAATTAAGTTTTTTTATATAAAGAATTTAAGTTTTTATTAAAACGTATTGCCTTTTTAGGATTTACTATCTATCTATCTGTCTTTCACTATATTAACTATCATAACCAAAGCCAAACAATTTTTTGGCGCTCTCAAAAATCTGCTTACCGTTGTATTCAAAGGAATATCAATCCGGGGGTGTTGTAAAGTAAAACCAAACAAGAAAAACCTCCCGTCGTGAATTTAAACGAACAGACAAATAAAAGGATTACGTCCGCTTAATAAAAAATTCTTGAAACATAATTTATATTCTTAGAAGTAAATATTACACGAGGTTTACTAAATTCTCTCCTTCGAAATGTCGCCTGACAGCTAGTAAACCTTTTTGATGTATCCTGTGGGACTACATTTTATGTAAACATACTAATATGATTAACATGTGAGTTATAGGTATTTATATTAGACATTTTATAAGATATGCCCGTGCGTCTTCCAATAAACAGGAGGTTTTGTCCGTTTGCTTATTGGATACGCAAAAAAATAAATTCATGAAAAAAAATAATCATCTTTTACATATAAATATTTATTATATACAGCTGTCTTAATCGTTTTCTTTAATTTTTTTCTGACATACTGCATGTATATACATACATACATAAGTTAGTGGTTGGTCCAACTTGCGTTCCATTTGCGGGTGATAAATTGTGTGAATAAAATAAAATAGGAACGTACAAACTTACTCAAACTCGTAAACTTTTGCCAGTCAAGGGTATAAATGCATAGAATTCACATTCATGTGCACATATGAGCATACGTGCATCCAGAGACTTTCTATACTACACATTTCGTTTGTGTGTCATGCCTAAAGCTTCCGCAAATTGAAAACCATATGTCTACAGCACAGATTGCTCTGCTTGTGGTGCTGCAATTGGTATCGCTTTTCCAACGTTTCTGACTATTCGAATGGAGAGAGCTCACCGGGCGTCTTTTTTTCGATTTTCATTCGCTATTCGTTGAATTATGAACTTTCATAAACATTTTGTTTTAAAAAGAAAACCCATCAGCGAACGAACGATGCCCGTGATAACGACAACTATGCCGTCACTAACACCAATACCAACTAACCAAGCAGCTCGGCTTGGCAAATGGCATTTACATAACATGCTCAAATATAGGCCACCATCGACTAAATATTTTTCTCTGGATACTTTCACATCAAAAATTCTACATAAAGGAACCAAGTCCAAATGCATAAATCGATTTCCGCTGGTTATTTGATTTTATTTTGTTTTTCAGTTTGTTGATTGTTCTTCTTTTTTCTATTTCGCTTTTATAGTTGTACATAATTTTGTGTGGCAAAGGACCATGAAACTGATGTTAAGGCTTTAGGGGGTGGGATAACTGGCTTACATCACATCAAGAAGGATCATTTTGTTACGCGCAAATTTTTGAGCTAACATCGGAATTTTTCGGTTTATGGTGTTTGATGGACGCATGTAAAGAGAGAAGGCAAATTCGAGGGCTTTTATCGCGTAGCTTTACACCACGGTTCGAATTCATAACTGCCTGGCGCGAAGTTGACATGGCTATATGTAATTTGATGATAGCGGAAATGAATTATTTTATTTATTGCGACAGTGTCGTAAAAGCGTTGAGCCATATTTGGTATTTCTTAGAAATTACAATGTTCTTCACAGATGAAGGGCTTTGGATGTGAACATATAATAAAAACAAGTCCTCAAGTTTTACTATGTGTTAATTTAGTGACAAGGAAAGCTTTTAGATTAATCAAATCAAACGATCACGAAGAACGTATAATTTGACAATAACTTGATACATAAACCAAATAAATACTTCTAGGTAATTATAATCTTTGGCTATTGTTAATTTTGATCAATACTGGGTGTATGGCTGTTCTCTTAACTATGACTAAATTAAAAATAGCTCTAGAGAAACTCTTTCAGTAAAATGGGAGCATAAGTTCTTCATTAACATAAAGATATTTATGAAAATATTCTTGAGGATGTTTGCATTAGAACTGGGAGAACATTTGCATAGGTGCCATTAGGTACCATAATTTGCTGAGATATTTTTTTGTGCCAGACTACTTTGATTTTAATTTCGTAAAAGTTGTATTTAAGAAAAGTAATAAACTTAAAATAATAATAAACATCATTTCCATTTTAAAACGAAACAAAAATGATAAATTTTCACAGAATACAATATAAACTCAACCCGGTAACAGAATGGGTATTATTTTATTGGTTGCCATTCAGTTTCACATTTCACTGTAAATGAGAAGAGAGAAATATTGCATGAAAAATGCATAACGCAAATTTAAGTGTTTCCATTAATGTAACATTTAATTTTGGTAATTTATTAATAAATTAATTTCATATTAAAATAATATGTTGTTGGAAATGATAGTATGCTTCCACTTGGGCCATTAGTGCAAAAAATTAATAGCGTTTAGAAATAATATACGTAGTTTAAATATTTTATTTTTACATATATATGAAAAAAACGAACAATTATTTTGACCCCTACCTATATATGATGCATATAAATTATGGTTCTTATGGAGTCTTATCTTCAAATTTGAATAAATTAATAAATAACATAAGTAAAGTATATTGGAAAAAACTACTTGAATAAAAGTATTGCATTGTATTGTGTGCAATATTCATTTTCGAACCTGGAACTTCACGCCGCACTTGCCAACTACATCACGGCGAAAATCTTAATTGCTACGTTTATATCAAAACTTTTGCTGTAAATTCCAATAATTTTTCTATATTGTTAATATGTCCAATATCATATTATAATTTTTATGTTAATATTAAATGCAAGCGAAGCCAATATGGACACGCGAATATAATAATCCGGCAGTACAAATCTGGCCTTTTTTATTTTTACAGTATTACCATCCCTATATCTTATATCAAAAAGTTGATATATTATTTTTTAAAGTCAAATGTTTATGGATGTACCTTAGAGTATATACATAGAAATGACTTATGAACACAATCAAAACGGGAGATCTATAATAAACTACTACTAGCAATAAGAACTAAAATTTCTCTAATTACCTATTAGAAAAAAAAAATTAAAGCATCACAATATTGCTATCTTGAAGACGTCTAATTTCGAAGACGAAGTTTGTGTCCACGTTTGTCAATTTTTCCGAATTCCTAACATCGAATGTAACTCAATCATATCCATCCATTTGAAATGTCTGATTAAACACACTTCACTTATGCGTTCTATCTTCACGTGGCAGCACAGATACAATTTATCAAAAAATATGTGCATTTTTGTTTTCTACGATAATTGTAGTTAAATAGAATTCTACATTTAAGGCAAGGGAAGTGAATACGGAACGGCCATCGCGCATCGTTATGTAATTAATTAAATCAGTTTATTGTTGCGATTTATGCGGTCGAGCAAGCAAACCACTCATCATGCACTTGTCACGCGTAAATCATTCTTTCTCCTTGCTTAAATTGCTAATCCGAACTGAAATGAGCTGCTACTGAACAGTTTCCATTACAAAGGAATGACAAATGTGACTGCCCCTCTATACCGGCAAATGGAGGTATGCTATGGGCATATTCGTTTGCATTCCATGAACTGTTGGATGTACGGGCATGTGCATTGTACGTACTGTTTGGAAGCGAGTAGCGGATAATTAATGGAGTGAATATTGCAAGGAAATATATAATTTAACGAATCTGAAATGCAGATGAAATGCAAATATTTCGGATGACTATTGGTTGATACGAGCAACTTGCACGCATGATTTGAATGCTGTGTAAGCTACACCTTAACCCTCCCCCACCCCCTCCCCAAAATTCCTCGCGGGAGTTAACTTAGTTTCAGTTTAACAGTTACCTACCGAACTAGGGGACACTTCGAACTTAACATTTGGCCCCCAATTTAAAAGTTCACAAACTCTTCTTGAGTCTGGTTATGATCACAATTTTCGTTTTTGGTCCGCCAGTTTAGTTTTCGGCTGTTACACTAGTAGTATCGTCGATAGACTTGATTTTTCGTACTCCTTCGAGAAGCTCTAATCGAAAGACACCGTCACACAATGTTCCACGATAGAGGTCCATGTGCTGATCCTTGTGAAACTGCAGCCGTTTACCGAGTTAAAAGCGTTTATGTTATAAAGTAATTACTTCTTACTGTTATTTTTTTACTATCTCCAACTTTCTCCTTGGATGGTATTGGTCACCACTGATATTTCGAGAAGGCGAGATACAATATGTGTGATTACAAGCTTACTGTTCTTCGATAAGTATAAGCAAAGACGTTTGAAACAAAAAGGAACAAAAAATATTTAAAATCAAACAATGGGCTATAAATTTATACTAAATATTTTAGTATTAATACTAAATATTCAGAATATTTTGATAATTAGAAGATCTGTCCTGTACGTCCGACTATTTCATTGTTGAAAGCTTCGGGGTATTACTGTTGACAAGTAAGCGCTTGATACGCCCTGTTTTCTGTTTGTTTTGTACTTAGTTTTCATAATGTGGCGAGTTTAATAGTTTACATCTGCCATGATTTGTTGGTACAACATATTTGGAAATCTTATGATATGATCATGCGGTGTGTTGTCAAATGTACTTTCGAATATCAACTGGTTTTTGTCATTTTCTGGAATAATCGCATAAAGCTTACGACTGCATAGTGTCGTTCTCAAAAATTCGAATAAGCCTTCGGAATCCATAATTAGATGTATGTAATATTAGTACCTACAAAAACTAATGTGCATCCGAATTGTATAAATATTTTTCCGAAATCATTTCAATTGTCTGTTACAGTGCAAACCAACTCGACATCTAAGTTGTCCCCCAGTTCCTGTTTATGACTTAAATTACATGGAAATAAGAGCATTGAAGATGGCGGAAGATCCAAATATGAAAAAATAAGTGAATAAAAAAGGTGTTAAAAAGGGTATTAAGCCAAATTAACAAGTCAATCGTTTAAAATTATTTAATAGTTCAAATTCGTAGATTCATTGATAGATTTTACTATCAGTGTAATCTAGCAGTATTTAGTTAGATCTCAGAAGTCTTCAAATGTAATTGCTTGTAAATTATTGTCCCAATGAAGACGAACCCCTATTTAAACTTTTTGAGGAATATGTTCAATTAAACTTGTTTCATTATTCAACTTTAGTGAAAAAAAAATTAAGAGCAACTATAATCTTCACCAAAACACAAATCCAACTTGCTCAAAATATCAACTAATAGGATATATATTTGTTGTCAAGACTCCCCTTCCGCCTTTTTGTCTTTTGAATTTTTCGTCTATGTATAAAGCGCTACAGAGCTCGTATCTGGCAATACTATACATTATTTGAATATTATACAATATTATACATCATCTTGACATAACCTATAAAACGACGCTATGCATGATTAGTTTGGATATTGCGTTCAACAGTTATAGACGTGTATACAACGACGAATACCGATCGAATCATGGAAATCATCGAGTTAGACCGGCATGTGGTATATCGTGATATCGTCCAGGAGGTGGGAGTTAGTCATCAATCCATTTTAAACCATCTGCAGAAGGCTGAATACGAAAAAAATACTTGATGTTTGGGTGCCGCATGATTTGACGCAAAAAAACCTTCTGGACCGAATCAACGCCTGCGATATGCTGCTGAAACGGAACGAACTCAACCCATTTTTAAAGCGTATGGTGACTGGCGACGAAAACTGGATCTCGTACGACAATATCAAGCGAAAACGGTCGTGGTTGAAGGCCAGTGAATCGTCCCAAACAGTGGCCAAGCCGGGATTGACGGCCAGGAAGGTTTTGCTGTGTTTGGTGGGATTGGAAGGGAATCATCCACTATGAGCTGTTTTCATATAGCCAGACGCTTAAGTCTACCATCTACTGCGAACAACTCGACCGCTTGAAGCAGGCGATCGACCAGAATCGTCCAGAATTGGCCAACAGGAAGGGTGTAGTGTTCCACCAGAAAATTTCGCATCGTTAAGGACAGAGTCTAACAGTTTTTTAGCAATGTTTATGTAATGCTACTTTTGGTCGAAATTGAATAATTTCGGTACGAATTCCACACCGACCCGTCCCATGCCAAATAACTGTTAGAAATCCAATGACCGGAGTCATTCAATATTTTGTGTCCTCAACAACGATAACTTTGACGAATACGACTTTCCTCACTTCGTCAATGTTCTCATATGGTATGGGTCTTTGTCTTTTATATTTGCTTGGGCTTCTGAATATTTTGAAAAATTGATAAATGTTTCCTCGTTCCAAGGTAGATTCATAGTTTGCCGGATTCGGATTGTGCCCGCTTCATTTTGTTTTTTACTTAAAATTTGATACAAGTTCCTTGATATATTTTTTTGGAATAGACAAAAATCGAAAATGAGCCAGAACACATAATAGCAAAGTTTGGTGTAAGTGAGAGAAAACAATTCCGCAGAAATTCAAAGTTCCTGACACAATTTTAAAAGACTTCATTTTACTGTATCAGCAATCAGATTCATTAAGGGGATTGCATTTCTTACAATAGTGCTTCATAAATTAGCAAAACCCATTAAATATAAAAAAGATCGTATTTTTCACAGACTTATAGTTGACTTGATTCCTCTCGACCACACTCTTTTTTAATATTCGCAAATGTTTCTTCCGATTTTACTATAGATTAGACTTAAAACCATTTGCTGACATATATTACCTCTGAACCAATTTAATCCCATGTAAAATATACCTAGTTTTGTGCCGAATAACTTATTTGAATGAAAAACTTTTAGAACAATGTCCACCAATAGCGTGTACAGATTTGCACGATATGTGAATTTTAAATAATTGCAGTGGCCTTGAGAGACAAGGAATATAATGCACCACGTGTGCATTGCATGCCATTCTAAATTTGAATATGCATATGTACGTAAAGCACAAATACGGATGTTAAATGTGCAATAACAATAGATAGTGTTTAATCATATATTCTTTTAATACTGAAAAGAATGTGTGTATGTGCAATACATTTAAAATGATATGAATATCCCTTAACAAGCGCATCTTTATCTCCTTGCGACAATGTCTTAAATTATCTAGGCATTTTGCGTAAAAGATTAAAATAACTTTAATGATACAACAACAGTCATGTGTTGAATATTCAAATTAAAAAAAAGTTATTATTCCAAAGGCAAAAATAATATTTACTATTAATTTGTTTCAAAGGGTTTTTAATTAATTTATTAATTGAGTGGCACTACAGCTCACAAGGGACCAGGGCCTAGTTCTTACAACAACTACACGTGTTATGCGTGAGTACATAACTCAGAATCGAAAAAAATAAAACACTAGTTATATTTTAAATTTTTTTATTTTTTGTGTAGTATGAACTGCTTTTCTTACTATGTTCAGAACAAGAATGCCCATCCTTTCCTTTTCATGTTATCTACATAACCTCGCATCTGTGTCCCCGCCGTTCCACTGTTATCTCCCGTGATGTTTTTTATCGCAGTTGTTTCAAGCCGTAGTCGGCTTGGTTAATTAAGCTTAAGGAGCTTCCTCTTGATTGTTTGGTTGACTCTTAGGCTTGGCTTGGGTTTTGGTGAATTTCGAGTACAAGCCGTAAGATGATTCGTTGTTAGGCTTAGCTTGGGTTAAGATGATCCGCTTTTCAGCTTAGCTTGGGTTAAGATGAGCCGCTGTTAAGCTAAGATGATAGCCGATGATCAGCATGCTGCCGAATACTGGGTTGAGTGACAGGGTGTCACGTAACTCCTTCCGCCCAAGAGTGAAGGCTATGATGCGATGAGACAATTGCACTGTATGTGTCCCTCCTTTACTGACTATTATGGATTTTAAGGAGTTTGGATGGTAAGGAGATGGTTGGATACATTGAAAGTATTTTTTTTTTGCATAGTGAACATAGTGGGATAGTTTGTATATTTATTACTTTTCTCTAATTATTATGACTTCATTAAGCAGTTCTTATAATATAAAATTATTCTAGAAAAAATTTCGTTTCTTTTTTACTTTTTGCTAGTGTACTTTTCTTTTCTTGGTTTCAATGGTTACTTTATTATCGTTTACTACTTTATGTTCAATAAATTTAGCAGCTAATTTATTCCTCCTATCGTCCTTTTCCAAACACTGTGTCGTTAACAGTAGATGGTCTATACGAGTTTCGTTCCGTTTATCAATTATATTTTGTTTATAAGCTAAGCTTCTATCGTGTGCTATATTTTTTAAGTAATTAGTAAGTAATAAGTAATTCGAATGGAGTCATCCTTGTGGCTGAATGTATGGAACTATTGTACGTGATTACAGCTTCCCCAACAGTTTCGGCTATAGATTTATCTGGAGTTTTTGATCTAATTATTCTTATTAATTCTGTGAGAGTGTAGTGGAATCTTTCAACTCGCGAGTTTCCAGTTTTCCAGTGGAGTTCTGAGAACACGTTGTATGCAAACGTATGTCGTATATGTTTAAAAATTCCTTAAAAAAAGTGGGCAAAAATTCGGTTCCATTGTCCGTAACTACTTCTTCTGGAACACCGTGGTGTGAAAAAAAATGCTTAAAAGACTTTATAAGATTTTTTTTTATAATATATGTATATATATTATAATTATAATTATATTATTATAAGTTTATATATATAACTTATCTATGATTGTTAGAAAATTCTCCTTAAACACTGAATAAATATCCAAGTGCAATACCAGAAGCGGTCTTGAAGGTGTTTCTGTTAATTTAAATTTCAAAGGTTCTACTTGACGATCATACTTATGCATTTTGCATACATCACAATTATTAAATATTATTGTAAAACAAGACTTTAAAAATATACATAATCAATTAACAGAAGGTAATTAAATAAATTGTCTATAAGCATTATTTTCTTTGCATATTTTCATCCCACACAGTTCAGGTGATGTATCTGTAAGGCTTTACATTTTACGAACACACCCTTTTTGGTTTGTATCCACAGTAATCCAGTTTTATCTGTAAATAAATCATCAATTCGTTAAGTGATTGATTAGTTTAAAATTAGCATACTCGAATATCGATTTATGCTACTGGAGCATAATTTAACATCATCGCTCACATCAGTCATCTCAGGCAATATTGTGGGTGAGGAATTTTTCTGTTTCTTCGTTCGTTGCTTATATATATAAATTATGGGCAGCAAAGAAAATCAAGTTATAATAATAATAATAATAACAATAATAATAATAATAATAATAAAAATAGTAATATTAATAATAATAAAAATAATAATAACAATAATAATAATAATAATAATAATAATAATAATAATAAAAATAATAATAATAATAATAATAATAATAATAATAATAATAATAATAATAATAAAAATAGTAATATTAATAGTAATAATAATAATAATAATAATAATAATAATAATAATAATAATAATAATAATAATAATAATAATAATAATAATATTAATAATAATAATAATAACAATAATAATAATAATAATAATAACAATAATAATAATAATAATAATAATAATAATAATAATAATAATAATAATAATAATAATAATAATAATAAAAATAAAAATAATAATAATAATAATAATAATAATAATAATAATAACTGAGTGGCACTACAGCCCACAACGGACCAGGGCCTAGCTTCTACAACAACTACTCGTATTGTGCGTGCTACTGTTCTTCACGAGTAGAAGGGACCTACATATTTTTACCGACTTCCAACGGCGAGACATGACAAGCCTTTTCATAGACAATTGATAGTCTTTGAGGATTATCAGCAACTCGAAAGAGGTGGTGCCGTGAAAAAATGGGAGGTGTCCCGTCCGGGAATCGAACCTAGACTTTCTGCATGTGGGTTGACGCACATACCCAATACGCCACGTCTTTGTAACTATAAAATGTTCATTAATTATTTCAACACAGAACGTTTTCAGAATTGCCTCTTCCTTTTCTTTTATGCATGGCGCTATAGTCCGGGGTGAACCTGGGCCTCAACCAACAAGCTTTTCCGGATAGCATGATATCTCGCCAGATGTGCACTTTGTCCGCCATCATAACCTAGGCCGTCCTCTGTTGTGTTGTTCCAATGGCTCAGAGTAGAACACTTTTCGGGGCGAAGCTGTGGTGTCCATGAGGTCTACATTACCTAGTCATCTTAAGCATTGTATCCGAAGACGCTTGAGGAGACTCATTCCTTTCGTTGAATCAACTTCTCCATACGCCATTAATGCAAACCGGACCTAAAAACGCACGCAGAACTTTCATCCGCTTTTAATAGCGCTCAAGTTTATGCGCTGTAAAGGAGGACTGGGATGATCAAGTTGTACAAAGCCAGTTTAGTCCTTCGAGAGTGGACTGTATTACTCAATTGACTCTTAAGCCGAAACAAGCAGCGATTGGAAAGAGTGATTCTGCGTTTGATTTCCTTATTTACTGCGGAGGCTAGGTAGACGACATCCTTAACTACCAGGAAGTTCCTGCTGCCTAATGTACGGTCTGTCCGGTCTGTGTGTTTCATACTACGGCATATCCTGGAAAAGACCCAGGAAATGCAAATCGACACTCACCACCTATTCGTCGATTTCAAGGCCGCGTATGACAGTGTGCATAGAGATAAGCTATACAGTACCATGTCTAGTTTTGACGTTCCTACAAAACTCGTCAGATTGTATAGGATGACGATGGAAAACTCTCGTTGCTCCGTCAAGGTCGGAAATGAACTCACCGAGACCTTCAATGTCAGAAAAGGCCTTAGACAAGTCAAAGCACTGTCATATGACTTCTTTAACACCATCCTTGAGAAGATCGTGCGTAACTCACAAGTCAACACCAGAGGCACGATCTTCCAAAAGTCAGTTCAATTGCTAGCTTACGCCGACGACATTGACGTGATTGGACGAACACAGCGAGCTGTCAATGAGGCGTTTGCTGGCATTGAATTAGAAGCGGCTAAAATGGGTCTGGTGGTTATTGAGGGCAAACCGAAGTACATGCTGTCATCAAGAAAGGACGCACAACATCGACGTCTCGGACAGAGCGTCACACTAGGCAGCAGAAACTAAAAGGTAAACAGGGACAATAACACCAGTACCGAAATCAAACGCAGAATCACTCTTGCAAATCGCTGTTTCTTTGGGCTCAAGAGGTAATTGAGTAATAAAGCCCTCTCGAAGGACTAAGCTTACTTTACAAGAAGAAGAAGAAGAATTGGAGATTGGACTTAAACGAAACGTGCTTCGAACAAGACGTTGCAGAAAATCCAAATAACACATAAATTATGGTTTTATTACGTAAGGAGTTTCCTGATCGCTTAATTTCACGTTTTAGTGACGTATTTGGCTACCAATATCATGCAATTTGACACTATTAGATATTTTTATGCGTAGATATGCAAAAAATGTGTTTTCACAATTTAAAGAATTTAAGTTTTCAATTAAAATGTATATTAAATTTTCGAAAACAAAAAATTATTGGTCTTAAAAAAGTATAACGTCTAAAGATAATGTCATCAAATATCTCTGTCTTCTTCCTTTTAAATTCCATTAAAGTTATTTTCTATTCCGGAAACACCCAGTAATGGTAAATTGTTCTTACTGCAAATAAAATACAATGGATGAAATACATTGAATGAAATAAAAATTGTAACAATTGCAATATGCATATAAAACAAGACTTTAAAAATATACATAATCAATTAACAGAAGGTAATTAAATAAATTGTCTATAAGCATTATTTTCTTTGCATATTTTCATCCCACACAGTTCAGGTGATGTATCTGTAAGGCTTTACATTTTACGAACACACCCTTTTTGGTTTGTATCCACAGTAATCCAGTTTTGTCTCTAAATGAATCGTCAATTCGTAAAGTGATTGATTAGTTTAAAATTAGCATACTCGAATATCGATTTATGCTACTGGAGCATAATTTAACATCATCGCTCACATCAGTCATCTCAGGCAATATTGTGGGTGACGAATTTTTCTGTTTCTTCGTTCGTTGCTTATATATATAAATTAGGGGCAGCAAAGAAAATCAAGTTATTTTCATTTGAAATAAATTTGTGATAATGCATCATATTAAAGTAAAGTTGTATTCTGCCTAAATTGCTTTTAAAAAGGATGATAAAGTATATATATAATATAAGGACTGCCTTAAAGTATATAAAAAGTAAAATGCAGTTAAAACGTGTTTGAGTCAAAGTTCTCTAAGTATTATCGTTATGCAGATCAACACAACGGCTAACTCATATTTGTTTAAGTAGAAAACGGTAAAATATATTGAAATGTCAAGTCAAATAGTAAAAATAGTAAAAATAACAAACAGTATCAATTCACATTTATGTACTAGAGATATTAAGCTGACAATAATTGTCTGTATAAATGTTGGAAATAAAGTTATATTATGTTAAAATTTAGACGATAAATTTGTATCTTTTTAAATGTTAACTATACAAGGATTAACATAAATTAAATATACCAGCATCTTTTAATAGCCTATTATCGATTTAGCCTATCAATGTTGAAGCACAATTGCATATAGAAGAAGTTTATTGCACACTCTCATAGTTGTTCAATGTAAACAATAATGGGGTGTACATACGTAATTTTTATGTTTCAGAAAAATACCACCTGAGGAAGACATCTATTGTACGTTTTGACAAATCACGCGTGACTTCTATCAAACAACTTTGCCATTTTTGTTCGGTATCGCTTGGCAAGTCATGGAATGATGGAATGATTCAAACCACACCAGCTTCTTCTAATAGTTAAAAAATCTGCGTTCTACAAAAATGATTTCTCGAGCTGTTCGAGGAACTCTGCGCTTCCTGAACTTCAAGCACAGGGTCTAAGTGCAACGAGCTACATATAAAGCACGTAAAAAATGAAGTTGTTGAAAAATCATTTTGGTGGGCACTGAATTTCACGTTTTGCTCCGGTTAACTCGTCGCTTTCTCCTAGGATATCTAAAGTCTTCAGGAATTAGCAAGCTAAAATTGACGCTTTCGAAGCTAACATTACTTACTTTATCCGCGAGATTCCAGACTCTATGCTTTAGCGAGTCGCCAAAATTTGATATTCCAAGAGGACCCCGCTGACGTAGTCGTGGCCAACATTTATATAATTTTTTTTTAACCGATAATAAACATGTTAAGTTCACATTCCACATGATAAATAAAATCTTTTATATGCCATATATACAATAACCAAAAAACCGAAGAGGAACAAAGATCTTAGTCTACATAAAACACCGGATTTCGCTCCTTAGAACTTGAAAAAAAAAAACAAAAATTAAATAGTCCAACTTTTGAATAAAAAAATTTTCTTTTCTGATGGAATACAAAATATAATAAAATAATAAAATAAAAATAAATATTTTGTTTGATATCTAATTCGTGAGAATAGGAATAACTTTCCTTTTGATATAGTGGTATCAACAATAACAAGGATTAAACTGTAGGCAGGACAAGCTCAGTCTACCGTTTGTTTTCCATTTCATCAACTCCAAATGGAAATAAACGTCCGAATAAAATACAGAATCAAAAAGAAAAAGGAAAAATAAATGTATATGCATCACAGTCATGTGTTCTTTCAATTCCTATTCCAGTACTGTTATATCCTTCTTTCACAACTCCAGGATAATGTCCTCATTGCAAATTCCGATGTATTGAATATTTATGTATTTGAAATTGAATTATTCTGTATTACAGAAAATAATACAGTTTGACAAATACGTCTCTTACGACTTACAACATCAATCTGCATTTGCTATGTTCCTTAATCGCAAATCTAACTATCATGTAACACATTATACGTGCTTATGCGTTGCATTAATTAATAGAATAAAATATGTGAAATGATGTGAACGACATTTTAGGAATATTTTAATAATAATTTGAGGTTCTGTGAATACAGCAACAACAAGGATGACACATTTAAAACACCAGACTGTCGAGTTTTTTTTTCTTACTTTTTGGCACAAAATTCACATATACTCGTATGTACATACAAAAATAAATATAATAATAATAATAAATTTAGATTAGATTAGAGCAGCTTTTAAACTATTGGTAAGATTGAATAAGCTAGTTTTAAGTCTTTTCCTAGAATTAAGTAATTAGACTAGAAACATATATTAATAAAAATGCGTAAATAAAAAAAAGGGATGACACATTCATCCTAAAAACAAACGCAAGCTTAACGACCCAATCAAAGGGCTTGTTATGAATAACCGATAGGAATTATTTTTTTTTTGATATGTCCTAAAGTCATCTGTATTGACCGGGCCGACAATCGGGATGATTGGCATGTTTGTGTGAATTGTTCGAAAAGTTTTTTGGCGACTAATATATCATGTTCATAACAAGCAACATACTTATGTACGTACTTATGTATAGATACAGCTTCTCACAAGCTGTAGTAATGACATACATAATTTAGGTATAAAGCATAGCGGTGTGTTGTACACTTTTCGTTGAGTGTAAGTTAAAACTGTAAGTTCCTCGTGAGAGAACAATACCACGCACAACACTATTAGTTGATGCAGGAGCTAGGCCGTGTTGTAGGTGAAGTGGCAATTATTATTATTATATCGATTTGTGAAGGTAGAGTAAAGGAGTAGGATAGTGGGAATTAAAACTTGTCTCGTATATTCCCGTAAGTGCCTTTTTATTAATTATTAATTATTCACACTGTTTTGCACGCATGTAGTATCAATTGCGCATAGCATAAACGGTAATAAAATAGAATATAAATATGGCAGCGCTTCAATTCATAATAGATCAGAGTGTAGTATTTTTATGAATGAGGCAAGAGGCTTTGAACCTGTAACCACCTGATAAATATACAATTGTCATTTCGGGGATATTTTAAATTTAGTGCTTTAGTATGGTAAATAGTTTAATTTGCAGTAACAACTGGTACAAACGTAAGTCTTACTAACTCCCGTCAAAAGAGTAAGCCACTTTAAAAAGTTTTTTAAAATTTCAATCACCAATTGTGAACGCACGTTCACATATGCATAGAAAATAAATTGGATTGGATTTTTTAAGGATCGTACTACAGTCCGGCTGGACCTAGGACTGAACCAACCTGCCTCTCCAGCTAGCACTGTCCTCAGCTTTCATTTCATGTACAGTGTTACATAAATAGTTAACTTTAAAGTTTAAAGGCCTTGTAACACTTATGTGATTCAAAAAGAAAGGATACCTCTAATCATTATTAATTTATGGGGTAGTATCATAATACTTGCTTCTCTTTTCCATTCTTTGCACATAAGGCTATCACTCCCAACTGTCACCCTATCTTAAATGTCATATGCAACTTATACAAAAAATTCTTGCAAATCACTTTTTGAATATAGGACGCACTGAAATTTTGATTGCTTGTTTTGTGAAAACGAAATCATAATAAAACAAAAAACTGCCTAATTTTTAAGAAGGTTCTTTTTGGAGATCATATATAGGGTATATACTCGCACATAGGATATCGGTAGAAAGATGGTCAAAGTTGAAAAGAAGTTCCATTGAGTTTCGTTCTTTTTTATTGATAACCTACCTACAAAAGACATGCAAAGTGATTACAGACATTGACATCATCCTATACTTGACTCTCAACAAGGATATACCGTAAAGTATTAATATTTTTCGGAAAAACAAGGATCTTTATGTTCGGGCGATTTTAATAATTTGTGAAATCGGCATAAATAAATAAATAGGTAACTGTAAAATGTATGAATTGCTAAATGTTTTAAGGAAAATATGTGTTCACTTATGCTATTTCCACTATTTTGTATAGGTGTTACTCTACTATTAAATGTGTGTCATTGTTACAGGTACCATCTGAATTCTTGGTTTGCATTATATTGCAGTTTGCCGGGCAAAAACATTTCTTTCAAATCATCTTTGAAATGGTTTGCTGTAAATAAATAAAATCAAGTCCACAGAGTGAAGCAAGTTCAAAATTGAAATCAAACATTCTTTTGTCATTGAAATAAATCCTCACATATCACGTTTTTCGTAGGGAGAGAATCTGTTAACTGCCATACCATAAGGGTCTGCGATTGTTGCTGCAGCATAAATTTTTAAAATGCGCAAAAAAAATTTACATTCATCCACATATACTTGAAAGGAAAAGGCGGAAAACCAAGCCGTAAACCATTTGCAGTTGCCGCTTCTGGTGCCCCAATTTTATCACCGTATTCCAGACTCTTGAATGGAGAAAATTCATGCATGGGTGTGAAATATTTTTTTATTCTCACATATTCCCTGTGTACACTTAATTCTTCATAAAGTGGTGTGCAATAAAAAAAACTTTTTTGTAGATATGATAACAGCAGATGATTTTTTATTTAGATTTAATTCTGCTTATTTTATTTAAAATTTGATTTCAGAATAATAAAAGCTTATATCTATGCAAGAGTCATGTGTACATTTGTGAATACTTTTGTGTTGTTATATTTGCAAGGGCGTTGTATTTAAAATTCTTCTATGGTTAAAATGGCGGTAGGAGGTAGTTATGTAGTAGTGGCGAGTTGAGTAGTAAGAGCAACAACCCCACATTCGCCAAATGAGGCTCGTTTGGTCCGGATCAATTGAAATGTATATGTGGGTGTGTGAGGTGACACCGAAGTAGTACGCTACCAAGTAGTTTCTCGTTCTGAGGTGAATGTTACTTTCTATATCCTCCTCAACCCTACGACTGCAATAGTACAGAGCCCCGTGATAACTGTGATCTAATCTCAAATCTACCCAGTTAGATAAAATTCAATTAGTGCCCAGTGAGTTGCCTTAGGACATACAATGAGTTACCCTAGGAAATGCATATGTATCAGCTTGAAAGAGTTGCGCTTTTAGACCATTTACGATCCGTGACCAATTGAAGATGTTTGATGGATCCGTGTGGTGTGCTAGGTGAACCTGCACCTCCTGTGAACCCAGGAGTAGTGAGCAGGGAAACAATGACACAGTAACCCGTTACTTACATAAGATGTTTTATTATATATTGCTACTTAGAGGCAACGGTTTTATTATGGATATTTTACAGTTGAATATTTACACATCTAGGGACTCAATTGTGGAACATTTTAATAACCTTTTTCGAAAGCACGTTATTTCTAAGCCAGTGGAAGGTTTTTTTTTGATTACGGTGGTTAGCTTAAGAAATGTACGTCACAATGCAAAGGGAAATTCAAGTTCAGGCCTGCGGTGTTGCACTTCTGTACACAGCCATAGAGGCGCAATCAATTATTTAAAGCTTAAATGTAACAGTGTTGCTTGCAGTGCAAGATTACTGAAATTTCTTATGCTTGCATACTCCATCACTTGTATTTTATGGGGAAACTATATTTTTCGAACCTCAGATTGAAAATGAAAATCAGAGAAATGTAGTTGCGTTAGGCAACTATTGTATAAGAATACGATTCACCTTTAAACGCTATTTCGTTAGGTAAGATAAGTATTTTGCATTAGTATTTATTCGATCTTGTTAGCGTGGATTTAAATAATTTTAGTTGGGTTGACTTCAAAGAAATTTGTTTATTTTTTTTGATCTGATTTATTTCTACGGAAACTAACGGAAACGGACTGACCTAGAAGTGAATTTTTGATGATAACGAGAGCTCGGACACGGCGGTTTCAAACGCAGTGTTAACGAAAGTATGATTGCACGAATTACATTCGGGTATTTGGTTTACTGATCGTGACGGCTGTTTTCCCATATCTCTGTTGTCAAGTGGGTGGTAGTCACCACTATTTAATATTTGCTCGAACTCCATTGTCAAGTGACTGTTGCGTAGTGCGTAAAGCTATTTTGTTGAGTGTTTTCTTTTACTTGTAAATACGTGCACCTGATACCTGATACATGATACTCTATTTGGTGTTTACTCCTTATGAACTTCATAAGTAAAATCTATTTCTGGAGTCTTCTTATGTTGAACAAGTCTCACAACTTTGGCAAAGGTTTTGGTCTGCAATTATTTACATAATTATCTATTTATGTATTGGGTTTATGTAAAAATATATTTAAAATTTCTTTAAAGTTTGTTTAGATCATAGATCACCTTTTACGTCGGACCCAAGTCGTCTGGATATTGTTTTGCATAAGTTGTTCAAATTGTGTGACAATTTTATTACCTTGACTAACATTTGTAAACGCTTGGTATAATCCAAAATCGCTCTTTGTTTCTTTATATACTTTTCTGGATGTTACCAATTTTCTATCACCTTACTTTCTTGAATTGCGTTAGCACTCCCGTTTATTGAAAATGAAGTCGGTTTGATTAGACGATGCCAGACTCATTCTATCGCCACATTCATTAATAAGCGCATACGTGCTCAAAATAATTTCAGTATTTGCGAATTTAATCAAAATGCAAGCATTTATTACAATACATTTATTGCACCTTTCTCCGCAAAATATCCATTTATTATATGTTATATCTGCTTCAGTAAACACTGAAACAAATAAATGTCAAATGTGCTTGAAAGGTGCTTGAACCACCTTTTACAATCTCGTACAGTAGCATTGGAAACTATCGTTTCTCGTTTCCTGTGTGAACGGGACCGTTGTTTTATCCAAGATACAAGTTGTCAGGTGGTAGTTACTTACGCGCGGAAAGCCACAACATAAAGCACTAAATACGTTTTCACCTTAAATAGCTTCATAAGCTACATTATGTATAGTAGTTATGATAAGTTACTTGTCGGTGCTATGTGCAGGACTGATAATATAGAGACATAAGACTAGAAGATATTATAATCACTACTATGTGGATATCTCAACAGTACTATTCTCATAAAAAGCTTATTCGACGAAAGTTTACGTGTCATTACCATGTTCCCTGTTAATATCAACACATTTCCTTAATGGTTTTAGCACTCTTTTATAAATCATGTGGTGATGATGTGTTCACCTACGATAAAATATCTGCCCTAAGATTTATTAAACATGGCCTGTCATACGTGACCTTCTATTTCTATGTTCAACGACCGCTCCGTTCTTATAGGGATTTCTAAAGGATAAGTAATACCAGTCTGGAATAAAGTATAATATTATATACAAATACGGTCCTTAAACACTGAAATACTCTCATGATCAACCCTTTCGGTTTTTACATGAGATTCATAATCTTAGAGTTTACAGTGTTCCGACCGGTACAAGATTCATCTCTTAAAAACTTACAAACATGTCTTGTTTATTTGATCCTCCTTTATTTTTTAAAAGAGTTCAAATAAAATACGCGTTCAAATAAAATACCCTTTAAATATAGTTTTTACCTTAAATGTTATTGGTAGAATATTATGAGTATAATACAATAAAAAATTTATTAATTAAAAAGTATTCATACCAAAATAAATTAATGTTTAGTTGTGGCTTTTAAACAATTTTTTTAATATTTTTAATTTGTGTTAAACTATAATCATCAATTTTAAAAATAATTTCGGTCTTACGGAATGTGTCTTCTTCTTATATGTTATTGGATGGCTATTATATAATTTACTAATTCTTCTTCGTCATCAATGTAGTCTGCAAGTAAGGAAGAACTCTTCGCGTTTAACTAATAATGCGTTCAAAGCATTGGAACTAGGATGTTAATAAATCATACATTACAAAACCAAAAACATTACAAAACGAAACAACATACTGCTTTTTCCAAAAAAAGGCAAAGAACCCTCCTTACTCAAGAGAAATTGATCAAACATGAAAAAGGAAACAAAATCGACCGGTAAAAAATGTGCATACTATATATTACCCATCCAAAATCTAAATTTTTTCTGTGTGTTTTACTGTAAATCTATATTTATATTCATATAAAAAATAATCTATGATGTGTAGTAAACTAGAGGTAAGGACTGCTTTTAGTGTTCTTAACTAAGAAGTATATATGGAAAGTAAAAGTAAAGGAAAACAGTTAATTTTACTTCAATTTAATGCTTTCCTTAAATTTGAGATAGCAGCAGACTTATATTTTACCAATTACCTGATTTCATTTCGGGTTCTCAATTTATTTGATGTTTAATTGTATTTTTGTGGCCAATTTACACATCTTGCTCCCAATCAAAAAAATGACTGAAATCGCAAATTTTCAAAATTCATTTGGCATGACAACAGCATTAATCCGTAAAATATGCAAAACGAAATTAAAACACGGTTTACGAATAATGAAACCTTTACCTGACTGAATAATAATGCCATTAGGTTAATGGAGGAAACAGAAAAACAAAATATTGGGAGCCTTCACAGAAAATTAATTATCACGATTCACGTTTAATTAAATTAATTTGTGAACCAATTAAGGGATATTATTTCAAATTGCCGCAATATTTCATGAAATACAAAACAGGGCCTTGTGTTAAATTTGTTCAATAGATGAGGAAAGAAAGCAGGAAAGGAATTTATTATTAAAATGAGATGATGGCATTTACGATCAGAATTGCGAGAGTAATTGATATCAAAATATTCTTAATTTACACATGATTGATGTTTTTTTAATTCTATAATATCAAGTTAAGGAGTCTACTATCACTTGCGTAAATAAATAAGCTTTGAAACGCATACTTCTCAAATTGGAGTAAGCTTTGAAATAACTTCAATAAGGGTATTTGTCTGAATAAAAATATAATTATTTGGAAATCAGTAGATTTTCAGGTCAAAGACATTAAAAAATGTATACATTGGTGAATTTGATCATACATTCTTATTTTTATGAATGTAAAATTAGGCTAAAGTTAATTTTCAGAGAGTTTTCGAGGCACGATAAGTTCGATTCAAGTCTTAGAAGTATAGTAAGGCAATTTATGAAACTGCGGGATGGGTAATAATTTTGTGTAAAGGGAATGTGACAGTTTCCGCACCGTCAAATCACGAAAATTGAAATAAGCAACATTTGTAAAAAGATTTTTGTTTACAAAATCTAAAGCAACTGGAAAAAAAGACAAAAGTACCAACCCAAATAACTTAATTCGGGAAGAAACCGAGAGTTTTTAGACAAGGTTTTAGAGAAGGCGGCGCATCAATATCATTCTTGAAAAGTGTCCAAAGATAGATCTCGTGAGTAACTGACAAGTCATCACCATAGACACTATCTTCCAAAAGTTCGTTAAACTGCTAGTTACGGCGACGACAGTGACGTGATTGAATAAACACAGCGAGTGGTAACATAACATCGATTTCTTGGACAGAGCGTTACCCAAGGCAGAGGAAACTGCGAGGTAGTCAAGGACTTCGTTTACTTCGGCTCCGCAGTAAATAGGGAAAACAACATCAGTATCTAAATTGCACGGACAATAACTTTTGACGATGGTTGCTTCTTTGGGCCTAAAAGGCAATTGAGTAATAGAACACTTCCTTGAAAGACTAAGTTGCCTTTGTAAAACAGCTGTCTTTGTGAAACAGAATGCGCCTAGTCAAGCGTTTTCAGATACAACGCTTAAGATGGCTAGGCCATGTAGAGAGTGTGGACGGCCTGATAATTGATTGAGATGGCGAACACAATCGGAGACGAACATCAACCAGCTTGAAGTGCGCAACTAGAGGCAGCTGCCAAAAGATCGTGCTATCTGGAAAGTTATGTATTTTGAGCCTTAGGTCCAACCCGGACTATAGCGTCATTAAAAGAAAAATAACGCTTTATCCGAACCGTAATTTTTATTGAGTCATCTCCATTAGGATAGGGACAGTTAATTCTTTATATTAAAATGGTTATTCTATTTTTTTGAATGTCGTGTGTTTTTTATACTTCATAAAATATTTACATACATAGAATCATCCTACAACCAGGGTACCAGATATGGAACTTGTCCATTGGTAATGCACCTATGAGAAAAATTAAGTTGCTTATGTTAATGTTGTGGTCACCGTGGCGTAGTGGGTAAGTGCGTCGATCCACAAACCGAAGGTCTAGGTTCGATTCCCGGACGGGAAACCTCGCATTTTTTTTACTGCACCACCTATTTCGAATTGCTAACAAGACTCAAAGAGTATCAATTGTCTATAAAATGCTTCTCAAATCTCGCCGTTCGTAGTCGACAAAATTGTCCCTTCTACTCATGAGAGAACATTAGCACGCACAACACGAGTAGTTGTTGTAGAAGCTAGACCCTGGTCCCTTGTGGGCTGTAGTGCCACTCAATTACTATTATTAATTTTAAAATTAGTAAATGTGGATGTCAATGGGTGGTCACAATTTGGCCACAAGTGCTTCTAAAAGTGTCTCTTTCTTCTGTTTGCAATAGCTTGGCAGTCACACAAGAAGTGAGGAATGGTTTAAACCCTTTTCAGGTCCCACAGAAGTCATTTTTAGGGGTACCAAGTCTAGAGCCGTGTCATACAATAGCTCAGTGACTTGTAGTAACACCTAGTTCGGTGCATAGTTTTGACTAACCTGAGCTGTGATATAATAGCTTCATTGCGGAAAAAACTTTCATAAAAAGCAGATAAAATTGCTTTGATTATAAGACAAGTGCTCTCTGGTCCGACTCTCTGGTCATCTTTCTCTTTATTTGCTCAATGTCTGTGTTTTTAGTATGTGTTAAATTGTAGAAAGGTACAGGCGAGTCTCCTTCCGGAGAGATTAAAGAATTGGTACTGTGCCTGACAAGCTCACCGGCCTATCTGCACCCATAAGAGATAAGGTGCAATTAAGGCAGGTGTTTAATAGTCTGAGAAAATGAAAGCATTTTTTGAATTTACAACAGATTGTTTTAAAAGAATATGTAGATACATCAACCCGAATTCAGCAATATTGCAGTTGGCTTAAACAATTCGTCTCTTTCAAATTCTATTAAAATAAATAACTACATTCCAAGAAAATGTCTTCTGTTTTAAAGTTTTCATGGAGCTACAGTTTTCAGTGCAAAACAAAATGAAGGAGTGATGTCGTGTCGTGGGACAAAAATGTATCAATTTGGAAATCCGT
Source organism: Eristalinus sepulchralis (assembly GCA_944738645.1). NCBI lineage: Eukaryota > Metazoa > Arthropoda > Insecta > Diptera > Syrphidae > Eristalinus > Eristalinus sepulchralis. The sequence continues at coordinate 55,569,534 of OX122882.1, forward strand.
CCCTATTGCAATATAACCATATTCGGGGACAAAAATAATGTAAAATATGGAGGCGATAATAAAATGTTTTTTTAATGGTGTCTGTGCAAGATTCCAGACCACAAACCGAATGAAGAAAAAAACACATTTTAAAAATTACAATGTTTAGATGCGTAAACTATCTTCTTGTTTTCTCGGACAAAAAATATTATATACAAATGTTTCACTCCCTTAGCATCCAAGTAGGATTTTGTTAGGGTTTCTTCTCACTTTCCTTTTATTTCGAAGTTATCCAGGTCGAACCTTATGCCCTGTGATCTGACATTGATGATCCGATGAATACTTTCCAGACTATGACTAAATTCCGTCTAAACTGAACATATGGCTACAATTTTAATGTCTAATACCTTAGGACTTACAGTATTGATAATTGAGGACATTTTCGAAGACAAAAACGTGAAATTTAATTACGGAATACTCACCTCGCCTTATTCCCCACGTTTTGGTAGTAGAAGAATAGGAAGTATCTTCTTCGTTCTCTCATTTCTCTTGAGGTTTTTCTCACCACCGCTTACATCTGCGGTTACTCCCCGCAGTTTGTACATATACTCATTAAAGTGGAAGTGGAAGTGTGTGGAAAATGTTATAAATTTCGGACAATTACTTTTTTATGAAAATAAATCACAAAGTTTTTATATGCTGGACAAGCATAATAAGGCCCCAAAGTGCAGCAACTGATTCGTAAGCAAATGTTATATATGTATTTACAAAAAACTGTAGCCAAACTATTAGAAAAAGTTCTACTTAAGTAAGAACAAATAATATAAGTATGATTTTTTGTCATACTGCATCAATAAAGTTATTTAAACAAAAATTACTACTCTGATTTAATTTTAACACTAAAACCTACTGGTACTAAACTATTTTAGTTTACTTTTAAATATGAATTTTGTGTTTTAGGAAATAAATTCTTGATGAGTCGAGAATAAATCAAATGTATTATTATGTATTATTAAAAACTACATGAGTAAAGGAAAGTCTATTAACTCAACTCTGATAACGCAATTGTCAGCATATATAATCAAGTCTTGTGTAGGTAAGTTTTCTGAAATAGAAGAACAGAGCCCGCAAGAGTCAACAAATTAAAGGAAACTTTAAGGAAGAAAAGAAGTAGCCGAAAAGACCTATTGCGGAGAATAAAATTGCAACACGCTGGTGTTCATACGGAATAGATATGAAGCAGCAATAGTTTGTCGAGTATGGTTGTGTTTCTTTCCTCTGCAAAAAGTACTGACGGGAATAAAAAAAAAAAAAAAAACACAAAATACTTTGAAAAAATTTCTAAATATTGCAAAGCATATGTATTTTTTTATTTGTTCTCCTTTCATTCGTAAATTTCATTAGTATAAACTTATTTTATTAAAATTTATTGATTTAACCAAAAGTTTAAAACTGTACAACAATCTTAAACCGCAATAAGTATGTACACATCATGTAAAAGGGTTAAGCAAATATTTTTAGTGAATCTGACTCGAATTTATCCTTCTGACTTTCATCTAAAGTTACGTTGCATTCTCTTTCTTTAATTTTTGTTTTCCGAATTTGTATGATAAGTAATTTCAACACACGTTAAGTAGGTAATATTTTATCAATTAGAGAGAGTTTTGTCACATACAAAAATGTTGCTGCAATGAATAAACATGAATATGTATATTTTACATATACGCCCAAAGGTTCAGGTTCAAATCCGGCACTGAACACCTCATATTTTTCATGGGACCACTTCCTTCGAGTTGCTGTTGTCCATGAAAATTTTTCTGTATTATTACTTTTGAATGATATTTCTGAATAAGTCGATGGACTAGGACTCACATATTAATGTTGTGGTTAAGTATCGTTTGATATTCCGCATTGTTTTGTATTCAATTTGCGATGGTAGGAAGATATGTATAAGGGTTTTCCTTCCCCATTGTAATTAATTGTATATCCCCTCATTCCTGTGAAACGACATAACTTTTAAAACAAGTATTTATTGCAGCTTTTATGTAAGACTTTTTGGCGATTAGATTTGCAAATATGTATTTTAATAATTAAATACTAATACATTATTTGTATATTAAAATTATTGTTCCAACTCTGACTTCGTTGAATTGCACAAAAAAAGTTATTCTTAAATTCAAACAATTTGTAGGAAGCTCGCGTTGTATTCGTATACATAAAGCATATAGGCTAAATAGTATCTGCTGTTGCAGCAACGACACCATGGACATCGGGAAATGGAAATTAGGTCACTTCACCTGTTTTCGTTTCACTAAAGTTAGACACGAAAACACAGATTTGACGGATTTTATCGATTTCGTCGCTCCACGATAGCGATACACAATCATCGTAACTCTTAGTGTAGTGAGGTTCTTCTGTATCCCAGACATCAGATTTGTACTAGTACTTATATCTATGACGAACAAGCTGGTGAAAGCATACCCCTTCAAAATATAAATTAATTATCGAATAAAAGGGAGCTATTTGATTAAGTCTAATGAAGTAAACTGCTGAATTAATTGAGTCACTAATTGCTATCAAAGGCTTATAAAATGTTGACATCTTTTAATTAAAGAATCAGCATGCGCTCATACATAATTTTCTATACATATACTTAGTTATTTTGAATAAGTGAAATTGCAAAAGGATGAATTTAAAAGAAGCTGCAAGAGGATTAATTTATACGGTGGAGTGCTCATAAATCAATTCAAAAAAAAAAATTCACTTCCAAAAGTGTTATTAATCAATCGGTTGTTGGCATAACGCACGCCTAACAGTGGACCATGAAATTCGGATGTGAAGCGAAGCACTTCCATCCTTGTGTCAGGTTCCCATTTCACTCTTGGTTTGGACCAGATGGTCAGAAACTATGATAACTTAAAAACGTTGGCCATCAACGCTTACATGACCAAACTAACATAACTTTCCCTTCGAAATCCCCAAGAGCATCTTCATCCCCTTAGTAGCGTGTTCTTGATGAGAAAGTCCAGTGATGACGTATTTCAAACCTCATATTATCATTAGAGAGACTATGGCACCATGTGTATCGACTGTTTTAAAACTTTTTCAATAAACGCCTTCATAATTAATGCATCTGTAGCACATCAATAACCGATATCCCCAGTTATTAATATCACTAAATTTCAAGTCATGCTTCATGTGCATGTGTTGTAAGTTTGTAGACTTTGGAAAGGCAAGAGTGATTTTACAATATTTACCAATATATTTATATTGGTGAAGGGAAAAAAGAGGAACTCGTAACTGCGAGGAATAGAACAGAAATAGGTATCACAACAAGTTTTATTTTTTTGTATGCAATACGCATTTTGCTTCAATTTTGTTTCGTTAAATAAGGACCAATATTTGGTGTGAAAAATAATGAGAATTTTATAGACGAAAGAACAAAAACACTGTTTTTTTAAATAAATGTTTCAGCAACAATTTCAATTACACCTTATTTCATCATCTGCACAGTGCTAACATTTTATATACTTACTCAACTGTGCGGGTGCTAATTACCCTCACGAAAGGATAAAGATAAGGATGAAAATCTAACATTTAAAGAGGCTGCAGCTGTAAATAGTATATCAAAAATCCAAAATCACATAAAGACCAATTTCTTGCGTAGTCTTTCAACAAATTTTAAAGACTTCGAATTGGTAGTTGTTATGTTCAACTGGATAATTGATTATTCGTAAAAAAAGAGAAAAGTAATTGACTCATTAATTATAACTCATATAATTAAATGTAAAGTTGATAAATTTAAAATTAATAAATATTACTCGAGTATAGAGACAGCAGCAGCGAAACTTATTCTTTGTCAAAGTATGGTATCCAATCAATCAATATTGATTTCGCATTCAAAATATACAACATAGTTGCCACGTAAACTACACATACATATTATATTTTTTATTTTTATAACATATGTATATCATTCAAAATATAAAGTTACGAATTTGACTTAAAGGTAACGCATTGGGATTCAATTTTCTGTTAATTGAATATATTTTTTGTTGATTTTATTGAAAACTTTATGCTACATATTACATATTACTTCTTTGCGATGTTCTTTTTTCACTAATATAAACTAAAAAAAAAACATATTACGTATTACTTCTCTGTGATGTTCTTTTTTCACTAATATAAATTAAAAAAAAATTATGGGAAGAATAATTCTTTACTAAAAGTTCACAGAAAAAGATATTGAATAATAAGCATACATACATAGATATACATATTTTCTGTCATATAAAATGGTTCATCGTGCTCTTATTTCTTATATAATCTTCCATAACCTTTATGTTTTCTTGCTTTTTGATTATGTAAAAGGATGAATACCACCGTGTTTTGCATTTGATATTACTCCTTAGAAGAAATACATACGTTACATCTTCAGGCACATTCCAATTACCGACACACTTTCTCATGGAGCATAATAAATTAACGTGGCTCAAACAATAGAATTCAAAAATTGAAGAAGACATTGTTTTACTTATTTCCATGCCAAATCGAGTGAAGTATATTTTCACAACCATTTACAAATCAGGAAACTCAGAATACAATAAATACGGAAGTCAATGATGGACTACATATATTTTGTCTTCAATATGCGCAAAACCAACGCGTTTGAAAATTAAAATAATGTTTTCGGTCTTGAACATCCAAGTAACCTCACAGACTAGATTTCCATCTGTAAATTTTATAGTGGAAATATATTAGGAGAAAGCCAAGGCAGAATTTACGAATTGGCAATAAGAAATCTTCTAGCTTGATTCCTCCTCTTCAAGAATTCACTCGCTTCACTCAGTTTATCATTAAGGCCCCTGTCGGAAGGACAGTTGAATTTAGATACTTTTTCTTTAGGGGACCATACGTATATGGAATGCTTTCCAACTCAATGTTTTCTACCCATTACACAATTGCATTTAGAAGCAGACACTTAAGACCAATGTGCATCGGTGCTTCCTCTACCTTACTTCCTCTATGTATTCGGTTCATGCTGTCACCTGAGTCCGATCACTTAACAGAACTCGAAATCACATAAGCACGCGCAAATTATGAAAGAAAAACGTACAAGAACTATTGTCGAAAAATGTACACACGAAACTATATACATACATTATTAAACATGCACGTACGTTCACAACTGCAATGGTGTTTTTCTATTTAAAAGCGTATCGATTTACAGTCTTTGAAGATAACAAAACGTCTGAAGGACATTTTATCCGGACAAATTGCCTTAGGAATTTCACACTGAGTGCAAGAAAAAAATCTTTTGTTTTCCACTACACCTGACGGAGTAATTCCATGTCGTTCATTATATTTAACGTTACGAAGTGTACACATGAAAAAGTGAAGAGGGTAAACTATTAAGGACGACGCCAATTTATATTTACCGTGGAAAAGGTTGCTTACCTTGCCGTGTAAACAATCTCAAATTGAGTGCGAAGAAAAGTGAACTTTACAAGTGCGGTCATGCATAATGAACACCAAAATCTGACTGAAATAAACAAGAACATACATTTTAGAGTTACATTTTTTTCATTCGGGCTACGTTAAGCTGTGCGTTAAATCTACAATTACTTTGAGGTAAAGATGAAGTTAATCCTTGTTGAGGGTAGCAGACGGAGAAAATTATTCAGTAAAATTAATTTAAATGTTGTAGGGGTTACTAAAAGGTAAACGGGTTGAAACTGTTTTGAATTCAGATCGGCCATTGTTATCTTCTCCATACAGACATTATGATCCATGATACGCAACTGTAAGGAGTACGAATTTAAGAAAAGTGTGTAAATTTGGAAAGATTTGATTTACAAAACGCATATCTTTATTTTTATAGGCCATTCTAATCTAGCGAATAGACTATCAACAGCTTGTTACATACATCTTTGTGAGGTCTATGAGGGAGAAAGGCCAGGCTTCTTCAACAACCACTTGTGTTGTGGTTGTCCTTACGAGTGTAGGAGAACTACAATAAAATGCCGAGCCCGGACTTGAGCGTTGTCAGCAACTCGAATGATGTCGTGAATAGTATTATACCCATCCATCCCAGAGAATTAAAGTTGAATCCAGAGAGTAGGAGTTTTGTATAAATTTAAATATAGATGGCGCTCAACGCATTCATAACATATACGAATAAATTCGTTCAGTATACACAATAAAAATCAACCAATACTATAAACTGGACTGTTTCTTAGAACATTTGAAAAAAAAGTATTCTAATGAATATCAAATTCAATAAAATATATATTGGTTGGATTGGATCGTTGGGATTATATATTCTTAATCCCACCAATCCAGAACCTCAGGATGCGAGCGAAAAACACGGTCCATTGATTTTTAGAGGCTGTTCGGTAAGACAATTTTTTACCCACTATAAGACTAATGGTGTAAAACTTTTCCACCAACTTCTACTTTAATTTAGTCCAAGTTTTCCAACGTCAGTGTGGCCTAGCCTTGTCCTAAAATAATCTGAAGGTGCAAGTTTCAGACTCCAAGCCAAGCTCCGTCAATTTGTTTCGACTCATCAAGATAAGTTATGATGGAAGACAACTTTTGTTGACCATTTCTGGTTGCTCTTTCTTGATTGCTTTATGCATACGACTTTTTCATTTATAAGCCGATCAGTTCTTTTTCATTTATAAGCCGATCAGTTCGAGGTGCATATTTTACGAGTACATAGAAATTGCGGATCAGAATGAAACAAACCACTCTTAGGCCTGACTCTCATTCACAGCATTCTCACCGTAAACTTCACAACTTTCTTGACGTGTTTTTACAGAATTTTTCTTTTGCTCATAATCAAATCAGTACAACTTTAAACTCGAGAAATAAAATTCAGAGCTAGGTTCGCTGACAATGTAGCCTAACATGTCATAGTTTAAACCCTTTTTATCGCAATCAGATTTACAGTTTCTTAGTTTCAGTATTTCATTCACGACAGTATTCACGCAACCAAATTCGGCCTCGGATATATGTATAGTTCTGTCTGCGTGAAAGGTGTATTTAGGCAGCTGTACTAAGATGTGGATGTATTTCGATAAACAACTATCCATAGCCTACGTTGGCTCAGCAGAAAGAATACACAACAACTGTCCAGCAAAGATATTCGAATCCCAGCTTCAAACTTGGTAAGGGGAAGAGAAACTCAACTTTTGGTATGAACACTAAGCCATCGAAGATGCAAAATAGCTTGTACTTAATGACTTGGAATAGCCTGTCCGGGATAGTCAAAACTATAGTTCGCTGATCTGTTTAATTTAGCGAATAAGACTTTTGCTTTACACATTACTGTCCTCTTAATATTAAATTGATTTACATGCACACATGCATTTGTATGCTTTGTCAAAAACTAGGTCTTAAAACTACTTAATTTTGAATGATCCAATTTCATTATGCTACGTTTTGAGTACGTATGCAGCTGGCAGTTGCCACATTGCAACACTAGGGTTGCCCAACCCCGAAATCAAAAAGGTAACCTACGTGTCTAAAGTTGTCAAAAAATCAATAACTAAAATCTTAAATCAGATAACGATTTAAGGGACGGCACGTGGAATGTGAGGTCCCTAAACAGACCACGTGCAGCCGGTGAACTTGCGGAGGCCCTGGACTGCTATAAAGCAGACATTACTGCAATTCAGTAAATGCGGTGAGATGGGCCGGGCAAGAGAAGAATGAGAAACATACCACGGCGACTGCTACAGGGTGGGGGGGAAACGCTTATTTGGATGCGGTTTTGTTGTTCTTCTTAACCTTCTAATATATAAGCGAACGCCTCATAGCAATCCCCATAAAGGCTAAATTCGGGAATATAGGCCTCATAGGCGCCCACGCCCCGACAGAGGAAAAAAATGACAGCAGTAAAGAAGACTTCTATCACCTCCTAGAAAGGACATTCGATCGATGCCCCAGCTACGACACCAAGATCGTTCTAGGAAATTTCAACGCTCAGCTGGGAAGAGACGCCAACACCTCTTTAAACGGATCAAGCTATTTGAATTTGCCTCGGGGCGAAATCTCTCTGTGGCCAGCACGCAGTTCCCGCACCTCAACATTCATAAAGGGACCTGGCGATCAGCTGATCAATCAACCGTCAACCACACTGATCATGTTGCGATCGACGTCAGACACTCCTCCAGTATTCTCGATGTCCGAACCTTCCGAGGTGTAAACATCGACTCGGATCATTTCCTTGTTGTAGCCAAGGTAAGAACCCGGATATCGAGAGAGCAACGGAGTCGAGACAGGCCAAAACGGTTTGACGTCGGAAAGCTACAATCGCAGCCGATCGCTAGAGCCTTTACCGATCGATTCTCCCTGAAACTGTCTCAAAATTCGACACTGCCTGCACAAACAATAGAAGACAAATGGAAACGTTGTCAAGAAGCCATCAAAGAGGCCGCCACTAATGTGCTGGGTTTCACGCCACCACCTAAGAGGAACCCATGGTTTGATAACGAGTGCAGGCAGGCGCATGCAGCCAAACAGGAAGCATACAAGGCAACGCTGCATCGAACGACGAGAGCTGTTTGTGAGCTCTACAAACAGAGAAGAAGGAAAGAAAACCGGCTTCTCAGAAGAAAAAAGAAGGAGTACGAGAAGCGCGCGGTCGAGGAAATGGAGAGGTCCGAAATTTTTACCGCAAAATACGACGAGTGGAATCTCAGCATCGTATGTCCGGTCCACAAGAAAGGAGACCCCTTCGACTGCGCCAACTACCGAGGGATCAGTCTCCTTACCATCGCATACAAGATCCTTTCTGCCGTACTGTGTGAGCGCCTGAAACCGTTCGACAGCCTGACAGGTCCTTACCAGTGTGATTTCAGGCCAGGGAAGTCCACAATCGCCCAGATCTTTACACTGCGACAAATCCTGGAGAAGTCTCAAGAAGTACAAATCGACACTTAACATCTATTCGTCGATTTCAAGGCCGCGTATGACAGCGTGCATAGAAACGAGCTATACAGTGCAATGTCTAGTTTTGGCATCCCTACCAAACTCGTCAGATTGTATAGGATGACGATGGGGAACTCTCGCTGCTCCGTCAAGGTCGGTAGCGAACTCACCGAGATCTTCGATGTCAAAAAAGGATTTAGACAAAACGACGCGCTGTCATGCGACTTCTTTAACATCATTCTTGAGGGGATCGTGCGTTACTCACACGTCAACATCAGAGGCACGATCTTCCACAAGTCCGTTCAACTGCTAGCTTATGCGGATGACATTGACGTGATAGGTAGAACTCAGCGAGCCGTCAATGAGGCGTTTGCTATCATCGAAGTGGAAGCGGCTAAAGTGGGACTGGTGGTAAACGAGGGCAAAACGAAGTATATGCTGTCATCGAAGAAGGACGCAGAACATCGGCGTATCGGACAGAGCGTCAATATGGGCAGCAGACGTTTCGAGGTAGTCAAGGACTTCGTCTTCCTCGGGTCCGCGGTGAATAGGGACAACAACATTGTTGTTGATGCGTTGATGGTATCTGAAGGAGAAGATTCAACCACGAACTGTATGGGCTGTACGGCGGCATGAGCCTAGTCAAGCGTCGGATACAACGCTTAAGGTGACTAGGCCATGTAGAGCAGAATGACAACACTGCTCCGGCCCGAAAAGTCTTCGAATCCAAACCACAGGGACAACGCAGCAGTGGACGTCCTAAACTGAGATGGCGTCCACAAGTGGAAAAGAACCTCAACCAACTTAGAGTGCATATATATTTAAGTTGGTTGAGGTTCTTTTCTATTACATTGAGTGTTATCAGCATTGATTAGAATGTACTTCTTAATGGAGTTTGAAAACTTGGTTAGCAATTTAATTTAGACTTATTTCTTGGAGGTATGTATGCGTTTGGTCGCCGTGGCATATGGGTAGGTGCGTCGACTCACACGCCTGGTTCGATTCCCGGACTGAAGACCTCGAAATTTTCTCGACACCACCTCTTTCAAGTTGCTCACAAACTCAAGAGTACTAATTGTACATAAAAATAACTTCTTAATTCTCGCCGGCAAGAAACTGTATGTATCCTCTACTTGTGGGAGATCAGTAGCATGCATAACACGAGGAGTCATTGGAGAAACTAGGCCCTGGTCCATTGTGGGCTCTAGTGCCACTCAATTATCATCATTATTATGAATTTTTTCCATAGCCTGGGAATGCATGTATGATATATGAAGAACTTTACACAAAAAAAATAGTGATGTAAGTGATTCAGGCTGCTGCAGAAAACCCATTGCTTGGCCACAAGTGGGAAATGGAGTAGTTACGAACTTGGGTAAATTTCAAACAACGTACTCAAATACGCTCCCCTATTCCAATTCGTATTTGTGACCCAACAGGTTGGTTGCAGGTCGGTTCACTGTTTATGTTTGTCCAATAAGTACTTTTTTGTTTTACTTATGTTAAATGTGTAATACGGGACCAATAACTGTCAATCGTCCAATGATTATTACTGTGACTTCAATTGTTCCTTGAAAATATGAATTCAAGAGAGAGTGATAGAGTGATACAGAATATGTGCATTCATTGGTTTTAATTCCGATTCGAGATATTTCGTACCCGTCGTAACGCTTGTAAAGGGCATATATGGGTCTCTTTTTTTATTCATCACCGGAGATTGAGAGTGCCACTATAAAGCGTAAGACATTCACGTAAGATATCATGTTCTTGATTGAGTCTCTAATCAAATAAAATAAAGTACGATCTGCAATAAGACTCAACGCCAAAAGTTATATGTAAAGCACAAACAAATACTCGTATGTCAGTTATCGTTAAAAATTTTTTAAAACCTTTTAATGTTTACTGTTCCTCTCTTGGACGTAAAGGTATTACCGAAATATCATGTCCACTCAAACACGTGTAAATGTTTCTGTAAAATGCGACGTGCCACTTACAAACATTTCTTAAGGGAATTCCGCAATTTTTCGATATTAAATGTTGCTACTTTAGTAGAGGTACATGCGTAATATATGATGTACATATATATGTAGATATATTATATTAATTTCGTCTTCGTAAAGCACAGAAAATATATATGTTGAATGTGAATATGAATCATTACTTCACGTAGAACACGAAACTCATTTTAAAAAAGTCACGCAATCTTGTAAGGGAAGGAGTATTTTAATGTATAGTATTCCCTAGCATATACTCCAATACTCAAAAAAATTAACATATATATATACATTTCTATACTTGGATGTGCATGAGGGAAGTATACCAACTACAAGGTTCACTTCAAAATGTGCTTAAGCTATATTCTGCTTTAATATAACGGACTGGTTGGAAGGATAATTTCTGCACCGTTATGAAGTGAAAATTGCATAATAGGGCGTAAGTGTGTTAAATGACAGGTGCTAATCTGAAATTTGCGGTGAGCTTTGCCTTGGACGCGAGTAGAAAACGTAAGTATTTTTTTTAGTTAAAATCAAAGGATAGTTGAACAATGGCGAGAGCTTACGAACTTATATTTATATCATATTAACCAGTATACATTTTGTATGCGTAGAAAGTCACGGGTTATACTTTAGTCGCTGCTTGGGATTTATATATTTCATTTAATGGAATAATAGCTCACACAGCACTAGGGATTTTTTTGGTGGTGGTGGTGGCGTTTTCTAGCGCTACTCTCTATTTACTTTTTTTTTAAATGAGACTTCTCAACTTGAACAAGCATTCTTCATTTACAACATCTGTAATGCGGAGTGCAGTATAGAACTGTCTGCAACAATTATGTTGGCATAAAAACTTATCTTTGACATAGAAACAATTTTTTGTTTCATATCTCTTTTCTTCATATTTGTATTTTTTTTGCTTAGGCCCGGCAAACATTAAAATACAAGATGGGATGGAATAATGCTGAATATTACGCTGTAGGACATCTTGAATTTAACAGAGTATTTTGGTAAAGGGCAAGGAACATTTTAGCAGAAACCTTCCATAATGATCATTTCATAAGGTAGGAAAGGGAAGGATCACTCAATGGTCTCAAACGCACAAACCCACAAAGAGGAAAGATGAGGGAGAATTCTTAAGTGATAAAATATAGTCAGTAGGACTATCCACTTTTAGAATTTTTTTATGACAAATTAATTAAGAGAGAATACTCTAGTATTTATTTTCACGAGCATACGTATATACATAAATATATATGTATACTTATCAAAAAGATGTCAAAGGGCCTTGCTACAATAGGGAATGTGTCCCCAATATAATTATTAAAATCGATTAAAACAACGACACACAATTATATGACTGTATTGAATTAAAAAAAAATACATACTCACAAATTTGATTAAATCAATATTAAAGTTAACTTATCTTTTCTTTTCAGAAATATGTTAGCGAACTATCAACAGTACGCGATTGTGCTACAGAGTGTGCAGAAAAAGGTATTTTAAAACATTATAATTCAATAGTAGATAATGACATAATATCTAACATATATGTACACAAAAAGCAGATAACCCCACAACTATTTGAGTAGAAACAAAAGTATTATTTTCTTGATAAAATTCTTAATTGATTTGAGCTAACTGTCAGTGCCCATTACAGAGATTCGACATATCTTTTATCTATTTTGATAATTGTACTTTTCTTTATCTATTTTGATAATTGTACTTTTTTCTTCCCGAAAACGAAACCATTATACTGGGATGTTCCCAAAAACAAAGTTTATCATAGATCAATATATAATATACCAACGAACAAATATCTTCAAAGAAAAGCTTAGTTTCCTTTTAATATATTGGACTTCATCCATAAATCTGAATTGTTACAGGGACGTACCTTAAAAAATCGTGACCTTTAAACAATTTTTTTTTTCGAAAATTTGAAAAGCAGTACTGCAGAAGTCTATAAATACATTTAGAAAATCTCAATATACCTCGATACTTCGTGTACACATGATTGGGTACTTAGATTCAAAAATATGTTTGTTTATGGTACAATACATATAAAGTATTTTACTTTAATTGAATTGTCCCTATGAAGTTGTGCCTATTCAGATAACAGTCATTGACATTTGGTCAATACGGCATATAATGAAATCTTAGAAGTACGGTATAAGATGTAAATATTACACTTATTTGACGGTGTTTTAAAATTCTGTTCTAAAATGTTGTTTTTGAGTGCTCTTTTTTGGACGGTCGCGGTACTGTTTTTGACTGAAATTAATAAGAAAGATTTATTTATATTAAAACAAAAAAAAATCAGAAAGAAACAAAGAAAAAAGGTCTGTCTTAAAGAATGCCAGGGGACAACTGTTTCACATCATTTTTAGAAACAGAAACTGATAATTTTCGATTGTTGCTCTTCTTCCTTCAGAACTGAGAAATAATTACAACAATTCAGTTCAAAAAGCAGCAGTGTTTTCCAGTCTTCCATTTAATGCCACGACTACAGATAACAAAACAGCTTAAACGGATCAACAAAGCAAAAAAGCAGAGATACGAGTATTCAAAAATCTATTCTTGACATGTGGCTTTTCTTCAAACAACAATTTTATTTAAAAGCTTTTGTCAAAGCATTTCACTTTTGATTACAATGATTTCATTTAATGATTAAGTGTTTTCTACTAACTTTGCGGGAGCAGTGACCTCAAACTAGCTTTTCCCCAGCATAATATAACCCCAACTTAGTTTAGTTTAAGTTTAAAAATGTATTTTTTTATTTTGAGTTTCATTTGAATTAAATCTAGATATAAAATACTTAAACTAGCTATAATAACTTTTATTTTAATTAAAACTATCTTACTGGCTCCATGCGAGCACTCTAAGTTAATCTATGAATTTTTTATAATTGCCTTTCAGCCTTTCAGTTGTTGTAGGTATGTTCAAGTAAAGAACTAAATTATGTGATACTTAATACTAAGAAAATGTTCTGGAAAAACTTAAACTCCAACTTAGATACATATCAGTGTTGACTTACAAGTGTTTTTTTTTTTTTCAAAAAATTGAAATCTTGCCTTTAACATTTTTATGCTTCGCAGAAATATTGAATTAGGAATAGTGAAGAATTATCTTAAATACCAGAAAATTTACTCAACGCAATAAGCCAGAATAGGCGAATAAGCGAATACTTGGCTTCAGTTTTTTTTTTTCAAAATTTTAAACAATTTTATTAAGTAATAACTTATTGATTTCCATGAACAACTTATTTTAAGTATCGCAGTAAAATTGTTTTAAACTTATTTATACTTATCGATATAAATACGAAATCTATAGATTAAGTTTGAGTAGTGTTTAGGTCCTGCAATAGCTACTAGTATGTGTGCTGTGAAGGATACTTTATTTTAACGTGTTAGAAAAATCTACACTTACGGCGCAAGCTGTATGCAATCAGAGAACTGAAATCATTTCAACTAGCAATAGCCACTTTAACAACGATTTCTTTTGGTGTGAATTAGATTATGGATATTGTTATGTAATTGCAGCATTTGTTCACGATTCTGTACATCCTTGACGTTTGTTCAATCAAATTGATCAGATTCATGTTCAATACTGAGAATATATATACAGGATGTACGTTCAATTGACGGCTACTCCAAATGTCGAAATTTTCTGGTGAAGACTGTTATCAGTAATTAGAGGTACGTTATTTAAGTCGAGAAATTATAAAAGATGAATTTGTCAAACTCGGAAATCGAAGTGGGCTTACCTACCGTGTATCTCTTGGGTGGGCAAGTATTTGTCCTGGTCGTCCAGTTATAGCTGATGAAGATCAAATCAAAGCAATCGTCAGAGTACAACACATGAGTTTGAAAAAAGTTTCATGTATCACATACATACATACATTAAAAACAGCTTAAAACTATTTTGCTATGTACGAAAGTTACATGGGTTCCTCATAAACTGAGAAGAAAATCATTTAACACAACGCATTATCATCTGCTATTTGTTAAAGAAACGTTATGAAATGTTCCATTTTTAAACCGATTGATAACTGGTGATGAAAAATGGGTTGTTTACCACCAACCGAACAATCAATTTAGATGTCTACATTGAACTAACAAAGAAAGAAAAGTGGCCCGAACTTACAAACCGAAAAGGTGTTCTATTCCATCATGAAAATGCAAAGCCACCAACATCTTTGCTCACTCGGCAAAAATTATTGGAGCTTAGTTGGAATGTTTTCCCATATCCACAGTATAGTCCTGCTTTGATTACTTTTAATTTCGTTCTTTGCAAAATTCCGTGAATGCTAAAAATTTCAATAATGATGCACCTGGTTCAGTTTTTTGCTGATAAAAACTAGAAGCTTTATGAGTGTGGAATTATGATGCTGCCTGAAAGATGGCAAAAAGTTATTGCTCAAAATGGGCAACACATTACAAAATATTTCTATTTATTTCATGCCATGAAATTGAAAAATTGAAAAAATTGTCGTTTATTTTTCTTTTTTTTTTAATTATTTAGTTGCCAACCCTATACTTATTTAGTTGCCAAACCTATACTTGCAGTATAAACGTTCAAATGACGGCTACTCTGAATGTCGAAATATCTTCGTAAAGGTTATTATTATTAGTTAAAGTCGAAAAATTATAAAAGACTATTTGCTCAATATCTGAAATCAAACTGGATTTCAGCCCAAATTGACCGATAATTTTTATGACTTATTTATATTTGGAACCTTTATTGCACTTAAAAAACGATATTTTCCTTTTATTAAAACATTTTTTTATGTTTTTTTATAGAAATATGGGAAACCAAAACATATTGCTGTGCAGAAGATGGTTGCAACGGTTCCAATAAGCAAGTCACTCCATCGATTATACTGTTCTTCCTCATATTTCTGTTAACAACAGCTACCGCTTTTAGACATTGAATGTCTTACGCCTTCAAACAAGCATCGAATTATTAGTAACTAATAAATATGTAATAATATAACATTCATCATAGAAATAAGAAATTGCACATGCGGTCTCTATGGTTTTATCTAGATTATCTTCAAACTATGCAGTTTCGATATTTTTCACATATTGATTAAAATAATGAAGATAAAAAAATAAATTATTTACACATGGGACCTTTATAAACAATTTAGTCGTATGTCGTATATTGTTTTATTTAGAAAAAAAGAAACAAAAAGTAATGCGAATCGAATTACGTCAGTTATTCGTTAAAGCATGTAGTGTAACCAGTCTTCCCAAATAATTAATGATTAATATAAACAAATAATGTTTTACCGACAAATTTAATGTTTAAAACAAAATTCAAGATATATTAAGCGACAGAAAATATGAAACAAATTGATAAATGCACAATGAGCTCAAATATCTTATTTTAGATTTGCCTTTTAAAATTAACAAAACATAACTTAATTTTTAATACTTAATAATTACTTTTGAGATAAGATTTGATGTTTATGGGCGATGAAAATTACTATCTTTTTGTAAGGATTGTATTGTTTATAGTCTTACTTTATGAGTCCTCTGTCAATAGATTAAGATAAGCCAAGATATAGGCAGACACAAATTATGCTTTTATGAATTAAAGTTTAATGCCGTGCTCTACTTGATATCTCCCATAAAAAAATGGATGTGCAGTTTTTTCTAAATTGTTTCAAAGCTTACATCGCATATACCATTTTTTGAAAAAAATTAGTGCTTCAGAAAATTGAATAGTTTCTTTCCTTTTTATTAAGTATTAATTCAGTTTATTTTAATAATATAAAATGATAAAAAAAAACTAATACTTTAATATTTCACCGATTACTCTTAAAAATATTCTCCTTAAATAAAATCAATATAAATTCACGTAGAATAGAACTCGAAAATAAAAGCAATTGTTAATAATCAACCTCAACTAAAAAAATTTTAAGTAAGTTTTGTTGTCAAGATTAAGTAATTTACTAAAAAATAAATTTACTTATAAGTTCTGCAATTAAGCATTTCATAAAGGAAGATTCACTTTCGAGTAGCAGCAAATTGGAAATAATTTAAAAATAAAAACAGTGATAGTTTCATAAATATAGTCACACGAAATGGTACATATGTATGAGCCGGTTATGCTAGAGAAGACCTTGCAATACTAAATAGAACTTGAACTAAGCGAACACATTACATTAAGCTCATATAGAGTGCCAAGAAATACATTTTACCAAATAGAAATAGATACCAATAGAGGAAAATGAAAAAAAAAACAATAAAATGTTTACTTACGAATCGTTTATTAAACAAAGTAAATTATTGTAAAAAATATAAAACCAACATAGCAGCAATTGATAATAATAAATATGTACATCCACATAAGTGTGCAAGAAATTCTAAATTATACAATCGTATAAAAATAGAGATTATTATTAAATGAATAAAATATAATGCAATTGAAACAAATATTAGACATAAAACAGTTTAACACATTTTGGTTGTAATCGTGAAGGGATAGTATTGATTTGTAAGTTTGCACAATCTTAAGTGTTTTGAATCTGCCGTCTACTTTTTCTTAGTATTGCGTTCGTTTTGTTGTTAACATTCATTTAAGTAAAAAAAAGTGTACAATTAATTCATAGGATGACAATTAATGGTTAAGATTAAAAATAGAATGAAACCTATTACAAATTTATGAAATAAATATTTTAAACATTTAAACATGAGTTAGATGTTTTTCTTTACCGAGTTTGTTAACAAATGCAGAAACGCTTTTTGGAAGCATTATGTAATACAAATATTCGCATATACTCGTATGAAACCAATTTCGTTAATTTTGAGGAAGTTATTATCACGTAAGTATTATATCTCTATTCCGACGAACGAAACTTAAAGGAACATCGTGGCAGTAAATATAAAAAGATATTGCTGTTGTACTTGGAGCTTAATGTACAAACAGGTAGCCGATAACACTTAAAAGCGTCTATACAGTTCGTTCTACTAAATTTTATCAATGTAAACAGGGAAAAAAAATCCCATATGTTCATATGTTTTTAATTGCGAATTACGCAATAGAGTAGGACAGGGTTGAGAGGGGGCACTGAAATTGTTATCTCTATTTTCTGTGGAGTCGAGGTTCTTAACTGCTTGAACGAACTGCCTGCCCATTGTGACCCTCTGGGCGATCCCTCCGTTATGGAAGGCTTCTCCTTCTGGTAGACCAGACAAACGCTACTGAGATTTCGGTCATGCGACATGCATACTGCTAGATTTGTTCAAACAGATCACCACTATCTGCTTTAAAGGGTTGTGTGAGGTTTATGTCCTCCTGCAGTTTTGTTTGACTTCAGTCTCTATATTACCATCTTGATCTCATATAAGTCGGGGGAACAAATTTATGTCATCGTCGACAAAATGTATTTACTTGTCCATGTATGTTTCTGTGCGAGGCTTACATTTCACATCGCTTTCTGGTAGGTACCCTGTATGGCTGCATTGCACTTGTCCCCATTTGGCGTCAAGATACTGTTCTTCTTTTTAATAAAAACGGTTTTATCGTCATGGACCATTGAAATTAAAGGTTCGGTCAAGAAGATTCGTACAGCACTGTTCGAGCATCGAGAATGCGAGAGGGCATCGAGAATGCCAAAGGAGTGTCGGACACCGATCGCAACGTGACGCTGTGGATTTTGAGTTGTGGGAACAGCTTACTAACTTTGAGAATGATCCTGGTGTTGTAGCTATGCTATAATTAGGTCTGTTTTTTTCTTAAAGATCGTAGAAGTCGCCCTTGCTATAGACAACTATATAATCTGTCGGGTCATGGGTACAAATTCAGCTGATATTCCAGAACTTATAGATGTCGAAGCTTGTCATCCTTTCCCAGGATTCGAACATGCTCATAAAGAACTCCTTTTATGCATTCACTTTGAAATATGTCTGAGCAGACGTAAAAGGAGTGTTACCTGCAGCTCCGCCGGTAAGTTTATGGGCATTGTTTTCACAAATTTGGTACATTTAAACAAAAATATAGCACCAACATATAGAAAATTTAACAAAATACCTTTAAAAAACATGTAAAAGAGAAAACATTTTAATAACTAATTATTAATATACTTAAATATTTACAACTGCAATTTTTCTTTTGCTCATTTTTATCTTTTAAACCTGCATGTTCTCGAATCTAACAATTTAGAGTACTCCCACTCAGTAAGTCCATCCCGATACACACACACGCACTTCACACACACCGCTGATGCCAGGCATCCCCAGATAATGCATGTTTCCTCACTCTTGTTGAGAGGATTAGACTGGCAATCGGCTATACGAACTGCACCTGTCATCTCGATATCAGTGGTATGGTGAAAACGAGAAGATAAGATAAAGAATCCACTACGTTTTTATGAATGGTGAATTTATAAGAGACACAAATTTAAATGTACAGTTCAAAAAAACTTCATATTTTTAAAAGGGTTTGTTTTTTATTTTTCATAAAAGCAGCATGCCTAAGCTCAGTTTCGAATTTATTATAATATGGGTATTAAACTGTAATATGCTACAGTTTTCGCGTCCAACAGACAAATCATTATAATATCCAATCACTTAAGTTTTATTGCTGTTATTAATGATTGGGTGGGGTGGAAATAAATATAAACTATACAGAGATAGGAAAGTTTATATGTATACTATATACAGAAAATTCGATCGATCACGTTCTGAGAGTCCTAAACAGCACTCATCACATAAAATCCTTGAACGCTCGCTCTCGCTAAACGACAGGAACAGAGTCACATAAAGTACAGTTTAAAAAATAATATATACAATTTGGGGAACACTTATACTGTAAAAAATGTTTTTCTTTGATAGGTCAGTTAGAGCGGGGGCATAGAAAGTAGAAGGTATTTTCAAATATTTTTGCCACTCTGACCTTAATTTGTACTCTGCTTTTAGTATCGAAATTATTGAGTAATAAGTTTGCCTTACGGGGTATGTTAGACTGATCATACTAGTATAAAACATATTTTCTTTTGTGTTTAAAGGGTTCAAACAAATCGGAGTTTCCTATTGTTAGCGAGCTTAAAATCGCTTGTTTCTTAAAATCGGTTCTATTGCAAGAAAAAAAAAATAGTAGGGGGTTGGGATACCCACTAAGCTGCAAGGAATGTGTCAACGAGCTAGTGTCGTCACTAGAACATTGCATTTTTAGGATTTTTAAAAATACCGTAAGTAAGCTTATTAATCAACAATTTTTTCTTAATTATCCTTAATTTATTTCATTCTCTTAAAGTTTTTCCCCGGAAGTAATACACGTGTGTCAACGTCAAAATATAGTTCAACGTTCTCTTCCTCTTCAACATCTGCTAATTTTGGTGGTTGCCCTTGCCGTAGCGCACTATCAACGCTTTCTCGAACCCTGTTACACATTATCAATATTAATTGATTCTGGTTTTTATAGAACTTGCTTACCGAAACCGTTAACAAACAAATTCACATCAGGCTCTTTATAAAAGTCGCATCATCATTTTCCAAAAGATGTTAATCGGTATCGTGAGCGTCAAAAGAAAGTGTACAACTACAAACTGTAAGCTTCAGAAAACTTGTTCAAAGATGACTTGTTATTTTAAAACTTGCATTCGTATCAAAATGGTTTCATTTCAATTTCCCTGTTGCGAACAATGAACAATGAGTATGGCGTGATCTTGTGCTATTGTTCTCTCAAAAGTCGAAGGGACGTATTTTTGCAGCCTGTGACCGGTGAGATTCGAGAAGACTTTCATTGACAAAGTACTCTTTGAGTATTGTCAGGAACTCAAAAGAGGTGGGAATCGAAAGTGGAACGACGTGTGAAATTTGACTGTACAATTACCTTCTGATGTGACCCTAAAGGTGTTCTATTGGACTTAGGTTCAAAGATTAATGAGGCCACTCCTGAATTTCAAATTAGTTTCTAATCGTAATTATTCTTCTATTTATGATTTGTTGTTACTTGTATTGACTTTTTTGAATAAACTGATTTCTAGTTTGACTTTTTGACTCATGCCGCTGTACAGCCCATACGTGGTTGAATCTTCTCCTCCAGATGCCATCAACGCAAACAGGACCAAAAATCGCACGCAGAACTTTTCTCTCGAAGAGACCAAGGGCATCCTCATCCGCTTTTAGTAGTGTCCAAGTTTCCGCGCCATAAAGTAGGACTGGGATGATTAAGGTGTTATATAAAGCAAGCTTGGTCTTTCGAGAGAGGGCTTTATTACTCAATTGCCTCTTGAGCCCAAAGAAGCAGCGATTGGCAAGAATGATTCTGCGTTTGATTTCGGTACTGGTGTTATTGTCCCTGTTTACTGCGGAGCCGAGGTAGACGAAGTCCTTGACTACCTCGAAGTTTCTGCTGCCTAGTGTGACGCTCTGTCCGAGACGCCTATGTTGTGTGTCCTTCCTTGATGAGAGCATGTACTTCGTTTTGCAATTTACTTAACTGTGATCTTTAAATTCACACCATACAATCATACAATAACCACTTTGCGTTCACGGGAAAGCAAGCTTAAATTAATGTTTCATATTTCTGCATATATAAGTCAATCTGAACCTGGAAGGTTTATAGCCAAGCCAAGCAGGGAATTATAAAACGAAAAGTCCTATGGACAGAAATTCTATCCTCAAAAAACAACCAACTGAAAAGAGAAATATACATGTATATTATATGTATCTACATGCATATATCAAGTAGTATAAAGCTTTATTCGGTTACAAAAGCATTCCCCAAAAAAACGAAAGCAGATTTTTCTGTGTTGTCCAACAAGCTGAAGTCGTTTTCCTGTGGTTCCTTCATTCGTAATGGAATTTAAAACTTAATCCAAGGATGAGATTTAAATTTTGCCTTAAGGATTTTTTCGTACTGTTCTTCATTTAAAAAACTGTATTTACCTTTAAGCATATTGATGTGGAAGCATAACAAAGAGTTTGCTTAGTCATTATTTGATATGATATATCCCAGTGGGCACTTTTCATCATATCATGCTATATATGTACATATGTAAATGGGTTCTTATATACCGTGAATATATTGAGTGCTCTTTACGTTGATTTGGGTTTTTTTATATAATACACTGAGCATACTAAAAACACTCCGGTTACCTTTGGGAAATTCAGTCTGCATTAATATCGTATGCTAACATGAAGGTGATGGTTCAAAAATATAAAAAAAATTATAAGCCATAGAAGGGAATTACTGTTCCCGCAGGAAACTTGCTTTAGCATGTTCTCGTATTTTATTGGTTTTCACAACATGACATATTTTTAAATTCCGATTTGATATTTGAACAGGAACATAACACAAACTCTGGGTTTTGTAGTATGAAGCTATTAAATGACCTTCTGGTGGAGTAATTAATAACATAGCTATAGAAAAATAGTTCATGCGTATGGGATAAGAAAGAATATTTCTATAATATATGTATTATAAAAAATCAATCAAAAAAATCAAATGCTTTATTTTATGTTTGAATAATATATATTACGCATAAATAAAATTATTACTTACCTACACTCAACACCTAGAATATTACATATTGCATGTACATATGTAATATTAAGTCCTACATCTCGTGCTTCAGAATTTCTATTTTAATATCAGCAAATCTCTACGTATAAAAATCAAGGCTAATTGTCCACTCCAAAGGGGAAAAAACAAATCTTTTTCTCCACTGTATGAAAATGTCCAGATGCTGGCAACCAGAATGAGATGATATATTAACGTCATGTTTTTATACTGCACTGTGTTGATGCAACGTTCAAGATCCTTGGGTATTCATTCTTAACTAATTTTAAAAGTTTTTAACGCCTCTGGCATTTGCTTGAGCACAATGCAAAAAAGGAGCATTTTTGCTTCTGATTATTATTTTTAGCATGGTAGTAGCTTCCGTTTCCATAGTGCATCACTAATGGCAAAGACAGCAAAATATGTAAGTATTTCCCTTGTTTTAACTTTTGAGTTTATTCATAGAGAATTTTTAGGGTTTTGGCATAGTTTACATCGCATCGTATATGCGCATAGAAATAACCTTGTTGGACACTTTACTTTGTAGAAAATAGTTTAAGAAGATAAAACTTTAATCTTTGTCTGCAGACAATAACGTCATAAGAGCTTATTGAACCACTTCAAACGTGAAATATAATGTGCCTTTAAATATGATGTAAAAACAATTCAATGGATGGCAAAGCATTGCGGGAATTACTTTAAATTTGTAATTAGAGGCTAACTCAGAAACGTTTCCGTAATGTAAGATTTAATTTTCTTTCTTAAAACTACTTAGAAAAGGATACAGTGGGGTTTTCACTTAAACTTGATGGGATAGTGTAATGTTAAAAAGTGGTTGAAATTGATATGCATGATACTACGAAACTGGTTATACACCAACACCTTACATGGCGCTTTTTTATGATCATTCACGTTTTAAAATTTATTTAAATCGTTAACTCGT
Organism: Eristalinus sepulchralis; assembly: GCA_944738645.1. Lineage (NCBI taxonomy): Eukaryota > Metazoa > Arthropoda > Insecta > Diptera > Syrphidae > Eristalinus > Eristalinus sepulchralis. The sequence continues at coordinate 55,592,898 of OX122882.1, forward strand.
CCAAAGGCTGCAAAAGCTATTTTTTTTTATCAACTGCGGCAACTATTCACAATAAACTGAAATTTACCACTCACAAACCAAAACATTAACAAAATTGATGATTGTAAGCATTTGTCCATGGTTAACAAGCAATCGGTTCACAACCTCAATAAGTTTTAACAAAAAATACGTATGTTGTAGAAAGGAACTCTGTACATGATCCGAAAGACCGATATTTCGTCCATAAATCATAAATCACGCGAATTTCAACACTAGTTTTTGCGCCAATTAGTCAGTTGTCAAAGTTTGATTTCCGTATTGATTTAATTTTTGTTAAACAATTTTTGCAGGTTTGTATTTTTTTAGGATTATTTTCGGTTTTGTTTTAAAGAGAATAAATACCTACGATACTGTGAGGTGGCTTGAACGTCAGAGGTTTGAAGGAATAATTAAAGCATTCTAAATAAAAGACGTGTGGTCGCCATTGCGAAGTGGGTAATAGCGTCGACCCACACGCAGAAGGTCAGCGTTCGAATCCCGGACGGGACACCTCGAATTTTTTTCACGGCATCACCTCTTTCGGGTTGCTGACAACACTCATAAAGTATCAATTGTCTATGAAAAGCTTCTCAAATCTCCCTTTGGGTCCTTTGGGTGGGTCCCTTTTACTCGTGAGTGAACTGTAGCACGCACAACGCGAGTAGTTTTTGTAGAAGCTAGGCCCTGGTCACTTGTGGACCGTAGTTCCACTCAATTAATATTATCAAATAAATGACGTAGAGAGGCTGACTGAGACTGAAAATGTACACCTACCGTCCAACTCTTTCGCGTTGCAGACAATGCGCAAAGATTACTTATCACGTATGGAAGGTATTTTAAATACCAAATGTGTAAGTCCCGTTCTCTTGAGAGCAGTTTTTCAAATTAGCTGGAGTCTATTCAACAGAGTCTTAAATATAGTTTTTATTGTGGGATTATAAGTTCTAAACATTTTCGAATAGTTTTAAATTTTATATAATATTAAGTTAGCATAATAAAAAATCATAAAAAAAGACGTTATAAAGTTTGTTTCCTTCCTTAACATATTTAATTAAGAGATTATTACTTAGATAAAGAATGCCAATTATTTTAGCAATACAGCGAAAACATATTTTATAGTTGTTGTGACACATAGTCAGCATGTTTATATTGAAAGATTTACTAAATAAACCATTCACATGAACATAACCAACTCAAATGAAAAGAAGTACAATATATGGCCTTAAAGTCTATTGCCTGACACAGTAAGATAACCTAAAACCTATTTTCTCACATGCAACCAGCCCACAAACAGTTTAAAAATGTGAACAATAGAAGTACCTTAAAAAAGAAAAAGGATAAATCGGGGAGCATCAGAGTGCTCACCTCAGTCAATTCAATACATATTTCACGGCCCACTTCCAAGCAACATAGTGACTTTTCAGGAAAAGTAAAAGACAAAGAGCACAGTATTATGTGCGTGCAAGGAAATGAAGTTGAATAAACCGTCTATTGATAGAAAATTCTTGAAGCTTTGTTGTAAATCAAACTTTGTGAAAAATAATAACTTCTTTATTTTGGGTGAGGGTCTTTAAATAAGTTTAGTTAAAAATTTGAAAAACTGTCATCAAGCAATGGACTTACACAAATTATTGCAAGTCAGTTCAGTTAACTAATTGATTTGTGCATCTACACATGTATGTCTAACTTAGATTTTTAATTTAGCTATTTTCCTACCTCAGATTGTCGTTGCGTTATTATTGGACGAATTTTAGTTGCCAAATTAAAAAAAATATGGATAAATTCATTAAATTTCATGATTTAATGAAAAATGCGATGGATTTTTTTCCTGCGTTGTGACTACTTCTTGCTAGTAATGTATTGATTGCGCGATTAGTTTTATGAATTTATTACTAGATTACAGCGATGAAAATATTTTTGAACGTCTTAGAATTAACGTTCTAAGATATCTCTACAATATAGAAAAACTATGCTGCTGCCAGTTCGCAGAACAGAAACTTCGCATCAAGGCCGAGACAGGGGTCAAGAGGACAGCTTTCATTATAAATGAATGTCCCGCCAAGTAATATCATGATGAAAATATCTTCAGAAGGTTTTCAAATCCCGTGACGCAACCAAAAAAGAAACATATATGTATGTATATATATTATATATATGTTATATATTAATAATAATTGAGTGGCACTACAGCCCAAAAGGGACCAGGACGTAGCCTTCTTAGCAACTACTCTTGTTGTGCGTGCTAGTTTGTGCAGTGCAGTTTTTTTTCCGATTCGAACGGCGAGATTCGAGCAGCACTCTTTGAGTGTTGTCAGCAACTCAAAAGAAGTGGTGAAATGGTCTTCAGTCCGGGAATCGAACCTGAGACCTTGGTGCGTAAGTAGACTCACATACCGACTACGCCTTGGCGATTACAATATGTACAATGTGGTCATACAGAAACCCTCCGCCATTTTTTGTCACTATACGTTTCTTTGGACTAGCCTTAAGTGATAGGAATCATGTCACATCACTGGTAGACGCTAAAGGGGAAAAGAAGGAGAGGAGGTATCAATGCAAATTGGTTTAAAATGCATGTGGATTAAACGAGTGATTAAGACGAGGCATTTCGACGGTGTAGACGATCGACTTCGAGTCCGAACTACAGGGACAACGCAACAGAGGACGTCCTAGACTGAGACGGCGCACACAAGCGGAAAAGGACCTCAACTAACTTGGAGTGCGTAATTGGAAGCAGCTGGCAAGAGATCATGCTAGCTGGAGAGGCATGTTGGCTGACCGGACTGTAGCGCCATCCGAAGAAGAAGAAGAAGAAGAAAACGATCAACTAAGCAATAATGTTGTTTTTTTATTTAGTTTTTTTTTTAATTCTATCGAGTATGTGAAGAGTGGAATTTATAGCACCAGGTTAGATGGAAACATTGTAATCATTTTATACTATTTCCAAGGCAGAAAGTGCAAACATTTTTCTTTTTTTTCGCTGTGCAATTGATTGCTTGTACTCGTATAAGTGTTTTACAAATTTGAATAAAAGTGTAAGAAACAGATTGTTAAAGAAACAACTCAAACCAATGTACCACAATCATATCTTTGATGAGCCGTTACAAACCGACGGAGCATGATTGGAAAGCTGTCATGAAGTTAACTTAAAGCCCGGACCGTGCATCATATATTCTCTTGATGGCAAAATACTATGCCTTCTTCATGGTAGATTGAAGAAAATACGCACTTGTGTATTATCTGTTGCAGAAGTTATAAATTACTCTAAATATTACGATTTAATATATTAAGATTGCGAATAATGATTTGACTTATGAAAACTGTATATTGTATATCTATTCTGCACAGCTTTATGTCGAATAATAAGCCATAATCGCCTTCCCGAAAATATTTTGTCCTACATCAAAATTGTTTTCACCTTATTACATCGTTAATTATAATTCAAGGAAGGTGTCATTTTATGATTTTTATTATTATTTTATTTTAGTTATGTATATGTATATTCGTGTACTTTGTTTGTTATAGTATTGTTATATAATGTATATAAATATATATAAATTTAAAGCGACTTCAATATATTTATATCCACATAAATTTGCAATATGCCTTTGGAAGTGCTTCACAATTTAATTAGCTCAAAAACAGATGTCCATAGCCGTTTCCATTAGCTGGTTCTTGCTTCCCCAAGGCAACCACCTAATTGCGCTCATGGCTGTGTTATGAATATCCGATTCGTGCTTATCTTCAAATGTTCTCAGCCAATTTGAAATATCATTTTAGTTATTTGCTTTATGATGTATATGTATGTTTTTTTTTGTTCCCTGATAAAAATCGATGCTAAGAAAAAACGCATTTAAGTGTATTTTCTTGCATTTGTTTGGTATGACTTTCGGATAAGAGGTTCGAATTTCCTCAAGGTCTAAAAGTCCAATCTTTGTACGTAGGGCCAAATAATAATATTAATAAAAACTATGCAATAAAATAACAATAAGATTAACTGGCGAGAATCAATTATTGCATGATAAGCCTCTTTCACATATCGGTCGTAGTAAAATTCAATTGTCTGGAGTTAGAAAACAAAAACTTAGTTTAATGAAAATAGAAAAATGGGAAAATCTGTTTCGTAAGCGAAAGTTCATCCTCAAAAATAATATATACCAGCAAGAGCTACGGTGGACATGAGCACATCAAATTAAAGTTTCGAACTCCTACTTCAATAAGCACTATATATAATTCAAAAAACTGTAAACATAAACTAATTAAATCAATTTATAAGACAAATGGGAAAAAATCAAACGTCAAAAGTGAGTGTACATTTTGGTACTTCCATGATTGTCTTCAATGTTTATAAAATATAACGGATCTCTTCCGATTTAAAATGTAATGGCATAAGTATGGCATAATAAACACTAATTACTTTTACTAGTTTTAAGAAGAAAGCATTACTTTGATAGGCAGTGTCTTCAAAGTAAGTTCTTTTTCAAAATACGAACCGAAACATAAATTGAAATATTGCGATAGAAGTGCGCCAAAATGGAAAAGGCTTACATGAAATCGGCAGAGAAATAAAAATACCTCTTTCCGATGGTCTATATATATGCATGACTCATCTATAAGGGCCAGAGCTGTATCTCCCCTGAACCTTAACTTAACAGCAAGCAGACTAAATAATGCAGTATAGAGAATGATTGCATAGAGAATATTTTACTAACGCATCATTGAATATACCATTTCAGGTAGAGACAGAAATTAAAACGTTCATTAAAATTATTCAAAATGCTACATTGGAGAATACTCCCAAGATAAACATTTATGGGAGAAATATGCAACAAACTCGAAACGGCTGGTCTTGTCATGTCTGTTTGTCTCGAAACAAATTAAAAAATAAATATTCGCTCCGAAAAGCAGCCAAATCAAAAAACACCATCCATGGATAACCACTAATTAAAAGCGTATGCAAGGAAACAACTTTATCGAATAGCTTTAGAAGAATAGGTGCGCCGTAATGTAAACCCGACCAGGCAGTTAATGATCTAAGATATAAAAAGAATTTATACCGGACAGATTTTTAAACATTTTTTGAAAGTAAGTGTTAACACACACTATATCAAAAGTAAACAGTTCCTGGCATCTTAGAAATATATACATATAGTCGTATATATAAATATACCGTACGATTTTTCCGACGATAACATTTTCAAACCAGATATATACCGTTATAAAACAAAAATTTATAAGCTACGCAAATTTTGTAGTTTACAATTTAGCCGCAATTCACGTAATTGCAACTATAAAATCTGCATATATGTTCATATATAGAAAATTACTGGGTTAAATGGATGGACTATCCAAAATTTAATTTTTTAAAACAAAATCTGAACGAAAACTGAAGAGTGTTCTTAACCACTACTATCTGCCACTACTATGTGTACACGTATCTCAGTGTTTGATTGAATGTTTATCTAGCGCAAACACCTTAAATTTGTTTCCCAATGTATGCGTTAAGTGCCTTTTTTATTTTTTCGTAGCAAGCAACAAGCTTCGATTTGTTTTTTAACTTAATTCAACAATTTAGTGTTTAAAGACGAGAGCAACAATTTAGATAAATTTTGTTAAATTGGGATTACTAGACAAGAAAAAAATACCTAGTATGAGTTTAAAGACGAGAAAGTGTCGGTTATATGTATTAATGAAACAACCGGATAAGGCAAGTAAAATTACAAAAGTTAAGTTGTTAAAGTTGTTGTAAAATTTTTGAATTATTTTTAATTCACAAAGTGTCCTTAATTTTGACCGACATTATTTCAAATAAAAGGCATCTATCTGCTAAGATGGAAAAGAATGATATCGTCAAAAGTTTTCGAAGCACAAAAGGAGCTTATTTATTAACTGCGCAAAAGTTCTGATCTTGCCTTGATGCCTACTTAATGCTAGAGCCCATGGAGGGGCACAAAAGTCCACCTTTAGGTTCAGGTCTTGCACCCTTCTGATTATTTCTTGTTTTCTGATTTGAAAAAAAAAATTGTGGAAAGTGATTTTCTGATGGCGAAGAGCCTAAGTAAGCAATAAATGGATATTTTGCAGAAAGAAGAGACATTTTTTTTATCTCACGATGTAATAAATTTATAGATACATTACTCAAAAAACAAAGATAATATTAAATTTAATACGCACTTTTCTTCATATCTTAATATTAATAACGAAAGTTCATTTAATCTGCTGCATTGACAAACAAATAAGCCGGTAAATTCGATGGACTTTCTTGAACTAAACAGAAATTTATGTTGAATAAGTGTTGACTATCAAACGAAACAATTATGGGGGTAGTTATGACTACGAATACATTTTTTATACGTTTTTGAGGAACCCGTCACTTCTTACAGCCACTTTCTACTTTTATATACAGAAATCCTTTTATTATAATTCATAACATGTTGAATGCGTCGTCTATCTAGGAGTATCTGGAATCGACATGCGAACTATAAAAACCACATAAATTCGTATATTCATGAACTTTGTAGCAGCGAGAGTTTCTTTTGACAAATATATACACATATAACAACAGGTTTAGTAGTAAAAAGTGAACTTGAGTGGAATTTGCAAGTCGAAAAACGAATTAAATTACAAGGATCGATTTAAAAATAGTCAGTTTGTATTTTATAGCGAAACAATACATTTTCCACTTTGGTTCTTAATGTAATACGTGCAATTTTAAAATAGAAGAAGCCATCAGCCCTGGCACACCTTGACTATAAAACTTAGGCATATGTGCGGCCTGCATAAGTTTATGCACCGCGCATACTAAGCAGAGCTTCTGGTTTGAAATAATTTATTACGTTTCCATTTTATATTTATTGATCGGAGCAGAACAAATGTATCTTAAATAGGTAACAAGAAATGCTGACTACCCACAGAGCCAGCATCAGAGTTAACGGCATTCCATATGCAAATGTATTGGCATCAATTTATGGCCATCTGTGGATTATTGTCGTCTGGTATGAATGACTACACATTTTGTCATCAATAAATTTGATTTGATGAAGGCAAATGTGCATTGCAGGGAGTCATTGCACTTGAGAAGAGAAAAAAGTATTTATTTGTAGCATAAACATGTTTATGATAAAGAATAAAATCACGTAAGGAGCAATACAATTATAAAATTTGGTTCAGTGTACAAATGCATCATCATTCATCGAATAAACTCGGAGAATAACGTTTCTATTTCCAATATTAGAATTGAAAAATCAATTTCATACAGAAAAGACTCTTCCTGTCCAGATCACCATTATTTTCACTGCTGTTTTGTTTAGCATATGTTGCTATCACTATTACAATAAAACAAAAACAAATTAAATCACAATGGTTTCCGCAAAACTACTCGATTCGTATGACCCACGTACAATGAAGAACAGCTCTCAAAACTGCTCGCACATAAATCGATCCTGTGACATAAAAAAAAAGATTGGGATAGTGCAGCGCTACCATGCTTTGCATTCCTTCGTTTCTGTAAAAACGGAGTTTACTCGGGAGTTTCTAGGTAATCCTTTGGACAAATGTGTGTACCAACCTTACACATGTTTGCCGAACTTACAAGCGATATGCCTAAGTTTGGGTTTAAGTTTTAGTATCGTCAGGTAAATCGAAGCCAAGGTAAAGTTAGTAAATAGTTATTACAATGAATTTAGTCATTACAATGGATACAAAATCCAATAACGACCAAGTAAAATTCTCTGTATTTGTCGTACACGACTAAATCACTGTAGAGCGCAGTTTCATTAATATGTCTTGCGGAGCAATACTTTTTTGAAGAAAACGATGTCAATACGAAGCTGCACTAAAACATGTTTAAGGAGTTTTCTAAAGAAGAGGAGGAGGAGAGGAGGCTGCCCAAATAGCTAGACTGGAAATCCACCATAAGATGTCAAACAAATTAATATCCAGAAATTTAACTTTCCGCTACCGTGCTTCGAGATCCTGACTTTAGCGCTTCAGGATACAATAAATAATTTTCTAACCAAGTGTCGCGGAGGCGTCATTTATAGTCTATCAATGTCAAAATTTAATACTTCTAATTGAATTTTCTATACAAGAAAAAAGACATTGAATGAATTGATAGAAAAACAAAATTATTTAAATTTAATTATATTGCACAGTTCGTGTGGCATTCTCTTTCATGTAGTCTCTTAAATATCTGTCTATATAGCGGTAAAGTTAAGACTTCCCAGTTCAGCATAAATTCGTATATTTCGACGGAAATCAAGACTTGAGGCTGAGTTCTACCAATGTGAAATGAAATCATTTTCGTGTGTGATGTTACTGAGCCCTGTTCTAACCATTTGTATTACCAGTTATATGCAAATTTTTCGTTTGTGCCATTTAGTAATTTTTTGAAAAGTGGATGAAAGACGTTCATTGTTCTTCCACTTGAATTTATACTTTGTACATATAAGCATTATATACATACATATACAACTTACTGTAGTACTTTTGATTATTTACATACTTGTGGTTTATAGCCACTTATCTAAAGTCACATCTGGAAATCGAATGAAAATATTTGGGATAGTTGCTTACAGAAGAAAAGAGTTGTTTACGATGAATATGAAATTATTTTCTTATTTCGCCTCCAAACATAACAAGCAAATTCTGACAATTATTTTTTGCTCCATTGAACAAGACGTTTTCTTCCTCCCAAAATAAGTTCAAAACATCTGAGAATTTTAAATGCACCATAATGTACAAGGGCACTATCTCACAAAGAAGAGCCATACTTGGTGGCAATTATCTGTTTCTTTTAAATATTATTATGCATAACACGAGTATTTCTTCTGACACTTTTATGACACGGATTTCTTGCTTATTTCAGCTGGCATTTAATAAATTTCCTGTCAACGTTATGTACAGAACTTTGCACATAGTTCGTATAGCGCCATACTGTAATATACTGTAACAAATCCTAGGATTTCCACCTACTTATGTATAAAAATTTTTTCTTTGGGTTAAATGATGTGATTAATCGATTTATAATTATTTCTTCGTTACTTGCTTGTGGTACAAACGGGAAGCTTTCATTATGTCATGCTGTCATTATGAAAAGATCGAAGCCGAAAAGAATTATTTTGACGTATTTCATATCTTTAATAAAGTAACTCGTTTGCTAGTTGATAAGGAAAACAACCCAATCATCGTTATATCTATAAGTCAATATTAACCAAAAGCGAACGATAGTCATTCTTCATGGCAATTTGTCTTGATATTTTAGTTATTTGCATTAATTAGTTCATAATTCGAGGGGCATGTGATGTTCCTGTTATTATTACAGCTACATAGAATAATTTTTTTGTTGTTGTGAGAGTTGTGTGTTAGACGCGTTTTGAGTGTTCGGCGATTTCCTGATGTCGAAATAAGTGGATCAAAGAATTTGCATTTAGTGTGAAAAATGGAATTAAGGTCTTAAGACACTTGAGTGTAATAATTGAGTGGCACTACAGCCCACAAGGGACCAGGGCCTAGCTTACACAACAACAACTCGTGTTGTGCGTGCTACTGTTCTCTCACGTGTAAAGGACCTACAATTTTTTTGCTGACTCGTTCAGGAATCGAATCTAGACTTTCTGCGTGGCAGTCGACGCACCTACCACAACGCTACGGCGACCACACACTTGAAAGTATTCTGAGTAAAAAATATGTTTACAAGTGGTACAAAGAAGGTTCAAAGAAAGCCGAGAAAATGTAAATGACAACGTTCGCCCAAGCACATAAAAAAACGATGAAAATGTTGAGAAATTGAAGAAAAATATTGTGGAAAATGATCGAATCACTATTAGATAAGTTTCTTAATGTAATATATCAGCATATCGATTTGGTCATGTCATATAATTTTTTTCTGAAATGTTGGGCATGAAACGTATGACAGCGAAGTTCGTTCTAAAATTGATGAATTTGCAATAAAGGAACAAATTTCTCTGCTGAATTTGTTCATAGTTTTTTTGTCAAACACAACACCATAATCATGCTCCAACCATTATGTTCACCATATTTCAACCCCTGCGACATTTTTCATGTTCTCTTCTGTACGACGATACAAACCGAATTGCTGAGAGACCCGAAGGGAATACCAAAAAATTCATATCAGAACTGCTTCGAAGATTGAAAAAAAAAAGAAAAATTAGAATTCACTCTTATTTTTTGAAAAGACCTCGTATGTATCGTGAAATGCTTAAACTTGTTGAGAGTATTTTCATTAAATTGAAAGTATATTAATATGTATATCTCAGTCATCATATCCCCTAGATTTCACTAGGCTTGATTTGTGCAAGTTCTGAACATTCTCAATCGAAAACTCTCGTTTATTTCATCTGGACTAAAGCATTAGATTCCGACGTAGAGGATTTGCATGCTGTTTAGTTGAAAACTATGAATACACAACAACGCATAAGACAGCTTTTTATAGAATATGCTCTTGGAATGCCAGGCTATAAAACATGATTTTGGAATTCTGTCAAATATATTTCAAGTTGTGTAATCTACGATTTATTTGAAACCATGAAATGTGAAGCCAGTACTGCTAGCCTGCTCTGTGCCTCAGATATTTTTAATGTAATAACAGACACATTAGTACAACCACCAAAACTCGCCTAACCAAGTAAAGGGAACAACGCTTCTCGATTGCAAAAAAGTGAAGAACTTCTTGTTGACTTTATTGAAGAGATACATCTACTCTTCCAATATTAACAATATGTATCAATCTTCTATTAAAAAAATAATATTAAAATTAAATTAAAAAATCACCTTCTTCTTATTTAATTTTCGGTCATTTTACAAAGTTCTTGTCGGACACAAAAACAGTTCAGTCATTCAGCATTTCTTTGAAGACGTTGCCCTGTTAACATAGTAAGTGAATGAAACAATTAAGCATAAGCATCATTAAATTTTTCGTTTATTTTGTGCAACCACATTAGCATTAATCATTAATGGTAAATTTTTAGTAGAACTATTTTATTTTTTATTTAATAACTAATAATAGTCTTTAATAAAATAATAATTTAATAATACACGTTATTATTTAATAATTTAATATTAACCTAATTTATTTACTGAGTACTGATGGGTATCTTACGTTGGGTATTTTATTTAATAGATTCTTCTCTCTATTCAGTTTGCTTGTATACCTTATGTATTGTAACGGAGTCGGCCGTCTATGAAGACTGCAATCTGAAGCATCTTCCCTCGAATATCCGTATCGAGTAGGCATATGTAAGAGCAGGTCTAAAGATCTGTTCTGTGAATAATCTGCTTTATTCTGTTTCACAATGTGTTTGAAGCCCACATGATCTCTCTGCAGTAGCTGAGTTGGATATTGGCCACCTGAAATGGGAATTTCACTTAATTCAGTGGCTTCAGGCTTTCCTTGTTGATGACACGTATCTTGGTGTGGTATCTCAATGTGTTGCTGGTACGCTGGTTGGTGGGTCTTATGAACAATCCGTTGAAAATGTTTGATTTATTCTCCAATGTTTTCTTTGTCTTCTTCCAAAAACTCATGATAACCTGCCTCCCTGCAACTGTCGTAAATCTTTTTGCAAATTATTTTATATTACATTGTATGTTAAACTATGCATATGTTGGATGCTTGCAACCAAATAATAATATTGCAATAATATTGCAAGCAGCATTAGCCACTCCTAGAGTTACTGTAATCTAAATGCACTAAAGTGTATTTGTTTTAAGTTAAGTTTTCTTAAGTTTAAAAGTTATTTTAAACTTTCTATGCAAACATTTTGCCTGAAATCTTTCTCAAAACACCTTTCGCTTCAAGAGTAAAAAAGACATAGTGAGATAGAAACAGGAGAAAATCCACTTCCATTTACACTTTCGGTTGATTATCGCTGCACTTTCACCCTCTCTGTTCAACAAGGAGAAAACTCCCATCGTTGTTTAACACGCGCTGTTAAAACACGCTAAAGTAAGCATGGTCAGTGCTAGAGACGAATTGTGGACTTGTGGAAACTGGTAGAAGAGAAGGCCAAACAAAAAAACTATTACTTGAAGTATACACGCATCAATATTACACCCATTTAATGTAGGACCTTCTGTGTAACTAATTTAAAAAATCGGTACAGTTTTGTTATACCGATGACAGCTAAGGGTTAAGGTAATGATTTATATGTACATACATGGTTTTTTTAACCAGCACTCAAGAAATATTTTTACTCACTCTGTCTTCTGGTGAATCCGAAATTGATGAAAACAATGAAACTGCTAGCTATATCTAGAATTACCAACAAAAATTAATGTATAATAGCATAAAAAATAAAATCACAGTTAAAGCAAAAGCCGAAGCAGACCCTAGGAACTTAATAGCAAAGAATTAAATAAAACAAAAAACAATCAACACGTTGGTAATATTGGCATACTTCGCGATATCTTCTCCAAGAAAGGCTTTATTAAGGTCCGCAAAGTCAAACGTGTTCGGTCTCATTCGGATAATGTCGCGCTTTGACATAATGTTCTCGTAAAATCGATAAAAAGCGTACCAAAGCCTGTTAAAGCCAGACCGCACCGGTGTGGTTCGACCTTTAAGTTTACAGACTTGTTCTCCAGAAGCTCTACACGAATATGAAATGCAGCCCAACTTTTTCCCGTCATTACAATCCACAGGCATTTAAAACCAACGTCCAACGGTGTCTCCCATCCCCCTCTTCCGCTATACCTTCGGCCCGTGCTCTGACTAAATTCCGGTGACTTAAGGCTACCAAACAATCCCTTTAGCGCTCCAATTATAAAAAAAGGCTATATGCTAGAAAATTTTCTACTTACAGTATAACCTAAGACTAAAAGTTTCTTATGTCTATTATTGAAAAGCTAATTTCCACGTTTTGCAGATTTCTTCAATAACGATGTGTTTTATACATTTGTTCCTTTGATGTCGGCAGTAAGGCCCAAACCATTTTTGCTTGAAATGCAGAAGATAAAATCCAAACATTATTCTTTACCTAAGTGTATTTGCATTTGTTATGTATATGTATCACAATATCCTTATTATATTTATATAGTAAATCAGGAACATTATTTATCCCATTAATCTTCAGGAATTATCATACGTTATTAGCCCAAAGCGTCCCTTTTGTGTGGATTGCTGCCTCGTCGTTGCTAAACAATCGTCACAGTTTGACAGGCAACATATGCAATTGCTGCTAGATAACAACGTCATTCATAAAATTGTATATTTTATAACTGTTTTCCAAAAGAACAATGATTTAAATTTGCCAATTGATAATATTCCATCAAATGTATATTCTATTAAACATTAAATTAACATTTCTGTTGGTATTTAGCATTAATTCTATGATTTTATTTCGTAGTGTTTTCGATGTTTTTTTTTCGTACTAAATGTAATTTGTTATCTCAATTTTAAGTACTAAACTGAGCTTACAATTTATTAATTCTTAAAACTTAATTCCAAGGTTGAACTGTTTGAGCTCCACGCTGACTGTGGAATCTTGGAGGTGGAGATGTGAAGTTATGAATATCTTTTTCCAATAATTGGGTGTGTAAGAAAAGAAAATTCAACAACTTTTATTGAACATTCTTTGCTAATGGAAAGCCTAAGGGGACTTGAACGGGAGTGGTTTTGTGTGTAAAGCAGAAAAAAACGCAGCATTCTTAAAGAGGTACGTAGTGTAGAGTGTCTATCGAAACAAAAGTTTCACTGTCTCAATAAAGTTTAATATAAAATTCCGATAAATTCCGCATGTACAACAAATTGTTTTTCATTATAAAAGATAACCTAGGTCATTAAATAATATTCATATGTTGTTTTTTAAATGCAGATTTCCCCGTTTACCAAAAGTCCTGGTTGAAGATATAATCAATTTGTACGAAGGTATCTTTATGTTTGACCAATGTTGAGAAATATTCGAAACATTGTTAAAGTGCTGTGTCTTGTCTATTGGCAGCCTCGTACCTGCGATTTGACCCCTATGTATTTGTTTGCGGGGTACCGTTAATGGCCGATGCTATGCCAGCAATCCGGAACCGATTCATTCACTTAAAGCCAATATTAATTGCTTTAAAGCCATAATTCATGAAGACAAAATAAATTCCGTTCATTTTACTGCCTTTAAAAAAAACTTTCAAAAAGAAGACAACAACAACACCAAATATAAATTAGTTTTGCGAATTAATTTAGATTTAATAGTTATTTAAGTATATATACTCCGCGACAACTGTTTCAGACACTCCTTTAATTTCGAGGTTTCTCAATTCTTTGGGCAGCTTCTCCAATGCATACATATGTTTGTTATATAATTACTACTGATTCCCGTGTAAATTCGTGTCCCCGTTAGCCGTCTCTTAGCCGTTATCTCCCGTAAATTCAAATTTTGCCTCAATAAACCGCAACAACTGATTGAGACAGTTTTGTAAATTTACTGAATTAAAATTTAATGTTTCCTTTTTTTAAATTTTTATTTTTAATAACGAGTACTTCTTCTATTGTTACGTACAACCTCTAACATTCTCGACTGAAGGAATTTAAGCAATATTTTTACCGTCTTTTGTGTCAGATTTAGCCATTTGTTCTTAATATCATATAATAATATCATATCGGTATTAAATTGCCGAACTTTTTTATAAACTGCTCGAGAAATATGTCATCGTATATTTTCAAATATACTCAAGTATGGAGAAAACGCGGGCCGGTCAAGAACACAGAGATAGTTTCGTTCAAAAAAGTCTATTATTTTCGAGCTGTATGGATTGCCAATTTTCTTGATGAAAAGCGAATACATTACAGATATTCTTTGTCTGGTGTATAATTTCGTCGTCCAAGATTCACTTTCCATCCTTCCATTTACAAAGCAAATATTTGTTTTGATTTTATGCAATATTTTTGCCCAGATCATGGTTGCACCTGCGCTTTGTTGGTGTCGTTTTAAGAAGATCTCATCTTTTCGCAAATCATGAAAATAACGTCGAAATCTTCCTGGTCCATGCAAACAAAACCGTTTTTCATCGGTAAAGATTACATTCTTCCACCGCGCCTTTCACCGTAGATGATCTTTGGGGAATCTCAGAATGACGTTGCTTTATTGCAGGTTTCCTTTTTAAACGCTATTTCTGAAGATTTTCGGCTTCGGCTTACAAACGCTGGCAAGACCATAATTTCCATTCACATCTATAATGCATCCAGCATTGGATGCCTCTTGTTGTTGAGGTTTGGAGCTTTTTAGTAATTTGTAACAACTGTCCGACTCAAACATGTGCAATTTTATGGATTTAAGTGCATTTTGACGGTTTTATTGAGCTGGGTTAAACATTTTGCCAGATCAAATTCTAGTGTATTAATTTAGTAAATTGTTAAATATTTCAATTATTCAAACTTATCATAAAACAGAACTACGGATGACGTTCGAAGAGGAAGAACTCTTTAATTTTGAAATATTCCTAACCTGTCTCAACCAGTCGTCACGGTTTATTTAAATTTACAGGAGATAACGGTTAAGAGACGGCAAAGAAGACTAAGTAGCAGTTATTTAACAAACATATGTAGTGCGGCAAAATTGTTGTCAAGAAGTACCTACGTATCTTCTTTTCTTGGTAAAGTAGTGGTACTGGATGTGCCTTCGGTGATGAAGAGCTGCTTTCGAGTGACAACTAGGAAGGCAGCAAAGATATGAGAAAAAAAGAAGAAAAACAATGAAGCCACAGGCGCAGTTTAAGAGACGGCTGCGTAATATGGATTCTTAAAAAAAAAACGGAGAACAACGACGTTGTGACGTACAGCGGAAATGAGAATACTTCCGCAAAACTCGCTCGGTTTTGCTCAGAGCACAATTAATTTGAATGGGGCAATTGTGTTCTAAATCCGAGGGGAAATTCACTCTTTGAGTCGATGGCGCGGCACTCTATGAGTTCAAGCTGAATTTGCTTGCAACCGATAGACCGTCGTTTCCCAGAAGTGGGTCTTATTTGGATCTCCTGCTAATAGACAGACGACTGACGTTACGAGACGTAGACTCTCGCACTAGGAATTGTATGACAACGGTGGAGTATGACAGTGACCACTGTGGTCTTGCCGCGGTTATTCAATTCCCGAATGAGCTGGTGGAGCTTGAAGAATTCGCCGAGACGCACCCTTTCAATTATCGAAGGGCTCGTTGGCTGCGTTTCTCTAGGGTCCTTTCCAGGGAACTACGTTCGAGCGAGATAACACCACCTTCGGACAGAAACCTGACGAACGGAGAGGTTGACAGGTACCTCATACAAGTCGACAACACAATCCAAAGAACCATGGACAGGACGCTTCCTGAGGTATCACCCACGACAGATGGCGACATTTATCGTAATGATACCATCAACGCACTGCACGTGCAAAAAAGCAGACTGCTGTCGAGACTGAAGACTCTATACAGACGCTTTACAGACCCACACGACCCGGAAATACGGTCGCTCAAGTCGCAGTTGAAGAACATCCAAAAGTTGATTCAGATGAACTATAGAATTGCTGTCAATTCGTATTGGGGAGATAGGATACGGGTCGTACGTTCTAACGGCCCGGGTATGTTTCCCCAAATCAACCGAACCTTCCGAAGGAGGGGTCATAACGACTTAGAGGCTGTTCGACTTGACAGGACAACCGACAATGAAAACATACTGACTCCGGTTGGCATAGATCCGGATGAAATTGTGCTTGACAATGAGTTCTTCATTGTTGAGAATACCCAAGAGAAGGTAGAGGCAATAGGAGCTGTTTTTCAGAAAGTGTACATGGTCAACGACTCTCCAGGTGAACCACGACCTGGAGAACAGAGCCCTGCTGAACCACTTCCACCTAAGAAGTTCTGAGAATCCTGGTTTTACCAGTTTCAATGACGAAAATCAGGCAACCAATGCCGTCGCCCAATATGGCTCCAATGCCATCCTCATTTCGAAAGAGGAACTCAAAGACATCTTCAACGTTTTGAAGAACAAAAAGTCGACTGGCATCGACGGGACACCAAGTAGTGTTGCGTCATCTCCCTGATGAGGCGGTAGAGGTATACACAATCCTGTTTAACAATGCACTGAATAATACACATTATCCAGCGCACAGGAAGACGGCGGTAGTGCAACCTCTCCCCAAAAAGGACAAAAATTCTTTGCTTCCCAAAAATCTTCGGTCGATAAGCCTCCTCCCCCGCATAAGCAAGGTTTTCGAAAAGATTGTCAACATGGTCTTGATCCAGTGGACTGAGGACAATAAAATTATACCGAACAACCAGTTTGAATTTAGGGCGAGGCATAATACTCTACATGCCGCGTCAAAACTGGTTTCGGACATTCAGTGGAACAAACACAAAACACAGTGCACCGGGGCCTGTCTCGTTGACTTGAAAAAGGCATTCGACACCGTATGGTTAGAAGGCCTCTTCCTTAAGTTGACGAGGATGGGTATAAGCAAACCGCTGCTTTACACGATCTATAACATGGTAACGGGTAGCAGTTTTGTTGTCAAAAGTGGCAACAAAGTTTCCACCAACGTTTTCCAAATAAAAAATGGGCCCCAACAGGGTGCAATGAACTCAACAATCCTTTTCGCTATTTTCACCACGAACATGTCCACTTATCTACCACGTGGTTAGAAGGACAGTGGACAGGCGACTGTTGTACGACGCCAACGTCGCAAGAGTTAGTCGGGATGCTCTCCGGTTCAGCACATCCATGATAGGATGAACACGGATAGGGACGGGGGGTTCTGCTGGTGGTTAGAGCCACACCAGGAACCCCAGCTGTCGTCAGCCTGGTAGGTTAGGGTTGGTCCCCCACGGCCAACTCACATTTAGTATAAGTTAGGTTAAGTTAGTAATTAAGATTAAATAAAAACTGTACATAATATATAAACAAAAAACAAAGGTTAGTCGTAAGTATATTAAGTTAGAATAGGAGATAGATTAAGGAAGATTAGGATATTTTTGTAGAAAATTCCATAGATAGCTAAGTTTTTTAAAAAGAAAGTTTTTATAGTTTTAAAATAATAAATAATAGTTTTTATGTATTTAAACAAAAATAATTAGCAATGACGCCGAAAGGCAAAAATAAATATATCAGTAGTTTAGCTTAGAGCGCCCGCATAGAGCCAGTAAGTAGTTATAAGATGTCATTTCTGTCGTACCTAGTTTTAAAATACTATTAGATAAAAAAAATAAAAAAAAATGTTTTTTAAACTAAAAACTCAATAATGATAACAAATGATAATCTTTCATACAATTGTATCCCCATCGCCTAACAAAGAAGACGGCCAATGAAATTTAACTCCGGATAGACTTTCCTTATTTTTTGTTTGCTTGAAGGTATCATTTCCGCGGCAGGATGGAGAATAATACCTCTTACTTACTGGGTTTCTGTATTGGTTTTACGAAGTCATATTACCGTTTCCGGCTCGTGTTAGTGGCGCACTGATATTCAAGCCCTAAATAAATAATTTTGAAATTTCGCGTAAATCGCTTCACAGAAGATGTGCATACATATGCATATGAATGGTAATAAATATACACACAACTCTTTGAAATTTTAAAAAGTTAATTTATAATAAGGATAATCGCTCGCAGATAGGTATATGAATCCAAAATCCTCCGCATTCATTCAAAGCGGTCCAAGTACCTGCTTAGTCTACAAATCACAGTTAGTCTCACAACAGATTTAGATACATATTTGTGTACATATATGTATATATGCATACAAACTAAAAGCTATAAAGATGAAAGAAAAGAAAACGCTTTAAAAATGGCGTGCATTTATCATTTTGCATTTCGCAAGACAATTTATAGATTTATCCTGCAGTTATTTTTGCAGAACGTGGTGTGATACGTTGTGCGATGATAACTCTTCATTAAGCCCTTTTATTAATATGTATATTTATTTTTCATCCAAATGTAGACATGTCCATTTCAATTCAAAAGTACTTCTCACATGCATATGTACATATGTATGTAAGTTTGCCAGTGAACCCAATAAATCACTTGGGCTTTGACTGAATGTAGCTAGGAGATATAGAACCCCTTTAATATTTTATTCTCAAGATTACTTAAAGGAAACCAAAAGGAAAACGACGTTATTTATGCAATACGTATGGGATTTCTGAAGTCATGCATGCAGTTATTATGCCAAGAAAAATAAATAATAAATGCTACTTGAGACTTGTGAAATGTCAACTAGTTCAGCACTCATTATACGAGAATATACTCTCCTGTATGTGTGTGTGTGCCTGCTCTGGCCTGTTTTTACGTTCTAGGATGCATCCGTATCATCTTAGAAGGAAGGGAAGAAAGAAGAAGAAAAAACATCATTTCATGTTTGGTATTGCTGAAAGCATAATTAAGTGAATAAAAAAATACCCTCCAACAGCAAGTTCCTTTTAAAATTCTATCTGTGGTTCAAAAATGTATGGCTTATTATTTTGAGGTTCAACCAAGAATTTAATTATGGTCTTTGAATCAAAGTTGTTTTAATTTATTCTGCAAGTACGTGGTTGCCTCTAAATAATTTCCCCCACTCTTTAGGTCAAGCTCCCTTTTGAATGATTTTATTTTTGCTTAAGATACTATATAAAGGTTTTCCTTATCCGTGGGCAATTTAATGTACATAGACATAGGCTTCCACAGGCAGATGTCGTACAGTGTAAATGTAATGAAATAAAAAATATGTAAATAATTCTAGTGTATAAGACTGTAACGTACTCACCATCGGGAGGCAACGATCACTTTAATAAAAACACAAACGATTGACGTGATTTGAAAAAGTGAAATACATCTTTGTGTAAAGAGTCGCATATATGTTGTAGATGAGAGATAAATTCTACTCTGGAAATAGATAAAAAATTTCCTATCCATACACTGTACACAAGCATACCGTTCAAAAGTGTCCAATATCCACCTTTGAATGTACACATTGCCATCTGCCTAATGCAATTGTGGAGCATCATCATATCGTTGCCTCCCGATGTGCGACAAATTGTATGAAGACAACGCCCTTGAACTCTTAAGGCAAATACGGGAGCCACGAAATGCAGAGCCATTAGGTTCATTTTCGATTCGTATTTCTCATTTCTTCTGCATTAACAGCGCTAACTCAAAAATGCAATTTCCGCCGAGCTTATTTTATCGTTTCTGCAATTGGATTCTAATAGTGAATAATGGGTTATTCATAATATGTGATTAATTGCCAAAATACGAACGAAACAATACAAACAATTATACGTATATATGAGTTCTAAGAATTGGGTTTCGTTATGAACAAAAAAAAAAAAAAACAACAGGAAAAAGACAAAAAAGCTTCATCATACTAACACATTGGTGCACACGTCGGGATAATGTTACGTACATAGCTAAGAGTATTGTTATTAGTTAAATTGAGTTAAGATTTGAGTTAAATAGATATAATTGTATATACCGTTAAGTTTTAGTTTGGGTAAGGGTGCTACGCTGAGGGAAAGTTAGATTATAAAAAAAACTTTTGTTTACCCAAGTTTTCAAATTTTCTTGAGGTGAATTTAATTCTAGAACAAAAAATTACAACTTAATAAAAAAGGCCGAAAGGCTAAGTACGCACATTAGCTTAGAGCACTCATAAAGAGTCAGTAAGTAGGATTTAAGATCAGTCGATTAGATTAGTAAACTATTTATTTTTAGTATTTTAGTCGAGAATATAAGTAATGAAGAATGAATTAAAAAAAAAAGAATTTGTATTGTATAAAAAGGAATTGTATTTTGTTTTTGAAATTGTGTGAAGAGAACTACAAATTATAAAATGCAAGTGTGTGAAGGTTAAACTTATTTATGTATGATGACAATTACAAATGCATTACTCAAGATAGCATTTTGAAAGGACACTCTCTACACTCCCGTATAGTGTACTTGAAGACAAGGGCAGAGCGCAAAATGACAAATCGTTGTCAACAGTTTCATCACGATACCAGATGTGAAAAACATACTGAAAGGTTTAAAGTTTTCTATATCTTATGAACTTAAAAGTCTGCACTATTTCAATGGTCCATTACAATCCAATCATTTATACTCATACAATTTTCTTTTCACTCAATGTATGATGATGAGTATGGTATGTAACGATGGTATGTAGTTTTCTGGATGTACTATTTTACACTATGTTATAATCATAACCGTAACATCGATTTAATTGCAAAATTAAGCTTTTCGTAATTCGCATTTTTTCATATGGCATGATTAATAAACATTCATTTTTTTACGATTTATTGATGCTCTGGCCCTGTTGAACAAATCATGCTTTAAACTGTCTTTTTCGTCTCAATCTGATGTTCATTTATCAATAATCTATTTGATTCCTGTCAACCCACCGCGTCTAAATATAATTTTTTTTTCATCTCTCCACTGACATTCAAAATAAATACAAAATTAGCCTCTGCTCTTCACCTAAATTCAGAGTTCCTTTATTACGTTAAACAAAAAATTATAGAGTTTGTGAAATGGCATGGCTAGTACAAAGCAGTTATATAAATTGTAAGTTTTGCTATTTTGAAACATTATGCTCATCTGAAGAAAATAGATTATAAGAAGAGTTCAGAAATTAGACATAGACATTCGTGTACAAAGCAGTAGTTGACGAGATATTTTAATGCAAGACAACTAATTCTTTTATGTTGGGAATAAACCTTTGAAGAGAATCAGATTGAAATATATATAGGAGATCTGTCACCAAAGAGTGGTATTACCTGCAAGTTGTGTGTACATCAGCGTTTGCCTTAGGCAACAACATTGTTTCTTGCATCTTCGAAAAACATAATTTCAATGAAATTAATTTGCAGGAAGTATTGATGTTCTTTTTTGATTTGAAAGAAAAATGCAGCAGAAGCCCTTCGAATGCCTATATAAGTTTACGGTGAATTAATCATACAAAGTCGTCGTTTAGTGTCGACGACAAGGAGCATCTTGGACTCGCAGAGTTGTTGGGAGTGACTCAGCAAGCAATTTTCGTTTAGTTACAGAAATATGGATTTATTCTAAATCGATGGGTGTTTCAACCGAGTAATGTCGAAAGGCTGCTTCTTGAAAGACATCTAAAAAGGAATTTTTGAGCCGGGTCGTAACTGGAGATAAAATGTGGATATATTGTACCTTAGCAAAAATACTATACAAAGCCTGCTGAGCCCGTTTCATTCTACTACATCGAAGCCCAAGAAAATTGTTGAAAATTGATGTGATGTACTAAGAGCTGCTAAAACCAGGCGAAACCAATGATGGAAATCGACTACAACTAATCCGTTTGCACAGTGTATTGCGTAAAAACAGTCAGAATGATCGAAAGGAATAACAAGGTGATTTTGGAACAGAATAACACTTGGCCCCACTTGGCTGTAGCGGTTGAAAACTACTCGGAAAAGCTGAAATGGGAGGTATTTCCCAACAAGCCGTATTCTCCAGAACATGCTCCGACTACTACTCGTTTATCTCATCCAAAGTGTACAATTCTACAGCCAACTCCGCTGCTACTTTTCTGATTTATTTAAAGAAAAGATTTTGTGTGCAAAGCAGAGTATGCTGAAAAGACTTCGAAATGTTCGTCCACGTTTCAGTTCACCTCTAGAATTTTATGATAACTGCAGTACTCATGCTTTTTCATGAAGTTCACGTTTAGTTCAAGAAGGACTTTTTGCTAACAGGAATATAATAGGTAAGGCTTAACATCACTTTACGCCCTTGAGTCTATTGACTATAACAAAACTAAGCAGTTCAATATTCGCCTGTGCTGGATGACTCGGCAGTAAAATATTCCTGGCAACTTTAAACTTAATAAAATTCTTGTTAATACTAGTGCGGTCAACTGAAGTAAAACGAAACATATGCTTTGGTAAACGGGAAGGTAATTTATTCCAATTTTTTTTCTTAATACTTATTATGTTATGTTATTTTTTACTTGTCTATTTTATTATTTTTATTTGTTATTATTTTGTTTTGTTTTAGATTTTGTTAATGATAAACATCAGAAATTTTTTCTATTCCCTATGCCTATTCCAATGTAAACAAAAAAGCAATTCTCAATAATATATTTCTGTATAGCATCACACTTACACTTTTCACAATTTTCAATAGAAATTTGATACCAAAAACCAGAACATGTAGCTTGGTTTGTGTATCTTTAAATACTATTTTCAAATGTCAATATGGTACTCATTGCATAGGACTTTTTACAGAGCCCAAGACCGCTTTGTAAACTAACATCGCACAATATGTCCATGAGTTCTTCACACATAAATTCTGTATAAATTGTCTCACATTAGCCGATACAT
This sequence comes from Eristalinus sepulchralis, assembly GCA_944738645.1. Taxonomy (NCBI): domain Eukaryota; kingdom Metazoa; phylum Arthropoda; class Insecta; order Diptera; family Syrphidae; genus Eristalinus; species Eristalinus sepulchralis. The sequence continues at coordinate 55,616,218 of OX122882.1, forward strand.
AAATTATCATCTTTATCGAATTCGCAGAATTCCCATTTACCCCCAAACTAACCACTCACTAATCGATTAATTACCAGCACCTCGGCTCTGCTAATATGAAACATTCCCACGAGATGGTTTCGGATTTGGTGAATCTGACCACTTGTCGGACATAAATAAATTTGATTTATTCGTTTTCGAAGGTATCGTTGTGGATATTGTAATTCCCTCTTAACAAAGCGGAGTTCTTTGATTGTTGGATCAAAGAAGCCATCAGGGATGTATTTAAAATAAAAGCAAATAATCGAATAACCAATATTACTTTCTGGTTCAAGAGAAAACGTGTTCGAGAAACAACTTTTAGAAAGCACTTGATAACAAGAATCAGAATTCTTTGGCATAAGAAATAATAGAAACGACAACATTCTAATATTGGCAGTTCACAAAGCCTATGTAAGTTCTACGGTAAAATCAGTAAATTACCCACCACAGTAATAAACCGGACAATCTTCCAATCGTTAAGTGCAACTGGAAAATAAATATCTCTATTGAAGAAGCAGACTATGATCTAATACCGTGATGGTGCCAATCTTATGAACAGATGCTATATTCCGTTTAGTTATTTTATACTGATTATACTCAATTATTTTTACAATGCTTAATTATTCACACCAATAGTCGCCAAAAGTAGCGAGGAGTAATGCCCGCCTGCAGTGGCACGTTATGCAAACGGGTTTACGAAAGTGACAACTAAAGAATATAGCAAAGTTGAAACTTCAATATTTTAACATTTGACTTGTCCAGAACCTTCTTTGGCTAGCTTTAGTTTCTACAATACTACGTGCCAACAATGAAAATATATGTGTGTAAAAAATAAAAATTAAGAATTATAAGAGTACATTAAGCGCCTAAAAAGACACACAAAATTGCTTTCCAATTTAACTCAAGATACCAAGATATTCGAATTCCTTTAGAAATTTGCATATTTGTCCATGTTTCCTTGCGAAATTCAAAAAATCGTCGAAAATAATGAACTTCTTGCAAGAAATATTGCATTCATTTTTCAAATGCACTCACGCCTCTCAATAGTTCGAACTGGATGAGGTTCATTAATATATCTATATCACGGCATTTGCTTTACTCTTTTATGCAGTTTTTTCCAGTCACGTCACCCCTAATGTCTTTCTATTCGCTGCGTCAATGCATATCAGTACTGTAAGAATATTTTCCCTTTATGTATTGTTGGACGCTTCAATGGATTCACTGGAATGCTTAAAGAACCCGGTACGATTTCCTTATTTAAGAGCATTATTTACCATCAGTCAGTAATATCATTCATTTTTATTGAGGCGTATTTTAATAATATAATCAATATTGTCAAAAAGTTTACCCTATTCCGATATTTGGCGATCGGAATAGGAAGATAGGGACTCATATTCCACCATATGTTCAATCGACCCAATACTGAACAGCTGTTGAAGTTATAAGTCCATTGTTTTCATTTTGTTGAAAAGATGTCCCAAAATTGTATTTTGCGAAAAACCAAATTCCAACCTTCGCCGATATTTGAAAATTAGCGTACATTTTGAATTGAATTGAATTTAGTATACAGCACAAAAGAAGTTTTATTTAAAGAATATAGATATAAGTTAGTTTTGCACAGTTTCTCAAAACATTAAATAATTATATAAAACTCTTCCTACGACTGTAAATCGAAAATACACTAAATAACGCTGTTCTCTTAAAGTATGTAGATATTTGTATGTAAATATGTATGTATGTACTTACGTACAATTCATATTCGCAAGTCAAAGAAAGAAAAATATTTGTTTCAAAGTGCTCTCAAAATATTGTGAGATGATGGAAGTGCACAGCGTCTACAAAAAAGCCGCCAAACAGAACCCCTTAAAGGTTAAGTAGAACATAATGCATCGCGTTGAAAGTGCATTGGAATACGAGTACATAAGGTATACAGAAGAGTGCATTATTTCTTCATGGTGCAGTAAGCATCACTCTTGTACTCCAAACACATGGGAAAGGATAGTAACTGAGTGTGCACTAGACTTATCCACACATATTATACAGATTTTATATGCAAGCTAGCACGTATGCCTTTAGTGTAGTTATCTCCTCAGAAAGCCGTGGTAATATGTTAGAATGTGCGACTAAGGTATCGAAAAAATATTCACAACTTTAAGATGCTTGAAAAGGGGTATCATTGTATTGAGTTATGTAAGTATATACATTGGCATGTGAATATAATTTATGATTACGTCTTGCAGGTTTAATGGGATAGAACGACTTGAAAAGACGGATCACACTTTAGACTATGTTTCTCTATTTATAGATTTGTCTAGTTACCACAAGTAATTATATTCTTAATACATTGACAGTTGAATAAAGTGAAACAGAACGTGTGCTGCACTATGGAATTGTTACGGTGCATTCGAAATGCATTCAAATGTAAAGTCAATTTTTTTTTGTAAATATATATGTACACATATTTAATCATACATACTCCTTTGCTTACTTTTTCATACAAGAGCTTGCCTCCTTATTCGACTTTGAAAAGAGATGTTATCTTTATCAGTTTTAACACGTTCCGTGTACGTACTTATATGCTCATGCAGATGCATGCAGTGTTCTCCCTGGCTTCCATTCCAAGGATAAATCGATTATATAAAACTGATTTAAATTCATTTATATGGCATATTTATTATGTATTTAATAATCTTCTATACGTTGTGGAATTGAGGAACAACACATTTTTTGTACGTTTCCTCTCTGAAAAGTGTCCTTTTTTCCTTATTAAAAGATTCTTGACTCCTGACTTTTTTCAATGATAATCTTTCATTTAGACGTATTATTTGAAATTTTTGGTGTTAAGCTAAAGTAGGAGGCTAATTTTGGTATATTTTGGTATATTTTGGTATATATATATATATATATATATATATATATATATATATATATATATATATATATATATCTTCGTCTTGACGAAGCACAGCCTTTGCCTTCTTTATATATGGATATACATATATACAATCCAAGTTAATGTAGTGAACATGTTTAGAAAATAAAAATCTAGGAGAAGTTCAAGGCTAGTATAATATATTTTGAACCTCTATTGAGGTAATATTAATAATTAATAACTGTTATGTGTGTAAAATAGGCCAACAATTTATTAACGGCTCCTTACGACAAATAGGAATTGTCAAACGGTTGTCTACAACTTTAAAGACCTGATTTTGTATAAATAGAAAAAAAAAATAAAAAAATATAACAATTTAGCACGGCAAACTTTTTTTAAGATGATGGTAGAATTCTGGAATCTGAGAAAACTCATCCAACTGTACAATTGCAAAGAAGTTCCAATTACCCCGAACATGCACTAGAGTAAGGCATGGACATGTGCGGTCGTGTAAATTCTTTTTCTTATACTGGAACATTTACTTCGTACAAAGGCACTATCTTCAGCATATCATTCTACTTGCTTGGTTACGCAGACGATATGGATATTATAAGTCGCCCCAGCCGCTCCAATAGCTTGCACGACCATTGAAAATGGGTGAGGCCACTTATTTTCGGAGTAGATAAAGACAAAATAAGAAATTTCTTGTCAAAAAGCAAAGAGTCACATTATTAACATACCGAGATTCGATTTTATCGTAAATCTTTCAACATTATTGGTTCTAAAACAATATATCACTAATTACAATTATTATATTTGAAGTATTGAAATTACGATAAAACCCTCAATCTAAGTCCCTTAATCTAAGCTATCGATTTAATTTACTATGTAAGTGAAGTGAAATTAAGAAATAATCAATAAATAAATACTGTTTCTTTTAATTTTGCATACAAACATACTCGTATGTATATACGTTTACAGTTGTCAGGCTTTAGAATATATATATATATTATATATTACATATATATACAGACACTCTTTACCGAATCTTTGGTCCCGTATGCGAAAAGTCAAAAAACGGTTATTACTTTGCCGAACGAATGAAGAACAACCCTGCAGCAAAGAGGATTTCCAAATCTTATCCCATCGGTTCGTGAACTAAAGAAAGACCAACGCCCCTTTCAAGAACCAAGTTAACACGGATGCCAGACCGTTCTGGTCTGGTCTGGTCTGGAAAACTGGAAGCAGAGTGTACACGCGACCGACGGACGTAGAAGGATAACGAGTCTCAAACAGAAAACCAGTACGGGTTTCGAGCCCGTTAGGTAAATAAGTAACCTTTTTTGCAGAAAAATAATCTCTTCTAACAAAATGAAGCTTAAAATACTGCCTCTCTCACAATCTATATAACCAGCATCAGGAAATTTATACTATCAGAGGCTATACATTTTAGATTCATCTCACGATAATTTCTTACTTGAAGTTTCTTGAAGTTCCTTTAACTTACCTAAATTTTCTTAAAATAAACAATTTCTTTTAACATAACAATGATGAACTATTTGGAATTATGTTAACTCTAAAAGCTTTTTTTCAAATAATCTTAAGTTCAGAAATAGGAAAGCAACGGAATATATAGATACAAATAGTTTTGAAATAAGGTCAACATGTATCAAGCTGGTGATAGATGCTGTATTGTTCTCCATACTTACTACTTATAATTAGTTAACTATAAGTCATATATGTATACATGAAATACGAAATAGGTAGTTGCGAAGGTGGGTATATCCAATCGTGAATTTTTAGAAGCACATAATCGCCTCATCATACCTATATACTTCACTGTTTATGTGTTTTAAAGTTTGACAATAAAAGTATTGCCATCGGAAATGTAGATATCAAGTAAGGCATTTAATCTTTAACAATAAAGAATAAAAAGTTCAAGTATAGAACTCCCTATGAGTTTGTGCCTTGCGTCCTATGGTGTAATAAATTTCGTGTGATATGTTAGTAATAATTTCTTAAAAGTTAAAATGACTACTCGTCAGGTTGTCATTTTGTAGCTCCATTGTCTAGATACACCAAACGTGTTTCGTATGCTACGTACTTCTCCACGAAAACGTTTATTTCTGGAATGTGAAATATGCCCCCGATGGAGCCCCAAGCCCCATGCATTCCTGTCCCCAAAAAACAAATACAAACATTCAACAGTCTACAGTTGTTGTTCGCTAATTGCCATTAGCCAAAGACCAAGGCCCCTATCGTGCAGATATAGTTTTGCTTTTTTTCATACAAAATATACATGCATAAGTCACTTACCCACGAAAAACGAGAGTGTTAAGTCTTCATTTGGCTTTATAAATATTCGGTCATTTTATTTTCATAATATTATATATACACTAATAGAACGCCAAGCGATCACAGTCACCAAAGAAAATGTTTTAATCTTCTTTAAGTTTGCTAATTTCTGAATCGAATAAAAGACCATTCAAACCAAAAAACAACTAAAAATTTAAGTCCCAGTTGGGCGTCGTATAAATGCAATTGCCATGGGTAATGAAACTTTGAATACTCGTATACAAATGTGTCAAACAGTCGTAGATTTCCTAGCATTTTCATCGAAGCTACATTCTACGTGAATGCTGAATGATTCATCTATTCAAATACTTATACACATGCATAAAACTATGTATATTAATGGCTATAGCACTGCACTCGCATCCTAGGGTTGTGCGGATATGCCTGTGAAAAAGCGATTGAAAATAGTTCCTTTTTTCCATTTGTTTTCACTCGGCAATATCGAGTGTGAAAATAGAGTGAAAAGCGTCAATTTATGGTGAATAATCGCATTGGCTTTGCTTGGCTGCTGAAAATTGTTGGTATTGTTTTAGCGCGCCTACCATATAAAAAGGGTTGAAGGATAACGGGGCAACATTTCCCAGGGGAAACGGATTTTTTTAGGGCAATTGCTAGAAAATGTGACAGAGCAATTGGCAATTTTCAGTGTAAAGGACAGTAATACGATTGAAGCCGAAGCTTCATTAGTAGCGACCGAATGGAGGAAAGGCAAGGCAGAAAGAAAACGATACGCCTGGGATTACGTGAAAATTAAACACTAAAAATTGTGCATGCATATGCGTGCATGCACAATAAATAATCGGATTACCTAGTTTTACGTACAAGTTTAATCTACTGAGACAAGTGCAGTTTAATGTTGATGAAATAAAATTAGAACTTTTGGAATGGTCTGGGTATAGTTTGAAATAAAATTTAAGTTGAAATGACTCGCAAAAGACGTGAGAGACAGAAAATTATGTCTACAGATCTTGAGGGGTACAATCAGGTCGTTGTATCTAAAGTCTCAACTGATGATGATGATCAAATCAATCAACACAATTTTACAGATTGTCAACTCTAAAAGCAGCTAAATAGGACTTTGTGAGGGCGATTACACAGCAAATTACAAAAGATATGGGACCTGTAAATCTCATAAAGTGCAACGTAAATAAGTCACAAGCGCTTCTTTAATCGAATGCTTTTACCTCCACAAGTATCGTTATTGTTGTAACAAATCAACTTCTGTATAAATATTAAATCGCAAATAACTGAATCCAACACAAACTCAAATTACCGACTCTAATCAATCATCGGATAAAAAAGAATAAAACATAATTAAAATATAAAACAACTAATCTCTCATATGACTAAACGAAACTGACAAATTGTAAGCAGAATACCATTGTTCGGAATGACAACGGATTACAATAACTTTATCTCGAACTTACACAATATGTGGAAAAATACAAGTTTACCTTATCTTAGTCTCAGTACGCCGTTTGAAAAATATAAAGGAAAATATAATAACCACATATAAATGAAATTCGAATCATTGCGGGTGATAAAATGTGTACATGGTACACATTTTAATAATTAAAATAATTAAGTGGCACTACAGTCCACACAGCAACAAAAAAGAGAGGTGATCAGTCCGGGAATCCCACCTGGACCTTTGCTGGGTGGTTAACGCACTATTTTTATTTAACATTTATTTTGTATTACTAATTTTCATTTACTTAATTCTAGATAAAAAAAAATAGTTAAACTAGTTACATTTACTTTACTCTTACAATTCTATCTTACAGTTCCCATGCGATCAATTACCCACTACGTTACGACGACCACTGGTGACGGTATTCTAACTGGGGCAATATTTGGGATTGTTAGATTTATTGTATTTTGTCTTAAAGTTTGAGTTTATGTCAAAAAATTATGACCTTAAACAAAAAAACGAATCTTATGGTTGTCATTGGATTTTTGAGCATTATAGTTTGTAGTCTATGTATAATTGAACGCTTTATTTAGTAAACTATTTAACCCATTAATTCGTCAGTCTATACGACGAAATCTATACTCGTATATGTATAGAGAAATTATTTATTGTAAAATTCCACGTCACGTTATAAAAGCCGTCATATGTTCACTTAACCTGGGTGAATGAATCACAACAAAAGTGTCACTCATTTGTTCTCGAAGTTTTTTTTTACTTTTTCTACTTACTTATTTAAATGCGTACATATATCAAGATTATCTACAAATATATATACGATGATGCACACGTACGAGAAATTACATTTGTATATATGCGTATATACACAAACAAAACAAAGGAAACTGAATTTAAAATATGAATTTTCCATATTAATACGTTCAAAGTTAAGAACAATACTGGCAAAACTATATGTGAATAATCCCAAACTATTTTTCATTATTTCACATGTGTTTTAACATGAAGTAAGTTGCGTAAAATTTTTATTTAAATGATTAATCCAGTCATATAAAAGAACTGCAGGCAGTAAGGAGTAACATTCATACATACATATGTATTAAACAGAAAATTGGGTTAAATAAAACATGACCAAGTTTTATGGCATACAGCACATTCTCATGCACGTTCATGGAAGTGGTGATAAACTACCCACATTATACTGCAGTGAATGGGGTTTCAGCTCACAGGATGAACGATGATTTTTTTCTTTTCATTCAACCAATCACTGTTTAAATAAGTATGCAACAATATTTTTTGGCATTATTCTTGCTTCTGACTTGCAATTTTTATTTTGATTTTAATCCGTAGTTTGCCAGTCGATAAAAGTACTTTTGTACATGTTTGTGGCGATTGTGCTCAATCATCTCATCGTTTATTTTGTTTGTCATATAATTTTTTCAATAAATTTGCAATGATATATGAACAGTATAGTTACAGTCGACAAATGCAAAGAAAGAAAATATGTCCATAACACTTTAATTGCACGTCTAAACAAATTGTGTCATTCACTAGTTTTTTTAGTTGTTTCCGATGGCGTGAAAATCTTCGAACTGAATTAGTTACTACGTAGTTATTAATCCCTTAATTCAAAAACTCTCTGCTGCATTTTAGTCCGTTTTGAATCTTTTAGTTTTGTGTTTTTTTTATACATTTCAAACCCGAATGCATATGTTTCAAAGAAACACAACTAAAATAAGCTGCTGCATGTACGTAATTATTACCTCTAGTTGTCTAATGGAAATTTGGAAATTACTGTCATATATCAATATTTTCTTTTACTTTTGCATATCGTAACACTTAAGTAACGTAACAATAAAGATTGGACATCTAGTACAAATCCTATTTTTTTTCTGATTTCACGATAGTTGTTAACATGACATCTGTTTTTCTATATTATTCTTAGACTAATGTTCATATTACCTACCACTAAAAAACTTTTTTTAATATTTTTATCCCAGTTTCATGTTCAATTATAAAGTATATTACATTGTTAGGTATCTTAAAACTAAACAAGATTGTACCTTCTGCTATTTTTTTGTTTTCTTCTTATTTATTGTCAATCAGCATACAATAATTAGTTTTATCAATTGGTTAAGCTAAGATCAGTACATTTACTACATTTATTACAAAAGTGTTAGATTGTTTTGGACTCCCAAACATATTATTACATGCCCCACATGCATGTAGCATCAAAACATTTTTCAACCCAAAAAGCATGATTATTATGAATAGATAGAACATACGATAAAGATAAGCTGCAGTTTTGAAAGTGTTGGTTCCGCAGCAACTGACTGTTTAATTGGTCCGTATTTCTTTAAAAACGATACTTGTCAATAACCGATATAGATCAAAGATTACTGGCTTTTTAGTTTATCTATTACACAACTATGATGCGCAGAAACTGCTTTTTCAACAATATGTCACACACCTCGTGCAACAATTGATATATTAAAAAAAACGTTTGGGAACCGCATAGTTTCATGAATTTGGTTCCAAGATCGTGAGATTTCCAGCCACTTGACAATTTCTGTGGGGATACGTTTCGTCGCTAATGTACACCGATATGACAACATTCGCTGCTTTACTGCAGATATACGGCCACTTATGTTGAAAAAAGTAATCAAGAATTGGACCTCCTGATTAGACCACGTCTGAGTCAACTGTGTCGGTCGAATGTCAGAAATCATATTTACATATTATAACGACAAAAGATTATCTTTCGAAAAAATTCAAATTCATGTCATTCTTAAGAATCATCTTTGTTTTATTATATTTCAAAGCACTATGTCTCTAAAAAGAAACATTTTTAATGAAAGATACCAAATTCATCTTTTTTTTTAAATTTATTTTTTTCTTAAGAATTAAATCTACCTTCTTTTCGTTATAACAGTGAACCCATATTTGATTATAACTCGACGAAAATATTTACAATATGTACATAGCAGTGGCTGTGCATACACATAGTACACACACATACATCTCTAGTACCCTCTCTAGTTTTTGTAGGGAGCAACAACAAATCATGCTTGTTTAACAGTACCTCCCTTGTGAACCCAAAAGTCAGAAATAAAATAAAGATTATTCTGTACGTAACAATCGAATAGTTAAGGAGTGTATTTATATCTGCTACTACAATTTCAGAAGTGAGATTTCGTGTGTTTTTGTTTTCTACTAATATAGCAGATTTTATTATTTCTTTCCTGCATGTATGGTTAGCATACAGTTTCCCGCTGACTAAACTAACTCAATTATTCTTATCCGTGAAGGACTAAATACAAATTTGTATTAGTTTCAATTGGTAGCATCATGTATGTATATTTTATTAAATTGTTTCTACACCATATTGAATAGATCTCCTTTTCACGTGGAAAGAAAATAGTTACTGAAATTTAAAACTCCCCACAGAAAATGTGCTTACAACAAAAGGTACCCTGTATCACTCAGAACTAAAACATGTTTATTCGAAACAATTGTACGTGCAAAATTTCAACAACTACCTGCTTCTGTCATACTACTATATGACTACTACAGGTATATAAATACATATCTACCATAGACACAATAGTTGCACGAAGTGTTACTGTATAGTAAAGACCGTCAAGATAATGCACAAATAATGTAAAACATTTTTCTACTAAATGAAAGGCAATCTAAAATCAAGTGCAATTAGTGTACACTTTGTAGTACAATTTAATTCGAACTTTATACAAAACACAAAACAAATTAATTTCAAGTGAGATACATTTTTAAAATATATGTCCTGTAAATGATAGCAACAGAGGAAATAGAAGTGGTTGTTTGGGGGGCAAGTAAAAAAGAAACAACTGTTGACTAAGAACACTCAAATTCTTGGCAGCGAAGAGATTCTTGAAATCAGCACTTGTGGATGAATGCCAACAACTTTGGAGGAGAGATTACCATCGAATTTAAATGATTCAATATAGTGCAACAAGTTTACAGGACTTTTCAAAGTTATTATTCATTGCGCACCGTTTAGTACCTAAAAGGATGCTATTTACCACAAGTATTTAATTGAAATTGAAACATGTATACACATTTAACGTATTTTCAGATTTCAAGAGCACCTCAACTCTATCAATCTAATTAAGATTTTAAATTAACGTCAGAGCTGTAATTAAGTGTGTGATAAGCGTACATTTTTAATGACCAAACACCCTTTCGGATATGGCAACTGCTACGTTTTTAAAAATATTGTGATTTAAAAGAAAAATATATAAGAAGGACGGAGGATTTTTTTTCATAAAGGAAAAACATTAAAGTACTAACATTACTTTAGTGGACGAAACTATTTATATAATACAATCCCATATATCTAATAAATAATTTATTATTTATTATCTTCTACTTGCCGTAGAAGAAGGATTTGGAAGAAATTATAAATAAAGATCACATCGTCAGCCCACAGGGATCAGGGACTAGTTTCCTTTAAAACTACTCCTGATGTATTTGATGTTGTTCACCCATCAGTGACCTACGGTAAACGATTTTAAACAACAAGCTTTTCATAGAAAATTATTGCCATTTGATTGTTTTCAAAAACACCATTGTGTCCCATCACTCAGGCACATCACTCGGGCACACTGGCTCAAGAGCATTATTGACCAAAAATGGCCCTATTGGACAAAAATGGTAAAAACGCAATTTAAAAGAGCTCATTGTGAGTACTGAGAAAAAGTCAATATCAAAATATGCATTCATTAAGGAAAAAAATACGTTGTAATAAGACGAGAACTGTTAAAAAAATTCGATTATCAATTTTTTTTAATCTCAAACATATGTTTACAGTTTTAGCTATATAGCATATTTATTTTCCTTGTGATAGGTATAAAAGTTGGACTTGTTTTGCGTGTTCGGCGATTTCCTACCGTCAAAAGAAATGGATCAAAGAAATTGCATTCAATTTTGTGTGAAAAATATAATTAAGTGTTCAAAAACATTTGAAATGTTGACAGTTGCATACAGTAAGTGTACTCTAAGTCGGAAAAATGTTTACAAGTGTTACAATCTTTCCAAAAAAGGTCGAGAAGATATAAATAACACCGCTTGCCCGGCTCTTTCAAAACGTGTCATGCCAATACCAGATGAATTCACATTTTATAGTGATGCTTAAAACCCAATTATATGCATTTGCATATTTTTTCCAGTGTCGAAAGTAATGACAGATTCTAATTAAAGTTTAGTGAGGACATATTCGCTATTTTCTCGAGAAAGCAGGCCGACGCCATTTTGTGTCAGATTCTACCGTACATCTAGAAAAAAGGTGTATTATTTTCGTGGATAGAAGATTATTCTAGAACATTTACGTACGACGGAATATGGTTTTTTTGTTGAGCGTGCTATAGAAATACTCAGAACACAAGAAAGACCGACGTCAGCAAATTTTAATAGCGGCCTTTAGTTTTGTATATCATTACTTAAGGCGAATTACCAATGATTTTAATCTAAAACGTTGCCGATACGCATCTATCCCCATCTAAGCAGTTTCATTTACAGAAATTTTAATACCTATCTTTTTATCCATTGTCTTTGTTTTCAATAACTGTGTTGCTCCTTCGTCGTCTATTTGTATTGGATTTATTGTTTTTGAATTGTTACTTGATAAGCTATTTTCATAAGAATTAATCAGCTTTCACGGCTCCGCAATAAATGTTGATTTGTTTCAATTCTAAACATTTTTCTGAAGTTTGCGATTGGAAATAAATCAGTCAAAGTGCACTTTTTCCACAGATCTTTGAGCACCCAACGTTAAAGATCCGATGGATGCACAAAACAGGAGCCTTCAAACTACAAGTGTCATTCAGAGGTAACATAGTTATCACTCCTTCAAATTCTTAACTACCTTCAAAATTATGTTGTTTCCGACATAAAAAAACTGTTCTTTACCAAGGTCCCTATCGACTGTGAGCACATCGGCCTCCACCAGCCGAACCTTTGGTTATACGAGTGAAACGACCTACCCTGATATGGGTCGTTTCAACCTACACTGATCTGGGACAGCTGGGGCTTGATGGGGTTGTAGCCACAAATAAAACCCTCGATTTCTATCACTATCAGTTTTATCGCGAATAGAAGTTGATGTGCTGAAGCAGAAATCACCCGGATTTTGATTTGCTACATTACGCTCATAGAATTCTTTTGTCCACCGTCCTCCTTACCTCGTGATAGAGAAGTGGGCATTCCTCCACATCTTGGATCAATCCAATCGGGGCAAGATATAAGAATGCTTCCGATGGAATGAATCGACTTCAGTGCGTGTTCTCGTGGTATGCATCGTTTGGGTAGTAGGCTCGGAATATGAATTCGTTTTTAGAAGTCATGAATCCTGCAACATGCCTTCGAATCGGCATAATAATGAAATTATCCATCCTATTCACTTTGGCTTCGTTATACAAAACCTTATTGCGACAGAAAAGTAGAATTTCCCACCCAGACTCGGGTGTTCTGACAAGCACGAAGGCATTGCCTCTTGAACATCCTTATCTTTTCCATCTTTGAAGAACTCACGTTGAACCATACTGGGCAGCCATACACCATGACTGGCCTGACTAGGGCCGTGTAGCAGCACTTCAATTTTGGAGTCAAGTTGGCTGCTGTAAAACAACCTTCTTGCAATAGCAAAGGCTTTCTTGGCTTTCTTCAGAGCCGTAGCTGTATGGATGTTACCATACAGAAACTGGTCCAACATAATGCCAAGATGTTGTACAACACTCTTCACGGAAAAGATGGTAGTTAATTTTGAATGTCCAGTCGTCGCAAAATTGCTGGATCTTTTCGAAGTCACATTGCAAAAGCACCTTGTTGCCACTTTTAAGAACAAATCTTCTACATGTTATCATGTTGTAGAACGTATAAAGCAGTGATTTACTGATACTTAACCTCGTCAACTTAAGGAAGAGGCCTGCTAACCAGACGGTGTCGAATGCATTTTCCAAGTCAACAAGGCAGGCCCCGGTGCACTGTGTTTTATTCTTGTTTCATTTTATGTCCGAAACCAATTTTGACGCGGCATCTACAGTATCATGCCCGCCCTAAATCCAAATAGGTTATTCGGTATATTTTTTTTCTCCTCAGCCCACTGTATCAAGACTCTGTTGAAGATACTTTGGAAAACTTTACTTATGCAAGGGAAAAGACTTATGAAGCGCAGATGTTTCGGAAGCGATGAATCTTTTCCCTTTTGGAGATGAGTTGCACTACCGCCATCTTCCAATGATCTGGGTAGTGTACATTACTCAGACCACTGTTTAACAGGATTGTGTATATCTCTACCGCCTCTTCGGGGACGTTACAATATACATAAGCGCACGTTAAATTTTTTTCGCTACCCCTAAAGACATATCTAATCGGCCGTCAACAAAGCATGTAATCTGTAAAGAATACTTCTTCTTCTTGTGGCGCTACAGTCCGGGGTGGACCTGGGCCTCAACCAACATGCCTCTCCAGCCAGCATGATCTTTCGCCAGCTGCCGCCAGTTGCGCACTCCAAGCTGGTTGAGGTCCTTCTCCACGTGTGTGCGCCACCTTATCCTGGGCCGTCCTCTGTTGCGTTGTTCTAATGGCTCAGATTCGAAGACTTTTCGGGCCGGAGCAGTGGTGTCCATACGCTCTACATGGCCTAGCCATCTTAAGCGTTGTATCCGTAGACGCTTGACTAGGCTCATGCCGCTGTACAGCCCATACAGTTCATGATTGAATCTTCTCCTCCAGATGCCATCAACGTAAACAGGACCAAAAATCGCACGCAGAACTTTTCTCTCGAAGAGACCAAGGGCATCCTCATCCGCTTTAAGTAGTGTCCAAGTTTCCGCGCCATAAAGTAGGACTGGGATGATTAAGGTGTTATATAAAGCAACCTTAGTCTTTCGAGAGAGGGCTTTATTACTCAATTGCCTCTTGAGCCCAAAGAAACAGCGATTAGCAAGAGTGATTCTGCGTTTGATTTCGGTACTGGTGTTATTGTCCTTGTTTACTGCGGAGCCGAGGTAGACGAAGTCCTTGACTACCTCGAAGTTTCTGCTGCCTAGTGTGACGCTCTGTCCGAGACGCCGATGTTGTGTGTCCTTCCTTGATGACAGCATGTACTTCGTTTTGCCCTCATTTACCACCAGACCCATTTTAGCCGCTTCCGCTTCAATGCCAGCAAACGCATCATTGACGGCTCGCTGTGTTCGACCAATCACGTCAATGTCGTCGGCGTAAGCTAGCAATTGAGCTGACTTTTGGAAGATCGTACCTCTGGTGTTGACCTGTGAGTTACGCACGATCTTCTCCAGGATGATGTTAAAAAAGTCACATGACAGTGCGTCGCCTTGTCTAAAACCTTTTTTGACATTGAAGGTCTCGGTGAGTTCGTTCCCGACCTTGACGGAGCAGCGAGAGTTCTCCATCGTCATCCTACACAATCTGACGAGTTTGGTAGGAATGTCAAAACTAGACATGGCACTGTATAGCTCATCTCTATGCACACTGTCATACGCGGCCTTGAAATCGACGAATAGGTGGTGAGTGTCGATTTGCATTTCTTGGGTCTTTTCCAGGATCTGCCGTAGTGTGAAGATTTGGTCGATGGTGGACTTCCCTGGCCTGAAACCACACTGATAAGGACCAATCAGGTTGTTGACAAACGGTTTCAGGCGTTCACACAATACGGCAGAGAGGATCTTGTATGCGATATTAAGGAGACTTATCCCTCGATAGTTGGCGCAGTCCAAGGGGTCTCCTTTCTTGTGGACCGGACAGACGACGCTGAGATTCCACTCATCGGGCATGCTTTCCTCCGACCATATCTTACAGATGAGCTGGTGCATGCGCCCAACCAGGTCATTCCCAGCTGCTTTAAACAGTTCTGTGTACAGTCCTTCCGCTCCAGAAGCTTTATTCGACTTCAGTCTCGGTATTGCTATCTTGACCTCGTATTAGTCTTGTCTATCATCGTCCAAATTAAGTGAAACATTCTGCCTAACCGCGGGATTTGGGCCGTCATCGCCGTTTAAAAGCCTGCAGAAATGATCTTTCCAGATTCTCAGCATAGATTGCGACTCTACTACTAGGTTTCCATTTTGATCCCGGCATGCTTCGGTCCGAACCCTATATCCACCTGATAGCTGTTTCACCTTTCGGTAAAACTTTCGGACTTCATTCCTGCCATAACACCTCTCCATCTCTTCGACCGCGCGCTTCTCATGCTCTCCCTTTTTCCTTCTGCGAAGCGGGTTCTCTTCCCTTCTTTTCTGTTCGTAGAGCTCACAAACAGCTCTCGTTGTCCGATGCAGCGTTGCTTGGTAGGCCTCCTGTTTAGCTGCTTGTGCCTGCCTGCACTTGTCGTCAAACCATGGGTTCCTTCTAGGTAGTGGCGTGAAACCCAGCACATCAGTGGCAGCTTCTTTGTTGGCCTTTTAACAACGTTTCGATTCTTCTTCTATTGTCAGTGAAAGCAGCGTCGAACTTTGGGAGAGTTCAGGGAGACTCGGTCGGCAAAGATCCCAGTGACCTGTTGCGATTGTAGCTTTCCGACGTCAAACCGTTTTGGCCTATCTCTCGATATCCGGGTTTTTACCTTGGCTACAACAAGGTGATGATCCGAGTCGAAGTTAGTGCCTCGGAATGTTCGGACATCGAGAATGTTGGAGGAGTGTCTGACGTCGATCGCAACGTGATCAATCTGGTTGACGGTTGATTGATCAGGTGATCGCCAGGTTCCTTTATGGATGTTGCGATGTGGGAACCGCGTACTGCTCACAGAGGTTCCGCCCCGCGGCGAAGTCCAACAGCCTGAGTCCGTTTCCGGAGGTCGTGTCGTGCAGGCTGTGTTTCCCGATGACGCCAGCAAAGATGTCCTCTTTCCCCAGCTGAGCATTGAAATCTCCTAGAACGATCTTGGTGTCATAGCTGGGGCATCGATCGTATGTTCTTTCTAGTAGATCATAGAACTCATCCTTGCTGTTATCATCCTTTTCTTCTGTCGGGGCGTGGGCGCATATTAGACTGATGTTCCCGAATTTAGCCTTAATGCGGATTGTCATGAGGCGTTCGCTTACGGGATCGTAGCTTATGATTTTTTGCCTAAGTCTGCCTCGAACAACAAATCCGCATCCGAATAGGCGCTGCCTTCTCTCCCTGTAGCAGTCGCTGTAGTAAATGTCGCAGTTCTTCATCTTCTTTCTGCCCGGCCCATCCCACCGCACTTCCTGGATGGCGGTGATATCTGCTTTATAGCAGTCAAAGGCCTCCGCAAGTTGTTCGGCTGCACGTGGTCTGTTAAGGGACCTCACATTCCACGTGTAGAACCGAAAATCGTTGTCCAGGGGGCGCCACGGGGAGGCTGTATGTCAACTTGACCTATGCACGGACGAGGATATCCTTGGCAGCTCGCCATGTTGAGCGCGATCAAGGACATTGCCTCGTGTGTACAGGCCCATGCCCAAGAATACGCTAATCAGATATTAGACTATGGACCGAAACTATGCACCGAACTAAGATAACGTCATAGCAGTATATTAAGAGAATTCAATTTTCTTCAATGCAACACCGATTTTACTCTACTCCAACTTATCTTTGGAAAAGAATTGTCAAGCATTAATCGAAAAAGTTGTTGTTTATTTGCGGGCGAGTCAATGTTGGACGATCTAATGACGGTATTCTTGAGACCCTTGAGTAAACTGCACAACTCCATCAAATTACCACATAAAGAGGTACAGTGCTTAGGAACAATGCTATATTAAAAGGGAGTTAAATTATCTGGTTCATCAGGCAGTCTACAACCAAATCAATTAGCTGCGGGGGACCAGTATCCAATCAAACAACCCTATTGTGCGGCCTACACATCTCTTAACGAAATGACTAAGTACGACGGCATTCACCTAAAATGGATGGTGGGACACGTTGACATCCAAGGGAATTGCGATCCTAATGAACTTACCATGCAGGTTACGTGGCCATGAAGGTACATACTTTATACCCAGCGTCCGTCAGAATAACTTCCATAGAAGCTGCAGGGAGAAAGAAAAATATAGAAACATCCCTAACATTCTCTGTGACTAACAAGCAAAAGATGAATGAAACACCTAACTTGAAGTATGTACCTCGTTCACAATCCTCGATATACTAGTTTATCTTAAGCCACTACAACAGCCATATAACCAACGTGCATAGAATTTGGGGGTACTTAAAGGAAATTGTACGCTCATAGTATCCCAATGAGTGATGTGTGGCTTTTATTTACCACACATCACTCAAAGGCGTATCGTTTCCCAGATGAGCGACGAGTTTTTTTTTTTTTGTGAATTAGTAGAACGGTTTCTGGTTGCGAATGAGCAGTGTCTGCCAACGGGTGACTACACTTGTTACAATTCAGCCTCACTGCGTTGCATTTCGCATAGCTATCGGCGGTCAGCCATCTCCCTTTCTACTGCTTCGTTGCGAGGAGAAGGACAATTTTGTTAATTTTTAAAAAAGTTATATTTATTTGAATAAGATTTGAAATCGTGATTAAATAATGTATTGATTTCAGCCAATCTAAAAAAACATACACGTGATGTCACGGACAATTTTTTAGAAGTCTGCAAGGTCTCAAAAAGGACCAATTTATTCCGTTGCATCATTATGTTATAAAGCCTTCCTCGATATACGAACAGACTAAAACAAAACCAGTATTTTTGATAATAATATTAACCCTTCTATTCTGTTAGAAAAAAATTACACGTGTTAAGTTTCGGGTCACAAATTGAGCCAAAAAAGGAAAAATACGATGAAACAAATATTATTATTATATGAATTCAAAATTTAGGGGATATGTTCTTCACAATAATTGGTCGTAATGGCTTTGCTATGACGATGTGCTGGACATACTGACCTATAACATACAATGCACGCAGTAAAAGTAATATTTTTACTTTCTGGAGTAACTCCTAACAAGAGTTACATTTCGTTTGAGCAACTCTTATGGTAAATTATTATTGGTAAACAAATTTTCAGTTGTAATATTTCTACCACGATATTCCGATACTAAGTCTAAAACAACTCGTTCACCCTGGTTTCTTTTAGGTGCAACTCCAGTTCGTTCAACGTAATTTTGAAATTTAGAAATTTCAGGCAAAATGCATTCCTTGAATCAACTGCTATACATGCTTCATGCCATATTTTTCAATCTTACTGAGCATGTATACTTTGAAGGAACATCTACCACGGAAAGGAATCAGTTGTTCGTTAACGGCTATGTTTTCGTTTGGGACAAATAATAAATGTATTCTCTGTCCATTTTTCATAAAAGTCACAAATCGAAGCAAGTTTCTCTCCACGATCTTCTCACCTACGGCGCTGTCTGTCATCGAATGCAAGTAAACATGAGATTCAAAGAAACGTTCTAGAGACATTACAGCTCTTAGCATTATGTACATAAAAACATATTATATGGATTGCGACAAAACATTTGCAACTGAACTGAAAATTAAAATCACTAAAATCGACAGTAATTCGCTGCTAACCGTTACAACGGGCAGATTTTCGATTATTCATTCTAAAAGAAAAGATTACACAAAAATTGTTATAATAAATTTAATGAAGCAAAATATAATAGATTGCATTAATTCGGGAGCACCTACACAAAAACAAATACATACCAAGAAGCTGACATGCGATATTTCAAAACGAACGATGTCACCGTTGTGCATCATTTTATTGGAAATAGGTCGCGAATGGATGTCGTAATGGCTAAAAAACCTACTATCAGAGCTCAAATTGGTTGAAGAGTTACAGTGTCCTACAAAGATTTCAAGCCGTTTGCTGTCTCTGATTTGTGAATTGATATTTAATAAATTAATGGGTAATGACGAAATAAATGACTTCAGAAGACCACTTGACAAGCACATTAGCAGGACTATTATCACCTTAGAGGATTTTAATGGTTTTCAATTGATACATAAATTTGCCGGGAAACTTCAACACTGGCACTGTATCGTCCATTAACAGTCTGCACACATTAACAACTATTGTTCCCATAAAATGGTCCCTTCCCCCGCTTCTAAGGGTGTGTAAGAAACACCTTGTATGCCCTTGTACACACAAAAATACGTGTCGACAAATGTAACCTCCATTCTTCCATTAAAAACAAAAAGTCAAGGCTGCAAACCGCAATACATGGATGCAGGTTTTGCCTCTGCAACTTATACCCTCATGTATCCCTATAGGATTTCCCCATTAAAATAATCCTAGAATAACACGCAACCTTATCATGAAATAAACGGCAGCATGTATGGTGCACGTACGTTAGCACAAAGGAAGTACAGGATGCACACGTACACCATTGGTAACGTTGTCGGTGCGCATACAGGGCTATTGGTTCTGTTATATAGCATGTACACATTTTCCAAAGAATTGGTGCGATACATCTTTGTCACTTTTCATTTCAGGCACAATGCTGTTCTTGCATTCCGTGAATGCGTTTCCAGCCACCAAATTTACCAATCGGAGCTTTGGCTTCAAAAACAATTTACTACGTAGCTATTGCAGATGAAAACAGTGGTATAGCTAATATGTTTGGTAAGCGTTTAACGAAAGAGAGAAAAGAATGGGCAAAGAACGTTCCCAATGTTGTCACTGGTTCTTCTTTTGTTGCCCTCTCACCAACTGGAGCAACGGACATCTATCAAGCACTTAAACACACAGCAGTTGCGACTGCAACGCCATCGAGCTGAAGCTTACCCAAGTTCCTGCACTTAAACTGAAGAGTAGTACAAATGAAGGCAGTTGGTTGCTTTCTACCCACCGCCGATCCTGCCAATTCTAGTGCTAGGTTAAGGAATGGGGCGAAAAGAGAAATAAAAATAAGATTTACTGCACACAAAGCATTCACTCAGTTGCATGTTTAAGCTTTGGAAATGGCTCGTATGGCATGTTTTCTGAATGTGAATGTTCTCTATATACGTACCTACGTGTATGCCTCGCTATGCGAATAAACCGATAGTGAACATGCGGATAGGAGTTTCCAGCAAGCAGTTATTTTGCAGTGTATCTTTTTGGTCATGCTTTCGAGCAGTTGTAAGAGCATATTCTCCGCACACTTGCATTCATGTTTGCTGCTGCAAACAAGTATCAAATAAATAATCTTTACCGGACGAGGGAGCAGATTTCAAATGAAACCAGAAACAAATCTGGTTTTTGTGTGGTCTTTGACTTAATTCTTTCCTACCACGTTGCGGGATAGGAATTGTTTTCTTGCGCAATAATTTATTTAGCACTTGAACATTCATACCGTCCGACCATACAGCTAGAGTGTCTTTTTTTTTTGTTGGTAATCCACTGGCCACAAATGAAATAACTTCGAATGTACAAACTTTAGTTCTTTAATTTTTCTCAATTATGTAATATATCCATGTAGGAAAGTGCAGGTGCTTTAAGTAATATTATTTGGTGATACCCAGGTTCATTTTAAGAAAATCATTAAAGCTGTTTTTTGAAAAGAGTTTTTTATTCGATTTTTGAAAAATGAAACAAAAGTTCACTTTATTTAACGACTCTAATCGGTTGTACTTAGATAGTTGGACTAAAGTATTTTGAGTGCGATTTGTATTTTGGACTTTTTTTCTGTAAAGAACCGTAAAAGACTGATTTATTCCGGAGCAAGTTAAGCAGTTAAGACTAATAGATAGTTTCTGCACCACAATTGTTTTAAGCGGTAGTTTAGTTTTTCAAATATTTTTTGAAACATTTTTCATAGACAAAAATGTTTAAAATTAATTTTAGCATTGACACAATAACTTCATTCATCCAAAGCTTTCTGCACAATAAACTATCGAATTGGCCGTTAAACCATGTTCAAGTAGCTTATATGATTCCCTTTCAGTACCAACAAACACTTAACATAACCTTATTTACAATCAATTAAGGCTTTAAAGACGTTTGACATCAGTCTTTCACTCTGATTGTTTTCGTTGTACATTTTAATATTTCTAGTATATTTTTCATCGCTCGTAATGAATCCGTGTAAAATTTACTCAGTTTCATTTCAGGAGCGTTTCACTGATGGTTTTTCGATTAATTAAACTTCTTTATAAAATGTGGTACACAAACTGTTAATTATTGATGTATTCGTTAACTTCTGACAAATTCGGTAGTTATTTTGCTCTATGAGCTTGAACTTTGCATCGATTTTTTCAGTGAGAGGCCGACTAGTAATTATTACGAAGCTAAGTGTCTTTTATATATGTAGATATATTTTAATTTAAATGATATACTTCAAGACTTATACACTTGTACAAACGAATTTCAAATGCAACAGAAAATAATAAACTTTATCTAAAATCTGACGGAAAGAAGCAAACTGTAACAACCTTTTTTTATTGAAAATGAACAAGAGAGCGTTTTATAAGGAGCAGTAAATAGTTATCCATTATTTTCTTAATATATGCTGTAAATGTTACATTTTACAGTCTTCCTTCGGTAAAGACAAAATTTAAGTCAGACGGCTGAAAATTTGAAATGTTTTCATGGTTCTGATAACGTTATAACCAACTTTCCTATAGCCAATTGTGAAAACGTTATTAAAATTATGTGTATGAGTATTACACAAATAACCATTTGGACACATTGGAACAACACCAAATAAAAAAAAACACATGCCGCACGTATATAGCAAATAGCAACAAAATCGATCCATTTTGAAGCTAATGATAACTGGTATTGAAACATAAATCACTTACAATTGTGTATTGTAAGGTAGTGGTCAATTGGCAATCAGCCGACGAAAATGGTTTCAATGTTAACTGCCAGGGAGGTTTTTGCTCTGAGTTTGGTAGAACTGGCAGGGTACAATACAACTACTCATCCACGGCCAAACTTATAATTTGGTCAGGTACTGTTAACAAAAAGACCAACAGGAAGAACAATAGCTTAGAAGCACCTAGTTAAGATAAAAAGAAAATGTGTTGTTTTTCAGCGGGATAACGCCAGGTTCCACACGTCGAAATTTACTCGTCGGAATTTACTCGGGAATTCGGTTGGTATGTTCTTTTGCATCTTATGTATCATACAGCCCGGACATAGCACCAAGTGATTACACACTATTCCTGAATGATTTTTCTTGTGAAAAATTCGTTTCAAGTGAGGTCTGCGGAAACAAGTTGCCACAGTTTTTTTATTCATAAAAAACAGGATTTCTTTGTGGGATGTATAATGCAATCAACTGCGAAATGGCGAAGAACAATAAAACAAAATTAGCATTACAAGAATAATACTAATTGCAGAAAAAACGAAAACGAAATGTACTAAAGACTAACAACCACAAGCTTGGGCATTTCAAAATGAATCCATAATATCCATGTATCGTTAAGTGTAATTTCAAAAAATATTCCTGGTTCTAATTAAATTTAAAACAATTCATTTAAACCTTACAAAAATGCAATAAGTTGTAATCTCACATGTACATTTTCAATGAATGTGCGCCAAAAGCACAGAATGCCCCTCATTCTGCCCAAGTGGTGAACGATGGGAGCCACAGCTGAACGAAGTGTTGGATTATTCAATGTCCAATTTGACGCACGTCGTCTAGTGTCACAGCTGTGCTCGATATTGCATTTAATTTAAGCTAAATTTGTACACTGCAATTTGTCAGTCGAACTTGTGGCAATTAAAATCATTTAAAGCGCACTTCGTATAACCACATAAATGTATGTAAGTTGCAAAATAAATAGACACCACAGCAGTGATGGCATAAGATAGAGTATGTGTATATGGTTCAAATGGGGGTTCCGCTAATGGTGTAGTGGTAACATTTTACCCTGCTTATTTGCTCGTCTCTTCAATATTTTTTCATTAGCTCATCGTTTATCAGAAGTAGTTTTTATTCAAAGAACTTGGTCAATAAGCTATATCCATGTTTAATGGACAGAAGGATTTGCGCAACCACATTCTTGGTTTCATCTGATATGTCTGGACTTGAAAAATGTCTATATATTGCATAGCATCTGTATTTCCTTTTCGCTGCAAGAAACAAACGGCGGAAACATTAGCCTTGTTTTTAAGAAATTACACCTTTATGGAAAATACGACCTGGGACCACAAACGGAATTTATTAGTGCATAAGCGGACTTAATATGAAAGTTAAAAATATTCATCCATTGCCTGTATTTCGAACGAATCCGATCGGAAAACCGAATTTAAATTGCTCTTGAAATGAGACATGTTATGCATTTCGGTTAATTTAGATTTTTACTTATGTTTAATTTCAAAATTTTTGGTCCTGTTTGCGTTGATGGCATCTGGAGGAGAAGATTCAACCACGAACTGTATGGGCTGTACGGCGGCATGAACCTAGTCAAGCGTCTACGGATACAACGCTTAAGGTGGCTAGGCCATGTAGAGCGGATGGACAGCACTGCTCCGGCCCGAAGAGTCTTCGAATCCGAACCACAGGGACAACGCAACAGAGGACGTCCCAGACTGAGATGGCGCACACAAGTGGAAAAGGACCTCAACCAACTTGGAGTGCGCAATTGGAAGCAGCTGGCAAAAGATCGTGCTAGCTGGAGAGGCATGCTGGTTGAGGCCCAGGTCCACCCCGGACTGTAGCGCCATCTGAAGAAGAAGAAGAATTTCAAAATTTGAAACGAGATAAAACTAATCAATTCAACTTTGAATTTGAGTATATTTGATTTTGCTTGGTCTGGTTGTACACTTAGTGGAAAAATGTCGAAAAGAACGATTAGTATCAATGACTTTGCCAGAACGTCACATTGGGCAGCTATAACTTCATTGTAACATTTACTTTGTGCAGAGCTTTAGACTGTCCATAGAATACCATTCATCGCCCAAAACTCTTGAGCATAAAGATCTTAGTGTATTAGAATAAGAATGACATTCAGAGCATCTTGGCGGGTGGTAGGAAGTATCCTTATTCATAAGAATGTCAGTTGCTGTCATTCACATATGTCTTCCTAAGCTTAGATAATTTTCAAATAAGAGGTCGCTGGCTATATAATACTATACTGGCTTTCTGCAGGAGAAATTCTTAAATGCCCTCGAATGTCCATAAATTAAAATGTATAATACAAAATGAGAACACAGTCTGTAAGTTAGCATTGTAGTTCTTGTGAGAAAAGATTTGTCTGCGAAGAACACATAAAATGAAGTAATTTCACAGTGTGTGTATAAATCCGTTTGCCGCCCATGGTTATTATGAGATGAGGATGCAAGACTTATTAAACCTTTTATGTTATCCATACAGCGAAAGCGGAGTATTTGGCCGCCTTAGCTAACAATATCATCAACACTCGGTTAAAGTCTTGCAAGGCACACAAATCTTAGATAATAATTGATTGCAAACCTATAGTATGGTCCGTTGTAAGAAAAGAAAGGAACATTTTTGGCTCCGCCCACAAGACAACAAAAAATAATCAGGTTTTATATTTGGTGTGGGGATGTTTTACATGATGGCATATAGCTCCAATGGTAAAAACCATGAGCACTATAAAAAATTAAATGTATCTAATTGACAAATCTTCTATAACTTATGAATGAAAGCCCATATCCAATTAATTAAAATGTTTTTCAAGCAACACGAAGTTTCTTTTAATTACTTTGGACAAAGCCCCGAAAAATGTTAGAACAAACACAAAACGTGCAAAAATGAGTGCATAAATGCAACCTAGTTTATTATCTTCAGTTCATCCACATCTGGATAGCTATTCACTGCCTCTGATTTGATTATAACAATAGAAAAAGAAAATAGAGACTTTTAGGTTTAGATTAGAAGTATGTATTATAAGTACATATCAATGAAACTAGGAAATTGAAACTGCGTTACATGGTTGTTTGAGCCATTCGGTAGCAAACGCCCATTGCCTAAGCATTACTTCGTTTGTGATTTAATGCGTTAATATTATACTTACATTTAATTTCCTGACACGAACGTCATACACTATAAGGTTTGGTGCATAACTTACTTTTATTTGTGCAAAGGTTGCTATTAATGGACGTTGAAGAAAGTGAACGCAATGTATTTAGATGATGAACTTCCTCATTAATATTTCAGATCGAAGCAACAGTGTTACTCATGTACAATTCGAAACACAAGCAAATACATATTGAACATATAGGGAAACACTAAAGCTATGCCGCTTTAGTTGAAGTAAAAGTAAGAAAAAACATTATTTTGTAAAAAAACGATATTTTTTTCCAAACATTTACAAAAATTAGTTCTTGAATCGGCGCATAGCAATTTTTTGTTGCTTAAGTTCATTGTGTTGCTTTTGTTTAACTTTGTACTTTTTCACCCGGTAGAAATCCTCTCTTTCTAATTCATCTAACTCTTCACATAAATACAGCAAAGTGTTCTCAAATCTAGGTATGATAATTAGTTCCAAGCCATTAACTCTCATATTGGTTTCACGGACAGCTTTCTTTAGAACATTCAGTGCTTGCTTAAGTGAAGCAAGTTCAGCTAGGTAATTTGCTATATGCACAAATGTAAGTCTTATGTTGACAACTTCTTGCCCTCCCCGTGCAAGTCCGGTTAAGGGAAATGGCTCATTTCCACTGTGGTGTGCTGTGAGGCTTGGCAATTTAACCCCAACCACATTTGAATATTTAATTTTTATTTTAAGTTCAGCCTGTTCACAAAAAGAGCTTGTCACACATTGAGGATCGAACACAACAAATTTCCCTCTAGCAAGCACAAGCAATCCTGATCTTATTTCATCATATAAACGATTCAACTGCTCCTCATATTCTGTAGTAATTTCTCTCAATTTAGAATACAAAATGTCCTTTTTCCTTTTAAGCAAATGTAAACTTTTGTTGGCCGATACAATTTTTTGTTTGATAGCGACTCTGGCGCCTTGTGATGGTAAAACGTTTAATCTGTCCGGCATGATCCCTTATTTTGATTGTTCCTAATGATAATATGGCTGTCAATTTAAGCATATGTTGATTTCGAATTTCATATTATAATTCATAGCACTCTACGACCATTTTCAGTAGGTATACGTCAGCGGAATAATAATGCCAAGTGGCCAAGTTTCTTTGCGGTTTTGTTACTGTAGCAGAAACCAATAAGGTTATTAGTTGTCTGTTTTAAAGTAAGAAATGCTTTTGTTGGTTTGATGATTATACTATATGCAAATGTTAACAATGTAGCAATCATGTTTTAATTGTAATTTAAAATCTACTATACATGTCGTTCACTTGTCTCTGTCCTTAAATTAATATTGTACACACTTCTTTATGTGTGTTCCCGTTACGAAGTAAACAATACAAAGCAGGACGAAACAGCGAAAATCAACGAAAATCAACGAAAACCAACGAAAGTGTGATGCCGTATGAAAAAATGGGTTTTATGTCAAGTGAGTTCTTTTTCGAGAGAGTAAAATTTTTCTCTACCCTGCTCGTTCTAACTCAAGAAATTTTTGTGGGTAAGTTGTTGGTTTACTGTCAAATGACAGAACCAGGACCAGATCTTCGTTGATTTGCAGAAACACCTATTCAAGTTTTTAAGCAAATGCACTTGCACGACACCCTTACAAATGATATTCACAGTTTGGTGCAGGAAGTGCAAGAGCACACCTATTCAGTCAGTTCTATATTTCAATGTGTGTAGAAGTCATTTGTCATTTGCGGTGTAGATACTAATGCCACTAACCTTAATGACTATCGACACAGAATAGGAAAACAGCCTCCTCTATCTTAAATCCTGGTGGTAGTGGTGATTTTAGATTAATCCAACCTTCTAGTGGATATGTTCCCCATTCCCAAGACCTCTGTGTTAAAAAAACTGGATTAATTGAGGACTACAGCTTTAAGCTGTTTCACTCCACATACGAAGGTAAGGGTTGTTTCCTTGGAAAGTGCTCACCTAACACTTTCTTTAAATCTTTAAGTCTAGCGATCCCGATACGGCCACAATATTCCTGGAACAATAAGAAAAACACTAATCACCGGGGAATACCTGGCCTACGATAAACACGCCTTTATAAACACCCTCAAGACAAGGATCAAGGAGGAGTTCTCCAGTAAAGCCCGCAATGCTATATGCTGTGAAGCTAATGCGCTCCACCAACTATAACCGCTCCACCACTTTTTAGGATTTCTACTCCACCTTGAGCATTTGTAGCTAACAAGAGGTCTTACAGCCAACTCTTGACAGGCAAAAATTCCGACCAGATTGCTAATAGGAATGTCTCCAGTGTTCTATCCTTTTCGTTACATTGCTACCTGAGACATTATCTCACCGAACCTCTCTCTACACACCGTACAGAAAGTTCAGAGTTACATTCCTTTATTGAGGATGCCTTATACCAACTTTTCGTCAGATTTCATATCCTCCCAACAATTTTAATTCTCGATGAGCTTAATGCCATAAAAAGATCAAGAAATCCAAATCGAAGTCTTCAAGGCTCAAATTTATATAATAAGATAGGGGAAGTTGGCGAAGATTCAAGAACCAGTAAAGTACCGTGCTTCTACAAGAAACCAAATGATAAGTCGACTAAGACCGTACATCCCACAAGAGGCGGCAGAAATAGCCTTTACTTTGATCTCCTCGCACCCATGGGCAGTTTTTTATGAACACTAAAAAATAATATTTATATAATATAATAAGTAATAGTAATTGATATGACACAAAATATGGACTGCTTAGTGCCAAAACTTACTTTTTAGCAAATTTGCACTATTATAAAGTACTAATTCTGGCCTGCTTACCATGCAGATCTATCCGCATCTACGCTGATGGTTGCAAAAGAAACGAACACATAGCATATGGCATTTGCTCCGAAGATATCAATATATGTCTTAACTACATATTCACCTCTCTTAATGCTAATTGCTTCAGTCACTTACTCCATTATTAATATAATTTCAATTTCTGGTAGACGGCCATAGGCCAAACTATAAATGACTTTGATTAATATTTACATTGTAAAACATTTATTGAAAATAAAAGTCTAAACTTAACATAACTAACTAACTTAACTTAACTACACAATTATAAGGTCAATGTTTAATCTACGGTGATTATCCCAAAGTTTCTTTGAAATCCCCGTACTTCGATTTTGGAATTAAAAAAAAAACTTAAGCTGCACTATAATCCCATTAAAATTGCATATTCCCTATACCTTTTTCCTATTTAAAGAACTGATACAAACCGCCCTGGTAGCATGTACTTGAATACAGGATCATCAATTTCGAGGCTTCAAATTGGTCGCACTGGCATCTGCGGAACTCAGCTGTCATTTGAAGTATCACAATATTAATTAAATGTTTGAATTTCTCCCGCCGAAACCCACAAAGTGACCGTTATTTGTGTGCTCTATAATCGAAGGGGGGTTATTATTTATCCCGAGGTGGTTATTTGGATGATATTGGGCTTCAACATAATAGCAAAGTCCAGGCTTTATAAATAATTAAATTTAAAATGCATCTTTGTACATGTGAAACCCAAGTAAAATAAGTTGTTTGTCTCAAAACTCTTTATAAAGCAAAAAATCTCTGTAGGATTTTTTTCAAAAAAAATAGTTAATTATTTCTAAAACATTGTTTTATAATGAAATTAAGAATTCTGAACTAATCTCTTCCTAATGGAATTGATTTTAACAGATTCTGCAAGTGATCAAAATTACATGTTTTTACGTGCCAAAATCTGCCAGCTGTAAACGTGCCAGACATTTGTCACAAACAATTTGGCCATTGCACCGTTTGGGGCTAATGAAAAAAGAAAATATAAGGACACCCATCACATGGCACTTTGCCATTTCCATTCGCAGTTTCACAGATTGTGAGTATTAAATTGGAAATCTTTATTTGAAATCTATTCTTTGCCGAGTCATTAACTTTGGTATTCTGCGAAGATTTTAGATTTTTACTGCTTTGAATAACACCAGCAGGGACAGCTGTGGTATTCACATCTGAAATTCACATTACGAGTATCACTAAAATGTGATAACTTCACATACATCTGTTCGTTTTAGGTAGTCAATTTAATAAAACTTGATTTATGTATCTTATACGTATCTATAAACAAAGTTGAGATTCATCGAAAACCAATTTTTCAAAATAGCTCACATTCCCGAGACAATAAAATACATAAAATACTATAAAAAATAATTGAGAGCCCATTTTATCTTATATGTATGTATATGTTTTATACATACATATGTACGAGTACAATACCTATTTTGAAGCAATTTCATATTGATTGGACAAGTTTTAGATTTATTTTTATTAAGAGTGTGACCCAAGTATAAGGCTTATAAAATTAACATACTTAGTGTGTATTTTTTATATAGTACGTCATTCACCATGTAAAAAGTAAGCGTTAATTTTTGTCAGGTATTGAGAATAGTCAAGTATGAAAATGTAAAACTTTTTTGAACTTTTTTGTAGTATTGAGGGTACAAATTCGATTGCTTCGGACGATTTTAAAATAAGGTGCTGCCTGTAAATTGTCGTTAATCTTGGAAGCGATTACGTTTGTACTTCATTAGAAAGATGGGATATTTATGCGCATCAGTGCTTGTTTTAGATAACAATTTTGCTTTTCGTCGAAAATGTCTGGATTTGTGTTAAATAAAAAGAATTTGCGACATGTTTTGATTTTCTATTGTAACTGCAAGAAAAGTGTATAACTGCACTGTCCCCCGAATGCTTGCAGAAGTTTATTAATCTGAATTTATCATGCAGGGAGTGGTGTCGACGCTTCAAAAGTGATAATTTAAGTGTTGCAAACAAAGAACGTCTTCATCAGCCCAAGCAGTTTGAAGATGAGGAATTGGAGGCTTTACTGGATAATGAACGGTGTCAAATGCAAAATGAATTTGAAGAACTAAACAGAAAACAACTTTAACCGTTCGGTTAAAGAAATTTGGATTTATTCAAAAGCAAGGATATTGGGTGCCGTACGAGTTGAAACCGAGAGGTGTCGAAAGGCGATTTCAACGGACATCAAAAGAAGATTGAATGAAGGGGTTGTTTATGAAATTTGGGGTATCGGATAGACCTTTGATGCGTATATGAAAATTGAATTTTAAGGTATAATGTTTGAAGTAAATGGCTGCAATATACTGCAGTTAGAAGGTATATGTACCTCCGAATATGATATATCAATAAGATATTTTAAGATGAAGTTAAGATTTAGTTGACAACTTTTTGTTTTGAAGTCCCCTACAGGCAAACAGTGATTGGGGCTTGTTGCCTGTGTGTTTATATTTAAAATTGTGTTGGATGTGAAAAGTTTAACAAACCAGTACTCAATAGTTGTGTTTCTTGTATCATCTAAAAACACAAAACATTTTGTATTCGAGTGTTACTCACAATTTACAGAGAAATATTACACTTAATTAAATTAAACTTAAACCGCATGGTCAAATAAATAAAATTTTTTCTCGAATGACTACTTTTGACAGCTTGACAGATATTTATTTTTTTACTTTCCAAGTCTGAAGCAACATTAATTGCTAGAGAATTGTTTCAACCACGCAAAACAGAGGTGGATGTATGAGATGTTAAGAAGATTGAAAATTTGTGTGGTTAATTTCATGGGGACGGAACAAACTACACTGGAATTGTATACAACTTGGTTGCTGTCCTCCGACGACTTCAGTTCAAAGTTTTAATCAACTGGATTGATTTTGCCTTTTGTTAAAACTTTCTGATTCTATTCCTGTAATACAACCTCTTACTATTGTACTTGCACACAATTAATGTCAATCTGTAGGTTTCTTCTAGGTGGTGTCGTAAAATCCAGCAAATGCTTTGATGGCTTCTTGACAATGTCTCCATTCTTCTTCTATTGTAAGTGCAGATATCGTTGAACTTTTTTGAGAGGTTTGGAAAACTCAATCGGCAAAGTTCCATTGTGTTTTTGCCGTCAAACCCTTTTGTCTGATCTGAACACCGTTGTACTGTCGGTAAAAATGTACTTCTTTATATATTTGGACATCAAGGATCTTGGAAGAGTGCCTAACATTGATCGAAGTGTGATTTATCATGTTCACGGTTGTATGTTTAAAAATTTATTAAATCCTTTATGGATTTTAAGCTGTAGGGACTAAGGACTCTCAATACAAGGATTCCAACAAGAGGTATAGTCCACCAGCCGTAGTCTGTTTTTGGGGGTAATGCCATGGTTATAGTTTCCCAGCTGTAACAAAGATATCGTCTTTTTCTAGATGTTATCTTAAAATTACGCTTAGCTCATAGCGTTGATTGTAGGTTCTTTCTGGAACCTTCCTTCTCCTCTGTTGGGTGGGAGGACAAATCAGGCTAACGTTCCTATACTAAGTCTTTATGTGGAGAGTTTCTCAATTTTATTATGTCCAGGCCATTCCATAGGCCTTCCTAATAATAATAATAATTGAGTGGTACTACAACCCACAAGGGACCAGGGCCAACATTCTACAACAACTACTCGTGTTGTGCGTGCTACGTCGAGATTTGAGAAGATTTTTATAGACAATGCGTGTTGTCAGCAACTCGAAAGAGTTCTACGGGAATGCGAGTTTCCTTATCCGTCTGACTTGAACTCTTACAAAGCAGACATTTCCGCTTTGTAGAAAGCTCGATGTAGTCGCCGTGGCGTAGTGGTAAGTGCATCTACCGCTGCGCAGAAAGTCCGGGTTCGATTCCCGGACGGGACACCTAGCATTTTTTCAGCGCACCACCTCTTTCGAGTTACTGACAACACTCAAAGAGTATTAATTGTCTATGGAAAGCTTCTTAAATCTAGCCGCTCGGAATCGGCAAAAAACTGTAGATCTCTTCTACTCATGAAGAACAGTAGCATGCACAGCACGAATAGTTGTTGTAGAAGCTAGGCCCTGGTCCGTTATGGGCTGTAGTGCCACTCAATTATTATTATTTATTAACTCAAATACTATGTTCCCAAATTTCTATGCTTTTTGGCATAGCCCTATTGTGATATTAAAATCTTAAATATATATGCATATATTTTAAACATATATAAACACATATATACATATCAAACAAGTCATAAATAGCTTTAAGTTAATATTTGTTAGGTTAAAGAACGGGACTTTTGCGTTAAAGAGCCACAAGACACTTTTATTCTTTTCCGCAACACAGGAGGTACTGTGCACATACTGCACTGTGTTTAAGAATTTACTACGCATACATGCATGTTACAGAACTTAAGGAGTCGATGTTTGAATGTAAAAGTGGAAACATCTTGATACCATGAAACATGACCCACCAAAAGACATAAATAAACATACATATAGATGGACTAGTTTATATGACGTGCATTTATTTCTCTCGCCTAGGAATAACTTCGCCTAATGTAAAAAAATATAAAAAACAGGAAACGAAATTCTTTAAATGAAGAGACCCAAACAGGCAAAAAGAGGAAAACGTCGAAACTTGGCCCTTTTCCAAGCTAAGGCCTTGCAGGATGATACAAACTATTTATATACCCACAGCAAATACATAGCTATGCATGCTCTGTCGCTATTATTATATAGAATTATCCCACATTATACCTCTGTGCTACAGCCCCACTATCTACTTGGTGGGTTTTCTTTCGACCTAGCCTGCATCTAACAGATTGGATGACATTGGCATATCTAAAGTTCTGGCCACGTCGCTACGGCACGATTTGGTAAGGTAGAAGCGTAGAACTCGCTGAATATTTCATTTCCGATGCAAAAAGGGCATCGCACAGATTCTCGTCTCTGTTGCATTTTGTAAATACATAGGTTTGTCCAGTCGGCATTCATCCACACATAAATATAAAAAGTTGCCGTTTGTATTTGGTTTTCGTTGTTGGTGGTATTGCTACTATGTTGAAGGTACCTTTAGTGCTTGTGTTGGTGTTGTTTTTATTATTGCAATATGTGGTAACGTTGGCCGCAGTCCTCCTTACAAATTTGGTGTATTACAAAGGAGATGAATTCGTAATTTGGTGTACATAAATGCATATATTATGAGTAGCCAAGTTTTATTTGCCGTTTGTTGATTGCAGCTTCCATATTTACGAAAATAGCTCTCTAATATTTTATGCAACTTTCTTAAGAAAAAGTACTCATATAACAAACGTAATTCATGGACGGCACCTGCGTTGTTGAAACCGAAAAACTTTCCATCCTCGGTATGCGTATCAACTCAACACTTAGTTGGAACGATCACATACATGAGGTCGCCAAAAATGCTGCGAAATGTCTAGGTTTCCTAAAACGATGCAAAAAATACTTTACCCCCTCTGATCTGGCTACAATTTACAAGGCCTACATCCGTCCTAAGCTCGAGTATAACGCTCCTATCTGGTCTGGTGCTCCCAATACCTCCCTACACCTACTGGATAATATCCAAAAGCGAGCGATAAAACTTATAGGAGATAACAATATTGCGATTGTAATGTCGCGTCTCTGTCACTGTTTTATCGCTATTCCAATAAGAAATGCTCAAACGAATTAGCCAGCTGCATTCCTCCCCTTCAAGAATTCACCCGCAATACACGCCTCGCAAGGAATGCTCATCAGTTCACCCTTAAGCCCACCTTCGGACGTACAGTTAAGTATAGAGACTCGTTCTTAAGCCGCACCACACGAATATGGAATGCTCTTCCCAGCTCAATATTCCCCTCTCATTACAATCTACAGACATTTAAAACCAATGTGCACCGGTACCTCCTCTCCCTCTCTTCCTCTATACCTTCGGTCCGTGCTGTGACTTAAATCCGGTCACTTAAGGGTAGTCGTAACCCCTTTAGCGCGCGCCAATTATAAAAAAAAAAATATATTAGAATATGAACTCATTTGAAAGCAATCCTTTGGAAAAAAATGTGTCTTCTTCGATCGTGTACATGGGCATGCTACTTGGGCACTAAGTGTCAAAAAAAAAAATTTAGCTTATATTTTAACCGAATAAGTAGTGTGTTTATTAACATATGAAGTATGAAAACATCACTGCATTCCCCTTACTCACCAGAATGTGCCTAGATTTATGATGTAAATATATGATTCAATATAACATCCGTAACACTATAAGTAGTTTCAAAAAATCACTGTTTGATCCAAGGACCATATGGTGGGATAGCGGCTACGAGACCTTTTGTGCTGAGGGAACCTTGGAATTTTACAAGAGACTATAATTTGTTTCCAGGGAAGGTCCGAAATTCTCGGAATTCTGGTTGGTTCTTTTTTGGTAGTGTCGTGACGGCTGTGGTTTAATAACCAACATCGTGGGCAGAGCTGTGTTAAGTGTAATATGCAGGCAGATTATGGGGACTTTCCGGGCACAGTTTGAAATTTTAACCATGATCCATAAGACAGGCGGTATTTCATTAATGCAGCATCCAATTTTCTTTTTTAAGTCTTAAGTCGTCGTCGGCTTATTCGCATAAACCATCGACTTCAAAAAACCCCAAGGAAAAAAGTCCAATGATGTTAAATCGCACGATCTAGGCGGTTCTGGTCTAACCTGGTTCTAACCTGTTCATCACACCGAACACGGGAGCAGAAACACAACGGTTCTAAGTATAAAACCCAATCCGCTTCTACCTACTTACCTAAGCTACAGTATGATGATGTATATTTTTTAGATCAAAACGTACACCCTGTCCCAATCCCTAATGCTTATCGTTTGGTTATGAGAAATGGATTATGTTAGTTTGGATGCGGAGAAGTACTAGGATTCTTGCTCAAATTGTTGAAAAAAGAAAAAAAGAAAAACTTGAAATAGAAAATACGGTGAATAGTCTAGGTTTTACTATTTGTTTTTCGGATATCACCTCACTAATAACGTACTTAGACGTATTTATGGATTCCTTCGAAAATTGTTGTTGTTCAAGTTGCACACAAGTGGATACAATAAGGAAACGTGTTACCACCCTCATTGATAAATTATGCTGAAGTTGTAAAGTTGATTCTTTCTTACGAGGAAACCTACCGGTAGCGTTTAAAAACGATATCATGTATGTTCTGATATCAGATATGACTATATAAAACCATTTTGTTTGGGGATTGGAAGACTACTTTTTGAGTTCATACATTCCGGTCAAAACCGCCTAAATAATGTAAAATTACCTTTTGCAGTAGCTATTTTTCGACCAAAAACGCAAGCAATTGGTAAAATTGTAAATAAAATATTGTTAATGTTACTGAAAATAAGTATAAATTATATAATAATTAAAATAATAAATATAATTATAAAGTTCAAATTATGCAAAAATTGAGGTCAGAGAAATAATGTAATGAGACATAAAATTGCCGCATATCGGGCTCAGAAAACCCACAAGAGGAGAAGAATATATAACCCGTATATTTTTTGATTCCATCAAGATGGGGCAACAAGCTACAGAACACTTCGAATTACTGTCTGCATATGCAGTTTCTTGGATGCATAAGTACGCCTTTTAGCGACGTCATTTGGCTACAAGATCATACAATTTGCCAAAGATTGAATCTTTTCTCTGGGGGGAGGGGACCAAGAAAAATTTTTATCAAAAATATATCGCGGTGCGTGTTTTGTGAAGCTTTACTTTCGAAACGGAAAAAATGTCGACCAATACATGAAACATATTAATTAATATAAAGTCGCCGATGCAGTTTTCTGTTTTGATGCAATAATAAATAATAATAATAATAATAATTGAGTGGCACTACAGCCCATAACGGACCAGGGCCTAGCTTCTACAACAACTACTCGTGTTGTGCATGCTACTGTTCTTCACGAGTATAAGGGACCTACAGTTTTTTGCCGTCTCCGAACGGCGAGATTTGTGAAGCTTTCCATAGACGATTAATACTCTTTGAGTGTTGTCAGCAACTCGAAAGAGGTGGTGCCTGAAACTAACTCAATGTTCATTAAAAATAATCAAAAAAAATTTAATTCCATAAATAGTGAATATCCAATTGAAGAAATAGGTAAAATGAATCAGGCTAGCTTCGCCAGTACTCGTGTTTTGCCTAAAATTTTGTTGCCAAATCCGAATTGAGAGACTTAAAAAAATGTTCGTTGACTACACATTTACATTAACTACATTATAATAACTTCTCGATCTGTGATATGAATTATACAAAATTAGCCGAAAGCACACTTTGTATTTTATTTATTTACACTAACATTTTACATCGTGGGATGTAAACAATAACAAAATCCATAAAACATACATATCTAATACATTCAACTTTGTTCAACTTGCATCGTAGGCAAGTAGGCAAAATATCGATTTTATTCCATTAGATAATCTATTCAATTGAAAAAATGCTCTGCTTCATAATGCTGCACTCGATTGCACAACATTTGCTTTACTCCGTACAACTTTGCACACCATAAAGCAAATCGTCCAATTTTAATTTAGCTTTAACATTTGTCGGAGCACCATGTCCCGGCCGTCCCCAAAACGTGTCAAATGTCTCGAAATGCTTACTGCACAAGTCTTTTTCAATTTGCCTGGACAGCGAAACGCTGCGACGTTTCTGTGACATTTGTGTATTCAAATCGCTCAAATATTGAAGATCTACATTGGTCCATCTGCAGAAGGGTTCAATTGGATGGTGCGTTTATGAAATGATTTAAGAAACAATATACATACACATATACATACATATACAGATACAATACTTATATATGATGACAAAGGGTGCGTTTGTCTTATTACATTCAAATTAATTATGATTTCAAATAACATTTACTATGTTTATCGGATATGCAATGTGAATTTCTTTAAGCAACATTTACTATTTGTGGCGTACCTATTATCGGATGAAGTCCGTTTCGTGACATCCGTACTAGATAGGCTTATTGGGCGATTTTCGGCTCGCCGACGTGCCAAAAGTGGAACTAATTCTACTCCCCCTTCGTCTTGAGTACTTGATGCAATGTTGCAGTGACGCGAAACACGTGGACACAATTTAATTTTAGTGTTACTCTTCTTAGCAGTTTGATTTATGTTGTTTTTTTCTTCTTTCTGCGAGTTTGATATTTTGGAAGGGCTGCATTCTTTGGCTGGACACTTGCAAGTGCAAAGCGTGCAGCATTTATCTAGCTTCTTTGGCAACCGTTTTTTGAATGTCGACTTTTCAGCAGGTGTTGCGGGATTGTCCTGGTCCAATTCTTTAAGCATCTCTTTATTAGTCCAACCCTGTGACAATAAAGTTAACCTCAGATGTTTACTTGAAACTCCTTTACAACACTTACAAGGGATCTCATAAATGAACTACCAATGCCCTTCGGACTACGCCACTGCTTACTTCCTGGAATGGGCTTTGCGCAATTCTTCGAGGAATTCTGCAGCCGTTTTTATTAATATTATGTGAGATAGTTGTTTACAAAATAAAACTTACCGCTTTATGCTTTCTACCCGTTTCTAAGGGACAATCATCTTTTTTACTGACAACAATTTTGTCTAAAGTTTGTTTGCCTTTTGAAGGGGCTTTGTAACAAACTTCAATATCTACATGACCTTTATTCCTAAATGTCATTGCCTGGTGATCCTTCAATGTTATTTGTAAACCATCTGCTGCACTGTGCACCTTCTCACCCGTTAAGGGTGACCTTGCAATGACGGCGTACTTTTTTCCTTCACAATTGGTGCTGTCACCAATTTCAGTCATGGTCAGTCCATGACATTTTCTTCGTTTTCCCGGTGAAAAATAATTGCTGTACCTACGGCATGGTAGTAGCACTGAAGAACTGCGGTTCAGGTGCATTGCGCTCTGTAAACGAAAGGTGAATTCTTAATAAAATTCAATAGAATGGTTGTTTAATAAATTACAATAGATGGCGTCGAGTGTAATCCTATTGAGGTAATGTCCCTTCTACGAATGTCCACGTTGGGTGCACCACCACCAGGTCTTCCCCAAGGACAATGTTTTAGAAACATGTCATAGTACTAAAGTTTAAAAAGAAAAATGATAAATAAGGAATTTTAATGAACTAAATACTGCAATGGGGAAACGGTTAATTAGCATATAAAGACAGAAATGAGGGTTCTTTCTTTTATTATGTAAATTCATACTTGTGTGTTATACTTACTAAGAGTAATAGGTGAAATGATATAACAAATTCTTCAACTTGTATATATTTTATGTATTATTTCAAACCAATAATTTATTTGTATTTCTCTTTATACTTATAACGCTTTAATTAAAGAGGCATGTTTTCAATAAAGAAATTTCCTTTGCTCCTTAACAAAATATGTTTGTGCAAATGCTACTACCAAAAATATCTTGGCCACAAGAATAAATAAAAGATAATTATTGACACAAATATGATATAGAGTGCTTCAATAACGTACTTTAAAAAAAATAACTTTTTAAAAGGAAATCGCTACTAGGGTAGAGTGATTTTTTTTCTTTTTCCACAAATAATTTACTTAGTAAATTAGCTTGGAATTTGGTGACATCTCATATTTTTGTGGCTAATTTTCGATTTTTGAACTTGAAAAAATGTCTGTAATGATGTCGATTTTAAGCATCTGTGACTATTTAAGAAGAAAGTGAAATTTAATGCATTTACCAAATGGTATAAATGTATATATATAAGACATTTTTAAAAAACGACAGCAATATATATCAATGTCGTTTAATGTATCTTTCATAAATTGAATTCGAAAAGTCGCACACTTTTCATTTCTTTCTTTTTTTGGATGCACCTTCTACTTTACCGCTTTGGATAACATGTATTCACTGTCTAAATAAACTATTAAGATATTAGATGTACATTGTCTTGTTAATTTATTTAATAAACTATTTGTTTCTTTCGTCCAAAGCTTTAAATTATAAATACATATAATGATAATGATGACACACCAATCGTCGATTCTTGTTTGAATATTAAATTCTGTAATTTTTAACTTCTTTTGTGAATTTTGTTCTTAAAATATACTTTAAAAGATAAGGTCATTGACGTTGTATGTTATTTGTTATGCTTATAACTTCAGTGTTGAAATAAAAGAAAATATTGGTACATACGATTACTTAAATCGCTACACAATTTCAGATTACAGGATTTATATAGTGTGTATTTGGTAAGGTTAAATGATTCTGAAATAGAATACTCAGAGAAAAATCTCATGGAGAATGAAAGCATACATATTCATTCATCTTAAGCATAATCGTGAATTACGTGGCAAAAGGTGATTTTAGTGATTTCTTCTAACAAAATGAAACTTAATTTTCGTTTACACAAGCTTTATGTGAACACCAAAAAGAGAGGTCACGAATTCGTCAAACTAGAGAAAGTTGCTGCTAAGAGATACAGCATTAACATATTTTAATCACTAATTGATTCTAATCTATATACATACATATGTAGATGTACAATGCATGCGTATCGTCGAAAAATTGTTTTTAATTGTTACTTGTTTCTATTTTAGTTTTTATCTATTTTATTGAAATGACAATAATAGGTTAATAAAAAAACTATAAGCTTCCTAGTGCAGATTATCAATTACATACATACAAACATATACTACATTTAACTTTTGACATACAGACACCTACTTTTAAAAAATCTAATTTTTGTTATTTAATGTCCCATTTAGGCATATTGAATTAATGGCTTCCTAAGATTTGGAGGATATTATTGCGTGACAAAGTATGTTTTATATATGCAACAGAAAAAGGGTAGCATTTTTATGTTTTTGTTGAATATGTATGTATGAAAATGGATTGTACGTAATGTCTGTAGATGTTTGATTTGCATTGTGAGTTTTTAAACAGGACAAGGAGATCAACTGGCTGCAGTGTCTACAGCGACACAAAACTATGTTTTTATGCCTGAGGGATGATATAATAATAAAATAACGGGACAAAATATGTATGTAGGTAAGCATCCATTATGACTACGCTCCCAGATTTGCTTTACGGACAACTGTATCTATTTCAATGATTGGTATATTTACGCGGCTTTCATCAGCAAGCAAAATTTACCCTCATGTTTCTTGTAGACTATTTCATGGAAGAAGAAGTATATTTTCGTATTTTGCTAGTGGAATCAACATTTAGTCTTCACAAAACACAGATCACAAAACAGTTAAATAAATTCCTCGCTAATTGTAAATGTCAAAAACCCTTTTTATACGTCTACGCTCTCTTTGCCTGCTGTACTTATACAAATGTATATCCACGGAGATTGCCTGATATCGCAAAATATACACTATTTAGAAGTTAAATTCAATATCTGCATAGTGTACAAATTTTGCCTATTTTGCACTATACATTATTTTTTCCAATTCATGCCGATTGGCATTAAATAATACGGAGAGTAACTGGATTTGACTGAAAGTTAGCCAGTACTTCTCATCTCAACTTTCGCCGTAGAGAGTCGGCATTTAACTGTAGGGCCCCTCTATTAGCGAGGGAACAATAGCACGCACGAGTAATTCCTGGAGAAGCTTAGCACTTTCTAATTATTTTTTACTTATAAGCGAAGGAAATCTATTCATATTGCAAACACAAGCTATTGCATATAAATATTGGATTGTTGCATATCAAATTAAAAATCACAAAACAAGTAACTATCGAGCACTACATTTAAAACAAAAATTTTTAAATTACTACACAACATGTACGCAAGTTAAGAAAAATAACTTACTTCCTGCTTATCCTTTTCGTTTCTTGCTATCTCCTCCGCTTTCTTTCTCCGCCACATACGCAGGCTCTCTTCTGCATTTTTACGTTCAATTAGTCTCTTTTTTTCCTCACACCACAGAAGTGGATGCTCATAGTGGTCATAACAAAATGTCCCCATATTTTACTTATATCCGTTTAGAAAAATCTCTTAAATGCAAACACAAAATGATATCAATTTTACCATTTCGTATTATTCACGCCAATATGTATTCAAATTCAAGTAAGATTAAAGAAATTCAAAACTTCTCTTTCAGTACAAAAAGCGTTCCTTTTGCTGGATATCTTATCGTAGGCCATGCAAAAAGTAAACTCACACTGCTTCTGAAAGTTCATTCCACTAGAACAGGAGCATGTTAAATGAAATATCTTGGATTCGATGGTGCCAGGTACCGAATGAATTGGCGCAAACAGAATTTCCATGATAGGGAATCGACTTTGGCTCCTATGGATGATCCTTGAAGCCTATTAAGGCGGTGAATGTATTAACCAAATATATACATTTATACATACTTTTTTTTTCAAACAAATGCACGTGGGACGTCTCATGTCTAAGGAATTTTGTTTGCAAACTATCGTTGGGCTCACGCTCATTCTGAACACTTCCTGCAAGTAGGACAAACAAATAATTGTTGTGTCTGCACGTCTTTACAAAGTCTTCTTTTAATAGCTGGTATAATACATATATGCACGTAAATATAAATATTCATACAAATATTTCTACAGTCAACCTGTCGTACGAATACTGTGTACGTCAAAATGCGTTTACCTGAATGAAAGCTTAGTGGAAAATAAATATACACTTCACATAAGTAAACTTATCGATTAAACCCCTTCAATGTCAATCAAATGCACACGTGCTTGTTTTGTTATTGTAGGTCACGCTTAGGCAGAATATTTGTATTTGGTTACTGGGAAAAATAATAATGGCATTGAATTTATGAGTTCTTATATCATTTTCGACAATTGGCCTCTTCCTTAAATAATTTGTAAATGCAACACGCATATCACACAGAATGGCGCCTTGACTAGCGCTGTGATACGCTGAATTCATTATTTTTACTGCAAATCGAATGAATTCTCATCTTTATTTTTGTAACACACTTTTATATAAATAGGTTAAGATTTCAACAATAATTTCGCTGATTGACCTATTTTAATCAATCAATTCCATGATTCTATTTTTTTGATTTGACAATGTGCACATGGAGATCAAAACTTGATCAATACATAAGTATTTAATTTATAAACAAGTGATAATAAATGCTTTTCACATGTAATATAATCAGACACCGATCGTTGTATTCTTCTCCAGTACATTAATTTTTCTGAAATAATACATACGAATTTTACCTTTTTCTTTAGGAGAATGAATGTAAATTATTGTCTTTTCTTTTTAAAAACTAAATTCTTTCTTCACAAATGGTATTTAATTAAACAGATTAATATTAAGAATTCAGCTTCGAATCAATGCTTGAAATTCACATTTCAACGGTTTCAAAGTTGAAATTTCAATGCAACAAAAGCAACTATGCATAAATATCTTAAATATTTTCTTGAAGCGGATGTGTGTGCGAAGCAGACTTTTTCGCAAATTTCGATCGGTATCTCAGACTTACCTTTTGTAATGTTCTTTTTTTTTCAGAGTTCAGGGACTACGTAAGCACAGTTTTTTTTACATAGCCATTAAAAAAACTCTAACGGTTACAAATAGAATGATCTTGGTGACCAAGTGTCGCCAGAACATGAAATTATGCGACCAGAAAAATGTTCATGCAACATAGTCATAATAAGTTATGAAATATGGCTTCTAGCTCTGTTTTGATAAAACCACATATCACTATCTTCAATTCCCGGGTACAGAGAATAAAATTTAGTTATCATTCGACCGTATCGCTTTACCTTTCGGAACCTTTCGCACGTGTTCATCTTCGAATACAGACCAATGACACTCTTCGATAACAGAGTAACTCAACCAGTCACATTGTCTAGATGCATCGGCACCTATTCGATCGCTTCCGGTTTTCTGAGACCCATATGCAGCAATTTTGGTTGTGTACGTACACAACGAATGAGAAATGTCTCATTACTAAAGAGAATATTGTTTGAAAAACCGGTCATCATTGTTTGTTGTTCTAAGACCAAAGAAGTATATTTTCGGCGTTGTGAATGGTCAGCTGGCTTAGATCCAAATGCAAAATATGCTATAGTGAGTTGTGCAACAGATTGCCAGAAAATCGGTAAATTTGATTGCACTAAAAACAGCAATATTTTCGACTGACCGTCCATAACGATGATGCACATGTCCAACGACATCGGCAAGTACCCCTTCTACCCTTTTCAAATTTCTTCTTATTTTATTGACTTCTTTCAAGATCGATCAAATATTACAATTGTCACCACAGAGAGAAGAGAGAAGTCGTCACGTCCAAAATTTAACACAGATAATATTGCTTCATTTCAAATGAGAGCTGAATTTGGCACTTGTCAAATGTCAGTGCTACCAACGTGAAACTAAGCAACCCTGTGGCGAAGGAATTCAAAAATGAATTGAAATAGAAAACGTCTCGTAAGCAAGCAACTCAAATAACAAATATTT
Organism: Eristalinus sepulchralis; assembly: GCA_944738645.1. NCBI lineage: Eukaryota > Metazoa > Arthropoda > Insecta > Diptera > Syrphidae > Eristalinus > Eristalinus sepulchralis. The sequence continues at coordinate 55,660,128 of OX122882.1, forward strand.
AATAAATCAGAAACCAATAAGGAAAGAAGGCAGTTGACTCCCTCTTCTTCCGCCGTTAAATTTCATTTAACAGCCGTGACCTGACAACTTTTGTTTTAAACTAAACGCAAACCATTCAAGATATAATAAGACAATCTTTATTATCGGCTTAAAATATATTTACGAATGGAACTGGACTTCGTTTAAATGGTCATCGCGAGCACGTTTCCAGCGGTCCATCCCAATTTTCAATTGGTTGTTTTAAACGATCCCCAATTCTGGAGAACGCCGTGATATTGACTGATTTTGAACGTTTACGATATTTTCGACCCGTCTCACTGCTACGGCCACATTGCACAACGAATAAGTAGACTCGAATTTGTACGCTAAACTTGCTATTGGCTGTCAACGAGAGAGGTGCAACGCTACACATATTACGGCCGAAAATTGGAGTTAACGCTCTTAAGGTTTCGGTCAACGACTCCAATTTTCGCTAAAACATTTAATTAAAGTAGTACAATTTGCAGACTATGCTTCATCTATGAGTTTACTAAATAAACTAACAGTAACAGTTTGATGATAAGTGAAAAAGTGCGTTCAAGAATTTAAATCTGACAAATTTGATTTTAATCTGTCAGATGTATTCGACCTTACGAAAATTAAGTCGAAATTTTATAACCAGCAGAAGCTGCTTTCACCGTCAAGTATAAGAATCAGAATCGAAGACAGCTTATTTTTTAATGGAGTCTGAGTTCAGGAGAATTTCGTATGCACTATGTCGGTTTACTCAATTAAATGTGGATTGCTCCTTTCGGTGTTCACAAGATTGTCGTCTGTATTCAAGAACCAATCTTTTTCAATTTACAGAATGCACTTTTTCATTCATAGATTGTACTTTAAAATACGTAACACAAAACAATATTCGCTGTGTTTTACATATGTCAGCATTTGAAAGCTCGTACATTTCATTTGGTACAATGTTATACTTAAATGTATATGTAACACATTAACCAACAAAGTAATTCTTGTTAGAATAATCTCCCACAAGCTGTCATCAGTAAGGTATATAAAGTTTATTGAGGATCTTCTCCATTATGGTCAAATTGCCACGGCGTTTTCGCGTGGACGGGGTTTGACAGGGAATTTATGACAACGCAACGTAAAGGGAATTTCCTCAACTTTTCAAATTCAAATACAACTCTCGTGTTCAAAAGCTTGTATATCCTGAAAACCACTGTACAGCAATAATGTCCAATTCTTGTTAATGCAATTCATCTTTAAAATGATTTGCTTTTACCAATAGTAGCCACAGCGCACATAATATTTTACCACCATCAAAAAGCCCCGACAAAGTAAAGAGTGGCATTGTTTACGACATTTAAAATATTACACAAGTATACTCTAATAAAACTGTTAAATACTGATCCCTTGAACGCTTCATATTGTGCTTTTCCGGATATAACTCTAATGCAGCAATCCCATACACATATACTCGTCCCAGGCAAGGACTAATAATTTTAAGGGGCCTTTTAACAAGTACTTGTGAAGAGAGTGCTTGTGTGGTTTGATGTGTTCTAATGTGCTGAAGAAAAAGATTTTAATTTCTTGGGCGGTGGGGCAGTTCGTCGCGCTTTTATAGAAAATACCAGCCGCTTATTGTCCATAGCAGCACTCAACGATACACTCTTAATTTACGTTAGAATCATGAATGTACAATTAGTACTCTTTCAGTGTTTAAATTGCTATTTATTTCTCTTAAGTTACTTACAAATATAATAAAACGTAACAATAAATAAACGTAACAACGGAAAGTAAGAACATTCGATATTTTATACAGAACAGAAGTTCAAATTGTGTCAAATGCCACTTCAAAAGGAATAGTACAATAAGATGAGGTGGTAATTCAAAAATTAATTTGCACAATAAGTAAGTTTCTAGTTAATGAAAGATGTAAAATTTAAGTGATCAACATTTTGAAAAATAAAGTTAAATAAAAAAGGTAGCTCAGTATATTAAAAGTAAGAGAGTCTTTAAGAACAATCATTTTTTAAATGCTATAGAAAACAACATATAAATCATCACACATACAATTTATTGACGATGACATATAAATGAACAAACATTTCTACATGTAAATTACAGCGTATTTGACCTTGGAATTAAGAATCTTCTTATAAATTCTGGTTTGTGAATTTGTTTAGCATTTTCATGTGTATTTCGTACATAATATTTTAGAAATGTCCAAGGGTAGTGAACTTCTGCAATGCAGTAACACGAGAAAAAATTTAAATGAAAGACAAGTAAAAGCCACCTCTACAGCATTTTGCTTTTTACGACAGCACTAACGATACCTACTTGTGGTTTTCAGCCAAATATAAAGTAATCACACTATTTTTGAACACAACTGAAACCCAAATCGTTAACAAAACATGTGAAAAAAAAAATCTTTCATGTGTTTGGGGTCATTGCTTTGGAAATAATAGCAGTCTGAAAGTGGTTGTAGTTCGAGGCAGTAAGAATTTAGATGAAATGTATCGCTTTCGCTCTTCATCATAATTGTTAATCGTTCTAGAGGCAATGGAACGCCACAATGCATTTCGACAAGAGTCCCCAAGATTGTAGGAAACTATCTTTAGTGCGTCAATGAGAAGATTTGGTCACATTCTTTGTCTGTAGCCCTGTTTCGCACTTCTTCCAGTTTCCAAAAGTTTCATAATAGAACCATTATATATTTGGCTCGCCTTTAGATACCTAGCCACGGAGTGTGCGCACGGAGTTCCCTGAAGAAGATTTTGTCCCAACTGGACCAAAAACAATCCACTCAAATCTCGTCCGTTTTTCTTACCGCTTGGGAAGCCAGTAAAAGACTCTCCAAACGCTTCCATAAAGCCACCGCTTAAGTTGAAGTGATTGAGGAAACAGAGATTGAGGAAACAACCAGAGCAGTTATACACACTAATGTTAGTGAGTATACTGCCGTAAGTTTTAATGAAACACTTTCTTTGGGACGAGAATGAACCAATTAAATAACTGGCCATCCAATGAGAGACGTGTCCAGTTCTTAAGCAGTTAAGGCACCAACCACAATCCTTAAACCCATCGAAGCACTGGTCAGTTTTATGTTGATTAGAGATTGGCACCGCGTACCCCGTGCAATTCTTGACAATAGAAGTCTGTGATTCGTCTAAGTGCGAAGTGAATCACTCACCGTATCAACAACTGAAATGAGAGACTTTGAATTTCCGACTTCTGCCGCTTTTAAGTTCAGAAATCTCCAAAATTAGCCTTGGATTATTGAAGTGATTTTTTAACGAGGCCCACACGTCTTCATAGCCACCTGCATACAGCCGACCGATTAAAGACACTACATTTGCAAAAACTGCTTGCCAAAGCTTATAAAGCTTATACGCCTCCTATGCATCAATGTCTCAAATATAACCTTGAAGGCCAGCCAGTTGTCTGTCGAATAATGTCTAAACGTATGTCAAAACTAGACGAATTAATAGCAGTCGTCTCAAATATCTTAGAAGGTTCGAATGAGTCTCGCTTCAAATAACCTTCAACTTATGTATAAGAGGATTTAAGCTGCTTCCAGGTAATGTTCAGGCAATTCATCTTTCTTAGCGGCGCCAACCGACTGCTCGTGATTTTTCACAAACCGATTGTAGTGAGCGGTTTCTGCACGAAATTCATTTTGCCACAAATGGGAGATATTCGAGCTGAAAGGACAACGTACTCACAGGAGGCACAAGATTTGACCATATTTGTATTGAAAAAAAACTTTTTTTTGGATACACCTACTAACCTGAAGACGCACACTGATTCGGGAATGGTGACCATAATTCACTTCTACAACAATAGTACCTTGTCGCTTAAAGAAGTTAGACCTTGGTAGATAGTCACGTACAAACCTTTCTAACCGAGTAAGTGATATCTACACTTTTACCTTCCTCACCTCTTGCTCCTTGATTTCATCTGACAGCGTTTTTTTATGAACGTATATCCTCAATTACGCGTGAGCTGTTTTAAACAGCTTATTACTCCCTTATAATAATTTAAGCTAATTTGTGCTAAGATGTATGAGGACATAATAATATTGAATGTGCGCGAACAGATCAGATAGTGTAGACTTCCTATGTTGAAAAATTATTTGGTATATTAAAATTATAGAGGTATTAATTTTTGATTGCAAATAGCAAAAGATTCTGGCTGTAGTACAATTAAATATAGCGAAGATTAATTGCACTGAACTTACAAAATTGCAAATGTATAAAAAAGATATCACTTCGGTTTGCGAGTACTTAAAAAATAAGATTGTCCATTTTCTGGGTGTACGACTTGAAAAATAAATATACCTCCTTTAATTTGTATTGTGTGACCTGTTGCACCGATCAAAATTGAAGCCTTGGTAGGAATACGATTTAAAATTTTTTTCAAATTTTATATATATTATTTCCCTATCAAAAAATTAATTTTCATACTTAAAGAAACGAAAAGACCATTCCTTTTCTTATTTTTTTTATATACATAAGTACATATTTAAGAATATTATTTAAATCAATGAAGAATGTTTTTTCATATTAATTTAGGCACGAAAAGACTGTCTATTTGCATATCATTAATAAAAACAAAAAATACCCATACATACTTGTTTTAATTAACATCAAGAACGAAGTGTATAAGAATGTATGATTTCTGATTGCATAAATGAAATCTTAGCTTGGCTTGCAGAAATTGAAACACACACACTGTACATAATGTGTAACACACTGTACCATAACAACCGTCAAGCACGATCCAAATTTGAATTGTTTATGGTTGAAGTCACCTTTTATTTGGTTTTTTGGCCTCGATTGTAATTAAATGTGCGGATCACATAAATCTGTCATAGTTTAATATTATCTTATGCATTTCCGATATCAATATTTGCTTAATGTTCTCAATAAGCTCTTTAAAACTTCTTCTTTGATTTAAAAAATTCTCATGTTACTGTGTTAACACATTTTTATTTCTGAGGTACATTAGTTTAAAAACAATGTTTTGCAACTTCGGGAATTGATTATTCTTAAACCATACATTCTAATGAATGATTTATCTTTTTATGCTTTCGTGGAAATGATTTCCCACACAATATGCTCCGAATTTTACCAAACCATAAAAGTGAACGCTGATGAACTCCGAAGAATCAACAATAGAAACTAGTATAAAAGATTCTACAAACGTCACACACATTCTCACTTATCTCAAAAATGTTTAAAGAACATTTTCGAAAGAGACTAGACTCTATCCTTACCCAAACTGGATATCACTCGACTATTGAATAAAAACACGGAGTGACTGATCAAATTTCAGCGTCCATTGATAAAAAAATTACTTTGTACCAGTGCGTTAAGACATCGCAAAAACACTTGCCGTGATTTGACGCAAAGAAATACTCTATAAGTGAGCAGAATAACCCCCAAGATTAAATTCTTCTACTTGAAATTTATCCAAAGAAAACGGTACAAATGTTCCTAAGGCTTTTCTTAGTAAACGTATACTAGACAAATGCGTCATTTTCGTACAAACTAACGGCCAAAAATTTAATAAAATTTAATGCCACCACATTACCAGAGAAACGGACTACTTAGTTATACAACTTATACAAAAGAAATTTTGCTTTACAAAATTTGTTCGTATAAATGATAACACAGATTGCGTTTTTGTTCTCACTTGTCTTAAGTCTATTTTTCACTTGAGACTCATAACATAGGGAAGATAATTGTAATCGTAATATGAAAATGGCACTTTTAATATATAAATTTATTATACGCTAAGTAACAAATATGTACAAATAACATATTTCACAAAAGGTACAAATTCAAAAGATTATCTTTTTGAATTCTTTACATTATAAATTACCTTTTTCAATTAATTTCATTAAATTTAAAACTTTTTCGTAAACTAATTCTCTCGCATCAATGCCCCAAACAAAATCTAAATGATTAAACAGTGGAAATCTAACTAGAAATTTGCCAACAACATTTGGCAAGGCCTGGTGCAATTGTTCAACATCATGTGGTATTGTTAACCAGTCGTTAGCGCCATAATGAAGACAGACTTTTGTTTGAACATTCTGAAGATTGTAGTCTGGTGGAGAAAACTGTCCATAGATTCTGTAATTCTTGAAAAATCCGTGGTCATATTGCCGAAAATGACCTGATGATTTAAGTTGACCAAAATGCAAGAGCTGCTTCGTTGATGCTCCAGCCGGTGTATGCCCGAAAATTACTGGCAACATAGTCTATATTAAATACAAATCCATGTTTTAATGAACTTACATATAATATTTGACAAATTTAAATACGTACGTGATTCATTTGTTCTCGGTCGTAACCAGCAATTATAAACATTATTTGAGAACAAAATTGCTGTACAATAGATTCGTCTTTGCATATGTATTCACTAAAGCGCCTCACGAAAGAATTACTTGGTAAGAAGTCATGAGTACCTATAATTCTAAGTAAAATCTAAAAAAAAGCAAAGCTTTAACGATGCAATTATGAGGTAAAGGTAAAAACATACATTCAAACTTCTTCGGAAAAATGCTAGGAAATTTATCATAGGACTCTTGCAGCCTTTAATAAATGCTGCTGGTGCCAATGCTTGCATGGATATAATTTTATCATTGTATTGAGGCCGTAAACTGCACATTATCCAAAAGCACGTTGTACCCTGAAACCAAACATTTGGAATAAGAATTTACGTTCAAAATTATTCTAATATGCGAATACGCATTTAATGAAAATTATCTTACATATGCGCGTTACATACCTGAGAATGTCCAATATAGTGAAGCTGTGGATACCCCGTTTTCTTCAGAACGTAGTCGATTGTAGAAGGGATATCATAAACCCCCATTTCATGGAAACTAAAATCCCAGAATTCAGCTTTATTAATGTCGTAAGTGGTATGATTTTTGGAATAGGTGTTTCCCCTAACATTTGCCATCCAAACGTCGTATTTTTCATCAGAGAGATAATAAGCTAAAATGAAAGCAATAAAAACATAAGTAGATAAAAAAAGCATATTCTACATTTCGTGGTGGACCTCACTAAATTGGTTAAGGTATTTCCTCACATGTGTGCGTCATTTAAGAGGAGAGCTGGGAAGTCAAAACTCTTCCGAGCTGAGTTGTCCATATATGGTCATCCCAACATTTGTATAAGTAGACGATTCACCAGATGCATGCCATCGTACATCCTACAGATGTCATCAATGGACTAAACATCGCATGCAAATCTTTTCATTCAACACGAAAGGTTTCCTCATCCGCTTTTCATAACGTCCAGATGCAGTCATTGATAATTGTACGCTTGATTTTGTGTACTGACCTTGTTGCCCCCATTTACTCTGGAGGTGAGGTAGACGAAGTTCTGTCACACAGGGCAAGGTTTTTATTGCCCTGTGTGACGTTTTCTCCCGTACTTCGGGAGTGTGTCCTTGATCACTTACAATAATAAAAATAACAAGGGACTAGGGACTAGCTTCTACAACAACGACTCGTCTTGGGCGTGGTATTCATCTCTCACGATCAAAAGGGATCTACAGTTTTTTGCCGATTCCGAACGGCGAGATGTAAGATACTCTTTGAGTGTTTTCAGCAACTCGAAAGAGATATTGCAGTGAAAATTCCGGGTTGTTCCGTCCGGGAATCGAGTCGACCGGTGAGTCGACGCTCTTTCACACTACATCACGTCGCACAACTGTGCGCAGAGGAAAAAAATACGTAAAATGAAATAATTGTTTCGGCCAAGTGGTATTGGTTTTTCGATTCTACATATCAGAGAACCTAGAAAGCCTAAATTTTGTTGATTTCTAATGAACCGTTTCGGTGTAAGACTAGCTCAAAATTGGGACTATGACATTTTAAAAATTGCACGTTTTTTTTCAAGAAAATTCAATATGACATATTTTTAAATATTTGAAAGGGCATACATTTAACCTTCAAGTGCATCTACAGTTTTTTCATTTTGACCATCAGTTTTTAAACCAGGCCTTTTGCAATAGGAATAGTAAAGCAATAGAAATCTAGAAATAACTGTAATTAAAGCTCAAACTCCACTTCAACACGTAATTGACCACACTACAAACGGGCTTATGAAGACTATAGATTGCACTATATTCCAATCGCAAGAATAAAGTAAGTCGTTTCGAATAACTTTTGAACAAGTGGGCTTGTGACGGATCTTTTGGGAAAAGTGAGCTTAAGCAAAAATTGTTAAATAAAGACTGAAGACCCATCCGATTCGTGTTTATTCATGACATCGTTGGTAGTGAAATTTAGAAAAATTTTTGAACCTTTTCAACATGATGCTGTAGGACCAAAAACATGCAATGAGGAAGCTCTGAAATTAGGCATTTCCCCTCTACGTGTCCGTATACTTACTATACATAGCTTATAATTTAAAGATAAAAGCATGGAGAACAACAAAAAACGCATTGCCTTAGTAAGTAGTTATAAGATTTCATTTCTGTCGTACCTAGGTTAAGCGTTTTTAACCTAGTTTTAAAAAAACTAGTTTTAAAAAAACTATAAGATAAAAAATAAAAAAATGCCTTAAAAAAAACTGTACTGCAAATAACTTTTTACATTGTTCTGGGGCATTTTAAGGCATTTTGTGCAAAATAGCAGTGGATCCCCTGGGTGTCGGAGCAATCAAACGTTTTCCTTTCTTTTAGACCAGGCAGAAAAGGGCTGATGATCTAGATCATAATATCCTGCTTTTTGATGGAGTTCAGAGGATAGTCCGACAGCTGCAGCAGCTTTATTTGCTTTCAATTTCCATATTGTCATCTTGTCGACCTAGAATATTCCATCGCAGTTCAGATCCTCCGCAAGTTCTTCGGTTGCACGTGGTCTAATAAATGAATATACAATTCCACGTGTGAAATCGAAAAGCTTTGTCCTTTGTTCGTTTGCAGGGGTCGTGTACAGAAAATTGGTGGTCGTTATTTGGGCTTTGGTAACGCGTGAGTCGTACTTTTACGATCGCAGGGAAATTAAAAAGAATTAGCATTATTCGGGAATAGCCACAAGCGTGTGCAAACCTCACAGAGCAATCAAAGAAAATATCAAACAAACCTAATGTGGTTATTACTTACCAAGCAGGACGAAAGTGGACAATGATGTAAAATTTGTGCAAAGGCTACATATGATTGAAATCCGAAGGAATTGGATATTTTCTCGACAAATATGAAACATGTTCTGAATTATAAGCCTGAAACATCATAATAGTTCCTTAATTCTCCAGATGACCAATATTTGTACAAAGGTAATATACTCGTACTTACATACATACTTACATACATACGTACATAAAAACATTCCATTTAAAGCTTTAGTTCTGTGTTGATGTCTAAAACGCCCTATTCCTAAACTACAGTTTTTCAAATTACTCTTATAAAACTACTATATGCTTAAAACTTTACTGACAACTGTTGCTTTAATAAATGACACCAAAAATAAAAAGTGAAAATGAAATTGGGTGGGACTAAAGCCACAAGGGACAAACTTGTTTTGTGCGTGATATTGTTCTATCAGAACATAGATTCTTTTGCTGAATCCGAACAACGAAATTTAAAAAACAAATGTAACATTAGGATCTCATATATTTAGAATTTAAAAAATCAGTCCATTTGACAAGAAAATTGTTTCACGAAAGTTAAATTTTTGCTATTTTGGGATTACCGTGCATCGTGGCGTAATGTTTAAGTGCGCCGACTCATTCGAGAGTCCTAGGATTACATGACTGCACACCAAGCATTTTATCAGTGAGTGTAGAACAAAAAATTTTTTTTTATAAAGTGTTACACACAACATATCAAATATTTATTAAATAACAAAAATGCAACCGTATACTCAGCATATCCATATCTAGCTAAAAAATCAACCAGACGCATGAACGGTTAATTTTGAGGCATTAGATAGTAAAAATGTATTTAAGTAAGTAAGCATCTGAAAGGTGCAGACGCGTCTTTGTTATTACTATAAAAATACATACTATATAATATAATAGAGCGTAAATAATGACGACAATTAGCCCAAAACTGTGTCTTAGGCGATTGTAACACGGTTGGAACAACAAATAAATAAGGAGGAGTTTTATTCTCACGGAGAAAGGAAGAAGAAAATACTTCGCAAATACACGCAAATACAAAAACTGCAACGATACACTTGAAGATAAAACTTTGCAATTCGATATTTGTTCTCATATAATATTTATAAAAACATATTGTCAAACATTTTAACCGAAGAAAAAAGAAAAATGTCCGGTACTTCTCATTCCTGAATATATACATATGTACCTGAAATAATGCTTTATTGTTTCCAGCATCATGTTGAGTTTCGAAACATCTATATGTGAAATTATTAGCGAGATGCGTAGCCACATCTCTTTTTTTCAACCACAATACACTATAGGGATTAAGGGAATTATTTTCCATTACCATTTAGAGAAGAAATGTCGACTTTTTCCATCTTGATGAAGCAGATGCAGCAAGCACCTCTCGGAGCTACCCGATCTCGAAAAGACATATGGCTCTGAGTGAAGCGGAAAATACTTCAACAGTGGAGAAAGTTATATTTTTTATTAAAGTTGTCATATTCGCGAGTATGTAGAAATTCCGGCCGGAAGTGCTTAAGGCAATGTGTAATGTTTGAATTGGTAAGAAGTTGTAAACTCAACGAGGCTGTCATCAAAATATTAACTTCAAACATGTAGTTGTTTGAATTGACATCACCGCTGACTAAGGCCGATAGAATTCATAAATACCAAGGTTGTGAATTTATTATGATTATTCATTATCATTTTATTTTATTTATTTGCCCATGTTCTATTGGTGAGTAAGAAACATATACAACGATGATTTACACAATCAACGCAGTATTAATTGCTCGAATTACACATGTACAATATATCAAAATAGTTACTCCATTTATTGCAGTAAATTAACAAATCAAATTATCATACGCACTCCTGTTTGAATTTGAAGATTGTGGAAATTTCTTTAAATATGCTTGGTAATAAGCTAATATCATTGTATGAACTTTAATCGAGGAATTTCTTATTAGCAGTAGTCAATTGGCTAGGCCATGTAGAGCATCAATCAAATGGCTAGGCCATGTAGAACGTATGGACACCACTGGCGCACACAAGTGGAGAAGGACCTCAACCAACTTGGAGTGCGCAAATGGCGGCAGCTGGCGAAAGATCGTGCTGGCTGGAGAGGCATGTTGGTTGAGGCCCAGGTCCACCCCGGACTGTAGCGCCATAAGAAGAAGATGTGCAACAACGCTTTCAATCTCTTTTATAAATGGTGATATGTATGTATATATGTCTACGACTTCAAACAAAACATTCAAAGAACCGAAATCCAAGTAGGAAGACCACAATCTTCAAAAAATAGAAGACTATATCCATCTGCCCCTTCAGCGAAGACGGGCAACTTCCCCTACGGGATCTCTGACATGAACAGATGTACGATTTGGATTTACATAGATACGTGATAACCTACTTTTACCGCCTAATATAACGTGGTCCATTTTCCCAACAGTCGGAAGCAACCCAAGAAAATACGCATCAGGGACCAAAGTTTCAACTGAGTTGTTGCTGGAGGGACAATCACCCCACCTTGGTGGGGATCGAAAAAGTAGAAAAGCTGTATCAGACCCGTCAGTCCAATACACTCACCTCGACTCTACCCGAGATTTTGTATATTTAAGAACAGCCACTACGAGATTCCCACAAATGGACCTCAGAGACTGACCTCCTCTAGCGCCATGATTCCCTCTGATATTAAGGGTGGTCTAGTATTTCTGTTGAGGATTAATTCATAAATAAAGTCTCATCATAAAGAAATTTCGGACAAGAACAAGCCTGGAGGCTGCAGGCTGCAGACACAATGTTAAAAATTAATCTGGCCAACAAAATCAATCTCAGTGGTGAAAACTGCTCTGCTCAACGAAATCATGGCATTTTTCACAGAGAAACAGTCAATTTTCACAAACTAAGGATTGCACAGCAATGTGATAAAAATCATAACTAGAGCCTAATTGAGTTTCTGCTAGCAGTCATCCTAAAAGTACACCACTGGGGTTTGGCAACAGCCTGGTCCGTGCCTCCCGAACCAGTTCCTTAGATTGCTGGAGAGGAAAACCCAAATACCCCATTATTACCCGTAAATTAATGGTAGTTCCGCCAATAGTAGAGAGAGGTAGACTAGTGAGCTTCCTCATCATTCACCACAGATACCGAGAAAGAGAGAGAGAGCAAGGGGTTAATTATGGCTTTACCCAAGTTACCCTAGTGGGATTAGAGGTGGAGGAAATACTAATTTCCGGTATGAACAATCTGTATATTTCATCCACGTCCGGAACGTGGAACTTGCGTGAAAACCTCAACTGTATCAGCGAAGCCAAGTAGCGAAAAGGTTCCCAAGGGGGAATGTCACGGTAGTAGAGCGATCTACATCCTCCAATGAGATTGCTGCAGATTTACCTTTACAGCACTCAGCAATAGCCACTGCCGACTGACTACAGGGAGAGAAGATATCGCCCTAATCTAAAAGCCTTGGATTATGAAAGGCGACCTCATGTAAAGGAGGGGAATGTCTTTGTAAGAAATTAAATCGCTTACAAGTAAAATCTATACTCCACATTTCAATTCATGGATCCAATATAAAGAAGATAGATTTTAGATTGAAAAGACAATGTTGTCAACGAAAATATTATTAAAAAAAAAAAAACAAAACAAAAACAAAACAATTAATATATTTTAACTGACATTGAAACGTAACGTATCGGCTAGTGTTTTTTCTGCTTATCATGAAAATGCAGTTGAAATAACATTAACGTAAATATTTTAGTAACTGAGATCGAAAATGTAGCTCTCTACATCATAGTAATAATTGAGTGGCACTACAGCCCACAAGGGACCAGGGCCTAGCTTCTACAACAACTATTCGTGTTGTGCATTCACGAGTAGAAGGGATATACAGTTTTTTGCCGACTCCGAACGGCGAGATTTGAGAAGCTTTCCATAGACAATTAATACTCTTTGAGTGTTGTTAGCAACTCGAAAGAGGTGGTGCCGTGAAAAAAATGCTAGATGTCCCGTCCGGGATCTCTCTACATCATGTTATGTCTAAAAAAAATTATAAAAAGGGCTAGTAACCTTTTTAATAAAACACGTTCCTTAATACTTGTAAATTCCGCTTAGGCTTTAAATTTTGAACGGCGAAAAAACAAAATTGAAATGTCTTAGTCCTAATGCACCTTAACCGCGAGTATGGAGTCAACATTTTTTGTGTGCATTGTTTTTACCTTAAAGCCCTACTGCATTTCCCAATGATTATGGATAAGCTAACAGCCTTAATTCCGCCTTAAGTTGTTCAGCATTAAAATTTCAACTTCCTAAGTGGTGGTGCTAAATATAATTGTTCTTATGTATTTCTAAAGCTGAACATATGTTTTTCAAATTATCTTTTCCACTTAATCTGTAATGTTCGTAATACTAGGATTAGTATACCTGCACTAATCCTCATTTCATTTTTTATTGCAGTATACAATATATACACATTAAATCTTTTTAATAAATAATGTTGATTAATTCGTGAACGGAGTAGAACTTGTTCTGGACATATTCACCCATGTTTTCGAAGATTTCAGACCAATAATAATTTTATACAATAACATGTTAGCATAGTAAACGCAGACAATTTAGCTTTTTAGTTACTAGTAGCAGATATGTTTCTAATGGCTGTACCAGGATAAATTGAACACAACTAATTATCTTTCAAGATGTGATCAAGTCGAAAAGCCCTGACATACGAGTAGATAATTAAAATCGAAACCCAAGGGTCAGAATGTCATAAAAGAGACTGAAGTTGAGTACGTAGTTAAAATAAAATATGTTAACTACGTATCTTGATCAGAGTTCTGTTAAGCTCTTATATCCGTGCATACTCTTCTTTATCAGTATTTGGTATTGAAACCAATACACTAAGCCTTGTACATCTGAATATCTTCGTAGAGAACAACACAATATAACAATATTTTATGTTTCTTACCAAATCCTTTGTTTGGCCCCATCATCACCCAAGTACTAGAAGCATCCAGGAGACCATGCACCAACAGAACTGGGACAGCACCCTCTTTCGGAATGCGATGCAACTCCAATATATAACCATCATCTGTGATTACATGATGTATTTCCGATGGATATCCGTATTTCTTTATCAGTTGTATCTTAAAGAAAAACACAAACGCTTTAACAAATTCAGCACTCAAAAAACAATTCAATTAGTCTCAGTACAGTTGTTAAATTTGCATCCTCATTCACGCTATTGTCCGAGACAATAATATCTACAAATTTATCTTCAAAGTTGTCGACGGAATTAGTTTCTATTTCAAGGTCTTTTTCAACTCCGAAAAAGTCCCATGAAAGTATGGAACAACTAAAACTAGAAAAGAGAGCTGCGACGAGACACAACCTCACCAACATCTTTATCGATACTAAACAATTTGTTACAGTTTCTGATTAACATATAATGTCAAAATTCATTCAGTTATAGTGACGCATTCAAAGCCCCTTCTGAGTCATATTGAGGGATTCTAAATAGCAGAATGCGATTGTATGTTTTACAAAACCGATGCCCAGCATAACACTGCCTTGCCCAGCTGATAAAGACACTGTGACATGAACTATTATTTATTTGCTGAATAAACAGAACAATTTGTAGATTACGACATGCGGATAGTGCACAAACAAATGTATAATTTCATACCTGATATACACATGTACACACTTTAGGGATGCATAAAATATTACAAGAGTATTTTAACCGACAATGAAACTTCTTTATTGCTTTATCTGCAAAAATTTAATTTATAATAATCTTCGTACACAGTTGTCAAATATCAGAGGAGATCAGGAAAAAAATTGTTTAATTATATATTCATACAACAGAAAATACCCGGGAAATACCGACCCATACTAACTGAAATTAATTAATCACAATGGCTGCAATGTGTAGATAAGCATACTAGCTTGTGAGCGTCTTCAACCAGGGGTTAAAAAAATCTCAAATCTAAAGTTCAAATTTGCTAGAAACGACTTACGGAATGAACTCATTTGCAAAAAAAGTAAGAAAAATATGTCATAAGACATTAAGTTTAAAGAAATACAAAACGAATCCGTACATCTTAATGTGGAGCATCAAGGAATAGTTTCCATTTTGAATTAATGTAAAGAAGACATGGCAATTAGGAATATAGGGTTGAAACACTACACGATAAACTATACGTTACATAGGTTGGCTTGGGGTACACACTATTGTGTTGTCACTCCAGTGTTCGAGGGCTTAAACTATTTAGAACCATTTACAACCAATGAGGAAGTTCAATAATCTCGTCCATATACTATATAGTTCCTGCAGCTATCATTCTTGTGTACAATGTGTTCGCCGACCAGGTTTATATCCGATTTCTTAAGCAATAACAACAGTTCATATCTTGTAAGGTCGAGGAAGGACCAAATTTCCACCGCAGAAATTATATTTAGATCATCTTGGGTTGAACGCGTCAATGTGTAGTTGTAAAAGTAGGGTTCCACAGAAAGGTATGTAGATCCATTTTTTGTAACTTGAAATTTACTATAGAGAGAAATGTAGAGCGTACCTCTACTGGCGATTTTATATAATTAAAAATACCCAGGGAAATACCGATGCATTCTAACTAATACTACTTAATAGGAATGCTTCAAATGTGTAGATATGTAAGCATACTACAGCTTGTGCCTATATCTTCAACTGAGTAAGGTTTAAGCTTAGACTTACGAAATTAACTTATTTGCAACCAAGAAAATACGTAAATACAATAAAAAAATAAAATAAATACATATGTTTATCATTCATGTAATATTTTAGAACATTTAGAACACTTGAAACTAGTTTACTGACTCTTCACGAGTGCTTAAAAAACTAAATAATAAATCTATACTACCTACAACTAAACTTACACTTATTACTATAATGTAAATAATTAAGTAGAGTTAAGTTTTAAGTTAATTTAATTGTATATAGGTATAAGTTTAAGTTTAGTTGTAGGTAGTATAGCATAACTATGTCCATAAAACTATACGGACGCCTGCACCGGATGTGTTATTTTTACCTTTTTTACAGTTTTGTTTTTCGTTGTTTTTTTTTTTTTTTGTAATTTCTTTTTTGTTTTTGTTTGTCTTTTTTTTTTATTTTTTGGTATATTTTTCTATCTGAACTAAATATATGTCAATTTTTTTTGTATTATAAAATGCGTAAAAACCACCTTAACCTATATGAGTTGGCCATGTAGATTCAACTACCCCGTCTGTTTGTATGATAAGTTAGCGGCATCGTACGCTGGTTCTAGTGTAACCACCAGTAAAAATACCGTTCTTCGGCAGACTCTGCTCTGTCGCGGGCAGAAATCGCTCTACTCAACCGTGGGAGACCCTCGTGGCTGCGAGCGAAATGTGGTTCGTATTGAAGTTGCCGTCCCTCTGTATGAGAATAGACATTTGTTTCCCCTTAGATTTACATTGAAGGGCATCAATGTTGTCCAGCCAATTTCGTTGTTGTTTGTTGTTGTTATCTTTGGCGGTGTTGAGCACGGATCGTATTTAACCAGGGCCTAGCTTCTACAACAACTTACTTGTGTTGTGCGTGCTACTGTTGTCTGACGAGTAGAAGGGACCTATATTTTTTTCCCGACTCCGAATGGCGAGATTTAAGAAAATTTTCATAGACAATTAATACTCTTTGAGTGTTTCAGCAACTCGAAAGAGGTGGTGCCATGAAAAAATGCGAGGTGTCCCGTCCGGGAATCGAACCTAGACCATCTGCGTGCGGGTAAACGCACTTACCCACTACGCCACGGCGTTTCGTATTTAATAAAGGGTTAAAATACCCACTAACCAGGGGGGCATGGGCCTGTGCATGTGAGGCAATGTTGTTGATCGCGCTCAACATGGCGAGCTGCCAACACTATCCTTACTTATGCACATATAGTTCAGACGTGGCGCCCCTTGGATAACCATCAAAACAGCCGTTGTGTGATTCAGTAAACCCCTCTGCCGTTGGCTTAATAATGGACCTTGCCTACCAGCCTGTCAATTGATCGCGAGGTTAACTCCCTCACCACACAAAACAAAATAAGTTCAGAGACAAATACATACCTCGAATACTGACGGATCTACTGTTGACAATTCCAGTAAACGATTAACGGACAACGATTTTCGGTTCCGCACTTGGAATGTGAGGTCCCTTAACAAACCACATGCAACCGAAGAACTTGTGATGGACTGCTACAAGGCAGATATCACCGCCATCGAGGAAATGCGGTGGGTTGGACCGGGCAAAAGGAAGACGAAAAACTACGATATCTACTACAGCAACTGCTACAGGGAGGGAAGGCAGTGCTTATTCGGATGCGGGTTCGTTGTTCTAGGCAGACTTAGGTAAAAAGTCTTACGCTAAGATCCCGTAAGCAAATGCCTTATGTCAATCCGCATCAATGCTGAATTTCGGGAACATCTGCCTGATTTGCATTCACGACCCTACAGAGGATGGATGGAAGCATTGCAACAACAAGGATGATTTCTATGATCTATGAGGAGATTTCAATAATCAGCTGGGAAAAGAGGACATTGAACTACGAACTCTCCGCAGAATTGCGTGACCGCATCACCTCAACTGTAAAATACGATCAGAGGAATGCATGACTGACGAGTGGAATCTCAGCGTCATTTCTCCGATCCAGAAGAACTTCGACTGTGCCAACTATCAGTCTCTTCAACAACGCATACAAGATCATATCTGCCGTATTCAACAAAATGATAGTGGTGACGGTGTGGTTTTAAGCAAGGGTGGTCCACCACCGACCAAATATTTACACTACGAAATATCCTGGAAAAGACACAAGAAGAATACCAATGCCAAAACGACTGAACTGATCCTCTTCACCAGTAAATGCAAAATTTCTCATTCCATCAACGACCACCAAGGCTTTTTTTTCGATTTTTGGAAGACTGGCATCGCTTAAAACTTTGGAAAATCGTTGGAGTATGAAGAACAATATGTCAATAGACTAGACTAGGAACACAAAAGCACCTAACTATTTTCTAAATAATTCCGAACCAAGATGCCAACTTCGAATTGGAAGATTTCCTTATAGGTAGGTAGTTCGACGCTGCCCACATTAACAAAACAAGATGAATGAAAAAATTGCATGAAGTCATTAAAAAAGCTTCCACTAATGTGCTGGGTTTTACGTCGTTACCTAAAAGAGGCTTGACGAATAGTGCAAGCCAGTGCATGAATCCAAACAAAACGCCTAAAAGGCAGCAACAAAGGATGAGAGCTGTCATGGGCTCTTCCAGCAGAGATGAAAGAAGAGAAGTCTTATGGGAGAAATAAACTCTAAAAAATGTATGCGTCGTAGGGTGAGTCTCATAAACGTCGCTTACGAGATTCCCTCAGCCGTTTTGTACAAACTGCAGAAAACGTTTGTGAACAATCTGATCGGTCATTATCAGTGTGGTTTGTGGTGTGACTTTTTTGAATGACATTGACCTGATTGGATGAACACGAGTCGTCAATAAAGGTTTTGTTGGTATTGAAGCCGGATGTGGCTAAAATGGGTTTATAGATAAGCGAGTTAAAACCAATATTGTGCTGCCATTAAACTCAACAAGAACTTGAAGAAGTCAAGCACTTAATCTACTTCGACTCCGCAATGCATGAGGATTACAATATCAGTAATGAAATCAAATATAGAATCACTGTAGCCAATTGCAATTAAATGTATTTCTAGGATATAACATGAAACAAACAAAATATAAAAGTGGTTATTAACAAAGTGTTGAATTGGACTTAATTGTAAACTTTTTAGCATTTCTATTTTTTGTATTAAGTTTATAGATTCTTTGTTCGTTGAATTTATTACTCGATGGAAAACAAAATGTGCGTATAGAGAATACTAAATAACTGGTACACAACTGCAAGCTGCTGCTGTTATGTGTTTTGTATCGTTTATTTGAATTTCAAACCAAATGCAAGTTAAAAAAAAAAAAACAATTGTGGTCCTCAAAGTTTACCAAATGTCAACTTCTTAAGATAACGTATGAGTTTTTTTTTTGTCAAAATCCTGAACTGATACTGCAATAGTTTCTTTTACGTCTTACGGTTTAGGAACTAAAAAAAAACAAAAACTGATGTAATTTTTACTTGCTCAATGCCCCCGAATTTCGTAAGCACAACACTTTTTGGAGTAAATTCTGCCCAGATCTTTAAAAAAAAGCATAATCATGAATACGCGAAAAAGAATGACATAAAAAAAAGCGGCCATTGGAGACAACTATGTAACTCTCCTTAGCTCTATATAAAAGATGCTTGCACAAATTGTGTACAAGGGCGATTTCAAAAGCAAGAATTAAAAAGAAAGGAAAAGTGCGCGAACTCGTGCACACAAGCTCAGCCTTCAAAAATAAACACAACACAACACCTCCCAAGATTAGTAAGATGCCCGGCAAATTGACATTAACGCTATTGACAAATTTGTAGAAACGATAGATGTACTACATTCAGTTTTCCAAAACAAATGACAACCGAATTGATCCACACAGTAAACGGTAGACTACAAAGATTTACAACGCAGTTATGGATTTCTTTAATTATATCTTTTCATTTCATTTCATCCAACACATTGTATCCGATCCATTTCCATTTGCATCTCTTAATCTGTATCACGATTAGTTCCTCTCTTGGCTTTTTTACACAAAACATTTTATGATGTTTTACTTGGAAATATTAAGCAGTGCTGAACTGAAGATCAAATGTTAAAAGAATATATAAAAATGTTCAACTAATTGAGAACAATTTTACATTAAAAAAATGATAAGTATTCTGCCGGCGGTTGTAATTTTGCAGAAAAAAATGAATAAAAATTGATAAAGTTTATTAGGCCGGAACTGTAGTTTTCCTTGCACAACGAAGTGTTGAACATGGCAGTATATATTCAATACCTCAATGATATGGATCGCTGAGTTTTATGATGTTTAATGTAAAATTAACTGCTATGCCCATTAATTATAATATGTGAAATTTCAAATTGTCTCGAAAGCAAAGATTTTCAGTGTTAAACAATCTAATCACCTATTCAGTGCATACATTATTTTATTTTGCACTATGCACATAAAATATATATATATATATATATATATATATAGCCAAATACAAATGCATCAAATGAGAACTAAAATTCTGATGCATTTAATTGAATTATTTACACATAGGTCTTATAATAAATGTTTGATTTTAATTTTCTTTTGGACCCGAATTGAAATATTTAACTCTATTTTATGTTCTTTCAAAGCACGTCACAGTATTTCTTGTTTTAATATAAAGGAGACACCTAGAGTACTGTTTGGCAACAATTGTATCAATAAGCCAGAACAGTAATGGATTTGAGTAAATGGTATAGTAGTAGATAAAACGAGACAAAGAAAATGCAAGGACAACTCAACAATTTTGCAAAAAAAAAAATCATAAATACAATTTCGATCCACCAAGAATTATTTTTATTCAAATATAACCTATTCTTGAATTTTACAAAGTTTTGGAGAATAATTTCTTTCAAAATTGTAAAGAAATATTCTTTATAAATATTTTGTATGTGCACTCCAATATTAACTATTGTTTACATAGACTGGGCTCCCTGCTAATTACATATTAATATATGTACTTTTAATGTATAGATATTTTAAACAGCAGATATAAACATAGTATTGCATCTTTAGTTCTTGTCATTGTTTTTTTTTTTTTCATAAATATCTGTGAATGCATTATATTAAAATTATTTACATAATCCACAACTTATTAATGATTATATATAACAATATGTAGAACGATATATAACAATATTAAATATCTCATTTCATACGATTAATAACTAAATCGCCAACTACTTGCAGAGCTTTTTGGTACGGCGACTCAGACAGTTCTTGTGCTAGACGTATCGCTTCAATACAGTGTTTCTTTGCCAAAAATCGTGTTTGTTCCAAACCATGCGATTTGTGGACCAATTCGAAAGCTCGTTCTACATCACCGGGTTCACTGAAGCGCCGCATAATCATGGGATTCAATTCAGGAAACTGCAAATAAGAGAATATCATATAGTATGTGTATGTACAGGTATATAGTATTTATTGTACAAATATTATACACTTAAGAATTAATTTAATTATACTATATTGCCTTTTGTATTTTGTTTTTAAAGAACTAAACATTTATAGTTTTGTGTCACTCTTTATTTCTGCAGAACTTATAAAGCGACTTTGTGAAATCTCGGATATATTAAAAGCGATTACGGTATATACATATATGCGAGGTTGTGACAAAATTGTAAATTTAATTGTATCCCAGCATATGAATTGCAAGATCTTGCTAAATGATATACTGCTACACCGAGTAAAATTGTTTTCATATATAACCTACCTTTAATAAGAATAATATTATTTTCAAAAAAACTTGAAGAAAACAAAAAAGTCTTGTAAATTATGATTTGACTCTTTTTTAAGATTTGAACCAATATTATTAAATAGACTAAAACGCAACGGCAAAAGTATTTTGAACCTTGTCTTCTTTGTTGAGCTTACTGCTCTCTCTACATAAAAGAAACAATAATGTGGAAGAAGTGCTACCCGAAACAGTGCGCAATATTAAAATATAAGAGACTCACAAAAGCCGACTTTAAAAAAAATACAAAATTGTAACTGAAGTATTTATAAACGTTGTTTTCATAAGCAACAAACATTCTAGAAATTAGCAATTTTAAGTGATGAATTCAAATCAATGTTATTTTTCGGATGGTCTGCTTGCACACATTTTCTTTCCTGAACTGAATGAACTTTCATCTCGCACGTTTTTTAGGACATCGTCTCCCTGGAGTTATTGACAAAACTTCTAGAGTATTATTTGTCTCTTAAAGGCTTTCAAAATGTTGTTCGGAGTCGGCAAAGAAAGTATATTTTATTTGCAAGAGAACACACATGAAATTAGCTGAATCTGAAGATGATTTTTATTTGTTAATTTATCTACCGATATAAACTCAATTTATCTACCGATATAGAGTCAAGCAAACACGTTCAAAGGCAAAAAAGCATTGAAGGAAGCTTTTCTTTCAGTATGGAACTTCAAGGGACGGTGGCATTACAAAATATTAATTAGTTTTTAAGCTTTAAACTTTATCAGTTTTTACATATTGTATAAATTATTATTGTAAATAATTTAATTTCGTTGACATCTGGTCCTAATAAAATGTGTTTATACAATTTGATTGTATAAATAAATATTTTTTATGACTTTTGGAGAAAGTTTTCCAGTTCATTTAAAAGCTATGAATGCGCCACTACTGATGATTAATATATATGCAATTTCTTTGGAAAAAATATATTTAAGAAAGAGTGGAGTAAACCATTAACATTAAGGATCGTACTTGGATCCGTCTAATCACCCAAAATGCTCATTACAAAAAAAAAAAAAACACAATACTAACATTTGGGAGAAAAGAACTAAACACTAAGTATTTACAAGTCAACAAGTACGTCCCAAGGCATAACAAGAAAAAACAAGCAAGATAATAAGTAAGGAAATCGCCGTTTTATCAACATTTCATTTAATAATAGTTATACCGTTTTGTTACTTTTCTTTTAGCACATTCTTTCTGCTGTATAAAACTTTCGCTTTGTGCGTGTATTGAATTATCAAGCCTACTGTAACTATAACTGATTTATATCAGTTTAGTAGAATTAAATTGTGCACATAACATTTTAATTCCGTAGTGTTGCTTCATTGCTTCCGATGGTTTGATGTTAATTTAGAATCCGTTTTGATTCGAAGCGATAGCTTGAGTTGAATACAAATAGTCTTGTGTTTCTTTTACTTTCATTTGGATAAATATACAGAGAGGAACAACATCACGCAGGCATGTGGCACCTGCTACCGCTCCGTGGTATGTGCTTAGAGATATCTTGACGCATACCGAATGAGTATTCATTGTGTAACACAAAACAAAAATCGGAAAATTTGATTGACGTGATGACTTCGCTTAGATGTTGTACATATTTACAAGCGAATATATTTTCGAACTTTATGTACTCTATTTTTTAATTTTTTTTTTGAGAATTTGAGTTTAATTATTTTAAAATTAACTCTCACATAATTAATTCAGTAACTGGTTTAACTTAATTTTTATCGATATTAGTCATTCGTCGCTTGAATTATATCTATTTACTTATAAAAATATACCTCTTCACATGCAAACAGTACTGGTGCCGTTGCCAATCCTAGTTTCAAGTCTGCCGCTGTTGGTTTTCCCATTGTTTCTGTCGATGAAACGAAGTCAAGCATGTCATCTACTAATTGAAATGCTAGGCCAATATTCCTCCCGTATTGAAACGCGATTTCAGCTAGATGATCGTCCGCGCCTGCGATGACGGCTGTCTAGAAAAATAAATAAAATTCAAATTAACAAAGACGAAATGAATTATGTTTTATTATTACACTGTTCATTTTTGAAGCAAAAAGAATAACACTGCAGCAGCAATGTGTCAATAAATAACATCTGCAACTTTGACCCACGTGTGTAATTGTAAACCGCATTCGCTTCACTTAATTAAAGCAGGGTCAACGGTATTTTCTGTTATTGTTTTTCTACACGGCTCTTCGAACAGCCATTGAAAAACGGAATATTAATACAAACAGAAATAGCTTAGTTTTAAGATATTTGATCCTACAACAAATTTAAATGTTAAAGAAATTTATTGCATGTACAACACCTTGGAGTTTTAATTAAGAGAAAACAGTTGATCCAAAAGGCTTAAATATTGTTGTGTACATTGCCTCTTTTAAAATGATGTACACAACAATAGATTTTAAATAACCTTGATAGCGTCAAAGATTTATAAAGTGGTATGTTATATCTATAAAATATTTTTTGAAGTTTAATAAGTTTGTAGCGGGAATATCGGTTTGGTCATTGATTGTACAGTAGTTGTTAAAAAATGTTAAGCCAACTTCAATTATGCTATAATTTTTGTGTTGTTTATTCAACAAATATGTTTAACCTTATCCTTATTTAAATATTTGTTTTATTGTTCACGAAATCTAAACCTAACGACAAGTATCATGTTTTCATTGTTTACCATCATGCACAATGTATGTACATTTGCAACACTAGGTGCACTTATGCAACACTTGTAGCACTAACTTACCGATTTCAATGTGTTTGCTATCAGTGATGCTGTCTTTCTGTAGGTTTTTGTAAGGTAGTGTGCGAATCTTTCATTCTCTGTTTCCTTTGAACCAAGCTGCATAAATTCGCCTTGAACTAAATCTGTTAAAATCTGAAATTAAGAAATAAGTAACATATATAAGTAATGATAATAATATTGTAAGTCATACATTCATTCAATTGTATATACACTGATAGACTAAAGTATTCGAAATCTAGCAGCACCGTAATAAAAAGATGTAAACATATATGCATATATAAACTACTTTTTATTTCATTTCTTAGAGAATAGTAAGAGGCACAAATAAACTGAAACAATTCATAAATTCATTACAGCAACAAAGTGAAAAAAACAAGTTGGATTGCCTTTTTGCTTTATTACAGTTTTCAATCTATTAGGCACAGAATGTACTAAGGAAAACCTTAATATTGGTTAAGAATTCAATTCTTGTTTTTAGAAGAAATGTCAAACACGAAGCACACAAGCTACAACAAAATATAGGTGTAGTTGGGAAGGCAAAGGCATGATTCAGCTAAATTAAACAAATTAATAACAATGCTCCAGCGAAAAGGATGTCAGCTTCTAGAAGGATCACAGCTGAACCTCTGGCGTAAAAATCAGTGTGTCCGGTACCATTAAGTATGGAAAAAAAAAACACTTTTATTAAATTCACACCCATTATAAGTTGCTGGCATGTTTTCACTTACGTGACTGTGTTTTGTGAAAGAACATCTTTTGATCAAATATGACCAAGAAACCAAGAAAATTTTTCGAAGTCCGCAGGTATACAGATTTTAGTTTGAAATATTCATAAAATCACAACTAAGAATAATATTAAACAAGAATATTCTTACTATAGGTGATATAGGTGTATTTGAAACAAAAATGCACGCATATAACAAAATGTGCCGCAACCCACGTATTCACGTGCTTATCGTTATATACATTTCTTTTTCACCATAGTCCCTCCATATGTGAATTCGCAAAAACAAAAGTTGCCGTTGAAGCACAAAAGAGACCTTTACAACACCAAACCCAAAATCCCCGAGTTTATTTTTAAATACAATCCTTTATTTACAAGTCACATGTCAGAAATAAAAAATAAAGCTCATTTCCGACAAGCCTTTAGAATACAATGTAGTTTTTGTTAACATGTTATGTATCTGGTTAGTTAACAACAAGTAACATGTTGTATATTTATACATAAAACATTGATAAGCAAAACAGTAACAACCCTAGCAACGGTCGAACAAAGTAGTATCTTTTTTTGAAAATCGTTTTTATTTTACTATCTGCTGGCATGCCCAAGCTGAATATAAATTCTGTATGCTTCATGGATTTTTTACGATGATGTCGGTGGGACACGTTGAACTTCCGTGTACGTTTTGAGATCCATCGTGAATTCAAATGGAACGACGAAGAAAACCTGCGCACTATGCGAGCCATAACAACGATCCCAAAGACCATACGGCAAGTATCAAGCGTGCAAATATTTACAGTATACTAGATGCATACTAACTATGAAATGCTAGCTTAGTGGAACTCTCATACTTTACATTACTGCGCATAGTTTTGCCACTTCAGTGGAAGCACACTTACTACTTGAGGGCAAACATGAAAACTATTCAGAGCTCATCTATACCGTCCACTTCTATATCAGTAATAGGTGGATGTGTCCACCAAATTCGTAATGCATAAGAAATAATTTGAAAGCGACAATCATAGAGTAAACATTAATACAAACCACATACGCACTCGTTTATATGTACATATAGGGTTGGGCTCCCACGAAGAGCAAACATTATCTTAGGCCAATTCAAATGTTATGTCGAAATTACTATACAAACTTGATTTTTTTTTCAAACAAATATGTTCCACTTAAGAAACTTACTAAAAAAACGCAGGCAGGTAAATATATAAATATAAGCATATGTATATTGAAAGGTTTTTGCTATGTAATCGATAATCGTCATAAAACGGACAAGACGGCAAATAAGAGTCTTATAAATGTTGTCATCTTTTTTAAACATCTCTTGCTACCCAGATTTTACATCATTTTTTATGCTTAAGGCTGACATACTATGTTGCGCAAGTTTTTGCCGCTGCCGATATAAGTTGTTGTTCACACCCACCAGATAGATAACAAAGAGGTCGGTGTGTGTCATAAATGAATTCTGCATTTTTAAGTAGAAAATACAAAACTCTCTAGCAGGGAGTTATGACGGTTTTTTTAAATCAAATATTCGCAATGGGTCAACATAAATTAAGTAAGAATCAAATAGCTTTCACCATAGAATTCCGAGTTAAATTGGCAACAGCATCTTAGTCATGAGCTTAGGCAATTAAATCAGAGCTAAGATTTATGTATAACCCCCGGAACGTAATTTAACCTAGTTTCTCTGCACAAAGAAATCCAAGTTCGATACTTACGTAACTGAGTCATTGCCTCTCATTAGTGGAACGACCTTATATATTTTGCCTTATTTACTTGCATGGTTAAATTTGGCTTAATTTGCAAACATAAATTTTACATACGTAACTGTCATGCCAAGAATTCGATAGCTATATAGTTATGCAAGAGAGAAAGTGATAGCTATTGGTTGAAAATACGACACTCATTTACGCATTCCATTGGTATTCAACGAATGCGCATCTGACAGTAGCAAAAAAAAAACAGATGACTCAAGCAGATGACTCTGATAAATAAAATATAAGTTCAAATGATTGTACCATAAGAAGCTGCATTAAAATGCATAAATTCAAATAACATTTAAACAAATCAACCGTCTTTGATATCTTCTTTGTCGGGATAGTACATACGATGGCAATTAATACAATAGTTGATTCACTCACAACAACACATAAAATGTGTACATTAATATAATAAAAAAACTCATAATTACTCAATACATTTTTTTATGTATTTTTCAAAACTGTTCTGCTTACATGCAAATGCGCAGCATCACAACTAGCATTAACCACAAAATGCGCATGGGCGCCTGTAAGTTATGATACCATGTCATCATTATTTATTTCTCGAAAGGTGTCTCGGATAAGAGCAACCGTAAGTAGATTTTATTTCAATTTCTGCTTAGATATCCTATTACTATTTCTGGCTTCTTTAAATGTATTCCGGTTCTTTCGACTTGGTTTAACGGTTTTCCGGTAACACTACTAGTCTGGTCCAATTTGATTAAAATGATTGTAAAATTTTATCGTAATAATAATTAAACCACTACCATTACCAAACGTGTTGCTTTCCAGTGGAAGCCAAATAAAGTGGAGTACTATAGAGCTCTGTCATTCATAAGCCCCCAATAAAGAACAACCATTCTAATAGGAGTTGTTTGTAGGTTTTCATTCAAACAATCCATTTTGACTACGAAAAATGCAATTTTGAAGTTACGTAAGCGTAAATTACCTGAATAAGTATAATTGCCACTTCATCGTTTCCTAAGCGTGAAATCAAAATTGAGGCGACAGATAGAATGTAGTCTCCAGCCATTGTAACCTGTAAAGAAACATTAAATAAGTATGCATTAAAATGTTTTTACATTGAGTAAGGTCGAAAGGAGAGAATCAAAAAATGCTGCTTGAAATAAATTTTCTTAAGTGGTTACTCAGTGTTCAATTATTTTTCTGTGAGCGCTTAGCTGTAAAAGGCATTACTAAATATAAGCTGACAGAAATTGAACATATGTAAGAATTTGAAAACGTTTACTTTAGTATAACTTTTTTGGAAGCCATTAAAGCGAAAGTGAAATAGGTAATTAAAGGTGCATTCATTATTTTATTATTGAATAGCTTGCTACATGTCCTAAGTAGTAGGTATAAGAATTAATCCTAAACCGCTTTTCAATCATTTCTTTCATTTGTTATTTCGTTGTAGATAAATGTCTAATATGTATGTATCTTTTTTTCAAATTGACAGATAAATCTAATCACTCCTTAAATACAACTGTCCACGTTTGACAAATTATTATTAATTATAGCAGTAACCGGAATAAGATGATTTCTAAATAGTTTGTGGTTATTGTTTCTTATATAAGCTTTTTTGGAGTCTTTTAAATTAGGACTTGGAAAGCTAAAAAGGGAACTATAATTTCATTCGCCAATTTGTAACAGTGTCCAAAGTCTTTGAAGGCAAGCACTTGTAATTGGTCGAACAAAAGGAAAGAAAAGAAATCATGCCTTTTGTCTTTAAAAAAAACTAGCATTATAATAATTCCATAAACTCTGCTCACATAAATTCAGAGCGTCAAAACAATGAAATGTGTTTATCTGTATTAATTTAATATATATGGATGCATTCATATAATAATAATAAGTCTGGGTCGAAATTCATAGACCAAATTTTCCGATTTTTTATTTAATTCAAAATTATATTCAAACATGTTTCGTCTTGAGTCAAAACGTATTAGTTAGAGCCATCTTTTAAGGTTTCCATTATGCTAGTATATACGCATACATCTTAATCAGTAAATACGCGAATTTAGCTTTTAAATAGTATTTGATTTGAAATAAGTTCTTCGTATACACCAAGGTTATCCACAATTAGCACAGTCAGTAACAAAGGTAACATAGCTTATAGAATGTTTTCAAATCAAAAATACATCTGTGCTTACACTAACAATCAAAAATATTCGTAAAAAAAATAAATTAACAATTAATCAATGTATAAAAATAAAGTCATTAAGTCACTTACCAAAACTATTGTTGCGACTTAATAAAACTATTGTAAATAAACATAAATCAAGTTGAGAAAAAGTAACAACAAAGTCTGATGCTGAATAAGGGATATTCCTCAAATTTCGATTTTAATTTTGAAAACTAAAATAATTATAATTTCAATCAAATTTGACCAAATATTATATTACGAAATAAATTCTTAACACATATTAGCTATCTATGGCTTAGTGTTTTCGGTTTAGATACCAAAATTGCAGCGACTTGAATATTTTTAAAGTTTACGAAAAATATTGAGATTAAATTTGGTCTTTCCATAATTATATCTAATAAAATAGTTTTGTTTCAAAGTATGTGTCTTTTTGCTGTTCATTCAAATGGTAATTGTTATCATATTTTGAATACTTTCGTTCACAAGTGTATAAATGTACACAGCATTTAAAATTACCTTTTTGACACATACTGCAGATGACCAATTGTGACTCCTATCCCTATTAGAATACACATTCTAATTATGTTCAATGCCATTGACAAATACAGAAATTTCGTTCAGACTAACAACATGAAATTTCAAAGTATTTAGCAAAATGAACAAATAACCACCACCATCCGTGTGTGTGCTTTAATATTCAATCAATAATTTTTTGACTCTAAAGTTTTTCTTTTTC
Source organism: Eristalinus sepulchralis (assembly GCA_944738645.1). Lineage (NCBI taxonomy): Eukaryota > Metazoa > Arthropoda > Insecta > Diptera > Syrphidae > Eristalinus > Eristalinus sepulchralis. The sequence continues at coordinate 55,689,829 of OX122882.1, forward strand.
ACTGGCAAACGTGCTTTTAGCACTTAACAGTAATTAAGAAATTCGTCACGCTAGATATCAATGCCTAAGCGATTGAATTAAAGTGTCATATATGAATACGAGCGCTACAGTAGTTTATGCAATAACCGTTTCTCCTACAAATCAGTTGAAACTTTCTCCTGCGATATTTTGATTACCCTGAAAAATTATTTTAAGCATTTATCAGTATATGCATGTACAAACATGCATTCGACTTAGCCACTTGATAAAATGTATTTACTCACTTATTTAATGAATTATGAGGATTATAGCACCAATATTGCTTAGTAAACTTTTAACAATAAATCGTTAAATACCGATTAGGGCAAAATCTTGCCCACCATTAGAAAAGCCAACAAAATTAAGTGACACTTAAGAAGAACCGCGGCTGAGTTTAAATAAATAAATCAAGTCCTGAACACCATCGGAATGCCTACATTTAATGTGAATACCTTTATAAAGGTTTCAATATACTTTGTATGTGCACATCGATAAATATACATACTTACATACCTTTGTGTGTCAAGTATGATTGTATTCACGATCTTTCGTATTAACCCAATTCAGCTATTCGCAAAAGTAAATACGAAAACTTACTGTTAGGCAATATGAAGGACGGAAGTCGACCATAGATATTTTCAAGAAACCACACGATCAATAGATGGTGTTAATTGCTCTTGATTGATCAGACGAATGGTGAAACGAACTTGTATGCGAGGTTAATATTTTAGGTTTGTGTATATTTTTTGAAATAACACACACTGTCAAAATGAGACCATTGTATAGATTGAGCACTTGTTTGATTTCGAAAATATATTTACTGACAATAGCCGGAAACATAAGATATTGTGAATTCAATATATTATGAACGAACCTTTTTATGATTCCATAGTGCGTTCACACTTGGTTTACCTCGTCTGAAGTCCGACTGATCAATGACATCATCGTGCACTAAACTCGCTGAATGTACCATCTCCGAAAACAATGCAATTGTCCTCTGCATCGAAAGAATTTGTCTGGAATAAACAAAAAAATCATTAAATATATATATAGGTATCTTATGAATTAGTACAGGCTATTTTAAAAATGCTATCATTCCTGATTGGTTTAATAAAATACAGAATTCAATAGAAGGATTCCGCCCATTGTGAAGCACTGGGGATTATGACGCACCTCGCCAATCCGCCATTTTTAATTACAAGGGAAAATAAAAGCCAAAAGGGGACCTCAACCAACTTGGAGTGCACCATTGAAGGCAGCTGGCAAGAGATCGTAATAACTGGAGAGGCGTGTTGGTCGAGGCCCAGGTGCACTCCGGACTAAAGCGCCAGTTAAAGAAGAAGTAGATCATAGTTTAAGATATAGTTTTAAGATATAACGAAAACAGTCGACGAAATTAATATTACATTTACAAATAATAACAAATATATTTAAGTTTATGTGGTCGTCGTGGCGTAGTGGGTAAGTGCGTCGACCCACACGCAGTAGGTCTAGGTTCGATTCCCGGACGGGGCACTCTCGCATTTTTACACAGCACCACCTTTTTCGAGTTGCTGACAACACTCAAAGAGTATCAATTGTCTATGAAAAGGCCTTTCAAATCTCGCCGTTCGGAGTCGGAAAAACACTGTGGGTCCCTTCTAATCGTGAGAGAACGAGAACGTAGTTGTTGTAGATGCTAGGCCCTGGTCCCTTGTGGGCTATAGTTCCACTCAATTATTATTATTTTATTATTATGTTTAAGTTTATTATCCTACACCGGTCTTGTCTTTTATATATCGCGGTAAGTCTTTAACAGACATTTTGGTCAAAAACCTGACACTCTCATGCTTCTTAAAATAACAAACAATTTGTTTAGATTAAACGAATATTTGTTGTGTGCGGTGAATCTGTGTTTTGTGTTCAATACATATGACAGAGAAGCAGTACGAGCATAATGACGTGATTACGCTGAAATGAAGTTAAAAAATATAGTAAATTGAAACACAATCTACAATTTGAAACTTGCATTTTTAATGAAAGCGGAAAAATATTGAAATGAAGTTGGATGACGGCACAACGGTTTTATTGAATACTAAAAAGAATATTATATGTAGTGTGGTTCTCTTACCACAAGAACCTTTTTTGTTAGTTTATTTAAAATTGTATATATTTAAAACGCGTTATTTCAAACATACATACAGTGTCGGACAAAACAATAGCACCGAATTTCACCTCAAAAAACTGCTAAAAGTAAATCAATTTAAATGAATTTTATTTATGTTACTTAGGTAAACAACAGATCTTAAAATATTAAAAAACAAAGTATGCAACTTCAACACTTAAAAAAATATAATAAGAAATAAAGATTTTTTTTTTTTTGATTTATTTATTTCTATATTAGAGAAAATTAACTGTTACATTTCCTACGATCGTGCTATGCTACAAATTACGTCCATTTGGAAGTTATTAGTGATACTGAGCAAAAGAAAAAAATATTGCTGATTTTCATGCAGGGGAAGCAGTTAATTGCATACCTAAAAAATGGAGGATACACCATTCCGCCGTTTCTTGTATTATAAGCCGGTTTCATAATTCTAGTAGCCTAGAAACTAAACATCGTGGTGGAAGGCCCAGAAAAACCAGCATACGCGATGAACATGGAATAGTCCGGGCTATTAAAGAGGACCCGTTCATGTCTGCAAGGGCAACAGAAAAGGAAACAGACTTGGCTATCTCCACCAGATCCATCCAGCGAAGGATGGTAGAAGCCGGTTTCCTTTCTTACGGTGCTGTAAAAAAGCCATTCATATCGCCGAAAAATCGAAAGGCGAGGCTTGCATTTGCTAAGGAACACATCAGCTGGACCGTTGCCAAATGGAAAACTGTTTTGTTCTCTGATTAATCCAAGTTCAACCTGAAGGATTCAGATGGAATGAAGCATATTCGCAGACCAAAAGGCGAAAGACTGAATCCACGATTTACAAGAGGAACAGTAAAACATGGGGGAGGTAGTATTATGGTCTGGGGATGCTTTTCCAGCCAGGGAATCGGGCCAATTCATAAAATTGATGGAATAATGGATCGTTTCATGTACAAGGATATTCTTCAAAACGTAATGTTTCCATATGCTGAAGAAGAGATGTACTTGAGATGGATATTCCAACATGATAACGATCCGAAGCACACCGCGAAAATTGTGCAAAAATGTTTTTCCGATAACAAAATCAATGTTTTGAAGTGGCCAGCGCAGTCCCAAGATCTTAACCCCATAGAGAACTTATGGGAGATTGTTAACAAAAGAATTCATCGGGAAAGGTGTAACGGCAAGGATTCGCTTTTTGATCAAGCTGAAATTGTTGGAAGAATATTCCCGCAGATATCATAAATAGTTTAATTGAGTCAATGCCCCGGAGATGTGAAGCAATTATTCAAAATAATGGGTTTGCTACAAAATATTAATAAAAAAAGATGTTTAGCGGAAAATTGAAATAAGTGCTTTAGTTTTGTCGCGTTTGATTTTGTTGAATTTCTTTATTTTTTATTATATTTTTTTGAGTGTTGAAGTTGCATAGTTAGTTTTTTAATATTTTAAGATCTGTTGTTTACCTAAGTAACATAAATAAAATTAATTTAAATTGATTCACTTTTAGACAGTTTTTTTTGGCAAAACATTGGTGGGTGTAATTCGGTGCTATTGTTTTGTCCGACACTGTATGGTCTTTTGTACCATGTGCTTTCGATCAATAACTTTTTGCCATTTCTAACGTAAAGCCTTAGATATCGGAGAATTACAACTTCCTAGCCAAACATAATTTTTCCGATACATGTGTAATCTCACATTGAACTCTCGCATTTGATGCTTATTGTGTAGAATCGTCAGCGACCGGTCCCTTAATATATTTTAAAACAGTACTCACGTTTAATGAATGTATGTTTTTTTTAGATTTGTATTCGCGAAAACAACATCTCCTGTGGCCGATCTCTAACCTCTAATTTCAATTTGTAAAAAACTGTAAACACAATTGTATGACTAAAGTAGAACTATAGCGCCTAGCCACAGGCTCTCCCTATCTTTTATGCATCAACTCTTCTAGGGCAGCCGGTGTTCTAGTACTAAAGTGGACATAATTTCTACCAAAAACGCTTCTACTTCACTGTTTACAACCGCATTTAATATTTCACTCGTGAGAGTATAATATCAGTTGCTGATCATTTTTCAGAACGGCAATAAGTATATAACAAGCTTGCAAATACACACGCACTATTTATCTGAATTATACCGCGAAACTTATGTAAGAATTTACTGGGGGATTTCACATTTGCTATGTATAAGTTGTCAAATATTCCCCTTTTGCCTTTTTGTCTTTTGAATTTTTCGGCTATGTACAGAGCGCTAAAAAGCTCGTATCTGGCAATACTATACATCATTTTAAAGGTTTTGACATAAGTTACGACGCTATGTGTGGTCGCCGTGGCGCAGTGGTAAGTGCATCGACTGCGGCGCAGAAAGTCTGGGTTCGATCCCCGGACGGGACACCTAGCATTTTTTCACGGCACCACCTCTTTCGAGTTGCTGACAACACTCAAAGAGTATTAATTGTCTATGGAAAGCTTCTCAAATGTCGCCGTTCGGAATCGGCAAAAAACTGTAGGTCCCTTCTTCTCGTGAAGAACAATAGCATGCACAACACGAGTAGTTGTTGTAGAAGCTAGGCCCTGGTCCGTTATGGGCTGTAGTGCCACTCAATTATTAATTATTATTACGACGCTATGTATGATTAGTTTGGGTTCAACAACTAAATCAACGCCTGCGATATACTGCTGAAACAGAACGAACTCGACCCATTTTTGAAGCGGATAGTGCCTGGCGACGAAAAATGGATTACATACGACAATATCAAGCGAAAACGGTCGTGGTTGAAGGTCGGTGAACCGTCCCAAACAGTGACCAAGCCGGGATTGACGGCCAGGAAGATTTTGCTGTGTGTTTGGTGGGATTGGAAGGGAATCATCCACTATGAGCTGCACCCATATGGCCAGACGCTTAATTCTACCTATCTTCTGCGAACAACTGGACCGCTTGAAGCAGGCGATCGTCAAGAAGCGTCTAGAATTGGCCATCAGGAAGGTTGTAGTGTTCCACCAGGACAACGCCAGACCACACACTTCCATGATGACTTGTCAGAAGCTATGGGAGCTCGGAAAGGAGGTTTTATCGCATCCACCATATAGCCCGGACATAGCGCCAAGTTAGGTGCATCACGGCGTAATGTCACTATATGTCAAGCATATACATAACACATACGCCCTATATAACATATAATGTAAGTTAATTTTAAGATTTAAATCAAAAAAAAAAACATTCGGACGCCGAAAGGCGTATTGAAGTTAAGATTAGATTAGCTTGGAGTACCCGCATAGGGTCAGTAAGTTAGGCTAAGAACATTGTTCACTAAGTTAAGCTAGCTTTAAGTAATTTTGCCTAGCACGTAAGAAAATATACTGAATTAAAAAAAACAAAAAATGCAAAAAAAAAAACAGCGCCAAGTGATTACGACCTGTTCCTGTCCATGGCGAACGCCCTAAGTGGTGTGAAGTTGAACATCAAAAGAGGCTTGTGAAAAGTGGCTGTCCGAGTTCTTCGCAAATAAGGAGGGAGACTTCTACGACGGGATTATTATGAAGTTGCCATCTAGATGGAAACAGTTTACCAAACAAAACGGCGCATATTTGAACTAAATCCGATCACCGTAAGACTTTTTATGAAACATTAAATGAAGAGCAAAAAAGCGGAAGGGAGATATGACAACCTTATATTCACAATTACTAACTTACCAAGACTTATAATTAACAAAACTTTTGTGTATAGTCTTTCATCCTTTTCGATACCATGAATTGTTTCTATTTTATATATAGGCAGACATCTGCCCTAAACAGAAATTGAATTCACTCCACAGTTAAAATTTTCTCTTGAGCTCTCTACCTGCTTCAACTGGACTTCGGTAACATGTTAGAAATTACCATAGCTTCGGACTTATCCACGTCCACCTTCATTCCAGCTAATACATATATAATAATAATTGAGTGGCCGAGCTTCTACAACAACTACTCGTGTTGTGCGTGCTACTGTTCTCACGAGTAGAAGTGACCTACAGTTTTTTGCCGACTCCGAACGGCGAGATTTGAGAAGCTTTTTATAGACAATTGATACTCTTTGAGTGTTGTCAGCAACTCGAAAGAGGTGGTGCCGTGAAAAATTCGAGGTGTCCCGTCCGGTAATCGAACCTAGACTTTCTGCGCGGCGGTCGATGCACTTACCACTACGCCACGGCGACCACTAATACATATTAGTTTCTATACTTTAATAAAACAAATTCAAGATATTTAAATTATGCTTTGATTCTACTGAAAACTAAGTTCGCACGTCGATCACCTAAATAATTAACAATCTCAAATCAATTCAAAAATGTTTTAAAATCGAACTATATACTTATTTCTCAATTCTTAACCCAAATTTTAAGCAATTAGTTCTACGTATTTATGACACGCCGTAAATTACAGAGAACTTCCTTCTTATTTCTAAACAACACTCACGAACATTTAAGTGTGCAAAGTTGTGAAATTGTTAATTCCGCATTAGTTATATCATGTTCCTCATATGAGCTCGGCTAGATTTAATTATAGTTTTACGAACACCTATTTTGTTATTATTAAAAGCAAATCCATTCACTTGATGTATCTTACCTTGATTCTTTATTCATGTGATAGTTTAACGCTTTAGCCATCAATAATGACACCATCGGCCGAAGAGCTTTACCTTGTCCATCAAAGTAATATGTTGCAATTTCTTCCAATTCCGTTTGGCTTGTACTTTGTTGTAACACCTGAAACAATAAATACAATAGAATCTACACAACACATCTTATATAGCAGTGCGTTTATGTTAGAGGGAATAGAGAAAAATAGATGTATGAATGTATATATATAAAACATTCACAATTTGTTGTTCGTTTGCTTTTATTTTTTTTTTATGTTCCCATATAAAATTTAAATATATTTTCAAAAAATTGCATATACATATGTATCTCCCATGACTTGACCGTAGAAAACCTAGCTACAGTATACTTTTTGTATGTTATTCTTGATGTCAGGCGCTCGCCCTCAACGGTTCCGTGAAGAAGCTTTTAGCACAATAACAGAATTTGGCGCTATTTCATATTCCGAAAGCGAAATCAGGCCGGATTTCACGATTCGGCCTTATTGCACTTTCAATTGTGAAATAAAGCAGAGTTGGTGTTATTGCGCTTTGAACAAACAAACAAACAGTTAAGTATATGTGAAAACATATGATGTAGTATATGCATAAATGTGCATTGGTGTGTAAACAACCATCGCGGCGGTAAAACCTTTCTGACAGACAGGATTTGAGGTATGTGCAAATTTGGCGGTATATTCATAGTCAGATTTAACAAATATGAAATATGGTAATGTAGAAATCGAAAGTATGTTCAAAATCACTCTTATCGTGAATCTAATCTGTGGCTGTGCTGGGATGTAGCACGCCTTTTTACATGTACCTATTTCACTGTTTATGCATAGTGGATTTCGCACATCACACAGCCATTTTGATTGCGATAAAATTAATTTATTATATTAAAGTTTATTAAAGTTTAGCATTCTGACTAAAACTCAGCTTTATTGCTCAGACTGTGTTCGAATCCATAAAATTGGCTTAATTTGCAGGTATAAAGTGAAATTAGTCCCAGTTCAAAAAATCGGCGTTACTGCGCTCAGCGTTTTTTCACGATTTCAACTTAACATATTATATATTTTCAAGATCTGTAGAGGAGAGAGATAATTTTATTCTTAAATTACAAAGGCTGCAAGGTTAAAAGCTGCGCAAATACGCATAGTATACAACAGCTAAAACAGAATCGATTATGACACTGAAAACAAGGAGGCTTGTTTTAAATTGGTAGTGTTTTATATGACCTTACACTATTTTATATGTACCTGTACTTTAATTTCCCATAAATTGTTCTGTAATAAATGCAAGAATTTGTGAAATAAATTTCGGCAAAGTGACAAGAAAAATCTATGGAATTTAAACCAAACAAGCACGTGCTTACAAAGTTTCAACCATTGTTTCAACACACTAAAAACAAGCAATTATATGTTTACTCAAGTAAGAAGAAACATGTTAAGCTTATTTCGTATACTTTGTGCCGTAATTTATGAACCCTGATTTATTATATTATTTCATTTCAAAATTTGAACTTGGACAGTGGATACCCAAATTGTTTTCTTCAGTAGAGAAGGTGCTCGTTGTAAATGTAATACGTTACTGAGAGGTACATTATCAGGTGTCACTCTTGTTGGATTGCACAATAATGCGCAAAGAAAATTTCACTTCCAAAGACAATGACTCAAACACTTAAGCAGAAATAAATCAGAAATTTTTAAGAGTTATCGGCATTAAAAGCTGTTGCAATGAAACCAAAAAATCAATAAGAATTAATTAACATTTACACATCTTCGAGTGTGTGATATTGTCTGCGTGCTGAGACTTTCGTTTAGAAAAATTGGTAGCTATGAATTTTAGATGCATACCTACGAAAAGTCATTAATATTTGTTATTTTATGTTTGGATGATGATTTGCATATTGTGAAACGTATCACCTTGAATTTGATGCAAGTGATTGTGAAAAATTTTACATTAGGGTCGACCTACTTATTTATAATATTTATGAAGTTCGTAATCTTGATATCAGTAATTAACATACCAAGAAATGAATATATCTAAGACATGCCAGATCTTAATCAAGTCAAATACTGTGATGATTCTTAATTAATCCTATCTTACAGTACAGATTGACAAATTCAATAAATATTAACGTGAATGAATTGATTGCTTTCAGTCTTACCTCTCTAACATCATCGTAAAAGTACTTCAGTTCGTCGTCTAACAAGACGTATGGATCAATTTGAACTTCTGGAACAGATCCAACTGGCTGTTGTGTATGAACCGAACTATATGATCTCTGATTTTCACTCAAACCGATCGATGAAAGCGATGAGGATATTTTGTCATTGTTTGCCTGAAAAAGAAAAAAAGAAAAATATAAGACAGGTTTAAAAAAATAAATGTTTAATAAAATACAGTGTCAAAATAGGTTTTTACCCTATTAATAGTGTTCAAAATAAAAAAACAAAATATTATTGGAACATACTATTCTGAGCAAAAAAACTAAGGAAAGTGAAAAAACGTTACATATTGTAGCACTTCTATATCTAGTCCTAGGTCGCGTGGCGTTGTGGTAAGTGCGTCGACTGCCATACAGAAAGTCTAGATTCGATTCCCGGACGGGGCACCTCGCATTTTTACACGGCACCACCTCTTACGAGCTGCTGACAACACTCAAAGAGTATCAATGGTCTATGAAAAGCTTCTCAAATCTCGCCGTTCGGAGTCCGCAAAAACTATAGGTCCCTTTTACTCGTGAGAGAACAGTAGCACGCACAAAACGAGTAGTTATTGTAGAAGCTAGGCCGTGGTCCCTTGTGGGCTGCAATACCACCCAATTATTATTATTATTATTCTATATCTAAATACACCTTTTATGGGCCACCCTTGTTTTTTAAAACTGCTTGGCATCGTCTGGGCATAGATTCTATAAGGTTTGTGGGGTTTTTGTACATTCCTCCCCAAATGCATTAAAAGATGCTGATGGTTTTTGAAATGTTTCCCCTTGAGTTTTCTCTTAACTATTTCCCATAAATTTTCAATGGGTTAATGTCAGGCGATTAATAACATCAATACTTTTTATCATAAACCAATTTTTGATGTTTTTTGCAGTGTGTTTTGGATCATTATCCTTCTGAAATTTACAACAAAGGGACATGCGATCCTCGGCATACATACAGAATGAATTAAATTAATCTAGGATTCATCGAAGAAAAATACGGTTTTCAATTTTGTCGTTCTCCAACTTCCATAAGTTTGCGCAAAAGTACTATGATCTCTTCGATTCTTCTTTGAAATGAAAGGTATTTTAAAGGTCGCCTTCTGCCCCTGTGGCTCTACGAGCCGTTTTTCATGAATGTTTAAATTAAATTCTTTTACGAGTGTCTTTACGCAAACATCAGGCTCCGTTATTTTCTGAATCAGCAGATGGTCTTGCTTTGGTGTAATTTTCTTGGGCCTGCCTTCTCTATAAAATACTTCAAGCGAACCAGATTCCTTATACTTTTTGAAAAACTTAGATATAACTAATTTTCTGATTGAATATTTATTACATATTTCTTTTAAAGTAACACCTCTTATAATAATAAATTATTTTTATTTAAATTTTTCGTTATACTTATTACGAGCCATTATTATTATCAAAACACGTTTTATCTCTCCAATAAACAATTTTCAAGTGAATCCTTTAACGACGGTTTGTCGTCATATCATAAAGTAAAAGTTATGGTACATAAGAAGAGAAACTATCTGGTGTATGATTTAATATTTTTATTTTATTTTAGCAAATTTGGTAGTTTCTTTAGATTTGCTCGCCCAGAATAGTACGTTATATTATGTTTTTTTACTAAATGGTTAAGGAAGTTCCAATAATATTTTGTTTTTTATTTTGTTGTGAATTAGCAAACATGATACCCTATTCTCAGTCTGTGAGACATTTTTGTAAACAACAAATCAAGCAGAAAATTGAAAACAGAAAATTAAAAAAATGGAAGAAAGTAAAAATTTACAAATTTATGCAAGATTTTCATCACTCTACGAGTAATAAATAACTTCATATATTTAATGTAAACATGGTGGATAGTTTTATTATTAAACAGATTTGGAGCCAGGACATCGACATATTTTCTCATATTTAAACAATTAATACTCTGCGTGTTATCAGGTGCCGATTGCCTTTTTTAGTTTTACAACGATGATGTTTGACAATGAAGGAATGCCAAAGCAAAAAGCTCTATATAGCTCAACTATAGCAGATGATGACTTCATCAGATTTAAGGTCGATCTATATAATCAAATAGACTGCACTGCAGCCCACAAGGGTTCTAGCATAAATATAAATAAATATATAATAGTTTGTTTAAATCTACAACTTTTTAGGTTGGAACATCATTCAGTGAATAGGAATGTACACAGAAGGATTGAGAAAAGTATAATAAGAAGATTAACAATAATTTAATAATATGTTTGTTTTTACATCAAAATGTTTGTTATTGTCCTCAATGCAATAATAAATATTTTGAAGGGAAATTTCATTCAAAAATAAAAATAGCCAATAGAAAATTAAGATTACATAGTAAGATTAAAATGAGTTGGTATTTACATAGATAGATTTAACTTATATAAAATATAAGGTTTTTAAGGTTCCGTTTTTCTGATAAAATTGTTTGAGTAAAAAGTCCAAATGCATTCAAAAACTAAGAAGACAAGAAATAGGCATAAATATATTGTTTAAATATAATAACTGAACACCCAAGTGTTGGGCTTATTGAAACTGTTTAATCTCCTGACCTGTTCAAGAGCATGGAAATGTTGGTGATCCTTGCTCAAGTTTAGCATACCAGTCGTAGAGTTTTTAGTTTCTAATTAGCACAGTTATACTTTTGTCAAAATACCTAGTAGTGTCACATTTTGTGCGGCCAAACCTTGTGTGCAGTATCCCGAATTAAATCTGTCATCAAGTGAAGGTATTTAGTACTGTTCTCGCTAGAATCATATTTCCCGATATTATTTAACTAAACTCCGATATTAATTAAAAACTCATTTTTCAGAAATGCAAAAATTACTTTTGCTATTGATAATAAGAATTCAATGGGCAAAGGTTAATATTTCATTGTTTTTCCAATCGATATGCACATTACTCTCCAATGATCAATGAAAAGGCGGAAAAAAATATCCAAAGAATAGATGTGTTTACTCGGCAATCCACTTTTATCTAGAGTTTCGGATAATTGTCACGGTTTGCCACCCGCCTCTTTTTAATGTGCCATCGCATTTGAACATTTGGACATAGCTGAATAAAAGAATCCATTCCTTTTTCTTAGCTGGTTAACGTTTGTTTCAACATAAATTATAAGTAATTACAATTACGATCTATCGATTTCCAACGACCGATTCCATTTTACAGTTCTTATATTCGAACGCTGAAACACCGGAAAGTCATTTCTCGAACAAGCTTTATTACTTTCTGAAAACAGGAAATCATTTGAAAGGAGAAGTATCTTAACCAATTACTATCTAAACTGGAGGCTGATTTAAAACAAGCTTATAAGGTCGAGTTTCTATCCACTAAATGATTTTACTTTCCAGTCCAATATTTCACTAAAAAATTATAATATTATTTTGTCTTTTAATTACGATAGTCACTTCTTAAACTTCAAACAATCTTCATTTTGCATCTTTCTTAACTTCTTTTTGATGGCTTTACTTAACAACTTTTCGTTGACGTAATCCCACAATTTTTAATAACATTTACAAGTTATAGGTTAAAAAGTACTTCAAATCCAAAAGGTAGCAGTAGTAATAACATATCTCCCATTTGTCAATAAGTAGGTATTTAAAATGGGCATTAATTTTGAAATTTCATTGAACTTTGTACGTTGAATTAATGAAATATGAGTTTTAGTGAATGAGTATCACATGACCTGCTCTTTGAGTACAAAATGAACATTATTTTTCAGACACATGTCTATACATACTCGCTTAATGTTTTTACAAACCTAGCACATAATTTTTAAGATATTGTAAATATTATTATTTATATAATTTTTTTATTCACCTTTGTTATATTCTAAAATTAATGGCGGACTGCGAACGTGTCTTTCTTTTAAATTTGAATGTGCAAATAACATTTCGAGTAAACCTTAAGCGGAATCATGTAAAATGCGACAACCAAATAAGGAATTTAAGCAAAATATCAAATATGCAACCACAGTGGGTTTTCTATTCTACAGACATCATTTACAAAATGGTTGAGGTAAAAATTTCAGTGGATTGCCTTGAATCGCTTTACTTTTTTTACCATTAAGAAACTCAAGCAATAGCATGACCTTAGTTCAAGTTATTTTGTGTCTGTACTCTCTTGTAATCAATGTCAATGCCACTAAGTATGAGTGGGCCTTAAGAATCAATCACTTAAGTCGAAAAAGTTCAAGTTAAATGCAGCAAAACAATGTACATATACATACACATATATTGTATTTAATAATAATAATAATTGAGTGGCACTACAGCCCATAACGAACCAGGGCCTAGCTTCTACAACAACTACTCGTGTTGTGCATGCTATTGTTCTTCACGAGTAGAAGGGACCTACAGTTTTTTGCCGATTCCGAACGGCGAGATTTGAGAAGCTTTCCATAGACAAGTAATACTCTTTGAGTGTTGTCAGCAACTCGAAAGAGGTGGTGCCGTGAAAAAATGCTAGGTGTCCCGTCCGGGAATTGAACCCAGACTTTCTGCGCCGCAGTCGATGCACTTACCACTGCGCAACGGCGATCACTATATTGTATTTAATCAATTTAAATATTTATGTACGTATGTACATAGTAGCTTAGATTAAAAAATAACTTGATTCCATGTTGTAAATGTAAATAAACATGTAAAAAACATTAGAAACAAGTTAATAATTGGGCAACACGTTATATTGAAATACCCATCTGTCTTCTTCAATACCCATTTTCCTTAAAAATTATTCGTAAACATAATCAAATAAATTTTTGAAGGAAAAAACGTAAAATGATTTCCCATACAAAATGTGATTTGATACTAATGTCTTTATCTTTTCTTCTTTACATAATATATGTCATTCTATTTAGTAAGTAGTGGCTCAAATTTTATATGTAAAATATTGCATCCGGCCAAAGAACATGATTAAGGAATTCATTTGTGCAAATTAACACATTGGGAAAGTTAAATAAACGGAAAGGGGAATTTCCTAAAACTGTCTCTGGTAAAGTCTGTGAGTCACAACAACGGAGCGAATTCATTAAACCGGAAGCGTTCTTACACCTTTACCTGATCACCTTAGTCCAGAATGTGGTTGTTTGGCACTATAATAGATCTACCATCACGACTTAGCAAACAAAGAACTTGCGGAGACCCTGGACTACTACAAAGCAAACATTACCGTCGTCCAGGAAAGAAGTATAAAATGGAATGAGCAGGGCAAAAAGAGGACTATGAACTGCGAGATCTACTACAACAATTACTACTACTACTACTAATTACTACAATGCAGTTAGACGTCGAAAGGCTACAATCGCAATAAATCGCACGGATCTTTGCCGATCGAAAGGAAACTCTTTAAAAGTTGGAACCAAACAGCGGAAAGAAAAGTTTTAAAAATCATTTCTGTAGACTGTTAAACGGTGACCCAAATACCACTGTCCTTGAAGGTACAGGCCAAGTTAGATTAACAGTTGTAAAATTTCATTTGATGCTATTCATGATAAAAAAAAGAATACCACTGTAATAAAAAAAAGTTGAGTACTGGCATATTAATGTTTAAAAATTGCAAGGAATTAAAAAACAGGATCATTATGCGATAATGAATTAATAGATTCAATTGCTGAACGATTGACAGATACTAAAAAATTAAATCAGAACACAATAATGTTATTCTAATAGCTTTATACTACAAGTCTTTTATATTTTATATATTTTTTTTCTTTGTACAAGCCTTGGGGACCGAAGCAAGAATATTTTTGTGGTTTCGTGGTTACAAAAACTGCTAAAATCGTTTCTAACATTTTCCAGACGCAGAGAAAACAATTGAAATTGTGTTTTTGGAGCATTAAAAAACGTTAATATGTTTTCCATAGTTTTTGGATCGATTTCGGTATTAATTGCATTTTTAACCTTGCTTTCGCTGAGTGAAGATCAGTATCCCTGATGCTAGTTTAATAATAGATTACGAAGGCAGTAAAAGCATCATTCAACATTTAAAATGTGCCTGGAATATTATAAAAAACGCGAAATAGAGATTGCTTGAAATTATTTTCACTGACCTTGAGATTAGGGCAAACACTGTTTACTTTACTCAAGCTTATAGTATTTACACTAAAAACAAAGATACCTTCTTTCGGACTTAAGCAAAGGTATTTATGTAATATTTTCAATTGATCAAGTGTCAATGAATTCACAAAAAGATTCAATATTGTGAAAGTAAAATAACAAAGATGAAAAGAGAGAGACGTGCAATTTAATAATACCAGACAACCTTAAACTTAATGCCGTCTTCTCTTTCGTCTTTTCTTGCTAAAAAAAAAAAGTTCACCAAAGAAAAAATCTCTCTGAAAAAGAAAGAAAAAGAAACGATGAAAAAACAAAAAAAAAACTGGAAACGGATTTTACTTTCGCATGCAAAACAAATGTAGCGACAGGCGATATACGAAAAAAGAGGTACCGAAGAATATCTTCAACAACCACAACAACGATATACGCTTACCAAGTAGTAGTTTGAAAGCAAAAGTTAAAGCGTTGAACTAAAACTCAACCGACTGTGAAGTATTTTCTCCTCTTCTTCTGGTAGTCATCCAAGGCCTTACATCGCGGCCTTTGTACGAATGCGTTGGCAATACCAATGCAGAAAATGAGAATTATTAAAACTGAAAGTATTTTGCACTGTAACTAACGTAAGATAATTTTCTTTTGTGTTTTCATTTTTTTTCCACGGTATGCTTTTTTATACACACTCTTGTTTAGAAATGCTACTAATTCTAGAGTGATAATCACTTTAGATTACCTAACAAATTGAAAGAAGTTAACATGTTGTAACTTTTATTGTTTTACAATTTGTTTAGTTTTTTTACTACTTTTATAGTTAGATGAAAGGTGAAAATACAGAAACAATATTAAAAGATGTTAAAGAAGTATTTTGCTTTTAAGCTTACTTCTTGTGATTCGAACTGAGCCTATTTTGTTGTTACAAAGAATGTAATAAATGTAAATAAGTAAATGTTAAATAATAAATATGATTACTGCAGTTTCAAATTTTAGATGCCAAGCAGCTTATTTAAAAAAACAGCCTGAGATATATACCTGGCTTTAGGGAAGACCGAGAAAATATCTTCTTTCAGTAATTTCTAAAAGTCTATTTCGACCACCGCTTAAGCACCTAATTCAACTGGATGTCGATATTACAACAAATTTCACGTTAAATTATTTATTAGATTTGTATATGATTTAATTCTGTGTGGAATCGTAAGTTGCATACTAACAAAAGTCACATTATTGTGTTAACAACACATGAAGTCTAATAATAATAATTTTAAGAAAACTATTTAATAATATTAAATAAGAAAAACATCATCTATATAATTATATAATTTTATTATAGTTACTTAATTTAATTCATTAGATAATTATTTTACTTAACACCACGAATTTATTCAGTGATTTGGTCAGATATGCATGTTCAATTTTAGGACATAAATATCAAGCGCAAAGTGTGTTCTTCTCACATATAAGAATACAAAGGCTCGCGCACTTTAGAATATAAAACTTAATCAAAACATCTATACATCTATAACATATTTTTTTTCTTGCTAGACAAATATGATTAATATGAAACTAATATCTTGGTCCAAGAAAAATAAACAAAGTCATAAATAATGTACATGCCACAACGCCTCCATAGGTTTGTTCATTGATGAAAAAAATTAAGTACTCAAACAAATCACCTTGAATTCGTCTTATAGTAAATGAAGGCCTAGACCTTCATCAATTATATTTTCAATATGTACTTGTGGTACATTCATATATTTTGGATTTTATTATAAGACAAAAACATTGGTTGTAAAGTTTTAACACTTAAATACAGTCAATACAATCAAGTCACATTAATTTCGTGTCATCAGAATGATTTTTAGCATTGCTGTCAAAGTAGAAAAACTATGAGATCAACTTTAGGATAAATTATTTATCAATTAAAGCAACTACGACAATATTCCTCGTTGTAAGAAGTAATATTCAAGATTTAATCAAAATGAGTAGAACTTTTACACTTTTGTTTTTTTTTTTTTTTTTTTGTGTGCGTGATGTCACCAAAAAATTGTTAATGATAATTTCCAAATATATATCCTCGTCTGTTGTTTTATTTTATTCTACTTTTGCACCGAATATTTTCTAAACACTAAAATAAAACTCTATAAAATAATGTTGCTCTTAATAAAAATGCACAAAAAATACGCCATAAAGAAGGGGTTTCAAGAAACATGCATTAAAAATATTTATCCAATTTTGACGAACTGCAATTCGTCAAATCGGAAGAGAAATCTTGCTACAGTCCATAAGATCTGAAACGCAAATGTTTTTTTTTCTGTTACAAAATCGGTTTAAACTTTCAAATTAATACCAATCTATGTAAAGTAGGTATAAGTGTGCATAACATGAATATTTTTAAGATTTCCCCATACAAATGTGGGAATACAATAATAGCGAAACTATTAACGGTTATATCACGACTGCATGTTAAATTTTCAAGTTAAAATTTAAATTAGTACCTATAATAATTGCCCGAAGAATTTATGCAATCGATTGGATTTTTTCTTTCCTTTATCATAATATAAACAACACAAAACCTGTTTCTTTCGAATTGGGTCAATACCTAAACAGGTGTAAGCAACAGATTGGAAATAAAACGAAAGTGCTGAAGATGAAAGTAGGAGTAAATTAAGATTGAGATAATGTGGAATGTGAGTGCTCAAACAGTTTATCATAAATGACAATGCGTTTACTGAGAAAGTAAATAATTGGGAGAAAATAACCCTTTTCGGATGCAACATCATATTATCAAGATATTATACCTGTTGATTGACGTCAATTAAAGAAATTGTCTACATTTTTTTTTTTTGTACATAACACCAAAATAAATTTTGTGCTTAATTTTGATGTAGCTTTCGCTTTAAATTCTTAAATTAATATAAATATATGAACCTAACATTACATATAGACTGAAAAAAGAACTCATTAACATATGATATGCAACTGTGATAAGTAGGTTTTGTGGCGGTCATACCATAGTGGGTAAGTGTGTTGACTCACATGCCGAAGATCCTATCCTGGACATGTCATATTTTTTCACGCAAGAATACTTATTTTCTTTGAGAAGCTTATCTACGTCTGAAGTGGGAAGTAAACTGAAAGCGCAACTACTGCACGGGAAGTTATGTTGAAATAGATATGTCCTGGTTCCTTGATGGCGTAGTCCTGCTATCTAATTTATTTCCCTTATAAGAAAGTTTATCGTCCAGTAAATTAAAAAACAATCCAAATGTTATCCCAAATTTTGCAGAGTTATTAATAATAACAGAATATTTGTAATATATTTACTTTAGTTCCAATACTGTATTGAACATAAAAGCAAGCTTGGAATTCGTTTAGACATTTTACAGATTTTATACATATCTATAAAATGTCTGCACACATGAGTGTGAATTTATTTGTAATAAATATCGTGTATCGGTTCGGTGGAACAATTTTGCGGAAGCGTAATACATAAAACAGTTCAAATATGCTGAACTAAATTACATACAAGTGGTATATCATTTCTATACCATTTTTAATTATGGTGTTCGTTACAACAACGGAAGTTCACAAAAATTTCTACTTTCCGATTTATTTGTGTCATAAATAACAAAAATAGACAAAGCTTCCTCCTCTTATCCATTGAACGATAAAGGGAAATTATTGTGAAGCATGTTAGAACTCTGCTTTGCGCAAAATCAAGCGAAACATATGGTCTAACAACTGTCAAATAACTTGCATAACACAAAAATACAAAAATACGACATCAAAATTACATGCTGCATTTTAAATATTTTTTACTATTGAAATATTCAAGATAAAAAAAAATTCTGCAATACAAAATGTTACACAACGAACAGGATTTCCATTGAGATATGTATATCCTGTTGGCATTGCGACACTTTTGCACTCAGTACTGGTTGGCGCTCAAAAATTGAAAGTTTTATTTGTTGCCTTGAATTAAACAAGCGAGTCACAGGTTGTTTGTTGACTTAAATCCACTAGACTGGACACTAGTCACATACCACACATATACATATCGAAACATACCCACACGTTTTGATTTCGAAATTTTGTAAATTATTACCCAGACAAATATTATGTAATCATATCATTTAACTCCTTACTTACTTTTGAATGTTGCTTCTCTAAAGTTGTATCGAATAGTCGTCCTGAAACGATGGTGCTGTGAAATGTTCTCTTTAAGGAGAATCCTCCAACACTGGTAGATAAGGAAGGAACCAAGTATGTCGAAGAAGTCGTTTTATTGACTATTCCGCGATTTAAAAATAAATGACACAAAAATTTATCTGCCTGAGAACGCCGAATACACTTAAGACTAGAATTACTGAAACAAGCCATTATCCTTTCTTAATGTACGTTCTCAACGGAATATAATCAGATTTCGATATATTTTTAAAGGTACTTGTAGCGCGAAAGGACAAAAAAAGAAAGTAATGCACAGCACTTGCCCGAAACACTATCAGTGCAAAATCACAAAAAAACTCAATCAAAAATTCACTACAAGAAGTTAGGTCTAGTAATTGTATCTCCTTTTTTTACTTTACCGGACTTTACTGAATCGACTGAATGCTTTCGGTAGTGCCGACCAAGTGGTTATGATCGAATCTTCAGACCGCAGCTAACACTACGGCGTTAAGTGATTCGATTTCTCTCTGGAATACTTTGGACTGGTGAACTGCGGAGGCCCCGCCGTCGCTGCTTTCGTCACCTCAGTGTAGTTTTTCTTCGAACCGCTCACAAGTTTCAATTCTTGGCTTTATCAATAGGCCAAATACACCAAAATCGTCTCTTGAAGCGGAATCTGGGCCGCTATTCCGCCTCCCTACCACTTGGTAGTGTTAAGTATACAATTTTCATTTGTTACTTATCGTCAGCTGACTATTTTTATTAGAATCTGATAAGAATTTTAATTGTTTATTAAGAATATAAACTATAACTTTGGACGGAATTTCTTAGCTGGGTTTTATCGAATTTTTTTGATTTAAACCAAAATAAATAGAACATATGGACGAATGTGTCAAAAAAATTAGAAAACAGCTGACAACAAATATTTTGTGATAAGTAATTGGTATAAAATGAGCCTGTTCGTAACTCACGTCTTCGTCTAAAGTGTTTTTAAAAATATGTATGCACTTTAAATATCTTACACTTCTCAGTTAAACTTTTCAAATTAAATGTTAAATATACAACCAGTTCATATTCGTGTATAAATATACATAAATTAAAATAAGCTTAAACTCTTTGCAAAATTATATATACCTGACAGCTTCAGAATGGTATAAGAAACCTTACAAATTTCAATTGTCAAGCACCTGTCATAACCTCTTCATTTGTAACATTTGTCAAAGAAAACTTTGTCAAAATGTCTCGTTATATTCTATATAGATTTTCGAGCCTATTAAATAAAATTGGAAATTCCTTAAACCGAGTGTTTCGGAATCCATTTCCTCCAGGTATTGCCGAAAGTATATGTTTTTGTTCACAATCATTTAAACCATTATATATTTGTAGAACACTTTGCTCTGGTTGGTATTGACATAAATTCGTCTGAGAAGAGAAACTACGACAGTAAATACAGTATCAAAAAGTTAATCGGAGATGGTATTTTATGGGCAGTTCCAAAACATCGTCGATCGGTTGAAAGAAGACTAAGTCGAAAATTTGGTTATCCCGAATACGTTTGGAAACCTCTTAAACTAAAAACACACTTACGAACATGTAACACATGCGGACACG
Source organism: Eristalinus sepulchralis (assembly GCA_944738645.1). Taxonomy (NCBI): domain Eukaryota; kingdom Metazoa; phylum Arthropoda; class Insecta; order Diptera; family Syrphidae; genus Eristalinus; species Eristalinus sepulchralis. Next base: position 55,710,638 of record OX122882.1, read on the forward strand.
ATCATGAGATTGGAGTCCTATGTCGTAAGTAGTTGCTTGTTATTAAAACTAAAACATGAAATTTACTGGATATGTATTTTAAGCACATTGTTATGCAAAAGTTCGCACTGAGACTGAACTCATGCAAAATAAAATACAAGAAAAGTTGGGTTTAGATCCGGTGGAACAAGAAGTCGTGGTTATTTATGAAGGCGAGAGAAGTGAACAAGTAAGCTATTTTTAAATGATGTTCTTATGAATAATGAAATTTGTTTTAGCCTTCTGAATTCTTGAATGGAAAACGAATTGTAGAGATGGAAAAACCTCGTCCGATATGGTTCAGCAAAAATTTAATGCAGAAAACAACTCAAAAACCAGCAACTACAAAGGAAGTAAAACCTTCCGAACTGGGATAGATTATTTCTAAACAAAACAAATAATAATGAGGATTTTCAAAAATTAAAACTGTGTAGATATTCAATATAAATAATATTTATCTATATTTTACAACAAAGTAATTGAAATATCCGATTCTTCCCATTTGTTTCGCAATTGTTGAAAATAAGTGTCTTTCCAATGGACAAAAGAGCTACTTTCAAGTCTTTATTACATAATTTTTTCAAGCATACTTTAATTAACGCCATCAAAAATAGCGTTGCTAAACTAATACTAGTGGACATTTTTCCTTTTTTAGAAAACCATTGGTAAACTCCAAAGCAGTCATAACACGTTTGCCCTCAATTTTTAATTTAAGAATATCTATTGAGCTATTATTTATACACCGAGCTCTTAGACATTTTGCACTTCGTATATATTCAATAGAGCCAACACCCTTTGAACTTGTTTCTAGGGCTGGACCAATCCTTATTTCCACAAGTTTCACAATTTGATTATGAAAAGTTGTTGTTATTTCCTTATACCCGAAAAGGGCTCTGTAAAGGTTGTATATTTCTAAGGCGCTCATTGTATTCCAATTTACTTCTCCTACACTAGACACAATTCTGGGAGCTGTAAGAAATTATGTTATTTTAATCACTTGAAAAATATTTATATTACCGTAAGTTGCTAATTTGTCGTCTTGTTTTTGCGGATAACGAAAGCTCTCGGGATAGGCGTTGAGTGTTGAAATCAGTAGCTCAGCTCCTTCATTTGCTAAAATCCTATGCAACTCAGGCATTAGAATATGTGGGTCTATATCAATTTCCTTTTGCGCAAATATCTAAAATCGGATTAGTAAACTAATTGCACGCAACCAGTGTAATAAAAAAACGTACGTCGCCAATGTCAAACTTCTTTGGCTCTATTTTCATAATTGAGACACCAGTCTTTGTGTCACCTTTCAGTATAGAGTATATGATTGGTGCAGCTCCTCGCCAACGGGGTAGGATGCTAGCATGAACATTGATCATTCCCCTTAAAAGAAATTTAAATTAAAACAATGAGTTCTGCATTTGGATATGATAATTACAGAGGGAAAATACGGATTACATTTTCAGGTATCATATGACCAAAAGACACCACTACCCCTAGGTCATATCGACGACAAATCTCTTCATTGATAGGCCACTTGTAAGTGGGTATGCTGTGTAACTCCGCATATGTTCGTATGCAGTTGGCAGGACTTTTAAAGGAAGTAACAACACCTAATGCAGAAACTGAATTTTGTAAACTAATAAAGGAAAGTCGGTTCAGAATGAATGAAATTATATCACAACAAGAAAAATTACCTTGAGTTGTGAAGGAGCTTAAGACTAGGTAAAGAAAAGTTGTCAGTTCCAAAGAAAAGAATTTTAAGCGCAGATTTTATCGAATATTGCCTACTTATCTTACAATATTCAAAAATCTTCCGCTTATACTTGTACAGATTTATTTCAGCGGCTAATTTGATCATTATTTTAGAGGTTAGTAAATTGACATCTCCAATGTTTCACCACTCGACTCGACTATGGTGAAAACTGCCAGGTTGTCCAACCCCTAAGTGCAATATTTAAAAGGGTGTGTATTTTCGGGGCGTCCAAATTCTCAAATTTGGATGTCATGTATTTATGACAAATGATTTGACGGCAAGCAAAGAGCAATCAAACATAAATTTTTTTTTACACCCAAAACTATCACATCTCTAATCATGGAATGCACATATCAGGGACCAATAAGTACCTTATTCATCCCTGCTACATATACTCTTTGTATTTTCTCGTATATAGTAAACGTTGAAAAGAAATAAAAACTTGGCACTACGTAACAACATCTTTTCGCGTCCATATTTACAAAAATATGACAATTTTCCACAATGATACAGACAGTGTAGATTTCACAGAAAAAAGATGTTAATGTTGTTAATTTAATTTTTGCAGAAAGAGAGTGTTGGCAGGGCTGCCAGGACACAATTTGAAAACGTCCTAAATTCCTGAACATGTCCTAATATCCTGAACATGTCCTAAATTCCCGAACATCAACGGGAGAAGGGATATTTGGGCGCGTGGGGAATTTATTGGAACAAGAGATGCTGGTGAATAACGGGAGGGAAAGAGGCCGAAGGATTTAAAAAATTTTAAATTCTTGTCTTTTCTTTTTGTATTATTTAAGTTTACTATTGATTACTGTGGAAATTAATTCTCATTTAATTTATTAAATCGTTTATGTAAAGAAAACTAAGAATCCGTAACATTAATATAAGAAATTTTGAAACAGCCGTTCGGGAGAAGGCGTAATTGTCGCCCACCAGGGTTACGCCAATTAGCCGTAACATTTTTAAAATTTTTTAAACAACTATTAATAACAACTAACCAACTAGAAGACGAAGCCGCGAACTTCGATGAAGAAGAATCTACCAACAACGAATGTTATGAACGAGAGTGGCCAATAGTTGACAGTCACGCAGCACAAGGCTGGTTGAACTCTAAACGCCATATGCCTAATGCAAACGCTACATGGTCGGGTGCTAACGTTTTAAAACACCAGCAGCAACAAGAGCAACCGCAGAAGACTCAAAACCAGCTACTTCAAAATGTTGAGAAGACATTCGCTACGTCATCAACCTTCAACGTTCAACACATTCCGAGAACCTCGGCGTCAGATTCACATAAACAACCCAAGCCGTTCCAAGAAAAAGCCCATTGCAATCACCCTTCTTTTAACGTACGCCAACCATGTGTAACACCTATAAACATCAAGAATTTAACCTATGCTGCAACAACAGCAGGACTTCAACAACAAACTGGAAGAATCTACAATTTCCCACCAACAACAGTTCGGCATGAGGAAAACAACATGAATTCAGATGCATTCTTCCCTCGTTCACTATCTGAATGCGTTCCAGAAGAAGAGCAAAAACCGCACGTTACTCCAACTCAGATGGCCGCGCGACAATCTCTAGTTAATGATTTGAGAACTTTTAGTGGAAATCCTGAGGAATGGCCATTGTTCATCACCAGCTACATGAGAACCACCAAATTATACGGTTTCACAGACGAAGAGAATTTGGAGCGTTTGTTAAAGGTCCTCAAGGGCGATGCATATAAGGCTGTACAAAGTTTCCTATTTCACCCTAAGTGTGTCCCACGCATTATAAATCGACTGAAGATGATGTTTGGGCATTCCGACGATATAGTCGACACACTTATGCGGGACGTACAAAATATGCCTGCCCCCACGATGGATAAATTAGATACTATCATTGACTTTGCAAATGCAGTTGAAAATATTTGTGCAACATTAGAAGTGTTCGATATGACGTCGTACTTGAACAATTCAATGTTCCTACACCAACTTGTGCGTAAGCTGCCTTCGCCTATGCGCCTTAATTGGTCTATGTACGCAGAAACTGTGCCAAACTATAACCTCCCTCAGTTCAGCTCGTGGTTGTACCAAATTGCTGTCGCTGCAAGCCGAGTGCGGTACTCATCAATATCAATATCTTTGCAATGAGAACTTTGGAACATCAGACATTAAATGTTTACAATCAGCAGATGACCAACGAGCAATGGACCTGTTAAAAAATCACACTAAACGTACAAACGGACACTTCGAGGTACCGCTACTTTGGAAATACAACAACAACCAGTTGCCCAATAGTTATGAGATGGCGAGAAGGCGCTTGGCATGCCTTAAAAAGAAGTTGGAACATAATACGGATCTAGCCAACGCTTTACAGCAGATGATAGATAGCTATGTCGCCAAGAGATACGCGCGAAAACTAACACCGAAGGAGATAGCCCAGGGACGTTCAAACTCATGGTACCTTCCCATTTTCCCCATAAGGAATCCCAATAAACCAGGAAAATTGAGACTAGTGTGGGACGCTGCTGCAGCCGTTGGAGGTGTGTCGTTAAACTCAGTTCTACTGAAAGGCCCAGATCTATTAACACCATTGACATCCGTACTCTACAAGTTCAGAGAGAGACAGTTCGCAGTCTGCGCTGACATCGAAGAGATGTTCCATCAAGTCAGGATTCGGAAACAAGATCAACATTACCAGCGTTTCTTGTGGATCAACTCAGACGACAAGTTAGAAGAATATATAATGATGGTTATGCCATTCGGCGCAACCTGTTCGCCGACATGCGCGCAATTTGTAAAAAATCAAAACGCCAAAGACTTCGAACATGATTATCCCCGAGCAGTGAAGTCGATATGTGAAAATCACTACGTGGATGATCTTAAGGACGTCGTAGACAGCGAGCAAGAGGCGATAAAACTCGCAATGGAGATAACCTTTATTCACCAACAGGGCGGATTCCGAATAAGGAATTGGATATCAAACTCCAAAATAATTGCTGCTGCACAAAATTCTAAAACAAAAGAAGAACTTAATATAGAATTGCATTCCGAGCTACCTACAGAAAAAGTTCTTGGCATGTGGTGGACGACTTCAGCTGATTGTTTTACCTTCAAACTTGCACCAAGATTCCAGAATCTACCAATACTTACCGGAGATAAAGTTCCAACAAAGCGTAAAGTCCTACGTACATTAATGCGAATCTTCGATCCCCTAGGACTGTTGGCCAACTACTTAATGTATGCCGAAGTTTTGATGCAGGAGATATGGCGAAGTGGCATCGCTTGGGACGAAGAGATAAGAGATCAACAAAATGAGAAATGGCTTTATTGGATCTCATTTCTCCCAAAATTGGAGCAAGTGCGCATTCGACGTTGCTATATGGACAGAACTCTGGGCGGTATTCCGGAATTTCAACTACACATCTTTGTAGATGCCAGTGAGGACGGATATGCGGCTGTTGCCTACATCAGATGCAGTTGGAACGAGCTGATCAACTGTTCTCTCGTCGCCGCAAAAACTAAAGTGGCCCCACTTAAGCATCTTTCCATCCCTCGTTTGGAACTGCAGGCGCACTCTTAGGATCCCGCTTGGCAAAGATAGTGAAAGAATTTCACTCTGTCACTTTCCAGCAACAATTTTTCTGGTCCGATTCAAAGACGGTGCTGAGTTGGTTACGATCAGACCACCGAAAATACCGTCAATTTGTTGCAGTACGAATAAGTGAAATATTGGACACCACTAGCACCAGGGACTGGCACTGGATTTCTACAAAACATAACGTAGCTGATGAAGCAACTAAGTGGCAAAGAACACCAAGTTTCGACGAGTCAAATATATGTGTCAGTGGCCCCCATTTCTTACAACTGCATCCGGAATTCTGGCCTCAAGAAAATGTACCGAAAGAAAGCACTGCTGAAGAATTGAAGACTCAATATCTTGGAATCCATCATCTGTACAAGGGAGTATTTCAGGCACAACGATTCTCAAACTGGACTCGACTGCTTCGCAGTTCCGCATTTGTTCTACGATACATTGCAAATTTGAAAGCAACAACTGAAAGTAAAAAAAGAACTATTAACGTTTTGAGCCAAGAGGAACTCCTGCAAGCTGAATGGTGCTTATTAAAGCAAGCACAATTGGAGTCGTATTCAGAAGAGGTCGCAGACTTAAAATCAAGTAAACTCGTTTCGAAATCGAGCTCTTTATTTTCTGCTAGTCCACACCTTGACCAGAACGGAATTATGCGTATGAGCACCCGAATTGACATCTACGGCGAGCGGTACGGTGAATTAAGACAACCCATAATTCTTCCCTGGAAGCATCAAATCACTCTACTAATAGTGCGGAATTATCATAGCAAGTACCACCATTGCAACCACGAGACAGTGATTAACGAGTTGCGACAAGGGTACTACATTCCGCACATGAGAGCTGTTCTTCGGAAAGTACGCAGTGAATGTCAGAAATGCAAAAATGATGCAGCAACACCTAAACCTCCAATGATGTCTCAACTCCCACCTGCTAGGCTTTCAACATTTATTCGTCCGTTCTCATATGTTGGCGTAGATTATTTCGGCCCAATCACAGTGGTAAATGCCAGAAAAACTGAAAAGAGATACGGTGTACTGTTGACTGACTGTTGACGGTAAGAATCCGTAACATTATTATAAGAAATTTTGAAACAGCCGTTCGGGAGAAGGCGTAATTGTCGCCCACCAGGGTTACGCCAAATAGCCGTAACAGAGAGCAAGAGCTCATTCTTGGGTACGCAAACAGATCGTCCAAAAATTTATTTGTCAGCTTCAAAAGCAATTGCTGTTGTTGTTTCTTTCTTCGATGTTTTCGCGGTTTTTAAAATTCATGGCAGTTTAAATCACAAACCATCTAAGCGGGTAAGGGGTTTTTCCAGTCGATGACGCATGTTTCCTTGAAGTTGTTGGTAGCTTAGATCATTCTTCTTCTTCTTCTTGTGGCGCTACAGTCCGGAATGGAGCTGGGCCTCAACCAACATGCCTCTGCAGCCAGCACGGTCTTTCGCCAGCTGCCGCCAATTGCGCACTCCAAGTTGGTTTAGGTCCTTCTCCACTTGTGTGCGCCACCTTATCCTGGGCCGTCCTCTGTTGCGTTGTCCCAATGGCTCAGATTCGAAGACTTTTCGGGCCGGAGCAGCAGATGGCCTAGCCATCTTAAGCGTTGTATCCGGAGACGCTTGACTAGGCGCATGTCGCTGTACAGCCCATAGTGTTCGTCGTTACATCTTCTCCTCCAGATGCCATCAACGCAAACAGGACCAAAAATCGCGCGCAAAACTTTTTTCTCGAAAAGACTAAGGGCTTTCTCATCCGATTTTAGTAACGTCTAGGTTTCCGCGCCATAAAGTAGGACTGGGATGATTTCGGTACTGGTGTTGTTGTCCCTATTTACCGCGGAGAGTTTAGATGCATATTCCTTAAAATGAGGGAACGCATTTAAAGTGACCTATAAATTGTCTAATATTAGGCGCCAGCTGTGAGGATGAAGATGTATCAAACATAAGAGATTCGCAAATGTATCTTGGCAGCATGTCTTACTATATTTTATAAGTGGCATCCACCGCAACCAAACTTAAAGCCACCTTGTGTCTGTCCAGAACGGGACTGATTTTTTTTATTAATTTTATTGAGCTGAATAAAAACAGTTAAATTATGTGTGTTAATGCAATATGCATAGCAGCAAGTGTACTATTACTGCTGAAAAAGAAAACAAGAAAACCTGCCAAATTAACGACACGAAATAATGACAAAATCGAAATGAACCGCGAATGAAATTGTACTGCTCAAGTACAACACGTCTCAAGAATCGCTTTAAACGTCATCGTAGAAGCATTCTGTTATGTATGCGATGGACGCTAGGTCATGACACTTGCCCAGCGTTTCGATTTCCCACGACACCTGCCGAGCGGTAAAAGTGTTGCACTTTCATCAATAAATATCAATAAATGCTATTGTCCAACAAGTTCACGTCGGAATATTGTTTGAAGAGTTGTACCGAAAACCAAATAAATTTATCGTTCTTAAGTTTGTGTATTATTTTTCCCACTTTAGGAACAATTATTGGTTCTTAGTTACTAAGTTGGGTCGTGAGCTTGTTGAGTGCTATACCTTAAGGGGTACAACACTCACGCCTTCCCCTAAAGTACCCCTTAAGGTGCAGCACTCAACACTCACGGCTTCAGGTCGGCTGAAGTCTCACCAACCGAAGCTCGGCAATCCTTTAAAACCAACGCAGCCTCCTTATCTCCTGGCTTCAAAAGCAAAATGAGGAAAACGTCTTTGGACGTCACTTACCGCGCAAAATCCGAATGATATCGATGCCGCAACCAGTAGAGGCTGCGATTTTTGCAGGGAACCCGCCAACAGTTCCTAAAAAAACTTAGTTTGGTCACCTGTATTTTATCGGGATTAGGTTTTAAACTTTGTTCATTCATTCACCAAGAAGTTCGATGTTTAAGATTTTGTTTTCTTAAAATTTTGGAAAATTTCTGCAAAGAAAGTGTTCCGCTGAGAATAAAATAAATATAAAAATATTAAAATATTGCCGAGATAGACAACGCAGACTTTCATTAAGTATTAGAATATTGTTAGAATATGGTTCATTCATTAACCGCGGAATATGGATAATTTTTAGGCCAAAAGGCTACGAATATATTCATAAAGAACATCTGGTGTGATAAATGAACATCTTTAGGGTGCATAAGGATTAACTTAGGCAATTACTTATGTTTGGCAGAGGAAATTTACCTTCTACAGTTTGGTCATTCAAAAATCTATGGTGTGTCTTTTGGCTACAGCTACAATTTGTACATTGTGCTTCCATGTCATTCACTTTGTAGACAGCTGAATAATTGCGTTCGTTGACTTCGTAAAATTTGCGTTCCTATATGTTGTTGTTCAGGTCAGTGCTATGTCTATTAAACCTAATAACGGTATTTTAATTTTACTGCAAATTCCTTTACTCTTGCCTTTGGATTTTCAAGATCAGTTTCTCGCGAAATATAAGTAGGACCACACGTGTGTTTAAAAGAAATTTCCGTTATAAAGAGGATATTTTCCTTTTTAGTAGGTGGGCGTTTTATTAGTGCTCTAGTCAAGAAGTCGTTTTTATTAAATATAATTTATTGTATTGCGAATTCTGTTACAACTTTTTTTAAAAAATCAGTCGCGGCAAGGGACTAACTGTTAGTGAACGTACAAAAATATTTCACTTCATCAGTCTGTTAAAACAACCGGAGAGATTGCTTCCCTTATCAAACAAACCGTCCTAATTTACTGTTTGAAACTAGGAGGAAACTACAAGAAAAATAAAAGAACGGGAAAAAATCCGACGATATAACCAAGGGTTGTAAGAGAAATAAAGCGACTAGCAACAAATAGTTCTCTCAGTGCCGCAGACAGTCGACGAACTCTAGATCTACGATGTACCACCCGCCGAATACAGCAAATTTTGAGAGCCGATACTAAAATTGAATATGCTGTAGCTAGATAGCTATTCCCTGAAAAGTTCCAATTTTGGACTAACTAATGGTCCAAAGTAATATTTTCAGACGAAAAAAAATTCGATCTTGACGACGAAAAGGAAAATAACAGCGCCTGGCTAAAAACTTTGGTGGAGGGACCATCATGGCTTGGGCGGCTATCGGGTACGATGGGAAGACTCCAATATGTTTCATTTCAACCAAAATGACTGCAACCAAATCATCGAGTTGCTGCATGATGTGCTAGTTGACTTTGGTGACAGCATATATGTAAATGAGTGGACTTTTTAGCAGGACAACACTACAATCCATTCGACAAAGTCCACTAAAGGTTTTTTTCACTCGCGAGGGATCTTGGACTGGCCAGCATGCAGTCCTGACCTGAATCCTATCGATAATCTTTGGAGCAGACTTTCAAATGGGGTTTTTGAAAATGGTCGACAATTTGATGGTGTTTGTGAACTTAAAGAGTTAATGGTCTCTTGAATGGTTTTAAATAGACTTTAATCACATTAAAAACCTTATTGATTCGTTGCCACGGAGACTACAGGAAGTTATATTGATCAAAGGTGATTCGACATCTTACTGCATTACGAAAAGGTTCACCTAGCTCCTTTTCTTTCCTTTTTACAGTTTTTATTAATTTTTTATTTAAATTGGTATTGTATTTATTTCGCTTGAAGAGATTCGTTTTGTCGTTTTGTTAGTTTTTTTTTCTACAGAATTGTTTGTTTTGTAAATGAATACGTATAAATAACACTCAATCCATGCAGTATTTTTTGTGATATTTAGTTTATCTAGTTTGTTAGCAGTTGTTAGAAAATTGGAATTTTAAGCTTGGTCTTAAAATTACTTCGCGAAGTGTATTTCCACTATTATACAATATATAAGAGTTTTATTACTCCAAAATCTCTGTCACGTCGTAAAATTCTTGGTTACAATTGCACTACAATAAAACAATATTTTCTTTCCCCTGATTTTTACAGCATATAATTTACTTTACTTAACACTATTATGATTTAATTAATTAATTCTTTAATTGAACTTACTGTCATTTATTTAATTCCCTACTAACTAACCACTTCTGGAATGTAAACCGCGCCTTGAAGTTGTCTTTTTTGTCTTCCATTAGTTGTACATTAATTTTTTTTTTATTTTTTAAAAGTGCAGGATTTGTGTACCAAAAGGCAATTTACAGTGTACCAAATATGTAAGCGCAACTGACTTCGAGTTGAACTCTCAATGGGAATTTTAAATTATTAAAAGCAATGAAGTTAAAATTCTTTATTTTTGGTTAAATTTAATTAACTGTATAGAATTAAAACAAATTTGGTTTTTATAATATCAAAAGTGGGATAACTTCTCCACTATTTATTGCAACGAATACGACCAAAAACAATTGAAGAAACGATTCTGCTGTGTGTTGTAAACGAACTTTTGATGTCGCATGTTATTTAGTTCTAAGCAGAATGGTCGAATGAACAGCTGATAAAACATCTGATAAAACAGCTGATTTCCCCTTCGTTCATCCACCGTTTGAGTATTATTTACAAATTGTGGTGGACATAGCCTAATTATCTGAAAGTTATTTTACTCACACTTGTTTTAGTTTTTATGCATCTTGCGTTGTTTATGTTTCAAGCGTTGGAAACATTCAATCGCTTATTATTTTGTGCGCAATAGCTACGTACCTTCTCTTTTGAAGAAAAAACTTTTTGAAACCATCTGCGCTCTTCGTCGGGGTGGCTTGTTTCCTGTTCATTTTGTATCCGATCAGGGAGCGAACTTTAGGGCCTTAGCTAGATTATTAGAAGTAGACGCTGAAAAGCCGTATTTCGTCGTAGACGATCATAGGCTTCATTACTTCTTTGACTCCCCCCTTCTTATTTATAGCACGCGAAACTGTTTAATAAGTAATAACATAGTGTTTCATGGTACTTCACGTGCCTGTTGGCAAGACCTAGTTTCCTTATAAATATAACGAGGACAGTAAAATAGGAATCCGTTACGCGCCTAAACTGACGGAGCCACATTTACGCCCTAACACGTTTCAAAGAATGAAGGTGAAATTTGCCACTCAAGTGTTTAGTCGTGCAGTTTCGTCAGCTTGCCTTACTTACTACAGTGGGGTCGACGAAAGTGATAAAATGTTAGATGCTGGTAATTTTTTAACAATTTGTTTGATATTTTAAATTCTTAAAATACTTTTTTCAATAGTTCACTCAGGGTAGGTTTTCGCGAAGATGATACGCAGAAGCAATTTTTGCAGGAAGCCGTAAAGCGCATCAGCACCGTGAAAGTGTTCAATCTTCAAGGCAAAAACAAATAAGTTGTATTTTTTAAGGGGTGGCTTTTAAATATTTCATCACTTACGTCTTTGAGGCAGTCTCTATCGCCATGCCAGTTTAAATATATTATGACGAGGCACCTTTATGAGGAACAATTTTTCGGAGAAGCAAGGAGTATGGGAAAGTGTAACGGTAGCCTGACTGCCATACGATTTAAAAACGCATTCCAGAAGCTTTGGGGACTGCAATATTTAAACATTGTACGAACCGGCAATTGCGAATGCGTTGATACTGAGCGATTACATTCCATCAGTAATAAGGCTCTTGTAAAGCAGTCGTTTTGGATACCGGTCAAAAGAGATCATCAACTTTCGGCTGAATTTACGGAAAATGTACCCGCAGATATATGTAGATGCAAACGATTTCCTCAGAGAAAACAGTTTCGTTTATGTTTGTGGTTATATATTCCGAAAATGTTACGAAAGTCACAAATATAGTTTAAAATTGCAAACATTGTACACAGCAACACGATCTGCTGACTCTTCCTCTTTGAAGCAATTTGTTAACTGTAATCTTGTTGCCCAACCACCAAGCCTCGTGCATTACATACATACACTATCTCAATGATCTATTTTGTAAACATTTTAATGAATATTACTTCGTCAAAGTTGTAGCCGCCCGCCCGAATTGCTTCACACGGAAAATCCTAACACCTGTTGTAAGAACTTGCCTCAGCATCTCATTTTGAAGTATTTTAGTAGGTTACGTTTTAACTTTTTCATTAAGTTTTGGAAAAGAGATTTTGCGTATCACATTTGTAGATGTATTAATGGAATCGGTTAACGCACCTTCGAGCATACCTCAAATGTGGTGTGGAATTGGTAACAATTTTCGTTGTTACAATTCTACAAAACACAATTTCTCGTAACAAGTGCAGCAACCCAGGAAACAGAGCATCATCACATCATTTACTTATATTTTGGTATCCATTCGCTTAAAACTTAAACGCACACTGTAATTAAATATAAATGTAATGTAATTATACAATGTAATTAAAAATAAACGCACAATATAATCCAAAAATTTCTCCTTAGAAGCATTTTCTTGTACTTGGTAACAAACAACTTCACTCGTCTGGCCGCAAAGTTTAATATATTATATTTGAGCTGAGTTTTGAGATTTTATACTGCAAGTTCTGATGATCTCATCTTTTGCTGTGCCTTTTTGTGCTTTTAGAGTGCACAATGAATCTTCCACTCATATTGTTATAAGAAAGTTTACCTTTTCCGAACATTTTTAACACAATCTAAAACATAGTTTAACTTATTAGTAAAATAATATACCTGCTTGTTGAATGCCTAATAGGGTCTTCCAATCCGCTCAATGATACCATCATGTGTAACGAATATATAAATAAATTACTCCTTAGAAATATTTTGTTTTACTTTGTAAAAAAACAACTTCAATCATCTGGCCGCATTCCTTTTCTCACTGAATTTGATAGTCTTTATACTCACCTCAATACTTTACGCGGGAAACTAATTAGCTGTTCATGCAGCTCACACGTATTCTCAGTGAAGAGAAAAAAAACCCTGCCTGTGAATCTGCCTCGAATCAACTGTTCAAGAAGGGGAAATGTGAAAAAACGCTTTATTGGTCTCTGATTCTAAGTAAAAAGAAATAGAAAACTGAATATACGAACTGGAGAGTAAACTACAGCGCTCCCGAGACGTGTACAAAACAACTTAAAGTAACGTACGTACTTCGCAGTGGTTTTCCAGAATAGGAATTTTCAAGTACACACACTTCATTTCAGTATATGTAGACAAAAATACTTAAAACTACCTTAATTAATTATCCGAAATAATTTTCTTAAATCTTACTGACGCCACACGCCACTAAGCTATTCTAGTGTATATTTAATTTTCCCCTTTAGGCATATGGTATTGTTTTTAAATGTCTTATACTAGCAGAAATTAGAACTGTAGAGTTTCTTTCGTAACTTATCCTAATAACGTAAAGTAAACTTAAGCTATACTAAAATTTCAGCTACTTAAAAGTGCCTAAGAAATAACTATGTGCGGAGGCGAACACCAGAGCTTATACTCTATGTAAATAAATGCTTGGTGTATACATGCGCCGTGGTATACCTTTTTTCAAACTCCACCTTACAACTACTTTAAAAATATTACATTCATCGAAAGGAAAACTATGTATGTAAGTTGGCCACAAGAGGCAACTAAAAGGGTGTAGTTGTTTTGAGACGTAAGCGGTGGCGGAAGTTGGTTTTGATGTAACCACTAGAAAAATTGCCTTTCTTTGGCGGACTCTGCCCTATCCCGAGCAGATATCGCCCTGCTGAACCGAATAAGTGCCGTGTGGCTATGAGCGACGTCCCGCTCATATTAAAGTCGCCTACACTGCTCGTGCCAGATGGAAGATGATAGGACATCCTTCCTTATCCTGAATTAAACCTTTCATATTTAATATTGGGATAGTAAGATCCACTGTTGGAAGTGCAATGTGACCTCGAATCAACTTAATAATGTCATTATCTATCCTAATTTGGTTTGCTTCACTGTACAAGACTTCGTTGGATAACATTTTTTTTACTCGGACTCGTTCTATACAACGGTCCGAAGACCTCGCCTTTCGAGTACGCTCATCTTTTCCATCTGGGACGAACATACATATGTTGAACTGCACCGGACAACCGTACACTACGATTGAGGGCCATATAGCAGATCACCTTCTCCTTGGTATCAAGTTGGCTGCTGTAAAACAGTCCTCTTGCCACGGCGAAGGATTTCTTAGCCTTGGTCAGAACTGTACTAACTGTAATAACTGCTGCATATTTAAAACTATACAGATACTGGTAAAACCGTATGCAAAGATATATAATTACGTCTTTTAAGCCTAACAGCTGTCCCCGTGGGTGAACCATATTGAATCTACGCCAGTTTTTGTGTTTCTTGAGGCCTGAAATAGTGGTTTTCTGAAAAGAATAGTTACGCACTTCTGGTAGTTGATCTTCAACTTGCAGTCGTCGCAAAATCGTTGAATTTTGTCAGAATCACATTACAATAATCGACCTTCGGCCTTCGGACCTGATCTGTAGGCCATCAGATCATCTTCGTACGCAATTAAGAGCAGAGTGGAATCTATAAGCTAGTGAATATAAGCGAATAAGATCGATGAACCAACTGCTCCCGGTTGCATCCCATTTTTGATTTACAAGACTGTGGTAGTAGTTACCCTGACGTCTTCAAAACGAACTTCCTACATGTGATTATGTCATAGATCGTATACACCAATTGTTTACTGATTGATGTCAAGATAGACTAACCTTTAAAAGAGTCCTTCTAACCACATGGTGTCGAAAACAGGCAGGTACATGTGCACTGTCTTATTCCTTCGGATGTAGGAGACCAATTTGGACAAATTGGTTTTCTGAAATAATTTGCTTTTCCTCAACCCAATTTTTCAGAGCTCTAATTAATGTCTTTTCGAAAACCTTAATACACGGAAAAAGACTTATCGATTCGTTTGTCTCGTTTGGGGATATGTTATATCACAGCTGTTTTCCAATGAGCCGGGTAATAGGCATCACTTAGCGCATTGTTGAAACGTCCACCACCTCAAAAGGCAGATGACAGAGAACTATGTTCGGTATCTCATCGATTCCTACTAACTTCTTTTTCCTCGGCAAGTTGAATATAACCTGAAGTTCCTCTCTTGAGATAAGGATGGTATTATTCTGACCGTCGGTGAGTGCCCTGTTTGCCATAAAATTGTCATAGATCCTGGTGCGAAGATGATTAGTCTGGGACAACTTTGCTTGTGTTGAACTTGAGTTGAAGTTGACAAAAAGAAGAATTAAAACTGCTGCTGTTTTTCGGAAAGTCAATGATATTGACTTTTGGTTTATTAAACGACACCGCTGTTTTTCAGAAGATAAACAAAGTTCGAGAAGAAAATCGACTCTAAGAAATTAGTTTCTTACATCGACGATTATTGTGTGTAAAACGTTAAAAGAAGGTCTTCAAATACTCAACGAGTTCTTGAAACGTTTTTGCAAATACTAAAACTAAGACTAGATAAATGTTCGTTTTTGCAAAATTATATCGAATTTCTTAGCCATACGATTATTGAAAGCGGTGTTACAGCCGGACAACGTAAGCTTCAATCGATACAATTGTTTTCCAAGTCACTGAATATAACGGACGTGAGGCCAATTTTAGATTTGTGGAAATTTCTTTAGAAATTTTGTTTGGGGATTACTCAAGTCTGATTAAACCCTTAACTACATTGCTGCGGAAATGTACTAAATGTACCAACGATCACGAACAAGCTTTCGAGTGCGACTGACAAACGAACCAGCTCTTGCTCTTTATTGTCTTGAAGCGATGGACAAAGTTCATTCTGACGCAAACGATATTAATTTAGCACCGCTCAGCACTTTTAGAAGTTTCATTATAGAGCAAATGGTCAGTCCAAACGCGTCAACAGAACTGTTCCAGCAAGTTTCGGGACAACATCGAAAATCCAAGACTGCTGGGACGAGTACCTATGAAGAATCCAGTGGGCCATAAATTCACAGAAAATCTCAACGACTGGGTTGAGTACTATTTAATTTCAATTTACTTAGAAAGATTTGATCCCTGAAACCCCAAGGTACATCTAGAAAATTGGGACCAAACTACAATATATATATTATAATATTATATTATAATATTATTATTATACATAATATAAGGGTCCATATCGGGGGGCATGGCCTGTCCATACGAGGTTACGTTGTTAGTGCACAGGTTTAGTTGACATACAGCCTCTTCGCGGTGCCACCTAGATAGCCATCATAACACCCATTGTAAGGTGAACCAATGTATGCAGCAAACCCCTCTGCCCGAGGGTTAAATAATGCGCTTGACCTACCAGTCTGTGGGTTAGCTTCCTCACTAAGTAAAAATGTCTAGTTCAGAAAACCCGCCATGCCTTATGTAAGGACCGATCAACTTTTGACGACCCATGCAAATGTTTCAAGGACAATGAATTTCGGTTTTGCACGGTAAATGTGAGGTCCCTTAACCGACTGCATGCAGCCGAGCAACTTACGGAGGCCCTTGGCTGCTACAAAACAGACATCACCCAGAACCCACTGTTTGAAGCATGCAGCGAAACAAGACATCTATAATGCAGCGCTGCATTGAACAACAAGCTCTGTTCGTGAGGTCTACGAAAGGAAAGGGGCGATGCACTATCATGTGACTTCTTTACCATCATTCCTGAGAAGATCGTGCGTAACTCACAAGGCGAAAATCTTCCAAAAGTCAGTTCAATTGCTAGCTTACGCTGATGACATTGACGTGATTGGACGAACACAGCGAGCCGTCATTGAGGCGTTTGCTGGCATTGAAGCGGTACCGAAACGAAGTACATGCTGTCACCAAGGAAGGAGACACAACATCGACGTCTCGGACAGAGCGTCACACTAGGAAGCAAACACTTCGAGGTATTCAAGGACTTAGTGTACACGAGTACCGAAATCAAACGCAGAATCACACTGACCAATCGCTGTTTCTTTGGGCTCAAGAGGCAATTGAGTAATAAAGCCCTCTCTCGAAACTAAGCTTGCTTTATATAGCCGCCTGATCATCCCAGTCCTACTTTATGACGCGAAGACTTGGACGTTACTAAAAGTGTATAAGGAAGCCCTTAGCCTCTTCGAAGAAAAAGTCTTGCGTGGGATTTTTGGTTCTGTTTGCGTTGATGGCATCTGGAGGAGAAGATTTAACGACGAACTCTATGGGCTGTAGAGCGACATGCGCCTGGTCAAGCATTGTAGGATACAACGCTTAAGATGGCTAAGCCATGTAGAGCCACCGCTGCTCCGGTCCGAAAAGGAATAGAGAACGGCCTAGACTAAGGTGGCGCACACAAGTGGAGTGCCGAACTGGAGGCAGCTAGCGAAAGATAGTGCTGGAATGTTGACATGATACTGTCATCTGTTATTTTGTGTAGGCAGAGTACTTCACTTTATTGAAGAACAGCTCTCGCAAATAAGCAATAAGATAATATGTAAATGCAAATTATTGAATTTTATTATCAAAATGCGTGCTCTGTTAAGAAAGTTAATTGCGCGCTTCTTCCATTTTATGGTCAGTTCATTTTTGGATCAATGGGTACGTAAATAAGCAGAAATGTCGATTTTGGAGTGAATATCAGCCAAAAGCATTGCAAGAGCTACCAATGCATCCTCCAACCAATGCTGGTGGTATCATTGGACCGTACTTCTTCAATGATGATGCGAATCGTAACGTAACTGTGAGTGTTGAGCGCTTCCGTGAGATGATATGCAACTTTTTTTTGCCCTAAATGCAAGAGCTTGACTTGCAAGACATGTTGTTTCAACAAGACGGTGCCATATGCCACACAGCACGCGCAACAATGAACTTATTGAGAGGCGAGTTCAGTGAACATTTTATTTCACAGACAAATACTTACCTTCGTGGATCTAGAAAACTCCAATAGAAAGGACATAAAGGATATGACTCTTGTGATTTCACCAACCTGAGATAAAACTGTTTAAAATTGTTTCACTCACTTCTTACATGCATATGTTCATGCGCTTGATGAAAATATTTAACATATGCATGATTGATGCTCTGGCTCTGACATTCAAACATTAATTTGTTGAAGAATAAAAACTCCAACGTAAAGAATCCGTCGTTTTACATTTTGTTGATCAAAAACTTAAGGGATTAAAAAAATTGTATATCATTGGCAAATATGTTTTTTTTTCTTTTTCTTTTTTTCTTTTTTACTGTTTTTTTACTGTTCTTCATTTCAAAATCGTATGAAGAAGAATGACGCTACATCATTCTTCTTTTTCCTAAATAAAGATTTTTAAATAAAGATTTTTTATTAATTTGTAACTGAGTGGTTTGATTTACAATGTAAAAAAAGCACACACATTTTTCATTTTCATTTAATTTTTTCGAAATTTTAGGTTTTGGATTGCTCATCACCTCATATACGGGCCGTTTAACGTATCCATTGAGCCGTAAGCTCATAAAATCGCACGAAAAACATTTCTCACAGAGCTCTGATTTCCGTCATCGAGCTGAAGAACATGAAGACGCTGTTGTAGTGCGAGCATTCTATGATGATTGGCCAAAGAATACTGAACAAAAATGATAAAGCAGTTTGATAGAAGTCACTTGCAAAAAAGGCTGTTAAAAATTAAACCTCGCGATAAATCACCCGATACTATCTTAAAGGAGTAATTCATTTGTTCTTAGTTCTTATCACAAAATTTTCAAATTCAACGGATTGATCTTGACACCTCTTTCATTTAATTGTTCCCGGTATTAATTTATCTGCTCCTTAATGACAAACTTGCATGGCATGAGCCTTTACACATCAATATCTCTGCTAAGTTCAATTAAGAAAATAAGCACGTGTGGGGCCCTAATCGGCTACAAATTAGATATAACCGCTGTGTAATAATAAAATATTTTTTATATCACTTCAAAATTAATACCTCTTATCACATTCAAGTCATTATTTTCTCTATGTTTAATTTTTACACATGTATATAAGTTGTCAATTTAAGCTATTTACCTAATATTGGTTTTCTTTTTATGCTTCGCTCTTGGTGCATTTATCTCACTTTCATGTACCTACATGTTTTCAACTGAGCATAATCGGTCTCGATATTTTTCGCGTACCACGTTCTCTTCTGTCGACAACCACCAAGCGCGAAGTATCGTTGAGGCGTTTTGTGTATATTGATTTGGTAATAATAAATGAAGAATTGTAATGTTTTTGAAAATTGTATTCTAATTTGTTTTTTTAGATTTCAATGCATTTTTATTTTAAAATTCAATTTCTTAAATGCTAGACAAAAATACTTAAAGCTAGCTTAGCATATAATCGAGTGATCTTAATTCTAACTTACTGACTCTTCACGAGTACTCTAAGCTAATCTAGGTTTTTTGCTTTTTCTTTATGCCTTTCGGCCTCTTATATCTTTTTAAATTCATCGCTTAAAACTAATTATATATTTTTTTATTATTCCCCCAAGAAAATTCGAAAAAACTTGGAAATCTTTGTTAGTTTTGCTTCTTAACCTAACTTAAAAAACTAATTAATAAACCTATTCTACTTAAAACTAAACTAAAACTTATACCTATATACACTTCAAACTAACCTAAAACTTAAGTATACTTAACTATGAAACTCAACTATGTCCGTAAGATTATATGGACGCGTGCACCAGGGCGTATGTGTTAATTGTATTCTACATTTGTTATCCACTGTGATCCACGGGGCGGCCAAAAAGAGAATGCAAAACTGCAGGGAAGTAAGATCCGTATTAGCTTGGTTTCAAGCGAGGAAAGTGTACTATGCTTAAGATTTTCAAACTGCTACAGTTTGGCACTAAACGACGGCAAGACAAAGTATGTGCTAGAGACTGATCGACTATAAGAATCCCATTATACTATAGAAACGCGCATAATACTTTATTCTTATGCTTCCCATGTGGTGTCTTTCGATCCGCTGAATAATTACATTCCATTGGTCATGGTAGTCGAGTCAAGTAGAATTTATTCCAATTTCTTTACAAGTTTTTAGGAAAATATACAGTACGTACAATTTAAAAAGGATTTTTGAAGTTCTGCTAACATCATTAGGCACATGAATGTATTTTTCAAGAACTTCTCTCTCTCTCATATAATTTTAGAATATAATTGTAAACATATTAAACATAAACATATTTTAAATAAAATTTTGGAATTGTCTGATTGGTTTATCTTTTTTTCTAAACATCGAAAAACTGCAGTTATTTTTTTATGGTTTGTCTTCTTTTCTATAACTTACGCCGAAAATATTAATTTTCATTAAATATTATTCTCTTATCAAAAACATTATTCAATTAGTATCGTCGGGATAACTGAACGTAAAAGAACGTAATTTCGCGGGAAGTTAATAAGCTGTTTAAGCAGCGTTCGGAAAAATTATTCTTGTTGTAAATCAGAAGGGAAAAGGTAGGGAAAATTTTATATAAATAGAACGATCGGGTGAAATCAGTAGCATGAGACGAACAAGCTGTAGGTCTCATTCCCTTATTTGTCCCTGAAGTTAACTTAAAACCAGGGCCCATAAGGGATTTATTCCTGCCCAAAATAAAATAAAATCCACGGTGTATGCTTGTTCGTTTTGGAATTTCTCATAGAGGAGTAGTCTAAGTTCTCGAAGTTCCGATTATGTATGGAAATCTCAAGATTATACTTAATAGAATATATACATATGTATATACATATACATATAATAGAATAATACGCAGCAATTTTCAAATGCATGATGTCAAAAAATAGGAAAATAACGATTTTTTTTCTTGCATTTTATTATTCTAGAAACACTTAAATTCTAGAAAATAAATGCTTAAAATTACTTTCCAGGGTTTTTGGTCTTACAATAATCTGGCCCTTCGCAGGCTCTCTAATATAAACTTCATTAAAATTAATATGTTTTTCAACGTTTTTGTGTATATTTTATATAAGAACATTTATTCTGTCCTAGACGAATTATTTATTAAGAAAATAGAAAAAAAAAACTTAACCTTTTTAATAAAAAACTTATATCTAAAGCTACAGCTACAAGGAAAATAACGATAAAGTAAGACATTCTTCCAAGCAAAGCCTCACTACCTGGGGAAATTTATGACCATCCAATATGATTATGGTGAGATTTTGCGAGCAATTGCTACCTTAGCGAACATTTACACTATTTTCGAAAATAATATGTAATTATATGAAAGTAGGCGAATAAGTCCTTCCAAAAAACTAGCCAATCAGATTTGACAACTGGTGACACATTGCAAAAAAAAACGCAGCGGAAATGAGAAAGAGCTCAATGCAAGAAACTGCGATAATTTCGCGTACAAGAACTATTATAAGGTTTTGGATTATACAAACAGAACTAAAAGCAAATTAAACGTTTTTCTTCGAGCAGACATACCTTTTTGTCGTCTTAAGTTTTAACATCAGCTGTCATTCGTAAACATAAGACGGAAAGCTGGTTTAATTTTGTAATTTACCAGATAAATACAAGTTTTTACCTAACAAATATCTTTATTATATAATGCAGAATTAATTTCCAAACAATGGATTTTAACACCCACTCGGATTATAACATGGTGTCTCAATTAGCTTTACGTGTAGCTCTCCAAACTATGAAGGAACGTTGTCTTTCTTTACAGCAAAGACTTTCTAGTGTTGAGGATGAAAATCAATCGTTACGTGGAAGACTAGAAACGGAACAAAGATGTCATGACTCATATCAAAAGCAGCAAGGATCTAATGCAGAAATTGATAACTTACGTTCGCAAGTAGCCGAACTTAGTAGACAAAAAATGCAGTTAAGTGATCACATAAATATGGTTGCGAATGAAAATCGAAAACTGTGGTCGCGGCTGTCACAAATTGCCAAAGAACAAGACACTATGACAAATCGAACCAAAGAAGATAAAAGCGGCACCTCTCAATCGACTGGAGATGAAATGGATAGCCCACGAGCTGCAAATCAAAATTTGATTCGTTCGCGAACATTTACCCAACATTCACCAAACCCACATCTGAGATTGAAGGCAATCAATTTTGAGAACATGGAGAAAGACGACGACCAAAGTCTTGAAGAAGTTTTACTTGTAGAAGCGTCTGATGATGACAGTAGTAACAGAGAACTTAAGTCGGATGAAATAATTGGTGTTTGTGAAACAGAATTAGGTTTTACCTACCTAAATGTCCTTAACGCTTCAATTGATGATGACTTCAATATTGAGGCCAAGAAGTGCCTTGAAGGTTTACACAAAATAAGGTTGGAAGCCTTGCAGCAACAGCTCGACATTACGGCTACCTTATCGACTCTAGAAAACAGATTTAGTATGTACTAAATAAAATATAGATACATGTTACAGTTTTAATTTTTATATTTTAGTTTTACAAGGCTGTTCGGAATGCGCCAAAAATGCACCCAAACCGGAGATGGTTGACAAGAGCTTGGAAACCGATGACAGTGTAGTTGAAATGTATAGCTGTATGCCACATTCCACAGAAGCAAAGGAGAGTTCCACTATTGACGCGCAAATACATTCAACATCGGTTGATTTTATAAAACTAAAGCTTGCGGCAGACGAAGAAGACAAAGTGTGCCCAATGTGTTCTGCTGTATTTAATAGTTCGGTCAGATTTGACGATTTTCGGAGTCATGTTGAAAGCCATTTTATAGATGAAACACTCGCGGAAACTGCCATTGACCATAATTTCGAGCTTATTTCACATACTGTTGGCGATTTCTGACAAAGCAAGAAAATTTTCTTTTCCAGTGAGCTTTAATAATGTGATGAAAAGATCACAATTTTAATTACACTTATATTACTGATAAATTTAAACAATGTACATATTGTATAGTTTTCAATCAATTATATACATACGTTACTTAAACAAACTGTAAGTTTATATATAGAAGGTGGTCCGATAAGTACTTAGTCTAACCTCCGGACGGTGCAACAATGCAACAAAAATTTCGCCTACAATCAACGTTTCAGCAGAATCGAACTCGCAGCTTTATTCAGAGATAAGCGGGGAGATATTCATATAAAACTAGTTCTTACTCCTCATCCATACACACTTGGTCGAAATAGAGTTTGAGCAGCTGCCTACGGAGGACTACTTTGCATACCTCCAGAAAATCGCTGTGTCAAGTATAACGAGCTAAAATCATTGAGAAACAAATCCTCACTTTTACAAAATGTTCGGTTTTTAATTTTTGTGGGCATATCTTAGTACTTATCGTACCGCCTTCGTACTCCTAGATATACCTTATAAATAAATTACTTTTCGTTTTAATCAAGAACTTATAGTTTAATATTAATAATGAGACAATCACAGTAATAATAATTGAGTGGCAGAGTTAATTGGCTTCTGAAATTTAATACTTTATAACCATACATTTGGCTGATTCATGAAGTATGTTAAATAATGTATGATATTTGCAGATCTGTTGCCTAAGTAGTATCTCGTACTTTACAAACATACAGTTAATCACAAAAGTAAGTAAGCACCATCTAGTATTGCAAACGATCCCTCGAAATATAAATTTCCGTTGAGATTATTGTTGCCACCCTGTGACCAGAATACAGTTTTGCATTTGCACAATGTTTGCGGAGTAAAAATTACGGTACCTTCTGCTTGCCATCTGCATTTTATCACCCTTTTGCAAATACAAGCAATTTTTACGTCACAAAAGTAAGTAAGCAGTGTAGGCATTTAGAAGTTCATCTCTCACTGATGTGCACGCCTACTGGTAATATCGACACACCGTATTCTATCTTTATTCTTAATCGTTTAACAATATTATTTTTGCAGTTTGCAATATTATTTTCACGGTTACACATATTCTGTTTAAAAGTGGCACCAAGAGGAAAGGAATTAAGTAAAGATTTGAAGGAATTAATTATAAAACACTTTCTGGAAAACAAATCAGAGCGGGAAATTGCTAGAATTGTTAACAAAAGTCCATCCACCATTCACAAGATAGTAACAAAATACAAAAACATTGGTAACATAGAAAATGATAGACGATCTGGACGCCCTCGTAAGTTTACAGAGCAAGAGAACCGAATAATAGTCAGAAAAGTGAAGCAGAATCCTAAACTAAGTGCTCCAAAGATATTGGCGGAAATAAATAATGAGACGGGTGAGTCGTGCAATCCCCAAACGGTTCGTCGAGCGCTTCATGATGCAGGGTTTCACGGTCGAAACATTCGAAAGAAACCTTATATAAACAAAATCAACCGTCTAAAGCGACTTCAGTTTGCCAAACAGCATAAACATTGTAGCACAGACTTCTGGAATACCGTGATATTTTCCGATGAGAGCAAATTCAATATTCGCGGGTCAGATGGACGTGAAAAAGTTTGGCGAAAAAAAAAATACAGAGTTTGATCCCATCAACATGTCAGGGACAGTAAAACATGGTGGTGGTAGCGTGATGGTATGGGGATGTATGTCAGCATCTGGAATCGGCAACTTAGTGTTTATAGAATCTATAATGGATAGGTATGATTATTTAAACATTTTGAAGAATAATCTGCCACAAAGTGCCAGAAAGTTGGGTGTAGAGCGATCATTTGTCTTCCAACAAGATAATGACCCGAAGCATACTTCCCGCATTGTACAAGAATGGTTCTTGTATAATGTTCGCACTCAGCTTAAAACGCCGCCACAATCACCGGACTTGAATGCTATCGAACATTTATGGGACCATCTCGACCGCAAAATCAGAAAGTTTGAAATAAAAACCAAAGACGATTTAAAACATGCTCTCCTGGAGGAATGGTCCAAAATTGACCAAAGCGTCACAAAAAAGCTAGTGGATTCCATGCCTTCGCGAATGAAAGCAGTTATACAGGCTAAGGGCTACCCAACAAAATATTAAATAAGAAAATTTTGAGAAAAAAAAACAATTAAGTTATTACTTTATCTGAGTGCTTACTTACTTTTGTGATTTAAATTTGCTCTAAGCTTTAGATAAGTATAATTAAGATTTTTTTATTAAACTAGTTTCTTGTTCTGAATTACATTTCTTTAATGGCAAATATGTATGATTAAAAAGAAATATATTTAATTTCTTCGGCATATATTTTAGATGTTTTTTCAATCAATTATTCTGTTAAGTGAGGGGTGCTTACTTACTTTTGTGACTAACTGTATATATTTACCGTACTTAGATCTTTTCTTTGTTGCGACAAAGTGTACGCTAATAGGGCAAAAGAAGACGATTTGGAGAGAGTTCATAGTTTCTCCTTGCTTCAAATTAGGAGGTTTGTATTTGCAATTGATTCAATAATTTAATCAAAATGAAAAAGGTTATGGAATCCATCATTCATCAATTCAGAGATTCACATGACTGACCATATAGGATACTAAAGAGCAACCAGTATATAATAAATATATATATATAATAAAAATATTTCAGAAATATAAAATAAGGCACATTACCAAGAAAAATAAAGCCTTAAAGACGTCTATTTAAAAGAAAAGTGTTTTAGGCTCTATTCTGCAGTTAATTTTATAGTTATTAACTCTACACAATATTAATTGCGACGTACATATTTATAACTGCCAACCCACAGTAATAAAAAAATTATTCGCTATTTTTAAAACTTCTTATGTTAAGAGACTTAGATTTTCAAACACTCCCTTTGTTTAAAAAAGGATTTAACCTCGAAAACAGATGCTTTCGTCAAATAGTACATCCAATTTTTTTTTATGTTTCTGAGAATAATATTTTCATTTATTGTCACTGCAACATAGGATCATGCAAACGTTTTTCAGTTCATGGGTTTGTCAAAAAACAAGTGGTTTAACAATGATTATAATGTGGCTGCTGTATTTCTTTGTGATTTTTACGAGGCAATATTGTCGTATGACACATGGTTTGTTTGGTTTGTGTTCTCACGTCTGTTATATTGGATTTCGCAGTTAACGTATTGCAAAGAAAAAGTTTTAATATAATGTGGACCTAAAAGGTCCCGCGAAGCATCACACGTCAATACGAAAAAAATGTACTACTAATGCATTACTTCTACATATATTTATATAATGTTAATGTATACCTTTGCATTACTTCTACATATATTTATATAATGTTAATGTATACCTTTAAACTGATTACTTAAACATATGCACTTACATTTTAAAATTCCAAGTAAATAACTACTAGCCACAATATACAATGAATAAGATTATATCATTCTTAATCGAACCGGGTTTTCGTTATCAATTTATATTAATATCCCAAATTGAATAAATATGACTTTTTTGGTTGTGATAAAGACTAGAAGTAAACAAAGTTGATCAATGATAGCAGTCGCTGACGATAAATATAAACTTTTGCATCAGTGGAAAGCAGATAAGGGAATCAAAAATATTTCAATTTTTAGTATTAAAGTCAATAGAAAATTCTCTTTCAACGTAGATGTGCAAGATTTCCTTGTGTCTCGAAATTCAAGATACTGATTAAATTACACAAATTTTTATTGATTAATATATTTTATTGTAACATAACAATTAATGCATGTATAAGGGTTTTCAACAACATGACTTCCACAGGAGCAAACACAAATTCGTTGATTTATCGGCTGGTTTTGAATTATAAATATCTGCTACAAATATATTTTATACATCTGCCTGTTTATATATATGTTAACAAATCATAAATGTATATTTTTTATATTGGGATTCTATTTAAAAGAGTTAAGAGCCCAAGGAGATGACATCATAATAAATTTGCTCCTGAATCACAGTTCTAAGGTTGGTGGTATTTGGAGACCAAAACACTCCAGGTTAATCAACCAAAATAAAGTACAAATGTTTAGTACCGGGGAAATATTTAACTATTTTTGTTGCGGGCGGAGATATGTTGGCTTACGATCTGTTTCAAAACTTATCAGCTTATTTGACTTTATTTTATTATTTTTGTTAGAATGGCGGGTCTTTTTTATTATAGTTCCATGTTTTATTTATTTATTTATTTTTTTTTTTGAAAATGTATTAATACGTTGTATTCTTTTAGAACTGTTGCCTGCAGAGAAAAATGATTATGTTAATATATATTCAATGAAATATAAATGAAAATATCTTTATGACATGACAAACAAAATTATACTCAAATCTACAGAATAAATATACAGGATACATAACTAAACATAAAAATTGTGCAGTTTGAAATATAATTGAAAATGCAAACAAATAATTAAAAAACAAAGTCCATACCTATAAATTTTCATGGATGATTTTGTAATTACCGATTGCAAGAAGTCACATTTTGGAAGAATTCCAGTTCAGAGTTTTGAGTTACAGCCAATTGGAACTAAATTGTCTAGATTTAAATAAAACATATAATGAAACAATGGACAAATGCGATTGATCCCGATAAATAGTGTAGATTTTATTCGAAGCTGCCTTGTATTTTCCAAGAGTGTTAATAATGCAATATCAATAGATATCCTCAACGCGATTATATAATAGAGTGATAAACGGCTATTAGTATAAAGATGATTTTGATTTTATTAACAATATCCAAAAATATGTACATATATATAGTTTTATAAATTCTTTTAAATGATCAAAATAGACAATTTCAAATAGTTTAATTTGCAACCGTTTGTTGCGGAATGAAAACGAAATGTTACACTTTTGTTATTTTAACAAAATTCCATTGAATGCCGACGATCTTCTGCCTCATTGCTTCAATCAATCAATTTAAGTGCAGTTCTTAAAGCTTTGCGGTTGTTAAAGGTTCCCTACAAAATTAAGATGTACTTATGAGCTGGTCAACAGAGAAATCAAGTATATGTCAGAATTATTACAATGAAAAGAAGAAATACCAAGGATGTCAATAATGGGAAAGTTTGAGAAGGATGATTATAATGGGAGAGTTTGAATAGGATGGTATCTGAAATGAGTGGGGAAATGATTAAACAAAATACAAAATGAATGGAATTACTTCAACCGTGAAATATTAACAAATCTAGAAAAAAAAATCAACTAAATGTTCACATATGGGCATTACGTGTTAAATGTTTTGTAAACGTAAATGTATTTGTTTATTAACTCTTAATTATGGAATGGTGACTTGGTTAGGTATATAAATCCTTTCGAATAAACCTACGAATTCCTATAAGTGCATATAAAATAAATAAAATAAACTAAGAAATATTTTAAGAACATACCCCATGCGAATTCAAACGTTTTTTACTAATGCTTACAGTCATAATGCATATATATTTTTATAAGATAACATCTTTTTTTCATTCAAAGTATTAATGTAATTAAGCAATTCATGAATGAGTTGTCTATTTATCAATCTACTGCTGAATGTGTTTTAACTTGTTATACGCTGTGCTAATTGCAAAGAGTGGGAGTTCAGTGCAATTGGTAATAATTTCATGTTTCAGTATAATATTCCAAACTCCAAGGCACAAATCTATTTGATCTGACAATTTATATTACTCTAAATGAATGACTGTATGTTGATTGTATTTCTCTACTTTCGCAATACCAAAAAACGAGTGAATTTTCCATTAAAAATGCCGTTGAATTATTCTATTCAAAGATGATATTTATGATATATTGACAATTTTCCTTAAAATAACTTAATGTACATGGAGAACATAATTTTATGTTTTAAATCACAAGTGAATATTCCCATGGTTTTTATTGCAAAAGTGGTGTATATTTCCCAACTTCAAAGTGATTTAGGTCAAAAACATCGAATGCATCATTTTTTTACATTCACTTTTAAACGCATTTTGGTTGGAAACCCATTTAAAGAAAGAAAAATTACTTACAAGCAATATTTGATACTTTTGGAGGTAAACGTGTCTGACCTGACTCAGAATAATGAAAGTGGTGATTTAAAAAAAATCTTTCCTTAAGCTGATTTTTGTAGTTTACCATAAAGAATATAAAAATTATAGGAAAAGAAATACTGTATTTAATAAATTAAATAAATATCTTATGTAGGGAATTGATAAAAACTATAACTATAAACTATAACTTACAGGGACTATTCAAGAATTATATCTCCTTATAATATTTTTTGGTTATTATGGGGAAGCTTAATAGAGAAAACGACTGTATATATAACATAAAATGTAAAACTGAGGTGAACTTGTGGATATAAATTCATATGACAGGCCATTACCGCGATCGTGGTGGCGTGTGTGTGTTATAAATATTATGACAATGTGCAATTTAATTACATTCAAATTCCTACAGTATGCCCTATAATTGAAAGCTATAATTTAGCATTTTATGTAACAACAAACATTTAAAATATTTAATTTTATTTTCATTTGTTCAACATTTGTATACAAAATTAAAATTCTCCTAATGCTTAAAATTATCTTTGCGCCAACACCAAAGCTTGCCAAGCCAGGATAATAATGTAATCTCAACAAAATTCAATAACAAACAATATTTGTCGTTAGTTAATAAAACATGTTGAGAATATTACACTAAAGATATTTTTTTAAGTGTACATTTGCTAGATTGAATTTACAGTTAAAAGAAATAACACAAATTAAGGCAATAAAACTAAACGAACTCATAAGATGCATGCAAATAATATTGAACTGTTTATGCAAAATTCTACAAAAATTAGAATAATTTAAAAAACAATAGACAGCATTCAAAAAAAACATCACTGAATTTACTATTCTCAATTTACTTTCATACATATACTTACATGTGTTCTGGATGTGAACGAATGCAGTCAATAAGATCTGACGGTTTCAGTTCCCCTATGCAAATTCTATGTATTGCAGTAAACAGTGGGAATCTTATTTAAAAAAAAAAAAACGCTTTAGAGGTGTAACTTTATAAATCCGGGTATTACTCACTTCTCCTCCATTTTTTTTGCTTTTAGCATGTAATTTACCTCCTCAGCTGTAAAAGGTCCTTGTAATTTTTGCCCATTTAACATTTCCGTTTCAAGCTCTTTGATTGATTTTCCAGTCTTAACAAACGCCTCCGATACTTTCCTATTACGACCGCCTATTAGATATTTATAATATAAGAAATGTGAGTTCTATGTTGGTGTATAAATTCAGAGATTGATATACCATAACATGTAGTAATTAAATCAGCTACACCACAGCTTTCGAAAAATGTTGCCAGTTTGCTGCCCGGGTAAAATATATCAACAAAACGAATCATTTCCATCAATCCTAAACGAATAACAGCAGCCTTTGTGTTATCACCTAGTTGGAGACCATCGACAAACCCAGCACCGCAAGCAACAATGTTCTTTTAAAACATTTGAAAAATTTATAATTTTGATTATGTTATAATTGAAATTTCAATAAATACCTTGAGCGCACCACAAACTTCAACAGCATCAACATCATCTACAACAACTACCCTAAAGTGATTAGCCTGGAATAAATCCCGAAGGATTTTGGCATACTTAATATCCCTACAACCAACAGTTGTCTCGCAGAAATGCTCATCGGCTACTTCGTTTGCTAGATTTGCTCCCATTAAAACGGAGCATGGAATCTTTGAATTTTTTTGGATATTCAATAAATCACGTGATTTTAGTTTTTAAGAAAACTCACTTTTAGATGCCTTGTAATGATGTGCGAAATTAAATCAATTCCACCTCCTTCGGCTTTATCGAAACCTTTAATCAAGGAAATAGCAACGGCTGTAGGCTTTATCTTTCCCAACAAGCTGGCACAGAAATTGCGAATAAACTGATGTGGCACAACAAAGATGAGTATGTCAGCAGCTTTAGCGGCTTCAACAATGTCAGGTACTGCTACCTAAAAATGTATTTTAAAGAAAATATGTGAACAAATTTGAATAGTGATCGAACTTTATAAAAATTTTAAATTTGACGATATATATGGCGTTACAGATATTCACGCTTAGGCAACGAAAAAAATGTTACATTGAAAAGAAATTCGACTGACCAAAGAAATTTGATTCAAAAAATAAGGAAGAAGACATTTGTATGAAATTGATTTTTATGGATAGCTAACCAATTGGAGCTATAAAAATAAAAATAATTAATTTGATTTGATGTTTACAACTTAAGACATGAATAAGAAATAGGTGTAAGAGTGCTTAACGCGATTTATAGCCGATATGCAAATCACTGAAACGATAATGGTTCAGTGTTTAGGCTATTTAATGGCACAAAGTCTTTATCTATGCTGTGCAATCTATTGATACGAACGTTTTAGATTTTCTTTCAAATAATCGACTTATTTTTTTTTCAATAAAATTTAATAGTCAAAGCTAATAATGATAAAAATTAAATGTAATAATAAAATATAATAGTCAGCTCAATAGTCGTGAAAGTTCAACTTTATAATATTTAAGTGGCGCTACAGCCCACAAAGCACCCACAAAGCACCAGGGCCTAGCTTCTTCTGCAACTACTCGTGTGATGCGTGCTACTGTTCAGGAGGAGACCTACAGTTTGTTGCCGGCTTTGAAGGGCGAAGTTTTTTTGAGTGTTGTGAGAAACTCGGAAAAGGTGGTGCCATGTAAAATGAACTTTGACGTATTAAATTTAGAAAATTTAATTATGTATTGAGAATTATTAACAATAGTACACAATAGATTATCTTGATACTACCATGCACATCACTTGTGTTTTGAGCTAATTTAAGTCAAAGACGTCAGAACGTGATCATTTCAAGTCATACAAACTATAATATAATAAAGCGATTCATAAAAATAATTAATAAATATTGCATATTTTAAAGTAGTAACGCATGCACTAGAGTGTGAGTTAAATAATTTTGTTCTTCTACTCTTTACTCCTTTCATACATCTATTACGATTTACAAAATAATATGACTGCTTCCAACTGTTTTTTTGCATCTAATTTATTTATGGGTGAATAAACGAATTCATTTCCAGACGTACAACTAAATGCGGTTGAAGGTAGGTCAGTTATGCTTTCGATAAAACAAACACCATACCATGGCTTTACTGATTTCAAACGATTTAATGTTTCAAATGAAGAAAACATGGTAATTCATTTCTCATTAACATCACATTAAGAACAGGTTTCATTGTTTATAGATTGTTTTAATAACGTGCTCAGGAGATTAAAAATCGGATTTTTTCGGATTGCATATACAGACAAATTTCAATTGATCAGGAAAAAGAATCCTTACTGTGTCAACGAAAGTCCATATAATAAAATTTTTTCTCCACTTTGTATAAAGAAATTGCGTTAAGCGAATTTATGTAAAATTTTCCGCCTAAAGGAGATATCTTCCTCCTCTAAAGGAGGTATCCTCTACTTGTATGCAGAGTATATTAAAAGTGAAGTCCCAGTGTTCATACGGATTTCTTTAAGCATTCGAACCGCCACAAACAAAATGATTGGACCTGAGAGGGAGAATACTAGGTTAACATCGAAGGCGGAACAACGCTTAATTGGGTAACTTGTAATATCTTAATACTCATTATGACTACAAATTTCCTAAGAGAGCATAGGTTTGTTATGTAAATTAACTTATATTAAGTTGATCACAAAATTTCCCTTTTGTGGAGAAGTTTCCTTATAAAAGTTAGGTTTTTTAACTAGAAATCCATCAATTATTATTTTAAACCATTTGAATATCAAACATATTACATATTTGCGGCTGGAATTTTATGTAGTTCAATAAGTATTTATTAATTTGGCTAAATTTAAAAATTAATTGCATTGATAACATACTATATTAAGTGATGGGAAGCATGTGTAGATACTTCTTAAATAATTGTGCGTTAAAAAAATATACAGATTTATTTAAAATTTGTTGTTTTTCACACACACAATCTACATACAGCAAACAATAAAATAAATCTGCCATGGTGTTTATACAAATTATCACTTAATATAAAATGCCAGACTAAAGCGACCATCACAGAAATTTGATAAGAAAAACAGCTTGTTGTCTATCTGCATACATTGGTGGTAAGATACAACCTTGAAAGTTATCATGTTAAGAGGTATGCAGCATCGTATATAAATAATTTATAAGTGAAAATGAATTAACAAATAAATACATATTTCTGTATACGTGTTGACGTTGTTTATGTTGTTCATATTTAGAACTGCAAACAAAGCAGAAAAAAAATACCTGTTGAAAAAGTGCCAAAAATAAAGGAAAAATAATCCACAAAACAGAATAAAATATGCATAAGTAAATGTTTTTCCACAAGACGCATACAATGTAAAAATAATATCTCACATTACCTACGAACTCGTTTTCAACTGTGTATAACTGTAAGGTTATTTCACAGCAAAAAAAGTAAAAAACAACAATTGTAAATTTGTATTAACATTCCCACACAAGTGTTTAACGGGTCAAATACCTATAGTTAGATTTTTACTTATATAAGTCTTAGATAAGAAACATCTAACATATTTGAGATAAAAGCCATATAATTATCCAATAAAAAGTCTTCAGAAGTAACCGATTATATCTCATCACTGTTATCGTTTCAAAAATTTGAACTGGAGGCCATTCCTTATCAAAATTTGATATTGTCATTCTCCCAATTGGCTTGGTAGCAAATACTACACGGATGTGCAATAAAATTGAAACAAAACATGTGTAGGTGCTAATGCATAATCTACTCAGCTGCAACTGCTTAAATTAGATAACCTTTACGTAAGAAAGACTTTAACCAATGACCATGACGAGAGTTCTCAATGCTATCTGTACAGAGATGCATCCTTCATTTATACGTATTCCTTATATAAGTTTCATCCGAGTTATTTTTAAAATGCAATCATATTTGCAAGGAAACAAAAGCAAAAGTACTTACGACATTAGGTGGTAATTTATGACCAGGCAGATATTTTACATTCTCGTGAGTAGTGTTGATAATTTCAGTTAACTTCTTTCCGTCTATCATTTCTTCATAGACATACATAGTAACACGTTCATCAAACTCAGGTAGCTTAGCAGCATTTGCTCCTACAATTTTGGCGATAGCTGAACCCCTGCAACGTGGAGTGAAACAATTGTAATGCATGTATGTTATATAATGCTGCGCATGAAAATGCAAGTTGATCCACGATGCACTATATCGATATGCAACGTATTGATATTACGAACTATTCCATACCAGTTTCCTGAGCCAACAATGCAAACGGAAATCTTCTCAGTCATTTTGTTAATTTCAAAAAAAAATTAGAAATAGAACCGAAAAAAGCAAGTGAAATAAGAAAAGAATATTTGCAAATATTTATTTAATGCAGCTAAGCAAAACCGATGCGTTCAACCCGACAAGAAAGCACTAACTGAATCTGAATGCGACGAAATGTTGTCAGTGATTGGATTTGCTATTCAGTTTATTTGTTGAGTTTAAAGTGGAAAACACCGATTAAGATCTATTTGCAAATTACGTTGACACCGACCGGGAATGTGATAAATAAATAAATCGATGACGTTGCTTCGGTAATTGTAAATGTTTAATTAGTAAAAATACATTTTTAAGGGTTTCACTTTAGTGTATGTGCTTTATGGTCCAAGTTCAAAGACTTTTTCTCTTTATTTTTTTGATACACAGGTTTCTTTGTATTTCTACTAAATTTATTGTTCTCTCATACTTCTTATCAATTTGACATTTCCTTTTCTGACATTCGCTCTTTACAATGATTATTGTTCAGTGGGAAAATATTCTTATTTCTTTGGTATTCTTTTTATGACTGTGTTTGCATGTGTGTTGTATCTGAATTAAATTACTAATTTTACCTCAAAAACTTTATATACACCTCTAGTACAACGTAACGTATTTGCGTTTTTAAACGTATTTTTTTTTTTAGTGCAGTATGTGAATTTAATGTGAATCTACTTTCAATTAAAAATAAACACAAAAATGTGTGCCAGTAACTTTATGACTTCATTCATATGACTTTTAAAAATTGCTTGAAAAACGTTATATTTAATACAACAAGCGTTTTTTTACAGTTATATATGATAAATATCAGGTCATGGGCATAATACATTTAGTTTTGTATTTTATATAATTCAGTTTTGAATGTGGTTATGTGTTTGACATTTATGAATCATGAATCACCAAATCAACACAATGACATCTTAGTTAACCTCAGTTATATTTCAAAAAATTTTAAGCAAAATAATTCTGACTTATGAAACTGCGGCTATAGTAATGATACCGAAATTGGTGTTGTGGGTCATAGGAAACAATTTCCAGATTATTGGACATAGTATAGAACAGTGGTCGCCGTGGCGTAGTGGTAAGTGCATCGACCGCGGCGCAGAAAAGTCTGGGTTTGATTCCCGGCGGGACACCTAGCATTTTTTCACGGCACCACCTCTTTCGAGTTGCTGACAACACTCAAAGAGTATTAATTGTCTATGGAAAGCTTCTCAGCTCGCCGTTCGGAATCGGCAAAAA
The DNA here is from genome assembly GCA_944738645.1 of Eristalinus sepulchralis. Lineage (NCBI taxonomy): Eukaryota > Metazoa > Arthropoda > Insecta > Diptera > Syrphidae > Eristalinus > Eristalinus sepulchralis. The sequence continues at coordinate 55,746,206 of OX122882.1, forward strand.
ACTGTAGGTCCCTTCTACTCGTGAAGAACAGTAGCATGCACAACACGAGTAGTTGTTGTAGAAGCTAGGCCCTGGCCCGTTGTGGGCTGTAGTGCCACTCAATTATTATTATTATTATTATAGAACAGATGGCAGATATTTTTCCTTGTGTTGAAAAGAGAGTACCTCCAGAATCAGCTCTCTAGTTTTATCAATTTTCCAAACCATCTTAAATTATAACGTCCTTACTATACTTACATACATATGTATGCAACAATACGCCAATTTAATTGAATTTGAATTTGAATGCATTTTTATTATTTTTCACTCTTCATTACTTATATACTAGACAAAAATACTTAAAACTAGCTTATTTAATGAATCGATTGATCTTAAATCTAACTTACTGACTCTTCACGAGTACTCTAAGCTAATCTATGGTTTTTATTTATGCCTTTCGGCCTCTTGTATTTTTAATTCTTTGCTTACAAACTAATTACACATTTTTTTTTAAATCCCTCAAGAAAATTTTTAAAAACTTGAAATTCGAAATTAATTTTTACTTCTTAACCTACTTAAAGAACTACATCCTAAAACTATACTACCTAAAACTAAACTAAAACTTATAACTATATACAATTTAAGCTAACCTAATACTTAAGTCTACTTATATTAAACTTAACTATGTCCGTAAACACTATACGGACACGTGCACCAGGGCGTATGTATTATTTATATGCTTTACATATATATCTAATACGCCGTGATGCACCTTTTTTTCATTTTTATTTTTTGTTGTTTTTTTGTGTTTTTATATTTTTTAATTTTTTTGTATTTTTTTTAATTATTATTTTTTTATTTTTTTTGTTTGTTTTTTTTTTTTGGTTTTTTTTTTTTTTTTTTTTTTGTTTTTTTTTTTTTTTTTTTTTTTTTTTTTATAATAAAATGCTTAAGAACTACCTTAACCTATGTGAGTTGGCCCGTTGGACTCAACTACCCCGTCTGTTTGTTTGAGGAGTTAGCGGCATCGAACGCTGGTTCTGGTGTAACCACCAGTAAAAAAGCCGTTCTTTGGCAGAAACTGCTCTGTCGCGGGCAGAAATCGCCCTACTGAACCGTAGGAGCTCCTCATGGCTGCGAGCAACGTCCGGCTCGTATTGGAGTTGCCTTTCGACTGTTCGGCGTGCGACGTGGAAGATGATAGGGCAGCCTTCCCTATCTTGTATCAGGCCTTTAGCGTCCAAATGGAGGAAAGCTTCAGGCGGAATGAAGCCGTTAAGACGTACCCGTTCATGGTACATTTCATTTGGGTAGTAAGCCCCAAAGATCAGACTGTTGGTTGAAGCCATGCCTCGAGCAGTGTGACTTCGTATCAACTTGATAATAAAATTATCTATCCTTATAAGGTTTGCCTCGTTATACAGAACCTCGTTGGGGTAGAATTTCTTGTACTGGGATTCTGGTGTTCGATATAATCGGAGACAGGCCCGAAGACACTGCCTCTCGAACACCCTCATCTTTTCCATCTGGGAAGGACTCACGTTGAACCACACAGGACAACCATACACCATAATTGGCCGGATGAGGGCCATGTAGCAGATGACCTTCACTCTGGTGTCAAGTTGACTGCTGTAAAACAGCCCTCTTGCCATAGCGAAGGCCTTCTTAGCCCTGGTCAGAGCTGTATCTATGTGAATACCACCATACAGATACTGGTCCAACCAGATGCCTAGGTATCTGACTACACTTTTTACAGATAATGGTCGTCCTTGTGGGTCAACTATGCCGAACTTGCGCCAGTTCATTTTCGTGTCCCTTGAGGCCCTGGACAGCGGGGTTCTGAAAAGGATAGTTTCACACTTCTGGTAGTTGATTTTCAACTTCCAGTCGTCGCAAAATCGTTGAATTGTATCGAAGTCGCGTTGCAACAAGACATTTATTACCTCTACCTTCGGACCTGATCTGTACGCGATTAGATCATCGGCAAACGCTATGATGTTAGGCATAGAACCTATGAGATCGCTAGTGAATATACTGAACAAGATCGGCGAACCAACAGCTCCTTGTTGCAGCCCATTTTTTATATGGAATACAGTAGTCGAAATTTCGTTGCCATTTTTCACAACAAACTTCCTACCTGTGACCATGTCATAGATCATATATAGCAATGTTTTATTGATGCCGAGCCTGACCAACTTGAGGAAGAGACCTTCTAACCATACGGTGTCGAATGCCTTCCCCATGTCGATCAGGCAGGCGCCTGTACACTGGGTCTTGTTTCTATTCCACTGTATGTCGGAAACCAATTTAGACGCGGCATGAATGGTGTCATGCCCCGCCCTGAAGCCAAATTGGTTTTCCGGTATTATTTGTTTTACCTCAACCCATTCTTTGAGAGCTCTAATGACTATCTTCTCGAATACCTTGCTTATGCACGGAAGAAGACTTATAGACCGGAGATTTGTCGGGATAGAAGTATCTTTGTCCCGTTTCGGAATTGGCTGTACCACAGCTGTTTTCCAATGTTTCGGGTAATATGCATTACTCAACGCATTGTTAAACAGTGTTGTGTATACATCCACCGCCTCAGAGGGTAGATGGCGCAGAACAATATTTGGTATCCCATCGATTCCCACTGACTTCTTATTCTTCAGTGAGTTGAAGGTACCTTGGAGTTCATCTTTCGAAATAAGGATGGAGTTGTTTCCATCGTCGGCGACGGCATTATTTGCCAGAAGATCGTCACTGAATCTGGTAAAACCAGGATTCTCGGATCGCCATTGACTTATTTCGTTCCGAAGATTGAAATGGTTCAGCAAGGCTCTGTTCTCCAAATCGTGGTTCGGACTACGAGTCTCGTTGACCGTATACACTTTCTGGAAAACAGCACCAATTGCATTAACCTTCTCCAGGGGATCTTCCACTACGAAGAAGTCGTTGTCAAGCACTGCCCCATCTGGATCGATGCCAACTGACGTAAGTAAGTTCGCGTTGTCTGTTGTTCTGTCAAGTCGAACGCACTGAATGTCATTATGATCTCTCCTCCGGAAGATTTTATTTACTTGCGGGAACATGCTCGGGTTGTTAGATCTTACAGCCCGAATCTTATTGCCCCAATGCAAGCTTACAGCTAGACTGTAATTTTGTCTTATTAACTGTTGGAGTACTTTGATCTGTGACTTTAGAGAGCGAATCTCTGCACTCTGTGGATCTGTAAACCGCCTGTACAAGAGTTTTAGTCTTGACAGGAGTGTACTTTTTTGCACGTGAAGTGCGTCGATTTCAGAGTTCCGATAGATGTCGCCATAGTCGGTTTGTGACACCTTCGGAATCGTCCTGTCCATTGTACGTTTAATGACCTCGTCCATTTGTGTGAGGTACCTGTCAACCTCTTCGTTCGTAAGGTTTCTGTTCGTAGGAGGATGGATCACACTCGAACTTATTTCTCTGGATAAGGCTCTAGAAAAACGTGGCCAGCGCACCTTATTGTAATTATAAGGATGCGTTTGGACATATTCCTCTAGTTCCTCCAGCTCGTTCGGGAGCTGTATTACCGCGGCGAGACCACAGTGATCACTGTCATACTCGACCGTAGTTAAACAGTTCCTCGTGCGTCGCCCCACGTTAAGTATCGTCAGTCGTCTGTCGATTAGCATCACATCCAAATAAGACCCGCTTCTAGGAAAGGATGGTCTATCGGTTGCAAGCAAATCTAACCTGAACTCGATATTGTTCTGTTCCATCCACTCTAAGAGGGCGTTTCCTCTCTCATTTGGAACATTATTACCCCATTCACCGTGTTTGGCGTTCAAATCTCCGGCTAGGATATAGTAATTTTCTTCCGAGTTCAAGCGCAGGCTAGTGAAGAGAGCCTCGAGCTCCGAAAGAAAGTTAGGGTTTTGAGGCTCTGATGCATAAGCAGCGATCACAAACAGCTTCTTTCCACCTTGGAGAGAGATGCGTGCGATGGATGCTTCTAGCACACTAAATCTACGTACCACATTGCTATATACGATCTTATGACAAATGTTCTTTTTAATCAAGAGGGCGATCCCGCCACCTCGAGTGGATTGGGGTCGGTCTCTTCTGATTATGTGGTAATTTTTGTACCTGAGAATGCGCGTCTGGTTTAGCTTAGTTTCGCTAGCCATCAGCACGTCAGGATTGTGGGTTTGCAACAAGTTTGAGAGCGTTAATTTTCGTTCGATCCTTATCAGCGAATTAACATTCACTGCTAGGATCTTAAGGGTTCTTACCTCACGTGAGCCCATTATATCTGTGAGCGTTGGTTCACAGGCAGCTTAGAGAAGAGGAAATCTACTCTAGCCGTCTGTGCAAGGAAGCTGGTCTGTAATTCGACCATCTGTTTCTGCAAGGCAATCATCTGCGCCTGACACCATTTGGGCGTAGGAGATAGCCGGCGTAACAGCAGTAGCTACAGCACGGGCCAATGGCCTGGCTGCTACCTTTTTCTCGTTCCTAACCTCTTTTACTCTCTGCCGGAGTTCTTTTATTCGAGGACACCCCAAATAGGTTGCAGGGTGTCCACTTCCTCCGCAGAGTACACATTTGAGGAGCGCCTTATCCTCGACTTCATCCGTGCCTAAAGGGCATTCCCCTTTATTGTGGCTGAAAGTGCATCGTGCGCAGCGGAACTCCATGTTGCAGTTCTCCGCGACGTGCCCCAGCCTTCTGCACCTCGCACATTGAAGTACGTGGCCAGTCTTATTCAATTTCTCCCATTTAACACTCAGACCACCTACGAAACGGATTTTCCGTAGGTTGTCGATTTTGGTGTCATGGGATACCTGTATTAAGAAGAAGGGAAGTGCCTTATTCTTCGCCTTCGCTGCCGCAGTAATGAAAGGCTTAACCCCTACGAACTGGACCTCGTCGCTCTCAACTTGGCGTAGCTTGTTGAGGAGGACCTTTGGTTCAGTCGAGGGATTAATGCCTTTGAGGAGCAAGGTCTGAGGCCTTTCTCCTCTGGGGGTGTACGTGTAGAAGTCAGCGTTCGATGCCGCTAACTTCTCTTTTAAAAATCTAAAACCGTTCATTGTTAAGCAGTGGACGGTGTGAATTTGGGGAGTCTTATATTTAATATAAAATAACTTATTCCCTAAGGCCAACTCACAAAGGGTCTCCAGTTCCTCAGTCCCCATGCCAAAGACGTTGATTGGGGGACAGCGTACCTTGGGCTTCTGCTGTTGTTGCTGTGGCTGCTGTTGTCTCTGCTGCTGCTGTTTCTGCTGCTGTTGTCTCGGCTGCTGTTTCTGCTGCTGTTGTGGCTGTTGATGCTTCTGTTGCTGTTGCTGCTGCTGCGTTTGCTGTGCTGCTTTCAATGGGACAGGCCGTGTCTGCTTTTGCTGCTGTTGTTGTTTTGTCTGCACCCGTTGCGCTGCCTTAGATGTGGAAGGCAGCGATTCTTGAGGTTTTTTCAGGTTTTCCTTCTCCTGTTGTTTCTGTCTTTTTTGCTGCAGCTTCAAAATTTCGCTCAGCTGTTCCTTTTGTTTGACTGCTTTCTCAGCAGCCTTTCTGGCTGTGGACTGCTCATAGAGGAACTTGATGTGGGCGTCTAATTTTGCCCTTTCCTCATCAAGTTTCCTGAGCCTTATTTCCTCCTCCCTGATTTCCTCCTCCTCATCATCAGCGTCCGATGTCCGATGTGATCAAGGCGAGCACCTTGAACGAATTGTCGCTCCCTCTGTATGAGAATCGACATTCGTTGCCCTCAGATTCACATTGTAGGGCATCAATGTCGATTACTCCAGCCGGTTTCGTAATTGTTTTTGCTGTTGGTGATTTTTTTTTCAGTGTTGTTGTTGTTATTGTTTTTGGCGGTGTTGTTTTGGTCGCCACCGACCCGTCTTTGTTCGGTGCGACCACCTCTTCGTCCGACGTCATCGTCGTCGTCCTCCGCTTCGTGAGATTCGGCTGCGGTTGCAGCCTCTTTCTCCTCTTCTTTCCCTCCGTAGTCAGGCTTGTGGGACTAGCCACGCGGATACTACCGTCGCTGGTTAGGTGGCCTGACGTCCGGGCCACCGGTGTTTTAAAGTCACCCGATCTACTGAGCTCGGGACGCTCGTCACTCTCCATCGCTCTTTCACTCACACTTAGTGTTTTTTATTGTTTTGATTTAAAAAGAAAAAAATGTTTCTTTAATTTTCGCTGGGATTCGAACCCGCGATTCCCAAGCCACTGCACTGCCTGAGCCACCAATCGATTTTGAAGTCACTGTCTTTACACTATATACAAATCACTGTTCTAATTATTTGCGAAGCCGAAACACGTGCGTACTCCGCGGAGGTCTGTGAACGACTCAACGCCAATTTAATTGAACATAAGTTATTGCCATCTTCAAATATGTAAAGTTTCAAAATCTTCTTTAATAAAAATATGTAAATGTCCTTCGATATTTTTTTTTTTTTTTACATTTATTATTCAATTTCTTAAATTTAACAGCAGAATTCATACAAGTTTACTTAATTACAAGTTGAAAAAAAAATTTAAGAAAAGAATGGGCATCATTCTTTAGTGCAGATAGAACTAGTGGCGAATGATCCTTCAATTAAAAAATAAACTTTGATTATAATAAGTAAGTGTGGGGTAAATTCAAAAGATTAAGAAACAATAGAATTATTTTTTATATATATACAATAACAATGACGACAAAAAGTACATTTATTATTTATTATAATACTCATACCTGCGAGTTAATAAAAAGTACTGTTATATAAGAGATTTTAGTTTAATAATGATGAACTTTCCATACTAAAGAGGAGTTTTTTTACTTCTTTTATAAAATACTTTGGATGAACTATTTGCCTGATTTCAATTGATAATTTATTATATAGTCTTGGTGCTGCCATTGTATAAAATTTAGAACAACAGGTTTTTCTTGAGAATGGGATAGTACAAATTGACGCACCATTATTTCTTAAGTAATATATGTTCGAACTTCTGAGATCATTATTGTACCCACTTCTCATGAAGAAAACCTTGAGAACCTTAAAGACATATAGGTGTCTTAGTGGAAGTATGCGTAGCATGTGGAACAATGGCCAGCTATGAGCTAACCTGTTTTTTTACACATTATTTTTATTACATATTTTTGTGCTATATACAACGGTTCCATAGTACTATTATAGGTTCCACCCCAACTTGCAATACCGTGCTGCAATTTGGAGTGAACTATCCCGTAGTAAAACATTCTTAGGATGTTAATAGAGCAGTGTTCTCTTAGAAGATACATTTTACGGGTGGCAGATAGCATATATAATTTTACATCTTCAGCATGTGCTTTCCAAGTCATATGTTTATCCACTAAGACACCTAGATACTTAAAGGTTTCAACACCTTCTATTTTGAAACAATTTGAGCTACATAATTGATTATCATCGAAGTTTGCACTACCACACGTATGATTAGACATTGACAATCTTGTACAGGAGCTAGAATGGAAGATGGTATCACAGTCAAGTGGAAAAGATTCTCTTAGACTACATATCATAAGTCTAGTTTTACTGCTTATTAGTAACTCATGTTTGGCAAACCATTGTCGAAGTATGTTCAGGTCCATATTTAATTTAATTGCTGTGTCCAATATTTTTTTTTTTTTTTAAACTAATCATATAGAAATAAAAACATGCCTTTCAAAATTTTCATAAACAAAGACATCGAAAATCAATTTAATATTAAATAGTCATAGTACTTAAGAATAAAACAATATTTGCAAGAGTACCTATTTACCTATTTAAGGATTTAATTATGATAAGAGGATAGTCGGATACAAATCAATGAGTGTTGAAATCGATCGGCTTTTATATACCGGATACGTCTTCAGTCATCCGGCTTACACAAAGATAATATTACTGACTATTCTTTCAGAAAACTTAGTCAGAAACGGAGGTTTATACCTTTAACCAAAGCCTTTATTTATTTATTTCTACAAGTATTCTATTATTGTTTTTCATCATATTATTATTATTATTTTTTCCATTAAATTAATTAATTTAACTGTTGGTTTTATGAAACATTCAGGAACGGCCGAACAAATAAGCGACATATACAAAACGTACACTTAGCAACCATTTTTGAGGTTGCAGTCTATTTTCTAATTATGACATAACAGCAAACATAAGATATAAAAACTTTTCGTTTCCAGACCATGTATTTTTGCAGTTCTAAGTTAATTAAAAAAAACTTTGTTTTGGTTACATTCAATTCAATTGACTGTATCCCTTAATTACAATCGAGATTAAGTCGACTTTAAGCAAATAACCTTCTTTTACTTTTAAAACTATTCAAATTCTTTAAACTAAAATCGAACCATGGCTTATCTATCATGTCTCTCCCCAAAGAGCTCACTATCTTCCAAGCTGAAAACAAGGCATTTTCATCTTCATAGATTCAGTCACATCGACATGCAGCAACATTTGTATGAACGACTGGACAAATAAGTGACACATCCAATTCTGAAACAATCAAAAGAAGCTTGAGCATGATGGTTGATCCCAGAAGAACAAGAAGGCTCTGACTATGAATAATTTATAGTTTTGTAGTCGATAATAAGTTACACTCATCCACTAAGTGTTTTCAAATTCTTTCTATACTAAATATGGGATATAGTAAAACCAGTAAGCACGTATACCTTTCCTCAACTATTCTATCATTAACGTCTAAAATAACTGCAAACTCAAGTAAACCGTATAAATGTTATTCTAAGCGCACTTCCAGCCTAAAATCTTTCCTAACATTAACTCGCTCTTATTGGAGCAAAATAGCTCCTCCTCTTATAGCGGTGGAGAAAATCAAATAAAAAAAAATCAAGTACATAACATTTACTTCTATAGTTTTTGTATGAAAACATGTTCTATTTCTGAAGTGAAGTAAATGCTTAACTTTATTTTTTTAATAATTAAGTGAGGAGATTATGATCTTCTCGGAAGATTTCCGTAGAAGCAACCTGGATAAGGAAGACATGGAAAGCTTCTATTTACCTACATATTTGTAGTTTAAGTGATGTAAAGGCACTTCCTGAACTAAGGCTTAAATTTCCTGAACACCTCCAATTTGGTCCCTATAAATGCATTAAGCTTCTTCCTTTAGGCCTCGTACGACAGTGCTTGTTACACCTTAGCGGATTAAATGCCTAATGCATTACAAGAATTATTGTCAAAAACAGAGCAATGGTATGTTGAGTTGGCTGGAGAACCGTTGCTCCAAGCTGCTACCAACAAACAAAAACAATCTTTCATACGTATTTTTACCTAAACTTGTTTGCAAGATCATGTAAATCATGCATTGGTTGTTGGTTTCTGCCACTTAAGACCTCCGATGTATTGTACATAAATACACTATCGGACAAAAGTATTTCTAATCGGACGTTACCAACATGGAAAAGCGAAAAAATGCGATTTGAAAATTTTTGTTTTTATTTTGTAGAGCAATTTGAATACTTTAAAGTAATTAATAATCCGTTGAAAGAAAAATTCGTGCCATCTACTTTTTGAAAAACATATGTTGTAATTGTTGGAGACGACTTCGTCCGGAGTAGTTATTGTTGTCTTGCAAAGCGCCATTCGTAGCAATTTACGAAACGTGAAATTCAGTGCCTAACACAATAATTTCTGAACAAATTCATTGTTTCATTCGCTGTTTGTTTCGTAGCGTCATCTTGTTTAAACCAGAGTTTACTGAGACCATGTGCTTGAATTTCAGGGTACATAGTACATACTCCGTCAACATAGCCAAGATGCTGAGAATGACGTCGAATCGACCCATCACGGTCGTCCTGTTAATTCTCAGCTGCAGCTACTAAAATCTCTTCACTACCTTTTAGATGTGGTGTAACCGTTAGAGTATCATCTACTAATGTCAATTCGGACTCAAATTTGTAGTGCCCCAGGACGATTATGCACACCGTAAGTTCTTCGAATTTTACGAATAATTTAGAGACGCTCTGGTGGTGTGATAATAATAAAGCAGTTTGATAGAAGTCACGTGTGCTCTGTCAACAATCAAACCTCACGAGAAATCACCCTTTACTTGCGCGGACTAAAATCGATGTTTTATTAATTTACTTCTTTGCCAGAAGCAGTTCCCGTAAAGGACATGTCTATACACATATTGCTTCTGATAGTCGATACGATACGTCGAAAAGTATAACAATAAATCAAAGTAGCCGACTTAAAGCCACTATATATTTAAGGCTAAATCGCAACGGCGCTTTGGCCACATTCAGAGTACACGAATAAGGTTAACATAACCGTGCGTGAGCACCTTGCATATGCATGTACATAGGACCACACAGGAATATTTAAAAAATCGTTACATAAGAAATAATTTTTGATGTGCTCACATTTTTGTGAATACATAAACCGTTCTAAAGCATGTACCACACGTAAAACATTTCCTCGCCAAAATGTATGCCACAAAAAGCATAACCTTTGGTACCCAAGCGGAAAATTAGAGGAATTATGTTATTTTTCATATTTGGAGTTTCATCGGTTTTTTAATGCAATCTTGCCAAATAATCTACCAATTTTTCATTTTTAAAGGTATTCCACGTCATCTCCGATTTGCCGGTCACTATCTTAACCCTTTAAGCAACACTGCCACAAAGAATGAGAAATATTTAATTTAGATCATACAGAATATAACACGTCAAGATACAACTTAGCTTAGAGTGCCCGCCAAGGGCCATTATTTATGATTTTTGTTCTTCTAACTAGTTTTAAGCATTTTTGTCTAGTATCTTAGCCTTGCATGAAGTCTGAAATAAAAAAAAAGTCAAGATACAAGGACATAAGTTTCGTCACAAGCATCCCATGTATTGGTCGATTATTTTCATTTTATCTCCTTGCACTGATTTTCTAACCTTTTTAACCGAAGTCGGATGTTGATTTTTCCCCGCGGTCAAACACACCCTGTGTATCAAGAGGAATATAAAAGTTCACAAAGTTGGCAATGATGCAAGTTATCATCAGTAAGGCTGTTCGAGTAATCGTATTTTCAGCTATTCTAACGAAAATATGGGGGTACGTCTTGTAAATTTTAGGAAATATCTCAATACACGAACGTTTTTATAGTAAAAATAGTCCAAGATAAAAATACCTGAATTGACCTAATGTCATTAAACACACATCATCTGGTCTCTGTCACTTATCCTGTCAAATAAGATCACCAGGTATTTGTTAATAATTGAGGCGGGTTTTCAATATATATAATATTAACATTTATTAGTTACTTCCAAGAAATTGTCGTAATGCGTTCGCGAAGCCGAAGTCGTAGTTACTCTCCAGCTTCACGAAGCCACAGACAGCGCGATACTAGTGTAATTGATAATCGAGATTATAGCAAACGGTCTAGGAAAAGGTCAACTACACCGGACTACAAAAATCATTCAATCTATAGACGAAAATCTCGATCTCCAAAGAGTACCTACAGTGATTATAGATCTAACGATAGATACAAATCTAGAAGCGACAGACGAAGTAATCACTACCATGGAGCACCTAGCCAAAAGGAAAATAATTTTATGGACACACGAAGAGCTGAAAGAGAAGCAATCGGTGAAGAGGGAATTTCCACAGTATGGGGCAAATCACCTCAAAAGCGTGAAATTTACACTGACGACGAGGAAAATGTAGAAAGTACAACTTTAGACAATAAAAATAATGATTCGAAAAAGAAAAAAAAGAAATCGAAACATAAAAAAAGTTCAAAGAAATCGAAGAAAAGGAAATCAAAAAAGCACAAGAAAAAATCCAAACAAAGTTCTTCCAGTAGCAGTTCTGATAGCTCTGAATCGGAATCAGAAGCTTGGGTTGAAAAGACGAAGGACACTGATAGGGCTTTTCCGACCGAAAAAGGATCACGTAACTCAGAAGCAACATTTACTACTCCAAGTGGAAGCAGCAATTTGACAGAGGACTTTGGTCCAACTCTTCGGCAGACAAGTGGTTTGACTCAAAAGGATTTCGGTCATGCACTTTTGCCTGGAGAAGGCGCTGCAATGGCAGCGTATATTGCTGATGGAAAGCGGATTCCGCGCAGAGGTGAAATTGGTCTGACATCAGACGAAATTGCTCAGTTTGAGTCCGTTGGATACGTCATGAGTGGAAGCAGGTAATGAAACTTAAAAAGCAATTAAATTACATGTATAAATTAATTAATTATATTTGCAGACATCGTCGCATGGAAGCTGTTCGAATACGTAAGGAAAATCAGATATATTCTGCAGACGAGAAGCGGGCTTTGGCCATGTTTAGCAAGGAAGAAAGACAAAAGAGAGAAAATAAAATTCTCTCACAATTTAAAGAAATGATTAATTCGAAGCTTAAAGCAGATAAAAAATAGTCTCCATTTATGGTGTGAGTAAAGAACACCATATAAAGCCATTTTTTAGTAAAAATGTTAAAAAGTATGATATATTTATGCACCTTCCTACTATAAAGATATGTATTATATAAGTGCTTATGAACATCAAGCCCTCAACCATGCTAATATAAGGTATGGACAGCATTAATAAAAATCCAAATCTGTACCAATATTTAAATTTAGTAAAGTATTATATCATAAAGTGTTTGATCTTAGAAGTATGGAACTAAACAATTGAGAAAGACTTTGAAAATAGCGAATGTTTTCGTTTCTATTGTATTCTGCCAAAAAATATTTATAAATCAGTCCCCTCACGAAGCATGGAGGGGAGGATTAAAAAAAACATTTGTTTGTGGACAATGATAGGTAAATCTACCTCGAAAACACTGTTTTAGATAACCGGCGGTTAGTGCTGAATGTCTGACGATAAGAACGATATTAAATAAGAATGTTGTTATTTACACTTGCATATAGTCAAGCAGGATTTGAAGCATCATCATCTCTAAGATCTAGATTGATGAGGTTCTGTCGTATGCCTTGCTTGTAAAGTAAATATGTATATGGTGTGTGTGTGTGTTTTTTTTTATGAAAAATCAACTATTTGGTGCATTTAAGGTTATCTTAAATAATAGTTTAGTGGGTGTTTGTGAATTATTGAACCGTTCACACTTATAAATTGTAAAAATTAATTTAGGTTTATTTTCCTAGCACATCTACAGTACATTGTAGTTTATGAAGCATTTCGATTTCCTCTTTATATTCATTTTCCTTAAAATTATGTTCGTCACTGTACTTATGCTCTCAATTCAAATATGCTTTACTTTTGGTGTCAACATTCACTCATTTTTATCATATACTCAGAGATCAAATCTGTTGTAATGAATATTACGCTCGATTGAGAGCATGCAATTGAAACCTATGCATAAAAAATAGGACCGATTTATGATTATATGTGCAGAGAGCATAATTTCAATGATTTTACCCTCTCGCTCAAATTGCAACAACAAATTGTACGGCTGGGTTTGAACGCATGGGTGCGATGGGCGATCGAGCGCGTTTTCTCGTTCATTTTCGTTTGGATCTTGACAATAGCTAACATCAGCACAGGACAAGGGAAGTACTTATATCTTATATACTGCTCCATTACTTAAAATAAAATTATTGTACAGTCTAAAAATCATTAGAAAAACATTTTGTGTATTATTTCAAAAACATTCTGGTCCTTCTGTAGCCGAATTAATTTGTGAACTGTGTGCAATTTAAGTTTGTAATTTTCGAAATACACGTGAGAGATTATTTGATCCCTTTACAACTGAAAACCGCTGGAAAAACAGTGCCCGCAATTCATCATTAAATTAGAGCTCGGAGTCCCAAATAAAGTGTCTGTGACTTTCTTTCATATTAAACCTATAAAATGAATGCGTTAAGGATACAGCGCGGTATTGCAAAGGGCGGCTTAACTCGTGCAGCGAGCTTTGTAGACTCAATTGAAGAGTCTGTAACAAGCGAAATGCTTGAAATTCGGTTAAGTCGATTATGTGAATCGTGGGCGGAATTTGCGTTGTTAAATGAACGATATCTTCAACTGGCAGAACAAGATGTCTCAGTTGAGGAAATCGAAAGGGAATTCGGTGAATATGAGGAAAAATATTTCAAGGCTCATTCCGGGTTAAAGAAAGCAATTCGCGAGCGTCAAATAACTGTAGAAAATAGTTCGGATGATTCGGTGAGTTCGGTTGTGCAAAAAATCGCTAATCAGCAATCATCGTTCTTAGAAAAAATTCATTCGTCGAACACGTGCTCTACAGTGAATTTGCCTAAAATAATAATTCCTCCTTTCTCCGGTAATTATAAGGATTGGCCATCGTTTAGGGATTTGTTTACGGGTTCTGTGGACAGTAAGCCACATCTTTCCGGTACGCAAAAATTTCACTATCTTAAGTCGTTTTTGCGAGATGATGCGGCGAACGTTATTAAACATATACCCATTTCGGATGCGAATTATATCGAGGCATGGGATAGACTTGAGCAGCGATATGATCGCACATATTTAATTGTACAATCGTTCGTTCAATTGTTTCTCTCACTTCCTTCTATAAATACCCCAAATGTACAAACTCTTCGCAAAATTGCGGACGGTGCTGATGAAGCTATTCGTGGGCTTAATGCTTTAAATCAAAACGGTCGGGATCCTTGGTTGATCTATTTATTGCTAGCCAAGCTTGATCAAGATACAAAACAGGCATGGGCTGCACATATTGGTTCGCGAGAGGATTTTTTAATCAAAGACTTAATTGATTTTCTTGAACAGCGGTGTGATGCCCTCGAGACATGTCAATCATACAATCGTTCGGTTTCGCCGCGTGTTAAGCCATCTGGTACAATTCGAACCCATTTGGCTAACTCGTCCGATAACAATTTGCTCTGTCCTTTGTGTAAAATTAAACATTATGTGTCGCAATGTCCTAAATTTGTTGCACTAGACATTAATTCTCGAAGAAACTTTGCCAAATCACAATCGTTATGTTTCAACTGTTTGCGTCTCGGTCATTCGTCCAGCAAGTGTCGTTCATCATTCAGGTGTCGGGTTTGTAGCTCTCGTCACCACACGCTGGTACATTCGGGTGATTCCAATAACAATATTTCGAACATTCAACCTAAGGAGTCATCAATTCAAATGACAACGCATGCAACCATTTCTGGAAGTACCCCATCCACTTCGTTCGTTCCTCTTCCTACGGCTAATAACCATTCGCTTGAAGTCAGCCTTCGTAAGCAAACTATCTTGCCAACCATTCTTGCTGATATTCAAGACAATCAGGGAAGGGTAGTCAACTGCAGGGTCTTACTAGATACCGGGTCACAATCATCATTCATAACCGAAACACTCGCGCAAAGGCTTGGTTATCCTCGTCAACATTCGCGTATTCCAATTATCGGGTTATCGTCCAAAGAAGCGGGATACACAAAAGGTTTGGTATCTATCGAGCTTCTGTCTCCATACAATTCGTATCGTTTGCCCATAGATGCGCACGTATTAAGTAAGTTAACTTCGAACTTACCGTCTAAGTCTTTCGATGCATCTTCATGGAATCATATTCATCATTTGCAATTGGCTGATCCAAAGTTTAATGTGTCTGGCCCAATCGACGTGTTACTGGGAGCTGACAAGATCTGGTCTATTCTTCAAGCGGGAAAGATCCAGGGACCAGACGGCCTTCCTTTGGCTCAAGAAACATCGTTCGGCTGGGTGATTTCAGGAGAGTTATTCAATCCAAACCAATTGGATCTAGCTCTATCGTCATGTCATATTAGTCTCGATGTAGATGATCTCTTAAAACGGTTTTGGGAATTAGAAGAATGCCCGTCACATAAAAGTTGCCCGCATTTCGATGATCCAGCAGAAATTCATTTTCGCAAAACGGTTAGACGAGCATCGGACGGAAAATATGTCGTGTCGCTTCCATTTAAGGCAACCAATACAACGTTTGAAAATACACTCCAGTTCGCAATTAAACGACTTTACGGGATGGAACGTCGGTTTCGCGTAAATGCAGAATTACATCGACAGTACTCTCAATTTATGGCAGAGTACCTGGAACTTGGCCATATGGAAGAGATTCCTTATGAAGAAATTGATAAAAATCGCGAACAACAATATTATCTACCTCACCACGCCGTATTTAAGCCGGAGAGTTCGTCCACGAAACTTCGTGTTGTCTTCGACGGTTCGGTCAAGGATGCAAACGGGCGATCGTTGAACAGCCAACTATTTATCGGTCCTCCAATCCAACGGGATTTAATTGGCGTTTGTTTACGCTTTCGAAAACACCGGTATGTTTTTACCGCGGATATAGTGAAAATGTTCCGGCAAATTTGGATTTGTAAACAACACACTGACTTTCAGCGCATAGTGTGGCGTCAGAACCCTTGTGACCCTATTAGGCATTTTCGTTTAATGACGGTAACATACGGTACGGCTTCCGCTCCGTTTCTATCAGTTCGGGTGTTGCAGCAACTCGCGGAAGATTATCGGTCGAAATATCCAAACGCGTCACAAGTGTTAATGAATAACGTCTATGTTGACGACATTATGACTGGTGCGGACTCTATCGAACATCTTCTGAGTTTACAATCCGAGCTCATTGAACTATTATCCGCCGCGAAATTAAAGCTTCGAAAGTGGACTTCAAACTGTTGGCCCCTCCTCGCTAACCAACCCGCTGATGATTGTGAATATTCGTTTGATAACTCGGATCATTCGCAATCATACGTTAAGGTTCTTGGGATGTACTGGAACCCCGCAAGTGATATCTTTTCGTTTCGCGTACGTCCATATAATTCATCGGAAACGGTTACAAGACGTTCTTTGCTTTCAGATACCGCTCGAATATTTGATCCCTTGGGGCTGCTCTCCCCATCAGTAATCTTGTTAAAAATTATGTTTCAAGAACTTTGGTCGACTGATCTAAAACTCAGTTGGGATGACCCTTTACCCCCAAATCTTGAAAAGGAATGGTCGAAGTATCGCAGCCAGTTTCAGTGTTTCGAACAAATTCGTATACCTCGAAATATATTTCCATCTAATGAATGTTTAGAGCTTCATGGCTTTTCGGATGCGTCGGCTCAGGCATACGCTGCGGTAGTATATGCTCGAGTAAAAACTCATTCGGAATTTAAAACTGTGTTAGTCGCAGCAAAAACAAAAGTGGCTCCAATTAAACCCATTTCAATACCTCGTCTTGAACTTTGTGGTGCTTTGTTGCTCAGTCGGCTACTAACTCGCGTGAAATCGTCGCTAAATGCTAACATCTCGCGTACGTGTGCGTGGAGTGACTCTGAAATAGTGTTGCATTGGCTATCGTCTCCTCCTCGTCGGTGGACTACATTTGTAGCCAATAGGACGGTGGCTATCTTAGAAACAACTCCTAGATATATGTGGCATTATGTTCCCTCGCAATCCAATCCAGCTGATTGTGCTTCGCGCGGTTTAAGTCCTTCCGATCTCGTTCAGCATGATCTTTGGTGGACCGGTCCATCTTGGCTAGCATTATCCGAAGATAATTGGCCTCAATCAAAACTTTCTTTAAGTATTTCCGAAACAGACGAACAACAGGCGTTACTTGAAGAGAAATTAGTACGAACACAGGGACTGTTTACATCGGTGGAGAGTCATGCAATGTCATACCTTATCGATAAAATTTCTTCGTGGTATTGCTTGCAACGCATAGTAGCGTATTGTATTCGCTTCCTAACGAATTGTAGGTCGCAAACATCTTCTCGTTGTTCCGGCGGATTAAGGTATTCGGAACTGCAAGCAGCTAAGAATCTCATCATTGCTTTCGTTCAAGGCCAATACTTCGAGGATGATATCCAACATCTTAAAAAATATGAACAGCTCACTTCGAAATCAAAACTCTTAAAATACTCAGCCTTTCTGGACAAAGATGGCCTTCTTCGCATAGGTGGTCGACTAAAACACGCAATAGTACCATATAATATAAAACACCCATTGATTCTTCCTAAGGACAGTCGTGTTTCGCTGCTTGTTATAGAAGATGTTCATCGAAGGAACCTTCATGCTGGTGTATCAGAGACATTTGCGTTTTTGCGACAACAATTTTGGGTATTAGGTAGCCGAAATTTAATCCGAAAGATTGTACACCAGTGCAAACAGTGTTTTATGCAGCGTAAGCAAGGAAGTCAACAATTGATGGGGGACTTACCTCCATGCAGAATTCAACCTGGTCGTCCATTCATCAACACTGGCTGTGATTACGCTGGGCCCTTGTCGATAAAGTCATCGCGATGTCGAAAACCACATATTCTTAAGGCGTACATTGCGCTATTCGTATGTATGTCTACGAAGGCAATACATTTGGAGGTTGTTTCCGATCTTACTACCGACGCGTTCCTCGCAGCCTTTCGACGTTTTGTCTCTCGCCGTGGAAAGTGCGCGAAAATATTTAGTGATAACGGTACCAATTTTCAAGGAGCGCGCCGATGCCTCTCCGAGATGCATAAACTGATGCTGAAGCAATCCACCAACGATACAATTTCGGCCGCCCTCGCCAAGGACGGTATTGAATGGCAATTTATTCCTCCATCCGCTCCGCACTTCGGTGGACTGTGGGAGGCCGGAGTTAAATCGGTGAAACTCCACCTTCGTCGCGTTATTGGTTCCTCTATTCTAACCTTCGAAGAATTGTATACCGTGTTGACTCAAATTGAAGCTGTATTGAACTCTCGTCCTTTATGTTCTATGTCTGACACTGATCTTAATCCACTAACCCCAGCTCACTTTCTCGTAGGTGAACCACTCACAGCGGTACCTGAACCGATCTTACTGGACATAAGCCAAAATCGGTTAACCCATTGGAATCACCTACAGACCATGGTTCAGGGATTTTGGAAGAGATGGCATGCGGAGTACATAACAACTTTGCAGGAGCGTCCCAAGTGGCAACGTGTTGGAATAAACATTAAATGTGGAGATCTCGTCGTCATTAAAGAACAAAACCTGCCACCAACTAAGTGGGTTTTAGGAAGAGTTGAAGCTGTTTTTCCCGGCACAGACAACCTGATCCGAGTAGCGACGGTGCGAACTTCCACTGGACTAATTACGAGGCCTATAACTAAACTAGCCGTCTTACCAGTATCCTGAAAACCTGTTCCAGGGGGGGCGGGATGTTTGTGAATTATTGAACCGTTCACACTTATAAATTGTAAAAATTAATTTAGGTTTATTTTCCTAGCACATCTACAGTACATTGTAGTTTATGAAGCATTTCGATTTCCTCTTTATATTCATTTTCCTTAAAATTATGTTCGTCACTGTACTTATGCTCTCAATTCAAATATGCTTTACTTTTGGTGTCAACATTCACTCATTTTTATCATATACTCAGAGATCAAATCTGTTGTAATGAATATTACGCTCGATTGAGAGCATGCAATTGAAACCTATGCATAAAAAATAGGACCGATTTATGATTATATGTGCAGAGAGCATAATTTCAATGATTTTACCCTCTCGCTCAAATTGCAACAACAAATTGTACGGCTGGGTTTGAACGCATGGGTGCGATGGGCGATCGAGCGCGTTTTCTCGTTCATTTTCGTTTGGATCTTGACAATAGCTAACATCAGCACAGGACAAGGGAAGTACTTATATCTTATATACTGCTCCATTACTTAAAATAAAATTATTGTACAGTCTAAAAATCATTAGAAAAACATTTTGTGTATTATTTCAAAAACAGTGGGGTAAGTACACCTTACACATATTCCTTCTCTTTTTTGAAATTAATATATTTTTATATAATTTAAAATAATTCTTTTCGAAATAAGTGAATTTTAACGACACGGCGGCCACATTTGAAAAACCGCCTTTCCAAATTGATCCAATATCCGGAAACGTCCTTTGTTTTTCTCTTGGGAACTATTTAACTAACCAAATACGTTTATTTCTATATTAAACCTATAGTAGGTTCTTTAGCAGTTTTATCAATTCGTAATCGAAAAATTTCCGACTCTGATTTCCAGCTTTGAAGTTTTAAAGCTGTACTACCATATCCGAAATCATTAGTCGATCAAAACATACAGGTCCCTAGTCATTGAGGTTAAAAAATATATCGGTCAGCCAGCTTCCAGGTAGTGCTATCCAAGGAAAGAGCACTAGCAAGAACGGACGGAGGCAAAGTATCTTGGAATAAACTTCTCTAAGTGGCTATAGTTAAATTCTTCCTCTAAAGTGACTCTGTGAAAGACCAGTTTCAGAGCCATATACATATACTAAACAAGCAGCTCATTGAGACCTTTCGCGCCGGAGCAGTGGTGTCCATACGCTCCACAGGGCCTAGCCATCTTTAACGCTTGACCAGGCGCATGCCGTCGCATAGCCTATGAAGTTCGTCCTTGAATCTTCTCCTCTAGATGCCATGAAGGCAGACAGGGCCAAAAATCGCACGCACAACTATTCTTTCGAAAAGACTAAGGGGTTCCTCATCCGCTTTTAGTAACGTCCAAGATGGTATACAAAGCCAGTTTAGCCCTTCGAGAGAGGGCTCTCTTACTGCCTCTTGAGCCCAAAAAAGCAGCGATTGGCAAGAGTGATTCTGCGTTGAAGTTTAACGGACTTTTGGGAGATCGTGCCTCTGCTGTTGACTTGTTAGTTACGTACGATCTTCTCAAGAATAATGTTGAAGAAGTCACATGAGAGCGCGTCACTTTGTCTAAAGCCTTTTTGACATTGAAGATCTCGGTGAGTTCGTTACCGACCTTAATAGAGCAGCCAGAGTTTTCCATCACTATCCTACACAATCTGACAAGTTTGGATGGAGTAAGGATGCCAAAACAGGGCATGCTACTGTATAGCTCGTCTCTATGCACGCAGTCATATGCGCCCTAAAATCGACAAATAGGTGGATCATGTCGATCTGTATTTGTCGAGTCTCTAAATTTTATTGTACTAAATAAACCGAATCAGATCATTGTCTTGTTTTTATAATTATATACTTTTAATTCTTAAATCCTTAAGAGTTTCGCAAATATAAAGCATCCCTTATTTGAATTTTACCAACTAAAACAATCATGCGGTAAATATGTATCTTTTAGAGGTATTTTCGGTTTTGAATATGAACATAGTCTTTACATAATAAAAATTTAATGAAAAATATGTACATACATATGCCTATATGAACATATATTATTTTAAGAGGAATAATTCCTCAATATTTTGCTGAGTGAAATTGTGACTGTAATACGCGGATCGTGATCGGTCCAATGTGGATTCTGAATTCATTCACAATTTGTGATTATATGATTGAGTTCGCAGAAAAAATAACGGTATTTATATTTCTCTCATTTGAAAATTTTTTTTGATAATTGTGCGCACTTTACCAATTCGCTAATTCCAGATGCACCTTTTGCAATATTTGTGCTAATATTATATTTACTCATTTCAAAATGTTGGCTTTCGGAATCTGTGGCTCATGTGAAATACCATATAACGTAAAGTAAGACTTAAATTAAGCATTAGCCGACTGCCCTCAATGAATGTGAGAAATGGATATTCAAGTAGTCTTTTAAGAAAAATAAAAATTAAAAAATAAAATGAAACTTATTACCTTACTCATATAATAAAATACAAACTTTGGTGGACAAAGAAGAAACATTTTGGTAGGAAAACCTACTTTCCAGCATTACTTTTCAAATAACAACCGCAAGAACTTTGTGCAATTCACTCTTTGTATCGGTGACTGTTAAAATTTGACTAACCATTTCATTTGAGTGACAACAGTAATAGGAATGTATGCCAAATACTTTTGATACAATGTCGATCTTTAGAAAGTGGCCAGTCACTAGTGATCGGCGGACTGCTTGGGCACCTACCGTATCTGTACATATTTTAGATACAACACCAATCTAGGAACCTAGGACGCAGTAATCAAAAAGGGACACTAATTATCAATCCTGATATTATAGTCTAGCTTAGGTATTAAATCTATACCTCTGACTACCCACTATGCCCTAGAGACCATGTCAGCCTAACTTAACATAAAGTAATTAATTTAAACATAAACAAGAAACGTTCTCACACTTTCTACGAAACTGTCTTGTGATATTCACAAGAAAGAAACAATATGTCCTAATATAGCTGGAACATATCCTGTATTTATATCATTCTGCCAGTGTGCTTACCGTGACATAAACGTTAGAGTTGGAGTATTTATGTGTTTATTTACCGTTGTTTTCTTTAATTTTCCAATTATGTAAATTAAGTATTAAACGGCACAACTCTTCTAATGTCCCATACACATCCTGGTATGCCTCAAACGCGCTTGTGTGGAATACAACGAATTTGATCATTTGATCCAGAATTTCGTCAAATGATGACAGTTTCGTGAATTGCGTTCATATTTTGCAGGAATTATAGAAGAAAACATTTTTTATATGTATACCAAAATTTGCATGAATGATTTATATTGAATATAAAGTGTCATTCATAATGTAAGATAAGACACATCAAATAGAATGTTAAAACAATTCATGGTTAGAATACTACGAGAATCATTAAAAACATTATCAAAAACCCGTAATTGTACAACAAGTGCAGAGAAATGAATATCTAAAGCTATTTAAACTAACTAATTTGTAACAATATCAATGTGATTTTCTAAGAAAGTGGTGAATTTTCGATTCGAAAAATACACGGATAACCGAGGTTCTTTTTTATTAACAGAGAAAGTCTTTTATTTTTCTTGACTCTATCTGGCAGTGCACGTATGCAGATCTATTTGCTAGGTCACTGCAAATTAACATGTATATATTTTTTTTTTACAAAATTCATCATCCTTAATTTAACATACATATCTCTCTGTTAATACAATCTCCTGAAAGAAATCCTTAAGTCCTAAATAATTTGCTACATTACTGTCCTTTTCAAAATTTATGCTTTCTAAAGAAAGTGACGTTTTTGTGTTATTTACCTTACCACACGCTCTGTCAAGTCTTCGTGTGCCCAGCATCTGCTCGTTAACAGTTTTTAGGTTAATCGTTAATCCCAATGTGAAATTAGGACAATAATTAGCTACGTTTAGGATCTGCCTTTATACCCAAATTAGAGGAATATTTATCAAATAATATTAAAATTAGAAAATCCACACTTTTGTATTTTGTTTGCTAAATCCTACAACAGAAAATGTTCATGTGTCAACTTGCCGGTATGCTATCAACTGTGTTGTGTTGAATGGTTTAGTGTCTAAGTTTAAATGCAACTTGAACTACAACTATTTACAAGAGACGCCTAAAAGAGGGGTGCAGTTGGAATAATTGCTTATCAATAGTTATCATTTGGCAGTGTTCTGTACTGTGTTCACGGTGTGTTTTTATAACACTATTTAATTATGGAAACTAGACACCCTTCACCCAGCGAGGTGGCATTAATAACACCTATTGGTGAGCAGCCACCTAATCCAATAGGTTTTGAAATGTCTGAAAACAACACTAAAGCGGCATCGGAAAAAGTGCAAATGAAAAAGCAACTTGGACTGCTAGAAGGTGTAGCTATTATATTGGGAATTATTTTTGGGTCAGGGATATTTATATCGCCGAAAGGAGTCATTCGCGAAGTGGAGGCAGTCGGAACTTCATTAGTAGTATGGGTTCTATCGGGACTCCTTTCTATGATCGGTGCACTTTGCTACGCTGAGCTTGGTACAGCTATACCGAAGTCTGGAGGAGATTATGCATACATTTTCGAAGCGTTTGGATCATTACCGGCTTTTCTATATCTATGGGACGCAATGATGATATTTGTGTGAGTAATATCAATAAGTATGAGTAGGTTAATTCAATAAACATATATTTATATCCAAAGAAGTTCAAAACTACTACCCTATAAACATAATATATGTCTTTGAGTTATTCATAATACTAACCACAATAAATTGATCTCAAACGAGTCTCAATTAAGTCATAAGTTGACCTTTTTATGGACACAAGTGAATTATTTTCAAAATCTTCCAGTTTGAATGCATTGAACTTTTAATTTAAAAAAGCTTTTACACTTGCATTGTGGGTCTTTCAGAAAGCTATGCAAAAATCCGATTGATGCTTATACGAAATAAAGTGCAAAAATGACTAAGTTTGTAAAGCTTTTGCATGCCCAATTTCTTTTCAGTTTTTGTAAATATGTGTTATTTTTTCGTATTATTGCAAAAATGTAATCCTATTTCTTTGCTTTGATGATGATTATGATGATGATTATGGAATTAAGCTCATTTCGCTTTCACTATTCTGCATTTAAGTATGAATACAAAAAAGTTGTATATACACTAGGGATAAGCAACCTTGCTCCTATTGGTTCTCATTACAGAATTTTTTCTTAATTTTCAGGCCAACGACAAATGCGATCATGGGATTAACGTTTGCCTCTTATGTGCTACAGCCATTCTTTTCAGAGGAATGTAAAATTCCAGAAGGTGCCTTGCAACTGTTAGCGGGAGTGACTATTTGTTTTCTTACATTTCTCAATTCCTACAACATGAAAGCTACGACGAAAATGCAGAATATTATAATGTTTACAAAGATCGCTGCACTGGTTTTGATAATAATTCTTGGTATTGTTTGGATGGCAATGGGTATGTACATATATTAGGCCAAAACATACATTTATTGGTTTAAAATTTTAACTTACATCTTTATGTATTTGCTTTTGCAGGTAATGTGGAAAACTTTAGTAAACCGTTTGAAAACTCACAAACAGATCCTGGAAAACTATCTGTTGCATTTTACTCTGGTATATTTTCGTATGCCGGATGGAATTATTTAAATTTTATGACTGAAGAGCTTCGCGACCCATACAAAAACTTACCTCGCGCCATTTATATATCACTGCCGTTAGTAACGGCAATATATGTTCTTGCAAATGTTTCTTATTTAGCCGTTTTAAGTCCACAACAAATGATCGCATCTGAAGCAATTGCTGTGGTATGTACATTTTGGTATTTCGATTGATTTCAATTTGTATGAAATGATTTTGTAATTTTAGACATTTGGAAATAAAGTTTTAGGAGTTTGGTCCCTTATCATTCCCATAATGGTGGCCATTTCTGCTTTTGGAGGTTTATCAGTTCATATCATGACATCTTCACGTATGTGCTTCGTGGGTGCTCGAAACGGTCATATGCCGGCAATACTTTCCCATATAAATATTGATAAATATACTCCAACACCATCGTTAGTGTTTTTGGTATGTAAAATACAAATACATGTCATTGCAATGTGAACAAATTTCTAATTTCAGTGCGCTCTGTCAATAGTCATGCTTCTTGTAAGCGATGTTTACGTATTAATAACCTACAGTAGCATAGTGGAGTCATTCTTTATTATGCTCTCCGTGTCGGCGGTGTTATGGTTCAGATACAAAAGGCCAGATATGGAAAGACCTATTAAGGTAAATAAAAACAATTGCATCGAAAATTAATTCGATATATTTTCATTAGGTTCAACTCTGGGTGCCCATTGTGTTCGTTATTATCTGTGCATTTTTGATCGTTGTTCCCTGTTATGTTGCCCCATATGAAGTAAGTATGGGGGTTCTTATCACAATTATGGGAATTCCGTTCTATTACGTTGGTGTCGTATGGCGAAATAAGCCAAGCTGGTTGCAAAATATTATTGGTAATTTATCACGGTATCATAATCTAAAGCAAGTCTGAAACTTAAATGTGTCTCTTATAATTTCAGGTCAATTAACGTTTACGTTTCAGAAGATTTTCATGTCGGCAAAAGAAGACAAAGACTGAATGTTTCTTTAATTTTGTATTTTTTCTTTCTATGCTTAGGTTCCCTTTTATAATTTGAATGCTAATTTATTTCCTTTTTTGCAATTGTTTTTTAAACGCTTTTCAACATCACGTTTGTAGATTATTTTAATTTATTTCCAAATCGAATTTTTCTCAATTTACGAATTTAATCTCGTTCGCTTTTGTTTTTGTTAGTTTGCTTTAAGCGTGCATTTATGTATGTGTTGTGGATTTTAGTTTACATATATCGTATACAAGCATTTATCCTGTTATACATTTTAGTACTTTATTAATTTTACATATGTACGTAAATAAAGTGTGATTCTTCTTTAATTTCATATTTAATTTGTGTTTTCATAACTTAGTCTATAATTGACTTTCTGTCCAAATAAATCCACTGTGGGTCGGAACAAGACAAAACTCCGAAAGAATGGTTTCTCACAAAGACAATTGCTTTCTTGTTGGTTTTAAACAAAATACTACTTGAATTATCTGCTAATATCTACAATAAATTTTTCTCCTCTCACCTATCCGTGGTGAAACTTCGGGAGCCTTTTCCCTTAGAACGAACATGAACAGAGCCGATCCTAGGTGGAAGTCATGGAAGGGCAACAGTTAATTGTAAACATTAATGCCGTATTTTCTGGGATCAAGCCGGAATGATAAGGATAGGATAGGAAGATAAGGATTTTTTAGGACCAAGCCGGAATCTAAAGACCATGGCGGCACTCCCGTCCTTAGCGAGGTTACCGAAACCAAAATAATCCTATTCTAGATTCAGATTGTGCGTGAGGTTAGCATCCTGATCACGTAAAAAAGCTACCAGAGACAACCAAGGGTACATACCCGGACTTCATATTGATATCCCCAGTGAAAAAA
Source organism: Eristalinus sepulchralis (assembly GCA_944738645.1). Lineage (NCBI taxonomy): Eukaryota > Metazoa > Arthropoda > Insecta > Diptera > Syrphidae > Eristalinus > Eristalinus sepulchralis. Next base: position 55,772,755 of record OX122882.1, read on the forward strand.
CAAGGAACAACGATTTTTTAGACTACAAAGCAGACATTCTCGCGATTAAGGAAGTGCGATGGAATGGGCCGGGCTAAGAGAGTGACATGACAACTCGTTTTTATCGTTAAGAACTTTGTTGAAGAGGTCGATGCTGCCTGCACTTATAATAAAAGAATAATGGAAATAATGGACGGTTGGACTGCTGTCTGGCGTTGGTGACCATGAAGTAATTGGACAAACACCGCGAGCCGTCAAAGAGACGTTTGCTGGCATTTAACGGGAAGCAGCTAATATGCTGTCATTAATGGGGCGATGTACAACATTGACGTCTCGGACAGAGTATCACAATGGACAGCAAGAACTTTGAGGTAGAGAAGAACGTCGTCCACCTCTGCTTCGCAGTAAATATGGGGCACAATAACAGTTCCGAAATCAAATGTATTTATAATGACTCTTACCAATCGCAGTTCCTTTGTGTACTGAAAATGTTAATTAGATACATATTTACATTGACACTCATAAATTTCATTAGTTACATACATACATTAACACCAATTAATTTTATTGTAAACAAAAAAAAAAAAACAGATCACTTTATCACGAAATCCCGGGAATTATTGCAATTGCTTATGTTGTAATTACTTATAAAGACAATTGGCTTACATTAAAATCTTTTTGAGCTTTTATTATTAATTGATTACTGTAATATTGTAAATTGAAAAATTGAGTTTTAAAATTTCTCGCTGAAGTTTAATGCTTAATGGGGAGTTTAAAGCAAGTGATAAGGATAATATATAATTCCGTTTATTAAATAATCATTACCAATGACCTGCTAGCTTACGACAACGGCACTGACGTGATTGGACGAACACAGCGAACCGTCAATGAGGCGTTTGCCGGCATTGAAGCAGAAACGGCTTAAATGGGTCTGGTTGTTAATGAGGACAAAACGAAGTACATGCTGTCATGAAAGAAGGACGGGCAACATCGACGTCTCGGACAGAGCGTCACACTAGGCAGTAGAAACTTCGAGGTAGTCAAGGGCGTCGTCTACCTCGGCTCCGCGGTAAACAGAGACAATAACACCAGTATCGAAATCAAACGCAGAACTACTCTTGCTAATCGCTGTTTCTTTGGGCTCAAGAGGCAATTGAGTAACAAAGGCCTCTTTCGAAGGACTAAGCTAGCTTTATTAAACACCTTGATCATCCCAGTCCTACTCTGGCGCGGAAACCTGGACGTTACTAAAAGCGGATGAGAAAACACTTAGTCTTTTCGAGAGAAACATTTTGCGTGCGATTTTCGGTCCTGTTTGCGTTGATGACATCTGGAGGAGAAGATAAAACGACGAACTCTATGGGCTGTACAGCGACATGCGCCTAGTCAAGCGTCTTCGCATACAACGCATAAAATGGCTAGGCCATGTAGAGCGTATGGACACCACTGCTCTGGCCCGAGAAGTTTTCAAATCTGAGCCATTGGGAGAACGCAACAAGGCACGGCCTAGGCTAAGGTGGCGCACACAAGTGGAAATGGATCTCAACCAACTTGAGAGGCTGGAGAAGCATGCTTATTTGAGGGCCCAGTCCGCCCCAGACTGTAGCGCCACAAGAAGAAGAAGAATGACCTGGAACACGAGAAATGCTAGGTGATTCTCAGTTGAGTACCCGTTCTTTTAAGTATGCACACTCTCCGCTCTACTTTTTAAAATTTATTTAGAAACCACTTGAAAGGGTGTATTGAACTGTATTGAAAGAGCATTCACTTAGCGAGACGTTCAGTATGAAAAACGGTTTCAAACAAGGTTCAGAAAGTCACGTGACTTCCAAATAATATTTGAATAAATTGTGTAAACCTTACAAGTTAACTCTGAAGACTGATTAACTGCTGACTTATGAGTTTGACGTGTTTTGACGAATACAGCGAGAAGTCACGGGCCGTTTGGAAGAATGGAAACATAAGAAGCTGAGAATTATTTGACGGTAAACGAAGACAAATCAAAGACTGTGATCAAGGAATGACGAAAAATATCGAATTACACAATGGGAAGAAAATAAGGACAACAAAAACATTTCTGAAATCAAACTTAGAAACATTGTTTCTTTAAGGTTAAGAGGCAATAGAGTAATTCCTCAAAAACTAAGCTGGCTTTACACAATACTTTGACCCGCCTTATCATGCTCTATGGAAACTTGGATATGATCAAAAGAGGATGAAGAAGCTTTCCTTTGGAAAGGAAATTTCTACTTGCGATTTTCCATCCTCTTTGAGTTAATAGCACCTGGAGAAGAAGATTTAAGCACGGCACACGCCTTGTCGTTTCAACTTTTTTTCCGGGAAAATGCGGTCTTGTTGCCAGAAACTTATTGACCCTTGAAAATTATGCAAAAAGATTTAAGAATATGAGTTTCCCACCAAACTTGACTTAGATTTACTGCAATGTTTGCTCCATTAACATGTACTTACTGTAAGCAAAACAATTAGGCTTATGTTTTAGTCTATCCTATTTTAAGAGTCTATTTCAATTATTTAGGGATAGTCTTGAATTCCAGACTTAACTATATAAATAAACTTGCTTTAGAAATATATCACCTCAGCCTTCACTGCAACTCAGACATTTTGAAATTAATACACAATTGCTTATTAAAATCTTAATTATGGTATTTTCTGCTGAAGCAGTATCTACATATTCATCATAAAACACAGCACAACTACGCCACCGTGGTCATGATCGTGTTGTCCGATTTAAAAATCACTCACCGAATGGTTCAATAGAACGGATCTTCTTTCTTATACAAATAAACAAATAATTAAGCTTCAGTAATCGGATATATTTACATAATTTTCTTGACCATATCTCACAAATGAAATGTTACCGCCCAAATAGATTTGCACAACTATCACTGGATTATCAGTAAACCTTAATCAGCAATTTATTGGCTGATATTCAGAGGTAAATAGCCTTAAACCTGTAAAAATCCCAAAACTTAGTAAACATTATTTCTGAAATCTGATTTGATTTTTTAAATAATTCATAATTATCTTACGAAACCTAATTTTAACTTAATTTATTTAATTTAAATTACTTTAAATCAACCTAAAACGTACTTATATTTAAAATTTCAACAGAATCGATGCACTTACACAATATTCCCGTGCGGCCGCAAAAACAATGAATGTTGTTCACGACGTACTTTGCCACTACCCCCCTGCGATCACATGAAAATTTACAAAACAGAAACTCACAATGTGTAAAAAAATTGTTTACTGTTACTTTTCCTCACTAAGTTTACTATTTAACCTAAACTTACCTTACTTTAAACTATCACAAAATAACTTTTATACGTATCTGTAATATCTTTCCAGAAAAAAGACCAAAGCCGTTTATATATGCATTTCTAATTTTTATTCCCACATACATTACAAAGTATATATGTGGGAATGAATAAATGCAATATATGTATATATATGCACATAATTTATATTCAAGGTTTAAGACTTGGAATGATTAAACAATTTCTCAACCACATTTTCATACCGCGAAACGCAAATCTTTCGAACATACTAATCTTCGATTTTAACGTTCTGTAACATTTGTATACTTTTGTTTCTTTTTCATGAATTTCTTAAGAGATTTGTCCATTCTCGTAGGCGATGGAGTTATTAATCCCCTGTGGATGAACCCGTTCTTTCTGACGTAATTGTATTTATAATGTATTCCATTGCGGAGTCTATGAAAAAAGGTCTAGTTATTTATTGCTTTTAGGCCTATGCAGTTTACCGTTTACAATTCTAAAATATTACTATGAGGCGAATAAATTTTTAAATCTAATTACAAATTTCAATCTTTAGAAATCCTTAGCGTATTGCAGGATAAATATACAATAGTTAACTTACAGGTATAATTTCCTATTGCTTGTAAAATAAGTTTTCATAAATGATATTCTTAATTGTTATTTACATAGATGGTTTTGTTGATGACTGTATAGAAGACAATGTCAATAAGGACTGATGTAAAAAGAAAATTAGGAAAAGTATTGTTTAATAGTAAAATCTCACACATATTTACGAAGTAATCTGCTTCTGATACTTATATATTTATTTTCAACAAAATATTTAGTATAATATATATTCTGCATAACTTTGGAATTGTTTCCTTGTTTTACGCTATCTTCCTCTGACCAAATGACCTCTAAGTCAAAAAAACACATCAGTCAATAAATTATTTATTGAGGTTTAATCTTCAGAAAGTTATGCATGAATTATATATTGGTGCGGCATCCGTTAATTTGTAAAATATGGTCAAGAAAAGCATACACAGAAAGTATATACGAAAGAAGATATGTTTGACTGCCCCAATCGGTGACTGATTTTTAACTCTGACATCATGACAATGCCCGCCGTGCCGTAATTCGTATGTGCGTCGACTCACACGCTGAAGATCCTAGGATCGATTCTGTTACTGAACATCTCACATATTTTTCGCGGCACCTATTATTTCGTGTTGCTGACACCACTCAAAGATCATTAATTGCTTACTGAAATATTCCCAAATTGGAATCGGAAAAACTGTGGTAATCGATTGCATTCACAGCAGGAGGCGTTCCTCAAGAAGTGCAAAGTTTTGTTCTCTTGTGGCCTGTATTGCAACCCATTACATTTTATGTCATGATAAAGAGGATCATAATGTTTTGTGATTTTGAAAGTTTGTCAGTAATCAAATAGTGCCGTGTTCGGTTAGAGACATAAATAATACACATTCGAATCTTTAAATGAAACAAAATATGTTAATGGAAATAATACATTCAATGTCGATTTTAGTAGTGAAAGATTTAGTCTAGCGTCATAAGTGCCACCCAAGTCAATTGCTGTTATATTGGGCAAAGGCAAAAGGAGAATTACATACCTTGAAAAGGGAAGCGAGCATGATAATGCCCGTCGTGCCGTAATTTGAGAGAGGGAGGCGCAGAAAGCGTGCACTTTAGGAAAATCAAATCCATTTTATATAGAAAAGACTGACTGACTCATTCGTCTAATAACAAAGATTTATGTGTCTGCTTTAAAAAAAAACAGTCCGCAAAAACAGACAATTTCTGTGCAATTCTGTGTAACTATTACCTAAGGCTAGTACTGGGATTGGAGAGTTCTCTCACATATAGATAATGTTACTTTTTGATTTGGAATTGAACTATATATCCACAGGAGCTATACGTGAAGTGTAAGTACACGACGTTTTCCGCGTCGGTTTCACCTCCCCAGACCTGTTAGTGTTTTTATTGTTCATACGATTCTAGCAGTAAAGAATGATAGCCTTTTTTCAACCGAGAATGTTAAGGCTGTATAGCAAATTTCAAGATTTTGTCTTAGTTGACAAAGTCGACAAGTTTTATTCTTTCATAAGTTCTCATCTAAAATTTCCACGTCGCTTGCAAAGAAGCAGGTACATCTTTAATCAAGTATTTAGGTATTAATCTAATCACCCTTATTAAATTTACTGATTACAGTTTCAAAGAAATTGTTCAATTTTGAGATTTTAGGGAAGAAATGTCAAATCTTTATTTAAACGATTTTCTTCTTAATATTATACTAATGCAAACATTGTAACAAATTTCATCGAAAATTTCCTGTGGTCTATAACGGTTCCGCTTATTCGTAGCACTGGACTTCTTATACATGAAGGCGTTTATTTTTCTGGCCAAAGAGAAACTGAATTGTTGTATTGGACTGCCTTTTAATATGACCATCGGCTAGTAGAGCTTTCACTGCATTAAAAATGTGTTTAATGTGATTTTGTATATAAAAACTCTTGAAATGCTTTGCGGTTAACGAGCTACTTCGGTCAGAAAAAAAATTTTTAGGTATTCTTTAAGCAAAGAAAACATGCCTTATGAACTCTGTAACAAAACTGGTTTTGACGGACTTAACAGCGTTTATGATAGAGACTTTTGTAAAAGCGTCTCTTAGTACTATTGCGTAGTGGTTTCCAGGTTTAGGGCTAGGCCCTAACCAAGGTGTACCATACTCATCGGAATTACAACTCAAGGCATCGACATGACGAGTCTATTCCCTATAGGAGTATCTTTCTTCTGGTGGCTTAGTTTGGCATCTTAACTACATGACAGGGTGTAATCTTTCATCGTTTTACTGTCGAAGTAGTGTACCTGCCATTCATGTTTAACTTAAATGAGTATGTACCCCAGCACTGTTGTAGCGTAAAATATTGCCAGCATTGCAAAATACATATATGTACATATTTAATACATGATAGTGACTTTTACAATAACTTCGTTAAAAGTGTTGTTGAATAATGTCTTTAAAAAAAAAATCACTTGTGAAAAATATTTGAATTGCAAAGTAGGCGTTTTTGATATAGCCATAGTAACAAATGAGTATAAATAAACAATTTCTGCTCAATTTTATCGTTGAAAACGTTTGCAAGCCGGTTAAGCTGCCAAAAGGTATGAATTTAGAAAAAACTTATTGTATCTAATTATATAATTGATAATTTCAGAAAATAAACATTCAATTCCGAAACCTGACAAAAGGCGAACGTTTCGACATATATATACATATATACATATATACATATATATATATATATGTATGTATATATATCTTTTGGAAAGAACATTTTCGTATTCTGTTGTGGGGCTTTTGTTGTCAAAAGAGCAACTTTCAGTTGAACTTTCCTTGCAGTCAACAAATCCATTGAAATTTGGACATGCACTGCGTGCATGCAAAAATCGAAATCCATGCGGAAAAAAATGGTTGCAACAGAAATCATCACAAATCCTTGCATGACGAAAACCACTGTTCCAAAACCTCTTCTCAATTGCACTGAAAGACATCCAGAGGTTATTTTTCGTATAGCTCCAGTGAGAGTTTATAACGGAGGTATTGAAATAAGAACCTATGCTTTATTTGATGAGGTATCTGCAATCACTATCATGAGCCAAGATCTTGGCAAGCACCTTTAGGTTAATAGACGACCAAATACGTTGAATGTCAAATGGTTTGGTAGTACGACTTTACAAAAGAACTCATATATTGTTCAAACAGAGATTAGTGGAGACCAAGATTGAGTACAAAAGTACAAAATTGATAATGTACAAACTGTTGATAACCTGAATTTGCCTATTCAGACAGTTGAGTATTCAGAAATGTGTTCAAAGAAGAAAAGTACAAAATTAATAATGTACAAACTGTTGATGACCTGAATTTGTCTATTCAGACAGTTGAGTATTCAGAAATGTGTTCAAACTATCATAATATAGCTCATTGATAAGTTATAAAGATACGTAAAGATCGAGAATTTGCATGTCAATATAAAAATGTTGTGGCAAGTTATTTCCAAAATGAATATGCCAGGACGTTAAAAAAACAGAAACATCTTCCTCACTTTGGCGTAATATAATAATTATGCGTAATAATAATACGAGTAATTGTGTTAAGAATCTTAATGCTCTTAGATTTAAGAAAGAACATCCAAGAGCAGTAAAGGCCATTTCATGTCACCATTACTTACACGATAATGTAGACAGTTTTTTAAACAATTTCGATGCTATTAATGTCCGAACGCCGTTATTGATATACACCGACAAGGTGGTTTCGAGCTACGTAATTTTGCATCAAATTCATTGGAAGTTCTTGAAAAGATATCTGGACACAATGCGTCGGTCACCATTTCCAACTTAATTAATATAAGCCGTCGAACAGAAATAATGAGCGATAAGATACTAGGGATGCACTGGAAAAGTACCGAAGACGTATTTATATTCCATTTATGCTTCGCACGTGTGAAGGTAAACATAATTGCCCTTGATAAATGCCCAACAAAAAGGACAATTTTTAAGTATTGCCATGTCAATTTTCGATACATTTGGAATGATGGCGAGATTTGTTCTTCCCATAAAGTTGCTGTTAAGCTTAATCTGCCGTTTTGGTGTAGTATTTTGAGTATTTTGTTCAATGGAAGCAATGGAAACTGGAGCTTCTAATATTGACACAAATAAGGATTCCAAGATGCCACAGTAGCTATTTAGCTAACGCGAAAAGAGTTGAGCTCCACACTTTCGTCGACGCCAGTGGAGAAGCTTTTAATGCCGTGACATATCTTCGTTTTGAATATGAGGCACAAGTATATGTTTCGTTCGTGTGTGGAAAAACAAGATATAGCCCAAAGAAAATTTTATTTATACCACGATTAGAACTTTTAGCTGCTATTTTAGGAATTCGTGTATATAATTCGGTCGTTTAAAACTACGAAATTCACTTTGAAGACAACATTTTTTGGAGTGACTTCAAAACGGTTCTACATTGGCTTAGATCTGATCCACGGCGCCATAAAGAATTCGTGGCTTGCCGAATTGCAGAGATACTCGAGAGTAGTGGGACTAAGCAATAGCTATGGGTGGCTTCTAAACTGAACCCGACAGACGAAGCAACGAGGCCTCAATTTCCTTCGCATTTTCGAACAGAAAACAAATGGTTGTATGGACCTTCCTCAAGCTTAATGAAATTGAATGGCATGAAGAACTTCGTACAAAATGTTTACTAACATTAAGAAAGCACCTATTCGATTACACAAGATTTCATTAATAAATGTAAGCGCAATTTTATATAAAATTGCGAATTGTCAGTACTTGAAATTAATAAAACCAGTACCACTTAATGTCAAAAGACCGATAATTTTGCCAAGAAATTATAACGTTAGGAATTTAATTGTGGAACATTTTCATCAATGCTTTCGACATCAGAATGATGACAATATTGTAAATGAAATAAGACAGCGATTTCGGATACCAGCAATAAGAACTGCTGTTAAGAAAGCAAGAACAAAATGTCAACTTTGTCATATTCGTAGAGCGAAGCCTATGCCACCAATAATGGGTCCGACTTACACCATTTGTAAGGCCATTTACTTGCACTGGTCTAGACTACTTTGGTCACCATTACAATTGGCCGTTGTATTGAAAAACGTTGGATCGTTCTCTTTACCTGCCTTACAATTAGAGCAGTACAAATCGAAATCGCGACTGATTTATCTTCTTACTCCTGCTTACTTTGTATACGTACGCAACTTTGTAAAGAGACAAGAAGTCCCACTACGAATAAAAAGTGATAACGGAAGCAATTTCATCGGCACGAGAAAATTATTATGCGACAACACTATTTTTGATGAAGAGCATTGAAGGCTGAGCTCTCTTCCAGAGGTATTCAAAGGGTATTTAATTGACCGTTAAGCCCCCATGCTGGTGGGTGTTGGGAGAGACTCGTCCAATCTATTAAACGTGTTTTATCTTCAATACTAAAAGAAAAGGTGCCAAAATTAGAAACATTACAAGGCGCACTGATTGAAGCAGAAATTTTCGTAAATAGTCGCCCCTTGACACTTATACCAGTCTCAACTGAAAATGGAGAACCACTTACTCCAAACCACTTTCTTCTAGGATCACAGGACCTGAAGAAAAAAAAATGTGCTAGAGGAAACAATGGAGAATTCCTGAACAACTTAAGAATATGTTTTGGAAAAGGTGAAGTGGTTTTAAGAAACGCCGCCGATAAAGGTCGGGATTTGGTATTAGTGTGTGATTCTGATATACCGAGAAGTCAATGGTTCGATCCGCTGACGTAAAAACTTCATCAGAAATAAATCGCAGACCAGCTGTAAAAATTGCAGTATTAAAAAGATAAAGAAATGTAAAAGAGTCAATCGCTTCAGAAGGGCTAGAATGTTGAATAATGTCTTAAAAAAAACACTTGTGGAAAATATTTGAATTTGAAAGTAAAAAAGTAACCTACAATAGTAAGTACATTGCGTTTGTTTAATTGCTTTGCAAAGTAGGTGTTTTTGACATAGACAAAGCAACAAGAAAGTATTAATAACCAATTTCTGCTCCATTTCATCACAGTATTGTTGAAAACGTTTGCAAGACGGTTGAAAAAAAATGTAGTTGATAATTTCAGAAAATAAACATTCAATTGCAAAACCTTTAGGGAACTTTTGTTCTATTTCTGGCAAAAGGCGAACGATTCGACAGGCTTAACATTGTAGTTTTTTTTACAAAATGGCGAAAATAGCCGATCAGTCCCAAATGTCATGTCTTATGTACCGTCTCAGAAATTAGATGAAATCGACGAAATAGTCAATGACTTTTGTCTTTTCGTTTCCTGGAATCTCTGTACCATTCACCACTTCATACCTCAAGAAAGTTACTTTTTTCGTGAGGAACGTACACTTCTTAATATTAGCATTGACGCTCGCTTTATTTTGTTTAATGATATTGTCGTATATAGTTCGTATAGGTAACTATAAAGATGTTGTGGGGTTTTATATCCTGCTGCACGAATACTGATTCTAAGTATGCGATATAATGCGTCAATACCTCCAACGACGCAACATGTTTTTTTTTTGCTTACTCGACTGATTACCCAAACTGATTTAGTTGGACTGATTCATAAAACGCAGAAGCGGTGGAAGTTCTCTTGGAAAGGAGTGGGGTTTGTTTCCTACGAACTCTTTAACTTTGATCTATAAATCGGTCACAGCCTCTCACACAATGAAAAAAATTTAGCACACTTAATAGAAAGCTAATGGACGTCACATTAGCGTAATAGAACCATACGAGGTTACATTGTTGATCGCGCTCAACAAGGCGAGCTGCCAACATTATAATCGCAAGTACACAGGTCAAGTGGACATACAGCTTCCTTGCGGCGCCACCTGGATAGCCATCACAATACCCGTTGTGTGGTAAACAAATGTCTGCAGTTAACCCCTGTGCCCGAGGGTTTAATAATGGGCCTGGCCTACCAGTCTGTGGGTTGTGCGAGAGGTTTACTTACTCATTACGTAGAAATATATAGCTCAGAAGACCCGGCAGCCTCGGATAATAACAGATCAACAGAACAGCGACTGCTACAGGGAGAGAAGACAGCTCTTATTCGGATGCAGATTTGTTGTTCGAGGCAGACTTAGGAAAAAATTGTTTTGAGGTACGACCCTGTCAGCGAACGCCTCATGACAATCCGCGTCAAGGCTTAACAGACAGAGGAGAAGGATGCCAACATCAAGGATGATTTCTATGATATCCTAGAAAAAACATACGATCGGCTGTTGGACTTCCCCACGGTGCGGAACTCTAGCACGCTGTTCCAATACCTGAACATTCACAAAGGAACCTAGCGTTTCCCTGATCAATCCACCAATCAGATTGGTTACGTTGCGATCGACGTCAGGCACGCCTTCCGTATTCTCGATGTCCGGACCTTCCGAGGTGCCAACATCGACTCCTTGTGCCTTTGGTGTTGACTTGTGAGTTATGCACGATCTTCTCAAGAATGATGTTAAATATTTCACATGACAGTTCGTCGCCTTGTCTAAAACCTTTTTTGACATTGAAGGTCTCAGTGGGTTCGTTGCCGATCTTGACGTAGCAGCGAGAATCCTCCATTGTCCCCTATACAATCTGACGAGTTTGGTAGAAATAGCAAAACTAGACATGGCTGTATAGCTCGTCTCTATGCACACTGTCATATGCGGTCATACAATCCACTAATAGATGGTGCCTGTCGAATTGCACTGATTGGATCTTTTCCAGGATCTGCCGTTGTGTGAAAATTTGGTCGATGGTGGACTTCCCTGCTCTGAAAACACACTTCAGGCATGCTTTCCTCCGACCATATCTTACAGATGAGCTGGTGCATGCGCCCAGCCGGATCATCTACAGCTATTTTAAACAGTTCTGCGGACAGCCCGTTCGCCCCAGCAGCTTTGACCTCGTTTACGTCGGGGGGACGTAATTATTGCCTATCATCGCCCAAATTGAGTGTAACAGACTTAAAATTGGTCCCTTTACAATATACTTTTACCAGTTCTAATTGGTGATCAAATATATACAAACAACACCATCTTAGATTTATAATTTTTTTGCAGGGACATACTCGTATTCAGCGTCTCACAAAAGTATTCGCAATTTAATTTTTTCTGCATTAAGATATAATTAAAAGAATAACAAAAATAATTTATACAAAAAATCAATGTCAATTCATTATTATACTTTGTTCATTAGTTAAGAAAAAAATTGGTTCTAATTATTTTTCTACAAACCTTGAAAAAAATAGAGCATAACTTTTTAAAATTATTATTTTATTAAAACTAAAATGGATAGCATATAATTTACAAGCACTTAAATGGCATTGTGCGATATATATATGTATTTCATGTTGCAACGCAAATATATATTCTATTATTAAAATTGGCAGAAAAAAGTTAAATGAAGATGATTATGAACTACTGTTTATATATAATTCAAATCATTTTTATAGAAGCATTCAATTCTATTGTGATCTACGTACATATGTACATAGTTAATGATAAGTTTTCATAAATGGTTCATAAATAGTCGCCGTGGCGTAGTGGTAAGTGCGTCGACCGCCGCGCAGGAAGCTAATGAGTGCTGGCTACAAAGTCATACTCCACGTTGTAAACCATTTTTTGGCGTAAAAAAGATTAGCATTTACACTAGAGCACTTAAGCTGTTCTTAAGAGTTTTGGAGCAGTGTAATATTCTGTGATAAGACCAAAATAAACATGTTTGGCCCAGATGAAGGAGATAAAATCTGCAGGTAAGTTTCACGAGGAATGGACCGTTGGACGTTATTATAATGTTAAATATAATTTGTTATTTTGAAGTTGTGTTGTGTCTTAAATGAAGCTTTAACTTAATTGTATTGCACTTCGGTCAATCAAGAAGCACTAGAGTTCATAAGCGTAAAGCTCTCGTACATCACAAAGAGAGGTTTTTTTTATTTTCATGGATTCAATTAACATTTTGTTAGTTTCTCAATTCTATTACTTTCAATTTCAACATGACTTTTGCACCTTAATACTGACTATATTTCGCTTGAATTAAAAGTTTCGATGTCTGTCAAGTACTTACAAAAATTATTTGCGTTTTTTATTCATTTATTAAATTCCATATAAATGAAATCGATCCATAACTGAAAAATATAAATATTTCTACATATTTATAGGTTTTAAATTGGAAACTATTTCAGTGATGAGGACAATATAGCCAAAAACGTTATAGAATTTAGGGGGAGCCGATGTTTCCTTTTGTCCTTTTTGCAACAAAGAACTGCTATTGTCAGTCATTTACTCGTAAAAATAAATCAGGGCACTTCATTACATTATGTTCACCGCGGGTGATGAAATAAGCCGCAGTTGAAAAAAAACAACCAAGTTTTTCTGAAAGTTGTTGGTGATATTTTGTATCATTCCTCCGGCTGACAAGTAATACTTGCCTCAGTAATAGTCCAACACATCAAGGCAACAAGAAAACGCTAAAACAAAGGCAACAAAAATAGTAATGAAAAGAATAGCTGACCAATTTCTATCCACTGTAAATCGATTTTCCGCGCTAAGCCACAAGGATTTCTTAAAACAGATCTCCAGCCACTGACCTAACTGAATTTGCCTCCAAAACCGTAAGTGGCAAAGAAGTTTACGTAATTTCTATCGACTTTGGCAAAGCAAAATTAATACTTTTTGAGTGGAAAGCGCTTGGCTTTCCGCATTGTATTATAGCATGGTTCGAATCGTATTTGAAAACCGTAGATTGAATTACTATTAAGAGATGTCTTATAAAAACAATTCACTGCTCTCTCTTGTGCTCTACAAGGCGGCCACCTTGGCCCCCTAGTTTTCCTTTTGTGCACTAATAATAACAAAACTGTTTCCTGTCTCGTTCATTAGCGTAATTTGTAAAAGAGAATTTAATTTTTGATCTCACATTGATGGTTTCATAAACAGAGCTAATATAATACACAAGTTTCGTAAAAAGTTGGTCCAAAACATTCTCAGATCCCTACGTCACTTAATATTTTTCGCAAGTTCATCGAATATGCTGGCAAAATATGGTGACCTTATTATTTATTTCATTTATTACGTATTGAGTCTGTTGATCGCAGACGTATCAGATCGCTCTACGTGGTTTACAATTTCATTGCCAATTTAATTTACATCCTTATAAAAGTTGCCTAACACTATCAAATATGCATACTATTCCCCAACGTCATAACATTGCCGATATTAATTTCATTCATCAGATCTTATCGGGTAATATTAACTCTTACTCCCGTTGTCTTCACACTCTACCCTTTTTCAGTACCAACCCCACCGTAGTTATTGCGGTTATAATAAACCTCTTTCTCTTTTTTTCGCGATTTCAAACTTTATCTTTTGGCTTATAATTGTGGTTTTTTGTTACTCACAGTCAAGACTTCGCAACCGTCTTCTAAATGCCTTCTCCACCTTCCACAGTCAGCCTCATACTTAGATATGTAAGTTAAGTTTAGATTTTAGTTTTGTTTGTAGCTTAAATTAAGCTTAATAAAAGGGGGAAGCTTCCGCACGAGAAATTACAATAAATCAAATTATCAGTCTAAGGGAAACACTTCAGCGAATGTACATAGAACTTTTCTCTTGAAAATACCAAGGCTTTCTCACCCTATTTTAATAGAACAGGGAAGGAATGATCAACGTGTATTTTTAAAAGAACTATTAAGTATGTAGTATCGGACAAAACATTTGCAACTCGAACAGAAACTAGGAAATTTCATAAAATTCATAATACTTTTTACCCGCATACACAATAAACTTCACATACTTTTGAAGGTCTGTATTTAAGGAAAACAATAAAACAAAGTTCTTGAAAATCCAATAAATATTTCTTAAGTTATGATACATTATGCTAAGGAACTTAAAACTGTCTTAAAACTGACTGCAACGCCCAACAGCATTTGTATCCTTGCATCGCAGTTGTTTCCCATTATTTCTGAGTAATATTGTACAGATCACTTGTTAGAAGTTCGCTACCTGCAGGCTCACTTGCGTAAATATTTTTGAACACACCAGACCTCTCGTGTTCTTGCAAATTTCAATCATGGCACCTAATAAGTTTGGTAATGCCTTAAGGCAGCGAATTGTGGACGATTTCACATCAGGCATTTCACAAAAGAAAATAGCTATAAAATATATCATTCAAAAATCGTAGGTTTCCCGAACTATTGTTCGATATAAGAAAACAAAAGAAGAAGAAGAAGAAGAGGCTGTTGTGCATCGTGGCGGTCGACCACGTAAAACAAGCTCCCGAATGGACAGTTTATTGACACGAAAAGTGAAAAAAATCCCTTCATATCTGCGCCGAAATTGGTTCAATAGTTCCTGCTAACAGTAAGTGCTAGAACAATATCTCGTCGGTTGATCGAAGCTAATTTGGGCACTTTTCGACCTGCTAAAAACCATTAATTTCGATCCGAAATCAGAAAAAGCGGGTTCATTTTGCAAAAGAATATCTGTGTTGGGACATTCAGAAGTGGAGCTCAGTCCCTTTTAGTGATGAGTCAAAATTCAATATTATGTCTAGCGATGGAATTTCGTACGTTAGAAGACCACTTGGCAAGAGACTTCAAAGTCGCTATTGCCTAAAAACTAAAAACATGGTGGAGTTAATTTGATGGTGTGGGGTTGTTTTTTGCTGCTGGTTTGGGCCCATTGCAAAGCATAATTGGTATAATGGACCAACACGGATATAAGAACATCTTAAAATATACTATGCTACCATATGAAGAATGGAAAATGCCATTGCGTTGGGTCTTCTTCTTCCCAAAACACACATAAAAGTTGGTCAGATCGTGGCTCAGTGACCAAAATGTCACTGTTATGGATTGGCCACCGCAGTCGCCCGATTTAAACCATATTGAGAATTTTTGGGAAATGGTGAAACAAAGAATAAATCGAGTTGATGTACGAAATGCGGACGATTTTTTCTTAAGAATAGAGAAAGCTTGGAATGAAATCCCAGGAATATTTTAAAGAATTTAATTGAATCCCTGCCACGGTGATGCAAGGCAGTGATTGAAAACAAAGGATTTGCCACAAAATATTGAATTTATATATATTTATTTTTCCATTTGAATTTTCAGTTGCAATTGTTTTGTCGGAGACAGTTTTAAGTTCCTTAGCATAATGTATCATAACTTAAGAAATATTTATTGGATTTTCATTATGTATATTAGATTTTCATAAGCACGTGTATATAAGATAACAATAACTGCTTAACTCATAAAAAAATATTCAACTCCATACGCCAATTAAGTAGACTCAAAATTATACACCCATCATGCTCATCCACTCAACGTGTCTCATTTTGTTCTGAAATCAGGCGCGCAGAAAACTAAAGAAAGGTTCCACTTACTTTTTGTTTACCACACAATATTGTGCTATGGCAACCCTAATTGAATTTCAAGATAACGATTAATTTTTATGGGCGGGCCCAATCAGTAGTGGTTGTCACATTTTACGTAATTCAAACCAAAGCTATGAGAGGTTTTCTGTGGCCCTTAAAAGATTCTTAATCAAATCATTCAGCCCAAGAACTTCCAGCAACTAGCTAGCTGCTCTGCCGGATATTTGTACAGTTCTCCTCCTTGATGTATAATTTTTGCATACTAATTGTTTTCATTGGTGGCGTTTATTTCTTATTTAACTTAACTATGTTTCGGATCCTCAGGTATGTGATATCTACTATTTAAAGGTAAATTATTTCTAAAATTTCAGGTCCTTCACAGGTATTTGTTGTCACTGTGGTAATAGTCACCTGTTAGAATTTGTCAGTCTGTTTGTATAAGCCATGTACGCAAAATGTGTGCAAAAAAACAGCGTTTTCGGTTGTATGTTACATTACCGATGAATATGAAACAAGGCGTAGAATGATAAGTTTGGCTGGCGTGTTGCGTGTTCTATTATTCCATGTTGTGAGAACGCTTCAGCGGTTTCCACTCTAGTATAAATCGAAACTTTACAGTAAAACTTTTCGACATAATGAAAAAATGTATGCAGTTGTCGCACGACGCTTAGAAATTCGCCAAGCAAAGTGAACCCTGCCTCCATAACATTTGAAATAGGCAATGGACGCTTGACCCTAACAATTTAGTACTGAATAGAACGGTGCAACAACAAACATTGCCTTTAAATAACTGCAACTGCTGGTGTATGAAGACAATAAAGAAAGATTGAACATGAGATACACTTTATCACTGATTAAGTTTGTTTTATATATTAATATTAAATTAAAAATATTACATTAAGCATGAATGTAATGCATGCAAAAATGAGTTTGATTCTTCGATTCTGTGTACACAAGTTATATACATACTCGTACATTTGATCATCACATAACTTAATACATTCCGTCAGTTGGAGTACTTAAAAATTATAGGAATACGATTTATTAACTAGAGGTCTTAATATAACCATTCCCATTTTGTGTAACTTATTTCAGATTGCAGTTTCGCTATAGTTGTGTGATGGACGTTAACATTTCGTACAAATATTCGCCTATTTCCAATTGACTGAAGCGCTCTAAAATTATCGACCAAGGCACCATCAATTGTATCCTGTAGCTGCCTAAAACGTGAGATCTAAAATAAAAAACGACTGAGGATTATAAATCTGAGGTAAATAAATGCATATGGTGTTCTTACCTGTTTTGGTGAAACAGGCAACGTTTCAGGAAAAAGCACCCAGGTAACTGCTTCGGAACAAGGTGGAGTAGTGAGCGATCCTATAGATATATTCAAATCATTTGATAATATTCATTTACAAAGAAAAGGATGTATGCATGTTTTATTACTTTTTTATACATTGAACATGCTATCTGCAAGTATGTCATTATTGAATTGAGAAATTTTCAAATTTGACGTTAACCAATTGAAATTAAACCTTTGGTACTCCTGACATGTTTATTCAGACATATGTGTAAATCTCTATATTAATATGTACATATGTAGGTACGTTGTTGATTTCCTTCTCAGCATTGTAATACCATGATATATGTTTAAACCATACTCACTTATAATAACAAGTCGCGAATAAGTCATCATAAGAAATTATGCAAACCGAAGTGTTGTCATGTGTTTTAACAGTGCTTCTTGGAAGATATATAATAATATAGAAGGGTATAAATAAAGAAAATGTGGAGGTGGGACGGATCAGATATATATATTCGGCGTCTTCCGCAACGTATGGAACAAATACAAATGTATCCAAGCATTTCCTGGAATTGAATCACCTTTGTGATACAACCAACTGTTTGTCACCTACACTAAAATCGGCTTTCAGCACAAAGTAGGGCAACAGGGATTGAAGTCACCATTCGAGAGAAACACTCTCTTTAAGTATTTTCCCGAGTAAGGTTCAAGTATTCACTTATTGCATTCACTAAGTTTTCAATAGAAAACTAAATGGAAATGACATCTAAGTGCACCTCAACTGTGCTATAACTACGCGAATTGCGATATGTGCATATTTTAATAGCTTTTAATAATACGATCTTGTAAAACAATCTCTTTGCGTGTCGTTTGAGAACTATTCGAGACTTAGAATTCTATGTTTTTGTTTAAAAACTGCAGTAGTTTGCGATATATTTGCGCCTAAATTGTTAATTATTACATTACGAATATTACGTCTACGGAACTCTATCCCTCTACATTTATGAGATCAAAGCAACGTTGCGCAATTTTGTCTGACGGATTCCCTTTATACTTGGCCGTTCCTTTCCATATTTACATACATACTTCTCCTAAATAAATCAATCACATATTTAAAAGACTTTATTATTATGGTAGCATAATAATACAATATATATATAATATATTTTAGAATTTCGCGTATGTTATTCTGTATAGAACTTTATTAATTGCGAATTGTGACCACTTATAAACGTGCTCATCAAATATTTTGTAGAGGTCTGAAATACAATTTAAAGAAATTTTCCAGGAATAAAATAGGAATAAGTATTCGGGATGAGGTGTTAACAGAAATCTTAGCTAAGAAAATATAGATACATAGTTGCTTGGTGGAGTACAGGAAAAAGGGCGTACCTAATAAGGGAGGTGGAGTTGTAAGTTTCAATTTTGTTGATTAGATGCACATAATACGCCTTGGCCATAAGTCTAGTGTACTATACTATTTCATTTTCATTTCATTTCATTTTAAATCATTTCACAACAAATCCTTAAAATTCCTCATAGGTAGATCGTAGGTATAATATGATCTCCCAAGGCAAAAGTAAATAACAGGACAAATATCAAAAACTCATCTAACGTTGCACCACTAGGAAAACTTTACTTTGCAGAATTTTCAACATCAATGTTAAAAAGCTGTTATATTGAACACGAACGTACTGAGCCGTTTTAGAATGAATGTTGTTAACACCTCGAAAAATTGAGTGTGGTGAGAAAATGCGAATTTAACATTCAGTCCAGGATCCCTACCTCTAGTGTCTGAGTAGACCCACTAACTCTGACCTGGTCGGCTATACTTATCATTATGCCGCTTGAGCTAACTTTCTTTTTATGTCAAAGTTGGATCATATCATGAATTATCTGTTTTTGAAGAATAACAAGATCTTGCTTGCACAACAAATAATATCATATGCTGTAGACATATCTTCGGACTTAATTACTTACCCCTATAAGTATAGAATTTATCTAAGTCAATTTTTAAGAGCAATGACGACAAGGCAAATGTTACATTCATGTTAACATAATCGTGAGAGTTCTCAATTAAGGATAAATGTCTGGAAATTGTCATCAATCCTTGGTGTTCAACTTCATCTAGCTGTAATAGAATAAAATTATGATATTATTCGAGAACATTTTCACAATACTTACAGCATAGAAAAATGCTAAGACGGCAGCACCGTCAGGATGCGTTAATGCTTCTGTTAAATTTTCATATTTTTTATTGCGATGCACGATGTGCATTTCCATGGTGTATCGAATGTCATTTATAACATGCTCGGCACCTCTATTGTTCTTGTCACCCCAATGAAAGTGGATACCTTCCACTTCAAATTCACCCGGCAATTTGCCACCCCGAATGTAGGGTCGAAATTCACCCCTGTCGATAGCTTCTTGTGAAAGTTTAGGGATGGAAATTGAAACTAAAAGCAA
The DNA here is from genome assembly GCA_944738645.1 of Eristalinus sepulchralis. Lineage (NCBI taxonomy): Eukaryota > Metazoa > Arthropoda > Insecta > Diptera > Syrphidae > Eristalinus > Eristalinus sepulchralis. The sequence goes on from OX122882.1 coordinate 55,792,756, forward strand.
ACAAATAATAATAGTGTACACATAATGAGCAAATGCCTGTAATAAACTGATAAAGGGACCTATCCAATAATGCTCACCTGTGTGGCCATTATTCGTTAATTTAAGAGGGTATGGGAGCAAGTCATGATAGCCGATAAGGTCAATAGCTGGCATATGCAAAGGAATGGCCTAAAATTACGTGTTTACACAGTTAATTAATAAAGTCATTTCAGCTATTGTCTACTTAATCAATTAAAATGGAACTATCTTCATATGACTTCATGTAAAATCATGTATATGTATGTAATTTTCAAAATCAATTAATTGGATCCGAAATTGTAAGGCGAAAATGGGGAATATAAAGGGAGAAGTAAAATTTAATGCTTACCTTGCTATTATGAACTGCTATAGGTGATTGTAATTTCCCAGAACAAAGACCATGATGCCTGGCCCACCTTCTCTGGTTTGGTTGAGAATAACCGAAGCCATGGCTGTTAACATCTACGTAATAATTATCAATGAGAGTATAAATTAAAATTAATGATAATGCTTAAGTTATGTGATAATTTATGACAGAAGCATAAAGCTTACTTCATGAATGTCACCATAGAAAATGGGATATCGTTTATCATTCAAAGTATTTATATTCTTCAAAAAAACTCTGATAAAATTGTGAGGAGCCTTTGACAGAGTGAATAAGATTACCTTTGGTAATAGCAATGTAAGGTTTTCTATTATCTTTCAGATATACAATTCATGTTCAATTAGTCATCATTAAATTATCTTTATTTAAAAAATGTACAATGTTAGACAGTTCTTAATTAAACGCTGAGTTTTGGAAGAGTTTTCGTAAATGCTCTCAAATATATATTTAACAAATTGACTTGTGTAAGTAATTAGTGTTATAGAATTTTTATATTTCATTTCTCCAGTACTGTACTGTAAATCGAACAAAGTAAGAATCACCAATCTCGATGTCGTACTCTTAAAAAAAAGGTCATAAGTGATGATCATTAAATTAGCGATCTGAAGGTTAATGTTGCATTAATAACATATGCTGTTATTATGTTATTTCGGTATCTGCTAAACTCTTTCATGATGGAAAATTGGCCGACGGAAGAGCCAGTGGAAATCACTCGGCCAAGTTTATAGCTGATAAGTCATAAAAGTTCTACTTCGATAGAATTATGTAAAAATAATAATAATAATTGAGTGGCACTACAATCCAGAAGTGACCAGGGCCTACAACAACTACTCGTGTTCTACGTTCTACTGTTTAACGAGTTGTTTGCCGAATCTGAACGGTGAGATTTGGGAAGCTTTTTCATAGACAATTGATACTCTTTGAGTGTTGTCAGCAACTCGACAGAGGTGGTGCCGTAAAAAATAGGAGGTGTCCCGTCCGGGAATCGAACCTAGACCTTCTGCTTGGGGGTCGACGCACTTACCCACTACGCCACGGCGACCATAATACCCATAAATTGGCAGAAGGTCAGAGAAAATAATGTAAAAAGTGATTTGGAATAACATATTTAAGACTCAAATAAATCCATGTCGTAAAACGCATCGTGCGGAATATTACCCTTTCGAAGGGATATGAATGGAATTAGTCTCCAATGACTTGAGGCATATGAGGTTTTTCGAAGTGAAAAACGGTACTGCAAAATACACGTACATATATTAATAAGGGCACATACTACTAAGAAATCTATAAACCTTTCTTAACGGGATCGAATAGTCGTGATGTGCGGCGATGATCGGGTGTGGACCTAGGTCTCAACGAAAAAGCATATCCAGTCATCACGATTTCACGTCAGAAGTCTTCAGTAACTCACAAAATGTTGCTTGATGTCTTTCTCCTCTAGTGTGTGACGCTGCAATTGAGGGCGTGTTCGGTTTCATTATCGAAATAGTTGAGATACATGTATTTAAATACATATGCATATGCTGCATCCCTAGATGTTTGAAAGTAAGTAAGTAGATGTTATTAATTCCTATAGAAGCAAATATTGAACGAAGAACTTCGACAGCTACTAAGCTTCTGCGTCGTGGAATTTGATTTTTCTAGACATGCATCTTTTTTTCAATGCCGTTTGCAAGTAACTATGTTATTCTGCACTTATTACTCTTCCTAAGTTCATTTTTTATACAGCATATCAAAATAGGATGGTTTAAATACCTATGAAATTCTATAGTTCTTTTTTGCAGAGACGCGTATTAAATTAAAAATATGTATAAATTTAATTGATTACTTTCCAGTCTATTTTAATTTATCCATTACAAAATGCTTAGGCTTGATATGAAAAATTAAAAACTCATTATCATTTGCAATGTACATGTACTAGTAATTACTGATACGTTAGCGAACTTGACATTAAAAGGTGTTCCTACCCCGTTCTTCCGGGATTTTTTTTTCATTGTCATTATCCATCAAAATATAATTTTGCTTCAGATAAGCTGTACGAAGTCATGAGGACACAGTATACATTTGTTCATAGATTTCAGAGCATATATATACTGAATTAAAATCTTAACACTTTCCTTTTTATACAAATCTTAATATTGCATAATACGAATATCGCAAGAATATTTGCCTGCGTTATCAAATAGGTCAAAGCCATTAGCAATGAGTTCGTTCAAAAGTTATTTATTTAGAGAAGCATGTCAACGCAAATAATTATCACTTCCAAATTCCATGTGATGTCAACGAATTATTGTATAATATCTTAAAATTATATAATATTTGCTAATTGAATTCTGAAATAAAAAAATGTTCTAAATAGAAGTGATTGATATATAAGCAATTTATAAAGATGGGGTGATGTAATTTATTGTAATATTTCGTTGACTGCTATTCAAATTAAGTATCTTGCGAAATAGGTACTGTAGCTGAAAGTATTGGGTGAAAGTGAAAAAAGTGTTTTGTTTTTCCTGTTACATGGCCATGATTTTACAACCCGAATACACATGTATTTCTGTAGTCTGGCACAAAAAATACTTGTTGTATATGATAAATCAAGGTGTACCAAATTAATCTTTTTGCTGTGTCCACAGACTTTGCAGATTTATATATACGTATGTATATACGATCATTAACGTTCTTATAGACAAAGAAACCTGTATTGCGGTTTGGATTTGTGAGTTTTTGTCTTGTCTTATTTGACATTCAATAGGTAATGTGGTTGTCAATGAAGACTTATGTTTATTAACCAATTCTGGTGTTTCGATTTTATTCTTTGTCATGTGTGGGTTCCCCCATATTAGCTATTCAACACGTATCCCGCTATAGAGACTAGTATCTTTCAATATTTCACATTCTATTTCATTTCTAAGTCACACAATTTTACACGAGATTCTCATGTATGAATGCAAAAAAAAAACAGCAGTGAATAATCGGCATTCAAATTTTACACTGGCACTATATCTAAATGCACTATTGCTAACATCACACGTCCTAAAAGACGTAATCGTAGTCACACAGTATGTACAGTGTGATTGGGATTATATAACTTAAGGTCATACTAAGAATTGAGAAAACAGTAATATTTTTGGATATTGGATTTCATTAAGAAGAAATAAAAATATTTATTGTCAGATACTCGTATAAAATATTTAAAATATGTTTGTATACAAGAAAAAAGATTTTTTCAAAAAAATTAAAAACATGTGATTTTCAACCCAGTCAGCACCCACTTAATTTGAATAAAAAAGTAAGGTCATAAGAATCGACAGCAAGTAATTTTAACAAACGTATACTTTAATCCACAGCAAAACTACAAAACTTCATATGTGGCTGACTCATGTTGGGCATTGCGAAAAAATTTAATTAAATATAGAACACGTGACATAAAATGAAACTGAACTTCACTGTTTGTTTTTTTATCGTAATTATGAATGCAACTGTTTTTGTTTACCTTTGATCAGTGATAACACAAGAATGTGTATGATAAGAATGCATTTGAAGGAAAAAATAGTATTTATCGCGGGAGAACTTAGCATTGTTATCACCTTAGAGAAAGATGCACAAGTGTCAAATTAAAGCCACTGATCACCACACGCCCGGATAAGTTCGAAGGCAGGTCCGTTTACCTTACTTTCTTACTTTCAAAAGAACACTGGCAATGCCAGAACTTGAATTCATCGGTTACTCTCAAGTTTTTCGCGAAAAATATAATATGATGTGTTTTTTGTTATTGGATACAATGTCCATGTTATCGGGGATACACACAAGTGTGATAAGACCAGGTATAGATTTATACTTTGTTTAAGATATCAATACGACATGCTAATTGCTTATTAATGAAGTGAAAATCAACGAAATTCTCGCAGACCTAATTTAAATATTCGCATGTAATTGTCACACATGCATGAATACGAGCCATGACTTATGAATCAGATTAGACATAAAAATTCAAAATTTAACCACATTTAAACGCTTTTATCGGAAGAATGGACAAACCCCGGGTGCTGACCATTTTCAAGATTGATACATTATCAGCAATCGTAAAAATTAATTTACAATTCCAATCAGTGAAATATCTACTACTAGTTTTGTATTGCAGTAAATGCATAAAAATTGAAGCTGAAATATAAAGCGAAATTAATAGACGAAAACTTAATCAATCAATAATAAGTGCGATTGATAGTTAGGAGTTGGGAGTAATAATTAAAATACTACAATAGATACGTTTTTCGCGGTGAGCATGTAAGGTGTGTTATAAGCATACGTATATTTATTGGTATATATGTTTGTATAAGTTTATTACGATGGCATTTCGATAACATTTTCGAATGATTTATATTCTGGTAAAATTTATATATGTGATTCATGAGCAAATGTTTCGAAAATTTGATCATGTTATTGATAATAATGTATTATATTGTAATATATATAACTGACTTCATTTTCTTGTTCAACAGAACTACACGTTTTGAAAATAAAAAAGTTTATGTATGAAGACAGATGTATACAGATATATGTAGAAATGCACAATTTTTTGTTTTGATTAGCAGAAATAAAAAGCTACCACGGATATAAGATATACTTATGTAATTAAATAATTGCAACCGGAATTTATTCATTGATTATTTTTTTTAAAAAGACTACAAATATATTTTAAAACTATAAAATAGGTTGGAAGCCAGATTATCATAGGGCCTTAGGCTGAACACGAACTTAATTTATCCAAATTGCTAACATTTGCTGTAGGATTCTATCCCAAATAACTTTAAAATTAAACACATTCTTCGATTTATACCGTTTACAATTGTTATTAACGTAAGAGTCGTTAATATATACAGTAGTTCCCGCTTATAATGAACGAACTCAGATGCGCCTAAGATGCTACACTATTTTTTAGTTTATAAAACCTATGTTAAATTCAAGAATCATCGTGGAATGAGCTTTTTTCGTTCCCATAAAATTGATTCAATTTCTTCTGTCATAAAGTCTTCTCTTTAAGATTTTATTTAACTTTTATTTTATAAATGTTCTTTTACATCTATTACAATGTTAAAATTATTTACAATTATATATTTAAGAAATGGGGAATGGGAATACATTGCTTATATATTATTTGCATAGAGACATTAATTGATTAGATGTATTTGCCGCGGCATGATACATAAAATCTATTTTTTTTCGCTAGATTTAAGAGAATTTTTACAGAAAGTGACGTCACTTGGTTGTGTAAAAATCTGTTATTGTTATTCTTTAATTTTTATCAATGGTTTTGTTTACTTTACTTATACAAAACACAATATCCCTATTGCGATTTTGTAATGTGCTTAAAATTATATTTAAATATAAAGAGGAAAATCGCTTCAAAACTGTATAAATTTAAAATGTTTACGTATACACAGACAATATGGTTAATTCATAAGAACCTCCCACAAGAACTCCCGGACTTTCTGACGAGTAATATCGACTTGTGTGACCTGACGTTGTCCTAACTCTACTTCTATTGGTCAAAGTTGGTCGACTGTTTTATTTCTCAGATGGTTTAATTGTCGACAGTGCACAATCGAATTATAACCACTATTCATGTTTTCAAGAATTCATATTTAATAAACGAAATTTAGCAATGAAATACCTGTAAAGGGAACTTGTTTAGTACGTACTGTCCTGATATAGGTTGTGTCATGAGTTGTGAACCAATGAAACAAAAACTAATCCAGATATAGAGTACTAAAGTCATTTTTTGAAATAATGATGGATTAATTTCTATAACAGCTTTTATATTTTCAGCTTTCATTTAAAAATCATTTAAATTACTCTTCATTACGTAAGTCCCGTGCGTCGTATGTATGCACCACAAATTTATCTCTATTATAGCTCCAAACAGCGCTGTAACTTATTGGAACTTATAACTTTCTTCTGTTCTTGCGAGACTCTATATACTTCGAAATTTTGTTGACAAAAGTGAATGAGCTCTCGGTACGAAGGAATAAGCGTTGGATATTTTTGTCAAGGTGGCTCGGATAATGCGAGTTTTGTTGACATGCTAATGAAAAAATTACAACTTTGGTTCCTGAATGTTGTCAGAATATAATATCGGAGGTAAATAGATTAATTTAGAAAATTTGGAAATAAGTTCAACTTTAGAACTCACGGTGTAATCTTCATGAATCTTGGAACAAGTAAACAAGTACTTATGCAAATTTACATGTTTCTGCTATATAAATAATAAGGAGGAAATTGTGTTCAACATGTAATTTACAGATCATAGGGCACCAACACTGAATGATTAAAAAATTCATTTACATTTTTTAATAACCTTAGCATCTTTGTTTCACTTATTGAACTATGACATGATGGTGAGTTTCCGTTACTATGTAGAAAAATTATATAATTTGTAAAAATGATAGAATTTGTAAATACTTATTTCTATCACACAGGAACTTCTGTACAATCTGTTCAATCTAAGGAACATTTTATCTTCTTCTTTTTAATCTAGTTTAGTTATCATATTTTTCGGCAATTTTAACATGAAAATAGGACATGCAATATATACAGTGGATCAAAGTGAAATTCGGACACCCCGCTGTAAATACGTAGTATTGAGCATAAATTAAGTTTGGAATGCGAAAAACGTTTGGTTTTATTTTATTAATAAGCACAGTAGTATTTCTTAATAATTAACAAAAAACAAACAACAATTTGAGCGAACAAATAAATTAAAAAAAATAAAATCATGACACGTTCCCAAATTGCAACTCAAAGTAAAACTCGGAGAGAGGATATTTCCCTTAATATTTTTCCTTGTAGCATGAAATTGATTACAGAAAATATATCACATTACTAATGTAGACTTGTAAGATCGAATTTAAGTTATTTCCAATACATCGTTTGTGCAAGCTAGTCCTTACAAGAACAATGGGCAGACAAAGAGGTCAAACATCTCTTGAAATAAGACAACTCATAGTAAAGCATTTTCAAGATGGAAAAATTGTTCGCGATATTGCGCAAATTGTTGATCGGAGTCATTCAACGGTTCACGACATTATAAAATGTTTCAAATGTTCAAAAACGCTATAAAATCGCAAAAAAAGGAGTGCTAAAAAAATATTTTCAGATAGCGATGAACGATGGATTCTTCGGCAAATTAAAAAGAAACCAACATTAAGTGCCCCTAAACTAGCTATTGAGGTTGAAAAATACTTGGGCAAAAAAGTAAGCCCCGAAACTATTCGCATTGTGTTGCGCAAGTATAATTATAATGGTCGTGTTGCCAGAAAAAAACCTTTTATAAATAAAGTTAATAGGGCTAAACGGAGGACATTTGCTCAACTGCATCGGGATAAGAATACTTCGTTCTGGAATAACGTGTTATTTACAGACGAAAGTAAATTTAATATATTTAGGTCGGATGGGCAGACATATGTGTGGAGAAAAGCCAACACAGAGCTAGAAGAAAAAAATTTGAGACCCACGGTCAAGCATGGGGGTGGCTCTGTGATGGTTTGGGGATGCATGTCAGCCGCAGGCCCCGGAAATCTCCAAATTATTGATGGAATAATGGATCAATATAAGTATTTGGATGTACTGAAACAAAATTTGAAGCAAAGCGTGCGAAAATTTGGGATAGAAAATTGTTACCATTTTTAACAGGATAACGACCCAAAGCATAAGGCTCTTAATGTTCGCTTATGGCTTCTTTATAACTTCCCACATGTATTAGATACTCCACCGCAATCGCCTGACCTAAATGTCATTGAACATGTATGGTCCCATTTAGAACAGCAGCTGAAAAATTACGACATTTCAAATAACAGGATATGGAAACGGCTCTGTTAGAAGAGTGGAACAAAATTGATAAAAATTTTTGCGAAAAACTGGTTTCATCCATGCCAAAACGGTTAGAACATGTTAGAAAAAATAAAGGGCTCCCAACTAAGTACTAGCTACTGTATTTAATTGTATTTTTAATTAAGTTTGAAATTATTCTTTTATTTTTGTCCGAGTTTCACTTAGAGTTGAATTTTAGAAGTGTGTCATGAATTTATTTTCTCTAATTTATTTGTACGCTCAAATTGTTGTTTGTTTTTTGTTAATTATTAAGAAATACTACTGTGCTTATTATTAAAATAAAACCAAACGTGTTTCGCATTCCTAACTTATTTTATGCTCAAGACTAAGTATTTACAGCGGGGTGTCCGAGTTTCACTTTGATCCACTGAGTTGTCTCAGTAAAAATGTTGGGTCATTCAATAACAATAATTTTAGGAAATGGTTTGTAAATGCCAAAAAAGTACAAAACAGTGATTTTATCCTTTTGCACCATCAAAAGGCAATATATTTAGTTTTCAGGACAGAAAATCTCCTCTCAAAATATTGTCTCAACTAAAAGCCTAATCTAATGTTGCTAGTCAAAATGTAAAGACTACATATGCTGAAAGACACATGTACATTAATATCCTATTAATCGCCTAAACAAAAAGTACATTCATTTTTCATAATTTCAAAATACCAATTTAAATTATCTGTACAAAGAAATGGATCATAAGAAGTTAACAGTATTTTGGCTTCTAACAAATTGTTACTTACAACATTTGCTTTCTAGTTTTGTACTTACTGTGTTTGGTCGAAAGAATATTCCCATTTACATATTTGTTTCCACTTCGGTACAGTGTGCGGGGTGTTGTGACTTCTGCTTCGATTCGTCACTGTTCGACTTTCTGCTTTGTGCTGTTAATATTAAGCATTTATCCAGGACTGCACGGATAACATAGCGGGTACTGCTTAACAGATGAGTGTCTCAAAGCGCAGGTAACCTTAGAAGTGATCGACGACTTGTGTACTAGGAACGGGCTTTCAGTATCTTGAAACCTTAGTTGCTCTTTTCAAATATAAATACATACATAGGAGGAAGTTAACTGGTCTGACTCAACTAGTACTAAAACGTTTCAATGAAGATAATATATATGTATAGTATCAATTTGAAAATTAGGGTTCGGAGGCCACTAACACTTGATGAATAACATTTGCATTTGTTACTGAACGAGAATAGTTTCTGGATTTTGCTTGGTTTCCTAGTGCTTTGCTTGTTTGCTCGTCTGGTTATATATAAAAAATATTAAATGAGACTTCATTCTGGTTATTTGTTAAATTTTCTATATTTTTTTCATTGATTTGATTGTGATGTGGCTCAATTCAAGCTACAAAAAACCTTAATCTTAACTTAAATTACATCTCTAAACCTAAGGTTGGACGGGGAAAGTCCCTTGACTGGATTGAGAGAAAAGAAAAACGAAGTTCAAGCCGTTATAAGTACGATGCAGTTTGTTATGGAAAATGGGTAACAGTGCGAACAACTCGGGGGTTTGTGTTAAAATAGATTGATAGGAGAAAAGCAGGGCTGTCAATATTTAATGATAAGACTTCATGAATAAATATATATCAGCAATATTACGGCGTTGGCCAGGAGACTACATATTCAGTGGTGTTCGCCGATTTTCATAAATATGTTAATTACATTGACCATGCTATTGTAGACCATGCAAAGTAAGGTGGATAAATGTGCGTTGGACAGCCTTAATACGCAGTTGATGGGTGGATGGATACAAGATAAGGAGGAGACGATATATGGCTAGCACATTGAATAGGGCACACAAAAGTTACGAACAAGGATTTAATGACGCAGATATTAAAATCTCTTGACCAAATTTCTACGAAGCAGAGACCTCTGCTAAGGATATGATCAAAGTGAAAGAAAAAATGCAATTTTGTCCCTTAGTGACGTGACAGGGAAAAAGTTTTATTCTCGACTTTATAAATTCTTGGCTGTGTTAGGAAACGTTTGCGCGAGAAAGTGATGGATTTATAATTATGAACACTAAGTTCGGATTAGTTTTTGTTACACTAAGTACAGAAACTAATCAATTTATTTTGCAGAAGTGTTGCATCAGCCGGGATTAAAAAATAAGCTTTATGTCCTCGCCGTGGATGGGCAGGCAATGTCGTTAATGAGCAACATAAAATTTATTTTGTCTTCGTGCGGGGGTGTGAGCATGTGTGAGCATATATATGTAATGCATATAAATAACACATACGGCCTGGTGCACGCGTCCGTATAGCTATACGGACATAGTTAAGTTTAATGTATATAATTAAGTAGAGTTAAGTTTTAGGCTAATTTAATTGTTTATAGTGTTAAGTTTATGTTTAGTTTTAGTTAGAATAGGTTTGTTATTTAATTGTTTTCTTTTTTTTTTTTAAGTTAGGTTAAGAAAAAACATAACCCAGAATTCCACGTTTTTTTAAATTTTCTTGGAGGAAAAAATGTTTTAGTCTTAAGCAATGAATTTAAAAAATGCAAGAGGCCGAAAGGCCTAAATAAAAACACTTAGAGTACTCGTGAAGAGTCAGTAAGTTAGAATTAAGATCACTGGATTATATTGGTAAGCTAGTTTAAGTATTTTTGTCTAGTAATTAAGAAATGAAGTTTTTTTTTTAAAATAAAAATGCATTGAAATCTAATCTAAATCTGTTGTTTGCACTCGATCTAGGGAGTACCAAAACAACCCTGCCAATGCACAGTCAAGTTGACATACTTATGTTAAATTATTCTTTATGCAATATCTATAAACAAATGTATTCTTTACCAAGGGTTCTTTACACTTTGACTTCAATTTATTGGGCCTATTCGGAAACGCAAACTTTGTGCAAATTTTGCAAAGCATATCATTGAGAAACATACATATATACGACAAAGCAACCGATTCTAAAACGCAGTAGTGCAAATATTTTTTGCCAATATATGCAAAATTACGCAAATAAGAAAATTATGTTGCTTTTTTCAATCGCTGATTTTGCGGCTGTCGGCGTCGTTTGATATTGAAATAATGTGCGAAGAAGAAGAAAGGTAAATAGTTACATTAAAGGGAAAAATTATTATATGGGCATATTAATTTATTTTTGGTAAATTAAGATCTAGATCTTGGACGCATCAGGAGATGAAACTGCTAAGTTTAATTCTATTGAAATGTGAAGCAGATTTAATTTAGGAAGGAAAAAAATGTGGCTGTGGGGAAAGGTGCGCAAAGAAGCCCTTTTAATCAATCCGGAATTTGCATATACAAAAGAGGATATTTTTCATAAGTGGAACCATATTAAAACCATATCTGTTCAGACACTGATACAGACGGATCTACTGTTGACGACCCTGCAAAAATGCATAAAGAGCAATGTCAGGTCCCTTAATATAATATAACACGTGCCGCCGATGAACTTACAGAGGCCCTAGAATCCTTTCGTGTTACTTTCATGTTAATTTCCGAAGTCGCAGAGTCTTCAATATTTCTTTTCTATTTTAGGAGTATTACTTCGCCTTTGCCGTACTGTCCAAACTTTTGGTTTGACAAAGACCTTTTCTTCGACCTTACTATTCATAGTCTGGGTGCCTGTGTGCAGGACAATTGCTAAAACCCTTCTCTTTTAGGATACTGGTTGATTTTTGATTCATTCTGCCGTTTTGGGGGGCTAGTTAGTCTAAATAATTTTCCACATTCAGATGCCGATCATTAAAGGGCAATGAAATTATTAAATCAACTAAGCCCAAAACTAATGAGCTTACTAAATGGAAGAAATTGTAAGAAGTATAAGAAAATGAGATAGTATGATTCATACTTCCCAAGTTTTTCTAATTTTCGCTATGCTTATCTCCAGTGTTATTTTTTTTTGCCTCAGCTTTAGGTGGATTTCTTTCCATTATTGAAGTCAATATTGCAAATATGAAATTTATCAAAAAAAAAAAAAACTAGTATATGTATGCACATTATAATTTTATTCATGTTTTTTGTTTGTTTATAAAATTAGGTACAAAAAAGGGAAACAAGTTTTCTTCTTTCCAAGGGAACCTTTTGGTTGTTTTTTTTTTCAAATACGAGTACAGTATTTACTTATATTACTTAATTGCCATATAATTGCTGAGGCTTTGGGATGTCAGCAACAAAAAAGTTCGCAGGAATTGTATGAAATACATTTTTTAGTATCCGCAACATTATCCTTTCAATAGTCTGCGTGACAACTGGGCGTAGAGCCTCAAAGAAATCAGGCCAATTTGTATTGAAGAATGTATTTGTGGTTTCTTCTAATTCCTTATTTCCATTAAACAAATTATCGAATCGGGTTTTGAAGCCTCCAATTACAAGATCTATTCGGACATCGGTAACGTTGTAGAAAACAAATCCGCCTTTTTCGTAGAGTCTGGTTTTGGTGAATATGTCTGTATTCATATTTTCTGTGAATGATACAATTAAGAAATAAATATTTTATGTAAGTATGATATAAGTATGAAGTATATTATAGTGAAATATAAGAAGAAACTGCTTTAATGTGAACATTTTTAGAAGTATCTATTTTATTGGCAATAATATAGTACATCCCAACAAAAAGGACACACGTATGCATATGTATGTAGTTTATAGGAAAAAAGAAGTACTATTTTCAACGTTTCCTTTTCAAAATTAAGTTAAAAATTATTCCAATATACGATTGTATATTTAACATGTCTTCAAGTAAATTAATGCGTGTTTTCTTCCATTGTTTCTTTCAGTTCTTTCTTTAAGGTCGCATGAATACCTTGTGTAGAACGATATGCTGCATGACAGAGGAAAACAGTTTTAGGAACATTTGCTTGGAAAACACTGCTATGATAAAAGCGGGATATCTTGGGGGTAGTGCCAAACATTTTTTAACCTTTTGTTTGCAGAAATACAGTTTTTTACTATTTAGAATTCGGGCGACGGATAAAAAAATATGTGATCTAGTATCTAAGCGCTTTTTGGAGACTATCAGAAAACATAATATTTGTTTAAACCTTAGTCTTTTGCCCATGAATTACTGCACGTACAAATGTTAGTAGTTTATTCCATTTACGGTTAGCACATTTGATGACATCTTTAAACAAGCGAGCAGCTTCATGAATATACTTGATTTCTGCGTGGAAGACACTACAATGGATGGGAAGATGAAGTATCAAACTTTAATTACAGAAGAGCCTTCGATCCTTCTTTTTGAAGCCATCCGTGTAAATTTATAGACTATATAGGGGGTGCCGGGCGGTGTACCATCGAAAAAAACAACTTACTTCGGTAAGCGGTAGGTTGAGACTCTTCGTTTATTTCGCTCGTTCTCCTATTTATAATAAGTGCATACATATATGTGGTGGCTGGGTGATGTGGGAACAGGGTAGGCACTGATTGGTATCAACCTGGCGATGCCCAGCTGTTGTAACTGTTTCCCACACATCAACTGTGCTTATAGTACCTCCACGTCGGTAGCCACCGGATACTGGTTGTTGTTCATCCGAACTCAACTTGCTAAACCACAATGATTTACGGATCTGCACGTGGAATGTGAGGTCCCTAAACAGACCACGTGCAGCCGATGAACTTGCGGAGGCCCTGGACTGCTATAAAGCAGACATCACCGCAATCCAGGAAATGCGGTGGGATGGGCCGGGCAAGAGAAGAGTGAGAAACTGCGACATTTACCACGGCGACTGCTACAGGGAGAGAGGGAAACGCTTATTTGGATGCGGTTTTGTTGTTCGAGGCAGACTTAGGCAAAAAGTCTTAAGCTTCCAATACATAAGCGAACGCCTCATAACTATCCGCATCAAGGCTAAATTCGGAAATATAAGCCTCATATGCGCCCACGCCCCGACAGAGGAAAAAAGATGACAGTAGTAAAGAAGACTTCTATTACCTCCTAGAAAGGACATACGATCGATGCCCCAGCTACGACACCAAGATCTTTTTAGGAGATTTCAACGCTCAGCTGGGAAGAGAAGAAGTCTTTGCTAAAGTCATCGGAAGACACAGCCTGCACGCCAATACCTCCGGAAACGGACTCAGGCTAGTTGACTTCGCCTCGGGACGAAATCTCTCTGTGGCCAGCACGCGGTTCCCACACCTTAAAATTCATAAGGGGACCTGGCGATCACCTGATCAATCAACCGTCAACCAGATTGATCATGTTGCGATCGACGTCAGACACTCCTCCAGTATTCTCGATGTCCGAACATTCCGAGGTGCAAACATCGACTCGGATCATCACCTTGTTGTAGCCAAGGTAAGAACCCGGATATCGAGAGAGCAACGGAGTCGAGACAGGCCAAAACGGTTTGACGTCGGAAAGCTACAATCGCAGCCGATCGCTAGAGCCTTTACCGATCGATTCTCCCTGAAACTATCTCAAAGTTCGACGCTGCCTGCACAAACAATAGAAGACAAATGGAAACTTTGTCAAGAAGCCATCAAAGAGGCCGCCACTGATGTGCTGGGTTTCACGCCACCACCTAAGAGGAACCCATGGTTTGACGACGAGTGCAGGCAGGCGCATGCAGCCAAACAGGAAGCTTAAAAGGCAACGCTGCATCGAACGACGAGAGCTGTTTGTGAGCTCTACAAACAGAGAAGAAGGGAAGAGAACCGGCTTCTCAGAAGAAAAAAGAAAGAGCACGAGAAGCGCGCGGTCGAGGAAATGGAGAGGTGTTATGGCAGGAATGACGTCCGAAATTTTTACCGCAAGATAAAACAGTTATCTTGCGGTTACAAACCTCGGACTGAAGCCTGCCGGGACCAAAATGGACAACTGGTGGTAGAGTCGCAGTCGGTGCTGAGAATCTGGAAGGATCATTTCTGCAGACTCCTAAACGGCGATGACGACACAAATCCCGCTGTTAGGCAGAATGTTCCACTCAATTTGGACGACGATGGACAAGAATTCCGTCCCCCCGACCTTGACGAGGTCAAGATAGCAATATCGAGACTGAAGTCGAACAAAGCTGCTGGCGCGGACGGACTGTCCACAGAGCTGTTCAAAGCGGCTGGGGATGAGCTGGTTGGGTGCATGCACCAGCTCATCTGTGAGATATGGTCGGAGGAAAGCATGCCCGACGAGTGGAATCTCAGCATCGTATGCCCGGTCCACAAGAAAGGAGACCCCTTCGACTGCGCCAATTATCGAGAGATCAGTCTCCTTAATATCGCGTATAAGGTTCTCTCTGCCGTATTGTGTGAGCGCCTGAAACCGTTCGTCAACAACCTGATAGGTCCTTATCAGTGTGGTTTCAGGCCAGGGAAGTCCACAATCGACCAGATCTTCACACTGCGGCAAATCCTGGAGAAGTCCCAAGAAGTACAAATCGACACCCACCATCTATTTGTCGATTTTTTTCGATAACATTTTCGAATGATTTATATTCTGGTAAAATTTATATATGTGATTCATGAGCAAATGTTTCGAAAATTTGATCATGTTATTGATAATAATGTATTATATTGTAATATATATAACTGACTTCATTTTCTTGTTCAACAGAACTACACGTTTTGAAAATAAAAAAGTTTATGTATGAAGACAGATGTATACAGATATATGTAGAAATGCACAATTTTTTGTTTTGATTAGCAGAAATAAAAAGCTACCACGGATATAAGATATACTTATGTAATTAAATAATTGCAACCGGAATTTATTCATTGATTATTTTTTTTAAAAAGACTACAAATATATTTTAAAACTATAAAATAGGTTGGAAGCCAGATTATCATAGGGCCTTAGGCTGAACACGAACTTAATTTATCCAAATTGCTAACATTTGCTGTAGGATTCTATCCCAAATAACTTTAAAATTAAACACATTCTTCGATTTATACCGTTTACAATTGTTATTAACGTAAGAGTCGTTAATATATACAGTAGTTCCCGCTTATAATGAACGAACTCAGATGCGCCTAAGATGCTACACTATTTTTTAGTTTATAAAACCTATGTTAAATTCAAGAATCATCGTGGAATGAGCTTTTTTCGTTCCCATAAAATTGATTCAATTTCTTCTGTCATAAAGTCTTCTCTTTAAGATTTTATTTAACTTTTATTTTATAAATGTTCTTTTACATCTATTACAATGTTAAAATTATTTACAATTATATATTTAAGAAATGGGGAATGGGAATACATTGCTTATATATTATTTGCATAGAGACATTAATTGATTAGATGTATTTGCCGCGGCATGATACATAAAATCTATTTTTTTTCGCTAGATTTAAGAGAATTTTTACAGAAAGTGACGTCACTTGGTTGTGTAAAAATCTGTTATTGTTATTCTTTAATTTTTATCAATGGTTTTGTTTACTTTACTTATACAAAACACAATATCCCTATTGCGATTTTGTAATGTGCTTAAAATTATATTTAAATATAAAGAGGAAAATCGCTTCAAAACTGTATAAATTTAAAATGTTTACGTATACACAGACAATATGGTTAATTCATAAGAACCTCCCACAAGAACTCCCGGACTTTCTGACGAGTAATATCGACTTGTGTGACCTGACGTTGTCCTAACTCTACTTCTATTGGTCAAAGTTGGTCGACTGTTTTATTTCTCAGATGGTTTAATTGTCGACAGTGCACAATCGAATTATAACCACTATTCATGTTTTCAAGAATTCATATTTAATAAACGAAATTTAGCAATGAAATACCTGTAAAGGGAACTTGTTTAGTACGTACTGTCCTGATATAGGTTGTGTCATGAGTTGTGAACCAATGAAACAAAAACTAATCCAGATATAGAGTACTAAAGTCATTTTTTGAAATAATGATGGATTAATTTCTATAACAGCTTTTATATTTTCAGCTTTCATTTAAAAATCATTTAAATTACTCTTCATTACGTAAGTCCCGTGCGTCGTATGTATGCACCACAAATTTATCTCTATTATAGCTCCAAACAGCGCTGTAACTTATTGGAACTTATAACTTTCTTCTGTTCTTGCGAGACTCTATATACTTCGAAATTTTGTTGACAAAAGTGAATGAGCTCTCGGTACGAAGGAATAAGCGTTGGATATTTTTGTCAAGGTGGCTCGGATAATGCGAGTTTTGTTGACATGCTAATGAAAAAATTACAACTTTGGTTCCTGAATGTTGTCAGAATATAATATCGGAGGTAAATAGATTAATTTAGAAAATTTGGAAATAAGTTCAACTTTAGAACTCACGGTGTAATCTTCATGAATCTTGGAACAAGTAAACAAGTACTTATGCAAATTTACATGTTTCTGCTATATAAATAATAAGGAGGAAATTGTGTTCAACATGTAATTTACAGATCATAGGGCACCAACACTGAATGATTAAAAAATTCATTTACATTTTTTAATAACCTTAGCATCTTTGTTTCACTTATTGAACTATGACATGATGGTGAGTTTCCGTTACTATGTAGAAAAATTATATAATTTGTAAAAATGATAGAATTTGTAAATACTTATTTCTATCACACAGGAACTTCTGTACAATCTGTTCAATCTAAGGAACATTTTATCTTCTTCTTTTTAATCTAGTTTAGTTATCATATTTTTCGGCAATTTTAACATGAAAATAGGACATGCAATATATACAGTGGATCAAAGTGAAATTCGGACACCCCGCTGTAAATACGTAGTATTGAGCATAAATTAAGTTTGGAATGCGAAAAACGTTTGGTTTTATTTTATTAATAAGCACAGTAGTATTTCTTAATAATTAACAAAAAACAAACAACAATTTGAGCGAACAAATAAATTAAAAAAAATAAAATCATGACACGTTCCCAAATTGCAACTCAAAGTAAAACTCGGAGAGAGGATATTTCCCTTAATATTTTTCCTTGTAGCATGAAATTGATTACAGAAAATATATCACATTACTAATGTAGACTTGTAAGATCGAATTTAAGTTATTTCCAATACATCGTTTGTGCAAGCTAGTCCTTACAAGAACAATGGGCAGACAAAGAGGTCAAACATCTCTTGAAATAAGACAACTCATAGTAAAGCATTTTCAAGATGGAAAAATTGTTCGCGATATTGCGCTAGATTTAAGAGAATTTTTACAGAAAGTGACGTCACTTGGTTGTGTAAAAATCTGTTATTGTTATTCTTTAATTTTTATCAATGGTTTTGTTTACTTTACTTATACAAAACACAATATCCCTATTGCGATTTTGTAATGTGCTTAAAATTATATTTAAATATAAAGAGGAAAATCGCTTCAAAACTGTATAAATTTAAAATGTTTACGTATACACAGACAATATGGTTAATTCATAAGAACCTCCCACAAGAACTCCCGGACTTTCTGACGAGTAATATCGACTTGTGTGACCTGACGTTGTCCTAACTCTACTTCTATTGGTCAAAGTTGGTCGACTGTTTTATTTCTCAGATGGTTTAATTGTCGACAGTGCACAATCGAATTATAACCACTATTCATGTTTTCAAGAATTCATATTTAATAAACGAAATTTAGCAATGAAATACCTGTAAAGGGAACTTGTTTAGTACGTACTGTCCTGATATAGGTTGTGTCATGAGTTGTGAACCAATGAAACAAAAACTAATCCAGATATAGAGTACTAAAGTCATTTTTTGAAATAATGATGGATTAATTTCTATAACAGCTTTTATATTTTCAGCTTTCATTTAAAAATCATTTAAATTACTCTTCATTACGTAAGTCCCGTGCGTCGTATGTATGCACCACAAATTTATCTCTATTATAGCTCCAAACAGCGCTGTAACTTATTGGAACTTATAACTTTCTTCTGTTCTTGCGAGACTCTATATACTTCGAAATTTTGTTGACAAAAGTGAATGAGCTCTCGGTACGAAGGAATAAGCGTTGGATATTTTTGTCAAGGTGGCTCGGATAATGCGAGTTTTGTTGACATGCTAATGAAAAAATTACAACTTTGGTTCCTGAATGTTGTCAGAATATAATATCGGAGGTAAATAGATTAATTTAGAAAATTTGGAAATAAGTTCAACTTTAGAACTCACGGTGTAATCTTCATGAATCTTGGAACAAGTAAACAAGTACTTATGCAAATTTACATGTTTCTGCTATATAAATAATAAGGAGGAAATTGTGTTCAACATGTAATTTACAGATCATAGGGCACCAACACTGAATGATTAAAAAATTCATTTACATTTTTTAATAACCTTAGCATCTTTGTTTCACTTATTGAACTATGACATGATGGTGAGTTTCCGTTACTATGTAGAAAAATTATATAATTTGTAAAAATGATAGAATTTGTAAATACTTATTTCTATCACACAGGAACTTCTGTACAATCTGTTCAATCTAAGGAACATTTTATCTTCTTCTTTTTAATCTAGTTTAGTTATCATATTTTTCGGCAATTTTAACATGAAAATAGGACATGCAATATATACAGTGGATCAAAGTGAAATTCGGACACCCCGCTGTAAATACGTAGTATTGAGCATAAATTAAGTTTGGAATGCGAAAAACGTTTGGTTTTATTTTATTAATAAGCACAGTAGTATTTCTTAATAATTAACAAAAAACAAACAACAATTTGAGCGAACAAATAAATTAAAAAAAATAAAATCATGACACGTTCCCAAATTGCAACTCAAAGTAAAACTCGGAGAGAGGATATTTCCCTTAATATTTTTCCTTGTAGCATGAAATTGATTACAGAAAATATATCACATTACTAATGTAGACTTGTAAGATCGAATTTAAGTTATTTCCAATACATCGTTTGTGCAAGCTAGTCCTTACAAGAACAATGGGCAGACAAAGAGGTCAAACATCTCTTGAAATAAGACAACTCATAGTAAAGCATTTTCAAGATGGAAAAATTGTTCGCGATATTGCGCAAATTGTTGATCGGAGTCATTCAACGGTTCACGACATTATAAAACGTTTCAAATGTTCAAAAACGCTATAAAATCGCAAAAAAAGGAGTGCTAAAAAAATATTTTCAGATAGCGATGAACGATGGATTCTTCGGCAAATTAAAAAGAAACCAACATTAAGTGCCCCTAAACTAGCTATTGAGGTTGAAAAATACTTGGGCAAAAAAGTAAGCCCCGAAACTATTCGCATTGTGTTGCGCAAGTATAATTATAATGGTCGTGTTGCCAGAAAAAAACCTTTTATAAATAAAGTTAATAGGGCTAAACGGAGGACATTTGCTCAACTGCATCGGGATAAGAATACTTCGTTCTGGAATAACGTGTTATTTACAGACGAAAGTAAATTTAATATATTTAGGTCGGATGGGCAGACATATGTGTGGAGAAAAGCCAACACAGAGCTAGAAGAAAAAAATTTGAGACCCACGGTCAAGCATGGGGGTGGCTCTGTGATGGTTTGGGGATGCATGTCAGCCGCAGGCCCCGGAAATCTCCAAATTATTGATGGAATAATGGATCAATATAAGTATTTGGATGTACTGAAACAAAATTTGAAGCAAAGCGTGCGAAAATTTGGGATAGAAAATTGTTACCATTTTTAACAGGATAACGACCCAAAGCATAAGGCTCTTAATGTTCGCTTATGGCTTCTTTATAACTTCCCACATGTATTAGATACTCCACCGCAATCGCCTGACCTAAATGTCATTGAACATGTATGGTCCCATTTAGAACAGCAGCTGAAAAATTACGACATTTCAAATAACAGGATATGGAAACGGCTCTGTTAGAAGAGTGGAACAAAATTGATAAAAATTTTTGCGAAAAACTGGTTTCATCCATGCCAAAACGGTTAGAACATGTTAGAAAAAATAAAGGGCTCCCAACTAAGTACTAGCTACTGTATTTAATTGTATTTTTAATTAAGTTTGAAATTATTCTTTTATTTTTGTCCGAGTTTCACTTAGAGTTGAATTTTAGAAGTGTGTCATGAATTTATTTTCTCTAATTTATTTGTACGCTCAAATTGTTGTTTGTTTTTTGTTAATTATTAAGAAATACTACTGTGCTTATTATTAAAATAAAACCAAACGTGTTTCGCATTCCTAACTTATTTTATGCTCAAGACTAAGTATTTACAGCGGGGTGTCCGAGTTTCACTTTGATCCACTGAGTTGTCTCAGTAAAAATGTTGGGTCATTCAATAACAATAATTTTAGGAAATGGTTTGTAAATGCCAAAAAAGTACAAAACAGTGATTTTATCCTTTTGCACCATCAAAAGGCAATATATTTAGTTTTCAGGACAGAAAATCTCCTCTCAAAATATTGTCTCAACTAAAAGCCTAATCTAATGTTGCTAGTCAAAATGTAAAGACTACATATGCTGAAAGACACATGTACATTAATATCCTATTAATCGCCTAAACAAAAAGTACATTCATTTTTCATAATTTCAAAATACCAATTTAAATTATCTGTACAAAGAAATGGATCATAAGAAGTTAACAGTATTTTGGCTTCTAACAAATTGTTACTTACAACATTTGCTTTCTAGTTTTGTACTTACTGTGTTTGGTCGAAAGAATATTCCCATTTACATATTTGTTTCCACTTCGGTACAGTGTGCGGGGTGTTGTGACTTCTGCTTCGATTCGTCACTGTTCGACTTTCTGCTTTGTGCTGTTAATATTAAGCATTTATCCAGGACTGCACGGATAACATAGCGGGTACTGCTTAACAGATGAGTGTCTCAAAGCGCAGGTAACCTTAGAAGTGATCGACGACTTGTGTACTAGGAACGGGCTTTCAGTATCTTGAAACCTTAGTTGCTCTTTTCAAATATAAATACATACATAGGAGGAAGTTAACTGGTCTGACTCAACTAGTACTAAAACGTTTCAATGAAGATAATATATATGTATAGTATCAATTTGAAAATTAGGGTTCGGAGGCCACTAACACTTGATGAATAACATTTGCATTTGTTACTGAACGAGAATAGTTTCTGGATTTTGCTTGGTTTCCTAGTGCTTTGCTTGTTTGCTCGTCTGGTTATATATAAAAAATATTAAATGAGACTTCATTCTGGTTATTTGTTAAATTTTCTATATTTTTTTCATTGATTTGATTGTGATGTGGCTCAATTCAAGCTACAAAAAACCTTAATCTTAACTTAAATTACATCTCTAAACCTAAGGTTGGACGGGGAAAGTCCCTTGACTGGATTGAGAGAAAAGAAAAACGAAGTTCAAGCCGTTATAAGTACGATGCAGTTTGTTATGGAAAATGGGTAACAGTGCGAACAACTCGGGGGTTTGTGTTAAAATAGATTGATAGGAGAAAAGCAGGGCTGTCAATATTTAATGATAAGACTTCATGAATAAATATATATCAGCAATATTACGGCGTTGGCCAGGAGACTACATATTCAGTGGTGTTCGCCGATTTTCATAAATATGTTAATTACATTGACCATGCTATTGTAGACCATGCAAAGTAAGGTGGATAAATGTGCGTTGGACAGCCTTAATACGCAGTTGATGGGTGGATGGATACAAGATAAGGAGGAGACGATATATGGCTAGCACATTGAATAGGGCACACAAAAGTTACGAACAAGGATTTAATGACGCAGATATTAA